>CM034623.1:10422045-11833553 GCA_020080225.1 Gynochthodes officinalis
TTGAGTAGATCCCATTTCGTGCTGGTAGAAGAACATGGCCTGGAGCATATTTTGCTCTAGAGATGATATCCTTTATCCTTGCTAATTTGGTTCAAACTTTCGATTTCCCAACTCCAGCTGATCAACCAATGGCTTTAATCGGGACTTCAGGGTTATCAAACCCCCTAGCTAGTCCCCTCCAAGTCCTCCTTGCTCCTGTCACCTAATCTTTGCCAAGTCAAACATGTATAGATCAAGAAGATATATGCTTTTAGTCCTTCACTTTTGGGAATGAAGACATCACTGCCCGGTTGGCGACTCCGCAAATTAATGTTGGATTATTATTAATAATACCGAGCAGATGCTGAAAAGTATGGTTATGCCTAAAACAGATTAATAATTCATATGTTGAATTATTTCGCCTGTAGATTTCAGTATTATCGCAACTCAAAGAAACTGACCTGGTGTATGTGGTTTTGGTCTACAGATGTTTCAATGCTACATCCAAACCTGGCTTATTTTCTTCATTTTTTTGGACTTCTCACCTCTTGGCTGGTGAACCAATTGATTTGGCAAGGATATGGGGAGAATAATACACACTGAAGGAGCATTCGTCCCAGTAATCATAACATCATCACTATGGTCGAAAGAGAATTGGAAAGAGCTTGACGAATGAATTCATAAAGAGGGCACAATTTTAAGGAAAGCAAACTGGCCTTAAATTTGATCAGAATATACAATTTTTGCAAAAGCAAAGATACCAAAATTTCCAATTTGATCATCTACATAATGAGTATGAAAACCAGAGACTAATTTCACAACTAGTGGTTCAATTAATTTGGAACCCAGCCGCTCAAGTACATGACTTTCCTTAATGACTCTTCAGATGCCTTCATTTTTTCTTGATCTTTATTTCTACCATTTGAAAACACTGAAGAAGAGAGTTGCTTGGATTGAGACAACGGCGCGCCATTAAAATTTTTCTTGGCATGTTGGTGGATTGACCTCATGGCGTAGTTCCACCTGCACAATCCCTGATCTTTGAGCCCCTGTACTGCACCTACAGTCACGGCTGCAATCCACGCCCTTCTAGTTGAACTCATTTTCTGGTTAATTTATGTCCTGGAAGGCTGGAATGGAGAGATAAAGGTAAGAATTGGCTAAATTGAATATCACAAATTGTTGAATTGTTGCTTGCTGGATTTCCTTGGGTTGTCTGCTTAATATATGTAGAGCTGTGTGTGTAAGTGAGAAGGAGAGTTGGGGAGAAAACCAGGGGCTAGTTTTCCAGTGGTCCGGGAGAGCATGGTTTTTTTTTGGTTTTTTTAACATGTCCTGTGGGCTGTCTTCAAATGATGATGAAGTGGCGTTTGTGAGATGGATAATAAATTAATAATACTATGTCCCACGTTTCCCCACCAAGGCAAATATTGGGTACTACAGTTGTATCATATAATTAAATTAATTACAAAGATAATGATTTTAATACTTTAAATTATATATATATATATATATTTTATCGAATTAAATTTATACTTTTATTACAAAATTATGTATTTTTTTTGAAATTATAATATATAACACATTTAATAAATAATTAAATGTGTAATTTTATATTTTTATTTTTAATTTATTATTATTAGTAAAAATAATATAAAATTTTTATATTAAATATAGACTTTTTTACAATTAAAAAAAATTAAAATAAAATTTTTTTTTTGAAAAATATTGTACCATGTATACTGTGTTCGTTTACAAAAAGAACTCAATTTTAAAATTTTTTATCAAAAAAAAATTACTTTTAATATAAAATTTTTATATTATATTTAATAATAATAATAATGTATAATATAAAATAAAAATAATTAAAATTATATATTAAAAGTATTATATTTTGTAATTTTAAAAAAATTAATCAAAACTTTTTTAGAAGAAGAAAGAAGTACAAATTTTATGTGATGAAACAACTCATCCAAAATCCTATCGGCGCTTTGACACGGGCAGACTGAAGTAGTAAACTGCCATGACGAATTTGTGAAGTGGTATTGAGCAAAACAATGGGCGGTGAATTGTCTCTTGCGGCCAAACCTTTTATTTTACTAAAATTATCTTACAAGTGAAATTTCAAGTACTTATTTTCTATTTACATGTGTACTTTTAATACAATTCTAATACCTGTATTATTTTTTGTTTTCTGAAAAAATCTATATTATATTTTCTGAAATATCTATATTATGTTTTCTGAATTATCTATATACTCCTTCAGTGTCAAAACAAAAAAAAAGTTTACTTTTAAAATTAAAATTTTAAAATATTTTTATTAATAATAATTATGTATAATTAAAAATAAAAATATAAAATTATACATTTAGTAATACATTAAATGAGTTGTACCTAATAATTAATTTAAAAAATTCTATTTTCTTGGGACGAAGGTCAGGAGGGAGTAATATATATCAAAAGACATACTTATTATTTACATTTTAAATTTAAATTTATTATGCGGCATATCAAATTTGAAGGTATTGCTAATTTAAAATTTTGAATATTAGAATTATAATAAATTTATTCATTTTCCTTGATCAGTATAATGCTATATTACTTTTTAATTTTATTATTAGTTTTGAGTATTTTGATAATTGAAATTAATTTATTCACTTTCCTTCATTTGATTAGTATCATTTAATGTAATACTTTGTTCTCAATTCGAATCAAATGATGTTTGGAGAAAGCGAGTTAAATTAATTAAAATCCAATCACAATAAGAAGTTAATTTTTTTTTTAATTTCCCAGAACATGTTAAAAGTCTTAAAAAAAGGAAACAAAAAAAAGAGATAAATTAAACCACAAAATATAAAAAACAAATACAAAAGAAACCCAATTTTTTTACATGAAAAACCTCCTCCATATGAAGAGGAAAAACTACAAAATCTTTTAAGTACACCGCTAAAACTCTATTATTAATCAATGAAATATCAAATACAATTTCTAACAACTACATGTGATATTTGGCTTCAAACAAACAAAGAAATAATCAAAATTCAAAACAAACAACAAATTGTGAAAATTTTCACCAAAAATTGCATTAATTTTGTAAAATTTATATTTCAATATAAAATCATTGAAATCCAATCTTCATTATTCAAAATGTAGAATAGAGTGTTTTCTACTAAAGTAAAAATTTCAATTCAGTCAAACTACATTTCTCCCTCCAATCGTCAACTTGATTAAAATTGTGCATATCGAGGTAATCGATAAAATGGTTCTTCACAAATTGACGAATAATTTTTTTTATCTCTCATATTTAAAACGGTGAAAAAAGGTCTTTAACATTTATTAGTGTACTTTTTTAGTCCTCCGTCACAATTCTATCTAATTTTCTATCAAATTTTGGTTGTAGTAACACTGTCATTTTGACGGAAAATTGGATAGAATTGTGATATATGACTAAAAAAGTACACTAATAAAATATTAAAGACTTTTTTCATCGTTTTAAATATAAGGAATAAAAAATATTATTGAAATAATTATGAAAGACCATTTTGTCAGTTACCTTATGCATATTATAAACTTGTTGAAAATTATAACAAAAATTCTGTTCAATTTTTCTCTTTTTGTTTTCAATCACGATTTGTAATCTTTTTAAAGGTAGGGTTCAACCCTCTAATAGGCTAAATAATTAACTCAATAATTTTGAATTTTTTTCATATAAGTGAAGAGTCCAAAAACTTAGCAAATAATTGTTGAGGTTTATAGGTAAGTATACCAATCCCACATCTGTTTCCGAAAAGAGTTATAAACTATTTAATAAAAAAAATAAGTTCAAATTTATTGATTTAAATTTTTATTTTAAAATTATATTTCAACTTATTTATTAGTTAATAATGTGATGTTGGGTAGAGGGAGTATATCTTTCTAAGTGCCCGATTGGACTTAATTAGGTTATTTTTGGTGAATAGAATAGGAAATCCAATAAATTGGGAAGAAGTGAAGAACACCCAATCAAATTATGCTCCCCTTTTACCCTATTATTTATATTCTTCAACTACTGCTTAATTCTGGGTTTCTCATGCATGGTTTCTGTGAGTTGGGAAGAGTAAAACTAGGACATCTAGGGAAGAAAAAAGGACATATAAAATTATTGGACCGAGTTTGAAGTTTCCAGATAAATAATTTAAAGATTTTAAAAGTTTGTTATTCTCCAAGATTTTTGGCAAGGTACAACGCACAAATGACCCTTTTCTCAGTAGTTTGAAAATATTCAATTACTTCTCCAAAAGAAATATTTTTCTGCTTTCTTGGTTTCTATTTTGTGAGTTTTAATATCTTATCCTACAATTGTTTTTTTATCCAAAATGGAAAATGACATCTGCCAAAAAAAAAAAAAAGATGTATTATAATATTGTGTCAATTTGCATTTTAATGGCGATCTCATCCTTTTTTATCTCTTTTCTTCTCCTGAAGTGTATATTAGGAAAACAGAGATAGTCTTGGAGGAATTGAGAAAATAACAGCTGCACCAAAGACATTTGCAAATATACCAGGTTGACCAAATCATTTGCAACAATAATTTGTAAAGCGACGGAAAATACCAAAACCTCGATACAATCCAAGTTCATCGTTTAACTTCATGTCACCGCTTACGTGCCATTTTTTCATTTTCATGGATTGAACATAGCGGTGCGTACATGAAGTTGGATTTCATGACCGACGAACAAACAACTTGTTTGATTTCGCCGTCGGGTAATAAGAAAAAATTTAAAATACATCCCGACCGAGGAACAAACAAAATCCTGACGTCTCAAACTGGCAATTGGATATTTGAAGATGGCCGAAGACTTATTAAGGTTCTACGACAAATAAAGGCAAGTCGGCATCTGTTGGACGAATAAACGATAATTAGTCGATGTTTCGTCGAGAGATTAACCGACGTGTAGACGACATTATGTCAAGGATTTTAGTCGAGGTTTTGTCGATGTTTTGTCGACATTTTATTCCAGGTTTAGTCGACGTTTTGTCGATATCTTTAACAGAATATTTATTGTTTCTACTATTTCAGAATAGTTGTTTACGTGAATGCTGAATTCATTAACGATAGCACCATATATTTTCTCAACTATAGTTCGCATTCCTTGCTTGGGAAGTGTAATCACTGTTCCTAAAAAGGTTTCAATTACCGCATGGCGCGCATTCCATCTTGTAGGTATGTTTTTTTAATTGTTGCTTACTGAAAATATAGCAGCGGAGCATGGTGAGAACCTTGAGTTGGGTGGTGGGCCTGGTGGCTATGGAAGGAATAGAATTAATTTATGATATTGGAACAACAGGAATATTCCATTCACGTAAATGAATTCAGCATTCACGTAAATGAATTGGTGGGCCTGGTGGCTATCGTTAATGAATTCAGCATTCACGTAAACAACTATTCTGAAGTAGTAGAAACAATAAATATTCTGTTAAAGATATCGACAAAACGTCGACTAAACCTGGAATAAAATATCGACAAAACATCGACAAAACCTCGACTAAAATTCTCGACATAATGTCGTCTACACGTCGGTTAATCTCTCGACGAAACATCGACTAAATATCGCTTATTCATTCAGATGCCGACTTCGTTCCTTATTTGTCGTAGAACCTTAATAAGTCTTCGGCCATCTTCAAATATCCAATTGCCAGTTTGAGACGTCGGGATTTTGTTTGTTCCTCGGCCGTGATGTATTTTAAATTTTTTCTTATTACCCGACGGCGAAATCAAACAAGTTGTTTGTTCGTCGGTCATGAAATCCAACTTCATGTACGCACCGTGGAGCTGCTATGTTCAATCCATGAAGAATGAAAAAATGGCGCAGTAACGGATGACGAAGTTAAACGATGAACTTGGATTGTATCAGGGGTTTTTTGGTATTTTCCCGTCGCTTTTACAGTCCAGCTGCTATTGTTGCAAATGATTTGGTCAACCTGCTATATTTGCAAATGTCTTTGGTGGAACTGCTATTTTCTCAATTCCCTCGATAGTCTTTGACCTACTCATGATGGTTTTAGGAAGTCTATTTTGTCCTCACTTTCATTTTCTTCGTATTTTCATAATTTTTGGAATTGATATTTCTTTTCCCCACCCAAAACTTACTTTCATTATATTAATGTTAACTCACACAAATATTATGGTGAGATTCTTATAAATTTATGCATGCAGGAGATAAGGTAAGAGGAAAAGATAGGGAATGAAGTTTTGTAATTGGTAGGGATCCCATTCATGTCAAAGGTTATAATTTTGAGTAGATCCCATTTCGTGCTGGTAGAAGAACATGGCCTGGAGCATATTTTGCTCTAGAGATGATATCCTTTATCCTTGCTAATTTGGTTCAAACTTTCGATTTCCCAACTCCAGCTGATCAACCAATGGCTTTAATCGGGACTTCAGGGTTATCAAACCCCCTAGCTAGTCCCCTCCAAGTCCTCCATGCTCCTGTCACCTAATCTTTGCCAAGTCAAACATGTATAGATCAAGAAGATATATGCTTTTAGTCCTTCACTTTTGGGAATGAAGACATCACTGCCCGGCTGGCGACTCCGCAAATTAATGTTGGATTATTATTAATAATACGGAGCAGATGCTAAAAAGTATGGTTATGCCTAAAACAGATTAATAATTCATATGTTGAATTATTTCGCCTGTAGATTTCAGTATTATCGCAACTCCAAGAAACTGACCTGGTGTATGTGGTTTTGGTCTACAGATGTTTCAATGCTACATCCAAACCTGGCTTATTTTCTTCATTTTTTTGGACTTCTCACCTCTTGGCTGGTGAACCAATTGATTTGGCAAGGATATGGGGAGAATAATACACACTGAAGGAGCATTCGTCCCAGTAATCATAACATCATCACTATGGTCGAAAGAGAATTGGAAAGAGCTTGACGAATGAATTCATAAAGAGGGCACAATTTTAAGGAAAGCAAACTGGCCTTAAATTTGATCAGAATATACAATTTTGCAAAAGCAAAGATACCAAAATTTCCAATTTGATCATCTACATAATGAGTATGAAAACCAGAGACTAATTTCACAACTAGTGGTTCAATTAATTTGGAACCCAGCCGCTCAAGTACATGACTTTCCTTAATGACTCTTCAGATGCCTTCATTTTTTCTTGATCTTTATTTCTACCATTTGAAAACACTGAAGAAGAGAGTTGCTTGGATTGAGACAACGGCGCGCCATTAAAATTTCTCTTGGCATGTTGGTGGATTGACCTCATGGCGTAGTTCCACCTGCACAATCCCTGATCTTTGAGCCCCTGAACTGCACCTACAGTCACGGCTGCAATCCATGCCCTTCTTGTTGAACTCATTTTCTGGTTAATTTATGTACTGGAATGGAGAGATAGAGGTAAGAATTGGCTAAATTGAGTATCACAAATTGTTGAATTGTTGCTTGCTAGATTTCTTTGGGTTGTCTGCTTAATATATGTAGAGCTGTGTGTAAGTGAGTAGGAGAGTTGGGGAGAAAACCAGGGGCTAGTGTTGCAGTGGTCCGGGAGAGCATGGTTTTTTTTTGTTTTTTTAAACACGTTCTGTGGGCTGTCTTCAAATGATGATGAAGTGGCATTTGTGAGATGGATAATAATACTATGTCGCACGTTTCCCCACCAAGGCAAATATTGGGTACTACAGTTGTAACATATAATAAATTAATTACAAAGATAATGATTTTAATACTTTCAATTATATATATATATATTTTATCGAATTAAATTTATACTTTTATTCTAAAATTATATATATATTTTTAAATTATAAAATATAATATATTTAATAAATAATTAAATGTGTAATTTTATATTTATATTTTTAATTTATTATTATTAATAAAAATAATATAAAAATTTATATTAAATATAGATTTTTTATAATTAAAACATTAAAATTAAATTCTTTTTTTAAAAATATTATACTATGTGTACTATGTTCGTTTTCAAAAACGAACTTAATTTTAAAATTTTTATCACAAAAAAATTTACTTTTAATATAAATTTTTTATATTATATTTATTAATAATAATAACATATAATTTAAAATAAAAATAATTAATTATATATTAAAAATATTATATTTTATAATTTTAAAAAAATTAATCAATTTCGTTTTTTTCAAGAGGAAAGTACAAATTTTATGTGATGAAACAACTCATCCAAAATCATATCGGCGATTTGACATGGGCAGACTGAAGTAGTAAACTGCCGTGACGGATTTGTCAGGTGGTATTGCACAAAACAATGGGCGGTGGTTGTCTGTGTATTGTTGAATTGTCTCTTGCGGCCAAACCTTTTATTTTACTAAAATTATCTTACAACTGAAATTTCAAGTACTTATTTTCTATTTACATGTGTACTTTTAAAACAATTCTAATACCAGTATTATTTTTTGTTTTCTGAAAAAATCTATATTATATTTTCTGAATTATCTATATTATGTTTTCTGAATTATCTATATACTCTATCAGTGTCAAAAAAAAAAAAAGTGATGCACACATCACGGCTATATGGAACCGGCAATACGCAACAAGCGAAACAGGACCCAAAACTTAACTTGCGAAATCCTAGAATCCGCCTCTTTGGGACTTTGAATGCTTATATGTTTTTATATTTTTCTTAAGTTCGTTGGTTCATTCAATTCATAGTTCGGAACCAAGAAATGAAAGAGTTTATGAATAGAAAGGAAAAATAGATATTGAAGAAGTTCGGACGATTCAATAATTCTATTACGTCAAGTCAAGGTTCTTTGTTATAGCCGGCAATACACAACAAGCGAAACAGGATCCAAAACTTAACTTGCGAAATCCTAGAACCGGTGAAATTGAGACCGAATGAATGAATCGTCGCTACAATCTAGGGTTCTACTAGATTGATAAGATTCAAAAGCGCCACAAACTGGTCAAGTTTGATAAGCCCTTTGTTCTTCACAAGGACGAAGAGAATGAATTACTCAAACTCTCTAGGACGTAATGTCACAAAATCTTCTTATTCATGTCTTGGCTGAATGGCCTTATTTATAGGGGTACAAGGATTGTAAAAAGGAAACAATTAAAATCCTAACCCTAATCTAATTTCTAAAGAGAAAGAGGCAGCCAAACTTCTTTAAGTAACTAAAAGATAGCCTTAAACTAAAAATGAAACAAAAACCCTAAAGCCAATTGGACTTGGAAGTTTGGCCCTTTAACGCTTCTTTCAAGTTTACAAATTTGGCATCTAACTAAAAGGATAATTTAGGTCATAAATTTCCTAAAAGTAATACTGCAATAATTCAGCCATAATCATCTAATTTTGGCCTGAAAAAATTAAAATAAAACTAAAATAATTAAGTAAATAAACTTGGCCTATTATCACACTAGAATCCAGCCAAGGACTAGTGTTCTTCAACCTGGACTTGCAATAAGGTAATGACTTGCAAGTCTTGGTCACATGCTTGATGAGCTCAGAGGTCATGAATTAAACCACTTAAAGTTTCTTGAACGCGTTTAACTCGAACCCTCGTCATCAGCCCCGTAAGATGCCTTAATGGATCAAATGCTTTGCGAGCTGGCTTGTCAATTTCTTGAGTTGGCTTGTTGGCTTCTTGAGTCTCATCAAAAAGAGTTCACTTTTGAAATTAAAATTTTAAAATATTTTTATTAATAATAATTATGTATAATCAAAATTAAAAATATAAAATTATATATTTAGTAGTGCATTAAATGAGTTGTACTTAATAATTAATAAAAAAAAATTCTATTTTCTTGGGACGAAGGTCACGTGGGAGTAATATATATCACAAGACATACTTATTATGTACATTTTAAATTTAAATTTATTATGCGGCATATCAAATTTGAAGGTATTGCTAATTTAAAATTTTGAATATTAGAATTATAATAAATTTATTCATTTTCCTTGATCAGTATAATGCTATATTACTTTTTGATTTTATTATTAGATTTGAGTATGTTGATAATTGAAATTAATTTATTCACTTTCCTTCATTTGATTGTATCATTTAATGTAATACTTTGTTCTCAATTCGAATCAAATGATGTTCGGAGAAAGCGAGTTAAATTAATTAAAATCCAATCACAATAAGAAGTTAATTTTTTTTTAATTTCCTAGAACATGTTAAAAGTCTTAAAACAGTAAACAAAAAAAAAAAGATAAATTAAACCACAAAATATAAAAAACAAATACAAAAGAAACCCAATATTTTTTACATAAAAAACCTCCGCCATATGAAGAGGAAAAACTACAAAATCTTTTAAGTACACCACTAAAACTCTATTATTAATCAATGAAATATCAAATACAATTTCTAACAACTACAAGTGCTATTGGCTTCAAACAAGCAAAGAAATAACCAAAATTCAAAACAAATAACGAATTGTGAAAATTTTCACCAAAAATTACATTAATTTTGTAAAATTTATATTTCAGTATAAAATCATTGAAATCCAATCTTCATTATTCAAAATGTAGAGTAGAGTGTTTTCTACTAAGAATAAAAATTTCAATTCAGTCAAACTACATTTCTCCCTCCAATCATCAACTTGATTAAAATTGTGCATATTGAGGTAATCGACAAAATGATTCCTCACAAATTGACGAATAATCTTTTTAATTTCTTACATTTAAAACGATGAATAAATGCCCTTAACATTTTATTAGTGTGTTTTTTTTTAGTCTGCCGTCACAATTTCATCTAATTTTCTGTCAAATTTTGGTTATAATAACACTATCATTTTGATGAAAAATTAAATAAAATTGTGACAGAGGACTAAAAAAGTACATTAATAAAATATTAGGAACTTTTTTATATCATTTTAAATATAAGGGATAAAAAAGATTATTGAAAGAATTGCGAGAGACCATTTTGTCAGTTACCTCATGCATATTATAAACTTGTTGAAAATTGTAATAAAAATTCTATTCAAATTTCCTCTTTTTGTTTTCAATCAAGATTTCTAATCTTTTGAAAGGTAGGGTTCAACCCTCTAATAGGCTAAATAATTAACTCAATAATTTCGAATTTTTTTTCATATAAGTGGAGATTCCAAAAACTTAGCAAATAATTGTTGAGCTTTATGGGTAAGTATACCAATCCCACATTTGTTTCCGAAAAGAGTTATAAACTATTTAATAAAAAAAATAAGTTCAAATTTATTGATTTAAATTTTTATTTTTAAATTAGATTTCAACTTATTTATTAGTTAATATTGTGATGTGGAAGTTAGGAAAAGTGATACATGAACATGTTATCTATGACATTACATGTTAATAAATTGATTAAATAATCAAAGAATTACAGTTAATTAATACACGAGACATTAAAAATATATTTTGTTTGATGTATTCATTAATTTAAACATAATCTCCAAATGATTAATAATTGGTTATTAATAATAAACCAATTCTTAAATGATAAATCAATAAAACTTCTTTGGTAATTAATTAATTAATAAACATATATCCTTTGTTTATACCTAATTCATATTCCAAAGTACTTTTTTTTTTCAAAATGAGATTTTATTAATTTTTTTTCAATGATTTTTAAGTTAATTATATCCAAATTCTTTGAAATTTAGTGAAACGATAAAATGAATACTGTTATTTTAAAAAATTATAAATACCTCATTTGACTTGTTAAATATATAACATCTGATCTATTAAGTTTTGATAAAATTATAAAAGGAATTCTATTGGATCAAAAAAGTTATGTGTTTAAATAAATTTATTTTTAATAATTATTTTGTATAAAACAAGAGTTGTAACTTTTATCATTCAATTTTTTTTATATATATATGTAACTAAATAGATGGATGTATTTTTGTATATTTAAATTTGTGTTTGAAAGTTAAAAAATTGGTAAACAAGAAAAATAACAATAAATATTGATTTAAGAAAAATATATAATTGCAATTAAATTTTAAAATCCTAATATCATATAACGTTTATTTTCGAGTATTATTTTTTATTTATATTTTTAGTTCGATATTAATTTATTTTTATTTTTATTTTTAATTCAGTATATTAATAGATATTTTAATTTTTTTCTTAATTCAATTAATACATATTTTAGTCTTTTTTTCAGTTCAATTTTTTATCAACGAGATATTTATAATTTTTCCCAACAACAAAGTTCATTTTATAATTTTATAGGAAAGTAAATATAATTAACTCTCTTTTTTTTTCATTTTTTTCTTGACTAAGGAACCCGCAACCACTACCAAAGATGCGCACTGATAAACTCCGCCCCTGATAATAGCCCGCACTGGTAAACTCCGCCCTTGTATAATAGCCCGCAAACCACAACTCTTTTTTTAACCTTGGTTGATGTTATAGTGATGATCGGTATAAAGCAGTCAAATAGTGAAACTATTTGATTTTGTGAATAACATTTGTCCCCATATTATGCACGGGATTGAGACATATTTCTGCAGAAAATGCCTTTGGAGTAAATATCATCCATAGCGCTTATCTTAATTTGGATTATTATCAAACTACTTTTAAAGAATATTTTGGGTACAGAATATACCATTTTACGTCTAAAATATTTGTAATAATTATACATAAATATGCTCTTAATTTCAAACGATAGTATTAAATCCATTCTTATCCTCTTAATATTTCAATCAATTACTACTTTACATCGAAATTTGAATGAAAATCAGAGAAGAGAAACGAAAATGAAGGAGAAATGAGATCAGGGCACAATTAGAAGGTATTTCACTGTAAAGATCAATTGTAATTGTACTGATTGAGCAAACTGGCCTTAAAAACTTCATCAGAATCTACAATTTTCACAAGATCAAAGATACCAAAACTTTCATTTCATCATATACATAACTCGTATGAAAACTACAAGCTAATTTCACTTTCAACTGATGGTTCAATCAATATGGACCCCAGCAGCTCAGGTACATGACCTTCCTTAACGAATCCTCAGACTCCACCATTTTTCCTTGATCTCTACTCCTACTACTTGAAAACACTGAAGAAGAGAGTTGCTTGGACTGAGACAAGGGTGCGCCAATGAAATTTCTCTTGCCATGTTGGTGGATTGACCTCATGGTGGAGTTCCACTTGCACAATCCCTGATCTTTAAGCCCCTCCACTGCACCCACAGTCACTGCTGCAATCCATGCTCTGCTTGTTGAACTCATTTTCTTGGCTGTAATGGAGTGGAGCTAGGGAGGTAGGTAATGAAGATTTGGATGAATCTCGCAGACTGATTAGTAAGTAGTTGCTTGCTGGAGCTCTTGGGGCTGCCTGCTTAATATATGCAGAGATCAGCGGGTGAATGAGGGGGAAAACCGGGGGCTATGAGTTTGCAGTGGTCTTGGAGAGCATGGGTTTCTTTAAGAGTTCTTGTGGGCGCTGTCTAAAAAATTAAAGGAATAAAATATTAAAATGTTCCGAACTTAAACACTTATAACCGTTTTGACCCGACTTTTTAATTGTAATAACACGATACTTAAACTTTAAAATGTGTAACAATAATGTTCTCTGACTGAAAAAAAAGACGAAAAAGCCCTATGATATGAAATATATAGTTTAAAATTTTAAAATAAATTTTTAAAAAAACAAAAAAGATAAAATTTAAAGACAAAAATTTAATAAACTTATTTACAATATATAATAAATTTTTTTAAACTAAAAAAATACAATTTAAAGATGAAAATTTAATAAAATTTAGAGACAAAAATGACAAAAAAAAATTGAGGTTAAAAAACAAAATATTTATAAAAAAATTAAGGTTAAAAATTAAAGTATCATATAATAATTTTTTATATTTTTGCATTAAAATTTTTGACAAAATTTTACATAATTTTATTAAATTTTTTCTTTTAAAAAGTTAATTAAAAATTAAACTATATCAATTTTTTTGTCATTTTTGTCTTTAGGAAGGGCTTTTTTATCTTTTTTTTTTTCAGTAAAAGAACATTATTGTTACACATTCTTTAAAACAGTTACAAGCGCATAAATTCAGGATATTTTAATATATTATCCCAAAATAAAAAATGTTAAGGGGCTTTTGTGAGATGGATTGTGCCAAAAAAGACGGCGGAAAAGCCTGAGATCAGGGAAGTTGTAAAGGGGAGATGTGTACCAAAAGGGAAAAATTTATTCGGTTTATACTAATATATTTATCGGACGAATATGTTGTCTCGTGTAAGTAATTTAAAATGGTAGAGTGGACTAGAGAAGGTATCTCCCGTAATATTGAAGTCTAGAGAGGTGGCTCATCAAACAGCTGCATCGAGCAAAACAGGGGGCGGGGCTTGGCTGTGTTTTGTGAACTTCTGACTCTTGAAGTTGGCTGTGAACTGGATTGTCCGAGTACGCATCAGGTAAAAACCATAAAGCCTTTCTTGGGTATAATATCTAAGATCAAATTTTAAGTACTATGTTTTAAGGCATTTACGCACAAAAAATTCAGATATGATGCTACTTTATCCATTTAGTTTAGAGGGGTAGAGTTCTTTTTCAGTTTCCAATGTTTGTTGAGGTCTCCCATAAATTAAGTTAAAGTACATAATATATATATAGGTTAGAGTAGATGTTATCCTTTAAGTAAAACATAAAAATTGGCAACCAAAAAAATATTTTGGTCTAAACTCCAAGCTCCTGGAGTTTCGAAACGGAATTGAAATTGTCCCTCTATGGTTAGTTCGGATTTTACCTTTATAAAAATTGAAAACTAATATAACGTAATTGTAACAAAATTTTTATATTTGCATAATTCTGAATTCAGTCTTCTGTAGATCTAAAAATGATAACAATAATAGGAGTAACAATAATGAACATGCATATTTCACAATTAAGTATTGGGGTACAGCATGCCGTTGCCTAGTGCAATGTTACCTTTTGATAAGTCGGTTAAACATGCAGAATTTCACAAAGGCCTCTTTCCCAAAGATAAGTCGGTTAAACCCTCTGGTGTTCTTTTATAATATAATCAAATATAAGAAAAGAAATGAAAGATTAATGTTCATGAAACCTACGAATTCACTCTAGTCATATTCAAATCAAGATTTTCTATAACGAAATTCTCTGTTATGCTATCCGTGCTGTATGATTAAGTGATCCAATCCGCGAGAAATGAGCTTAAGGCATCTGAGTAGAGTATGCCTTCGGGCTTGTCAGGCACTGAAAAAGCAGAATTATAAAGGGGCATCAATGAAACCCTCTAAAACCACAAGATCATGCTCAGACAGTACTGATGTCAAGAGGGTTCCTCGTATCATGATGGCGTCGATGAGGAATTTTGACAAAAAGAACAAGACGAGGGAGGCAGAGAAGGCCGAGAACGTTATGCACCTCGTTTGCTGGGGACCTAATTAACCATGCACTCTTCTGTTCAGTATGGTAATTAACTTTGTGAGAGCGTTTCTGTCTTTTCTTTATCTTTAGATTTGATTTTATGAAAGTCAGATAATTGGATTGCAGATGTGGGGATTTTCTGGAGGGATTTCTGTGATGCAATTTTCCAAGAACATGTTGAGTAATTGAACATTGTTTGATGATGGTACTAATAAATTGTTAGTTGTCACAGTTTACATAATATTTTACTGTTCTAATGATCAGCCTTTTCTTCTGTTTTTAAATCGTATAATTATCTTTTACAAGGTGCACTTGCAAAATGAAACCAATGCTACAATATGCACATTTCTTGATCTTCTACCCTTTCTTGGGGTAAAATGGGAGTCTTGTTAAGATCAAGGGCTAACTCTGTGAAGAGTATCAGTAGTATAACTTTTGATATCCTTCCTAGTGTAACTTAAATTACTTAAAAGGAAGAATTTGATTTGATATTTCCTTCTAATCTTTTGGGTCCTACTACCACCAAAAAGGGCAATATGTAGAACTTTTACAATTTTGCAGAATGCCCTTTGATGTTATGAGAAAGCATGAATAGATCTCCACTTTGTATTGCTCATAATCAAGCCACAGGATTGTACTGTTTATACAATTGCCAGATATTTTTTGTGGAACACAACGCTTACTTTCCATGGCAAATGAATCCCAATGTGATAAAGGACCATTTCATGCAACAGTAAATTAGAAAAACTGAATGTTGAAGAGCAGTGGCGGGGCTTTAAATTATTGAGTTAGCATGGTCTGGCTTTATCTTGAAGAATATACTTTGCCACAAACTAATTGATCTGTCAACCATTCTCTTCTCGATAGTTCAGAAGTTCTAGTATGGTTATGTTCTGAACTTGCTTCATCAACTACTAATTTGGGACTCTGTTGTTGCTATTTTCTTGTTCAAAAAATTGGATTCCAGTCTATAAAGTGTAATGATGTGCAAAATGTCTATTAAAGTGATTGATGTGGATTCCAATTAGCACTGTGTGCTATATGTTAACTGAACTCCAAATCCGTCACTTTGCATATATTTTTCTCCGTCTAAAATATGGCATAATAGTTTATCCAACTCTTTTACGTTTTTGTGCAAAAACATAAAATTGGTGATATATATATAGATATGTACAGGAATGAAGAAATGCTCAACATTAAACAAACAAATCGGATCTACAGCTTTAATTAGGACCCCAACAGCTCAAATACATTACAGTTCGGAGGGATGCCTCCGCCTTCTTGAGCTTGTTGCTATTGGCATCTTCATCAGTCTTCTTAGGGGATGCAGATTGCTTAGCCATTGAAAACTTTCTTGCATCACTGCAAACACAATCAGCTTCTATTGTGATGTTGGGATCACATTTTTGGAGCTTGTCTTTCACTTCTTTTGATTCTCGCACGTTTGTCAGCAGATTGACTTTTATATGGCTCATCATGATCTTCAAGTTTGGAGCTATGGAGGGAGTGACAGAAGTGTAATAAGAAAACAACTGGGATTTGGTTTTCACTGTGAATGCCTTTGGGAATGGGCATCAAATATATATAGCAGACCAAAAAGCATCATTTGGTTTATTAAGCTAACTTGGTGCCATTGAAGGTTACCATGCTAGTTAAAAGTATTAATCAAGAAGATCACCAAGTGACCATATCTAGCTTTCATGTTCTTTCCACAACCATTGCAGAAACTGGCATATAATCATGTGAGCACCAATTTTATATAGCAAGGTTTTACTTTGTGCAGGACAATTATGGATAAGATCAACACATAAACATGTCAGACTTTGGAAAGTTTTTCTTTGCAAGTTGTATAGTGTTCCTATCTACTAGTAGTAAAGAAAAAAGAACACGAGTGTTGGTGGGGATACACATGGAATTCCTCCTTTCCCATCTGGGCCATACCTTGTTTTAGTTTTTGCCAAATAATGTTCATGTGAGAACCATAATAACTATAATTAGTCTAAAAGAAGATCGGAGACATGGTTGCGTATCGTTAGCATGGTAAAATGTATTTTTGCGGTTTTTAAAGTATTATTTTTGTATTAAAAAAGAGTTTAATTTTTTTTAAAAAAATTATATTAATTTTTTTAAAAAAATTATATTAATTTTTTTATGTGAAATTCTTGTATTATCTTTTTAATAATAATATATAAATTAAGTTAAAAAGTAAAGAGAAAAATATAAAATTATATATTTAATTGTCCATTGAGTGTGTTGTACTTTAATACTTTAAAAATAGGGTGAATTACATCTACTTCTCTGTGATTTATATAAATTACCAATCGAACCCTAAAATTTGATAAAACTACTAATACTCCTTAAATTTGATAAATTCATAACATTTAACTTATTTAATCAACTAAATTCATAACATTTAGCCTCCTTAAGGAGGTATTGGTAATTTTATCAAATCTCAAAGTTCGATTAATAATTTGTACGAATCACAGGGATAGTAGATATAATTCACCCTTAAAAATATTATATCAAATCAAAAGTTTACTCTTTTTTTCAGAACAAAAGGAGTAACTTTTTACATTTTTGAAACAATTTCTATCTTACAATATTTATTTCAGAAAATGTAAAAACACTTTTAAACACAATCCAAATTGTAGTTATGAGAATTCCTAATCAATCCTATTGATTTTACAATTCTAAAATTTAAATTTATTATCTTTTATGATGTAAATGAAATATAATTAAATTTACTTGTACAAAAATCTTTCATATCTAATTGAAATTACGATTTATTATTAAATGAATAATTTAATTAGGTTAATAATATTTTTTTAACTTTTAACAATAAATAAATAAATTAAATATAATTATCCTTTGATTGCAACAATAATTCAAGTATTGAGAAAATCATATAAAATATTATAAAAAATGTACTAGTATATCTACTCGTATATTAATTAATAATTAATAATTTATATATTATATATTTTTCTCTTTTTTAATATTTTATGATTTTATGATTCAATACTACAGATTTCAATCTTACTATCTTAAATCAATTTTGTGTGGGATCTCAATCTGACAAACTATGATCCATACCCATAACTTTCATAAAATAAATTTCTGAATTTTAATATAGTTGAGGAAGATTTACATTATTGAAAATAGTGGAGATGGAAGAAAATATATTCACTTTTATTTTTTTGCTATATTTTCATTGATAACGTTTTTTTTTAATGAATCTCATGCAATACTAATCTTTAGTCCGTTATTAACCACTATAACACCACTTTATCCTACGTAATTAACTATCCAATATTTACACCATCGATGGTGTGAAACAAACATAAGAGACAACAAAATTTCCACTTGAATTGTTCTAATATTCCACTTTAATTAGGAATAAATTTTAATTATTCAGAAAATCACCAACTTTATTTTGGTGATTGCTTTAGGATCTTTAAGATCCTTAAAACATGAATCCCAAAATAATATTTTCTCCATTTTGGAAAAAAAAAATCTTTTAGTTAGATATAACTTTTTAATAATTATACAGTGCAATACTTTCAACACATCATTAAATGTATATTTTATAATTTTACATTTATTTTTTGTTATAATTATTATTATTAGTAAGTATACTATCAAAAAAATTTAAAAGGGAATCTTTTTTAAAAATTTTAAAAATAAGTTTTTTTTAGCAAAAATTGAAAATATCTAATTTTTTTTAAGATGAAAGGAGGTAACTAATTTTTTATTTGTATTCACTTGAGCTTCTCGTCATTGAGCACCTTACTCGAAAGCATGGGCAGAGTCACGTTTCAAGGAGGGTGTAATGGTCCACCCACAACTTTTAAAAATTAAAAAACGAATTAATTTTAAAAATTTAAAATTTCACAATTTTGTATAGTTATTGCCCCTAAATGTTTGAAACTTTGAAGATTCAATTTTTTTTCCTTAGGTCCCCCTCTAAATTTTTTAAAAATTTCTTCTTTATTTTATTTTGCTCCTTAAAGTTAGTAATATATATCTTTAAATTGCTCTTTTACTACTAAAATTATTAAAACTGTTTCAAGTATAAACATTCTTGCTTTTAAACAATGTTAACAAACTTTTAAATATTTATATTATTCACCATGTACTTTTAAGTTATGTAGCTTCAAATAGTTATAAATTTTATTATAAATTCTACTCTAATATTTGCAAGAAAAAAAAAATCGCTTCTAAACTTATGTCGTTTCTCCCATTTACTCTCAAGCAAAATATGTATTAGCGCGTATGGGTTATATTTTAAAAATATTTTAATATTTTTTAATAAAATTTTTATATTTTTAAATAACTTTTATCTTATAATATTTAACAAAAATAGGTTTCGAAAGATAATTCACACATAACAATATTAAAACATATATAATAAGAGATAATATCAAACACCCCTTTCGAGGTTTTATCAAATAACAAATCGGATTCTGAGGTTTGGAAAATAACAAATACCCCCTTCACTGAAAAGAAAAATAACATTAATCCCTCTAATTATAAGTTAATTAACACAATTTATTTGTAACAGTAAAAAATTTTTTTGTAGACTACCCGTCCCCTTTTTCTTCTTTCTTCTTTCTTCTTTCCTCCCCTCTCCCAGCGCCCCCACCCTCCCTCTCAAAATTGCCTACAATTTCCCCCCCCCATCTCTCCCGCTGCTCCACATCCCTTCCTCCCTCACCTCTCTCACCCCATTCCCGCCCCTTCTCTTTTCCTGCCACTTCCTTGCTCCATTCCCAAATTTCCTCGCCAAAGACTCCCCACCCCCAAATTTGTTGGTAAAAGTTTATCCCCACCCCAACCCTACCTGCACCCTTCCCCTTGGCCACCACCCCCCTCCTCTAGTTCCGCCTCTCCCCTTGTCCCCTTGTCCCCCCCTTCCTCTCTAAATTTTTTTGTTTCTATTTTTTCTTCCCACCCTCACCCATCCGTTCCTTGGTTGCGCTGCTACGTCAATCCCCTCCCCACCCGCACCCCTCCTTTTGGCCACCTTTTCCAGTTCCTCCTTCACCTCTCCCATTTCGCATAATTTTCTTCGAGAAAATTTGAGAAATTGGCATCATGAGCAGCAAGGCAATGGGTATTATGAATAGCTTCATCAACGATATTTTTGAGAAATTGGCCTAGGAGGCTTCCAGGCTTGCGAGGTACAACAAGAAGCCCACCATCACTTCCAGAAAGATTCAAACTGCTGTGAAGCTTGTACTTCCTGGCGAATTGGCCAAACATGCTGTTTCTGAGGGTACCAAGACCGTGACCAAGTTTACAAGCTTTTAGATTGGGAATTAAATAGTTGGATAAAATTTGTTTTTGTTTTTGTTTTTTTTTTTGATTTAGGGTTCTAATTTTACAGGCCAGCATATGATTTTGGATATGCTTCTTATGGAATACAATCCCTTCAATTTTATGCGTAAACATGCAGTTTCTATAAAAAAAAAAAAATCTTTCTGGTTGTTTTGGACGATTTGCATAATTTTCTCCATGATTGGGGTTTGCATCTTTTAGTTGTTTTGGACGAAGACGAAGATAGGATGCTGGTTGAAATTTTTTTTTTAAAAAAAAAGTTGAAAGGAGTTCCAATGTCATATGAAAGGCTAGATTTGGATTTGGTGTTGGATGAGGACTTGGCAATGGCTGAAATTGCTCAGGGAAAAGAGAAGGACAAAAATGTAATGTGATTTTTTCTCATTCTTACTACCTTCAAATTAAAGGATCGTAGCTCATAGTACAGAGCTAATCTAGAATCGTCCCATAGAAAGGATGTCAAGTACCAAATGGGAAAAAACTTTCGAACTATTTGGATCTCTCTCGAAACTTTTTAGTGATGAAAACAAAATAAAATATTTAGCAAAAATAAGAAAAATTCAAGTGATTAAATACTTCTAGGAACTTGGATTTCACCAAATGAAGACTCAAGACTCAATGAATTCAATCTACACTAGTTTGGTTCCTTTTGGCTTTCACTTCTCTCACAACCATTCACTCAATTAAAAGTACCCTCTCTCAAGCCCCCTTGGGGGTAGCCAAGCTAGTGTGCCGGGCGAGCGCGTAACCGTAAGGTCACGAGTTCAAATCCTCCTACTGACACCTTCTTGGTTGAGCCCGTCGCACAGGGCTTGCCTAGTGCAGTTTACATCTTCTATGTGGTTTGCAGGCTATTACACATGGACGGGGTTTTACCCAGTGCGCACCTTTGGTAGCAGCTGCAGGTTCCTTAGTCAAGAAAAAAAAAAGAGTACCCTCTCTCAAGGTGTATCTCTCTTATTCATGCAATTTTGTGATCACTCTCATGTCTACAAAATTTAACACAAATACATTAAGGATTCAAGAATTTAAGGTTGCTATTTTGTGTTCTACTCTCGTAGTTCCACATTCATAGCCAAAGTTCCTACCAACTAATGTTGAATTTCAACTCTCGTTCCATCATCCAATACCTTAAATCATGCAAAAATTGATCAAGTTCTTACAAGCCATGTAAAACAAGAACAATAGATTTTGAAAAGTGAAAAAGAACCAAATAGATTTGATTAAATTAAAGAAAACTTCAAAGGTTACATCCTAGTTCTTAGAGTTGAAGAACTTTATCTAGACATAATGCTTAAACAAAGAATTTCATGAAAATTAAACATTATACAAAGTGAACTAAGAAAAAGATGACCAAATGAAACAAATGCTAAAATCTACTCTAATGATGAAAAACTACTAATGCTGAAAAACTCCTCCCTCTTTTTTCTACCAAAACTCTCAAGAATTTATAGACTTTTAGTTCAAATCTTATCTCTTTCTTTGATGGTTTCAACAATTTCAGTTTTGACCAAGTCTTCTAAGCATTCAGTTTAGCCAACATGCTATCTCTTGAAAGTTCGAACCGTGGCATAGTCTTATAAGAATTTGAATGACGGCAAAACTCAAACGGTAGCAGCCTACAACAACCAAATCTTATCTTATTAGTAAATCTTACAAAATCTTCCAAATCGGTTATCTTTTCCAACAAATTATTTTACTATTAACAATCCTATAAAACACAAAAACTATCACAACTTAATAGTAAAATTTACTAATTAAACTTAAAATCTCTAAGTTTTAAGGATGAAAATTAATTAAAAAAATCAAACTATCAAAATGGAGGAAAATTTGACAGAAAGAAAGGACGAATGAGAGCTTGAGAGAAACAAAAATGGGAGAGAAATTGGGAAAGGAAGATTTGTGAAGGACTTTTTCTTCTTTTCTGCTCTTCTAATAAATTACTTCGTCTGGCCATAAGTCAAGGGAGGTATTTGTTATTTTCCAAACTTTAGGGTCCAATTTGTTATTTGATGAAATCTCGAGAGGAGTATTTGATATTATCTTTAGTAATAAAAAAGCAAAGGAAAAAGTTAGTAGTAATGCAAAAACGGGTCCATTATCGTACAAAGTAATGAGGGAATTATTACCATAAATTGCAAGGAATTTGTATTTTTTTAAAATGTAAAGATATTTCCATTCAATCATAGAATGACGTCACATATTTTTGAGATGAAACTAATATTGTACGGTAGGACAGAACCCGTTTCAAAATTGCCCACTAACGTTATTAGAATAACAAAGAAATGTAGTAGAAAAATAGTACCATTAAAAGTAAAGGGTTTGTTTGGAGTGTGATGTATTTAGAAAAAATTGTATTGGAATGTGTGAAAATTTGGTAAGTATTTTTTTTTATAGAAAAAGTATTTTGGAGGAAAAAATAAGAGAATTTTTTTTTAAAATTATGTGAGATGAATTTGAGTAAGAAAATTTGAATTTTAAATTTTAAAATAAAAATATATTTAGATAATTTTGTTTTGTTTGATAATTTACTTATTTGTAAACACAAATTCGCTGATCAAACATACCAAAATAAAAATTATAGCAAAAATAAAACCAAAAATCTAAACGAGAGGTCAGCCTCATTCCGAGGATCCACTTGTCACGTCTTGATTTGCGCATTTTCTCCAACCGAACAAAACTAAAATACAAAGAAAGTCCAAATATCCCAAACATATATTTTTCAAAAACCATAAAAAAGAAAAAAGAAAAAAGAAAAAAGGGATAAAATCATCATCCAAAGGTGCCCACCATTGCAAGCCTCATCCACATTTCTTCGTCCTCTTCAATGGGGAGTCAATTTCATCACTAACCCATACGTTAAATACCAAAATAACTTAATTCTTTTGTAATTATCTTCAAAAATATTTTTGCGTTAAATTTGGTATCTCTTGCCTGTTGTGATAATGGCGGCTGTGAGTTCAGTGTCGACATTTTCAGGAATAAAACATTCATTTGATTGTTGTCACAAGAAAATTTCAGCTCGAAATTTGTCTTCAAATTTTGAAGCCATTAAGTTTCGTTTGAGCTTTTGTGGGTTCGAATCTCTTAATGTTAGTAACAGTGATAAAGCTCGTTGCTTTGTCGTTCATTGCATGTCTACGATTACGGGTTTGTTCAACTTCTTACTTCTTATCTTAAATTAATTTAACAGTTCAATCCTTTGAATTGCTGATATGGGAATGGAGGGGAATAAAAGAAGAAGAGTATGAGCTGAGTTTCTGTTTCTTGGATTTTGGGGGAATGTGGCATGATTAGGGATGTAATTTGAGATAAGAAAGTTTTGATCTTTAATATTCCATTCGGGTTTTTGAAATTGGATAAGATTGTTGATTGTTTGGTCAATTTGAGGAGTGGGTTTTTCCTTTTCCTTTTCCTTTTCCTTTTTCTGCCTCCTGTGTGTGGTTTGCTTGTGTCTGGAGGAAATCTTGAAAAAAATTCATAATTTTTTTCACTTCTAACTTCAATATAATTGACCGAGAGGAAAAGATTAGGTCTTCAGGTAGAAGGTCGAGTGGAGCTCTTGTTTTAAGTTTATGGTTGACAAGAATTCAATTTCAATATGATGAATGGATGATTTGTCAATTTCAAGTAATAGGCTGAATTCTTCTTATAAATATTCTTGAACTGAGGTAGGATGACATTTATTAAAAGGTCATAATGCTTTGAAAAATGATCATTGGAATGTCAATTTCGAATGCTGTAATCAGTATAGTTTGTTGTAATTTTTCTTTCTCTTAGCTGGGATTTGATTATTTGAACTAAATTAGATCTATTTGCGGCTTGGATTCAGATGTTCCAACAGTAGCAGAGACGAAACTGAATTTCTTAAAGGCTTATAAGCGACCTATTCCTAGCGTCTACAGCACTGTATTGCTAGAGTTGCTTGTCCAACAGCACCTAATGAGGTACAAGAGGACGTATCAGTATGATGCCGTCTTTGCTCTGGGATTCGTGACTGTATATGATCGACTGATGGAAGGGTACCCAAGTGATGAGGATCGTGAAGCAATTTTTGAGGCTTATGTAAAGGCTTTAAGGGAAGACCCTGAAAAGTATAGGTGAGTGTCCAGAAATAAAGTCATTGGTTTTTATTCTAACTCCCTTGCTCTGGAGCATGTTATTGAGAGGTAAAAAAGAATAGCTATTTGAAAAGGTGGGATCTTCTTTTAGAAAAGGAAGCAATGAGTTAATTAGTTAGTTTCTTATGAAGTAGAATGCTTAGCATCCTTTGCATTCTGGAAGGCCAAAATACAAAAACTTGCTAGCGTCTTAGAGGCAATGCTCTTGATATGCTTATCAATTGTACATGTAGGTTTGTTGTGCTGGTCAATTTTAGAAGATAGCCTTATACTTAGAAATAACAATATAATAGATTGAACTCAATTTGCAGTCTTCTGTCTAATTGCTAGTATTGGGTTTCAAGTTCATTAAGATTCAACGAGAACAGATTTTACATTTCACTTGAAACTTCCAATTCCTGTAAAATTTCAATTTTTTTAATCATTCTCTGACTCATCCTTATGTTTGAAACACTATGCTACAGGTCTGATGCCCAAAAATTAGAAGAATGGGCCCGTGCTCAAAATGCTGAATCATTAGTTGGTTTTTCATCTAAGGAAGGTGAAGTCGAAAGCATTTTAAAGGACATTGCAGAAAGAGCAGGAAGCAAGGAAAGTTTCAGTTACAGTCGGTTCTTTGCCATTGGTCTCTTCCGTCTTCTCGAGTTAGCAAATGCCACAGAACCCACCATCTTGGAAAAGGTGCATTTCATAGCCACTCAAGCCTCATGGGGATTTGCTTTCTCTTCAAGTTATGTTAAAGCTGTTAATTTATCTCTAGAAATTGCAAGCTGAGAAATAGTCAGGTTTAGTAGCTCAAGGAATAGTCTCGATACTAGTAGTCCAAGTTAGATAAACTCTGCTTACTGACCTTTCATTTTGTGTTGGAGCTTTATCTTTTTGTTTAGGTACTCTATAACCTAATCTTAGGGAAGAATGCTTTATTCCAACACATACTTTTTCTGCACAGATCAACAGCCTGTCATGAAGTGTTTGAATATACTGCCCTCTTGTCTGAGTGAATTGGCTTTTAATGTCTGGCTTTGAATGGCTGAAAAACTTCTTTGAGCTTTTACTATTTTTAGTTATATGAGTGTGATGGTTGGCTTCGTTTTGATAGAGGTAGGCTTCCTGGATTCTTATCAATCTTCACTGTCAACTGGGGTAATTTAGTTTGTGGACTTTCATATGGGGGTGTTAACCTCATTGAGTATGTTATAAACCCCACAGAATCTCTGTGTCATGTGTTCAAAACTTTGCCATCAAGAAGTTTAGTATTTGCTTTATTGTTCTATTTTACATAAAATTGGGCATTTTGGTTCAGTAATTCTATCTCCACCACTCTAATTCACAAATAATTGTTTTGAGTGGTTCTTGGAGGCATTGTTTTCAATGGCTGAGAATCTTGTAACTGCAGTAGAGGCTGATCCATGACCTTTTTGATGGGGGGGATTACTCCATATAATGGTGCTTAAATGATATTCAATTTAACAATTGTTGTGCCACCTGTCTCATCATTGCCATTTTTTTTTTTAAATCTCACACTAAGTTCTTTTGATAACACCAATGCAGTGTACCATCTTCCAATTCAAATTTTCCCAAAGTATAACTGTCATACTTCCATTTCTAGGAAATTTTTGACTCATACTTTTTGTTCCTCGTAGCAACAATGTTGCAAATCCTTTTCCGAACGTTTTTAATCTTGACTGACTTCCAGAAGAAGGATCTTTGACCTCGACCTGTAAGAAAACAAAATGACTGGGGTTGAAATCATCTTTGTCTTATATTCTTCTTTTCAAATTGATGCTCCTCCAATTCACCTATAGTTCCTGTAGATCTGAAAGGGGTTGGAAAGAAATGAGGAATTCTTTAAATCTTTTATTTCTCCCTTGTGAGGCTCTATCAGTATATTTTGAAGTTGTGATACTGCAGCTAAATTTTTAATCTGATACGTTCCCTTACCACAACCATAATAATGTGTGCTTGTTAATCAACTTAATTCTCATTTGTTTATTTGTGATATCTTTTTTATTCTTTTCTTTTCTACTCTTTAAGAAAATAATAATGGCATGATAATCATCATCCTCATAGACTATGAAATCTCTTAGGTATGAAGATACTAGATTTAGCATAAATGAGATGTATTTAGGTATAAAGAAAAGAAGGAAGGTTTTTTGGGGAATAAATTTTTTGATAATTCATCTGATTTTCTCAACATAATGTTCTACAATGTGACCTCCTGTAGCTCACAGTTACTAAGTAGAAAATAGGTTGATCTGGGATTAGAATCAAGATGAAGTAAAATGTAACTTAACTTTACTACTGAGTTTTGTATCTTATTGATGATCTAAAAGTTACGGTTCAGTTAATGTCATCTGTATGTTCTTCTATGTATGTTATTTAAAAAATTCAACTTTTGATGATCGATGACTTACCTATTTGGTATCACAGCTCTGTGCTGCATTGAATGTAAACAAGAAAAGTGTGGATCGGGACCTTGATGTTTACCGCAATTTACTCTCTAAGCTTGTTCAAGCAAAAGAACTCTTGAAGGAGTATGTAGACAGGTGAGAATATCATTCACTAGTCTAAACTCCAATTTACTTGGTTGGTATCATTACTTGGCTATACATTCTGCATAAAATTGTCTATGACAAAATTCATCCAGAAGGAAACTGTGGTTCCTCCCCATCTTATTCATCAATGTTTCTACTTTATCATTACTGTTCTCTTTCCCTTTAATTTTCCCAGCTCGCATCCCCTAAAATCTAAATGGAAGTATAAAACTCCTCATTATTCTTCTCTGCGAGCATCAGAAGTTGATAAGCTATCCTATGGTGGAAATCCTAATAAAAAGTCTCCCTAAGATAGTTTCATGGATTATTATTATTATTGCTTCTATTTTTATCGTTTTAATCAACCACATCAACGTTACTATCAGCGCCATTCTAATTTATATCACATTTATGCACGTTTATGTTTGGCTTATAGGGAGAAGAAGAAAAGAGAAGAGAGGGCTGAATCTCAGAAGGCCAGTGAAGCTGTTAAAAAATGTCTAGTAAGTCAACATGCAGGATTGTAATTCTAGTTTATTTATCACATTAGTTGGTCTTTGGCAATGCTCTGTACCAGCAAAGACAATAGTTGTCTCAATACTTTTTTAGTTCCAATGATCAAGATTAACCTTTCGCGTTATCACTTTGTAAGATGGCGTTGAAATTGTAATATATATTGTTCATCATAGAGAGTTGCACTTCTGACCTGTGTTCTCTCGATTGGCTGTGGTCCAAGTTGCACCATTCTTGAGATGGGTTGTGTATGTTTGGAACTTATTAATTGTTGCCTCCTTCCCAGATCTTCTTCCAAGAAAAATGTTGGAGAAAAATGTTGGAGCAGATTTGATAACGTGTTTATGACGCTCTTCCTAAGCTAGAGAGATTACTTCCTGTTCACCTAAAATTACTTTGGTAAACTTGCCTCATTGTCCTTGGATATCAAACAGTTCACAATTATATGCATTTAAGTAATAGTTATTTACATTAAGTACAAATGTTTAGTTAAGTCTGATATGGGGAACTTGCTCTAAGTTGTGACTAAACTTGGAACTTGTATTATCAATGGAAGGCTATCAATTTTACCCAAAAATATAATTAAAAAAAAATAAAAAGAATTGGTGTCAGGTCACTGCCCTCACCGTAACTCCGCCAGCACCAGCATCAGCATCACCATCCCCATCCCTAGTGAACGTAAATCAATGTGTATGGTAAAACAGTCAGTATTAGCCTAACTGAGATGAGAGATATCAACCTCATCTGGGAATTTAAATGTGTCTGCTGCACCAAACTTTCTCCATTCTTCCCCAACAGATTCATCCTCATCGCTATCCCTCTCATCATTGACATGACTATATGGAGTTGATGGAGTTGAGGGGTCATGGATACTTTTAGATATGCAATCATGGGTAGCAAGCATCTTCACCTGCCGAAGAGGAGATATCTCTACCACAACTGTGTCATCATCCACAGGGAGGGGTTGTTTCCAAGGTTCCCCATCAATCCTCATGAACGTATGATCTGCTGCGCCCTTGTGAAACTCAAATTTGATTCGGCGGGCCTATCAACAGGAAACAAAAAAATCTTAAGAAAAAGAGAAAAGGAATTTGGTGACATAAATATATAATATCTCGAAATGTATGATGATGCCCTACTGTCAATTCCACATAATATCATTTTTTGCAGCTCTGTATAATTAAACAATCCATAAAACGAAATGTTCTGCTCTAGCCATGAGTTACTGACCGGAATGAATTGTTCATTTTAACAAAGAAAACTTGTAACAATACTAGAAAGGAAAGTTAGATTACTTCCAAAAAATTTGACTCGCCCCCTCCCCTGCCTCACGGTAAGTTCTCCAGTTCTCCAGTCATTAGATTTCACGTGTCTTTTATGGTGGTACCATTATCTTTCAAGCCTTCACATTCTACTAATGTCATCATCTAAAGATTCAGGATCTAATTCATCCCAGAATTGCCAGACATTGCAGCAAAGACATGATACTTGGGTAGTGTTAAAATCATTAAGCATTTTAAGCTAAGCATGATTGACAATGTAATTTGATCATTGCATCAAGTATGAGGGAAGGAACTAATAGGGAAACTCTTAAAGTTACTTATATTATGACAAATATCTCAAAAGCTTATCTTAGGTAACACAATTTAGATGGTTTAAATCTTAGTCCACTGATGATCCGTGCATTAAAAAAAAGGATGGTGCAAATAGATTGTAAGAAGACAACAGTGAATCAATGAACATTAACCTCCTTTTCTTATTTCCTGGTAGGATTCTTCACACTCGCACAATGGTGCGAGGATTTTAGTCTACCACTACAACTAGGTTATAGAATTAAAAAGCAGAACCCTACCCTTTTCACATCTTAAATTTTTGCATCTCCTTTATTACCAGGATGAGTGCAGCTACCTATATGTAAGTGATTATGTTTGTCCCAGGAAACCCAGAAGGATCCTAGAAGCATCAAAATGGAACTAATACTAGTAAATGGTCACCCTACCTGTGCAAGCCGAGTCCCATGTCCATTCGGAGCAAGCAAAACTAGACCATGCCAAGCATCTCTAAAGCCAACAACTTCAATGAGTCCATCATCCACATATGGAGGAGTCAAGTCTCTCTGTACATCACAATGAAGAAGCAGCATGCATATAAAACAGAGAAACTAGTAAATGTTGTAGGAGAATAAATTTTCCTCCAAGAAAAGAACAAAGAAAACAAGTGCTTTGAGTGTACAGACATCACGTTGTTTGTTCTGATTTGGTGTTCCCCATGGATTTAGTCCTCCAGAGAAGCTTGGCAAATTGAGGCATACAATTGATCTGATACTGTTTGATCAGAGGAAAGGAATAACAAAAAGCAGTCAGTCAATATGCTCAGGAAGCAATCACTATAGATTGTATTCTACTGCTGAGAAGAAAACAAACAATGCATCATACACAGAAAGTAAATATTTTAAAATCTTATGGCACATGGGAAGCTTCATTCATCTTGAAGCAGGGACAAATTGCAGTTGAAACAAAACCATATTAATGATGAAAAATGTTTTCAGATGTATTTGCCAAATTTGTAGAAAACAAGAACATTTGACAATATTGACGGAAATTTTTTTTCAGTTTCACACAGGAGGAGAGTAAAAATTTAACACTGTTAGTGTCAACAATGATGCATTAAATTTCGACTTCAAATACAAAAGTAGACCTTTACTAGGCTATAAATATGTAACATATAGTTAGTAGACAACAATATCATATTTGCATTTTAGTGGTAAAGTTGAACAAAAAGGGCTTCATTAATACTTTAGTGAAAAGCACTATGCCGGGACAGGGCCCTATGAAAAGAAAGGGCCTCAATAGATACCTAAAATGCTTGGAGTTCAGGTATCGGGCATAGTTTATAGGATCAAAATTCTACACAGAATCGATTTAGGGTAGCAGGAACAGATCTGTGGTATCGGATCGAATCAGATCGTAAAATCCTAGAAAATTTGAAAAAATATAATTTATAAATTATTTTTAAAGGATTTATTAATCAATATATGAATAGATATGTAGACAATTCATGCATAATTTATAATTAAATGATTTTACTTCAGTTTTGATTTTTTATAACATTTATATCATTTTTTCAATATTTCAGTTGCTATCGCGATTAAAGGGTATTTATATCCAACTTATTTATTTATTGTTAAAAACTAATAAAAGTATGATTAAACTAATTAAGTTATTTATATAATGATAAATCTAAATTTTACTTAGATATAAAAGTTTTTTTGAGTAAATTTAACTATATTTTATTCACATAATAAATGTAGGATTGTAGTTAAAATCGGGATCGTTTTAGTAAATTCGATTGTAGAATCGTAAGATCGATAGGATCAGATTGGAATTCTGAAAACTATGGTATCGGGCATTTTCATATCTTTTTATTTATTTTTTTTTTATTTAAAAAAAATAGAAGCTGAAATTAAAATATATCTAAATGACATGTGAATGTCTCAAATAAGTACCTGTGAGGAATATTAAGGTCTTTCCATTCACCATGATTCTTCATGACCTTGACTTTTGCCAGTTGAGCTATGTTCCTGCAATAAAGCTAAAACAATCATCACAAGAATAGCAAAACACTATTGGATCCATATATAACAATTGAACCAAATTTTAAAATCTACAGCAACTAAACCTATAGCACGCCCCTTTTCTCTGACTGTTAACATTTTCCTCCATATTACATTACCCTGTTCTTCAAGCATATGAGAACCAATTTTATTTAAGGGAAAAAGAAATACTTTTTGGCCGACATGAAACCCTTAATTTGTTCCAAATTTGGAGGTAAAGTATAGCTTTCATTATAATCTGATAATGGAAGACTCTAAATGCAGTAATAAAGAGAGCAAAAACAAGAGGGTTACCAGGTACTAATCGTAATCTATTCATGTATAGAATAAAACAATGTCCTATAGAAACCAAGACATATTTGAAGCAGTTTCCATAATCAAGAATGTCCACGGTCCAGGACTTAAAGAAGTTGGTACTCAAGAAATGCAAAACTCACTTTTATGCTAGGCTGCGCAAGCATTAAAAAAATTTGCATTAGGATTTTTTTCAAAACTTAATACAGCAAAAGAAGTGAAAAAGCATTTGCTCCACATGGAAGTTGCAAGAATTGGTTCCTTTAGGTGTTTAACTGGCCGAACTAAGAAAGCATGGTTCGATGACTTAATTAGGTATTGTTACAGGAGATCTTCACTTTTCCTTTCTCTTTCTTATTAGTAAGTAGAGAAGACACAATCCTATTATGGATATCATAGAAGTAGAAATAGTAGAGCACATGATAAGTTACTTTAGTAATGGCTGCCAGGAATCTTATATGACTGGAAGACCAGCAAATGCCAAAGGTCATCAGCCAGTAACCCAAAAATACTAGTAAGTGATCTCCAACAAGTAATGTATCAAACATCAACTCCGAGACGAAAATATTTTTCTGTGCTTTTCTGATTGGGCAAGGTAAGTTACAATTTTGGAGGAACACAAAGGTTATACCAGAAAGCATTTTCCTGTATCCTCTTTACCCCCATATGTGAAAATTAAATAGAAATATGCAGTTTTGAGAAGCAAAACATACGCACCTTGACGATGGATGAACAAGGGAAGCGAAAAACCATCCTTGTGTGCATCCCAGTTTTGCATATTGACTCTAAGACACAGGAAGAATAATATATTCACCACAAACTCACACTAAAATATTGTGCACAAGTAGTTTCACACTGTATTGCAACATGTAACTGATAAAGTCATTCAAGAATATTTTCACTCACTAAATTCCTGAAGAGGTTGCACAGTTCAGAATCACTGCTCAAACAATTCTAAGAATTATGAAAATGCAGCAAATAGGATTTTTTGCATAACCAATTATTAATTAGCAAAGACTTAGCATTTCTATTTGCTTGTGAAGTGAACCACCAAATATTGGCACAATCTAAAAGTGCTGTTAATTGGATAAAGATTGATTCAAAGTTCAAACAGCATAAATGTTTCGAATATTTAAACATTCAAATCCAGTGGTGGCATTTACTTAACAGCACAGGCATAAAAATTTAAGTCAACTTGTCAGATAAGACATTTAATTTCCCATGTTTCGTACATAAGATTGATTCCTACTGCCATCTAACAGCCACACAATAACATTACCAGTTCAATGACAAGTGGAAGTATGTCAATGGCTCAATCAGTATACAAGTATCCCACAAAGGCTAAGTAACTTGATTTATGTGAACTGTGTCAGTAATAATATCAAAATCATATGTATTCTGTTTATGTGGAGGTACTCCTACATGTACAAGTTACCTGATTTGCCAGCTGGTTTTTGAACTTTTCAGGATGCAGCTTCCTTTCTGAATGGAATGCATAAGATACTTGAGCATCCATACCTGTAAGATATGAAAACTTAAATCGCATATTGCACTAAACAACGCATAATGCTAGATACTTCAACGTGAGACAATGTAGACTCCAATTGGTTGGGAAGAGACTGCTGACCAACTATTCCCTTATCTTAGCTTTGCTCTGACTGTATAGTACATTTATCAAATTACATAACGCTTGCATCTATAGGAAGAGCAAATTGATACATACTTTGCCAGAAATGCCTAAGCAAGCAAGAAGATTAACACAAGGCAAACTAAATTCTCAGCTGGTGAGGCAATAACAAGTTAGATAAGGCATCTGGAAGACAATGCAAGGACAACACTTGGAAGCCAATTATGTTTGTATCATTTTAAAAGGCCGCCATATGCAAGAACTAAGAAGCATAGCGACCAGTTACAATAGGCTCTGCGCTAAAACAGTTGCCAAAGTCAATGATCCTTTGTGATTGACAACTCAGGATGCACTTTTGTGAGCTGCTATGCAGAATGTACATTTTGTGAGAACCAAATATTGAGTCCACAACTGAAGATGCAAGTCTATTTTATAAAATTCCAACAATTAAAGCAATCGAGCCAAGTTGACACAAGAAGTCAACAAGGATAATAAGTAACCAGCAAACTCCCAGATCACTTACCCATACTAAAGTAATTCCAGAATCCTCCACGGAATGTATGGTAACCTTCCTGAAAAAATCCAAGCTTCTGCATGAGAATACATTTAAGTGCAAAGTTTATAGCTTTGAAAGGAGTAAGAAATACTTTAAGAAGGTGGTGAAACAAGAAAGGCAAACATCACAAGAACAATGACAATTAAACCATGTCCTTCTGTTTCCTCTTCATGAAGTTTTCATCACTCAAATTAGTTTCCATAAAATTTCAGAATACAAAAGCTGCATGTAATGCCGTTCTGCTTTTGTCACAAAAAATAGCAAAGCATGACAAAAACTTGTAGCTATAGTCAGTGGCAGTTTAGAAGAACCGCAAGTTGGTACCTGATGTTATCAAATAACAAACATCTCAACAAATGCATAATTTGCGCAATTGTATCTCCTGTCTATCAAATTATGATATAACGACTTGTATCTCTACAGGAAGCTAATGACGAGATGATTCTGTTGTAATGGACAAAGAATGAAAAAAAATCATTTTCTAGAATCAAACTCCAAATGGAATGACTGTATGACTACACCTCTACAGAAGTGAAATGAAGATGATTTGAAGCCCAAGTACTCTGGTCAATGCCAAATTTAGTAATCTAAATGTCAAGACTAGAACCACCAAGTGTTATGTTCATGATACGCTGCAATGCAACAAGGAAATACTAGAAGCTAAATGAGATGATAGGAATAAAATAGAGCTGTAAAAGTATAATGTATTGGATAGTTCCATCTCACAAGAAATTTCGCTGAAGTTTATTTCAAGCTCAACCTTTTGTATCTTTGTGCAAATCTTACTAGCAAGCAAGAAGCCAATGACTTCCCAAGTCTTTGTCAATTCATTCCCTCTGCATTTAAAAGAACTGTATATTGCAACTTTGACTCAGTATTTACATATGACAAATTATTATAAATGACCATCAATACCCAACAATTAAAAATTAGAACTTTTATAAGCTTTGTTGCATCAGTAGAATAATACTGGAGAAACAGTAGATGAGATTGCATAATCTAGAAACATATCCTTCCAATGTGAGAAAGATAAATGGAATAATTGAGGAGACAGATACTTTTTGATGCAATCAGTTAGTTCATCCACATAGACTTGTATATCATCAACAATACGGCATTAGGAAACAATCACAGATTCAATGAAACAATGCAATCAGTCAGAAAGCTCAACTGATCCCTCATACAAATTAAGAAATTTGAATTTATTCAACATACTAAGTAAACTTATATAGTGCCCTTGTGGGAAGATTGCCTCACCACATTGAGCTCATCGGTCGAAGAAACTCGTTGGAATGCGTGCAAAGAATGAGGCAACTCTAGGGGAGCAATAGGATCACAGGAACCTTGAGTAGGTGTTCTCATCCTCATCAGAATATGCCAGCTGGATTTTGATCAAAAGCAGTCACAACATGAACCAGAAAATCAGGAAATCAATGGATGAGCACAACATCATGGGATTTCCAAACTCAAAGAAGCATGAAAATATGAACTCAAACCTGTCTATCATCATTTCTTTTGCTTTCCTTACTTGATCCAAGAATGATAGTACAGAGTCTCGATCTGTCCCAGGATTTTTCTTTCCCTGCAAGAAATGAACCATGAATAACTTATAAAATAATGAGGAACACATACTAAATGAACCATGAATAAACCATACAATAAAGAAGGGAAAAAACTTTCTTTATCTTTCATGCAAGTGAAAAAATGAAGGAAGAAAATGGAAAATACCAACACCCACCATACGCACCTTTAAAACTAGATCTTATTATTCAGTGTAACCATCGTCAACACATCATCCAATAATTTTAAGTTTTGACAGGTATATTGAATAATGACATTTATTGTTGCAAGATAGACTAATAAGGAAATATTCTCAACAACAAAATCTATAACTTACCATATCAGGAAAATTAAGAGTACAAAACTTAAAAATAAAGGAGGCCCAAACAAGTACTTCACCAAGAACACAGCCATATTATAGTAAGAATAAATGCTTTGCTTTCAATGCCAGGAATTTCTGCTGCTAAGGAAACTACTAGGTATAAGCATAAAATAAAATAGCACATGGTCTTCTCTACATATGAACATTGCCAAGAGAGAACGGATATTAAATAACTGTCTTATTGCCTCATTTTCAGTTAACAGAATGTAGTCATGCAAAAATAAGCTGCAAAGAAAGCAAGTTGTTAAGATCACCCACAAAATTTAGTGCACCAATGAAAAGTTTTAGGTTGAAGATGACTAGAAGAGGATTTAAAAAGAAGAAATCTGAGTATGACATCTTTCCTACCCAACCAAATGCAAATGGAAGGTTGTTTCCAGTTCCCAATGGCACTGTAGCAATAGGCGGGGGTTGAGATAATTTAAGATCACTAACAACTCCAAGAAGCCAACCAGCTGTACCATCGCCTCCAGCAACCTAGGATGCCACGCCAACATACAGGGAGTGAATGGATTTAGAAGTCAAACTTTCAAACAAAAAAGGAAGAATGGAGATAATATCAGTGAATTTATATAGTGAAAGGTGTCAATGACTGGTGCAGTAGAGACAAAAAGACAAAATTATTAATCAAACTCCTAATAAAGAGCAATAAAAGAATTGATAATTATGTGTTTTTATCTTTCACACATCATTCACTAAGGAATGCAAGAAAAACAAACTTCAGGTTAGCTTTGGTAACTCAAACTTACAATTATTCTCAATTTCTCCTCAATTTTAGCAGCTAATTGATCACCATTGATCTTGAGCATCTCAAGTTTTCCATATAGCCTATGCAACACAGCATCAGGAGCTTCCTCTCCCAAATCAAAAACCTGAAGCCAATCACATTGCAGCCTTGGGCAAATTTAACTTCTTTCAATAATTTAATGTAGTTCTTTGTGAAATCAACATTTTGGCAGAAAATACAAAGTGAGAAAACCTGATGCTTGTTTAGAAGAGAACGATAAGTGAGAAGAAGATCACCACCAAGTTGTCCACCACTTCGGGAATTGATAAAAACTAGCACCGGGCATGAAGGTACATCTCGTAATGTCTCAGCCTCCGAATGGGTCGCAAGTATATATGTGGGAATATAGAATTCCTTCAAGACAGAATCGGACTCGCAAACTACGTTGATCATAACTGTTCTTATCCCTCAGTAACTCCAACCAAAGAACATTTGAGACAACAATGTCACTTGGTTTCTTGTCCTCTCCGAGTTACACCAAATTGCCACTGCATATGGAAAGGAAACTACCTTACTAAAATCTTATCAAGCCAAAGAAGAACATCAAAAAACAAAGATTGTAGATGACATTAAAATTTAGTAAATGGAAGTCCAAAAAGAACTTGCAATTTCATTATAAAACAAAATCAATTTAAAACCACCACTCTCCAGCAGAAAAGGTAAGAAACATATAGTGTTTCCATCAAATAGCTAATGTACATAAGGCTCAAAAATCAAATGGAACAAGGGGTTTCTCTAAGGAAGATCAAGTACCGTTATACTTAATTACTAAAATTTGACATCAAGCTTGTAATTCATAAAAGAGAATCCAAATGAAACACAGGCACTTGCCCCTCTAAAAAGAAAGAAAATGAGGAAAGAAAATAACTTTGAATTTATAAGTAGCCACGGCCAAGGGTACATAAATTGCCTGACAACTTGAAATTATATTTTGATCTACCAGAATTATATAGCACAAAGCAACCAACTTTACTGTTGTATGGCAAAAAAGCAGATCTTTTACTACATATCTAGGAGAAGAGAACAATGAATATATGGAGAAAAAAAAAAAAAAATTCTTCTGACAAGTCCAAACATTTATTTGCTAAAATGAATTTAGATCAAGAAGAAATAATCCCCTCATATCTTTTTCCCATCTCTATGGAACCCAGATTTCTAGCTCCTTTAAAATGACTGAAGTTCAAATAAATTGCTGAAAACCTCTTTGAAGATTAACAAAAAATGGTTCCCCGTTATCATCTCAGCTTACTTCCACTTTTGTTTCTGTGGGAGCTGTACAAAAAATAATAATAAAACAAATTGCATATTAAAGATTTTCCTACCAATCTGAGTCCAAACCCATGGGCCAACACCAAAATGCATTTTCCTCGGTCAATAAAACCTACTTACATGCAATTGCTTCAACAAATACTCAACCATTAGTAATTATAACCTTAACAAAATAATATACTAGTATAAAGCAGACTCCTTCTGTATCAGCTTCCAAATCCACAAAGTTTAAGACCTGGTCAATTCAAACTTCTTAGTTCTCCGTTCGCTCGTTGATCTTAAAATTACAAAAAAGAAAAAAAAAAAGGTTTATCACGCAAGTTTGACCATTTCTAAACAGCATAAGCATGAATATTATCTTCAACCACTGTCAAGAATCATTTCTCCATCCCCTCCATTCAACAACAGAGCAATAAACCAGAGAGTTCCATATCTTCCACAATCAAAAAATGAAAATTCACATATGTACTGCTTTTAACATACATGCATATTGCATTCAAAATCCAAGATTCATGCCTGAAAATCATCACATAAGTTCCAACACTGCCTAAGAGCCAAATCATGAAGACCCCAGAATTAGAGGAAAACATACCCAGAACTACAATTTTGGACTAACTTCTTCAACAAGAATTTTACACGGAAACAAGGATTATAACGAGCCCAGATGGATACACTAATCAAGTAGCACTCATGATCCAATTCAAACACCAGAAGAGAAAAAGAAGAAACCAAGAAAATAAACACCCCCTCAGTTAAAAGGGAAAAAATGCAAATCCACCAAGAATTACAATTCTGGACTAATACCTGGGAAATAAAAGTTTCGACAAGAATCCCACTTGAATTATGAATATTCTTTAACCGGTATATGCAAAAAGATGCTACCCTTTTGAAGAGTACAGCGAAATTCGGATCTGAACTGAAAAGTTTTACAGCGAAACGAGTGATGGACCATATGATCCCATTATATAGTGAACGAAAGTTGACCAAGTGACGTTACCCGCGTTAAAAAAATGGGTGGTAGTAACAAAAGCGGTGGCTTTATTTTAGTTTACTAAAAGTCCAATACAATACTCCAAAACTCCAAATTTTGCTTAGGAAAGCTCCATCTTTACCTATGCCTGCAGGCTAAAGTGGAAGATTCAAATCATGAATGTCTTGTCGTAGAAAGTGAAAAAGGCCGCTGCCGGGTAAAGGGAAAGAACTTTCCACGCGTTCAAAATCCTAATCATGAATGTTTGGAACAGTTCAGGCTGACTGGGATTTCCATTTATGCTCTATTGGCACACATTTGCAAATAATGTAGATTTGTTCATGAAAAATTCATACATTGGCACTTCATTCTTTTTTTTTGTTACTGATATTCTTTATTTGCCTTTGATATAAATATTTAATATCGTTAGTATTTTTTATGATAGACAAGAGAAATGCCAATAACATATTTGCAATGTCTAGGAAATCAACTTTTGTAAAAGTATCCTTGTTTTTCCATTTTAATTTGTTCTAAATTTCTCGTAGTAGAAAAATGAATTTTTCGCTTTAAAAAACATTCATTATTTCGTTATTATTTTTAAAATAAAATATCATCATTGTTTGGAATCAACTTTTATTTTTTTAAAAAAAAAATCCTTGATAAAAAATAGGTTAAATTTCCCCCCTTTTTTTCTTTTTTTTTAATCCTTGATGGTTAAGATTTTCAATGGATAAAACAATTTTTTATCAAGTAAAAAACATACATTGTGGTGATTGTTAAAAAATTGATGGTTAAGATTTTCGATGGATAAAACAATTTTTTAAGTTTCTAGTAATTTAAAAATAATTGTGGTGATTGTTTGAGGCAATACATAAAAGTAGACAAGGGTTATATACAATTTAGATTGTTTTGGCATAAATGCCTAAATGTGTGAGACTAAGGAATACATTGCTTTCAATTAAGTATTTTTGAACGAATTTTCGTTGTTGGATGAGAATTCATCTGAGTGATACATAGCAATAGACGCATATAAATAACTCTCATTAACACAAAAAATATTTCATACATTTACTATTTTAGTGCATAAACTGATCATATATATTTTTACTTTTTGATATTGTAGTGAATAAGCTAATCATATATATTTTTATTTTTTACCTCTCAACTGTCCCTCTAAATTATGAGTTATCTCTTAATTGTCTCTTGCAATATTGTCCTATGTGGTGCAACAAATATATACAATATTTTCTCCACGTAAGATTATGCAATTAGATATAATTAGGAAAAAATAGTTTATAATTTAATGAGTTATTCTATTTACATATCTCTATTATATAAAAAGCAAAAGTTCGTGAATGTAATTATTATATTTTTTAAAGGATGTTGTTGTCTTTTTACTCTTTTAATTGATTAAAAATGTTAGTAATACAAGAGTGGTAATAAAATTAATTGATATAAAAATTAATAATATAAGAGTTATATTAAACATTGGATAGTAATATAAGAATTTTATTAAACTTCTATCCAATTTTAATTCACATATAAATATACTCATAATTATTATTTTTATTTGAAATGAATAGTTATCTATTAACATATAATCCTAATATAACTCTAATATTTAGTGATTATAAAATATTAATTATTTCATTAAATTTTACTCTGCATTCTAACATTAATCAGTAAATTTGATTGGCATATATTAATCAAATTTTTGTTTGAGAAAAGAATCTTTATCCGATACTATAATTTTTAATGAATTTTATTATTTTTTTAATATTTAAAACAGAATATACATATGTTTTACTTATATTTTTTTTTTTGATTAAAATTTTGAAATTGCTTCTGTTTGGTTTTGTAATATTTTGAATAGACTTGAATATTTTTTCTCTAGTTTATTTTAGAAAATAAATTGAAGACAATTGATTTAAATTTAGACTTAAAAAATAATAATTTTTAATATAGTTCTTCATTGTTTCTATTTTTATTTCCCAAATTTCAACATATTTCAATTTTTCCATTTTTTTTCTCAAAATTTCGCTTCTAGAAAATTATCAATTTAGACGACTGTTTTGTTTTCATAAATACCTTTTCATTAACATTTTTATTAGTTTTCTCTCAATAAAAATTGTTCAAAAAAAAAAAATCTCTCAATCAGAATTATGTAGTCTAAATTAATTTAAATTTATTTTTCTTGTTAAATTTATTATTATTCTTATTATTATTATTATTTGCAACTCAAATTCTAGGACTAAGAATTTTTAGTTATAGTTGTCACTTAACCGTGTGACCCAAGTTAATTTTGAGTTGTGTATCTATATTGTTTTTAATGATTTTCATTGGTCACCAAAGCATTTTAATGAAACCAGAAAAGGTGGTCAGTAAGCGAAGCGCTGGGAAGGTATAGCATAAAATATATCTATATGACCAGTTTTAATACGTGCAATTTGAAGAGAACTTGAGACTTCCTAAATAATAAGTACTCAAAAGAAATATAAGGTGAGAAATATTATTTAAGATATATAAATGAAATAATTGGGAATAATTGTAATCCCAGTTCTTAATTTTTTTTTATTCAATTGAATGTGCATGTTATTTAATGTTGCACTATTAATTTCATACATGCATGATTTATTTCTCAATAATTGAATTCCACTTGTTTAAATAAAGGAAGGTTGATAAAATTTTAATACTAACCACATTTAATAGTTAAATCTCTAGGGAGTTTGACAACTCACTTTAAAACTCTATTGTGATGATAATATTTTCCTAATAATATTTTTGTATCTACTACAATTATTGTTTATAATCTCTTACTTTATATTCATATGGGTTTTTCTTTCATAAAATTCAAAACTGAACTTCATTACATATTATAGCCTTAATTTCAAAATCAATATATAGAAAAAAAAATGTTTTTATATTATAAATATAATACCATAAAAATAGTATCGTCATTTAATCAATAAAAATTATGGGTTTTTTTCCCATTGTTTACAAAGTTTTCACCTTCAACTATATTTTATATTGTCGTTTGAAAGAATAATTTATCCTATTTCAAATCCACTTTTATTGAACGAATAAAAACCATAAAATTACACATTCATTCTCTATTGCCATATTTAGACATAATAATTATATGTCATTTAAAAAAAAAATTGGTTGCTCAAGAAGGGCTCAAGAAGGGCCTAAACAAGTACAAAAGAACAATTTCTTTACAAACTTCGTTTATAAGATAACAAAATTTATATAAATATCAACATCAACCAACTCATTACATTCTTTGGATTTGGTTCACGTCATTTCAGAAGAAAAAAAAATTCTAGTTATAATTGTATTCCCATTTGCAAAATATATATACAACGACGTAGACACCACAAATTTCAACGTCAATACACTGTTAACAAAATTAATTGGATTCTACTCTCTTTGTTCTTGTATGTCAAATAAAAATAAGTTTAATTCTTAATAACCCTCTTATGATTAGTGAAAGTTTTCGATAACTCCTTTACGCTTTAAAAAATTCTAAATCATTCTTGTAGTTTGGACTAATTTAAAAAATAAATAAAAAGTTAAGAATTAAGATCAAGTTGATAAGAATTGATATGCACGTATTTATTTTGAAATTATAATTATTGACATATAACAATCAAGATGATCAGATTACTCTTCCAATATAAATACATGACACTTTTTTTCTTAATTATAAGTATTTAATGTATAATTTCTATTTCTATCTTGGACCTATCAAATTATTCACATGTGGAAGAGGTTTTTTTTTTTTTTTTTTGAAATTTTAATTTCATCAAGTGTTAAAGAGCAAAACGAGCTTCCATATATCTCAAAGTCCATCTCCATTTATTAAAACTAACGTAAACCGGGAGCTCCAATTCCTGAAGTTTTGATTTGAAATGCAAGATTCAACTTGCCTAATATTTAAACAAATACGAGCCCAAAGATAAACATTTGATAGAAAATCATGAAGTTTTGTTTACAACGATACAGTATCCTCATTATTTACGGGCAACCATCCTTGATTTTTCAGCACAATTCATTTCATGGTGGAATACTTACGTACTAGGATTCTTTCGTCGTTGTTAAATAGCAACCAAAGAAACATCCAATCATCCCCACACATATGTCGTAGTACCACTATGTACATAGATTTTTCTTCGGTTGAATAGTTGAAAGAAAATTACCCTTTTGAACCAGTGAGTTGCCATGCCTGTTTTCTGGATTGGAATGGCAAATATGGCTTCTCTTAACAATGTGAAATTGCTCGAAAAATGCATGGATGCACCACCACCAGACACGGCTTGTGGAAAGTCCCTCACATTGACATTTTCCGACCTACCATTCCTATATTCCCCCTTCATTCATCACATATTTTCAATGGCTGCCGCCGCTCTACATCTCATTTTACTCCTAAGCTAAAAGACTCACTCTCCCTCACTGTCAAATACCATTTTTCACTTGCTGGAAACTTCACCATTCCTTCTGGTTCAAGCAAACCCAGAGTTGATTATGCTAATGGGAATTCAGTTTTACTAGCAACCATGGAGTCAAGTCAGGATTTTTAATTATCTTACCAGCAATGGTGCATGCAATGACGATGATTTTTACCCTTTGGTACCAAAACTGCCACCCCGGTGAAGGAGTAAATCATATTTTTAGTCTGTTATATATAAATAAATAATTTTTTGGTCTTATATATTTCAAAATGATTTTTTTTGTACTTTAATTGAAAAAAAAAAACATTTTTTTTAACTTTATGACTAGCTATAATCAAGGGCGGATCTCTTTGGGGTCTAGGGGGGCAAGTGGCCCCCATGTGTCAATTTTTTTTAATAGTAGTATTAAAAATTAAATTCAAAAAGTTTAACTCTATATTCTAAAAATTTGTCCCTGCATTTGTTTAGAAAAAGAAATTTTATTTATTAAATTTATTGATATATACAATTTTTAAAAAAATTTATTTGAATTTTAGTTAATCACAATTCTAAAAATTTTAAAAAGCGTAGAGTTGGGCGTATGACACTTCTTTATCATTTTAAAGTTGAAATTTTTTATGCACTAATAGATAGTCAACTTCAATAATTAGGAGATCGTTTCAAGGATGTTAATGTAAAGTTGCTTTCATCTATGACATGTCTTAACCCGCGTCACTCTTTCTTACCAAATGATAATTTTAAATTATATGAATTTGCAAAATTTTATCCAACAAACTTATTTATCTTGAAGAACAACTTGAGAATTATATTTATGATGTAAGGTCTAACTCTAATTTTTCAGACTTGCAAAGTATTAGCGAGCTTACTCTAAAAATGGTTGAAAAAGGAAAAGATGTGACATACCCTTTAGTTTACTTGTTGATAAAGTTAGCATTGGCTTTGCTAGTAGCAACTGCAACAGTTAAAAAAGCTTTTTCGGCAATGAAAATCTTAAAGACTAAACTTCGTAATCGGATGGGAGATGATTGGATGAACGATTACATTGTGACTTTCATAGAAAATGATGTATTTGATACAATTGATAATGATGCCATTATGAAATTATTTCAAGAGATAAAATCTCAAAAAATAATTTTGTAATGTATGATTTTATTTTTTTTTAATTACAATGTATGACATTACTTTTATACTTTTTTATATTTATCAAATTTATTATTTAATTTTTTTATAAGTGTGACCCCGCTTTATAATATTTCTGTGTCCACCTCTGGCTATAATCCATTTAACGGGTTAACCAATCATGTGAATCACATATGAATAGTTTTTCAAAGGTAATTAACAACCTCTTCTTTCACCAAATCATCATTAACGTTAATATCTGAAACCTAATTTTTTCTTTCTTCCTGTTGTTTTTTTTTATCCTTATTTTGTCTTGGCTGTTGAAGGTTCTATCTTCTCTGTTGGAGCAGGGCTTCTAACTTGTTGGTTCTTGTTTGTATTTCCATAAGTATATCTGTGCTTTTGGACTCCATTAATCGCTCTCACGTACAAATCATTACAAATTTCTCTCATCATTGCCTTCGAATTCTCAACTTCTTTGGAGCACATCAAAAGCCAAATAAGCTAAATTCTCCCAATTTTCATCTTTCTTCATGTTATTCCAATAGAGCTACAATGTTGATTGTGATGGAATCCAAATTTGAGCAGTCCTCGCTGCACACTTGATAATGAACATGAAAAACAACTTCAGAAATTTTAAAGTGAAAGTTAACGATTTGACCCTCCACCAGATAAAGGTAATCTAGTTCTTTATCAAAATTTTCAAAAACTTCTAAAACAAAATCAAGGCAAAAATCAAGGATTCATTGGGCAAATCAAGAATTCTTAGCATTATATCCGATGCATTTTTGCACATTCGTTCTCTAATTACTAAAGTTAGGGCTACTTCTAATTATTAAATTTAAAGTTTAAACATTTATGTCAATGTTAACAATGCTCTTAAAAGAGATTAAGAATGTTGTCAATTATATTTTTCTGTGCAAATAATATTAATCCTAAAAAAATGCTCTAAGGCATTTTAGTATTTTACATGGTTAACTTTACCAGTTAAATAGGTGATAACCAGTCACAGAATAATAATAATAATAAAAAAGAGTCTTTTTTAGAAAAGTTAACAACCGACAAAATCATCTTAAAAAATATGAGACAAAGATTTAAAAAAGTTAACAACCGACAAAATCATCTTAAAAAATATGAGACAAAGATTTAAAAAAGTTAAGAACCGACAAAATTATTTTAAAAAAATATGAGATAAAAAAAAGATTATTTTTCAATACGTTAAGAACTAAAAATGTAATTTTTACCAAACGAAGTAACCCTTTTCTCAAATGTCGGCATTTGTTTTGGATTTACCTTCCAAAGGGTGCCTGCTAATGGCAATGCCTTTCATGGGTTCAGAAGGTCATGGGCATCAATCATGAAAAGTGGAAGAACTTTTAGCTAGTGGCTCACTCCCTTATTATGATTATATGATAGGATGTTGAAAAAATATTTTAATCTAAAAGCAAAACTTCTTTTATATATAAATATATCAAAATCAAAATCAAAATGGTAGTATGACTTTAGAACTAATACACACTGTCAAATTAGAAATGGCCTGATTTTAACTTTTTTACAAATCAAAGAAGTAAACCTCTATTTATAGAGGTTATTAGCCATATTAAGGGTTTGTATAGTTAGTATTTCAAAATGTTTTTCTTTTTTTTTTCCAATATAATTTTTCAATTTTCAATACATCTTTTATCTCACAACTACTAATTTGAAAAATGTAAAACCGCGTACTAAAATGTTGGCCATACATGCTTTTGAATATTTTTTTAATATCTTGCACACAAATCAAGGCAAAACATATGACTTTAGTTTAACCATGTAATTTCCATGTTTTGTGTAGATGATCCAATGAGCTTGACTCAATCTTTTGGAACCAATTGAGAAAGCTTGACTCAATAGGTGGATGGATGGCTTGATTCCTTGGTGTAGATGATCTCTCTTTTTCTTTTCTTTTTTTTTTAATAAAACGGTAGTTATATGTACTTCTAAACTTCTCACAATGTATATCTTAAGGCCACTAGCTATGGAATCCTTATCTCTCATTTTTTGGCTAAGGCTGAAACATTAAGGTTCTCCCTTACCATCTCATTATCTATACATCTCTTAATCGTTTACTAATATAATCCAACTATGAGATCAAAAGCATACTACCAAAAGAACAAAAGTTCATGCAATAATACTCATTATGAGATCAAAAGCACACTAGCAAAAATACAAAACTTCATGTAATGATTTGTGAATAACTACTCTATTATAGTGAAAAATGTAGCCCTCTTTCATTTGATCCGGTTACTCTTTCCACTACAGCCTTTAGCTCAGCTTAGCATCATCTTCCTTTCACCCATGATCTGGCTTTGATTACCACCATTTTACAATGATCCTTTCTAGTGAAAAGTTTGTTACCACTGAACTTAAAAAAGGTTCCTAGTCACTACTCCTCACTTAGAGCCATTTCTCCATTTGTCTTAGCTTTATGCAATCTATTGTCTTTCCATATTACTAATATCTTGAAATTCTATCCATTTAGCCACTGCAAGATCCACTACAACCCTTTTTTTCTCCTCATTCCTTCTGAAAAACCCATAGGTTTATTGTTTTGCATAGCATCTAAAGGATATCTACTGTCAATTGTGCTTTATCCTACCAGTTTCTTCCTTTGGTCCTATTGCATCTATTCTGCCACCAACACTTGAAGCTCATATCTTGTTCTCTCAGTTCTTCCTAGTGCAAGTTTCCACATCAGTTTTCCCATTTGATAGTATAGCATGATATGCTCTAGATCCTTCTCTTTTTCACCACACATGCTACGTATATGGTCCTCTTGGATGCCTTTCTTCCTCAGTGGATTCTTAGTAGGCAAGATGTCATGCCAACATCTCCAAAGAAAATGCTTTAGTTTCCCTTTTAAACCAAGCTTCCAACTTTTTCTCCATATAGTTCTCATTGTTCCACCAGTTGCCCTACTCTCAGGTTTTTGATGATACTCCTTTTGCCCCATTAATACATCTTGGTAGGCAGATTTGACCGTGTAGTTTCCTTGATTGCTTAGCAACCATACCATCTAGTCTCTAGTTCCTCACTACTCAATTGGTATGTTTAGGATGGCTTCAGCATCATTTGTGTTGAAAATGTGCCCTATCAACTCTCTATTCCAGCTTTCCCCTTAGGGTTATTATCTCACTCACCCAAATAGCTTGCTCGTTATCTGAAGTGGATGGTGTAGGCCTGAAACCTGGTCTTTTGGGATCTATGGATTATCACAGATTTTAATAGACTTCCTATCTCCCACTTGGAATCGAGTTTCCTTCTAGATTATGTATCTAACTCACATCCAGTATTTCCAAAGCCATGATGCATTACTTTTACATGGAGCCTTCATCAACCTTCTATTAGCAAAGTATTTGGCTTTCATCATATTGTTCATGAAAAGATTGGGTTGGGTAATTAGCCCCCATAATTATTTAACTATAAGTGCATAATTGAACAATTGGATGTTCTTGAAGCCCAAGCCACCTTCTTTTTTTTGGTCTAACCAGCTCCCTCCAAGCCTTCTAGTGAATTTTCGGATTCCCTTCCTTTTTTTCTCCCCGCCAAAAGTTTGATGTATTCTTGATAATTTCCTGGCATACACTCCGTGGGAGTTTGAAGCAAGCCATTACATATGTTAGGAGGGCGTCAATCACAGCCTTGATAAGCAGTTCTCTTCTAGTCAAGCTTAGGAACCTAGTTTTCCATCCTTTTATTCTTTTCTGGACTCTCTCCACCACATAGCTTCTTTCTTTGATTTTCCTATATGCATTAGTAATCCTAAATACCTTGCATTTTTTTGTTCTCTGATTCCTTCTAGAGTTTGGCATATGCCTTCCTTTTGCTCCTTGGATATATTGTTACTGAAGAAGACTAATGATTTCTCTAGGTTGAACATCTAACTAGAATAAAGGCTATATTTGGACAGCAGAACTTTTATCTTCTTTGCTTGCCCCAGATCTGCTTCACAAAAGGGAAGTGAGTCATCTGCAAACAATAGATGGGTAATTGAAGGTATATTCCTACTCACTCTCGTGCCCTTATAATCCTCTTTTAAGCTTGCTTGCTTGCTTAATCATATTTGCAAGGGCTTCAAAGATAACTAGGAACAGATATGGGGAGAGTGGGTCTCCTTGCCTAATCCCCATTATTAGCTGATATATCCACATTTTTTCCATTAATGTTTAGTGAAAAAGTAGAAAAACTAATGCACTACCTTACCCACCCTATAAAAATGCTAAAGAACCTTATTTTCCTCAGCACTTCACACAGAAAACTCCATTTTACCCTCATAAGCTATAGCCATATCAAGTTTTAAGGCCATAACCCCTTTTTTTTCTTTCTGCTTAGAATATAGTGTATGGATATGCTCGTATGTCACTACCACATTATCCATGATCTGTCTCTCAAAAATAAAAGTTGCTTGATTAAGGCTAATGCATTTATGAAGGTAGCTTTTCATCCTTTCGGCCACTATTTAAGAGATAGTTTGATAAACTACATTGTACAAACTAATTGGTCTATAGTGTGAAATTGAGGTAGGATTCCTAAATTTTGGGATAAGGGTAATCATTGTGTTGTTTGTTTGTTTGAGCATTTTCTTATGAGTGAAGAAATCTTTAGTAGTTTTGCAAATGTCCACATTGATCACATTCCAATAAGACTAAAAAATAGGTGCTTTATTAAGGTGCATTTGAAAGAGAGCATTCTTGATTTCAGTTTATTCCACTGACCTTGTCAATCTTTGGTTCATTACCTTGGTGATAGACAATGGAATACCTTCCAGTCCTTCATGATAAAGTAGTAAGTTTGATAAAGTAACTAGCTGCTCATAGAAATTTAGTATTTTTTTCTACACCTCCTGTTTAGTCTCACAAATCAGGCCATCAGCTTTCACCAGTCTTTCGATGGTGTTCTGTCTACTTTTATTAACTGTAGAAGTATGAAAATACTTTGTGTTCTTGTCCCCTTCTTGTAGCCATTGTATCCCATATGTTTACTTCCAGTTGGTTACCTCCTCTCTATATGTTGTATTAAGCTCAGCCTTTAGCCTGCTCTATTCATTCCAATTTCGATTCCCTCCCTAGCTGCTAAAAAATTCCATTTGTCCCTTTATCCTTGATATTTGCTTAGCTAAATTCAGCTCTAGCTTCTAGCCCACTTTAATAACTCTACCTTACATTATATAATCTTGGAACATAGCTGATACATTGCAGTTCCTGTTTGCTCCTTTCTCTATGCTTCTTCTACTACCTTATGCACTTGTTCTCTGCTGATCCATCTTCTATCAAAAGATGAATCTTCTTTTAATTTGCTACTCTTTAGGTTCTATGTCTAAAAGGAGTATGAATGGTTTGAAGACTACCTATCCACATAGTATACTCTAGTTTTCTGAAATCTGAGCAGCTAATTAGAGGCTCCAAAAATCTTGTCCAGCCTCTCATCCACAAACCCTTTTCCTTCTCTATTATTGGCCCAAGTATAGTTCATCCCTACAAAACCTATTTCTCTCATTTCCATGTTCCTTGTAAAGTTCCTAAATGGTCCACAACTAGACTCAACCCTTCTTCACCCCCCCCCCCCTTTTTTATCTGGATGCACTAGGTCATTGAAATCACCTCCTTGAAACCACCAATCTCTCCTTTTCTGCCTTTGTTTCTCCAAGTAGTTCCATTGTTTCTCCCTTACTTTACCATCTGTACTAGTATACAAAAAGCCCAAAACTTACTAGAGTCACCATTTAGTGCGCATTCCAATTAAATGCAAAAGTTTGTGGAAATAATATTGCTGATAGTTATGTCTTCCGCCTAGTGAATCAATAGCCCTCTTTTGGTTCGTTCAGGTTCTATTGTTCTCCATCTATCATGGTATCTAAGTCTTCTACAATAGTTGCTACAAAACCTTTCTTTCTTTTTTTGTTTCAAATAAGAAAACTAGCTCTGGGTGGTGGGATTTTAATATCTCCTTCAGTTGGAAAATTATAGAGGGTCCTCCCAAACCTTTATGATTCCACACACATACCTTCACAGTTCATTTTGGGACAATTCAAGGCTAGTGCGCTCCACCTTTGCTTCCTCTATTTCACATTGGTTCTCAAATTTTTACTTTTTGAAACTTATTCCAGTTCCTTCCTCAAAGTCTAAATTCTCATCCTATAAGCACCATCCCCTCTTATATCTTATAGCAGATGTACCTCCTATTCCCACCTCTTTGCTCCCAATTTCTATTCCAAACCTATTACCTACTTTTCTCCATCTCTTTTGTCTAGCTGAGATCCTTTCCATTTCTTGATGCAAACCTGTATTCTTACCCTTATATTCGGTTTCCTTCAATTGCTTTTCCAGTGTCTCACATCTGATGGGACCATTGATCTTTCCCACCTTTTGTTTATTTCCATCTTTTCCCCTTGCCTTCTATATCTTTCTGATCCTTTTTGCTTCTCTTCAGCTAACCTATTCACTTGAAACCCTTCATCCCCTTTAGCTTTAGGTGTCACTACCTCCTCCTTTCCCATCTTGCTTTCCTCTCTTTAGACATGACCCCTTCTCTCTATTGCCCCCTTTCCCATGTCTATTTATACGGGGCAACTTCTATTTGTAAGTCTAGTTGAGCCTCTTGATCCTTCTTCTCATTCCCCACTCTTTCTACTAGCAAGGTTTTCATGTTCATCTGCTACTTTCTATCGGATTCGGGTCGCTGCCAAGATTAAGTGGAAAAAAAAAAGTGAGAAAATTGTTGGGGGAGGGAGGGGGGTAATTGGTGGTGTGCCAAGAAGGTGATGGGCGCATTTGCCAAATGCGCCCATGGCTTGGGCACATTCACTGAATGCGCACATCACCTTCTTGGCACACCATTAATTATACCCCCCCCCCTTCCCTCTCATAATTTTCCCACTTTTTTTTTTTGAACTTACAACTGGAATTCTTTCATTGGATTCAAACACCCTCCCTTTCTCTTTTGTAGCATCTATGACCCATGTAGCTTTGAGCCAATCTCCATATTGGCCTTTGTTCACCTCATTCTTTCTTAAATCTTCCCTTCTAGTTTGGCATATCTTTTTTGAGTGGCCTACCTTTCCATAGTAATGACAAAAGGTAGCTAATTTCTCATACTTGAAGGATATCCAAGAAGCCTTGTCGCTGAGTTTCAATACTGTACCTCTCATCAAAGGTTTACTGAGATCAACTACAGCTAGGATCTTCATATGTCTCCCAAATGTGCTCCCACTTTTAGGTATCAGTACGTCATGTACCTTAGAAAAAATCTTTTCTATTATGAAGTCTGTTTCCCTTGTCCTCCACTAGTAGGGGAGATCCAAATTTGAATCCAAATGTTCACCATCTGGAAATTTTTGTCCTCGATCTGAAGCTTCTCAGATCATTCTTTTAGTATGAGGTATTGTTGGTCAAACATCCATCCCTGCCTTGTAGCACCTTGAGCTTGTTTTCATTGTTCCTAAATCAAACTAGAACAAGTTTGATCCCAACTCATGAGATAAAACTACAAATACATGACTGTCATTGAGAAAGCATAGAAGAAATCTATTAGATGTCGAGTGTTGAGAAAACCTGGCTACAAATCTACTAGATGATTAGAAGTAAGAAACCTTAACTGCCCGAATTAATTATGTCGGAATCATGGAGACAAGGCAGACAACATAACTAAGTATGGAGGCAGAGAGGCTAATCATTGAGTATTAAATGTCTAAGTAGTAATAAATGAGGAATCTTAGTGTACTTAGTAAGATAAATATTCTTAGTGGCGAATGAACAACTCTGCCTCCATAAACGCACTTTTCTCCTCTTCTCCTAGAGAGAAAAATTTAGCACTCTAAGGGAGACCTTGTCCGTTGGTGTAGATGATCCATTAGTTTTTTTTCCACTTTTAAGGTGGAGTGCTATAGGAAAAATCAAATCGTAACTCTAATTCTAGAGGAAGTTGTCTCCCCAATGGCTCTCAATGGGGTGGGTTCGCCAATGGCATTCCATTTTATTTTGTATGTTTATATTAAGGATACAAATTTTACTTTTTCTATATAAATATAAATTTTGTTTCACAATTTTTATTTGAAGAATTAAATGTTGCAACCGAAAAATAAAAATACAAAATAAGGTAACAATCATACTAACCATAATGAGAACGATTTGGAGCATTATAAGTTTAGTGCAGATTGCCGATCTCTCTTGGTTCCACCAATTATTTTGGGAATTATGTAATGAGACCAGTATAGCAACAGCTAATGCAACAAGATGATGGATTTCTTATTGCAGCAGAGTTGATTGGAGAATTCACACGCAAAATGTTGTACAATAAAGGTAAAGGATCAAAATGGATGCTTTTGCTGCTATTTGTCCCAATGGCCTCATGGTAACCTGAAAACCATATCCTGGTTAATTTAGAATCTTGCTTCTTTTGTAGTTCAACCGTGCTAATGGCTTTTTTGCCGTTAACCAGTGTGATTGTTGAAGGTGAGGGAATAGAATGAGTGAAAGTATACCTGCAACTATCATTGTTGTTTTATTATACACGTTTTAACTGTATATAATGTTGCCCTAATTTCTAGCATCTTTTGTTGTGGTTGCAAATGATTGCTGATTAAATTGATGTTGCAGATTGTTCATGAAAAAGATGAATCTTTATTAACTTGTCAAAGCTGAAAGTTTTAAATTAAGAAAACATGTTTAAGAAATATTTGGATTTGGTCCAAGTATCTTCTTATCAGATGTTTTCATTCCTTTTCCAATGAATCCTTAAGTTGAGCTTTGGTTGATTGCTTATTTGCAGAAACTAAATCGAAACTGCTAGCTAGAAAGTCTAAATCGCCAATGTGACAACTCAGATCATCATGCCAAAAGCAGATCAAGAAGCATAAGACCAAAACTAAAAGAAAATTTAAGCAAACAGAACGCATGAAAAGCTGAAGATCCTTTCTCATTCTTCAAATTCTTCCTTTCTGTCGGAAATGGTATAATCAAAATTCCAGTCTCAATAAACGTATAATCAACAAACCATTGATAAGATAAAATTGTATAAAGAGGTTTTGTATCCTGAAGTTTTCCAGAGACTTTAGACCATCCAAGAAGATAGCAGCAAAGGCATCCATTCGAGGCTTGGGAAGAGATAAACCAACCTCCACAGCTCTCATTCCTCTTTTGTATTCCCTGCCTCCGCAAAGAGAAATGGCCCCTATTTTGTCAATAGAAACAAACTCAAATTTTATGGGCTTTCCCCATCCAAAATCCATGTTATAATAGTTAAAACTTGGTGTGCCAGCCACTAAAACAGCCCTCTCCAAATCTAATTTCTTTAAGTCCATCAACCATTCTTTAGCACCATTCACCACTGCTTATTTGTTACAGAGTTTGTCATCCATTGCTGACATTATCGACTCAATCCCATTTGGGATTGCATTTTTGGCAACATATTCGCCCTCCAGTTTCTCATCCATTGCTGATCTAATCAACTCAACCCCATTTGGGATTGCTCTTTCCCCTACAAGTTCACCATGTTTCCCTGTCGCTAAACAAATCGTTAAGCAATTCCCAAAATAATTAGCACCGCCAAAATAATGGATTCGGCTTCTGCATTGCCCAAAACAAACAAAATGCTCTAATTCTTCTCCAACAACAACCTCGCCCCCACGAGATTTTACTATGCATGTCCAAACATACGCACAAACAACCTTAAATGTTGTTAAATGAACTTCTCCTTCAACCTGGACCCTGACTAAGTTCTTTAGTCTATCCACATTTTCACTGCTAAGGAAGAATGTTTGTCGTACCTTGTTGTTTGTTGAAATGCCCGAGTGAAGATCAAGCTTGAGAAAATCGTTCCACTGGGCCCAAAAAGTTTTGCCCAAGCCATTCGGGTCTCCGATGATACTCCTGTAATAGAACGGTAGCATCTTCTTCGAGGTTATTTTTTCATGAGCTTCATTTTCTCCGAGTTTTGCGTACAATACCCAAATCCTCATGAAGCGAAAAATTGTGCTGGCATCCCCAGCTGTCGGGTGGTTCGTAATCCCAACTGAGATTCCCATATTTGGAAATAAGGTAACCCGAACGGCTAACAATGAGGAAACAGTTGATCCCGAATCGTCAACCAATTGTGTCAATTCAGGAACTAATTGATGAAATTCAGAACAATTTCTTGCATGATTGGAAGTTAAATAATCAAAATCGGCATTGGACTTGGCAACGATAAGGGCCACTGAATCGTGATTGGCATAAAGAATCTCGGGATAACCCGAATCAAGGTTTGGCGGGATTATCAAGTTACCAGCCAAGGGAAGATAGTCTCTGAGCGTGATAGACAGTGAATGTCTAAGCTTTGGAATGAAGTCTTCCAGAAAATTGGTTTCGGTGATCTTGGGAAGTATATAGAACATCAGGAATTGGATGGATGGAGCGTATAGCCATATCATGTCAAAAAAGGTTAGACGGAATGACATCTTTGACGACAAATTTTCCAGTGGTGGCCTGGCTCTCCACTGGTTAAGCACAGTCACGGAATCGCCGCGGGACGTAGCCATATGATTGATTTTTTCTCCTTGTGTATTTGCGTTTGTGAATATCTAAAGAGGGCAAATGCTGCTTCAAACCACACGCAGTTCTGAGCACCAAAACTTTTCCAATTCCAGGAGTTGTAATAATTACAGACGTTACTAATTTGATGAGGTGTAATCCACGCAGAATAATACAGCGTTTTCAAATCCTATAAATAAGGTCTGAATCTGAACAATTTAGGGGTGAACATGTAAGTTTGGTAGCGAAATATACAAAATCTAGGGACCAATTCATTCGACAATTACTCCTGGCGGTTGAATCCTGTCATTAGTCACTTCATTTCCTCGATAAAGCATGGCTGTTTTGTGCATTTGCTATTTGTTAAAAGCTGTGAAGCCTGTGATGCTATTGATTTTTCCACAAAGCCAAAAACCAAATAGCCAACATGCAACTTTTGCACACACGCACCAAAATCTGCCACTGAACAAAGGAGCATGAGTTTATTGGTGTAGGTTTCCCAGACTCAACATAAATCTTGCAATTACACACCAAATCTATGAAGTTTACAAGCTAAAGTTGGAGTAAAAAGTATATGTGCAAATTCAGCAGTAACCATTAATCTCATTTAAACGAAAAATGAGTTTAGTAAGTGCAAAATTTTATAGAGATCCAATACCCTCTTTAAAAATAGCAGTAAAGCCATGCATTCTAGCTTGGGAAGAGATTAACTTCTACTTCTGCTTCATTTTCTCTGCCTCGACAAAGAGATAAGGCATCTGTTTTGTCAATTGAAACAAACTCAAACCTAGTGGGATTTCCCCAAAATCCAGAACATAATAGTTCAACTTTGATGCATTAGCTACCATGACAGCCCCGTTTCTTATTTAAACTCATCAAGTCCATCAACCATTTTTCATCACCAATCAACATTGTCTGATTGCTATACAAATTCGCATGAATGGATGATCCGATCAACTCAGCACCAACCGACATTCATCTTTCTCCCTTTCATTCACCATTTTTCACTCCTGCCAAGCAAACTGCTAAGCAATTCCCAAAATAGTTCTCAATCAAATTTCTCTACCTCTTCCTCATCCACCCAACCTTTCCCACGATATATCACTAAACGTGTCCACACATAAGCACATACAAGCCTAGAAGACTGTCAAATGAAGTTCTCTTTGAGTTTTCTCAAGTACCAATTCTTTGAGCCTTTCAAATTCTTTCTCTTGAATAACTAGTGTACCTTGTTGATTCAGGCCAGCCCAAATCGGGATTTGGTGGTATTATCAAATTACAAGCCACTGGGAGGTGCTTCTTGAGGAGGAGGGATAACGAGTCCGTCAGCAATTTTGGTGATTTGGGGAGTTTATAGAAGACGAGACGTTGGATGGATGGGGCGCACAGCCATTAGCATTTCAAGGAAGGTTAGTAAGAGTGACATTCTGGAGACTAAATGAGGCGGTGGTTTGAGAAGACAACGGTTGAGGATGGTGATTTGTGTCAACCGGAGTAGCCATGATGGAGGTTTGTTTGTTATGGGATTTGCATGGTTACAGAAGAAAAATAGAAATGAAGAAAGAAGAAAAAAAAATAGAAATGAAGAATACTTTCAAACGTTTGATTTTTTTTATTACTGGTGCACCACTTTACAAAATGCAAGAAGCTGAATATATAATGCTGTTTGTTGCTTAAATTTACTTCCATAAAACTACCCACTAATTCTGAGGAAAGATATAGATTGATTGTGATTTCCACTATCAACTGAATTACCATAAATGTAGAAAGTTGTTACTCCTAGAAATCTTCATCACCAATCATATCCCTGATCTGAATGATCTGATTTGCATAATCCTTTCTTTTTCGTAATTCCGTAATTCTGTCAATTTACTCCATGCTGTGGCATGAAAAGTTACATGCCATGACATTAGCATCCAAGTCTTCCTTTTCTCCAACAAAATCAGGTTTGCCAATACCCTCCCGCAAACTGAGCCGAGGCTAGAGGCACAGTTTGGGAAGAAAGTGAGCCAAGATGGTCTTTGGAGAGAGATCAGTTCTGAATAGGTTGGTCTTGGAGGTTTCAACATGGTATGGTCTGTAATGGATTTATTGTCATCTTTGCACAGATAAGTGAGTTGTTGGCGAAGCGTGAACTCACGTTCTTGAGAGTCTTGGGCATACGCTTCTTTGAGTGCATCCCAAACTGCAGACGTGGTGCCTAATTCAATGACTAATCCGAGTGCCTCTTCAGAGAGGGTGCCAATTATCCAGCCTCGAAGAAGCTGATCAGATTTTTGCCAGGTAACAAATTCTATTGTTGGCATTGATGTAGTTGTTTCTGTGTCTGTGGTATTTGAATTTGGTGAGGAATATTGTGGTGGAATAGGAGTTGCTGCGTCAAGATGATGAATCAAATTTTGGCTTTCTGCTAAGCCTAAAACTTGTTCTCTCCATAATGGATAATTGGAGGAAGTGAGTTTCAGAGTAACAAAGTTACCAACATTGAGAGATAAAGAGGTCATGATAAAAGATGAGCAAGACAAAGATCTTGGCTCTGATACCAAGAAGAAAAATAGAAATGAAGAAAGAAGAAGAAAAAAATAGAAATGAAGAATACTTTCAAACGTTTGATTTTTTTTATTACTGGTGCACCACTTTACAAAATGTAAGAAGCTGAATATATGATGCTGTTTGTTGCTTAAATTTACTTCCATAAAACTACCCACTAATTCTGAGGAAAGATATAGATTGATTGTGATTTCCACTATCAACTGAATTACCATAAATGTAAAAAGTTGTTACTCCTAGAAATCTTCATCACCAATCATATCCCTGATCTGAATGATCTGATTTGCATAATCCTTTCTTTTTCGTAATTCCGTAATTCTGTCAATTTACTCCATGCTGTGGCATGAAAAGTTACATGCCATGGCATTAGCATCCAAGTCTTCCTTTTCTCCAACAAAATCAGGTTTGCCAATAGTTACTACAACTTTATCTTACGTGTTTTGTTTGTCCTCTTTGTATTTGTCTTAACGAAAGTTAATCCTTAGACGATTCCGTTTTCTCTTCTTTGATTTATGGTAAAAGTTGTGGATTAATGACTTCCTTGCTCTGCATTTGTGTATCAAGCCTTTGTCCACTAAAATATGTTAGAACTTTGTTAATACATAAATTTGGGTAAATTACATATATTTCTCTTGAGGTTTAACTTTACTATTAATTGCCCCTCTGAAGTTTGAGAATGTTGTGGTTTTCTTTTTGATCATTTAGAAGGTTAGTCTTTTCTAAATGAAATAGTTTTAAAAAATTAGGCAAAAATAGAGTTTAATTCACCTATCATGTTAAATTTGCACTATAGCACTATGTATAGTATAGATATGTTTAATATATATTTCTTTCATATAAATGTTTTTAATTCATTTCTTGTGTAGTTTGATAACACTTTATGTTCACGTTTTTGCTTAATTTTTTAATTATTTCATCAATTATGTAACAAAATACTAATTTTTAGACAGTCAAAGAGGAAAGACTGTAATATTTACGAACCTCAAAAAATAATTGATAATTAAACTAAATTTCTAGAGAAGTAAATGTGATTATAAAGTATAATTGAAGTGCTTCTTTTCCTTTTTTTTTTTTTAACAATCTTTTATTCTCCCACCCTTCATAAAAAAAATCACTTTTGATTAAATATAATTGTTTAAATTATAAAGTATAACATATTTAATACACTATTAAATATATAATTTTTTATTTTTATACTACTTTTTTAATTTTAAATCCTATATTATCATTATTAGTAAATATAATATAATAACTTCATTCAATTTTATTTCAAAGTGAATTTTTTTCTGGTAATAGAGAAAAATTTTGAAAATGAACTTTTTATTTGGAAGTAATATAGCCCTATATACGGGTAAGAGAGGAAAAGAAATGCACCTGAGTTTCTATGCTTATTTATTGTAACTGAGATTGAGAAGTGCATCTTTATATATTGAAGTATATCAATCGCGCATGAATTTACATATATATATTACTCCCCGGGTTTCAAAAGAATTTTATAGAATAAAAAAAAATGTAAATCGAACTCTTTTTTGGAATTTTTCCCAAAGTAAGTTGGGAAAAAATAACGAAAATTGAGAGGGGGGGGGGGGAGTTGTAAATTTTTTTCTTCCATTTTTGTGATAGTCGCATTTGGCAAATATGACTATCCCATACCTGGATTGGCGCCCGGGTCTGGTCGCATTTGCCAAATTTTGTTCCTTCCTACATTGGACCTGTTCCTCCTCAACAGATTTTCTTCCTTCCTTCCTTCCTTCCTTCTCTATGATATTCCCTTGTTTGCTGACCTCCCTCGCCACCCTTGACAGTGGATCGCATCTGGCCTTGTTCTCAAGTTCCGCCTCCATGTCACGGCTGATTGGAAGTTCCGCCTCAAGGGCCGATCAAGAAGACGAGATCTGCCGCCCTCCCTCGCCAATGTCAACCCTCCTGGGTTGCTAAAGCTTGCATCATTTCTGCCGCAAGGGCTGCTCGAGCAGAGGAGATCCAAAAGAATGCAAAAGGTGAGAAAATTTTTTGCTAAGTTGTGAGCTTGCGAAAATTTGTTTGGCTCGAGTAGAGGAGATTCGCCCCACTTCACACCGCACTACAAGTTGTCTGTCGCCCATTTCCCAGCCCCTTGTAGTTCGCATTTGCCAAATGCGACAATCACAAATATGAAAGAAAAAAATTTACAAACCCCCCCTCCCCTCCCCCAATTTTCCTTTTTTTTTTCCCAACTTACTCTAGGAAAAAACTCCTTTTTTTGAGATAAAAATAATATTACAAAAAATTATCTATTTATGAATGTATTAAGAGATTTGTACACATTAAGTCTTGAATCTCATGTTTCTTAGGCGTCACGAGGAGTAAGATCACATGAATTTGGATATGTTTGGATTGTGGTTTATTTGAGAAATTCTGTATTGAATTATGTGAAAATTTTGTTAGGAATTTTTTTTGCAAAAAGAAGTATTGTGAAGGGAAAATATAAATTATATTCGAAGGAAAAAAAAAGTTAAAATTTTGTGAGGAGAATTTGGTGGTAACTTTTAAATTTTAAATTTTAAAATAAAAAATTGTTTGGATGTTTTATTTGTTTTGTGAGAAAAAATAAGTAAAATTCAATCCAAACATACGTTTCCTACTTCTAACCAAGGAAATTGGAAGTTCTTCTAGTCCTCTATTATTGGGATTTCTCGAGTTGGGTAATAAATAGACGTAGAATGGTTGAAAAATTTAAAAAGAGACAAGAGTTGAGAAGTTTGTTGACATGGAACAGAATTTGGGCCTGATCTATCTAACAACAGTGTTTAAGTTCGGGCTTAGCTTAATTTTGGGCCGAGGCAAGAAGTCACATCAAATTTTGGTTTAAAGTTAGGTCCAAGCTAAGCGCAACTCGCCTAAGGCCGCAGTGTATGTATATATCATTCTTTTAATCTCGTACTTCATAGATTGACCATATATATATATATATATATGTTTGGTTCCTCATGGCAAGCAAAATTGTTTTGAAATTAGAGGCATTTTCAATGGAATTTGGTATCAAATTCTTGGATTTTTTTTCCTTTTGTAAAATTATAAGTTATTTCTGATCCTTTATTATGAGAGCAACAATAACGACTTTACTATAATGAATTTATTCAATATCACACTCACTTATAGTTTAAATCTCTACAGTACATAAGTTATTACTTTATTAAAAACTAAAAAGTGAATGTTATATAAATCAACGTCCAAAGTTAGTATAATTGTGTCACGGTGAAAGGCACTACTCTATTATAAATATACTGAAATGATTGAGAATTTTTATAGTAATTTAAATAAAATTGAACAAATACGATGTCTAATTTTATAATAATTTTAATTTTTACAAAAAAAAAAAAAACACTCCAAGAGTATGCCAATCATTTTTGTATACATCAATGTTATCCCATTCTAATTATTTATTGATACCTCTTAAAGAAAATATCAGATTAGATCATAAAGTAACAAATTAGCATAAACTTATCCATATAATTATGTGCCATTTTAATAGAAATATTTAGAATATACAAGCACTACCTCTATGATATACGTATGTATATATATATATATATATATATATATATATAATACGTGTATATTAACAAGTATATTATAAAGTTACACTTGGACCAAACATATCCCCATGAACAAAATTTGTTAAGAAACTATTTGTTTGGAGTGTGATGTATTTGAAAAAAAATTATATTAGAATGTGTAAAAATTTTGGTGGATAATTTTTGATAAACAAAGTATTTTGGAGAGAAAAATAAGGAAATTTTTTTTTAAAATTATGTGAGAAGAATTTAAGTAAAAAAATTTAAATTTTAAATTTTGAAATAAAAATATATTTAAATAATTTATTTTTATTTAAAAATTTATTATTTACAAATAAAAACCCTTACTCCAAACAATCATTTCAAATAGAGCATGAATGATGTTTATTGACATGAAAACTAAAAAAATGACACAGTGATTTCAAATAGAGCATGAATGATGTTTATTTAGAGCATGAATGAAGTTTATTGACATGAAAACTAAAAAAGGCAGCCGCCTCCCCCTCCTCCCCCCAAGCACCCCCAATCAACCCCCCCGCCCCACCCTACGAAAACACAGCCCGGAGCAAGTCCCTTTAGGCTTTAAGGGCTGTCTGCCGCTACAGAACCAAGTGGTGCATGCATGTTGCCCTGGTGAAAGGGGTACATTCTTGTGTCACGTAGGAAGAGTTACCTAGCAGTGAAGCAGTGATGCGTAGATAATTTAAACTTGTATGAAATGGAATGCTGGACCTACATACTCATCATACACACTGAAATATGTGGATCACATGTCTACAGCATATGTATATTTATCACACTCCCAGTCACACCATGAGCAATGGCTTCTTCAAACACATTGAAGGTGCTTGAACACTGCCAAATCTCTCTACCACAAGGATCAGTTTCTTCAACCATCCTTCCACTTACCTTCTTTGACATCCCATGGCTTCTTTTTAGACTGTTAAAGAGGAAAGACCGTAGTATTCACGAACCTCAAAAAATAATTGATAATTAAACTACATTTCTAGAGAAGTAAATGTGATTATAAAGTATAATTTAAGTGCGTCTTTTCCTTTTTTTTTCTTTTAACAATCTTTTATTCTCTCACCCTCCATTAAAAAAAAAATTACTTTTGATTAGATATAATTTTTTTTAATTATAAAGTAAACATATTTAATACACTACTAAATATATAATTTATTTTATTTTTATACTACTTTTTTAATTTTAAATCCTATATTATCATTATTAGTAAATATAATACAATAACTTCATTCAATTTTATTTCAAAGTGAATTTTTTTTCCCGTAATAGAGAAATTTTTTGAAAATGAATTTTTTTTTTTTTGACAAGGGAACGCAACCGCTACCAAGATGCGCACTGGGTAAATTCCTCTTCTGTAGAATAGTTCGCAAACCCTCACAGGAGAAGTAAATCGCACTAGGCAAGCCCGGGCTCAACCAAGAAGGTGTCAACAAGGGAATTTAAAATCATAACCTTATGATTAAGGACTCACTCGCCACACCAACTTGGCTACCCCAAGGAGAGATAAAAATGAACTTTTTATTTAGAAGTAATATAGCACTATATAAGGATAAGAGAGAAAAAGAAATGCACTTGGGTTTCTATGCTTATTTATTGCGACTCAGATTGAGAAGTGCATCTTTATATATTGAAGTATATTAATCGCCCATGAATTTACATATATATATACTCCCCAAGTTTCAAAAGAATTTTATAGAATAAAGAATTGTTTTAAAATTGAACTCTTTTTTTAAGACGAAAATAACTTTACAAAAAATTATCTACTTATGAATGTATTGAGAGATTTGTACATATATAGTCTAGAATCTAACATTTCTTAGGCTTCGCGAGGAGTAAGATCACATGAATTTGGATATGTTTGGGTTGTGGTTTATTTGAGAAATCATGTATTAGAATATGTAAAAATTTTGGTGGGAATTTTTTGTAAAAAAGAAGCATTTTGAAGGAAAAATATAAATTGTATTTGAGGGGGAAAAAATGTTAAAATTTTGTGAGGAGAATTTAGAAGTAAATTTTGAATTTTAAAATAAAAAGTTGTTTGAATATTATGTTTGTTTTGTGAGGAAAAAAGAAGTCTTTACATGTAAAATTCAATCCAAACGTACGTCTTCTACTTCTTTTTTCTTTTTTCCTAAAAACAATAGATATATTACATTACAATTACAAAATATACATAACCAAAAAGGTTAATTGATCTTCGTAGTATTTGATCTAAATCACGAAGGAAAAGTGACCACTAGGGTCTACAAAACACTTTCTCCAAGAAGGAAGAAACCAAAATAAATCGAGAATTGACCCTAATAAATAAGGACCAAATACTAATAAAAAAGTACAATCTTGAATCTCGCAAAACAGTAAGCTATAGAAGAAATTTAACGCAGATCCTGCTCCCTAACTTTTACCCATGCCAATTGTAACACTGTCCAAGCTAGTACCACACTAATTTAGAAGAAGCTTACACTTCAATAACTTAGTGCAATTCCTTAATTCTTCTCCGAAAAAAAAACACAAATTGCCCCGCACAATTGACCGCAATCTCTCGATTCTTCCAAACGCACCAAAAAAAAAAAAACACAGAGAAAAATAATTATGTACAATTGCACCTTTCGCACCTTAAATCCCCCCTATTATCGGTATTTCTCGAGTTGGGGAATAAATAGACGTAGAACGGTTGGAAAATTTAAAAAGAGACAAGAGTTGAGGAGTTTGTTGACATGGAAAAAATATGGGCCTGATCTATCTAACAACAATTTTTAAGTTCGGGCTTAGCTTAATTTTAGGCCGAGGCAAAGAAATCACTTCATAATTTGGTTCGAAGTTCGGTCCAAGCTAAGCGCAACTCGCCTAAGGCCGCACCCTGTGTATATGCTTCTTTTAATCTCGTACTTCATAGATTGAGCATATATATAAATATGAGTAATAATAGAGATAGTAATAAATTATATTGATTTCGTATAGTAATTGACATGGTAATAATAAAAAGACAAAATTATTCTTTATTATTTTATATTTTGTAATGAAGATAAATAGATAATTTTTTTTTATGATTGTCACGTCAATCACTATGATTTGTTACTATATCTATAATTACTCTATACATATATATGTTTGGTTCCTCAAAGCAATCAAAATTGTTTTGGAATTGGAGGCATTTTCAATGGAATTTGGTATCAAATTCATGGACTTTTTTCTCTTTTGTAAAATTATAAGTTATTTCTAATCTTTTACTATGAGAGCAACAATAACGACTTTACTATAATGATTTTAATCAATATTACACTTACTTATAGTTTAAATATCTACGGTACATTAATTATTACTTTATTAAAAACTAAAAAATGAATGTTACATTAGTTAACGTACAAAGTTATTATAATCGTGTCACAGTGAATATTACTACTCTAGTATTAATATACTGAAATGATTGAGAATTTTTTTTAGTAGTTTAAACAAAATTGAATAAATACGATGTCTAATTTTACAATAAACAAAACACTCCAAGAGTATGTCAATCATTTTTGTATTTATCAATGTTTTTTTTTTTGACAGCAAAGAAGAAAATCAATCAGATTACAACTATCACTTGGGAATTCACATTTTCAATCTGTATGAAAGATTTTCTATAGAAACTATGGCATTGTTGGATTTTCAAAATCCATTTCTAGTATTCTGTATGAGTTTGTGTTTGTGTTGGATTTATCAATGTTACCCCATTATAATTATTAATCGAGACCTCTTATAGAAAATATCAAATTAGATCATAAAGTAACAAATTAGCATAAACTTATCCATTTAATTATGTGCCATTTTAATAGAAATATTTAGAATATACAAGCACTACCTCTATGATAGACATATATATATATATATATATATATATATATATATAAACCAAAAATATACGTATATTAACGAGTCTATTATAAAGTTACACTTGGACCAGACATGTCCTGTGAACAAGAAACTAGTCATTTCAAATAGTTAGGAATGGCAATTTTCGGGTTCGGGATTGGGAGTCACAATTCCATTCCCAATCCCGAAATTTTAGCTCGTCCCTGACCCCACCCTCAAACCCGATCAAGTATTAACTCTAAAATCCATCCCCGCCCCTGATCGGGTTTCGGAGTCTTTGAACCCGACCAAAATAGTTAATCCCGAACCCCAAAATTGGTTAAACTCGAACCCCCGAACCTGAACCAAAAAGCAGCAGAAACTATAAACTGCTAGCACTACAAGATGCCAAACATATGGTCTCTTATTCTTCCATTTAAATTAGATTGTTATGAACTTTTCTAATGTAAGATACATTTAGGTGCTAAGATGCTTTTTACTATGTTGTTAAAAGTTAGAGAGCTGTTGTTCTTATGACATTCTCTTTCTTTGTTTCAAAGAAAAAGGCCGTAAGAATATAGAGATAGACATAACAAAGAAGAGTAATGTATTAGGACTGGACTGGACTAACTTTCTTCTAGGCTGAACAGATAGGATTAATTACTGGTAAACAAGCAGAGTAATTAAATATCCATGTGCAAAATACACAAAAGCTAAAACAAACTAGTCTATTCTTTTTGAGTGTGCATTTTAAGAAATCATTCATAAGAGAAGCAGACAAGTACAATCACATATGTACATAAATAGCTAAGAAATCTGTGATGTAAAATAACCTCTGTCATCAATAAACCAAAAGCTTAATGAAGCTTTAACCCTTGGACAAGTTTCCCCCTCCAGAATGGGCATATAAAACCTGTTTTCAATGTCACCAGCCACTACCAAAAGAGTGAAAAAATTTACAAAATTCTGGCAAGCTAAATCTAAATGTCTCCCAAATACATTTGGAGTTCTCCCATCTTTGCAGGGTTAAAACAAATTTCCTGATTTGTTAGGAACTTAATTACATTTGGGCTTTTTTTGTGTTTATCCCTAAAAACAAAGAAACAAACGGCAATAGAAGAAAGAGGCAATGAATGAAGGAAGAATATATTGCTCATCTTCAAGGCGTAGGATGGAATGTATAACTACTCAAATGCAGGACGGGTGTGTGCCACCAAACCAAACAATGTACCAAAATAACGCATGAACAAATCAGCTAACATTAGCTTGTCGAGACTCTTTCCTATTTCTGCACCAATCTATATTTCCCAACATGAAATGAATCAGATCTTGAAGATTGACCAGACATCTTTAGATGTATACCAACAAACGAACATTATTTTAGAAATGTTCACAACAGAAAGTACAAAATTGAATGCAACAATTGAAGATTGAATGCAACAGATATAGATACATACCTCAACTTCCAACTTGTAGAAACGTTCTGGTGCCTTTTGTTTCTTGGAGGCTGAAAGATGACAACTGAACAAAGAGAGGGGAGGGAGAGGCGGGGCAGTCAGCGGGGAAAGAAAGGGGAAAATGGAAAAGGGAAAAAAGAGGTTAGGGTTTGTAAGATGTAATATGGTATTTTTATATTAAGTGTAAAATGTTTTTTAAAATGCATTTATTTTCTCAAAATATGGTTTTTTTTTCAATTGCACCTTTCATATTTTAATACAAAATTTAATCAATTAATATAGCATTCTATATTAATATGATCAATTAATAATTCTATACATATTATTTTCTCTATTTTTTTTCAATTATTTTATCTTATTTTTTAATAATTTTTACATTTTTTAATAAATTTTTTTTCTTTTCTGATTTAATATATTAATATTATTATTACAATTTTAATATATAATTATTAAAATTATAAATATGTTCATTTCTTCAATTCTTATATTATATTTAATCAATTCTAATATATGAGTAAAACTAATATAAATACATGTCATATGTAATAGTAATACAAATCAATTGGTCAAATGCGCAAAACACTAGCATTTAGTTAATTAACTCTATAATCTCATATACATATATATATATAACACTTCTTATATGTATAATTTAGGCATTAGCTAAGTTAGTACTTATTAGTTATTACTCAAAACTAAGATAATATTATCTAAGTGAATGCTTAGTTAGTAATTTAGTATTTATCAGTGTTAACTAAGTTAGTATATATAAACAAGATATGAAGCAATAATTTAATGAAAAAATAATAATTTAATGAACGAATTAATAAAGTTTTTAAGATTAGTGTATATGAAATACTATGACTATATATCTTTCAATAAAGGACATTCAAATGCTTATACGTTTTATTGCAAATTGAAGCATTAACATCTATTCTCCAATGGTTGTTTTATGGAAATATACAATGTCACAAAGATTATTAAAAGTACAAAATGGTGTTACTATATAGAGGAACATTTTGTTTGTTATTTAACTTTATTTCATTAAAATTTATAAATATGTTAATTTCTTTAATTCTTATATTATATTTAATCAATTCTAATATATGAGTAAAATTAATATAAATACATGTCATATGTAATAGTAATACAAATCAATTAGTCAAATGCTCAAAACACTAGCATTTAGTTAATTAACTCCATAATCTTGTATGTATATATATATATAACACTTATTATATGTATAAATATAACTCAATGTAATTTTTTTTTTATTGAGATAGAAATCTAGAGTGCAACTCCTTAATATTACTTTCTTATTTTCAAGTGGTACTTTTTTTTTTTTCTAAATCAATTTTGCTACATATTTATAAGTGACAAATACTAAACATAAAAATTAAAATATGAAATAATATTACAAATATATAAAAGATCGGGATCGGGTTTTTTTCGGGTTTGGGGATTGAGTTTTTCCTGAACTCAGCCATTCAGGGTCGGGTATAGGTATTCCCATACCTGTCCCGAACCCGACCTCAGGTTTCATTCTCATCTCCCCGACCCTAAACTTAAAAAAAAATTTGGTCAATTAAGTTTTGACCGGATTTGGATTCAATGAACCCGTTGGGTTGGGGGTAATTTACTATCCCTACAAATAGTGCATGATTGATGTTTATTGACATGAATGTGGTCCATACCTAAATGGGTGCATTCTTGTGTCACGGAGGCATAGTTGCCTAGTAGTGAAGTAGTGATAAGTGGAAAATTTATACTTGTGGACCTACATACTGATCATACACACTGAATATCAAATGTGGATCACATGTGGACAGATACAGCATATGTATATTTATCACACTCCCAGTCACACCATGAGCAATGGCTTCTTCAAACACATTGAAGGTGCTTGAACACTGCCAAATCTCTCCACCACAAGGATCAGTTTCTTCAACCATTCTTCCACTTACCTTCTTTGACATCCCATGGCTTCTTTTCTCCCAAAATCATCCCCTTTTCTTCTATGACTTTCCTTATTTCACACAAGACATTCTTACTAACCTAAAGCATTCTCTGTCCCTCACACTTCAACATTTCTTCATTCTAGCTGGAAACTTAGTTATTCCACCACAACCCTCCAAACCCCACCTTAGTTACACTGAAGGAGACTATGTATCACTAATCATTGCTGAATCTCCTGGTAATTTTTCTTTCCTTTCTTGCCATCTACCTAAAAATGTACAACCATTTCACCGGCTTGTACCTCAGCTTAGTGAGCCTGTTGAAACGAGTACTACTGAAAAATATCCACTTCTAGCAGTCCAAATAACCATTTTTCCTGGCTTTGGTGTTTGCATGGGATTTGCATTGAGAAAAGTGGCTGCTGATTCTAGGACATTTGACAATTTCTTGAAGACATGGGCATCAATTTGTAAATGTCCACAACTGGTTTTGTTAAGCAAGAATTTAGCATCTTATGACAGGACTTTGATACGGGATCCAAAAGGGCTCGAGCAAATTTTCTTGAAACAGTGGAGGTACCTCAAAAATCTTGATGAGGGGCTCTTGTGTGGTACAAATGGCTCCGTGATTGATGAAATGGTACGAGCCACTTTCGTCGTGGGCCCACCAGAGATGGAGAGAATAAAAGGATGGATCATGACCCGATCCTTGAAGGTATTCGGGTCAACCCGGTTATATTTATCACCCTATGTGGTAACTTGTGCATTTGTTTGGGTATGCTGGACCAAAACCCACTTAGCTCCTATGAGCGTTTTTCCCAACCACCCCCAATATTTCGGGTTCAATGCAGGCGGGATTCATCGGTTAGAATATTCCGTGCCTAATACTTATGTTGGTAACTGTATTGGATTTGGTCGATCAATGGTAACAAGGGATCAATTAATGGGAGAAAATGGCATATTATATGCAGCAAAAGCAATTGGAGATACAATTAAGGAGTTGGATAGGGAAATGTTGGATAAAGCAAATAATTGGATTTCGCATTGGAATGAGTTTCTCGGGTCGGATGCCAATCTTGTGATTACCGGGTCACCCAAAGTGGCTTCTTATCAACTGGATTTCGGGTGGGGCAGACCCAGGAAAGTTGAAGAAATATCAATTGATAAAACACGTGCAATATCTCTTTTGGAAAGCAGGGATGTTGGGGGTGGCATGGAGGTTGGATTATCTTTGCCCAAGCCCAAGATGGATACCTTTGCCTTGCAGTTTCAACACGCGATGAAACTTTTATAAAGTCTTTAGTCATTATCGTTGTTTCATTATCGTTGTCAATTTTTTTTATTATATTTTCCTTTGTTCGTTAGTGATTGTCCTTTTGTCCTCCCCCCAAAAATCTTTCCCTTTCTTCGTCCATGTTGAGGCTTGAAAAGGACCAATCGAATCCGTGAAAATTTTCAATTTCTCTATTGTAAGGTTGTTGAGGTTCTAGTCAACATAAAAGCAATTGGAAATGCGCTATGTTTGCCTATTTAGTATGAGGGGATAGATAAGCGAGTTGGGTTATTCATCAATTCAACTATTGAAAGGTTAAAATTTAATAAATTATGACTCAATTTAATCATTTTAGTAATAGATCATATTTAGATATTTAACATTTTTTTTTACTTTCTCTATTTTTTTTTTCCAGAAACGATATTATATTAAAAAGTGGCCCAATGGGCAATATACAGAGCCGCAAGGGCTTATAAAGTTTCGTGTTGCCATCACAGACACAGAATCTACAAAGACAAATACCCACAGAGGGGCAAGTACACCCGACAAAGCGGGAAAATCCCACAAGGGGAAAAGGGACCCGACAAAGTGGGAAGGTTGACGAGCAGCCGAAAATACAAAAGCCCGGTTATATCGGGACACTAGTACTATACAAAGGAGATGCTACTCATCCCAAGTGACCTACCACTAAAGGCCGTTAGTGACAGAAACTGAAAATTAATCCCTAACTATCACCTAATGCCATGACGTGGAACCCGCACACTGACAAATGACGCCGAATGTTGAACCAAAGAACACCTAAAAAAAAATCCACTGTTCATGAACAGTAACTACTGTTCATGAACGTAAATTTTTTGAAAATTTTCTTGTCGCGATGAGCGAATAATCGCTCATCGCGACAAGAACATTTTCGCACAGAAATCGCCCGCAGGAACAGTAAATTTGAAAGAAAACAACGGCCTCTGGCCCAATTTTCCTCCTGCCACTTTTACTTTCTCTATTTAATTAGGAACATTAAATTTATATATATATTTTTATCTTTTTTTAGTACTTTTTTTTTTTTGGAAACTAATCTTATTTAGTTTCTTTTTTAATTGAATCTCCTTTTTTTATTTTTTAAGAAGACTATTTTTATGTATTTCACCATAATCAAAAAATAAACTAATCTCACTTAGTTTTGTATCAGTTTTTTTGATGATCACCACACTTTTATCTTTCAATTGAGTTTTATAGACATCATTCAAAGTAATTATAACTAATAAGATTATCACTGTAAAAAACCATTAGTGGTTTAAATTAAATTTGCGAAAAGTGAACTTCAAGAGAGAATTTTCAAATGCAATAAGGTTTATGCTCAATGTATCATGGGTATCTGGGCTATGTTTGATTTTTCTCTTATTTTAGAAAAGTTAATTTTTTTCTAGAAAAAAATTTAAACAATTTTTTAATTGTATTTCAAAATTTAAATTTAAATTTAAAATTTAAAACTTCTACCAAAATTATCTCAAATTATTTTTAAAAAATTTCCCCCAACATACTTTTTATTCTCCCTCCAAAACAAAATTTTCAACTAAAAATTCTCTCTAAAATTTTCACTTATACCTATGAAAAATTCTGAAATAAACCATAAACCAAACATAGTTTTAACTTCCAGTTGCTATTTACAGTAACAATGTATTATATATTTGCCTGATTGCTCTAAAAAAAGAAATTTTTAAAGAAAAAACTTAAAATCCAGATGGTCATCTTTACCGAATCTAAATATTACGAGTTATTACGTAACTAATTAATTAATAACCCATGACCTGAGTGACCCAACCCGCAAAGTTAAAATATTGGATGAGGTGAGCCTAATTTTGTCACCCCTACTTAGTATATTTGGAAAATAGTGATTTTCATCTCGAAAACAATTTTTACAAATGAAATTTTTATACGCACAAATTTTTTAAAAAAGTGACTTATATACTTTTTTCTGTTCTAAAAAATCAGTTAAATTTTAATTTAGAATAATTTTTTAATTATAAAATATAACTCACTTAATAAATCATTAAATATATATATTTTTAATTTTAAGTCCTAAGTTGTCGCTCTTAATAAGGATAATGTAAGAAAATTTTTACAAATCAACTCCTTTTTGAAACTGAAAAAGATTCCGGATTGATTGTTTTTCAGGACGGAAAGAGTAAACAATATGCGTCGTTAATTATTTGCCAACTTCGGCTAGAAAATAATAATTGAACATAAAATTTTTCAATTAAAAAACAAGTAAAAACTTACAGAGTTAACTTGGTAGTGAAATTAACAGAAGCCCAAGGAAATGACCACCGAAATACTCGAGACTTGGCCCACTCTTGGATTTTTTTGGAGAAGAAGGGCCAGTCCAGGACAATAGAGATGGGTCCATTTTTGACAATAAGAAAAAGATGTACCCGACAAAATAATTTTTGGACCACAGTGCTGATTAATGGCTGTAAAGAGGAGACAGATAGATGATGAAATTTTTGGCCCATAGTGAGATCTCATTCATTCTTTTGTGGCTTAGAAATTTTTGGTTCTTGCTTTTTTTTTTTCTTTTTTTTTTTATAAATTGATTTTCTTGTAAAACTCTACATGATTGCCTGGGTATCGAAAAAGTTGAATTCCAACAAATTAATCTTTTTGTAAGTATAAGTTTATAGACGATAAAATTCAATATAATTTTAGCATTTTGCTAGATATGATTAAATGTCATGAACTTTAACCGAGAAGAAAAAAATACTCCCTGTGTAGCCAAAAAAAAAAAAAAAATCCACTTTAAATTGAGTACAATTTTTTTAGTGATTAAATATAATATTTTTAATTCATCATTAAATATATAATTTTATATTTTTATTATTACTTTTAATTATAGTCATATATAATTATTATTAATAAGAGTATTAGAAGAGTTTCATTTTAAAAATAGACATTTTTGAGGGAAAAAAATTTTGAAAGTGAAATTTTTTTTTGAAGAATGGATGGAGTTGTAATTATTATATGATTGATTGTGAAATATAATTTCATAGTTACAAAACTTAGTTGCTTTTAAGAAAATATTGGAACTATGACTGAATGGCTTTACTTTTTTTCTTTTTTTAGAGGATCAGTAACTTTTTATTTTATTCCTAAGTCCTAACTATGATATTCTATTGGAAAGTATCCTAACTATGCTATCCATTCTATTTAAACAGTAATAATAGATTTAACAAGTTTTTTCATCACAATTTTATATTTTCAATCACCTAAAATCTCATTTATCATAATTTTTTTTCCCAAAAGTAAATGACCAATAATGGTACATTTTCTATTGTTTGTGCTTCACTTAATTATGTATCTATGAGGAATGAGTTAGTGGCATGGCGGTAAAACCTTATATGTCCATGCGAGAGGACGTAGGTTCGAATCCTATTAATGACACTTCACTTTGTAATAGTATAGATACTTTACTTTCTCTCATCCCTCTCTTTTTTCCTTTGTAATAGTATAGATACTTTACTTTCTCTCATCCTTCTCTTTTTCCCTTTGTAATAGTGTAGGGTTTTAATGAAATAAATAGTTATTTAAAAAAAAAAAATCTCTTATAATAATGTAGGGTCTTTTTCCATTTGTAATAGTGTAGAGTTTTAATAAAATAAATAGTTATTTAAAAAAAATTCTCTTATAATAATGTAATAGTGTAGGGTTTTAATAAAATAAATAGTTATTTAAAAAAAAATTCTCTTATAATAATGTAGGGTCTTAATAAAATAAATAGTCATTTTAAAAAAAATTATGTATCTGTGCCTATCACGATGGTCGTGAAATCTTTTCGTGATAAAAATAATGGCTCTTATCTAAATAAAAATATAAAATGAAATGATAAGCTACATAAATCCTTGTCCTCTCCTCGGTCCCTCCATATTTGTCTTTAGTCTTTAGTCAAATCGTGCGCAAAACACGAGTACACAAAGATGAAGACATCATCAAATCTTGAGTTTTTTCTTAAAAAAATGTTAAAATTAAAAAAAATTAAATAAATATTAATGTAAACATCCGAAATGTCAACTTCAAACTTCTTGTAAAAATTTTTATTTTTTGTCTTACTCTCGTTTCTTTTCTTCCGCAGCTGAACTCGCCTCTGCCATTTGCCTTAATTCAGTCTTCCTTCCTTTCTTCCTCAGCTGCGCCCCTCCCTCACCTCCAAAATTTCTTACAATTTAAACCCGCCCCCCCCATCCCTCCCCCAAAAAATAATAATAATAATTGCTTAATTTTTGTTTTGCAAGAACAGTCCATTGCTTAATATTTCTAACAAAGGTAAATTAATCGGTATTTCATATAATTTTTAAATTTGTTAATATATTGTGATATTTTATAATTTGTAAAATGATAAAATTGTTATTTTGTAGTGAGAAGGGAAGTAAATTTATATTTCGGGGAGTGAAAAAATGAAAGATGTGAAGGTAAATTATTTATATATTTAAATTATGAATTGATATTATTTTAATTTAAAAATATTTTGTGACTATTATATTATTGATAGAATGATTTGAAATGCGTAATAATTTCGTTATGAATACTTTACGTTTACTAGATTGATTTGTAGTGAATAATAATTTTATTCACTGTATGTATGATTACTGGAATAAATAAGTTGTGAATAATGGTGTTGATGATGCTGACAAAAGAATTGTGGTTGGATTTGATGAATATAAGTGGAAATGTTTATTTAAAAGTACTTGATGAATATAAGTGCAAATGTTTGATGGAAAATTCATAAAAATTGCTTTTAAAAAATTGAAAATGTTTGTAGATCTAACTTAAATAAACATAATTGAAAATGTTAGTAAATGTAAAACAAATGTAAATTTATACAAGTTAGTTTGCCAAAAAATTGAAAATGTTAAATGTAAATAAATCTAAATTACGTAAAAATTACCTTAAAAAAACTGAAAATGTAAGTAAATATAACATAAATAAACACCACTTGAAAATGTTAGTAAATGTAAAACAAATGTAAATTTATACAAGTTAGTTTGCCAAAAAATTGAAAACGTTAAATGTAAATAAATCTAAATTACGTAAAAATTACCTTAAAAAACTGAAAATGTAAGTAAATATAACATAAATAAACACCATTTGAAAATGTCATTAAATGTAAATTATACCAGTTAGTTTCCCAAAAAATTGAAAACGTTAAATGTGGCTTAGAGAATTTTTTGGCCCACAGTGAGATCTCATTCATACTTTTGTGGCTTAGAGAATTTTTGGTTCTTGCTTTCTTTTTTTTTTTAAATTGATTTTCTTGTAAAACTCTACATGATTACCTGGGTATCGAAAAAGTTAATCTTTTTGTAAGTGTAAAGTTATAGATGATAAAATTCAATATAATTTTAGCATTTTGCTAAATATGATTAAATGTCATGAACTTTAACCAAGAAGAAAAAAATACTCCCTCCGTAGCCAAAAAAAAAAAAAAAACCCACTTTAAATTGAGTATAAATTTTTTTAGTTATTAAATATAATATTTTTAATGCATCATTAAATGTATAATTTTATATTTTTATTATTACTTTGAATTATGGTCATATATAATTATTATTAGAAAGAGTATTAGAGGAGTTTCATTTTAAAAGTGGACATTTTTGTGGGGCAAAAAAAAAATTGAAAGTGAACAAATTTTTTTTTTTAAAGAATGAATGGAGTTGTAATTATTAAATTTTTAAAAAGACAAAAAAATTTAAAGACAAAAATTTAATAAAATTATTAAACTATATAATAAAATTTTTTAAATTAAAAAGATAAAATTTAATAAAATTTAAAGACAAAAAAGATGTCAAAAAAAATTTTTATTTTATAGTTTAAACAATTTTATTAAATTTTTGTCTTTAAATTTTTTTTTGTCATTTTAAAAATTGAATAAAAATTTTAAACTATATCAAATTTTTTGAGGACTTTTTTGTCTTTTTGCGCCCTCCATTTAGATTGACTAGTAGTCAATGGAGGCGATTGATATTTTTTTAAATTAAGGGATTTGATTTAATATATTATAAAACTACAAGGGTGGTAAATAATATTATCTCTAAATTTTTTTTTGCGAAAGTAAATGACTAGGGATGTAAAAAATCTGATCTCAAACGAATGGATTATGTTTGAACTCTGTTTGTTTATTTTTAAGGGTGTTCGTGTTTGTTTGTTTTTAAGGGTGTTTGTGTTCGTTTGTGTCCTTTAAGCATTTCTAAAACTCTGTTCGAGCTCGACTCATTTAGTATAAATCATGTTCGTGTTCGTTTGTTAAGAGTTCGACTAAATTAAACGAACGCGTTCACGAACAATTAAACGAACATATGTTCAGAAGCTCAAGCTAGCAACCATCCTCTCCTCCCTTCCCCTTTCTATAGTAGCTCCTTCCATCAATTTTTGATGTGTTTTATAGTTAAGTGGAGCTTTCCTCCTTCCATCAATTTTTGATGTGGGACTGTTTTATACTTGAGTGGAGCTTTTTTCCTTCCATCAATTTTTGATGTGGGACTGGGACAATTGTCTCCCTTTCCCTTTTTATAGGAGCTCTTTCCATCAATTTTTGATGTGGGACTGTTTTATAGTTGAGTGGAGCTTTTTTCCTTCCATCGATTTTTGATGTGGGACTGGGACAATTGTCTCCCTTCCCCTTTTTATAGGAGCTCCTTCCATCAATTTTTGATGGGTTTTATAGTTGAGTGGAGCTTTACTCATTTCATCAATTTTTGATATGGGATTGGGATAATTGGAAAGGAAATCGGAGCAAAATTGCTTTGCTGAGAATCATATGGGAGAGAGGTATCTTTATTACTATGCTATTATGAATCTTTTTGTAAATAATGAGTAAACAATATTATTATATATATATATATTATATTATATTTATATTATTATTTTAGTATAAATTAATAATAAACGAGCATTTAAACGAATACTAAACGAATTTATTCGTAAATATAAATAAACAAACGTATATTTATTTGTATTTGGTTCGTTTATTAAACGAACAAAAAAATCTATTTATTTAACTTAATAAAAAAATATTATCAAATTCGAACACGAGTTATTCATTAAACGTCTTAATTCATTTATACCCCTATACATGACCAATGATGGTACATTTTTTATTGTTTATGTTTCACTTAATTATGTGTATGTGCCTATCACCATAGTCATGAAATCTTTTCGGGATAAAAATAATGACTCTTATCTAAATAAAAATATAAATTGAAATGATAAACTACATAAATCCTAGATTTTCTTCTCCTTGTCCTCTCCTCGGTCCCTCCGTATTTGTCTTTACACATTGGATGTTTGCTGGTCAAATCATGCACAAAACACGAGTACACAAAGATCAATACATCATCAGTTCTTCAAGCAAGTTGAATTTGCACCACATGGCTATGTTTGGTATACATTTTTTTTTATAAAAAAAAAATAACTTTTTTAATTAAAAAAATATTTAAATAACTTATTATTTTAAAATTTAAAATTTAAAATTTAAAATTTAAATTCCTTTCTAAAATTTTCTCACATTATTTAAACAAAAAAATTCCTCTAATTTAATTTTTTAATCATTTTTTATACAAAAAATTCTTTCTAAAATTTTTACACATTCTAATATAAAATTCTTAAATACAACATAATCCAAACATAACCTTAGTACATCAAATGTTGTTGCTGCTACAATATAATATCTTAATGCCATTGGAAAAAAAAAACCAAAATAATATCTTAACGCCATCCCACAAAAACCCTTCAACGTGGGACAAAACGCAAGAAACATCTGGATTTTCCTCTATCAAAATCCGTGGCAAGCATGCAATGCATCCTCTACGTATGATGTCACTCTATAAATTTATATTTATGCATTCAAGTACGTACATGCATAAAGCGCGACGTACGTATTCCTTGACCCTTCGATAAAATATATATGCCCCATGCACGTGGTATGCACGTACGTAGGAAGTAGTACTAGTTAGGATAAATTAAGAAAGCATGGTTTACATAGAACGTTTAAGAGAAGATTGTGCCATGGCCACATGTGATCTCTTAAAACCATTGAGAAATCTTAAACAATGTGAACTGGGATTTACATTTATTAATTGGTGTTGGAGATTTAGAGATAACGAAGGGTGGGAGAAGTATTATAGTTGTATTGTTATTCAAAGTTTGTTGGAGGCGATTGAACACCTCACAACAACAATCTAACAACATTTAAAATAAATTCTTTGTTGTATATGTTTAATGAATTAACCAGATCATGAATTATTTAGCCATGCAAGAGTCATCTTAGATGACGTGGTGGCTATTTGAGGCAAGAACTTCACAAAGTACGTTGGATTTGTGACAAGTAATTTACTCTAACGAGTATATTATGTAAGCTAATTCGAGAATTCTAATTGTGATGACGATTAATTACTTGTGTTAATGTTGAATAAGCTTACAAAAATTGCCATTTTTCAAAAGTTGTCCTGTGGATGGCAAACATGGCGGCAAGAATTGATAACTAAGTTTATTCATTAATAGTCCTCAATATTGTTCTTACAACATTGTTTTACGTTTCATGTTTTGAGTTTATACTTTGTTTGATATGTAGCAATTCAAGATCCATCTAAGTTGTTCTAACATTAAGGTTGTTCTAGAACAAAATCCACAATGCAAGAAAAGCTAGCCAAGCAAGCAAAGGGAGTTCTTCATTTGAATTTGTGAGCTAATTAATCAGTGAATGGATACAAGAATATTTAAGTATTTGACCAAAATCATTTCTTTTATGCTATTTTGTTGGCCAAAGGTTGATAAATCGAGGTACCTGAAATTCAACGACTTTGAAATGGCTGTCTTCCTTATGGCTTATACTCAGCAAGAAGCAAACATTATTCACCTACTGGCCCGAGTGCGGCAACGGAAACAGCATATGAGCTTCTTGCTCAGTACACATGTAATTAAGGTTTTTGTTGCTTGTACGAGTTAATGTCCTTTTTTTAAAGGAAAAAACAAACCTTTTTGATGTTGGATAAATCCATTTTTATGGTTTTAATAAATCTATGCTAGCCCACTTTGCATTATATAAACCACATGTCTATAACAATTTAAATATTGAATTGAAAATGAAGAGATTGAGAAGGCCCTAATTGATTCCTTCTCATTATATTAAAGAGTGTGATTCTCTAAACCCATAGCAAATGTCTTTCCACAGTAAGGACTGCTTCAACATAGAACAGAAACAGCAGTTTAAAAATTAACTGTTTGAATTTTTTTGGGATAAAAAAATATGTTTATTGTCATTTCAAGATGGGTTTTTTTTTTAAAAAAAAATTACCATTAGGTTATTTATTTTCTTTCTTTATTTTTTATAATCAAACTCGTTCTCATTTGAATATCATTCTTTCTCCAACCATGTATATTTTTATTTGAATTTGAGAATTGAATACTCTTCAGTCGCTAAAAGTCTTTTACTCTAGTCACAGGACTAAAGTTCAATTCTTACATTTTCTATCATTTTCTTATCTCCTTTTCTTTTTGCAAAAGGGAAAATAATATTACCTTACTAATCTATAATATTCTTGCATTCCTCATTCTCTCTTTTCCCTCTTCATCTTTCACTTTCTTTCAAAATCAAAATCCCTATTATCATTAGCCATATATCATGCTGATCAATATCTCATTCCATTTGGGGCTATTTCGATTTTGTTCAATTCCTTCCCTCGAAAACATCTAAAAAGAAAACCTCAATATGTTTGTTAACTAACTAAAATGTCCACGTAGAATACATGTGTTTAACAACCTGGGAAGCAGCTACATCTCCAGCCATGCACAGGGAATAGGAGACCATTGCCTCGTTGACTTCATTAATGGCATCTCACATGTATACATGGAGACTAAAACTTGTCATCAGATACGTGGATGGCCCTAAATTTGGCTTACATCAGAGCCTCCTAATGTGGAAATTGTGGCTCTTGTTTACGTGTCTCTTATAAACCTAATATCATCGAGATTTCTATTGTTATTTTTTCTTTACCAATAAAATAAGATCGCATGACAAATCTGCTGAGAATTAGATTAATTTGCAGGTTGTTTAACAACGCTGTAAAACTTGACAAAATAAAGAATTGCAATTTTTAACTATCATTTTGGGTTGCTTTGCTAGTTGATTGTTACTATTTTGTTTGAGAAAGTCCTATTTTGTGAATTAGGATTTCTCTCCCAATTTATGGTTTAAAAGAAGAGTATTTAATATTAAGATTCAGATAAAGTACTCAAAATAGTTACTGAAGTGATGTTTAATTAGAGAATCAGATGTATTTGGTGGTTAAGGGATTTGGGGTTCTTTGTTTTTTCATCATAAAATGATAGTTTGATTCTCACGTACCAACCCCGCCGGCATCATTCTTTACTCCCATTTTGTTTTCCCGTTCTAGAAAGAAATTAAGGTTTAGTTCTCTTTCATATCAATTGTATGACTTCATAAAAGATTTTTAGACATTTATGTGCTCTTAAATGTTCCATTCGAATTTGTACTGAAGTAAATGAATCAATTCATTGAATTCTTTTTGGTTCCACACAAGCTAAGAAAATAAACATAGGATTAGTAGCATAATTAATGCACTTGTGAGTACAAAATCCTTTGTTAAGCATTCCAAAAGGGTAAATGACTCCAATAGTCTCTCATGTTAAGACTAAGTCATGATTTAGTCCCTAGGGTTGAAAAAGTTGCGCAATTGAGTCTCTCAAGTCTATAATTGGCGCAATTTTGTCCTAACTTGGTGACGCAGCGATTCTAATAGGGGTAATTTTGTCCTATTTTATTTTTTCATTTTATTTTTGTATTTTATTTACTGTTTTGTGTCTCATTTGCATCTGCCTCGTATTTTTTTTAGGATGAAATTTTTAGGACGAAATTTTGCAAGCTATTAGGACGATATCTAAAATTATAAATTTGAAGCTGCCTTTCCATTTCCCAATTGCTAAATTTGAATTTATTTAATTTCGTTTTTTTTTTGAGTTAATTACAAATACTCCTCTGTGGTTTATGTTTATTATCAATCACTGTAGTTTGTTAAAACTACCAGCACCCTCTGAAAACGACTTCCGTTATATTTAACGGATTTAATGAGCAAAACAACAAAAAAACCAAGAAAAATGCAGATGCAAACGAGGCACAAGTCAACAAATAAAATACAAAAAAATGAAAAAATAAAATAATTTAGTCCTAATATCTTACCAAATATAGTCCTAATAAAGGCGATACAAAGTAATAAATAAAAGATTAAATTACAAATTTCGTCCTTAATATTTACGCTGAAGTTCTTTTTAGTCCACAACATTTCAAACGGTTCTTTTTAGTCCTTAACATTTATAAATTTGATTTTTCAAACGGTTCTTTTTAGTTTTTAATATTCTTTTTAGATCTTAACATTAACAACATTTGCAACTTTGAACTTGTTTTTGTATGCTGAAATGCAGTAGTGGACTAAAAAAAACCATTTGAAATGTTGTAGACTAAAAAGAACTTTAGCGCAAATGTTGAGGACGAAATATGTGATTTACTCTAAATAAAATATCAAATATGTATATATAAAATTTTGTCCTAGTATCTTATAAAATTTAGTTCTAACATCTTGCAAAATTTAGTCCTAAAAAAAAATACAAGGCAAATGCAAAGGCGACACAAAGCAGTAAATAAAATACAAAAAAAAAAAATTTAGTCCTAATATTTTGAAAAATTTCGTCCTAAAAATTTCATCATAAAAAAAGATGCAAGGCAGATGTAAAGGAGACACAAAACAACCAAAAAAATAAATAAATAAATAAAATGAAAAAATAAAATAGGATGAAATTGCCCCTGTCAAAATCGCTGCGTCACCAAATTGGGATGAAATTGCACAAATTATAGATTTGAACGACTCAATTGCAACTTTTTCAACCCTAAGGACCAAATCGCTATTTGGCCTTAATATGAGGGACTATTGGAGTCATTTACCCCATTCCAAAACTATCAATTTCAACTATACACGCAAGAATTGATTAGATTTCCAGTTCCTTGAATCAATTTTTGACGCATTTCTGTAGAAATTAAGTTCTTGTATACATTTTCTTTTCTTCCTTAGAGATGTCAATGATTACTAGGAAAAGAGGAGCAATATTTCAAAAAGTTGATGAACTTTTGTGCTTTATTGTACCAAACCTTATCCAAAGACAAGGACTCAAAAGCTTCCAATGTATATACTTAATGTTCGAGGTATATAGAAACGGCATTTATGAGTTAATTGTGATGAAAGCCAGTTTCTCAAATTCAAGAAATTTGTGATGTGCCCAAGGTCAGAGAATTAAATTCAAACAAGGGGCTTTTTTTTTTTTTTTTTTTTTTTTTGGATAGAAATGAAATTAAGCAAGCCTATCAAATAACGAAACATTTCCGTATAATTGGTAAGAAATCTAACCACCACACCAACCAATAAAGTCTCATTGTTAAGGGTCAAACACATTAGTTACTTGCCACGCACTTGTCAATACATATAATTTCAATAAAAATTTACCGCGAGGCTTCTCCTTTCCTTATATTTTAAAACCTTTTTAAGTTTCAAATTTATTTATTTTTTGGGGGAAAAGGATTAACGTTTCACTTTTACCACAATGACTTAACAATAGAAGGTCAACAGATAAAGAGAGATAGAGATCGAAAATAGTATGAGGGCCGGCGCCAAATCCCTTTGACTTGCTTATCTATACATGTCACCTATATATATGGCACCTTTTCATCATTTGGTCCTACAGGTTGAGTTTGTTGCAAAGTTCCATTTAGCTTGTAAGTTTCCTGCTATTGCTTGCTCTCTTTTGAGCACTTTGAAACTGTCCAAACTCTATAAACTTTTCGCTGGTAAGCAAGAAGAGGCAAATAGGAATGGGGAGATCACCATGTTGTGATAAAAATGGACTCAAGAAAGGTCCATGGACTCCTGAGGAGGACCTTAAACTCATTCAATATATTGAGGTTCATGGTGCTGGAAATTGGAGAGTCCTCCCAAAAAATGCCGGTAAGATATTAACTAATCCTTCCTTGTTTCTAATACTACAAATTTTTGGAACATATGTACACATGTATAAGTTTCTACCTAAAACAAAGAAAAGGTTTCTTTAATATTGAATGTTTATGATAGCATAATTGGACATTTATACTAAGATATTTTCTTATTTGTAATTTTTTAATCAGGGCTACAAAGATGTGGAAAGAGTTGCCGGCTTCGCTGGGCAAACTATTTAAGGCCTGATATCAAGAGGGGAAGATTTTCTTTTGAAGAAGAAGAAACAATTATCCAACTCCATAGTGTTCTTGGCAACAAGTAAGATTTAATTTCCATTCGTTTACACTACTTTTATTTGTAGCATATATATATATATATATATATATATTTTTAAGAATCTGATTCAACTCAAAGATAAGGATTCTTGTTCCTCATCATAGAACAAGGATTGGACTCAATCAACTAGTTCTTTGCTGTATTTTCTTAAACTTATTCATTATATTTCGCAAAACCGAGTTTCATTTTGTGCTTTTTTTTGAAGGTGGTCTGCCATTGCTGCTCGATTGCCTGGAAGGACAGACAACGAAATCAAGAATTATTGGAACACTCATATAAGAAAAAGACTCCTTAGAATGGGAATCGATCCAGTAACCCACAGTCCACGCCTGGATCTTTTGGACGTATCATCACTTATCAACTCATCACCATCACCTCAGCTTTATCTTTCAAGTTTACTTGGGCTGCAAACTTTGATGAATCCTGAACTTCTAAAAGTACTTGGTACAACTCTCTTATCATCATCATCAAATCAAGAAAACCCTGAACTTTTGTTGCAAAAACTTCAAGAAAATCAATTACTCAATGCTCAAATATTGCAGAACAAAACCACCCCTATTCTTCAACAAGCTGTTCCACAAGTTCCACTCCCACCAGGTTCTTCATATGTGGATCAAACCATTCCAATGCCAGGCAACAATATGGGGGGGTTTTCGATGGTTTCGGCGAATTTGAACACACAAACATTTCAAGAAAATTTGATTCCTTCGAGCACAAGTCTTGTTTCACCATCAATTTATGGATATGGCATCAGTGATAATATCACAGCAGACAATTCAGAGAATTCTTCAGCTTTCTATTCATTGAACAATAGCAGCATTAATCGAAATAACAGTCAGAATTTCGGGTTGGACTCGGTTTTATCCACTCCTTTATCCGTCTCGCCACTGAATTCATCCACCTTCATCAACTGTGGCAGTAATAGTACTACTACTGAAGATGAGAAAGAAAGCTACTGCAGTAACTTGATGAAGTTTGAAATTCCAGCTAGTTTGGATTTTGATGATTTTATGTGAATATGGTTTTATTTTATTTTTTTGAATGGAGCGGTTACTCTGTTTTTGGGTTACGTTTCATTCCCATCGTAATAATATGTATTGTTAATTACCTTGGATTTTTTCTTTGTTAATATAATGTAGTAATGGATTATATGTTTATATGAAATTGCATTTTTAGTCCCAAATTTCATTATCTTGTATGAACATTCTCCAAATGTTCATACAAATATTTGGGCAGAAAAGAAAGGTAATTCGGGCCAAAGAATGATTATATAGCATCTCCAATGGTGCTTGGGAGCAAATAGGTAGTGGATCCTCAATCCCACTTTTATATACCACTTCCTATACTATTTTTTCATAAATTGCCATCTGTCCCATTTCAGAAATCCTGATATTATACTTTTTAACAATAACGTTTAATTAAAAGGTAAATGTTTAGTTAAAAAAAAAATTATTGGGTAAAATAAAATTCTACTGAAAAACAGATCATCTTCTTCCCTATTGATTTCAGATTCTGTTTTTTTTTTTTTTTGGTAACTCTATCTCAAACACCCATAACTAAATACAATTTCATTATATTACTTAAGGTTTAATAACTCTAAAATTATTTTAAGACAATTCACTATATCTAAAGTATTTTTCTTTTATCCTAATTTGTAGAGTATTACAAATTTTCAACTATATTAATGGTTTGAATTGCTTTTGGTATTTTTGTTGTAGAATAAATTTTGGTTTTAAAAACAGTAATTTAGTTAAAATTTGATCTCGTAAGAAGGGTTGTTTAATAATTTTTTGTTTAGTTTTGGTTTGTATATAATCATAAGATTTGTCAAGTTTTTTGAACTATGAGAAATGAGAATTTGCTAGTCTTGATTTGAATATTATATTAGACTAACATCAAATAGCTTTTTCAAAGAAGGTATTATTTGGTTCTGAATGTTTGAGATAGAGTTAAAAAAAATAGAGTTTGAAATTGATTGGTTTTGGGTGTTTGAGATAGATTAAAAAAAAAATAGAGTTTAAAATTGATAGGGAGGGGAAAAAGGAAATTTGTCTTCCAATAGAATTATATTTTACCCAATAATTTTTTAACTAATTAAACGTTTACCTTGATATATGTTAGGAATTTTTAATGGGTACATATGGCAATTGATGAAAGAATAGTATAGCAAGTGGTATATAAGAGTGGAATAGAGGATCCAATGCTGAGAAAATATACTCTCTTGGTTTCAATTTTTTTTTTTTTTTTTGGTATATAAGAGTGGAATAGAGGATCCAATGCCGAGAAAATATACCCTCTTGGTTTCAAAACTTTTTTTTGTCCAAAAAATTCTGCTTTTGAAGAGAATTCTTATATTATCACTACTATTAATGAGTATCTGTGACCTATACTTAAAAAATATGGAAAAAAGAAAGAAAATTAAAAATTTAATAATGTATTAATTATATTGTACTTATAAATAAAAAAAAATTGTAATTCACTCAAAGTACCCATTTTTTCTGGGAGGGGGTGGTTTGGGAAGGGGGATGAAGGGAGTAATTCTTTGTATCAGTATGCTTATCAAACAAGAGTGATCGTGTCAGTATTCAACATTATACACTTAAAATTACATTTTAAACATTCCAATTTTAGTAATTTAATTATTTCAATATTTAAATTTTAGCATTCAATATTCAATTTTATCAAACAGCGCAAACTAAAAAAAATGGGTAGGATATGACTAAAGAATGAGTTGCACATAATAAATATTAAGTGCAATAGGAATAAACTTTTGAGCAGTGCATTCAGTAAATTTATAATTTTAACAACTAGGAACACCAAAACAATTTTACAGTTGTAATTAATTTGTTTCAAGCAAAAATAAGATCCAATCACTGCATTTAACATTTAATAATCCTAAATAATTAAGCTCGATAGAGGACCATATAATTTAAAATGGAAGAAAGGAGCCAAAGGAAATGACTTAATCGAATAAACACAAATTGAACTTTCAATATTTGAAAGAAAACAAAAGTATTGTTGACGAAATTCTCATACATAAAGCGTCAAGAATCCAGACACCAGTGCCTCTCTATGAAGGCTGCATAAAGGAGACAATTCAGAAGTTACATAAAAACTTCCAAATCAACAAAATTGTGAAATTACATTATTATTAACTATGCTAAATTATTCACCTAATGTGTTCATGGAAAGTTCCGACGATCATGAAGACCAAATTCTTTTGTTCGTTCGGGATTTTGTGAGTTTAGACTTAAGCAAGTACATCTTTGGCGATCTTGGTAGCTTTGGCAGCTTGGTCGGCTAGTGTCCTGACATCTCGCGCGACTTCACCTTCATTGTTCAAGGAATCATAGCAATTATCTTGGTTAGTCGCGGCTTCATCCAAATAACCTTGTTTGATCAGTTTTACGCTGTCGTGAAGAGACTGAACACATGTTTTAAAGATAGCTCCGTCCGAGTCTTTTAATTTGTGAGTTTTGTCAACAACGGAATTCTCAGCAGCTGTGGCTTTTAAGAAGACCTGATTGAGGACCTTTTTGCGCCATTCCTCCGATTTGATATTTGTGGATTGGAAATCAGTTGGCTTAAGCATTGCTACGCAATAATCAGCATCAGTGGTACCTTTGCACAACTCTTGAAGAGTTGTGGCGGATGCTTATGATGCAACAAGGAGGAGGGCCAGCAAAGAAATTGAAAACCTTGCCATTTTTTTTTTTTAAAACTTTTTGAAAATATGCTCTGTAGCTCTAAAATGCCCAGAGGATGGTGCAGATTATTTTCAAGTACTGTGTTGTTTATGCCATGCAGTAAACCATGTATTTATAGCGATGGTTTCGGCTGCTTTTGGCTCATCACTAGCGGAAAATGTAGCATATTACTCGATCTTTGCGTTTGGCCATGAGTAGGAATGGAAGATGTAACATTTTCCTGGACTTTTGGAATTGATGTGGCGAAAGAACTGGATAAAGTCAAGGGGATCTAAGCTGACCATGTAAAAGTTTATTTTGGTAGTTTGTAGCTAAGTAATTAATTTGCTGCAATAAACTGCATGCCTAAAATTAATGTATAGTATTCAGGAGTTGGCACCCTCAACCTATTATGTTTTTCCCTAGATTACACTAATTGAATATAGTCTAGCGAAAATTGAATTACAAAATAACATAAATAACCTCATTCCTGGTTTATAAAATATCCCCTAGGATTTCAATTTCCAGGGTTTGTACCTTAACCTGCTCATTTTTATTAAATTACTTGAGTCGAATGCAGTCTAGTGAAAATTGAAGAAATAAATCTAAGCATTCAAAATTGACTAAACTTTTTTCATCCCTTCATTGACACTGTTGGGATAAAAAATATTAAATCCCAAAAGACACACCAAAACCCGTGGCAAAGCAAAATATCAAAAACCGGAAAAACTTTCTCACGGCCAAACACGAGTTGGACGCACAATTCTATTAACAAATTGTGCTAAAATCCGTTGCGAACAATTTAAAAGACAAGAATGATGGCAAGGAAACAACCGTGGCTATGGCCCACTGAAATAAAACAAACCAATTGATGATGACTTACCAAGCTTGCACGTCGGCCGATTTTTTATTTCTTCTGGAGATCAACTTATAAAAACAAACAAATAGCTCTTTTGGGGGATAATCTTGCCGCAGGTTTTGGTTTCTTTGTATTTCTCTATCTCTCTGTTTTTTTTTTCTCTCTGTATTCTAAAATTATGAATAACATATCCTATTTATAGGACTCAACTAAACCCTATACCTATTGGATTTGGTAACTACTAAACCAAAACCCAATATGATTAATAATTCTAAATCTAATAGAATTATTAAATTTCAAATTATAAACCCAATAGAATACTAGGATAATTAGTTTAATTCAACTACAGACACTAATACAAATGGATTGCTATTTCCTTTCAGTGTTTTCACTTTTCTCCTCGCTTAATGGCTCACAACCGGAATTATGCTAAAACGGAGAAGGGCCTGGCAAGCTAGAAGCTTGCAAATTTTACTGTTCATAGGGGCAATCATCGGTGCAATTTGATGCGATTTTTGCACTGTAACTACAGTGCTAAAGTTTTTGTTTTTTTTTTTCAGTGTAATGTAGCTTATGGGTCCTCTGTTTGAGAGGTTTTGGGAGTCTTAGTATGGGCGGAAGAGTTGAGATGGATCATGGATATCAAATTGCTGGATTTTGAAACCAGTAGCATTCCAGAGTGTTATCGGCCAGGCTTCCCTACTGAGAATTTTTGTGTTCTAACTTGGACAGAGGTGCAAGCACGATAACACGCAGCGTAAGTCCGCACAGAAACAGGAGTTAGGTCTAGCCAGTGCCATGCAGGATAAATCTGCTTAGTCTGTTAATTCGGTTATTAGCTGAGGGGAGCTGTGCAAGTAGAGGCCGTCAAGTTAGGGTTGTAGTTCTCCTAACTAATTAGTAGTTAGAAGGTACCGGTCCCACTGTATTGGGATATATCGGTCTCGTTTAAGGGCGGTTAGATTTTAACCAATCTCTACTGGGGTAAGTTAATTGTGTTAGGGCAAGTCCATTTAAGGTTAGTCCTTTTATGGACACTCTATATAATGTGTTACTTGGGTATTCCCACGTTAATACAATTAGTTTGGCTTGAAAAAAAAAATTGCTCACAACCATAGATGAACAAATTGAAGCTTTGTGGTGCACAATTGTCGAGAAAGAAATTGTAGAGCAAAATATTAGCCGCTAATATCCATTCCTCAGACTATGTTAATTTACAACATTGTTCATAAGATGTGTTTGCAACTTTTTACCCGTGATTAATTATATTAGCCATTAACGAGGTTGCCATAAAATTAATTTGGGTTTTTTCTCTAAAAAATATAGCATATGGATAAATGATAATTTCTTAAATATACCATTTATTATTATTAATAAATGACAGCGTTAATTTAGAGTAATTAATTTGGGATACGAAAATGAAATGGGGTTAAGCTCGTAATGCCTTGTTTGTGGGATAACTATGCCCAACACCAAAAATACGTGAACCAAAACAATGTTAGCAAATCCAATTTAGAGAAAATACGAGAGCATATAGTAGTTATTTATAAATAAGTTAAAATTCAAGTTGGATCTAAAAGTTTAAATCAACAGTTTTTAAACATATTATTCTTACTAAATGCTATATATTACTTTGTGAAACCGACCTGAGATTCTTTATATTTATTTATGTGCCTCAACAATTTCCTATTTTGTGGGTAGTTCATCACATCAAATTCAAGTTCTATTTAAACTCATTAGCATATCACTAATACATTTTGCAAATATGTCTCCTTTTCCTAAATTGATTCAATTCTTACTACATACAAGTCTATATTGATTCAATTGCTATTACATTTAAATTTATATTGATTCGATTCCTACTGCGTACAAGTCTATTTTTTCTTTACAAATTTCACTTCTGAACTTTTAAAGTATCTTATAACCATGCCCAACACAAAAAACACGTGAACCAATCTTTTAAATCTAACACCATTTGTTGACAAATATTTCAGATTAACACTAGAAGGGCATTCATGCATTCACCACACACACTAGTCACTGGCTTGTCCAATAGCCCAAGGTATCAATAACTAAGCCCAACACAGAGAAAACCTAACCCAGTCTCTTAGATCTAACACCATTTATTGAAGAGTCAAGTTCTATCCCCGAATCGTTGGAGTTTTGGGTAATTGGATCCGTCCATCCACCATATACATTGGTCACTAGTTAGTTCAACAATTTAGGTTTCCCAACTGAAAAAAAAATACTGAATCTAAATCTAACATTACTTGATGATGAATAGTTTGGATCAACTTGAAAAGATCTTATGGACATACATTATGCACATGCTTAACAACCCAAGTTTTTCAACTGGAAAAAATATAAAGAGAACCCAAATCTAATACCAATTGTTAAGGAATAGCCTGAATTGATATTAAGAAGTCACCGTGCATACACCGTGTGCACTTACTACTTGCTAGCCTATATAAGTAGAGTTATATATTCATTAATAAGAAAAATAAAAAAATGTGAATGGAAATTGAATTGATGATAAAATAAAATGTTGAATTTCATACAGTGATTCAATTAGTGATGAAAAAAGAAAATTCTAAACTAGTAATTATTTGGTCGATGTTATTCTCAATTAAATTTATCTGGTATTTTAAATAATTGTGAATGCTAGTCCAGTAAGTTTTTTAAATGCAGGCGAATCCTTGAGATCCTGCATGCACAGCCTTGAAGTTTTAACTTTTGTTTTTTGTTGTAGGGTGGTGCAGGGATTTTGGAAATGTCCGATTATTTTTGGGAATCCGCTTGGCCCTGTCCAACCAGAAAAAAAAAAAAAAAAAAGAGAGACGCATATTCCTTCCATTTAAAAAAAAATTATTTTCAAATTTTTTATTAATTTTAAAATAATGAATCTATATAATTTATATTTTAAAAAGAGAAAGAATCAAACAGGGGAGGATATCTTTGGGGTCCAAGGGGGCAAGTGAACACCCCCCATGTGTCAAATTTTTTTATAGTAATATTAAAAATTAAATTCAGAAAATTTTACTCTATATTCTAAAAACTTGCCCCTGCACTTGTTTAAAAAAAAAATTCTAATCATTAAATTTATTGATATATACAAACAGCTTGAACAAGTAGTGGAAAGTATTACAAGTGGTGAAATGCAAAGTGGTTGAGGTTTAAATCAAAAAATAATTTTGACAAGATAAGGAGATATACGTTGGAGTTCTCATTATCGGACATTGTTGAGTTTAACCACTTTGTTTTGCCCCATTCTTGATGTATTAGGAATTCTAAGGGTAGAGCATCCAATAAGGAAAAAGAGATCGGAAGCATTCAGCCTTTACACACTTATGCAAACTTTTGAATTTATATTGTTCTTTGCGTCTCATGACCAAAGTGTTGGGAATTACAGATGACTTGTCACAAGCATTGCAAATGATGTATTTGATACAACTGGTAATGATGCCATTATGAAATTATTTTAACAGATAAAGTCTTGAAAAATGATTTTGTAATGTATAATTTTACTCTTTTTTTTTTGAATATATGGCATTACTTTTATATATTTTTATATTTATCAAATTTATTACTTAATTTTTTATAAGTGTGACCCCGTCCTATAATATTTCTGCGTCCGCCTCTGGAATTAGGAATTTAATTATATATTATATTTAATAAATAATTTTTTTTATATATCTAATTTTAAATTAATTTTTTTTTCAAATAAAAAAATATTATGATTAATAGGTAGAACACGACAACCTAGCCATTGCAAGTGTCGTTCCGACATAACTTCAATTATTGTTTGTTTACAAATAATAAGTAATGCCGATTAAACATCAAATACTTTCATTATTTGGACCATATATATATATATATATATGGTGCAGATCTCACAATTAAGTTTTAGACATGTATCAACAACAATTATTATTGTTACGCTTTCGAGGCTATTTATTTTTGTAGATAGACCGAAGGGGTTTTTTTTTTTTTTTTTTAAACAAATGGAGTTATTCTGCATAGAATTGGGTAATATAAGTTGTTAAAAAAGTCACGCAAAACAAGACTGGAAAATCAAAATAAATTTTTTTTTCTATTTATGATAAGTTGACCAGTAACTTTGAAATTCCTTTACAAATAATGCATGATATGGAGAATAAATAATAGGTCAAACAATTAAAATTTTATGATTCTCGTTAACATTCGGATTTCAAACTTACCAAAAACATTTATTTTTCTCATCCCCATATAAAACAATTTCACGACGGTTGAAGCATTACGCTTTAATCATTCATGCTAATTTATACTATAAGACATAGCATAAGACAATGCAATAATACAGTATTCCCTCCTCCTTACAAAAATTACTTATCATTAGGTATAATTATTACTTATAATGTACAATACATTTAACTATATAGTTTTAATGACGGGTCATAACTATTACTTCATCTGTCCAAAAAAAAATCCAATTTGAATTGAATATAACTAAAATTATTAAATATAACACTTTTAATACAGCATTAAATGTATAATTTAATATTTTTATATTTACTTTTTAAATTTTGACCACATATAATAACTATTAGCAAGGGTATTAGAATAATTTCATTCTAAACGAAAACACTTTTTGTAAGACAAAAGAAAATTTTTGAAATTAAATTATCTTTTTTAGTACCAATGGAGTAATATTAACAAAGATAGTTTAGAAATTTCATTCAAAAATGAATTTTTTTTTAAAACAAACAAAATTTTTGAAAGTAAACTTATTTTTCAGAATTAAGTTTAAAAAAAACCAAATTGAAGTATTATTTTCTGTTTACCTTCGTCATTTATAATAGTACAAGACAACTGTAATATTATTCCCTTCATATTAAAAAAAGAAAAAGCCACTTTTAAAAAAGAAAAAAGAAAAGAAAAAAAATCAAAGTTTGATGATACGATTAAAAAGCACCAAATCATACCACTCAATATATTCAATTCTCGGAAGAAATCATCTCTAGAAGTTTATTTCTGCAAAAGTCCAACCGGCCACGCCTTATGACAGCTGGATGTTCCGTTCTCAATCAACAAGACGCGTTGCCATATTTATCATCGCCTACCAATGCCATGAATTGATCCTGAAGTGTAAAACCCAAAATTCCCACACGCATCTCAAGGCAACAGTGTCCTACCATGGCCTCCCCAACCGAATCAGTCACCGTGATCAAGCGATGCTCAGTCTCCCCGCCGTCTTCCGCGGTGGCCACTGCCGAAATGTCTCTTCCCTTAACATTTCTCGATATGATATGGTTGCATTTCTTGCCCGTTGAACGACTTATGTTTTATGAGATTCCTCACCTCTGCAGAGATCATTTCATTGAAAATATAGTTCCTAAACTTGAACAGTCGCTGTCGCTCGCGCTCCAACATTTTCTTCCTTTAGCAGGGAATCTGACAATTCCTTCGGATTCAAGTTCAAGTTTGAGTTTCAATATGCCAGAGATTCGTTATCTACAAGAGAATTCAGTAACGATTACTTTTGCCGAGTGTAACCAGACTGATCAGTTCGGTTATCTCATAACAGATGATGCAAGGAATAGTGGAGAATTTCATTCTTTCATTCCTGAATTATTTAAAATATCTTTGATTGATGCTGATTCCAATTCGGACTTAGCTGATAGATCTATTCCAGTTCTTGGTATTCAGGTAACTTTGTTTCCGAACTTTGGGATGTCTATAGGAATTTCAAACCATCACGCTGTTGGAGATGCAAGCACTATATTTCATTTTATGAAGACATGGGCCAGTTTTCATTCCCAACTCAAAGAAAATATTGATGCTGATTCATGTGCAGATTTGCAAGTAAGTGAAAGTCTGCCATTTTATGATAGGACCATAGTCAAAGACCCAAAGGGGCTGGCCGCAATTTTCTTCCAACGATGGAATCGTATTATCAAGTTTGTGAAGAGCAATAGTTCGTTTTCAATTGATGCCCTTTTCAACAAGATTAACATTAATGTTCGCAAAACGTTTGTCATTAGCCGAAAAGATGTCGAAAAACTCAAGAGTTTAGTCATGAAAAATGGGGAGAAAGTACTTCATTTATCATCATTCACGGTGGTATGCGCCTATGTTTGGACATGTCTAGTGAAATCCAGAGCTCCAAGTGGGGAAGAGGTGAGTGAAGAAGAACTGGAACATTTTTCTTTCTATGCAGAATGTCGCGGACGAATGGATCCACCAATGCCTGAAAATTATTTCGGGAATTGCTTGACTCATTGTTTGACGACATCAGAACATGGAAAACTAGTGGGAGAAGAAGGATTTCAAATTGCTGCAGAACTGATTGGAAAAACCATCCATCAAAGGTTGAAGAGCAGTGATACACTCTTCAGTGATGCTGAGAAATGGATGGAAAGCCCAGTGAGCGGAAAATGGGAAAGGGATGTTGGAGTAGCAGGCTCGCCAAAGTATAATTATTACAATTTGGACTTTGGTTGGGGAAAGCCAAGAAAATTTGAATTTGTTTCCACTGATATTACTGGGGCTATATCTCTAAGTGGCTGCAGAGAACCAGATGGTGCTATTGAGGTTGGTTTATCTCTTTCCAAGACCAAAATGGATTCTTTCAGTATTATTTTCATGGAGGGCCTTAATGCTTTGTAGAATTCTACATATATCCACCTTAACTTGTAAGGATGGATATATATGAATTTGAATCTTGGTATATTTGCTCTTCACTTGTCTCTTGTCTCTTTAAGTTTGATTGGAGAAATCTTTTATAATTTTTATTTTATTTTTCTCCAATATAAAGTACTTTTATGGTGGGGCTTTTTTCATTCTGTTATCAATGCTTCCCAAGTTATTGTTTTTATATAGAACTTGACTACACGACTAGTCATTCAATTAAAATTATGTATTAGGTTGGCGAAGGGAAAAATAAAAGAAAAGAGTAATAAGCAATTTTGTTAATTTTGACAATGTGCAACAATGACTTTATACATAATCACTGACTGGAAAATTTTCACACCATGTTGTCAAAACCAGATCAGACCGGCCGGTCCGACCAGGAACTAGTTTTAAATTCAATCCGGTTTATGCTTAAAAACCTAATTTAAATGAGTCGGTTAAACTCTGATTTGACCAGTCAAAATTGGGTCAATTTTTTTTTAAAATAACTAAAGTTTTTAAAAATTATAATTTGATCCCAAATTTTTATAAAACTCATTTTGTTACTTATAAAGTTATTTTTTAAAAATTGAATATGTTAAATGTTTATACAAAAGAATTGTTACAATTTTAATATATTATTTATTTAACTTATTTTTTATACGATTTCTTTTCCAAAATTATTCAATTATAAATTTAAATTTCATGTAACTTATACAAAACTTAAACTAAACTACACTAAAAAAACTAAATAATTTGTCTCTGGTATATTTTTATATTAATATTAATATTTTTATAATTACTTTATATTAATTACATTATAATGACGTTATCTGATTTTTTACTGCCGGTCTGACCAGTGGACCCCTAACCCCTTGATTTGACCGGTTTACACTTTAGTCCAATTTTTACAACACTGCTTTCACATGATGTAATTTATTTTGGAGAATAATTTGGTCCTAGAATTTGGAGAATCAACACATTTATTCTCTAAAGTTTTGACATAAAAACTTTTACTTCCAATGTTTAGTATATGTGAAGATTTTAGAACATTTAAAAGAAAACCAATATCTACTAACCACAAACCTATTTGACCATTGGTCAAAATTGAATCCAACTTTCCTAATTACAATTTCTATCACATTAACACCCAACTATGATTAATATATCTTTATTACATTGCAGTGACATTATTTATCATTACTATCTAACTATAAGGATCAATATATCCCTAAACTAATAGCTTAGTGGATTTGCATTTCAGTTTGTTCACTTTTAAGAAATAGTCTATACTTAGTAACCTCTTTCCACTTATCTTAGTTACTCTTACCGCTACACTCTCTATTTGGATTCCCCCTTGTTGAAGTTTACCTTGTCCTTGCTTTCCTATTCATCAACCGTAGCTTTGTGAGCTTTGTAACCATTGAACACCTTGTACTGGTTCCTAGCTACTGAGCTCCTCTGATCAGCTTGCCAACTAGTAGCACAATATTAAGTTATCAACTCTCTCTCTATCCCTAAAGTGCTAGCTAATGGGTGTCGAAACCACAAAAAATAATCCTTCTCTGAGCTAAGTTCTATAAATAGCAGTGAAAAGGTCAAATCCATAGAGATTGGTTAGATTTACTCCTTAAACAAAATGAAATAAAATAAAAAAGGGGAGTTTTGTATTATGAAACTAAGCATAACTAATTGAGACAAACCAAACAAATTAAATAGCTAACTAAAAATATGAGGAAAAATCAATATGGAGAAGCTTCCAACCAAGAATTAATTTCGGTATTGATTCCTTGAATTGATCATTGATTCAAAATATAAGTTCTTTTATCTTAAATAAATTGGTTATAGTTGTTGAAGATCCATCCTCTAACAATCAATCTTTTCTTACTTTCTTGATAACCATCGGATCAGTCCTATGAGTTTTGTCTATCAATTGCATTAAGATTAAAAAAAACTCAATTACTAACCAGTAAACCCAAAAACGCCTTGTTTATTTAAGTTAGAATATATATTTTCATAATACACAATTTAGGACGTTGATTACCTTTCGATGTTATTATTTGTCACTTAAATTAGAACAATCAATCAATGGTTAATTATTTTAACTGACTATCTATTGAATTCAACTATCAAACAATAGATCTCTTGTCTAATAATATAATGAAACATAGAAAATATATAAATACTCAAGAATAAAAGAAAATAATAGAATTACCGGAACCTCACAATTGTTGAAATCAAACCTCAATTAAAAGGGGCGGCTGCTCCCGTGTTTTATTGTGCGGTTGTTTTTTCTTCCCTTTGGCAGCTGCCCTCTTTCTTGTTGTGCGACTACTATTGTCTTTTTTATGTGCGGCTGCCTTTGTGTTTTTTTATCTACGGCTGCCCTTTTTGTCTCTGACCAACTGAATGTCTCCACCTTTTGTCTTCTAGGGTTTTTCTCTTTTTATAGTCCAAGTTGTGGGCTGAGCATTTGGTTTTCTTTTTTTTTTTTTAATGAAAATGCTCCACCTTAGCCATCAATCATAAAAACAATTAATATTCATATAAACAAGCATTTTAATCAACTAAAACACAAGGGAATTGACCAAATAAATATGCAATTATACATTCTATCACTAGCCTCCTAGAATTCCAGCCACTCTATCACTGCCATGTCCACCACTTCCTTTTCCTCTTTCCATTCCTTTTGAATATCCATAGATTGCTTGGTTTCCATAACATTCATTGTATATACACTATGAGTTGTGCTCTATATTTTCACAAATGACCTTTTTTCTTGTTATAGATATTCTGCCACCGTTCTTTGAAATTAACACTTGCTGTCCTCATTCATTCTAGCCGACTTGAGCTAGTTTCTACACTAGCCTGGCTTTCGAACAATTAAGTAGGACATGTTCCAAATTTTCTTCTTGTTCACCACACATACAGCAAATTAGGTCCTCATGTATTCCTTCATTTAATAGCTTAGCCTTTGTTGGGATTATTCCATGGTAGCATCTCCATATAAAATGCTTCAATTTTCCTTTTACATTCATTTTCTAGCTTCCCCTCCACATAGTATTTAGCCTTCCTCTAGTGATACTACTCTCAGATCATTGGGACTGTCCTTCTTGTTCTTTTTTCAGATGGTGGTATGTTGATTTTACAATATAGCATCCTTGTTTACTGTATTGCCAGTTGCCACACTAGCTTATCCGTACTACCCTCTTGTCCATGTGATAGGTTCAAAATAGCTTCCGCATCTCTACTGCTGAAAATCTTAGTAATTAATTCTCTTTTCCATTCTCACCTATCTTGTAACAAGAGTTCACTCACCTATGTGTATTGTTCTTGATTGAGCTTGTTTTCTGTTGGTCTAAAACCCTCCCCATCTGGAATCCATGATGAATCCTATATTCTTATGGACTTGCCATTTTTCACTTGAAACCTAACTCCTTTTTGCAGAATGTACTTAGCTCTCATTTAGCACTTCCACAATCATGATACATTTCGTTTGTATTCCTTCTACAGTAGCCCTCCTATTGGAAAATATTTTGTTTTCAAAACCTTACTCATAAGGGTATTTGGATGGGTGATCAGCTGCCATAATTGCTTAGCCAAAAGTGAATCATTAAATAATTGAATATCTTGGAACTCTAAGCCTCCCTCTCTTTTTGGTCTAGCTAACTCCTTCAAGCTTTTCAATGGATTTTTGGTTTGCCTTCCTCCCTTTTTCCCCACCAAAATTTGGTTAGGATTCTACTAATTTCCTTGCAGACTATCACTAGCAACTTACAGCAGTCCATCACATACGTTGGTAAGGCATTGATCACAGATTTGATGAGCACCTTCTTCTATCTCCGAATTCTTTTCTACACTCTCCATTACATAAATGAATACTTCCTTCTTAGATCTCCTTATATACATTGGTAGTCCAAGATATCTTGCATTTCTTTGTTCCTTCACACCATCTAAGACTTAGCAGATCAGCTCTTTTTGCTCAGTTGACACGTTTCTACTAAAGTAAACTGAGGATTTGTCCAAGTTTACCATCTACCCTAAGAATTGGCTATAATTTTCCAGCAGAGCTTTTATTGTCTTTGCCTAATCCACATTTGCTTCACAGAAAAAAAAAGTGAGACATCTGCAAAAAATAAATGAGTAATTAATAAGTCATTTTTACTCATTCTTATCCCTTTGTACTCCCCTCTCAAGATTGCTTGTTTGATCATATTTGAGAGTGCTTCTGAGATAATCAGGAAAAGATAAGGGGAAATGGGGTTTCCCTATCTAATTCCTCTTGATGGTTTGATGAAGCTACACCGTTCTCCATTTATATTTATAGACATTGTGAGAGAGCTAACACATTGCATTATCCACTCTATGAATATCTTGGAAAATCCCATTTTTTTTAAAACCTTTTCTGAGAACTTTCACCCAACTCTATCATAGGCTTTAGACATATCAATCTTAAGGGTCATGAATCCCCTTTTCTTTCTTTTCATTGAATTTAAAGTATGGATATACTTATGTGATATAACCACATTATCAATAATTTGTTACCCTGGGATGAAAGCAAATTGATTAGGACTGATGCACTTATGGAGGCAGTTCTTTAATCTCTTAGCTCCTATTTGAAATATAATCTGATACATCACATTACATAGACTAATTGGTCTATAATGTGAAATTGAACTAGGATTTTTCACCTTAGGAATAAGTGTGATTCGTGTATGGTTCAACTGTTGTAGCATTTTCCTATGAGTAAAAAAGTCTATAACAGCTTTGCAAATATCCACATTAATCACATTCCAATAGCACTTAAAAAATAAATGGGTCATACCAATTTGTCCAGGGGCTTTGTGGGAATGCATATAGAATAAAGTTTATTGAATTTTTGCATCCTCAACTAGCTTTGTCAATCTCTGGTTCATTACCTTTGTGATGGACAATGGTATGCCTTTAAGCTCTTGATGGAAATGTTGAGGATTTGAAGATGTGAAAAGTTGATCATAAAACTTAATGATCTCCTCTTGCACTTCTTGTTTGGCCTCACATACCATCATATTTGCCGTCACTAGTCTTTCAATGCAATTTAGTTTTCCTTCTATGAAGTGTGCTTGCATGGAAAAATTTTGTATTTTTATCCCCCTTTTGTAGCCATTGTACTCTAGATTTCTGTCTCCAATATGTTTCCTCACCCTTATATGCATTATGAAGCTCATTTTTCAGTCTGGCTCAATCATTCCAGTCCCTATTACCCCATTGACTGCTTAGCTTTTCCATTTGCATCTTCACTATTTTAACTTTCTTAGTTGCATTCATCCCTTGTCTCTTGCTCCATCTCAGCAAATTCATCCTACACTACCTTATCTTTGCACAAATTTGATACATAAGGGTTCACTATTGCTCCCTACTCTAAGCTTCTTCCGCAAGACTGTTTACCATCTCCTTTTTTATCCATCTCTTGTCAAAAAAAAAAAAAAAAAATCTACTCCTTACTAGTTGGCTCTTGGGATCTATATCCATGATGAGAAGGGAGTGATCTGAGGACTATTTTTTCAAATGGAAAACTTTAGCTTTACTGAACTTAATTAGGCAGTTGGGAGCTCCAAAAAATCTGTCCAATCTTTTTTCCACATACCCTTCTCCCTCTCAATTATTTGCCCATATGTAATGTCTGCCCACATATCCTATTTCTCCCATCTCCATATTCCTTATGAAATTTCTAAAGGGTACAAAGTTGGATTCAGGTCTTTTCCTTTCCCCTTTCTCCTTTCTTCACCTCTTGGTTTTTTACATCATTGAAATCACCCTTATAAATCACCATTCACCCCATTTTCCTCTCTCCTTTTCCAAATGAGCCCACTGTTCCTCTCTTACTCTTATATCCGTACTACCATACACAAACACTGCCCACTATTTTTTACAATCTCCTTCCAGTTGACATTCTATTTGTATGCTGAAATTAGTGGATAAAATACTCAGTATCCTTATTTCTTCTGACCAGCACACTAACAACCCTCCCTTATCCCCATAGATTCTACTATTCTCTATCTATATTGGTACTTTAGTCTCCTACACACTGTTGCTGTAAATGCTTCTTTTTCTTTATCTCATAAATGAACACCAAGTCTGGGTAGTGAGATCTTAATTACTCCCTCAATTAGAAAAGAGTAGAAGGTCCTCCCACACCTCTACAATTCCACACACAAACTTTCATGATTCCTGTTGGAACCACTTAAGGCTAGTCCCCTCCACTTCTTTACTTCCTTATATCCCCTGGTTTCTAAGCTTCCTCCTCTTACTATCCTTTTCTAGTTCCTCCTCAGATCCTGAATATTCATCTTGCAGCTTCCATCTCATTTTATCTCATATTCTTAGGAGGTGTTTGTTATATGGGTTTGGCATGGGTTTGGAATGGTATGACTCCAAATTGGATGTTTGGTATGCAGTATTGGATTTATAGAATCCCATGGGGGTGGGTTTTAACAAAACCCACCTCCCACCTGGGTTTTGCAGACACCCATCTCAAAGGGTTTCAAGATGTGACGCGCGCCCAATGGGCACGTGCCACATGTCAAGGGGGTTGCAAATCCCCCAAAGGTTTGCAACCCCCATTTTACCTTTTTTTTTTTAAAAAAAAAAAAACAAATTTCACTAAATTATAGAAAATATTTTTCTCTACAAATTGACATGCACTTTGACTATTTTTTGAACAAGATATAATTTGTTAAATATCATATAATGTAAAATAATAATATTTTTATTATAATTTTAATATAAATTTTAATTTTAATATAAAATCTATTCCATTCCATTACAAAATAATACCAAACAACATAATTACTATCATTCCATTCTATTCCAAACCTTTCCTTTTATCAAATCCATTCCATTCCTAAACCCACCGTTTATACCAAGCGCCACCTTAGTGTCCTTCTTACTTGCATCTTTTTTGTATCAAAATCAGCAATTATTCTAGTTCCTACTCTCCATTTATTCCTAAAGCCTGCTTCCACCTCATCTTTTTTAACAGGTCTCGGGATCTTACTCTTGCCTACTGCTTTTCTTTTTTGGCTTTCCATCTCCTCACAGCTTATTGGAATGTTTACTAGGTCTGATACCAAACCATCTTGCTCTCACTCTTCTTTTTCCTATGTTTTTTTGTACTTCGATTGAGATTGGTAGGTTGCTGCTTCTTTTTGCCTGTCATTTCTTCCCCCTTTCTTTTGGATTACTGACTCCGCTACCTTAGCACTTCCCTCTCCCTCAAGTACTTTACCCTCTATGCTATCAATCACAAAATGTGCTGCTACCCCTGGTTGAATACCTCTTTCCCCTTCATGTTCTTTCTCCTCCCGGCCAGTATTTGTACCCTCATTTCCTAGTTCTCATCCTATGAGTTCTCCTTGTACCCCTTCACTTCCTACTGTTTCTTTTGGATTACTGACTCCACTACCTTAGCACTTCCCTCCCCCTTAGGTACTTTATCCTCTATGCCATCAATCACAAAATGTGCTGCTACCCCTGGTTGAGTACCTCTTTCCCCTTCATGTTCTTTCTCCTCCCTGCCAGTATTTGTACCCTCATTTCCTAGTTCCCATCCTATGAGTTCTCCTTGTACCCCTTCACTTACTACTATTTCTTTTTCCTTCAGACCTTTATTAATCATCTGAATTCTTCTGCGAGCTTCCATCTCCTTCATTTTCTTCTTATTTCTTGTTCTACCTCCTCCGGCTCTAAGCCAACTTTGCAGATTCTTTCTGAATGTCCAACTCTTCCACAGTAACAACAAAATCCCGCCAATTGCTCTACTTAAAATCAGTCGAACATAAGCCTTTTACTAGAGATCAACTTGCCTGAAAAAGATTATAGAAATTTTAGTGAGTTAAAACTATAAACACTTGTTTGACACCTTTCTAGTTGTTTTCAGAAGATTGATCTTTGAAGACCCAACCAGTACTAAAGATCTATGTCTGAATCCTGGGGACATTTATGATCTTCGAGGATTTCATTCTACAAAGCCTGCTTTCAGACACTCAATCATTAGTTAATTAATAGGAGATTTGATTCTAGTATTAACTATTGGTAGATTAACTAAAATTATACTATATGACTTTAAGAGACCCTACCTCCATAAGGGGCACCTTACTTCTCTCTCACTTATAGAGAGAAACCTGCACTCTCTAAGAGAACTTTCCTTTGTTTTGGCTTCATAATTTACAATCTTTACAAATGTTATAATAACTGGGCAAGAGACAAACATGAAATGTACAAATTAGTCACAAAAAGTAACTACAATTCTACTCTTTATGAGTTTTATGAGTTTCTTCATATCTACACTTAATCTGTACTATATAATGTAAAACGTTATATTTGTTTCCAAAAGCATTAATTTGAAAGTTTAAAATCCAAAGTTGCCTACCATGTATTACCTTTGTAGACTTAGTGCACTTAAAATTGAATGCATGTATGATGTAAAATCAAAACTTACAATGTAATTTGTTTTGGTTTTCATTTCATGTTATAATTTCATGAGATAGAAAATCTTATTATATGAATTAGGAGAGAGCTGACTATACTTAGTCATTTGCATTTGTTTATTCATGAGTCAAGAGGGATTGTATTAGTTGCACTTTTTCTTTTTTCTTTTTTTTTCTTTTGATATTAGTTGGACTGGCTTTGATTTGTATGTGATTATGAGAAATTTTTTGATGAACATTTAGCAAAATAATTTATGTATTAATTTAATAAAGACAAAAGCACCCCCACCACCCCCAGGGGGTATTATGCATGAATAACTAAAATTTTATCAACTAGGTTTACTGTGTGGAGGTAAAATCTAATACGGAGATGTGGATACTTACATTGTGGAGACCAAATTTTAATTAATTATTTAAAATTAGTTTTTCCTTTTTGGTCCCAAAAAAAGTCCAGTTTGGGTGAGTTACAATTTTTTTTTTTAGTTATAAAGTACAATACACTTAATACACCATGAAATGTATAAATTTTCTTTTTTATATTTATTTTTTAAAATGTGAGCCACATATAAAAATATAGGAATTTGCTCTAAAAATGAACTTTTTTGGACAAAGAAAAGTATTCGAAATTGGATTCTCTTTTAGAGAGGGATGGAATATTTAATATGTCTTGAGTTCTAATTCGGTAATTCAAGTGACATACGTGAACTTATGAAAGGAAGAAAAACATTGGTAACGCACAAAAAAAATAAATAATTATGTATTCTAGATAATCAAACAAAATAAGAATGCAGAAATGTTTAAGTATTAGAAAGTATTTGCACTTTGAATTTCAAATATACTGAATGGAAATTTTATTTCTTTATGACCAATATTTTACATAAACCATATTCTAACAGTAGAGGATATAGCATAATAAACTTGAATGTCAGTTGAATTGAAATAAGTTCAAAAATATTAATTAAATATTATTAGTTAATGTATATTCGTAAGATGAATGTTGATCCAATCTTATATGATTAAGCCAAAAATATTATAAAACTTGGATGATATTAGATTAGTCATTTGTATCAAATTTAAGATCTAATATTTGCTAAGTCAATTTAATAATGTGAGATTGAAGTATTTAACATTTTAATTATAAAATTTGAAAGTTGAAACAAATCAATAATATCAGTATGTAAAAAAATCTAGAGTAAATGAATTGCTAAATGAATAACATTTCTCAACTTTTTTTAACTTACCTTTTAATATCCCGTTGTTAAAAATCAATATTAAGATGAAAAAATTATTAGTGACGAAATATATTCTTGAATTTTTCTAAAAGTTACAAGTTTATGTTTTTTTCACTTAGCTAGATAGCATGCAATTTCAATGATACCAAAAAAATCAAAAGTTAAGCTATTATATTAATTACTTACTAATAGTGAAAACTAATCAAAATACTACAATATAATAAAACACCCACATAAAAATATACTGAATAAAATAAATTAATTATATATTATCATCAAAATTAACTATAAATTGATAATTAATACTACAATATAAAAACATTTATGCAACTATTTTTTTTTTAACTTTTTCATTACATAAGTATAATTTATAATTAATCAAATGCACAAAGTTTTCTCAATGATATTCTGCGTCTTATTTGAATGAATCAACACGATCTACTCTAATAATAAACTTGCACCATAATACCATGTTTCTAATCTTTTGTTTGAAGCCATCTAAATACTAAAAAACCTCAATTAGGGTTTAAACCAATAGACAGTGATGATTGATTTTAAAGTTAAGTAAAAAGCAAGCAATGTGATGATTGATTTTAATCAAATATTAGTACTTGATATGATCATGACATATAAATTAGTAATTAAAAAGCTATAATATCAACAAATACTAAATTTAAACCTATTTTGCCATTAGGACATATAGCAGAACATAAAAAAGTGAGCTTCGATGAACCACTTTGCAAATTTATAGGATTTTCTTAGTTTTGTTTTAAGAGACCTTATCAATATTTCCATTTAACGTATTTCCATTTACAGTCATTTTCCAATGGTTAAACAAATTTTATATGGCATCTTGCCATCTTAAGGAGCCCCATAAATGATTGTTTATATATGGATGATATATTTATATATATTCAAAATAAATAATTTGCTTAAATTGTAATTTAGGTTGAGATGTCAACCATATGTAATTTGATTCTTTACAAATTTTATTTGAACAGAGTAGACGGGATTAAGTATTTCGTTTATTTCTCGTAACACATTCTTTAATTAATTTCATTTTTTTAATTTCTCATTTCAATATATATTGTTTTTATCATTAATCACACATGTAATGCACGTGGATGATTACTAGTTTTCACCCATTTGGTGTAAAGTTTACACCAAATGGGTGGAGTGGGGAAGACAATATATAATGACTCTATAAATTTTTTCAATATTAGAAGTATTAAACACATAATTTTTGCAATATTAATGGCAAAAAAATCAATACTTCAATTGATTCCTTATTATTAGTTTTAAGGAAAATCGATTGAAATTTTTTATGAATAATATAGTCTCCAAACTTTCATTAAATGTATTCTATTTAATTATAGGGAAAATTATCTTGATTCAAATTAATAAAATGATTTTTTTTTTAAACTGTGAGGTCTTGATTAGTTATGATCTCTCCAATTTATCATCTAACTTAACTTTTCTTGAAAAAAAAATATATAATGGGGTATTAGATTGAGAATCAATATTGTGAAAGTAATATTATAATTTTTTAAATGGGTTCAAAAATAGATTCTTTATAAAAGTATGAAACCTCTTTAATATTCTTCTCTTTTATTGAATAGCATAATGTGTTCAATCAAATCGTTGACATCCACAAATAGATGGGTTTGGATCCATAATACTCCCTCCTCCATCCAAAAATAAAAATTCCAATTTCAAAAATTTGTTTGTACTAAAAAAATGTTCACATTTGATACGAAATTTTTCTATTACCCTTATTAATAATTATAATATATTATTTAAATTAAAAATAATATTTAAATTCTTAATTTACTTTCTCTTTCATCATACTTACTTCTCTTTTTTTCTCATTTATCGATACTGTTACTTTTTCTCTCATCATTTTCTCATCCTACCTTTTCTCTTATCATTTTCTCAGTCTACTTTCTCTTTCATCAATTTATATTATCACTCATTTTCCTCTCTCATCCCTCGCCATTGTTACTTTCTCTCTCATTCCTCACTATTGTTACTTTCTCTCTTATCATTTTCTCACTCTATTTTATCTCTCATCATTTTATAATATTTCTTTTTCTCTCTTCTCACTCACTTCTCTTCTCTTTCATCTTGTTTACTTTTACTTTCTCTCTCTACTCTCTCATCAATCTATAATATTATTTTTATAATATATTTATTAATGAGAGTAAAATTAAAATTTTGACTAATTCCTATTCATATAATTGAATTGAACCAAGCATCATCAACCACATTAATATCATTATAGGGTTTGAACCAAACACAAATACTGCATTAAGCATTCCATTATGATTGAACATATCAATAAATTTCATTGTAATTCACATTGAAGAACTTGAACCAAGCGCCACCTAAATTATTTTAGAACTCATAAGTCTATGCAATTATTTTAGCCAATTGGGAGAAGATAACGAAGGAGAGCAGGGGAGAGAATAGAGGAATAGAAGAAAGAGTGGTGTAGAAAAAAAAAAGAAAAAATAAAAATGAAGAAAAGGAATTTGTGGTGTTAATGGTGATGACCAAATTAATGAGTTAATATGAGTCTAACTTAATCTATTAAAAGTTGAGATATAAGTGACATAACTTTCAAGTCATTTAAGTTGAGCCATTGATTTGGAATAACTTTTGTCACCATCAGTGGGGAGGGAGTAAAAGGATGAAATGAAATTGGTATGAGAGAGTGAGAATATGGATTGCATAATAAAATATATTTTTGTGCTTTAAATTTTATAAGGTAGAAATTATTTTTAAAATATTAAAAATTTATTTTGAAAAGGATATATATGTATTCTAGAATGTAATCCATACACAAGACATTTACATTCGGTTTTAGGTTGGGGCAATTTTGTCTTTTTGAAAAAAAAATTCTTAGATATCAAGAATACACAAGAAAAGCAGGTGATATAAAACTAATTTTCCATAGTTAGGGCAGCGCATTGAACCTCCTGTTATGTCACTTTATTTACACATTCTAATAAGTTGGCATAAATCTTATAATTTATACTAATATATATACTATTAGTATTCACTTTCACCTAGTTACCTTTAGTATTAAGTTTTTTTATTGTTTGTATCAACCCAATATTTTAATAAAATTTATAGTATTTTTTATATTTTTTTCTACACTAACAATTTAAAATAAATATAACCTAATAACAAAAAGAGTGAACCTTTAGTATCAAAATTTATTATAATTTCATCCAGTTAATTTTAGTATTAAGTTTCCTTTTTTATTTGTATTAAATCAATACTTTAATAAAAAATTATAGAATTTTCCAATTTTTTATACACTAAAAATTTAAAATAAATATAACCTAATAGAAAAAGTGAACCCTTAGTAACAAAATTTATTATAATGAAAATGATTGTCAATTGTATAGATATTAACACTTACAAGATTTATGTCAACTTATTAAAGTATGTAATATAAAGTGATTCACAAAAAGTGTAACATGAGATTCTTTGGGCATTGTATAGATATTAACACTTACAAGATTTATATCAACTTATTAAAGTATGTAATATAAAGTGATTCACAAAAAGTGTAACATGAGATTCTTGGGGCATTGAATCTCGAAATGCATATGATGTAATAACCTATCCTAACCTACTCTACTAAGGGAAAAAATATTGCATGCATACATTATATACTTGTTTTAGTACAATAACTCAATTATATAATTTTATGTTTTTGCCCCTTTATTATATAAATAGGTTATCCCCCAAATTATAAATTGTCTCCCCCTAATTGTTTTTTACTACACAATTATACAATGGATGTATAGAATATTCTCTCTTATTAAAGGCTCACTTGAACCATTAGAATATGTAATACAAAGTAATACACAAAAAGTGTAATAGAAACTTTTTAGGCATTAGATCTAATAGCATATTTAGCAAAACCTATTCAAACGTACTCTAAACAGAGTTCAACAGAGCTATATAATGCAATAATCTATCATAATTTACTTTAAAATTCAACTAAGCCATTGGGGGTAAAAAAAAGAAAACGAAAAGTTGTATTTTTTATAGAGATAACACCCAAAATAGTTATTCACATTTTTGCGAATAATCTTTTTAGTCCCTCACTTTTAAAACAAGAACAAATAGTCATTCACATTTCATAAATGTACTCTTTTGGTTCTCCATTACTATTTTGCTTGCTTTTCTATTAAATGACCTCACGTGCGTTATACGTGACCTTTTAACCTGGGTAAAGGTGAAATTAACAACAAAAAAAAAAACCTAACCCTCCTATCCACTCTACCCAACCAACTAGTAATATTGATTCTTTCCATTCCCCCGCCCTCCCCGTCGCCTCTTCCTCCCCCCATCACCACTCACCCCCGTGACGAGCCCTAACCTGCAAAAGGCAACGACTTATCCACTGCTGTTGTAGGATATTTGATCTTATTCATTGAGAAATCACTTGGAAGGGGCAGATAGGTAAGGAAGATTTAAACTTCTACTGCCATCTAAAGCATTTAGGGAACATTCTTATGTCCCTGACTCTATTTTATCCTCTTTGAGGAACATTCAAAAACTCCTTACGTTATTTGCTCCCCAGGCAAAGCAAGATTCTCCTCGAAGTCATCATGATCATATAATGTTAAAGAAAACCCTCAAGTGCTCCTTCCAAATCAATTTTAACCAAGCCTATGCAAACAGAAAATATTGAAATGCCTCAATGTTAAACTGAATCACAAAGGAAACTCCTGCCATAAATTTATTTTCTAATATAGAATATTGCAGAACTTTTCAACATATATGCAATGCACAAAGTGAACAACAGGGGCGGACCCCTTTGTGGTCCAGGGGGGAAAATGCCCCCCCCCCCCCCTCTTTTTTATTTTTTATTATTCTTTTTCTCCACATGCATCCAGCTGCTCCAGTATCCTTTTCAAAAACCCTTTCCATCACAATTCCCCTTTGCTTTCCATCCTCCCCTGTGTGAATCAAACAAAAATCCCCTTTCCATCCTCCCCTGCGTCCAGCATCCTTTTCACCTTTGAGATTGACACACAGCATCCATCCTCCTCTACATCCAGCATCCTTTTTCCCTTTCTACCTCCAGGTGAGTTCTTTTTCCTTTTAGTTTTTTTTAAAATTTTTTTTTTACTCTTTATTGTTTCTTTTTAGACGTGTATGCTTTACGAACACCAATTTGCCCTTTTTTTTGGGGGGTTTTTTTTATTCATATATATCTTGCAGTCCACCCCTGAGTACTTTGAAGGTGATCGATCTTGGAATCACTAATTAGATTATGTCATTTTGGGATTAGTTGAAAATTGTGATATATAATGCCTAGAATTTTCTTCACTTGTCATTTTTTAAGAGAGTTCTACCTGGAATTTTATTTTTCCCGATGGCCACTTTCATGATCCTTTTTTTTTAATGCTTTCGGATTATGATTTTGTTTCCAATATTCCATTCATGAAGACACTAAGTGTTTGAAGTAAACATTTAAATTTTTTATATCCTTGATTGTTCATTGGAGGAAGCATGCAAAGGAATCATGATTTGTCGTTAATACGCAACATTTTGTTTAAAGATACTTTACCTTGGGTTTCGTGACTTTCTTGATGCTGTAACTTTATTGAAGATTGATTTTCTTTGTTGTGGTATTTTTGCTTCAAATTGGCAATGACCTGATTCATGTCTTGTTTTTTGAATGTGAGAATCAACTAAATCATCCTGTTGCCTGCCTCATCTTTTTCTTAGCTCTTTCCCTCACAAACTGTTCACATCTTGAGGAGTGCTTTGTGTGCATTGCATGTTCTATATTTGTTTATGGCATTTTGTCATTGCTGATGTCATAATTTCCTTAATGATGGTTTTATTACTTTTATATGATAACAGTTAAGGAGTAATTATTGTTGATTTTTAGCGAATTATTGAGTATGAATTATGAAATTTTCTTGTCTCTTTGTTCTAATTATTTTTAGTAAAAAATATATTATGAATTTTTAATAGGATGCAAAAGAATTTGGAATTTTTTTTAAAAAAAGCCTAGTGCATCTAAACGTCCTCGATCAAAACCTTCTTCGGATGATTGCATAATGACTTTCATAGAAAATGATGTATTTGATACAATTAATAATAATGCCATTCTGAAATTATTTCAAGAGATGAAGTCTCGAAAAATAATTTTGTAATGTATGATTTTACTTTTTTTTGGATTACAATGTATGACATTACTTTTATACCTTTTTATATTTATCAAATTTTGTTACTTAATTTTTTTATAAATGTGACCCCGCCCGATAATATTTCTGCATCTGCCCCTGACAAACACCCATACACCTTCACTTATTAATTATCCAATTTCACCATCAAGTTTCAAGACACTAAAACACTACACCAAAGACAAAAATTACCCATCATATGCTTCATTTTAACAAAAACACAGAATAAAATCCAAATTCGTAGAGGATGGAGATGGAGATGGAGATGGAGATGGAGATGATAGTAACCTGTCCAGTGTTGCAATCCCAAACATACACAGATTCATCCTTACTGCCAGAAAAGAGCTTGTCAGAACCAGATGGAAGGGCAATTCTAGTAACAACCTGCAAAACAAGTTTTACAAATCAACCTCATTTGAATTCGCCGACTCACTAGCGGTTGCTCTTGTGGGGATTTCCAAAAATCGCCGCTTCTTATTTTGCCCTACACCGCGTGATGATGCTTTTTGAGCTCGCCAGCTTGATGAGATCGATGAGTTCGACGAGGTGGGGATGATCTGTGGGTTAGGGCTCATCACGAGGGTGGGTGACAGGGGAGGAAGAAGCGACGAGGGAGGGCGTGGGGATAGAAAGAATCGATATTACTTGTTCATTGGGTAGAGTGGAGTAGATAGGAGGGTTGGGTTATTTTTATTTTATTTTTTTGTTTAATTCCACTTTTACCCATGGTTAAAAAATCACGTGGGGTCATTTAATAGAAAAACAAACAAAATAATAACAAGGATAAGATCTCGAAATGCACAACTTAATAGACATGACAATTCATCTATTAGTGGTTTTTTTTTATGTGGAGATATTTTCACTCAACCATTGATTTTTACACTACATATTTGGGTACGAGACTACGACAGTTAGGGGTGATCATTTTGATCCGCGGATCGGATCAGATCAAAAAACAGATCGAATCGAATCAATGTATTTTTGGATTGGATTGGATCAACGGATCGATCCAATCTGATCCGTTTTGATCCTAAAATTATATATAAAAATAAAAGCAATAGCCAAAAAACAAAAACACAAATTGATCGAGTTTAGGTTGAGCTCGATCTAATATTCAACCAATTATTACTCAGACTTATTGTTCGACCTAAAACTCAACCTTGTATTCGACTTAACCTTGTGCTCAACCTAAAACTTGACTTAAGGCTCGACCAGTTTTGTTGAAGTTCATAAACCCAGTTTAACTTGAGCAAATTTCAACTAATATCTACCTGATGCGATTTTTTCTCCACAGCCGTAGCCTCCTTGTTTGAAAATAATGATCCAATGGGGTGTGCGAATAATAATGAGTGCAAATAATGGGGTGTGAGAACAAATTTTGTTGAATCGATAAAGATGAAAATGAATATGAAGTGCTACGTCTTTGTGTTTTAGAAGAGAAGATGAGGACATTTTGGTCTTTATGCAGTGTTAAAGTGCTATAACAGCAAAGAAAAAATGGATTGTGCTATATTTGCAAAGTCAACGGTCAAATGTGCTATATTTGCAAATTTTCCAAGACAATTAGGATTCAATAGTCAAATCCTACACAAAATATATTTTTCTAAAATAATTCAAATCTAATTCAACAAATAATTACTAACTACTAATCTAATTAGAAATTGACTAATTTGCTAAATAAATTTGGTTTAATACACCAAAAATGGTTATTGGATTAAACAAAATTTACGCTTTGCATTATATAACTTATATTCTTGAATATCAATTCTATAATATGATAATATCTACTGCACTTGTGCTACCAACAATTAAAGAAAGTTACAAAGAATGCTCCTAATACTCTTTTAGATCTTGCATGGCAACATGAGTATGAAATATAAATCGATTTGGAATTTTAAATTTGTACTGATATTTTATGATAGAGAAAATTGTTAAAATAGTTATTCACAAATATGTTAATATTATTTTTTGTTTCTCATATTTAAAATGATAAAAAGTAATTTTTCAAATTTTCTTAATATACTTTTTAGTTCTTCATCAGACTTTTATTTTTATTTTTTTTCTATTTAAATACCTCTCAAGCGACTTCCTTGATCTTTAACCTAGATATAAAAATTGAAAGAAATTAATGCACCGCCACCCTCAACATCCATTCAAAAAATCATTCCAATTTCACTTGGCATTGTTGTGCAAATTACTTAAGTTATAAATTTGTGAACTTAGATGCTTTTTTGTAGGGTTAATGGCAAAAATAGCACCTTTTTATACAAATTTTGCGAAACTAGCAGTGGTATAATTTTTTTTGCGAAACTAGCAGTGGTATAATTTTTTTTGCGAAACTAGCAGATCAACGTAGTTTGACCAAATAAAAAGACCCAAACAACCATTTATTTACAAAATATAAGAAACGTCACGCCTAAAAATACTCTTTTAGGTTGAACAGTAAAATGTCAAACACTAGGTCAAACTTGACCTAAAAGGTCTAACTTGACCTAAAAGGTCTAGCACAAGGTCAAGCTTAACCTTGTGCTAGACCTTAAGGTAGAGCACAAGGTCAAGCTTGACCTTGTGCTAGACCTTAAAGGTCGAGTAGTAAAAGACCTTGTGTTAGGTTAAATTTGACTTTGTGCTCGACCTTAGTATAAAATTATATTTAATTTAATTTTTTACAAGTATAATAATATCATAAAATATGCAAATCACATATCAAAATGTAGATAGTGAAAAACTGGATCCAACAACACTAAAATTGTCCAAAATGGACTCCAAATGTGTCTAAATGGGCCTCATAAAGATTTTGGAGAAAATTAAATAACGTGAGTCCCGCATCTAACACATGGCTTCGAGCACAACCTAAAAGGTCGAGCACTGGTTTTATAAACGTGCTATATTTGTAAATGGAGGGTTATTTATGTTTTTTCATTTGGTCAAAATATGTTGACCTGCTAGTTTTGCAAATAATTTTATACGGGTGCTATATTTGCAAACTTGTGTTCTAAATGTGCTATTATTGCAAGCGACCCCACGTGCTGTGTGCTGTGGTAATTTTTTTTTCCCCAAATAATAGTTATATTACCAAGCAGAATGACAAAAGATACATAGCCAAGAAGGCTAAATGGACTTCATGGTGGTAGATGAAACTAACCCCATGAAGACATGCACATCCGCTAAGGAGGAATACACCTGACTAAATCAAAAAAAATAACAATATTACTTAAGACAAAAAAAATACTCCTAAAGGGGGAGAAAAAAAAACCTCTAAAGGAGTACAAAAGAAAATAAAATACTCGACAAAATCGAGAAAAGACACCCCACTGAATAGTTGATGATGTGGATTTGTATCTTTATGGATGTTTATTGGTGGATTTTGTGGGTGTAGAGCCTTTTGATTTGTTTCACTCGAAACCTTTCAACTACAAATAGCTGGGCTCCTGCAGCAACAGTGCCTTAAATGATTGCATGGTGAATTATAAATAGTCAAAGACAACATTGCCTTGAGGTCGTCCTTTGCCCCATCCCACTAAATATGTATGACCCATTCCATGTACAGAGTACTTGTGAATAATTATGCTGGGGTTGGTTTGAGTTGTGTCTGTACAAAAGCCACATCCTCAGGTCAGGCCATCACGAATTGATGGCATTGCGTTTGCCCACGACATGAAATGGTTTCACCACAAAATTAGAAGGCCAACTACCTACCCAAAAAATTTGGTGAATTGGGCAGATTGACAATTAAAATCGTGCAAGATATGCTAGGATGTCATGTTAATATTGAAAGAAAGTGACAAAATTGAAACATAGTAAATGAATAATTTCATGGGGAAGAAATCCCATAAAATGAATAATTTTATATTTTCATATATTGATGAATTGCTAAAGTTCCATTAAGCTTGTAGTTCTTCTCTAAGTTAAGATCTAACATTCATCTTTGACCGCTCCAAGTTACTCCTTTTGTTTTGAAAAAAAAAAAAAAAGAATTCATTTTAAAAATCTTTATTTATCAGCAAAAAAAAAAATCCATTTTTAGAATAAAGTTTTAAAAAAAGAATTCACTTTTAAAATTTTTATTTATCCCCAAAAAAAATTCACTTTTAGAATAAAGATTCTCTAACACTTTTATTAATAATTATTGTATATGGTCATAATTAAAAAATAAGGATAAAAATGTAAAATTACGCATTTGATAATGCATCGAAAATGTTATACCTAATAACTTTAAAAAAAATGTTATACTCATACTCTTTTTTAGTGTAGAAAGAGTTATCAATTCACGTCAAATAAATGATATTTTGATTATAAATATTCAAAATAATTACTACTCAATAATTTTTAACACATAGACACCACCTTGATCATTAAAAAAATCATTGAAATTCCATTACAAGTATTATTACTCTTTCACACTCGCCTAACTAACAGGCAAAATTAATGAATAGAATAGCCTATTGCCAACTTCAAGCAGCAATTCGCCTGCAAAGAATAGTCTATTACAAAATAAGTAATGATATAAATTCTTTTTGTCACATGGCTTAGACCCAAATTAAAAACTTATACAACTTAGTTGAACTTTCTTTTTACAATAAAATAGTTAGAAATAAGTGATATGGAAATATATATCCAAAGAAATAACCTAAAATTCGAGATGTTGCCAATAAACCATTCCCAAAGCAGTCTCAACCACTTGCGATATAAATCATTAATTCTTTTGTTGACAAGGAAACCCGCAGCCGCTACCTAAGGGTACACATTGGGTAAACCCACTCGTGTAGATGGGTAAACCCACTCGTGTAGAATAGTCCGCAAACTCTCATAGGAGAAGCAAACCACACTAGACAATCCCTGTGCGACGGACTTAATCAAGAAAGTGTTAGTAGATAGATTTGAATTCGTAACCTTACAGTTACGCGCTCACCCACTATCCCCAAGGGGCTATAAATCATTAATTCTTAAACTCATGAACTATGGGCTTACAAAATTTTTACTGCTGACAATGATTTTAAATTTTTAATTTTTTTTCCAAGATTTAAGAGTTCAAACTATAGATGGTAAAATATTTTTTGTGGAGAAAAATGTCAAGTTATAATAGACTATCAATTAATCAGAAAAAACTGACATTTTTTGTAGTGACATATATTTGAAATATACTTGGAAACATTGAGAAATTCCTAGATTTTCAACTAAAAGACAGTGAGCCGAACAAAAAGCCCAAGCACTACAAGCCCGGACAATTTTCGATAATTTTCTTCAGACAAAACATGTTATGGAACAGACAACCTGGCTCCCAAGATAATTAAAACGTCATCCTAATCTGAAAACTGACAAGTCCGAAAGGATAAAACTCTCAATCTAAAATCTTCCAAGGATGCAAAGGAAAATGACTCTGTTTCTGGCCCAGTATATTCCTTACTTCTTGCAGTTGGGTGCCAATTAAACACGGGAAGAATAAGGAACACTAAGACAAATATTTTTTTTCTTTTTTGGGAATCATGACAAGAAATGTCTATATTATGAAAGGCCAATTTTATTTTTTTTCACAGTAACCTGAATCTATGTAACTACTATAATTTATGAAGAACCCAATGGAATCAGGAGAACAGTAACCTCGAATTTTAATTTGGTGAGTTTGCCCCTAAGCGAGCTCCAATTTTTCGGTCCATTCTGATAAATCTGAAAATTTACAAGAGTTTTTTACCTCATAAAATATTTCTGATACTTAATTTAATATATTATTTTTGTGTATTTGTGATCAAATGAATTATGTAGACCTTAAAATGCGGTCATGAAGTACATTTTATATTATACACCATTTACCAATTCGAGTCCAATTGTATCAATGGAACTCTACTTTTTTACTAATTAAGAAAAAAGTAATAATACAAATAGTAATTTTTCATAACTATCGAGGTAATAAGTAAAAAAATCAAAATTTCAGTACGGGGCTAACACCACATATTTGGGTATATTTGGGTACGGGACTAAGACAGTTTCGTCCCAAATCCTGCTGTCTTGCTGGATTTTTACGCCACATATTTCGTCCCAAATCCTGTCGGGTAAAGTGGATAGGAGGGTTGGGTTATTTTTTTTTGTTTAATTCCACATTTATTTATGGTTAAAAAATTAAGTGGGTCATTTAATGAAAAAATAAATAGAGTAATAATAAAGAATTAAAAAAGTGTATTTATAAAATGTAAAAAATTATTTATTTTTATAAAAAAAATATATTTATAAAATATAAAAAATTACGTAAAGGTATTTTCACCCAACCATTGATTTTTACACCACATATTTGGGTAAGGGACTAACACAGTTTCGTCCCAAATCAACACCACATATTTGGGTACGGGACTAACACCACATACTAAGGGGGCGCCTGGCTGGGGAAAGGTAATGGAAATGATAGTAGTGGAGAATGATAGTGGGGTCAATCATTATAATTCTACTGATTGGTTTGTGTTGGGAAATGGGAATGATTACTAATAATAGTGGTTGGTTTGTGTTGGGGCATGGAAATGATTATAAATTAATTGTAATAATTAGTATTAATTAATTAGTTATTATTAGTTAATTATTTATTATAATATTTAATTAATTAATTATTAATAAAAATATTATTAATTAAATTAATCTTAAGTAATTATTTACTATTAATTGTAATAATTAATATTAGTAAATGAGATTAATTAATATTAATTATAATATTAAATTACAATATTAAGTAAATGAATGATTAATTAAAATAATCTTAATTAGTTAATTTATTATTACTTAATAATAATAAATTAATTTATATTAATTATATTAATTAATATTAATTACTTAATTAGTATTATTTAATTAGTCAGTATTAATTATAATAAATAATATGAATTAATTAATTAGTTTTAGTTAATTAATTAGTTAGAAATAATTAGTAATTAATTAATATTATCAATTAATTATTTATAAATTAATTATACATTAATTATAATAATTACTATTTAATAAAAAGAGATTAATTAATTTATTTATTTATAATATTAAGTAAATGAATGATTAATTAAATTAATCTTGATTAAATAATTTATTATTACTTTTAATAATAATTAATTAATTTATATTAATTATAATAATTAATTAATTAATTAAAAAATGATTAGCATTCTTTACCTTCCATACCCCCAATATTGGGGGGTACGAGGATTACCCCATATAGGGTAATCAAAATTGAGAAAAAGTGGGTCATCCCAGTCCATTCCCTTGAATCAAGCAGCAGAAATGGAATCAAACTCATATACCCTCTAATCAAACCCATGCTCCAAGGACCCTCTAAGACAGTTTCGTCCCCAATCCTGCTGTCCTCCTGGATTTTTACACCACATATTTCGTACCAAATCCTGCCCAGCAATAATGCAAGAATTCGACCTCTGGTCCTCAGGAATTGACCCTTAGAATTACCAGTTAGTCTAGGCGGGCCAATTGATCTATTAGTGTTGCAGGGTCATTATCTTAATTTTATTGTGTATTTCAAAATAGCAATATCAGTATCGAATTTCAATATACGCATTGATCTTTATCAAGACCGGCCACCAGCCACAACACCAAATATCATCTCCTAAAGAGCATATACTAGAACTTTGCAACTATCGAACGATCTTCATGGCTACAACAACTGATTCAGTAACTGTGCTGGATCATTGTCAAATAACACCACCATTAGCCACTGCGGCTGCTGAACTCTCTCTTCCTCTAACATTCATGGATATGTTATGGTTGCACTTCTCCCCAATCCAACGATTAATCTTTTATGAACTCCCTGAGCTCTCCGAATCCAAATTTGTTGACCGAATTGTTCCTGAGCTACAAAATTCTTTGTCCCTTACGCTGAAGTATTTTCTCCCTCTTGCTGGGAATTTGATCATTCCTCCGGATTTGGACTCTGGCATGCCTGAAATTCTCTACTCACCTGGAAATTCCGTCGCACTTATCGTTGCCGAGTGTATCAATGTAGACTTCAATCATCTGGTAACCAATGTTGAAAGAGATTGTGCTGAATTTCATCCGTTAATCCCTGAATTGAAATCATCTTTACACCATGATGATTTGGGATCAGTAGTGAGTACTTCTACCCCAGTTCTAGCACTGCAGGTTACATTATTTCCAAATATGGGATTGTCTATAGGAATTTCAAATCATCACACCATTGGAGATGCAAGCAGCATATTTAATTTCATGAAGACATGGGCGATTTTTCACTCCAAATTGAGTGAAGTTAATGATGCTGATGCGGATGCAGAGTTATTAGTAAATGAAGCCTTACCCATATTTGATAAAACTTTGATCAAAGACCCGAAGGGCCTCGCCAAAATTTTATGGGGACAATGGAATGATATTATCACGCTTCGGAATAGCACTACTTTTAAGTTAACGACCAAAACAAACAAGGTTCGCAGAACTTTCGTCATTTCCCAAAAAGATGTCGAAAAACTCAAGAACTTAGTCCTGAGGAAAGGGGGGAAATTGGTTCATTTATCATCATTTACTGTGATATGTTCCTATGCTTGGACATGCCTTGTCAAATCTCGACTGGCAAGTCACGGGGAAAATGTATCTCATGAAGGAGGAGAAAATGAGCATTTTATGTTCGCGGCTGAATGTCGAGAGCGTTTAGATCCACCTTTACCCGCTAATTATTTTGGAAATTGTTTGACAGGTTGTTCACCAACGGCAACAACTGAACAATTAGCAGGAGAAGAAGGATTTCAAGTTGCAGTTGAGTTGATGGGAAGAACCATTCACGAGAAATTGAAGAGGAAAGATGAACTGTTTAACGGATTTGAAACTGCGTTGGAAACCATAAAGAATCTGAACTGGGACAAGACGGGTAGTGTGGCTGGCACAACAAGGTATAATTATTACAATTTGGACTTTGGATGGAGGAAGCCTATAAAGTTTGAGTTCATTTCAATTGATGAAACGGGAGCAATTTCCCTGAATAAGTGCAGAGGTTCAGATGGAGATGTTGAGGTTGGTCTGTCTCTTACCAAGCCTAAAATGGATGCATTTTGTTCTATTTTTATGGAAGGGTTAAATGCTTTGTAGATTTTTGCAGGGTTTTGGATATTCTACGTACTTTTTGTGCATCGCTTCTTATGCCACTCATTAAATCGTGATTTGTATTGTCTTAGTTATTGCAAAAAAACATAAGATAATATACCTTCTTCATGTTTTTTCACTCCTTTTTTTCCAGCTTGGTTTGTCAGTAAGAGTTGTCTTGGTTATCCTAGTGATTCATGTGTGTTGTATTGATGAATAATCTTACTTTCAATGATCTTATCATACCAAGTTCGATTTTAGGGAGCTTAATCAACATGTAGATGTTCTATTGCAACACCAAGATAGTGCATGCAATAAGTAAATCCATGTAATAAATAAATGTTCTTATGTAACCAGAAGATTTTATAAGTACTCCAACTGATGATAACTTATTCATGAAAGGGAAATTTGCAAAAATAGCACCTTTTTAAGAGGGTTAATGAAATATAGCGGGTGAACAAAATTTATTGCCAAAATAGCAGGTCAAAATAGTTTGATCAAGTGAAAAAACCTGAATGGCCCTCGATTTACAAACGATAAGAAACATCGCCCTTAAAGTAATGTTTCATTCTTCCTCACTTCATTATTTCATTTCATCGCGCCTATTTGAATTTCTCTGCCTATTTTTCTTCCTTCTTCATCGATTCAACATCTCACTTCATACAATCCATAGTAGTCTGCATAAATGGCACATACGCAAGAGATACGATAAGTTAGGATTTTGTTTGATTTTTTATGTAATCCCAATTGCGATTGATTCAAAAACGTAACAATTGTGCATATCCTATCTTAAGGTTTTTGGACGCTCTGAATCCATTTTTAAGCTCTATTTTGGCTAATTATAATCCTATTTCCTGCTTTAGCTAAAATGGCAAAGTGTAGTTCATATGATATCATCAAATTGCAATCCTTTGATGCTACTGAATTTCACGATTGGAAATTGCATGTTTAATTTGGCATGAAAGAGTATGAAATCTTTTAAACTGTTTTGAGTGATTATGCATCTACTGGTGAGGATGTTGATGAATATCAATGGGAAAAGGATGAGAATTTTTGTAAAGATTACTTGTTGAATTCTCTAAATTCTCAATTAGCCATGACTTATAGTATGTATAAGATAGTGAAAAGATATGGGATCGCTCGAACGCTTATTTCCAAAAGCAAGAGGGGCTCTCTAAAACTCTTCTAGCGGAGAAGTTTTTTTATTTTAAATTCAATATGAATTCGAGCATCACCTCTCAATTGATTGAACTTCAGAATATGAGGAACAAGCTGAAAGATGAAAACTCTGATTTGTCCGATTATCTCTTTGTTGGTCTTGTATTGAGTAAGCTATTTGCCGAGTGGAGTTCTTTCAAGACTGAAATGCACAAAATGAAATAACAGATGAGATTGGATGAGTTAAAAAGGAATATTCACATTGAAGATCAGAATATTGCTAAGAAGGGTTTGGAACAAGTTGGACAACAAAAGTCAGTTGTCAATTTAGTTTCATATTCCAAGAAACCTCCCAAAAGTCCAAGTCACCAAAGAGTTAACTCTTTTCATAGTTAGAAACCAAAAAAGAGGAGGGGTTGAGTATTTGCCTTTTTGAATATCTATTTTTCTCTTTTTTTTAGATCTATTTTTTTGAGTTAATTTCATCCATCTCTCTTAAAATTTAACAAACCTATAAAATAAATTCTATTGGTTGAGAAAACTCCTAATACCTCATTTGACTGGTCAAACTCATAACATCTAACCGCTCTAGCTTAATAAAATTAACTAAATGAATGCCGCTAGTTAAAAAATAAAAAAAAAAAAAGTTATATGGGTAGATAAATTTGCCGGTAAGCTTTTCACTGATGATTTATATTAGGAGTAGCAATCAGGTTGTGTTTCGAGTTCGCGTGTCGTGTTAAGACATATGTATTATATGTTTTACACAAATTCAAGCACTACTCATTTAATTATACATGTCAAGTAACATAATCTGAACACGACTTATTTATTTTACGGATAATATGATACGACACGAAAACGGCACAAAAATACCTATATACATGTGAAATTTAGGAAAACTCAATTACCTATTTATTTCATGGGTAACACAACACAAAAAAAAAAATACTTATATACTTATAAACAATTAAAACACCAAAAATATCTAAAAATTTATCTTATACAATGTCTTTCAATTTTATAAAATTATTATTAGATAATTTTTTAAATTATCTTAAACAAGTTAAAAATGTTAAATAGATTAACCTAATTAGTCCAATTTATTTTTTGTGTTATACGAACCTGATTTTGACCCAAACCCGCGAAAAAGCATACATGTACCTACTAAATACATGTTAAGTTCGTATCATATATTCGTGGCGTATTACGAATTGTCACCCCTAATTTATATAAAGGTACACTTATAACTTTTATTAAAAAAAAATATTCAAAATATTTCTTATTTACAATCAAGTAAATAACTTTATTTTTTGTATATTCAAATTTGATTTTGAGGATTTAAAATTTTAATGAACAAGAAAAATAACAATAAGAATCTCAATTTAAGGGAAAAAGAAGTTTAAAATTACAATTAAATTTCAAAACCATAACATTATATTATATCTATGATCAAATATTATATATTTTTTTCACTTTTAATAATATTTTTTTTATTTATATTTTTAGTTTAGTAAATTGATGAGTATTTCAAGTTTTTTTTTTATTTCTTAATAATTAAGTTTGTATCAATGTGAACATATAGATATATGTATAGTTTTCTCAAATAACAAGATTTGTTTTGTAATTTTGCCAATCTGGAATATTGTGGATGTAATTAACCTTTTTTTGGGGTCATAAAAGGGCAATTTAGAGGTTGAGAAAGACAGATATGCAAGCTTTGGAAAATATGGTGGCTCTAAAAGTAGTGGATCTCATTTTGTAACAAGACAGCCCCATAAGCCACAACCATTCATCTCTGTTTTCTATTCTTTTTCCCGATATTACAACTTGTATGAATAGCATTTTAAAATGCGATTTTATATTTTTTTGATATAGTAATTATAAAATAAAATATTATAAAAAACTAAAAAATATATAAAATTACGTATTTAATGATGCATTAAAAATGTTATACCTAATAAATTTTTTTAAAAAAAAAGTTATACTCATACTCTTTTTTAGTGTAGAGGGAGTTATCAATTCACATCAAATAAATGATATTTTGATTATGAATATTCAAAATAATTACTACTCAATAATTTTTAACACATAGACACCACCTTGATCATTAAAAAAATTATTAAAATTCCATTACAAATATTATTACTCTTTCACACTCACCTAACTAATAGGCAAAATTAATGGATAGAATAGCCTATTGCCAACTTCAAGCAACAATTCGCCTGCAGAGAATAGTCTATTACAAAATAAGTACTGATATAAATTCTTTTTGTCACATGGCTTAGACCCAAATTAAAAACTTATACAACTTAGTTGAACTTTCTTTTTACAATAAAATAGTTAGAAATAAGCGATTTGGAAATATATATCCACTGAAATAACCTAGCACTCAAGATGTTACCAATAAAAACCATTCCCTACGCAGTCTCAACCACTTGCGATAAAAATCAGCAATTCTTAAAGTCATGAACTATTGGCTTACAAAATTTTTACGGCTGACAGTAATTTTAACCTTTTTAATTTTTTTCCCCAAGATTTAAGAGCTCAAACTATAGATGGTTAAAATATTTCTTGTGGAGAAAAATGTCAAGTCATTATAAAAGATTATCAATTAATCAGAAAAAAGTGACATTTTTTTGTAGTGACATATATTTGAAATATACTTGGAAACATTGAGACAGTGATGCGAGCAAAAAGCCCAAGCACTACAAGCCCCCGGACAATTTTCGATAATTTTTTTCAGACAAGACATGTTATGGAACAGACAACCTGGCTCCCAAGATCATTAAAACGTTATCCTAATCCAAAAACTGACAAGTCCGAAAGGATAAAACTCAGTCTAAAATCTTCCAAGGATGCAATGGAAAATGACTCTGTTTCTGGCCCAATATATTCCTTACTTCCTGCAGTTGGGTGCCCATTAAACACGAGAAGAATAAGGAACACTTGGGTATGTTTGGAAAGTTCACTTTTATTTGTAAATAAATAAATTTTTAAATAAAAATAAATTATCTTAACACATTTTTATTTTAAAATTTTTAATTTAAATTTTCCCATTCAAATTCCTTTCACATAATTTTAAAAAAATTTCCCTCTTATTTTTCCCTTTAAAATACTTTTTCTATCAAAAAATACCCATTAAAATTTTTACACATTCTAATATAACTTTTTCCAAATACATCACACTCCAAACAAACCGACAAATATGTTTTTTCTTTTTTGGGAACCATAACAAGAAATGTCTATACTATGAAAGGTCAATTTTTTTTTTTCCCACAGTAACGTGAATCTATGTAACTACTATAATTTATGAAGAACCCAATGGAATCAGGAGAACCGTAAGCTCGAATTTTAATTTGGTGAGTTTGCCCCTAAGCGAACTCCGATTTTTCGGTCCATTCTGATAAATCTGAGAATTTACAAGAGTTTTTGACCTCATAAAATATTTCTGATATTTAATTTAATATATTATTTTTGTGTATTTGTGATCAAAAGAATTATGTATACCTTAAAATGCGATCATGAAGTACATTTTATATTACACACCATTTACCAATTCGAGTCCAATTGTATCAATGGAACTCTACTTTTTTACTAATTAAGAAAAAAAGTAATAATACAAATAATGATTTTTCATAACTATCGAGGTAGTAAATATAAAAAAACCAAAATTTCAATCACCACACTTTTTAAAAAATACAAAATAATAAGAAATAATTTTGTCTTTTTATGCTTGTTACATCGATCATTATTATCTTTTATTATAAATATCATTACAAAAAGGTTAGTACTAAACTACTTACATTCTTGATAATGAACAAAAAAGTAACGGTTAAGTTTTTGTTAGTTACGAATGGTATCACCATATCATATATATTACAAAGAAAACTTTAACCGAGTGAGAAGTATAATAAATCTAAACCGAGTTAAAAAAATAATAACCTGACATGATTAGCCGATGTTTGGGCTTTGAATCTCAAAGCTTACGCTAGCATTACGGTCTAATCTCTCTATTCTGCTTAAAATTGGTAGGGAATTGTTACCTGAATTGATAAAAAATTTCTTCGCTGGCCTTCGAAATTGGCAAATAGTAGAAACGAATAATTGCAACGCAAAATTTTGACATATAACAAGATCACACTTTAGTTAGTAGTTTTTTAGTATTAGAGTTAGTCTTAAGTTTTGTCCCTAAGTATTAGGAATTTGTCTCTATTAAATAGGGTGTTTTGTTTTACCTTGTTCTTCTTTTGAGAGGTGTTATTATATTAATTAGTATTATTTATTTTTCCTGATTTAGTCGGGTGTCTTTCTCCTCTTCCATAGGTTCGGTTTCATTTAACGTCATGAAGTTCTTTTAACATTTTTGGCTATGTATATTTTGCCATATTAGCTATAAAATATAACTATTGTTTTGAAAAAAAAAAAGTACAAAAATGATAGACGATTTGCTAATGGTTATTGCAGTTGAGAGTAGATATATTTGTTCTTTACTTTATCTCTTTTGGTTTTTTTTTTTTAACCCTTGCTTTACTAGCCAATATAGAGAAATTTTTATCTTGAACTTTATATTTCTTATAAATGTAGTATTAAAAATTTACCTCATATTGGCCTTTTCTTCTTAATATCCATATTCCCCGAGTGATTGTTCAAATTGCATATGTAGGTCACTTGAAAATGTACCTCACTTGAATTTACACACATCGCCAGCTAGAAAGTTAGTTTTCAAATATGATTGAATCGGATTGGTTCATTTTCATTTGGTCTGATTCGAATCTTTTTTTCCTTTGAAATAAATGAAATTATCACAAAATTAACTAATTTTAATTAAAAAAATCATTTAAACTATCAAAAACTATATTTGATTCTCATTTCATAAAGAAAGAAAAAACTATAATATTTTTCAATCTTCATCCAAATCAATTCAAATCAGATCAAATTATTTTTGATTTGATTCAATCCGATTCTAAATTAAAAAAATTTTAAATTGATTCCTAGCTATCTAATCGGATGAATTTGATCTGCAAATTAAAGTGATCAGCCTTACATGTATGTCACTTGAATTTACACAGAATCACCGGAAAGAAATGTCGCCGGAGGACTTTAGGTTTGGAGGAATTTTCTGGAAAGTTTTCATTTGAAAATAATGGCTGCGTGACCATGAAAACAATAGGCCCCAACTTGTTTGTAATTTTCCGAAGTGGAGTGTTGCGTTGCCAGCATATTGAACTATTGAAGTGATCGATGTCCCCATTGCAAAGCTGCATTTTTTTTTCCTTTCACGGTGGCCTCTTTAAAAAGTTTGCATCCAATCAATCATGCCAACTTTATAGCACTGTCTTTGTGTTCCTGTCATGATTATCAAATAATTCATCTCCAACCAAAATCTGTAGATAAAGCAATTCTGGATGTCTTAAATAAATATAAAAATAAAAGAAATTAAAAACCTTGTTAAGTAACCAAGAGTTTTTTTTTTTTTCTAATTTAAAGCGATAGTTGTATTGATATTTTTAAAAAAATCAAACATATACAATATTACTCAATAGTAATAATTGACTAAGCACTCTTGACGAGTCTCAAACTAAGAATAAGATGAAATCAACCACTTAACTCAAACATAAAAAAATTAAGATACTTTCTATATAAAAACTAAGTAGTGGAGACTAAAGAGAGTGCATAATCTTGAGTTTTGTGTAAACATGTTCAACAAAAGGGGCTCTAAATATTTACAAAGCTTGAAGAATTGTTGCGTAAGTTTAAAACTTTTTACTACAATTATATCAGTTATTAAGCTAAATATTGAGTACAATTGTTATATTTTTAATTTCTATGTTGGAAAATGTAAACTAATCCAAAAACTCGATAGTAGTTTTGATCTCTTAAATTATGTATATTTTGACCACCAAATTTATACTTTTATCATAAAATTATTTATATTATATAATCTTACTTAATATAGCTGGGGCACCTAATTTCCTTCCCGGTTATTGATACAGGAGATTAACTTTTTAATGCATAAGTTATTAACATCTGAATGAGTTGAATTATTTATGCATGAAACATTAATTTATAGGCAAGTTTTTAATTTTCACAAATATTGAATAACTTGATTCAATAATATTCTTTTCATCCCAAAAAAAAGGTCTATTTTCAAATCAAATTTCTAAATTATCCTCACTAATAATAATTGTGTATATTCATAATTAAAAATTAAGGATAAAAATGTAAAATAATACATTAAGTGTGTTGTATTTAATAACTAATAAAAAATTATATTTAAATCAAAATCAACTTTTTTTTAGGATGGAGAGAGTAATATAGTTTTCTTTTAAATAAGTCACACTATATAATTTTATTTAATACTGTACAATTATTAAACTCAATAATTGTATATTTTTCGGAATTTTTATCACTATCTCACATACGAAGACCTCAGGCGCTAAATGGCTTAACTAAAACTTTCCAGCAGAATCAACCCTCGAAAAGGCAATTCAATTTTTTTCAAAAAAACATTAATAGTAAGGTCGAATGAAATAAGACAATAAACAAACGAAATTATATAATTGAGTAAACTAGATATGGCTGATTGAATTTTATTAATAGTCCGATATTAGATAAACAATCATTTCCTCTAAGCAAAAGAAGATTTTCTTTCGAAAGTGAATTTCATACTCTTTTTGTCATTAAAAAAAAATAGCTTACTTTTGATTTAATATAATTTTTTAAGTGAACCTATAATTAAATAAATGTATAAATTTTTATTTTTATTATTTTTAATTTAATTCATACATTATCATTATTAATAAAAATAATATAAAAAATTTAAATAAAGGTAAACTCTTTTTTTGAATGAATTTTTTTTTTGCAAGTGAATCTTTTTTTTTGAAATGTAGAGATTACCATTTACTAGAACTTAAAAATGACTCCCACAAAAAAAAAAGTTCGACAACGTTTATTTGTGTAGGTCTTGAGTTAGAATATGGTATAATCTTACGTTTTACATTTATCAAACTCGAAATTTTTTCATGAGTGAACAATGATGCCTTGTCAATTATACAATCAATCTATGAATATAAATATTATATAGAGTAGGGGATGTGGGTCAAATCCTGGATATGCAACTCCATGATTACAACTTTTCTGCTCACTTTATGCTCAAACACCAAGGCAAGGCATTCACCTTTGGTGTGTTGTCTGTTCCAATGAGATGACTGATAGGTTATTAAATTTAACACTGTTTTTCTTTTTAATAAAAAAAAAGGCATCCATTATAGGCAGCCCAAGTTCCAATAAAGAACAAGTTGAAAAATAGAAGAGGAAGTAATAATGGGAAGAAAATTGGTTCCAAAAGTTGCAATAGTCTTGGAATTAGGTATTGGAATGGAGCCGCTGGCTTTCGTTTGGGCTTTTCATTTCACCCAAAGAACTTTTTTGATTGAAAATGGTTTTGATTGATCTCAAAAGCTTCATCAATTGCTTCGAATATAATTAACTTTGTTTTAATCATCACTTTTTTTACTTTTTCATCTCCTTTTACAAAAGTCAGATCAAGGTTGTGTGTTTTTCCTAACTACCTTTTTCCTGATTTCTAGTAAAAGTTTTCTCTTTGCACAAAAGGGTATTTGATCGTTGTTTTCTCTATTATTAAGGGAGTACAAAGGGTGAAGAATTATCATGCACTCCATTGCCATTATACAAATATTTATTAACTTGATTGAAAATAAAATATTTTACGGAATTAAAAACGTTTATTTGAGTTTTGAGTATCATTGAACGTGTATAAAAATTACATTTCAAAATATATTTTTATATTTTTTTAAAATAATAATTATAAGATAAAAAATATATTAAAAATAACAAAAATATATCTTCAAACATGAGACCTTTGACACTCTAAGACATAGGAGGAGAGAGGGACAAATGGTAATGCAATGAAATTGATAAACAAAATAATATAGATTTGAATTTATTTGTCTAAAAAAAATATTGAACGAGAACTAAAATTGAGTTAGAATGATAGATAATTCTAGAGAAATTTGAACCAAAGCATATAATATATATCGTGTGTAATTTCGAGAATATTCAAATATCTACGCCAAAAAAAATAATAAATGCATCCTAGTTTGTCATTTATTTGAATTTTGAATGTGCAATATCATTTCAAACGTTGCATTAAGTATTATATTCAGTCAAATGATGCCAAAACAAATAAAACAAAAAAAAATTAAGGATATTTCAGATTGCATTTAAGGACATCCAGAATGTTTTTACCTTGGACTTGTATGATCTATCGGCAAAACAAACATTAAATATAACATCCTCGAAAACCAAAATGAACCAAGCCCCGAACTTCTCAAAAATCATGCGACGTTATTATTAGTATTATTTTTTTAACCCTCATATGTATAGATTAAACATAGAGTGCTTAAATTAACTTGTACTCTTTATTTAACATATATTTACACCCTAAAAAGCAAGATTATATAATGAAAATAGCATTTTCCATTTACACAAATATTGTGGAAGGCAATTCATCCTATTTATAATAATATTTGTTGGTCTTCTTAATATGTTTTTTCTTAATTTTACCTAATTCATAATAACCAAAGCCCACTTAGGTTATGTAAAAAATTGGGAGTTAATTACATGATCAGTGAGACACCCAAAATCTTTTTGTTGAAATTTAGGTTTCTTGTTCAAAATTCCAAAACTAAAGCCGAATAATGTACTGGTTATTCGATTGGAGCTGTTTGTATAAGTATTTGTTGTTTTAGTACAATTGAAAAATGATAATGTTTCTTATTGACTATATAAATGAAAAGGAAACTAAAATCACTTTTAAAACATTTCTTCGTTTTTTGATATCCACATATTTAATGTTCCTCGTGTTGTACATAGTCATTTACCAAATTCCATTATATTGAACTAAAAATCATTGAACACATATCATGCATTAATCAACCACGAGACTAATTTTCTTAGACCACTAAACATTTATTCATTTGAAAAATAAAAAGTTCATTTTTCTTTTTCGATAAAGAAAGTATTTATTTTTAATTGTAAAAATTTATTGTAATAGCATATTAAAATAAAACTTACAATCTATTTGTGGTGGCAAACTCTGAATTGATTAATTTAATTAAAGTCTATATAGTACAAGAAGAACTGGAGAAGAGCTGCACAGGTTGCGATGCAGCAGGGAAAAAAGAAAAGAAAAAAAATCCATTGTCGGGTTGAGGCTGTTGAGCTCTGCACTCTGCAGAGAATTGAGATACCAAACGACCCAAAATCCAAACCAGAACCGCGCGCACCGCGTAATGCAAATATGCACCGACGATCGCAAGAATCGGTCCGAGTGAGGTTGAATCCCCAAGATCCTACTCCCAAGGACATAAATAGGCAACCCCAATTATCCCTTTTTGTTTTCTTGTGGAATGTTTTAATATATAAGTGACTAAATATGAGGTTCAATTGAAGAAACATGGGAAATTTTCACACTTTTCCATTCTTTTAAGTTTTTTGATTCTTAAAAAAAAAAATGTTATTTTGTTATAGAAGTCTTTTGTCTAACCTCTACTAATAATAATTATATATTATTTAAAATTAAAAATTAAAATAATTAAAATTAAAATTATATATTTAATATTGTAACTAAAAAATTATATTAAACTTGAAGTAATTTCTTTTTTTAAATAAAAGGAGTATCACTTTTTTATTATACAAAAGATAATATCTCACAGAGATAATTAAGGAAATTGGGCCCCAAAATTTAACTGATATATCCAACTAAAATATACAGTAACCAGTAAATAATTGGAGATGAACACTATTGGAAGGTTCTCCACGAGGGCCACCCTGCTCCTCTTTCTTACATTTGTAAAATGCCTCGTACCATTATTAGTGCAATGGGCAATTATTATAAGCCTTTTCTAGAAAGTTTTGACCACTTATTATTAATGTTCATTGAGAGATAGATCAAGTCATCTTGAAAATGATTGTGCCAATTGAAGTAGATCATTAACGCAAATAATTTGTGAAAATCCATTCACTTTTGATTCGTTGTACTTTTGCCACTAATCAACAAGAAAAATAAAAAATAAAAAGTTGTTCTTTAGCAATGATTAAGTTTGGATTTTAGCTATCTCAATTAAACTAATGAAGTTTGGGCGAGTTAGTAATTCCCCACAAATCTTAAAGTTAAAGTTTACGAGATTTGATGTATGTATATGATTAGGGTGGTAAATAAGTTAGTTGGATCACTTATAAATTGTAATTTTAGGATCATGACCTAACATGAGTTATATAATTATAGGTCAAATTTAATTTGAATCAACAAATTAAAGTTATTAATTTAAAAAATTAAGAAGGGGTTGGTAAACAACTCATCCTCGCTCTTTTTAATTTTTTTTAAATTAATAATTTTAACCTGTTGAATTAAATGAGTTCAACATAATACATTTGTAAAATTATAAATTATTATTTAATTCATAACTCATTTTATCCAATTTAATAAGTCAAAATAGTAGGTGAATTAGGTTAAATTTTTGAGTTGAATTTGCTTTAACCATCCCTACATATAATCATGCATGTACGAGTAGAAAAGAATATAAAAATATTGGGAAAAAGAAAAGAAGCTATGTATGTCAATGAATTCTGTGTGATAATTTCAACATAACGAGAAACCAAGATAAAATTATTGACTATTTCTCAATAAGAAATAAATGATTCAGTCTACATTGATCATGTTTTGTTCAATTTTTAGAAAAATAGTGAACTTTAAATCTTTCATCATAAGTACTTTGATGTGTATACTTTCTGCTCCAAAAAAAAAAAAACTTGAAATTCTGAAAAACAAATTTTAAAAAAATAATAATGTAGAGATAAACTTAAGAAATTAGGCAATTACATATAACTAAAAAAAAAGAAGAAGGAAATAATAATTACTTTCTTTGTTTCTTATTTTTTTCGTTGTTGGGAGAACGTAGATTTTAAAGAAGCATGTAATTATAATACGCAGATAAATTTGTTAGAACATACTTAGAGTTTTTATTTTTTTGGAATCAAAATATTTATTGACTACAAATATATTGGGATTTAATAAAATTATTTTTATAAATGGTACTTTTTTGTCCTCATAAAAAGTCAAATTTCAAAATCTTTTTTCTATCTCACAAAAGAGTTCATTTTTAGAATGTAATTTTTTAATAAAAGATAATCATAAAAATTATATATTTAGTAATATATTAAAAAAATTATATCTAATAACTAAGAAAATGATATTAATCAACTCAAAATAACTTTTTTTTAAAAATTTTCTGAATTTTTTTATGGACCACTAATATACATGGGGATGGATTGAAAAAGTAATACATAAGAAGAATCATATGCATGAATTGATTAAAAAAAAATTAAAAAGTTGAAATTAGAGAGAGAAAAATAGGCATGTGCATGTGAGTATGCTCTTGAGGATTCCAGAAAAGCAAGAAACAAGAAAGTTTGACATCAATCAAACCTGGCCGATGGCTCCGAAAGAAAACGAAAAGAAGAAAGGTTAGAAAAAGCTCTCTGCTTTCACATCATACAGAAATGGAGCAGGAATGAAAAGAAAAAGGAAAAGGACATTAGAAGCAGCCAAATTCAGAGACAGCATTTCCCTTTCATCCCCTCGTCTTTTTCCCCTCTAGTACTGATTCTCCCCTTTGGGCCCCACTCCCCACCCCCCTCCCATTTTCTTTCTCATCTCATCCAATCCAACGACACAAACCACTACTTCCAACTTTACCTTGTCTACCCATGTAATAATAAAATAAACATAAAGAATAATATATATATATATATATATATATATTTCTTACAAGAAAGTTTCCCACGTTCCCTTCACTTTATATTTGATTTAGATTTATCACACTCTTTATTTATTACATTTTAGATTTGGTTTTAAACTCTCCATATTCCTTATTTGCTACAATCACAAGAGTTTCTCGCATCGGCTGTTGATCATTGTCTATACTCTATTCTTAAACAAGTGCGGAATTAATCTTTTTGACTACATAAGCCCGTCCCAAATCCCACTCAATGATGACAGTCTAGAGACTTGAACCTATAACGTGCCCTGAAGACTTCTATTAGATAAACCACCTCAGCTAAGCCCTGAGGCATAAAGAATAATATATATGAGCTCTTTTTTCTTCCTATATTATATAATTTATTTGAATTTACATATATTATTGTTAGCATATTAAATTAATATTAATAGATTTGAAAATTGTCATTTAAAATAAGTATAATTTATTTATAAGATTTCCTTTTTCTAATTTTTTTTATTTATAATCGGATTAGATTGTCAAATTTTAAATTAAAGTTGGAATAAGTTATTAGTTGTTATCCATTCTGGTTAGTTGTGTTAATTATAAACAAAATGTGAGAGATTATGTGTAATATGAGAAGGAGAAGAAAGTGAAAGATAAAATTGAGAAAGCTTAAAAAGTAGACAATTTGACAATTTTGTCTTCATAGTTGATATAAGATTATATTTGTTTTTCTCCTTCGCATACTTTTAAGTATTAAATAAATTCAAATTCCGCGTGTTATGTTGTTACTATTTATATATCCTGTATCAACATGTAAGAACTCAAATTGGAGTTATTTAATTATTTAAGGTGTGTACGAATTGTGTTTAAAATATTTATTTATAATTTTAAAAGTATAAAAATATATTTTAAAACACAACTTACATGCACTCTTAATTTTGAATTCTACGCAAATTTAACAAAGAGATAATAACGATTTTCAGATTAGAAACTTTTGTGATGTATGCGAATTAGTAACTGTAATTCATTACCACATTGATGTTTTAATTAACAAACAATATTAGAAGGTGGTCGAAAATATTATCAAGGTTTACTTCTATGCTATGACTGATTTGTCTCACTCGAACAAAAGGGTCATCCAAAAATTAAAATCATCAGCTTTTCTGAGGAAGCCTTAATTTTATGTTTAAAATAAAGAAAAAAAAAAGAAACAATACTCTCTTAATTGACAACAATGTTAAGTAGTTTAGAGTTTATTTTTGCATTTTCTTTTTGTGAAATTTCATCTATTAATCTCTCATCCAAAGTCTAATGTCATACTCCCTCAATACTAAAGAAAGCAATCTATTTTTATTATATAATAAATAAATAAATAAATAAATAAATATATATATATATATATATATTTTGCAAACCATCTTGCAACAATGCCATGAATTTTGTACTAATATATATAAACTCAATATTGGTACATGATTGAAAATAATTTGCGTGAACAGAGAGAGCTTCACCTCAGATATCGAGACGGATCCCTCGACCTCAATCCTCAAACAAACCTCTCTCCAGTTGCCTCCTTCTTCTTCTTCTTTATAGAGACTCACACATCCCATCTCACAATCTTTCCTCAGTCCTCCGCCCTTTTGCTTTTCCTTTCTTTCCTTTCAATTGAAAAGCTCTCTCCACCAACAAAGGAAAGAAGAAGAAGAAGAAGAAGAACCCCTCAAACATAGTATGAAATCGAAACTACACTTCAAAGAACGCCAACGTTTGAGTTTGACTTTTCCTATGTTTTTCACACACACACTCCTCACGTTGGTCCTGTTTCAGTTTAACGTTTGTTTTGGTGGGTTACTTGCCGAACCGGCTCAGCCTTTAAAGCCGGGAGATTATCCGAACACCGTCCCGGCATTTCCCGTCCAAACGCAAGCCCAGACATGCCAGCTTGACCTCTCTGATGAGCTGTTTGGGGGCGTGAGTGCGGCTTGCGGTGGGCAGGACATAGACAGGAGCCGATGCTGTCCGGTGCTCGCTGCATGGCTTTTCGCGGCTCATGCTCGATCGGCTTTGCAAGTCAGCTCGGTGGCTCCTCCGGCTAGTTCGGATACGCCCATGATGCCGGATGACTCGCAGAAGTGTGTGAACTCGCTTCAGAGCTCCTTGTTGAACCGTAGCATTCACATTCCTCAGCCTAATTCTTCCTGCGACGCCGTTTTGTGCTTTTGTGGTATCCGGCTTCATCAGATCACGTCTTTAAGTTGCCCCGCGGCTTTTAATCTCACGGGCTACCGGAATGCGACGCCGACCGCCGCGGTTAAGAATTTGGAGAAGAATTGCCGGAACTCTTCTTATGCTGGTTGCACTCGATGCCTTGGTGCCCTCCAAAAGGTTAGTCTTGTAATTTTATTCATCTACTTACTATTCATTTTTTATTATTTCATTATTATTAATAATTGTTGAAAATGTTGGTCATTTTTAGCATGCGTTGCCTCAACAATACTTTTTTTGGGGAAATGTTTACTCTTATTCTCCATAAAATACAAATAACTGGTCATAAAAATGGAGGAAAAAGCCAATTCAATTTTTTAATTCCTCAAATACCCTAATATTTTTTTTTTTATCAATTTAGTCAAATTTGTCAAAAGTTGATGATTTTAATATTTCATTTTTTGTTATTGATATTCATTTTTCGTCATAAAAATACCAAAAATAACAAATTTTTATTAAGGAAGGTCAATAACGAAAATTTATCTCAATATTATTACCCTTCGTTATTTGTTAAATTTGTTTTTGACAATTTTTTTGTGAAGACTAAATGTGTTCTCCCTCACACAGTTAAACGGCGAGGGTAAAAATGGAACTCAAAAGCTAGACGTTGAGGACGGAGACCGAGCCAGCAAAATGTTGACTAGGGACTGCCAGCTTATGGGGCTGACGTGGTTGCTGGCTCGCAACAAAACGGCGTTCATACCAACCGTTTCGGCCGTTCTGCGGGCCATAATGTACAGTACGCATCCTCCTCATGATGCGAAATGCAGCCCCGATCAAGAAAACATGCCCTTGGCCGTTGATTCACTGACGGTTGGGAAATCGGACTCTTCATCAGCACCGTCGGATTTGATTACTTCCCGGTCTATCTATAGCTTCTTATTTCCCATTTTGCCCCTCATGATCCTGCGCTTTACGTAGTTAATAATAATACAGAAAAAACCGAAATTATCTTTGGAGGCGGATTGTTAGGCTTTTTTTTGTGCATCAGTGCATGTGATGCAGTGGTCGGGTGGGTTCACGTGAAGCTAGTTGACAAATTGGGGGGATGGGGGGACATTTTTGTCTTTTTGCATCACTGTAAATTTTGAGGTCACTCTTACGGATTTGTTGTCTTGACATGTAGTACGATTAGGAGATATCTCTTACTTCTTTACTTGGAAGTTGCCTAAAGCTAATTTATGTAGCAAGTAAGGAGGGTTAACTTTTATAATTATTTTTCTTTCTCTAATGAGGTCTTAATCATGTTTATGGTAGTTCTTAACTAATGCTTATTGATCTTTCTATTTGTGTGTATGTGTGTGTTTTTTAAAATTTTATTTTAAATAATTGAATTTGAGGTGGGAGACAAGAGGTAAAATTATGATATTCCTGACAAAAAAAATAAAAATAAAAATAAATGTTTGTAGTATTTTTTTTTTTTTTTAACAACAGGAGGTATTTGCATTCAACCAATCATAGGTTTGTATTACACATTTTGAGTATGAGATTAATCCTCTAGGTTAAGCAGAGCTTGCTCTTAAATATGTCTAACAATTATAATTACGAACTAATTATGGGTTTGTACCGTACATTTTGAGTATGTAATTAATCCTTCAGGCTAAGCGGAGCTATGGGTTTGTATCATACATTCCAAGTATGGGAGTAATCTTCCAGTTAAGCGGAGGTTGTCCCTAAATTTGCCTAGCAACGAACCTCTTGGCAAATTTTTGTAACTATTTGATTTTGATGATGTGTTGTGATACATTACACTCGTTTAGAATTCATTTTAGATTTACCTACATGTAATATAAAATTAAATATTGGTTTCATCTTAGAAAAAATTATATTTTTAATTAAATATAACTTTTTTAACTATAAAATATAATATAATTAATAAACTATTAATATATAATTTTTTAATTTTATATTATGCATTGTTAGTGTTAGTAATGCAATATAAAAACCATTTAAATTGAATTTTTTTGTGGGTGAAAATTTTTTTGTAAGTGAATTTTTTGGGAGGAAAGTAAATATATAACATTATTGAACAAATAAATGCTATTACAATATTCATTCTTGTCTTGCTATTCATGTTAACCATAATATATGGTTTGAAACTTTGAATGGTATATTCTCTAGTAAATATTGTGAATAGGGCACATCTCATTAAAGCTTTTGAACTTTTTGGGAACCCTTACAACTCCAAGAAGGGCCATTGCCCAAGACTGAGTATGTTGGTCGTATAGTTTGTGTAATTTTTAGCATTGGAGTTTGTGGGAAAACATCGATATGTTAAACACTATTTAATCCGAAAACACTAAAAAGTTCAGATCCAAATGTTTGGATTTAGGCTTAAAATAATGGATCATTATTCGTACATACCCAAAGCTTTCACATGTTTTCTGGAGAGAATCTCGGCTGAATGTTTGTCTTTTCTTTGAAAAGCATCGCGATTGACATTGATAATTAATCTTAGCTTCCTAGGCATAAATAAACGCTGCTAAACTTATTGGACAAATGTGTCCATTTCTTCACACTTTACAAGAACCTCATCAAAAGTACCCGAAAAATACAGAAAGCTTCTTGCAAGTTTTGGAATCACATTTTATGACTAAATTTTTTGGTCAATGGCCAATATTTAATGAAAATATGTCATTTCATTAGTGGGACAAAATTGCCACAATAGAACATAATTAATACACATTAATTAGAATAAAAGATTTTAAGATTTTTAACTATTTGATGAAAGGGTTAAGGCTGAAACTTGAGACCTCATGCCACTTTAAAACTTTAATTTAGCCACTAGGTAACCTCTGTATTTGCCCAATCGTGTTAGAACAAGATGGGAGGGGTTCATTTGCCCCTTCCCATCATTCTATTCCCTTCTCGTTAAAAAAGTGAAAGTTTCACCTCACGTTAGTATAAGATACAAATACAAATTATAATTAAAACTGTAATAAATGCGTAAAAAAAAATTCAATTGGGTTTTAAGAGGAGATGCATAAGGTTAAGTATACAACTTCACTCAAATAATCATAATAAGTTTTAATCATTGCGTTAGTTTTGAACCTCAAAAACCATAAAATGTTTGAGGTACTTATCAATGTACTTTTTCTTTTTTCTGCCTTCTTTCAATTCCGCTTCACCCCTGCTACCCCAAGATTGTTGAACAGAAGAGGCCTCAAACAATGTTTAATGTTAACATGTATGCTGCTTAAAACTCAAAAGCTCTTCCGAACATGGTAGGGAATGGAAGTTATTGAGACAAGAGATTCATTATATAACATGTAATTTATAGGGCAACTGATCCACTTGTTATAAAGCTATGCTAAAAGCTCTCAGGTGGATGACATTACATTTTAGTCATCCAATGAAAATATAGAGTTTAAAGCTAAAGCATGTTTTTCCCATCAAGTAAAGGAATGAAACAAACTCCAAAGACTAACAACACTGAGTAAAGCCCACAAATGTACTGCCAACAAGGAGAATTATACTAGTAATACCTGTTATAAGAACTTTTTCAAAACAGTGAGCTGCTGTTCATTAGTAATTGAAAATGAGTTTAAGAACTAGCAATGGGGGGCTGTTCACCAACCTTTGCCTATGAGCCATAGCCAATCAAGAGTAACACCAGCAAATATACCTCCTAGGAGAAACAGCACCAGTAGATTGCCCAAGGCATTCTGCTCTGGTCCCTGTAAAGCATTACTTCCATTAGAAAATCATCCCCATGCTTGGGAAGGCATTCAACTTGAAACTAATGAGTAACATCTCGGACCTTATATCCTTTTGGGGCTGAAGTAAGCACACATACAGTGAGGTAACCATTACTTAAGCCCAAAAAAGATGTAAGCATTAGCATCCATCCTTGATCACCATACTTGGCTGTGAAATAGAAAGCCGGAATGAGTAAGAATCGAGAAACAATTGCTATTGTAAGTCCCCGACGTGATTCTAGCTTTATTGTTTTCCATAGTGGTACATATCTTCCTAAGAGATCCCACACATTATACATGGAAAACAAAACAAGTTTGTACCTGAAAAGATACATGTCACAGGTCACAACATGTTGATTAGAAGTTACTAGAGCACTAAAGAACTAGTCCACATTGAAGAAAACTTCAAGTAGATTTAAATAGGCTTTGAGAATTGGTGGTTTTGTACCATGTTTATGCGTGAAAAAGCTAAAAAGAAAAAAATGTAATTTAATAAAGGAAGATATACCAGCTTCCCAAGCTGTGCGATCCAGTGTCCTCCGATAAAAATCCAGGGAAAATAGACAATGTCAGAACATAGATCAGAAACAAATCAAGTGCATAATCTATGTTCTGCACTAATAACTGTTTGTTGGTCAATCTCTCCTGCTGCTTGGGATCTTGATCAACCTGAAATAACATTGAACAAGACCTTTCAATGTACTATGAAAATCTTCCGTCCCCACTAATAAAAGCCAAGATTTTTTACTTGATCAGACAGTGTATGAATTCCGACTGCAGCAAGGTCAGCAGAAACAGTCTTTGATCCCTCTGAGGCAGCCTTAGAGCGGTAGTACTTCACAATTGGAAGCTTGGGGAAGACAAAAGCGTAAAGAAACACGCAGAGTAGCTCAAAGAATGTTGAAACAGCAAAGAATAGAACTGCCAATTGATATAGCAATCATAGTTTATGATATATGGAAAAATATTAAGATTAAATAAACACATAACAGTGTAATAGAAACCATAAAGTGATTGATCATGATGATCTAATGCTTCAGACTCAAAAATTGCATCAGGCTAATGATTTTATGCAAACTTCACCTTGATTATACATCTCTTAACAGACTTGGCAACAATTAATGAACACAAAGTCTCTGTTCCAATTAAAGGTCATTAACCGCAACATTCTTCTCTTGAAATATTAGACACAGTCAACATTCAAGACACCACTAAGTTATAATATCCTGAATATGTGAATAAAAACAAAATGCCATTATAGATAAAGCACCTCGAAATTCCCAAGGAATTTGTAATTCAATAGACAACAGTTTTTGAGTCACAATATCCTCATTAGGAAATATACAGCCGTGAAAAATGTGAAAATGAACAACATCAACACTGTAAATTAACCTGTTATACCTGGGATTCATAATAAGTGCATTTCAAAATGGCAAAGGACAAGAAATAATTATAATGGATTTAAGGAAACTTGACTACTTTGAAACAGAGAAGCCAAGAAATCCAGAACACTGAAGAAAAGAGAATACTTGGAGGTTGAGATTGAGGGCATACTGGCTCCCTTTCGCAGACCATCCTTAGAGTTTTCAAATGCTGCTTTAGTGATTAATCTCAAACCAGATGTTAATGCTCCCGATGCAGCCAAACCTGCGAGAAAGGACTAAAGCATTCAAATTAGAGTATCACACTTTACTTCAAGAAGACAAGTAAAGCACAAATGGTGAAACACAAGGACAACTAACCTGAATGAATTCTGGGAGCATGAACGACAGATCTCCAACCATTCCACCCTGAACATGAGCATCTGCGATACCAAAGGCGCCACTGAGAGTACAAATTCCGATAAAAGTTCCAATCCCACCTCTTCCTGATGTGGCTAAATCCAGCTTTGGAAAATAAACAAGGATAAGTAAATGAATATAAGCTTCAGTAGTATGTCATAACAACTTCAATGGATAGACAAGGAATGGGAATAATTAAGAAGTAGTTAATGCTTTTCCCAAAAAATCAATCCTTTGCCAGAAAACTAAAGAGAATATGCAGCAAATGGGAAGCATGGTAGTGGGCTTTAACTGAAAGAAGTAAAATGCCCTTGCATGGAAGGTGCTTCATTTTGTGTACAATATCATGCTTACTATATCATTATCAATGGCACGAAATCAAAAGAACAAATTAATACTTACAATGAGTACCAAAAGTGTGCTAATGAAGAAAAGACTATATCCAAAAAGATTTCTCCACCGTGTGTTGATTTTTGCCTCATTGTAGGCTAGCACAATAAGGGTTCCTAGTGCGAATGGCTGATAGACTAAAGTAAGGACCCTTGAGGGATGGTATCGCTGAAAAGCAAATATTAACTTTGTCAACTGCAACTGCTAATATCATACATCAATGCTGCAAGAACAGATAGTGCTTTCTAACTATTGAGATCATGGGCATAGACAAATATTTCACACAGCGGATTTATGTGCTTGATAACCAGAACAAAGCGCAGCGCACCAAGTCATCATATGGATTAGAAGACATAATTAACAGTACTCGTAATCCAACAAAAAGATGAACTTCCGGAGAAATAATGATTACATAAAAAGACTCAAGTTCTAGTGCAATTTAACAAATACCAATAACAAGATACTTCTTTGAGGAGAGATGATTACCGGAAATAAGTAGCCATAGTAATCCTCTATTGTCACCATACTATTCCAAGAAAACAGGCACCCATTACCAAGAAGCCAACAAACTACAATTGCAGCAAATTTTCCCTGCCAAAGTCAGTTAAAGAAAATTTTAAACAATTTCGTTCCAGAAAGTTATATTCATAAAGCCTTAAAAAATAAATCTTTTTGGGAATTCAATCAAAATTATCAGCCACAAACCTCGGGCTTAGCTGGAAGTTCACTTCCATTGTGTGCATCCATTTTTTGTCAACTCTTACAAAGGTCCCTGAAATTACATGCAAACAAGCCTTATTGAACTTACAGAAGAACTTTATGAACTCTGCAACTCATAGCACTAGTGATCACATTAAAGTTCAGATCTTGACATGCACAGAATTTATAGTACCTTTAAACAACTTCACCCCCAACACAACACAAGCACCCAGAAAAACAGTTCCCCTTATCATTTTTGTTCGTTTAGGTAAAATATTTCAGTGATGTTTCTACAGAACTAACATTGAAAAGAACCCTTAGAATCAGAGAATTTCGTGCTATCCCTTCATTGAACAAAAGGGAAATCTCATAAAATGGGAACGGATTTTTTTTTTTGTAAAAAAAACATGATTACATGCTTGTACAAATCAAGGAACTGAGAAAAAATTACCTTTGTTTGATAGAAGTTAAGGAGGCGGGAATGTCCCCTATACTTGGGCTCTCCTTAGCTGTAGATTTAGTTAAGACTAACTGACAACATGTCAACACACTACCCTCAATTCCACAAAAATACACCACAAAAACTTAGCGGCTATACTAACCAACTGATTAATACCACAGGTTAGGATGAGAGACGTGTTGGACCAATGCATATTCTGTATTTTTAGTCAAAGTAAACGTTAAGAGTTTTCAGACAGGTTTACTTTTTAAAGTTTCTAACTTGATAAATTTAATTGTTATAATTTTAATTTATAATAATTTAAAAATAATTAAAAAAAGTAAAAAATTTAATGGTTAGAATATATAAATTTCGCATTTATATAATATTTTTGATCATTTTAGTTTTAAATTTTAAGAGTTTAATAGTTTTAGTTTTAAGTAATTTAGGAGGATAAATTTAATTTTTAGAGTTTCAATTTACAACAATTAAAAAAATTGAACTTATTATTTTAAAAGAATGGGAAGAGTAAATTAACATGCATTCATTTTTAATTTTTTAAATCAGTATATATAAAAAAAATAAAAAATATAGAACAAAAAATGTTACTTTATTTTTTTATTACTCATGCTGATTTGAAAAATAAAAAAAATATATGTCACTTTACTCTTCTTAATTTTTTTAAACTAATAAGTCCATTTTTTTATATTTCTAAAAATTGTGATTATTATAAGAGAGAACACCCAAAAGTATCTTTCACATTATAGCGAATGATCTTTTTTATCTTCTACTTTTAAAACGGGAACAAATAGTCCTTCAAATTTCAAGGACCAAAATTTGAATGAAAATTGCAGAATTAAACGTTCCCGTTTATGAAATTTGAAGGATTAAAAGTTCCCGTTCATTTCATAAATAGTACCAAAAGTTTCAGTTTATGAATTATGAAGAACTATTTGTTCCCGTTTTAAAAGTGGAGGATAAAAAAGATCATTCGCTATAATGTGAAGAATACTTTTGGGTGTTATCTCGTATTATAAATAAATTTGTTCATCTAATATTTGGGGCTAAAATTGTCAAATCATTAAATATTAGAGACCAAAATTTTCAAATCTTTAAATATTGGAAATTGATATTGTCAAACCTTTAAACATTTAGAACTAAAATTATCAAAAATATTATATAAGTGTAGGTTTCATATATTCCAATTGTTAAGTATTTAACATTTTTCGATAATTATTTTAAATTGTTACAAATTAAAACTACAACAACTAGATTAACTTTGAGAACTAAACCTGTCCAAAACTCTAAAAGTTAATCCTTGAAATTATGCGGACATTATTTTGCATCCCTGCCAAGTCTATCAATTTTAGGCCAACTGAATAATTTCTATAGTCCTGATCTTGAATTTCTAATTTCCCGCAGGTGGTTTATCCTTTCAGATTCCATGTTATATACCAATATCGATTCTCAATCCAACTAGAGATTAGATATCGATTTCTCTTTGTTTAAAACGATTAGTTCTATCAAACCCAATTTAACATAGCCAACAAATAAAAGAGTGGAAACACAAGAGTGAATTCACCCCTCGATTGTCCTAATTCCATTTTGGCTGCAAATGGCTTGAGAATGTTGGTGGATAAGATTAATGATGCCAATTCTAAAACTACTTCTTAATGATGATGGGATGACTAATCAACGATTTTAGTAGGAAGAATGTAGGTTCTATTTCTTGGTCTTTCCTTAGACGTCATGGGGCTGATTTTTTTGGGTTTCTGTGGGTTTTCTAGTGATTCTATTGAAGTTGCCGTGTCCACCTTAATCAGTGATGCTAATTTTGGGTGAATCACTTTGAATATTATGAATGAATCTTTATGCATCCTTAGTGCTGATTATGATGATGTAGTAATAAAACTATGGCTGCCTGAACCCAAATTTTGTTTCTTAACCATGTCTTCCATTATGTGTATGATAAGGAGTTCAGATTTTGAGGACTTTTTGGTTGAATCTGAATTTTATATGATGAAATTTTAAATGAAAAAGAAAAATCTTGTCAAGTACGAGAATTATAAAATATTGATACAGATGGTAAGTGACAAACTTAGCCAGAGTTGTATTTGACCTTACATGGTTAAATAATCAACGAACAAAGGAGAAAGAAATTAGGGAATAAAAATATGATTTCTTATGGACTGAATTGAGTGAGTTAATTATTTAGAAAGGGAAGAGTAAGAATGAATTCATCAATAATAATGCTCATAATTAATAGGACTAACTAATCTTATACTCTTTCATCTCAAAAAATGAGTCCAATTTAATTTTTTAATCTCAAAAAAAGAATTTATTTTTGTATAAAATTATTATATTATCAATAATAATAATACATTAGATGAGATATAAAAAATGTAAAATTATTAGGTAAGATATAAAAAATGATAATAAAAAATATAAAAATATGCAATTAGTTATATATTTAATGTATTATATAATTAAAAAAATTATACGAAATAAAAAGTCAATTTTTTTTTTTTTTTGTGAAAAGGGAAGAAGTATCATACATTAGATGAGATGGATTGATTTGAAAAGTAATGATCATAATTTATGGTGGATCAGAGGACCAAAACTAGAAATGAAACTCACCCAACAAGCCGAAAATGTTAGGTAGACTTTGTCTAACTTATGGACAACTAAAATGCGTAACCATTTATAATTAGAACTCTTGCAAGTATTAGGTTTTAAATTGTATTTTTATATGTTTTTTAAAATAGTTTTTTTTTTGTATTTTTAAGATTGTTTTTATTCCGTAATATAAAAATATAAAATAAAAATGCAATCGAACCTAAAAAGTTGCCTGCCTCTCTTTCATTAAGAAAGTGAATCCAGTGATCATGAATCTATTCCAACATTGGATTCTCTCGTCACCGAAAATAAGCAAATTATATGGACCTATTATCTAATATCGTGTTTGATAATATTTATTGTTGTTTAAAATTAATAAATTAAAGAATTTTAGATTTTGAATTATCTAATAATGAAATTTCTTTACATAAAATTACTTATGAGCTACTTGACCCCAAAAAGAAACACTGAGATAATGCCACTCCAGCACAAAACAGAATTTTTGCTTATTTTATTTGCCTCTTTTTTTTCTTCTTAGACGATTGTTGACATCAAATCAATTATATTCTTATGCTTTTCAACATTAAATTAAACGAAAGAACTACTTTCACATAATCATATGTAATACTTATTTATATTATTTTTTGAAATATATATTAATATTTTTACACGTATATTCTTATTTATTTTGTCATCTATACTATTAAAATTGATCTTTATTTTAATTATTTTTAATATGAACATCTAATTTTGTGTTTTGTGTACATATTTTAAATTAATTTTTGATAGTTTTTATTATAATTTTTGCATAGAAAAAAATTTTAAAATATAAAATCAGTGTAAAAACAATAAATCTTCACCTTAAAATATATTAAAATGAAAATATTCATTAATAATATAAATCTATCTCTTTTTTAAAGGGTGACTTTGGGGTGGTTTATCGGCGAAATTTGCAAAAATAGCACCTTTTCATTAGGGTTTTTGAAATATAGTAGCAACTAAAAATTTCTTACCAAAATAGTAGGTCAATGTAATTTGACCAAGTGAAAAGACTAAAATGACTTTCTTCTTCATTTCATTATTTTGCTTCACTTCACCATCGTTGTTCGAATTTTCTTACCCATTCTTCTTCATTTCTTCATCAATTCAATATCCTATTTCACACAATCCATAATCATCTGCATTAATAGCACATATGTGAGGAGGATCGGCGTCTTCAAGTAAAAAGCTAACGCCATAAAGAAGAAATTGCAAAAAATTGACGAACTAGAACAAAGTATATCGGGCATTTTAGTCTTCATATTTGCTATATCGGGTATAAACCTAACAGAAATGCTGATTCTTTACTAATTATAATTCATGTGATTATGAATTTTGAAAAAAATATGATAAGTTATAATTTTGTCGAGCACATAAATTAAGTCAAGCGCATGTCAAATTCAAGTCTAGCATATGTCAAATTTATATCAAGCACATGTCAAATTCAACGTCAAATTCATGTTGAATTTGACATGAATTTGAAATGTACTTGACATAATTCATGTGTTTGACATGTGCTCGACAAAATTCTAACATATCATATTTTTTCCAAAATTCATAATCACATGAATTATAATTAGCAAAGAATCAATATTTCTATCAGGTTTATGCCCGATATAGTAAATATCAAGATTAAAATACCCGATATACTTTGTTCTAGTTCGTCGATTTTTTGTGATTTCTTCTCTATGGTGTCAGCTTTTTTTCTTGAAGACGCAGATCCTCCTCACGTTCGTGCGATTGATGTAGATGATTATGGATTGTGTAAAATAGGATATTGAATCGATGAAGAAATGAAGAAGAATGGGTAAGAAAATTCGAACAGCAACGATGAAGTGAAGTAAAATGATGAAGTGAAGAAGAATGTCATTTAAGTCTTTTCACTTAGTCAAACTGCTTTAACTTGCTATTTTGGTAAGAAATTTTTAGTTGCTGCTATATTTCAAAAACCCTAATGAAAAGATGTTATTTTTGCAAATTTTCTGATTTATTAGGGGGATGGCCAGTTTTGGGGTGTCCATCACCTTCCCTTTGTGTGTTTCGTTTTTTTTTTTTTTTTGAGTCTTATGCATGGCTGTTTTGAGGCTTTTGATTGACACTAATCTGGTCATCTTCTTTTTGTTGAATTCCATATGTAGAAGTAACTAAAAGGCTTTGTGTAGATGTGATAAAATGTTTTGTATACATATGCCAAAAAAATTTTGTTTTAAAAAATTAATCTCTTGAAGGTTTTTTCCTATATATTTTTATTTTTCAACAAAGAAAAATATTAATAACAAAACAAAAGATAAAATACTTACAAATTATTAAGTTTTTAGATATCTATATATTAAAATAATTAAAGTGTTAATATCATTTTCCATTCAAATATGTAATAGTAAACAATTTGTTATATTTTGATATATGAATAATAACTATATAATTTAATTTATGTATAATTGTATGTTAAACAACTATAAAATATTGTTACCGTATCATGTATACATGTTGTATTTGTAAGATATCAAGTATAATAATTCATTCACATACACTCAAGAAATTATTTCCAACTAACATGTCATTCAATATTTTAAATATATATACCTAACACGTATCACACTCCTAAACCATAAAAGTATATAAAATTCAACTCAACATCAACTATTCAATTGGATCACAAAAAACGTTCACGTATAGTACAAAATCACATGTGGCATACAATAAAAACACAAGTATTATTCTTTGATTATATATATTTGCATGAAGCGTATCAATTGTTCGCCAACCAACATATTACTAATATCACTCCCTCTATTAACATTTTAAAGCTATACAAAAACACCTGTCATAGTAAATACGATGAACGTAGACCAATCTTGTACATGTTTCGATTGTGGTAAATGTTATTATAATTGTATGTTCCAACAAGAAATAGAAGAACTCTTCAAACATTTCTTTTCCAATCCAACTTGGAGCCTCGCTTTACACGAAATATTAACAACGGATTGGAAACTCGTGATTTTGAGAGACTATGCAACTGATATCAAAACAAGTATAAATCTCAACAAGTAAAAACTTTCTTTGATAGTTATATATATACTTTGTAAGATATTTGTTTCCCTTGTATATGTTTTAGTACACACGTTCTAATACTGGATTGCGTGTATATACATATGTCATGTTGTTAAATTCTTATAGTATTATTATTATTTTTTTCTTGTCAAAAGACTCTCTACACCCTTATTACTACCCTTCATCTTCTTAAGTATGTTACAAATTGAAATTAAAAATAAACAAACTTTGCAAGAAAAAAATTATAATCATAAACTCAATTATTTATTATAATCACAAACAATTTATACATCACACACCGTACACTATTCTCACCTATGTATATTATACATTTTATAATAATCTCAAACATATTACTAATAAACAAAAACACATAAAAATACTACTAGTCTCACTATTTAACACACACTAATATATAATATTATGCTACAAAAACGCAAGATTATTTCTTAATCAACATCATCCATTAGCGTGCTACCGCTAGACAGTTTTGTGCTCGTGCAATCAACTACAAACATCTCAAGAGAATTAACTACATCTTCAATTCTCGTTAGTTCCGGTCTAGTCCTCAACACTTCGAACAACACAAATAACTATTCTTGTCGAGAAAAAAAAAGAGTTAGTAGTTGATGCAATTTCGTATTTCGTACTTGTATATCTTTTGGTCAATTTTTTATCAATTTCATAATTTCTCCGCAATAAATCAGCATGATCATTCACACTTGATACATGCTAAGGCCTAATCACCATAAAATCCATAATTAACCCATTTAACCAATCAAAAGTATTTCAATAGTAATCAATATATTATACCTATATAGATTAACAAAATAGTGAACATTCAAACCTCTTGTAGTTATCATCTGCTTCATTCTTGTATAATGACCAATCAAAACTCATTATATAAACTTCAAAAACAACACAACTAATCTTAACTATTGAGCAAAATTTACAACACTCTATATAACAAAAAAAAAATCACAATCAAGACACATATATATAACTAACAATCAATTATTTAGAAACCACTACGTAGTCTTCATATGAGTACACACGGCAACCTCAAATCAACTAACCCACCGTGACGCATCATTAGACTTTATGTAACAACAATTAGAATGCATCCAAATAGCTAAAATACAAAAATATTACTTATAATAAAGTTAAAAAATAAATTTTGATGAAGTACACAAATTTGCAGTTAAGTTGCATGAAGATGCATGTGTCACTTACATGTCTTGCTATTAAATTGCATGAGAACTCATGTGCCACTTACTATGATATATTTTTTTCTTTTTCGTTTGGTTGTATTAAAAAATTCTTCAGTTCATTTGAGATTTAAAATTGCTTGTATAGCTTTTCTGGTTGCTATAACTACATGTCACCATTGTTGATTTTTGCCCATTTCTACTTTGACACTTCTAAAGGTTACAATAGATAAACTACTATTTCTAAAATATTCATATAGAGGCCTAACCGACTGATTCTATAAATCTCAAACTAAACTTTCTTATTTTAGCTCTTATAGATGGATATACAAGCCGACCCTTTTACTACCAGGAGCAGCATGGAGAATAGGTCTGACTTTGGGTTCCTCCAGTCCTGAGAGGAAGAGGTAGAGAAACATGCGAGTGTTGGCGCGCACGTATTTCTACCCCAGTTGGGTAGTGATGGCACTCGATATAGAAAGGAGAGTATTAAGTAGAAATTTGGAGTATGCACAAAAAGATATATATAACTTGCGTGAGATTAATAGGAACTTACAGGTGCAACTAAATGTATCGGAAAATAAAGTCCAAGCCTTGCAATAGGGAAATCAAACACTAGAACGTGAATTAGAATATGAGGTGCAAGGACCTGAATTTGAAGGACCACAAATAGAAAATGAGTTCTCAAGTGTAAACAACTAGAAAGTTATGATAAAAAATTAGGTTATATTTACAACGCTTTCTATACCTTTCTTGTATTTAAGTTATTTTTCAATGTATATCAAATTGTATTTTTTCTTATCATTTTAACCTTTGTAACTTATTATATAATAATGTGTTAATTTCACAATATTTATCATCACTCTAATGTTAACACCTATATGGGAAAAAAAATTAAGATTATGATAAAACTTTTAAACCAAAATATAAATCAAAAATGTATATTTCTTTAAGTTTATTTTAATTTTTCCCTAAAGAAATTATTTCTTTTAAAAAATATATATTAAATCTTTTAATTCTGGTAAGTAACACATAAAATGTTTTTTTTTTTTCATTTATAACAAATTAATCATTCCAATCAACACAGGCTACTAACCACTTGTGCGGTCCTCCTTACCTAGTCTTAATAAAAATAAGAACATTCACATGAAATATTAAGATACAATACAAAAAATAATACATGAAAGTATTAATAAAAAAAAAAATCCTGTCCAGGTGAATTTATTATACAACAGTACTTATGAGCTTCTTGACCCCAAAAAGCGACATTGAGATGATGCCCTCGAGCACAAAACACAATTTGCTTCTGTATTCTTTGTCAATTTTTTTTATTAGGATGATTTTGACATCAAATCAATTCCTATATGGACAATGTTTCAAAATGTGTTTTTGCATTTTTTGAGATAGTGATTGTAAGAGAAGAAATGTATCAAAAATTAAAAAAAAATGTATTAAAAAACACAAAAACGTGTTTTGAAAAACTAACCATACAAGCCACATTCTTATGCCTTTCAATGTCAAATTTAGGGAATGATCTTCTTTTCTTTTTTCTTTTTCAAGAAACAAAATTTTTTAGAACTTAAACAAAAGAGTTCACTTTTTAATTTGGTATAATTTTTTTTTAAATTATAAGGTACAATACATTTAATGTATCATTAAATGCAGATTAGATCTTCTATCTCTAATTTTTTGTCCCATTTGTGTCTTACAATTAAAATGACATAATTTTAAATCCTATTCTAATTAAATAATCAGTCAACTTCAAGCAAAATTCTATAAGATATATTGTTTTTTTTTCTTTCTTGTCTTTCTCTCTCTTTCCTTTTTTTTTTTTGCTGCTATATTTTGTACCTCACAAATCCATCTCTTTTTCATCTTTTTGAAAAGGTCATGGATTTGTGGAGAAAAAGAATATGGTGGCAGAAAAAAGAGAGCCAAAAAGGGAAAAAAAACAATCGTCTTATCAAAGTTGATGTGAAATTAACTGATTAGTTAATTAAAATTGGTTTAAAACTAAGCTGTATTTATTGTGACACACAAGTGGGACAGATAGTTAGGAGTAGTTGATCTGTATTAAATGTATAATTGTATATTTATATTATTACTATTTAATTTGAATTATACATTGTCAAAAGTAATATAAGAATTTTACATAAACAAATAATACTTTTTTGAAGGACGATTTTTTTTTGAAATTAAACTTTTTTTTTTAAGACGAAAGGAATATTATCAAAGATTAAATTCCATGGCTAATGTAAGACTCTAAAGAAAGTGAGATGTTCGTTTTTAATCAAATAGCTAAATTTCCAATCTCTTATATAACCAGGTTAAGCTGCTCCTTCCTCATAAAGTAGGTAGAAAAGGTGGATTGAAAAAAGAAAAGAAAAAAGAAAATAGATTATGTACCATGGGCCAATTACCAATGAATATTTGGGTCTGCGACTTTGGGCTTGATAGTTTGGGCTTAAGTTTCTTAATTTGGGTTTTAGATTGGACATCTTTTTTGCAGTCAACATTTAACATTTAAAGATGAAGCGCGCTTTTTCATGTTTGCAACCATTAGTTTAGTCTCCATGTAAATATAGTCAGGCCCAAAAGTTTTCTCTTTCTGTTGTTGTTATACATAAAATTTTAAAATGTACAAAAATTGCATTTTAAAATACATATTTGTATTCGAAAAAAAAAAATACATATTTGTACTTTTCAAAGTAAAGTTGTGAATGAGTAAAAATTCTCGTCACTGTGTATTTTCTTATGCGCTCTTTCTTTCCAACTTTGAAATTCATGACTTAATTGTGACTCATTCCCACTCAAGAATTAATTTTGATAGTTGGGATATAAATATCATCACGAGAAATGTAACTATTCTTTTCAAAGAACTGTATATGTAAATATGTTGTGTTTTAAGAGCGGCTATTATTGGAGCACCAAAGCTATCGAAATTTCCCACAACTTTTTTTTCTTTGGATTATCTTAATTTGGATCCCTAACCATATTATAAAACCTTATTGCAACCTAAGGCTATGTTTGGATTGTGTTGTATTTGTGAATTTTATATTAAAATATGTAGGACTGTTCAAATTTAACTCGCGGATCGGATCGACCCGTTGATCCGATCCGAAATTTCGGATCGGATTAAGTAGGACGGTTTTTTTAATTAATTGGATCGGATCGAATCGGCGGATCGATCCGATCTGATCCGAAATGAAACCGCTCACTATTTTTAGATTTTCAGACTTCCTTCGTTTCCAGCCACCGTCCCTCTCCCTCCCATAGCTCAGCAAAATTTCTTTTCATTTCTACTCCCTCTCGGTCTCTGCCTCTGCCTTCATTCCCCGAGTTTGTCATCAGTTTTCATTGCTCCTGCTAGCTCATACTAAGGTTGATGATGATTCACCTCTTTATCCCTATTTTCTACTTTGCAAAATTTTGTTTTTGTGTATGCAATTAATGGAATATATGCACACAGCGAATCAGAATTTTGATTGATTTTGTATTGCCGTTCGTAATTCCTGCCTAAATTTATCTCTGATGCTCTTGATTTGGCGAAGCTCTTTCTCTGTTTCATCGGGTTTTTTTTTTCCAATCTCTATTGTTCTGGTTCATGCATGTCAATGTGGGTGTGTGGTTTTGTTGTTTATCTGGATAAAATGTTTCGGATTGTGAATCTGATTACTGTGTCTTGCGCGTTTACAATGCTTGGATCTGCTGAGTGTAGGGTTTCCAACTTCCACAATTCTACACGAGGAATTCTTATTTTGGTGGTTTGGGGTTCTCACTCTTAGTGGTTAGCCTGTATAACGTTGTTTATTAGTATCAGCTTTGTTGCAAAATTTCCACTTTTTTTTTTTTTTGGTTTCAATTTACTGTATGTTTTATTTTTTGGAGCAATTCACTTGATGCGGTTTAGCATGCATAGTTTTATATTTCACTTAATTTTGGAAATGAAAGTAGATTTTTGGGAACTTACTAAATTTTGCCTTAATTTGAAATGATATATATATTTTTTGGTTTTTGTGAACATATTGTTCTGTGTTTCCACCTAGAAGCTTCTACTATTGTTTTCGACTAATGGCTCAAAAATTTCTTTTCATTTCTTTTTTTGTTTTGCAATGGTTTATTGATCTTCTTGGTTTTGATTTCCATTGCTGGCTGTTGCCTTAATGGGATTTGAGGGCAAAATTTTGGTGGGTTTTTGAAGTTAATTGCTAAATTTTGTGATTTGCAATTTTCCAAATATTGTGGAATGTAGTTCAGTAAGTACCGAATGAGGTGAGTAATGGGTTTCTCTGGTTTTATCTGGAGATGAGAAGTTTGGGTTTTGGAACATTAATGTGCAGTCATCCATGGTTGTATGCATGTCCTGCACATGGTGCCTTTGATTTTGTCATATGTGCGTGATCTTTTGTACAGAGACAGAGAGCCTTTGATTTTGCCATAAAAGTATGATTTTTTGTTCAGAATCTACTGGTTTGATTGATATTTTGATGGCTCGAACATTTTAGTACTTGTGTGTTTTATTCATATTTTGATCCAGTGGGACTCTTAAAGGCACACCGAGACCCACTTGGTTACTCACACTGAACTTATATTGGTTAGTTAAGCTTATAACAGGCGTTAGATGTAAGTATATGTTTGTCTATTGCTGGCATATCCGTGTGCCCTTTAGCAGCTCTTAAACTAAACAATTTCAATGAGAATCTAACTCAAATTTAGTTTCATTTGAGTATCTGAAGTTTTCAGACATGTTTTTGCTCTTTTTCCAATTATAATATATCTGCCTCTGTAATGAAGGGGTTTATTTTTGGTTGTTAGGGATGGCAGGGGATCAAACAGTAAATATGTAATTGATTCTTAAAGAGAAAATTTGAGTGTTTAAAACGAGCCTTTGTTGTTTGATTAATTTTTTTATGGATAATTTGCATTTAGTTGTCTATATACACATAAATTCTAAACTATTTAGCTGAATCTATGATTCACTTGTGAAAAATCTACTGAAGGTTAGCAAATTATTGATCTTGAATTGGTTTCTAGTCTTTGTCCTTCATGCTGAAAATTTGGTCCCTTTCTTATGTTTCTTAGGTAATTTTTGGAGTTTTTATTCATTATTGTTATTCTTGTGATGTTGTTGCTTGGGGGACAACTTTGATATGCAGTAGTTGCTTTTTGTTGACGTTTTCTTTAACAAAGTTATTCTCTTTTCATTAGAAAAGAAATTTTGTTTTTGATTTAATATAATTTATTATAATTTTTACTCTTATATTTGGTCATCTATTTTCATTATTAATAATAATATAAAAATTTCTCACAAAAATAAAATTCTTTTTTTTAATAGAAAATTTTTTAATTAAACTTTTTATTTTTCTTTTAATGCCGAAGTACTATTTAGTAATTCGTCATGTAGCACCCTTATTGATAGTCTCACGTTCAATTCATTTTCACAAGACTAGGCCGGTCAACCTACCATTCTAGTCATTATCTTTTAGATGTAAGTATATGTTTGTCTATTGCTGACATATCTGTGTACCCTTTAGCAGCTCTTAAACTAAACAATTTCAATGAGAATCTAACTCAAATTTATTTTTCTTAAGTTCATGTGCCAAAAATCATCAACTAATTGAAAATCTCAATAGCATTAACATCGAAACCATTAACTATGGCAAGGTAAGTCTTTAAACTGGAAAAAGCCATCTTATTGGAAAATGGAAGGAGAGAAAAAAAAAAAAATTGGAACGCAGGAGTATGTGAGATGTGCTTGTGGCCATTCTGCAGATATATAAGTACTAAGGTTGAATTTTTCCACTTAGAAGCTTCTACTATTGTTTTCGACTAATGGCTCAAAAATAAAACTGTTGTCAAAACTTGTAAGCTGTTGACTATAGCTTGTTCTTTGTGTTCTTCTTGTAGAATTGTGCTATTAGGTTGTGTTTTGATTTAGAATCGTGCTTTTGATAGTTTGGAGCAGTTTGGAGCAGTTTGGAGCTGAAAGTTTGACTATGGTGTGTTGTGCCTATTTTGTTTTAGATGTCAAGCATTGGAGATGATATTCGTACGACAGCTGAGAGCAGTGAGCAATTTGGAATTCCCACGAGAAATCAAACTTCAAGCACCCAAGAGGGTAAAAGTACTACCCAAAGTGTGGGTAAGCCTGAAATTCGTAAATCATGGGTTTGGAGCCATTATAATATTCTTGAAGGTTTCTCTAAAAATGAGCGAAGAGCATCATGTGTTTATTGTCAGAATGTGATATTTTGTCCAAGTAACTTGGGTACTAGTTCTTTAGCTAATAATCTAATTAGATGCGGGAAGTCTCCATTCTATAAATCAAACAAAAAAATGAAAGTGGTGGAAATGAAATCTCCTATACCTATATTTGATCAAGAAAGATCTAGGAGAGCATTGGCTATAATGATAATGATTGATGAATTATCTTTTAGCTATGTTAAAAAGGAGGGATTTCGTAGTTTTGTTCATGAAATACAGCCAAATTTTGATATTCTCTCGCGTGCTACTGTAACAAGGGATTGTTACAAACTCTTTTTAGAAGAAAAGAGAAAGTTGAAACAATTTTTTTGGAAAATTGACTTCAAGTGTGTGTCTCACAACAGATTTGTAGAGATCGATTCAAAATATTGATTACTTGTGTTTGACTGCTCATTTTGTTGATGATAATTGGACATTACATAAAAAAGTAATTAATTTTTGTCCAATTGCCAATCATAGTGGAGAGTTAATTGGCAAAACAGTAGAAAGATGTTTATTGGAATGGGGCATTAGCAGGGTCCTTACAATAACTGTGGATAATGCTAGTTCAAATGACGTTGGTTTGCAGTACTTGAAAAGGAGGTTAAATAGTTGGAAAGGAACAATTTTGAATGGAGATAATTTGCATATGAGATGTGCTACACATGTGTTGAACTTAATTGTGAAGAAAGGTTTTAGAGATCTTAATGAACATATATCTAGAATTAGAGCAGCTGTTAAATATGTGAAATCTTCTCCAGCTAGAAGTCGATAGTTCAAATCTTGTGTGGAAATAGAAAGGATAGAAAGCAAAGGCATGCCTAGTTTAGATGTGGAAACTCGATGGAATTCCACATATTTAATGCTGAAATCAGCATTAAAATTTCAAAAAGCCTTTGAAATGTTAGAAACTGTGGACAAGAAATTTGTGGCAGAGTTGAATGATGAAATGCCAACTGATTGTGATTGGAGATATGCTACTTCTTTATTGCCTTTTCTAAAATTTTTTTATGATACTACTGTTCACTTGTCTGGCTCTCAATATGTTACCGGAAATGAGTACATGCTACAAATTTATGGTATTGGACTCATTCTTTCTCGAATGATGCGTGACAGTAGTAATGATTTAAGTTTGATGGCATTCAACATGAAGGCAAAATTTGATAAATATTGGACAAATTTTGACAAGATGAACATGCTTATTTTCATTGCTGCTATCCTTGACCCTCGTATAAATTGAGTCATGTTTGTTGGGTCATTGATAAAGTATATGATAGTATTCAAGCTGAGGAGTTGAAAGGAAAAGTGAAGACCACTTTGTATGCAATGTTTGATGTTTATGGTCCAGTAACATTGGGTTATAAGGATTTAGATACTCAGGTTGGTTTCAATGTGTTGAATGTTGACACTGATAATGCAATTGGGGCTGCTGCATATATGAATACATTATATGCTGAGGAGCATGATGATTCAAGTAGTGTTGCCGATAAAACGGAATTGGATGTGTATTTGCTTGATGTAAAAGCAGACCGGAATGATACATCATTTGATATACTTAATTGGTGGAAGGCAAATGCACGTAGATATCCCACACTTGCTTTGATGGCAAGAGATGTATTGGCAATTCCAGTGTCAACTGTGGCTTCGGAATCAACTTTTAGTATCGGAGGTCGTGTTCTCGACTCTTTCCGGAGCTCTCTGTCTGCAAGAATGGTAGAGGCTGTGATTTGTGCACAAGATTGGTTGCGCAAAAGTCATGAACCTCTCAACATAGAAGAGTACATAGAGGAGCTTGAGAATATCGAATCAGGTGATGATATTTGTAATTAAACATTTACTTTTGATATAATAATTTTAGTTGGCTCTAACTTTTATTTTGTGTTTGATTGTAGAAATAATAGGACTAAATGAAGAGCACCCGATTGTTGACATTGATGGATAAAGTGGTAACTTCTTTATAAGAGGTAACTCCAACTATGATGTGATGGTTCAAATTTTTAGTGCATTAATGGACATGTTTAGTGCAGAACTGGAACGATTGTTATTACTGTTTGAATCTGTGACTTATATACATAAGTTTCTGCTGGCAGGTTTGCGAACGATTGGTGTTATAACAAAGGTTACTTATTTTCTGTTTTGATTTGACAAATATATGGTGGATATAGAACTGTTTTATTATATCACTATATTCTATTTACCGGATACCTTTATATGCTGTTTGTGGCTTCAGCTGGACATTATGGACAGGGGTACTGATGCCCGCAATTTTTTGCTTGGAAAAGTGATTCCACTTAAACTTGGTTACGTGGGTGTTGTAAATCGTAGTCAGGAGGTAATTTTTTTCTCTTTGGGAATCATATATTTGGTTATTCCATTATGTTGTTTCTACAGTACAGAAGCCAATATTCATGTTCTTTCGTCATGTGTTTCTAGAGGTTTGATTGTCAATTCTCTTGATGTTTGATTTTTATGTGTGTGTAACTGTGTCATTATCCTCTAAATTTAGCTGTTGATTGTAGTTTGCTGTAGAAATTTTAAATTCTGCTTGAAATGAATACTGTTGAAAAACAACAATTATTTTTTTATATCTTTGTTGTATTGCTACTCTGTAGACCTATCATGTCTAAAACACATTGCTGTGAATTAGAATCTCGGATAATCAGTTTGGATGTTCAGCTTTTCTGCTTATCAAAGCATTATTTGACTTCAGCTTTTGTGAATAGAAGATCATCATTACTTTTGGTTTATATGTTAACATTTACTGATTCTGCTAGTATGCCTTCACTTTTTACGATACAGGCAATTCTATAGATCAATCATCAATTATGTATAAGCATACTCCTCTTTTTGCAGCTATTGGCACAACATATAAAAGCAGTTCTTCCAGGATTGAAGGCTCGCATCAATTCTAATTTGGTTGCTGTTGCAAAAGAGCATGCTAGCTATGGAGAAGTCACTGAATCAAAGGTATATGCTGTAATTTTTATAGCTTGGATGTTGAAAGATGTAGTCAAGCTGATTTTGTTTCCCCCTAGTTGAATTGTATCCTGGTTTTTAATTGAATCCGTTAGCTGCAAATGGCCAAGAGTTGTATAATATGACAGTTCTTTTGTTTTTCCTTTCATAAACTGTGTAAGACTATACTTATGAGCTCTTATTCTCCTAGGTTAAGACAAAGTTGAGAAGCAGTTGATATTTAATTGGCCAATCAAAAAATAAAGTCATTCCTTTGGTTTACCTATTTTTGATGTGCTTGATTCTTTGACAGCTATCCAGAACATCTCTATTGTTTTATTTAGTTGACATGCTGTAGCTATATTAGAGGTAATCAATCACTTTATTGGATTGTCTGTGAGTTGAGGATGTGTCAGTTTCTTCTACAATTTTTAGAAGTAATGGAATTGATTGTGAAATGCCAAAACAAGAAAGAAAGTGCCCCAATTCAGACGTCCACAAAGTCCACAAAATAATGTATGATGTATGATGTATTTCTCTTGTACATGGACTCCAGGAATGGCACCTTCGTGTTCTCGTTCCAAATTTCTCCCATATATCCTCATGAAGCCCCAAAGGTCAAATGCAAGACAAAGGTTGGCAAAACCTTCTTCATTTCCTAAAATACTCTTTATCTTCTGGTACTTATCTGCTGCTTGTCATGTCATTTTAATGTAGAGTTCATTAATGGAATCTTGCAGGTTTATCATCCTAACATTGACTTGGAAGGAAATGTTTGCTTGAACATCCTTTGCGAAGATTGGAAACCTGTGCTGAGCATAAACACAATCATCTATGGCCTTTTTCATCTTTTCACGGTACTTTGTTATTTTCATTTGGCGATGCTTATATAATGTGTTGCTTCATGGTATCACTTATTGGGGTTTGGATTGTTGCAAGAACCAAATCACGAGGATCCTCTGAATCCTAACGCTGCTGCTGTCTTACGAGACAACCCAAAACTGTTTGAATCTATTGTAAAAAGGGCAATGGCTGGTGGTTATGTTGGACAGACATTCTTTCCTCGTTGCTTGTAGTGCGTGAATGCAGCATTAGTTCAATGTCTTTTCTGGTGCTGTTACATCATAAGTCTGTACATTTGTGCACGAAACAATGCATCCTGGGTGATTTTGCAACACATTTCTTGTGAAACCATATACCATAGCTTGCAGAAGCTGTCTGTTATGCTATTGTAACTTCATATTTCTTTTGTGTTAAATTTATTTTGTAACTGATAAGTTGCCGAATTTGGTTATGATAAAACTGCTATTGTTGCCTTGTTCTCTCGTTTCCCTTTCTGTGTTCCCTGTTTTGGGTTCCGTCAGCCATTCGTTTATTAAGCAAATGCAGATCAACTGGAGTGGATTGATAATCACCTCAAAAAACTGGGTTGGCTCATTCAATTCTGGGGAGTATGTTATTTGTATTGGGATTCTGTCTTGGGCCAAAATAACTTGGGTTAGTTGCTAAGATCTTCTGCGAATAAATCATCCATTGTTAAATATAATTATGGCCCTTGATCATCTATTCTCACCTTAGAAATTCGTTTATTATGCGAATTGAATTTTATTATTCTTTATTATTATTATTATTTAAGAGTACATCAACGAGTTAATTGTGAGACGTAGATTACTACATTTGTCCATTCGGTATTATTAGTGGCATAAGGGCTAAAAAATGTATGATATGCCAATACAAAGTGTGGGGCTTATTGCAACTTCAACTTATTATGTATTAAAGCTTACCTTTGAGATACCTAAAAGAGATCTCTTACTACTTCCATTGCTCAGTTTTCTCTTGCTTTTTTTTTAAAAAAAAAAAACAAAAAACTCAAAACCGGATCAAACGGATCGATCTGATCCGATCTTTATTTCGATCCGATCCGATCCAATCAGAAAATTTTCGGATCGGACCGGATCGGGTCAGATGGGGGTTTTGAACACTCCTAAAAATATGTGAAAGTTTTGATGGGAATTTTTTGTAAGAAAAAGTAAATTGAAGGGAATTTTTTTTTGAAATCATGTGAGAAGAATTTTAGTGAGAATTTAAATTTTAAATTTTAAATTTTGAAATAAAAAATTGTTTGAATATTTTATTTTTGTGATTTAAAAAAATTAATTCTTTACAAATAAAAACACAAACCAAACAAAGCCTACGTTTCCAATGCAGTCCATATAAAGAATGATAATATTCTAAATCTCTTACAAAAAGAATACTAAATTTTTTTGCATCAACTTTAATGGATGTGCATATGCCAAAGGTATGGATACAAAAATTACGAAGAAAACATCATTGGACGTATGATTGATCATATTGGATGAAGGATAATTCAACCTAATTTTTTATTTTTTCTGTTTTCTCCAAAATCCCATAGGTAAGACATGATGTAAAAGAGTTGCAATACTCTCATCTAGTTAGTGGTTGATCCTTGCTAGCCTCTCATCTAGCTAGCATTAGCTAATACTCTTGTCATCCACAACCTCAAAATAGCACAAGTATTTTCCTGTGAAAGCCAAATAAATGCTTTTCTAAACATATATAAAACCTCACACACCACCTCAGAACCCTCTCAAACATGCCAACAGCCAACTGGCAACATCCTCCCACTCCCAAGGTTGTATCTCTGTCTCTCTCACACATCACAGAAAAAACACAAACACACACGCTCATACACTTGTCTAACTGATCATCACAGCTCTTCTTCATTTAAAGTCTTCCCTACCACCTACATTTCTCCCTAATCTTTTTATGAACTCATAAAATCCCTCCTCCCTAGCCTCCACCCTTCAACAGTTTGCACGATAATTTCGTCAGCATAGCTTGAACAACATCCATATTTAATAACAACTACAAAAACTGTCCGTTCATTCTTCTCATTCATTGCTCCACTCTAACATTCATTTATAATCGAAATAATGGGCAGTCTTCATGAAAACAATGTCTCCCTTACGGCACCACAATTACTCACTGAATTCAAGCCTCTCGACAATCAAGAATTCCGTACACAAGCCCATCGAATGGTAGATTTCATAGCCGATTACTACCAAAATATCGAGAACTACCCTGTCCTCAGCCAAGTCGAACCGGGATACCTCCGAAACCTTTTACCAGAATCTGCCCCCTACCGGCCCGAACCGTTCGAGAACATTCTCAGAGACATAAAAACAAACATCATCCCTGGAATGACTCATTGGCTAAGCCCTAATTTCTTTGCGTTCTTTCCTGCAACCGTGAGCTCCGCCGCTTTCGTTGGGGAAATGCTCTGCACGTGCTTCAACGCAGTGGGTTTCAACTGGCTGGCCTCGCCAGCAGCCACTGAGCTCGAGATGGTGGTTATGGATTGGCTGGCCCAACTGTTGAACCTTCCAAAGTCTTTCATGTTCTCCGGCTCCGGTGGCGGAGTTCTCCAGGGAACCACCAGTGAGTCCCTCCTGGTTGCCCTCATCGCTGCCCGGGATCGGGCCCTGGAGGTCCTCGGTGCCGATGGAATCACGAAGCTTGTGGTCTACGGCTCCGACCAGACTCATTCTACGTACACGAAGACTTGTAAGGTGGCGGGTATTTTCCCATGCAACCTACGAAGTATTCCTTCGACTGCCGAAAACATCTTCGCTTTATCCCCTGAGGACCTACGTAGGGCGATCGAGGTTGACGTGGCATCTGGGTTGGTGCCACTTTTTATATGTGCCACCGTGGGGACCACTTCCACTACCGCCGTTGACCCAGTGAGTCAACTAGCTGACGTGGCGAATGACTACAAAATGTGGCTTCACGTGGACGCTGCCTATGGTGGGAACGCATGCATTTGTCCCGAGTTTCGGCACTATTTGGACGGGATCGAGCGAGTCGACTCACTGAGTCTGAGCCCGCATAAGTGGCTGCTCAGCTACCTGGATTGTTGTTGCCTGTGGGTGAAACAGCCCAACTTATTAGTCAAGGCATTGAGTACGAATCCGGAGTACTTGAGGAACAAAAGGAGCGAGTTGGATTCAGTGGTGGATTACAAGGATTGGCAAGTGGGCACGGGTCGACGGTTCAAAGCGCTCCGACTATGGCTGATCATGCGCTGTTACGGCGTTGCAAACCTCCAGAACCACATCCGATCGGATATCAGAATGGCGAAGATGTTTGAAGGGTTTGTAAACTCCGACCCGAGGTTCGAAGTAGTCGTACCGAGAACGTTCTCGCTGGTGTGTTTTAGGTTTAACCCGTACAAAGACTCCGACAGGGGGGACATTGAACGCTTGAACAAGAAATTGCTCGAGTCAATCAACTCAACGGGTCGACTCTACCTGACTCACACGGTGGCAGGGGAAGTGTACATGCTGAGATTTGCGGTAGGAGCCACACTCACAGAAGACCGCCACGTACATGCCGCTTGGAAGCTAATAAAAGAGTCAGCGGAGGCTTTACTGAGTTTGAAAGCGTGACATTTTCTCTTGCTCCCAAAAAGAAAAAGAAAAAGTTGGAAATTTGGGGTTTAGGGTCCTACACAAATGTGGGATATGGTTTTATAATTGTCCAACAAGTCAAAACAATAGATCCGTTAATTATAAATAGTTCTTGTTTTTTTTTTTTTTTACAACTATAGGATGAATAAAGTTGGAATTTAATTTCACCATATGGTAATAATTTAAGATGAAGAAGTTGCATTTATTAAGAGTGTGTATGGATTGTTTTTGAAAATATATTTTTTTTATTTATAAAATAATTTTTATCTCATGAACCTTGTAAAACGCAAAAATATATCTTGAAATGCAATTTATATAGAGTATTAAATTTTTTAACCTTTTTCTCTTTACTTTTAGCTCGAGTAAGAAATTTAAATGGAAAGAAAGAGGGAACGATGAAATTAAATACTACATACTTCTTTTAAATATAGGGTAAGAAATGTAAAAGAAAAAGGAAAAATGACGGAAATTAAACACAATGGACCCCTTACTTTTGGTTTCTTTCCTTTTTATTTTTTAAATTTTACGCTGCTAAAGAATTTTTAAAGAAAAAAATAGATTTATCCTAGCCATTAGACAGAGGAAATAACATTTCTTTTGCTAGATGAAGAATGTAAAGTTTTGTGTGAGTTTTATTTTTGTTTGCATATGCCGTAATGCCACACAAAAGACAAAATCTCGAAATTGATGTTCCGTTTACTTTAAAGTTGGACGGAGATTTGAGCGGGTATTAATGACACAGTGAATTGGTGACTGGTAGAAAACGGGTGATTTCACGCTTCATTTGTAAAGGGAGCTAGAGAACCCTACTGCAAATTAAACTTTGAGAATGGGAGACCAAAGTTTGTTTCTCATGTAAGTAGAAGTGACAATATTTTTATCATTCTAAAGGATATCTAATAGAACGGAAGTTATTTAACTTTTCATATCTATTAAAAATACTCATTAGAATAAATTAAAAAAAATTATTAGAATGAGAATTTATTGGGTGGATTATAAGATACTCATGAGTTGTAATGAGAAAAGTTAAATATAAAATTATTGGGTAATGTTAATGAGTGATGATAATTTAATTATTTTTTAATTTTTTCATATATTTATATATATTATTAATAAATAAATTTTATTTTTTTATTTTAAAATTATGACATATTTGACCGCCGATGGGCCGCCGTCAACCGAATTGCCGGTGAGACTAGTCACCACTTAATTTTCAATAGGAATTAAAAGATTCTAATCTTATTAAATTCCATTTTGTCCCAACCCCAAACTTTTATCAGAATTACATTTTTAATTCTCGATAATTACCTACCTATTTAAGTGTCACTCAATTTTCACCCATTCCCTCCCAATTGCCACCTCTACATGTAAGTAATTTGTTTGAATGTTATTAGTTGCAAGCTGTAGCTTTTCTTTGGTATATTTAAAAGAAAAATGGATAAGTCATGTTGGTTTACTAAATTAATAAGAATATATTTCATGCACAGAAGCTTCAATAAAATAACGTGGAGTGGTAACACATTTTGGCACATAGAAGAACTGCATTTGATTCTGACGCGAAGACATTATGTTTATTTTTTTTTCTTTAAAAACGATAGATATTATATTACAAATTGCAAAATATACATAAATAGTCACAAAGGAAGATTAATTGATTTTCGTGGTAATTGTTACCTTTAAGGAGAAACCTACAAAATATCCCCAACAAAAAAAAAAAATCCTAATAAATAGAGAATCAAGGCCCAATAGAAGACATTATATTTATTAATCAAACTCTTTTTGGGATTTTGTTTTGCTTCACCATATCTTGTCTCTGATGTCATGGCTTGGTTCATGCATTTGTTGAAGTTGGTCTATGTGCATACATATGCAAATCAAACGAGACAAATAGGATATGATCTCAGTGATTTAACTTCCGTTTAGACTTTGAATGTACAACTGCGGCTATGACTTTGACTGTGAGCGCCCAGCCGGTTGCATATATAATTGCATTTACGCATGGTCAAGTGCCAACCGCCTCCGACCTACTTAATAATCACCATGTGATAGATCAAGGTTACAAAAGACGAGAGCTACCTCAAGATTTTTTTTTTTTTAAAGAAAAGAAATGATGAATCTTTGTATAGTATTAGATGATGTTTTGAAATTTTAAATTGCACATAATATACCTAAATAAAAAAATATTTCATACATGTATTACATCGACGAAAGATTTGATACATCAATTTCAGCTTTTCGTTATTTGAGACTATAGTATGTTTCAAGGGTTAGATTATTTATACATTAAAATGATCTTGAGATGGATTTAAAATGTTGTGAAACAGTTCGATTCATAGTCAATATGGCCATTAGAGTATTGAATGGATATTTCTCTAGTACATATTATTATTTTTAATGTAATAAATTGATATTTCTCTAGTACATATTATTATTTTTAATGTAATAAATTAGTCACATAAATTTTTAATTTTTTTGTCCCCTATATGTAAATTTTTTGTTCCTTCTAAATCATAAATTGTGTTCTTCTAATTCTTTCTAACTGTATTATCTGCTGTGTTTGTATAGAATATTTTCTCCTTCAAATAATATCAATTTTTAATGTAATTTTAATTAATGACACATGTTAAAATTTGATTTTGACATATTAATAAGTAAAAATAAGTCTAATAAATTAGATAGGTAGTTAACGATGGTAAAACCTTTCATATATTAAATTGAATCAATTTTCTAATAGTGCTTACCTTAACTATTAAAGGAATAAAACTATTTTTTACCGATATAGATCGAAACTTTTTCTTTTTTCATTAATGTGGATAGAAAATTAAATTAAACAAAATCCCCCCCCCCCCCCTCCCGGTCACCTAGCGGTAGTTGGCAGGTTGTTAACTTTTTCATTAATTAAATTTTAAAGCAAATTATAAAAATAGAAGGAATTTTATAGAAAAATGGAAATACTTATTTCAACATTAGGTTTGGTCATATTTCCTACTAATTACTTAATTGGTATACACTCTAGGGGTGGCAATTTTTGACACGACACGAAAACTCGACACGAAATTGTGAGACAAAATGTGACCCGAACCTAACATGAAAATTCAACACGAAAACAATCGCATTAGCCTAACTTTTATTGCCATCTATTTTTTTTTTGCAATCTTGTTACTTTTTCAAAACACAACACGTGAACCCGAAAGCGGACCTATTGCCACCCCTACTCTATATTCTCATTTAAAACTGTTCTATTAAAATTTCTTATTCATTTTTTTTCCATACTCCCTCGTTTGTTGGCCCTAATTACGTGGAAGTTCAATAGAACCACGCGATAATAGATGGAGAAATCCTACTTTAGACCCACCAATTGTTTAAATTTATATTTTGGACATTAATACCTTTTGAGTATAGTTGCATGGATTTAATTGCCCCCACAAACATTACACAAGATCTTTTGTAACACTTTCTTATATCATTTTTATAACACATTTTTAATATATCCATGTAACTATTTTTATTTTTTTTATTAAAAACTATATCATTAATGTTTACTTTCAATTTAATATATTTTAGTGTGAATATTTGCTTTTTCTATACTCCCTATGTATTTTTTAAATATTTTGGTACAGAAATACCATGAGAAAAGATTAAAAATTGATTAAAATATGCACTTAGAACAAAAAATTAAGTAAATCTTCATATTAAAAATAATTAAGATAAAAATGAATTCTGATGGTAGAAATACTAAACTAAATCAAAATAACTATATACAATTTATTAAAACGTGTTACAAAAAATAGTAGATGGAAGTATTAATTATAGAAAATCCTATGCTCACCATGATCCATTACGAATATTAATACCCTAAAACAATATGGATTGAAGCATTTTTCTAGTTTACATGATATGATTAACTTCATTTAAATATTTTCTTTTTTATACACGTATTAAACATATATAACTAATATGAGTAAATGACTTTATATATTATTAATTCATAATTTCAATTATGTATAATGCTATATAAAATGCGTCAAATTGATAAAAGATATAATTTTTTTTTCTGGTTAAAATTCTTTCTAGAGCTTCATACTTTGTACAACAAAAAAAAAATTATCAAGATTAAGCTGTAATAAGTTACAACTTAGTCTAAATTTCTCTTCGATATAATTTTTGTAATCTTAAAATGAAAAGAATATAAATCAGTAAAAAAATAATATAAAGCAAACCATATACAATTTGCTTCTAGAAGGAATCCAAATCCTAACACAAGTTTTAGTTATTATTATTCCAAAATTTGGATCGAATTTGAATTGGATATAGAAAATTTTAGTTAATAGTACTTTCTTCTTTCTTTCTTTTTTTTTTCTGCTTTAAAAAGGTTTTTTTTTTAAACAAATAATATTATATGTAATAATGAATGTGATACATGTAATTCAAGAGTCAAGGCAAAGGGTAAATTAAATTTGGATGTACAACCATTGTTAATTAGGTTATTATTAAGTTTTATGTAGTAATACTAATTAACTCACGAAAATGAATAAACACACTTATGCAATTGAAATTCAAGACTGAATATAATACTTGATCCAAATCAATAAAACTGTACATTTTGTTAAATAAAATGTTAGAAGGAAAGGTCGTGGAACGCCTGCTGTGCCCTTGATGATCATCAGTGCAAGTGTAAGGTGTTTGTTCAAAATGTATTCAGGGAACACACAGCAAGAAAGTTAACCATAAAGACAATAAGTTGGAATGTAATTTAAACGTGAAAATTTTAAGTTAATAAGTACGAGTCTTGTCTTACCTTTTTTGGAAATTGATGTTGGATTCTTGATATCTAGTCATGAACCTTCACAATTCAGAGGCTTGGAGTGAAAGAAAGTCTCAGTTTTTGGAAATTGATGCGGAATTAATTCTTGATATCTAGTTATGAACTTCAATAATATATTGTGTCCACGAAGACTATGGCGCCACTTCTAGGTGTTAGGAATTGGTCCGGAAGCTTGGAGTGAAAGAAACTCATTAGGAAGCAAAGCTATTAAGTTAAGGAGTATAAGAAACTCATCAGGCACCACTTGTAGGTGTTAGGAATTTGTCCGGGGGCTTGTAGTGAAAAACCTCATTAGGAAGCTATTTAAGTTAATAAGTACGAGCTTCTTCTTACCTTTTTGGAAATTGATGCGTTTTCCGCCTTCCATCTAAGCTGATGTGGGAATTTGTCCGGAGGCTTAGAGTGAAAAAAAAAAGAAGAAAAATCATCAAGAAGCAAAGGTATTTCAGTTAATAAGTACGAGCTTTGTATTACTTTTTTGGAAATTGTTGAATTTTCCGCCTTCCACCTAAGTAGCAAGGCCCAAAGCCAATTTTAGATAACAATAAAGCTTTATAGGTCTTTCTATTCAGGTGCAAATAGGCTGCAACTTTATAGACATATCTATTTCACTGAACCTCTCTTCGAAAATGTGCCCAAATCATTATGTCTTTTGTGTGAGTCTAAACTTACCCGATAAGGAATTCTTAATTTATCCGGAAACTTGGGATTTTTTGTCCAGGTTCAGGTAGTTCATATTTTCACTCTATCTGGAGACTTAGGGTCTTTCTTTCCAGGTGTAGGCAGTACATTCACTTTATTTGAAGGCTCAGGGTCTTTCTTTTCAAGTGTAGATAGTCTACATTTTCACAGACATATCTATTTCATCGAACCTCTCTTTGAGAGGATGCCCAGATTGTTACACCTTTCATGCAAGCCAGAACTTACCTGACAAGGAACTAGGGTTGTGGTCTTTTTGTCCAAATACAGGTAGTTTGCATCTTCATGGAGGCTTAGATTATTACGCCTTTCATGCAGGTTAAAACTTACCTGACAAGGAACTTGGGGTCATTAAGTCCAAGAGCGGATAATTTGCATTTTCACAAACAGGTCTATTTCACCGAACTTCTATCTGAGAGGGTGCCCTGAGTCTATTTCCTTGAACATCTCTTTAAGAGGGTGTCCAGATCATTACACCTTGCATGCAGGTCTATTTCACCAAGCCTCTATCTGAGAGGGTGTTCAGATCGTTACACTTTTTATGTAGGTTGGAACTTACTTAACAAGGAACGTCAAATTTGTCTGAGGCTTGGAGTGGAAGAAACTCTTCAGGAAGCAAAGCTATTTAAGTTAATAAGTACGAGTCTTGTCTTACCTTTTCGGAAATTGATGTGGAATTCTAGATATCTAGTCAAAAACCTCAACAATATCATAGAAACTAATAGACAAGTTTGAAATCTAATTTAAACTCAAAAGTTTAAATTAATAAGTTTTGAATGTATTTTATTTATTAAATAATTTATACCTCTTCTTGATTTCTCCTTGAAATCAATGTGAGATTCTTACCCGTGAATCTCAACAATAGGCAGGGTAGATGCACGGGTGACTAAAATAGATTTTTCTCATCCGAAGTCCACTTCATATATAGGAAATCTGCACCAACTGGTATAAGAACAGTAGCTAATCATCACTCCCTTTTGCCGTAGTACTTCTTATCCAGGACCATACACTACTGCATTGAATACTCTTCATCACATGATCTTCGTGAACTTTCCTAATCATAGTACTGGAATAAGAACAGTAGCTAATCATCACCCCCTTTTGCCGTAGTACTTCTTATCCAGGACCATACACTTCTGCATTGAATACTCTTCATCACATGATCTTCGTGAACTTTCCTAATCATAGTACTGGTGGGCCATACGAGATCGTGATAATCTTTCTCTTCCAGATCCTCATCGGACATGAATGAAGCAGGTGTATAGATGAAAAGGTTCCCAAAAGTAAACTCATCAGCAGGCTAAGCTGCTCATTTTGCTCCTCAAGTTCACTGAGGCTCTGTTTGGTGTCTTGGAAATAGAATTGAATTTGAATTATAATTATGTAAAATTGAATTCAATTTTACATAATTACAATTCCAATTCAATTCTTTTATTTAGTAAATCACTTGAATCAACTAATTTAAGCGAATTATCACTTTGTTAAATTTTCCAAACATTAGACATAAGACACTATCGCTATAAGGATATAGCACGTAAAGCTCAAACAATGGAGCTTTGGTAGTATCATTTGAAAGTGGAGAGCCGTGGAAGCTTTTCTCTTACATAGTACAATCTAGCTCAGAGCAACGACACCAGCCCCGTCGTGGGGCTGGTCGTTGTAGAAGAACCACCACATCAGCATAAAATGCTGATGTGGAGGTTGAGGAGGAACGAACGGTCGTCTGACCGTTCGTTCCTTAAATTGCGGAAACGACGCGTCTTTATTTTTTTTTTGCCAATTAGCAGAACAAAACGACGTCGTTTGGCGTCCATTTGACGCCAAACGACGTCGTTTAATAGCCAAGCTTTTTAAAGCGTTGGTCGACAGCGCCATACACACACCAACTGACGTGACCAAGAGAAATAGTGTATAACAACATAGAAGCACTTTATATTGATTTGTCTTTGAGTGGACTTGTGACCAAGAGAAATAGTGGTGGGCTCGCGCGCATGAGAGTGGGACAAATTGGGCCAAAGCAGTCCAAAACGATGGATTTACCCCCCCCTGCGCGTGGGTTACACACGGTCCAGCCCAAGTTTTACTTTCTCTTGTAAGCCTATCTGTAAACCCAAGTTTTACTTAACTAGGTTTTACCCAATTTTACTTAGTCAAAACCCTATCTTAATTTGACCGAGTAGCTCGTATTACCGGTTGTGGGATTGTTGACCACGTTGTGCTCCAACGACCTCAGCGTGCATCTAAGTTTTCTCAGACTTTGTTGCATGCAGTATTATAAATACTGCCCCAATCCCGAGCCTCAAAGTACACTGGAAAAATTATTGCTTCCTCTCCTTCCATACTCTTCCCCTCTAAAAACTTGTTCTGCTGGTTTTAGTTTCTTACTGCTCCTGTCGCCCTCAAAAACAAAGAGGAAGCCTTGTTTTATCCTGGGGAAAAATTCCTCAACTATCGGGAATTGTTTCTTTAGGTCAGTGCATATTTTGCACGACTCAAGTGTCCCCATCTATTTTCTGAATATTAGCCATCTTTTCCTACAATCTAAAGAAACAATATGGCTACTGTTAGCAACGCAGATGCTACCAACCCTTCTTCCGCCGCCGCAAATCCTACAAATCCCGCAGCCATCAATCCTACTTCCGGTACAAATCCTACAAACTCCACAACCGGCAATCAAACTAGCCAATCCGGAGTTCAGATCACACAAACCATATCTGTCCATCTACCCTATGCCAAACCATTCCCTGATGTGTCAAACATTGAGATCTTTGCGAGTGAAAACTTCAAACGATGGCAAGAAAGGATTTTCTCCTTACTGGATGTCCATGGTGTTGCACATGCCTTACAAGAATCCAAACCGATCCTGACAACGTTCAACAGTCATGGCTACATGCAAACAAAGTATGTCGTCACACAATTTTGCAGACTCTATCCAACGAGCTCTTCGATGTGTTCTGTCCGTACAAAGAAGCTAAGGCAATATGGGAAGCCTTAACTAAAAGGTTCACTGCTGAAGATGCCACCAAGCAAAAGTTTGTCGTTGGGAAATTTTATCAATGGCAAATGGTAGAAGAAAAGGAAATCAAAAGTCAGATCAATGAGTATCAAAAGCTTCTCGAAGACTTGAAGGCCGAAGACATCATCCTTCCAGAAAATTTTCAGCCGACTTATTGATTGAAAAGCTGCCCGACTCCTGGAGTGACTACAAAAACAGTCTCAAGCACAAACAAAAGTCTTTCACCATCGAGGAGTTGGTCACCCACATCCTCATTGAAGATACCAACAGAAAGGAAACAAAATCTGCCAAAGCTAAAGAATTAGCATTGAAGGCAAATTTGGTGCAAGGAAGTAGCTCCAATAAAGGTACGAAGTCTAACTCTAAATCTAAAGATTTCAAGCCTAAGAGTACTAACTTTGAGAAAAAGAAAGGCTCTTGTTTTGTGTGTGGTAAGCCAGGACACCATGCTCCCCAATGTCGCAAAAGAATGAAAAATGAAAATCCTCCTAAGGCTAATTTAGCCAAAGGAGATGAAGTTATAGTTGCTTTTGTCTCTCAAGTGAACATGGTAGTCAATGCCAATGAGTGGGTGGTAGATTCAGGGGCCACTCGACACGTTTGTGGTAACCGAGAGGCTTTTTCCTCCTACACTTCAGTAGGGGATGAAAATCAAGTAATCTATCTTGGAGACTCTACCACTGCAAAAGTGCATGGCAATGGCAAAGTCCTTCTCAAACTCTCATCGGGAAAGACATTGGCTCTTAACAACGTGTTGCATGTTCCAACTATTAGAGCTAATTTGGTGTCTGTGCGATTACTTGACAAAGCTGGAATAAAAATTTTCTTTGAATCCGGAAAAATTGTTATCACTAGAAATAACATGTTTGTAGGCAAGGGCTATAGTAATCAGGATTTATATGTACTTTCTATTTCCAATGTGATCAATGAAAATGCATCTGCTTCTTCTGTTTATATGATTGAATCATTTTCTTTATGGCATGCAAGATTAGGATATACTAATTACAGCTATATTAAGACAATGCAATCACTTGGCTTAATTTCTGGCTTGAGTTCAACCAACATAGATAAATGTGAAATTTGTGCTGAAGCAAAAATCACGAAAAAGACTTGTATTTCAGTTGATAGAGAAACTGAATTATTGGCTTTAATACACACTGATTTAGGTGATTTAAAACAAACTATGACTAGAGGTGGTAAAAGATACTATGTTACTTTTATTGATGATTTCTCTAGATTCACTAAGTTATATTTACTTAGAAATAAAGATGATGCATATGAGGCCTTTATTTCTTATAAAACTGAAGTAGAAAATCAACTTAGTAGAAAAATTAAAAGAATTAGATCGGATAGAGGGGGTGAATATCTATCACTAAATGAATATTGTGAAAAAGAAGGGATAATTCACCCAGTAACTCCCTTATTCACTGAATCTAATGGTGTAGCCGAAAGAAAAATAGAACACTTAAAGAAATGATGAACTCTATGTTAATTAGTTCTAGTGCACCTCAAAGTTCTGGGGTGAAGCTATTTTATCAAGATGTCACTTGCAAAATAGAATTCCACATAAAAGAACCGAAAAACACCATATGAGTTGTGGAAAGGTCATGCACCTAACTTAAAATATTTAAAAGTGTGGGGTGTTTAGCTAAAGTAATGTTGCCTGAACCAAAGAAAAGAAAAATAGGTTCAAAAACATCTGATTGTATGTTTATTGGATATGCTGAACATAGTGCTGCATATAGATTTCTTGTGTTAAAAAGTGATGTGCTTGATTGTAACACTATAATGGAAACAAAGAATGCTGAATTCTTTGAACACATTTTTCCACTTTCTCGAGAAATTTCTCATGCACCTCTTGAAAATAACAGAGAAATCAATTCTGATGAGGAATTGAGAAGGAGCAAAAGGCCTAGAAAGGAATTCTCTTATGGAAATGATTTTTATACTTATCTTATTGATAATGATCCGTCAACTTTTGACGAAGCGATTTCTTCTTCTGATTCAAAATTTTGGATAGAAGCTATTAATGATGAAATGAACTCAATTTTGAAAAATAAAACTTGGATTTTAGTTGATTTACCTACTGGTGCAAAACCTATTGGTTGTAAATGGATTTTCAAAAGAAAATATCATCTTGATGGTACAATTGACAAATATAAAGCTCGGTTAGTAGCAAAAGGTTTTTCTCAAAAACAAAATATTGATTACTTTGATACTTTTGCACCAGTATCAAGGATTTCATCTATTAGAGTTTTATTTGCTTTAGCTTTTATTCACAAACTTTTTATTCATCAAATGGATGTTAAAACAGCATTTTTGAATGGAGATTTAGAAGAAGAAATTTACATGACACAACCTGAGGGTTGTGCTGTTTCTGGACAAGAAAATAAAGTTTGTAAGTTACTAAAATCTCTCTATGGCCTAAAACAAGCTCCTAAACAGTGGCATGAGAAATTTGATCAAATATTATTGAGTGATGGTTTTTCATCAATTGAAGTGGACAAATGTGTATATACAAAAACTATAAATAGTGATTATGTGATTCTTTCTTTGTATGTAGATGACATACTCATATTTGGTACTAGTTTGAATGTTATAAATAGTACTAAATGTTTCTTATCCTCAAACTTTGATATGAAAGATTTGGGTGAAGCCAACGTTATATTGGGTGTTAAAATCATAAGGAGAAGCGATGGAATTATGTTGTCACAAAATCATTATACTGAGAAACTTCTTAGGAAGTTTGAAAACTATGATGTGACACCGGTGAGCACTCCTTATGATGCTAACTCCCAATTGAAAAAGAATCGTGGTGACCCAATTGCTCAGTCTAAATATGCTCAGATTATTGGGAGTCTGTTGCATTTAATGAATTTTACGAGGCCTGATATAGCCTACGCAGTGTGTAGACTGAGTAGATATACTCATAATCCCAATCATGAGCATTGGTCTGCTTTAGTCAGACTAATGAAATATTTGAGAGGAACCATTGATTATGGTATCCTATATAGTGGATTTCCCACTGTATTAGAAGGATACAGTGATGCTAACTGGATCTCTGATTCAGATGAGACTAAATCCACTAGTGGCTATGTATTCACATTTGGTGGTGGTGTAATAGCGTGGAAATCAGCTAGACAAACTATTATTGCTAGATTCACTATGGAGTCAGAGTTTATAGCTCTCGATTTAGCTGGTTCGGAGGCTGATTGGTTAAGGAACTTCTTAGCAGGAATTCCTCTAACCAAGGGGTTAATGCATCCTGTTCCTATGCATTGCAATTGCCAAGCCGCAATCGCCATAGCGAAAAATAAATCCTATAATTGCAAAAATCGACACATGAAATTGAGACATGATGTCGTAAAGCAGCTGCTAAGAGATGGAATAATTTCCATTGATTATGTGAAGTCAGAAGTGAATTTGGCCGATCCTCTGACTAAACCCTTGGGAAGAAAATTAATTCTTCAAACATCGAGGGAATTGGGACTTAAGCCAATAAGCTGTCAATAGAGATGGTAACCCAACCTATGTGATTGGCGATCCCAGGAAATAGGTTCATATGGGTAATAACAAATCTACATTGGCAATGAAACACTTATAACATTGTCCCTTCTATGGTGTGTGTGTTATAACTGCTACTAAATATGAGGTTGAGGTTATAACTCTTAATGAATTCATATTCCGTATGGATGGTGTATTTAAAGCAGTATACACTTGATGATTCACCTATATGAGAGTGGAGTGATGCCGCTCCTATAAGATTTTGGCTAAAGTCTTTAGAGCTCTCATGAACAAACCAGGCACGCGCATGGCTTATTAGCGTAAAAACGCGTCGAGCGAAGAAGATAGTGGGGGTAGCATTGTGATTGATAAGATCTCTATCTTACAACAATGATTTATCGGTTCATAGAAATTTTATATTTCACCAATAAATCAGTAAGATATATTTTATCAATCTAAGTTTGGTTCATAGTCCAAAAGACACCAAACTAAATGCATTTGCACCCAGACATTCCAGCAGAACAGTTTTATCTCAATTTTTTCTTTTGAAATACTTGGGGGATTGTTGTATATTTCAATAGAAAAAAGGCAATCCCACATTGGAAGTGTATAACAACATAGAAGCACTTTATATTGATTTGTCTTTGAGTGGACTTGTGACCAAGAGAAATAGTGGCTCACGCATGAGAGTGGGACAAATTGGGCCAAAGCATCAAAACGATGGATTTGCCCCACTGGCGTGGGTTACACACTCCAAATTTAAGTTTTACTTTCTCTTGTAAGCCTATCTGTAAACCCAAGTTTTACTTAACTAGGTTTTACCAATAACTATTACCCAATTTTACTTAGTCAAAACCCTATCTTAATTTGACCGAGTAGCTTGTATTACCGGTTGTGGGATTGTTGACCACGTTGTGCTTCAACGACCTCAACGTGCATCTAAGTTTTCTCAGACTTTGTTGCATGCAGTATTATAAATACTGCCCCAATCCCGAGCCTCAAAGTACACTGGAAAAATTATTGCTTCCTCTCCTTCCATACTCTTCCCCTCTAAAAACTTGTTCTGCTGGTTTTAGTTTCTTACTGCTCCTGCCGCCCTCAAAAACAAAGAGGAAGCCTTGTTTTATCCTGGGGAAAAATTCCTCAACTATCAGGAATTGTTTCTTTAGGTCAGTGCATATTTTGCACGACTCAAGTGTCCCCATCTATTTTCTGAATATTAGCCATCTTTTCCTACAACAATTGCATCCATTACACTATATAAGAGGTGCAACTTAATTCATTTAGAATAAAATCCTTAATTTCTTGCAAAAGTCATGCACATGCGGAGTGTTAAAAACATAGAAAATTTAGCTTTTTTTTTCTTTTTCTTTTTTATTAAACTACTACACTAAAAACACGAGTACAACAATTGTATAACATATTTTTCTAGATGGATATATCAAGTCTTTGAACAAGATTATGAACCATGAACGCATTTTCCCAGTTGGGCCATTGAATTTGAATGCTTGATGAATGTGTGTGTCTATTTTAAAAAGTTTCTTTCAAATGCTCGAATGGATGCACTAAAAAGTGGCTTCAACAAAGTCGAGCTTCATTCGTTTGGGCTGCTATGTCTGTCGAACATTGTGGATTTATAACCAATGGGTTTAAGGAACACCATGTCTGGGGAAGGGGTGGTGAAAGGATGTGAACCACAAGTGTAAATTCTTAGCCATAAGGCTTATCAAAGAATTGGCCCAGCTTCAAAATAAATAAATAAATAAATAAATTGGTTGTATGAATTAGAGAATTACTTTGCATCAACATTGTGACATTCTCTGCCTCATGAAAATTTGCATGGAATGTGAAGATGTTGAAGTTAAATCTTTTAGAACTAAGAGGAAATTTTTTTTTGACATGTATAAACTTGTTACTTTTGCATGCCAATACTTTTTTTCACATGTATAACTTTGTTACTTTGTTTTTAGGTGAAAATTCCCTTGCGAATGTGATACTTCTCCCATTTATACCAGAAGCCTCTTAACTAGACGTGGTGTAAATCAAACGATGCACACGAGTTAGTCTAACTTTGTTACTTTTGTATGCCAATTCTTGCACGTATTAAAGACTACCTGCTCCAACATTTTGAAAATATTTCTAGCCATACAAATAATAATATTTTTAATGACTATTTATATTAAAAAGTTGTTATGACTAATATGACATATTAAAGAAGATAAAATCATCCCCTTATAACATATTAAAAGCCACTATGGTTGTCTTTTTCAATATCTAACGACAATCATTATTAGTTTTCATTATAAAAAGTTATTAATAATATTATTACTCTAATTAATTAGTAATTAATGATTAAGCGACTAAACAATGAAAAAAAAATTGTAGAAAAAGAAGAATGTTGATAGATTGCCAATGTTGTTTCGCAATCTTGCATCTTGTACATCTACTTCTTTTCGTTGACGCATAATTTATTTATTTATTTTTTAATAATCTCTACAAAGACAACAAAAATAAACTCTACAAAGACAATGATATTATTAAACTGTGAGAAAAGAAACAGGCCATGGCATGGAAATGAGGAAAACTTATGCCCACCATGGATCTTCACCAGTTCTAAAATCTGTCTCTACCCATGGAACGAATATTACCTTCCCATCGTCAATATCAGCATGAGCCAAGGCCAAAGACTGCAAAAGCATATCAGATCAAGTGAGTCACAGCCACTAGTGAAGAAAAGTACACCATCAAGAGGATCAAGGAAAGTAAAGCTCGAATCATTGATCTAGAAGAGAAATTGCCATTCGTTTTCTTTCCGATGTCCCTGAAAAACTGGAAATGAGCATTCGAGACAAAGTCCTCATAAATTTGTAACCAGTAGAACAGCATATTTGTTAATGGGATTAATATGACATTCCTCAGAATCTAACATGCGTGCTAATGCGTACTGATGACTTATTTTGACCAGGTAAGTGTAACGCATGACGATATATTAGTTTCACTTACCAAAGGAGCAGGTCCTCTAACGACTCTTCCTTGGTTGTTGTATTGAGATCCATGGCAGGGACAGATGAACTTGTTCTCAGCAGTATTCCATGGCACCACACAACCAAGGTGGGTACAGACAGCATTGATCCCATATGTTGCCAGCGTCCTATCCTTCTCCACAACTAGGTAAGTAGGATCCCCCTGAATCCCAGTACAGTACAAACATTTGAAAAGATGCTTATTCTCTCTTCTGATCCAGAAAGAAATGGATCTATTAATTCAGTATACTCATCATATTTTTCAAAATTGTTTCATGGTATATTATTCAATATTCTAATATTACTTGCACAGTGAAAATGAAGGATCTATCTATCTTTACTTTTCCTCGCTAAATCTTATTCCAGAAAGATAGTCTTTCCTTGCCTCAGATGCTAAAGAAAATGTTTAATTGAAATTTGTATTTATCTTACAAGCAATGTTGTGCTAATTAACTAAAAATCTGTAAATTTAAAGAATGAATTAAAGGTCTCCACCCTTTTTTATATTTCAAATTTGCACATTATGCTTGAAAAGAACACATGGGCAGGTAGCTGGCTGCCAAAAGATCAATTTCCTCTGACTGTTATATTCTACTCCCCTGTATAAACCTTGAATATCACTTTGTATTTTTTCCCCAAATATAATGAAACTTAAACTAGTACCTTCAGTCCTTGTGTAAGGGTTCGGTCCCCAGGGCCATGGTTCTTGAGCCATACTTCCGCAATTACGTCATTTCCTAAAGCATCTTTCGCCGGAGTACCAGTACCTTCTCCACCTGACCTGTTCTCAATTTAATTATGACATGAATATTGTTATGAAGCCTTCACTAGAAAATTAACAAGAGAGACATAGTTACTAAGGGATAACCAATTCAAGATGTATTTCATTGCAAACATAATCTTAATGGGACAGAAATTCACTCCTTCAGAAACACCCAAAAACATGATCATGGAATTCTGCAATCAACATAGCTATAGGCAACATTAATGCAACTAAAGTTTGGAATATAAACCTAAGGTCTATCTAAATGGACAGGAGAAGCATAGCTGTCCGTGCAGCAGGTTGAAACAGTAATCCTTGAACGAAAAAAGGAGCATTGCAGACCAAGAAAAGGGTCACAATTGCATCCTGCCATCAAACTGGTACAATAAGGATGTGGAACCGTAGTTTACATGCAAAGCTGACTTTTATTATTATTATTAATTTGTACTTTTTCTGGTTCACTCAGCAGTAAACAAAAATATGATTTTAATGTATGACACACTGAATTTGTAAGGCAACAAAAACAATCTAAATTAGTTCAATATGAAAAAAATAAGGGAACCTGTTTGCATAGAATCACTTCAAGAAGAAAGGACATATTGACATCATTGTTTTAATCTTTCCCCCAATCTTAATTTCACCTACGTGCGCTGAATACAGTAACTTTTACCAAAGCATTCTGAAAATGCTTTATCAAGACTCAGATTAAACTAATAGTAAGCGATATACAAAAGAGAGATAATTGAATGTGCAAATTCAGATAATGGTCTTATTCTAAAGAATTTGAGTTACTTTCCCAACTATAAAACATTAAAGGTGCATCAGAATCTGCATAACCCCATACAAATATGTCTTATGATTAAGCCTCTTTCACTAACAGTCATACAAAAATCAATTCTACAGGCCATCAAAGAAGGAGAACCGAAAAACCTTACCCAGGTGGGACAAAGAATGATGCATAAGGTACAACCATGACAGCAGTGGGAAGTGAAACAGCACCCAGAAGAAGCAAATTCAGGAACTCCCTCTTCCCCATATCAGGTACTCTATCAGCAGGAATACTCGTCGCCATGCAAGACACTTTCATACTCTTGTCCTTCCCCATTGATTGACTGCTCCTCATCGGTTTCACAAACAATGCTTGTGATGGATAATACATGCCACTCTTACTTGAACATAACTGAGAAACACAAACCCAAAAAACAAAACGTAAAAAGGACGATGAACAAGTATATAATCATGCTACTATAATCATATATCGAATGCAGCTATGATTGACAAACAAGCTGCATGAAAAATGGGATTTTTTTTTACTAAACATTAAATTTCCCAGAAAAGGAAAAAATCTGTGCAAAGATAAAAACTTTTTGAAGTTTACTATGATGGGTCGATGATGAAATTACCTGAGAAGGGGTGATGGATGACAGAGTGGAGGAAGCCATTGCTGATCTTGGGCTTCAGGGAGTGTAGAGACTAGATGGTTGATTTTTATGGTTTTGAAAAAAAGTATGATAAAGGGATAGAAAGAGAGCGCGTGACAGCCACAATTTGGTCCCGACTCTGAAGATAAGGCATTGGCCTGGACAGCCAGTCAGCCACATATCCAGCATTGGATATATAACGGACATTTTCCTTTTAACGTTTCTTTTTGGTTTGTTTTTTCTGGAGAAAACTTAAGTAACAATTCATTTTCTTCGTAATTTATTAGGGTGTGTGTGTGTGTGTGTGTGTGTGTGTGTGTGTGTGTGTGTGTGTGTAGTTATAGGTGAAAAATGGTGTAATTTGTTTTTACCAATGAGGAATAAAAGATTTTTGAATAAAAAACCAACACTCAAAGAGGAGTTGTCACCATTAGAGCATTAGGTTCTATACATTTTTTAAATAAAGATTATAAAATAAAAAATTATTCCAAAAATATTAAATAGTGTCTTGAAGCAAACTCTAACATGCATGCATAACGGGAAAGAGGGCGGGGTTGGGACAGGTTGGGGTTTTTCTTCAGATGATTGGAATGCTCTTGAGACAATTTGCTGTTAAAAAGTACCTCATCAAAGGCCCCAAGTCCCAACCAGCTACTGCTCTTTTTTTATTTATTTATTTACTTTTGTCATTCATTCAAATTTGTATTGGTGTCCAAAAATTAAATTCAGTAGGTGTGGTAAATGCAACTAATTTAGAGATGGGTTCGATTCCTTTAATTTTATGGCTCAATTAACCTCTCATGTGGTAGGGTTTTTTTTCTTTCGTTTCACCTCTTAGTTAACACCTCATGTAGTGTAAGTTAGATTAAAGTTAAAATAAACATATGAATAGTTTTATTAAAACTTTGAAAATTAAATTCAACAAGTGTCGTTGAGTTAAAATAACCTTGTTGATTGTTTCGTCAAACCCTTTTGTGGTATAAATTAGAGTAACGTTAAAAATGAGTACGTTGTGCCAAATATATACATAAACACACAAAGAACTACAAAGTTGTATGCAAAAAGAAAACCATAAGAAATGAGCAGTGAAGAAAGTTATATATTTCTTTAACGAGTGACAATATTTTTAATAAAAAATTATAATAACTGATATAGCATATTGAATAATACAAAATTATTTTCTTATTATTTTATACATTTTAAAGAGTGTGATTAATACTTTTGTGATTTTGACAATGTGAAAAAACCAAAAGTTACTCTCCCTCTCTCTATCTAAGGAATAGAAGGGCAAAAACTTTTGATATCCCCTCCAATCAAGAGTTGGACTTCATAATCACTAATAAATATATTTTTCTTTCATGACTTTTGTTGTTTATAATTCGATGTTCTAATGTTCTAACGTAGAAAAACTACAACTAATTCATGTGTCATGTTAGTTACTATGATTTTTTTGGTAAAAAATCATTAAAATTTCATTACTCTTTCTTAACACACTATTAAAAATTTGTTACATTTTGCCATGCATGAGATTCGAATCTCTGGCTTTTGCAATTAATACTTAGGGTATGTTTGGAGTGTGATGTATTTGAGAAAAGTTGTATTGGAATGAGAAAATTTTGGTGGGTATTTTTTTTATAGAAAAAGTATTTTAGAAGAAAAAATGAGATGAAAGATTTTTTAAAATTATGTGAGAGGAATTTGAGTAGAAAATTTTTAATTTTAAATTTTGAAATAAAAATATATTTAAAATGTGATGTTTTTATTTAAATAAAAAATTTACTTTTTCTATTTATAAATAAAAATGTCTAGTCCAAATAAACCCTTAAAATCTTAATTGATTGAATATTTAAAATTTCTACTGTTGTACCAGTGACTATAGCCCAACATCTAGGCCGACAAACGTACTCTGGGCCTTCAGTTCTCACGTATTGATTTGCCACTCATCTTTCACGGACTCTGACAGCCAGACGGATTCCATATTGTACTATTCTAATTCAAGACCATTAAAGTAAATGGGCTTCCTTCAATGATGAGATCTTGGAGCCCATCTTCTATTTATTGAGCACAGCCGAACTCAGTTGCCCTCGTTCATTTTGTCAGTAATTAGTACGAAATTTGTAGTATCATTTAAACTTATTATGAAAGCTTTTAGAAATAATTTTTATCCTTTTTTCTGGGTCACCATTGTTTCTTTTAAATCAAATAAAAAAATATTTCCTCCATCAATAAAAAAAAATTATCCGCTCTTATTTTGGTACAACCTTTTTTTTTTTAAATTACAAGACATAACATAATTATTACACCATTACATAAACAATTTTTTATTTTTATCTATATTTTTTAATTTTAAATCATACATAATAATAATAATTACTATTATTAGGCTATTTTGAACATTTTTATTCAAAGGTGAACTTTTTTTTTTATAAAAATGAAATAATTAAAAAAAAACTTTTTTAGGGCTATATATTCTTTCCATCCAATTTAGCTTCATAAACTATTTATTTCAGAAGTTAAAAAAAAGATTTCATACATTCGTTATATGGTTATTTTTAGTACAACAAACTAATCATACAAATTTTTATTTTTTGCCCTTGTTAAGCAGGTAAATTGTCCATTCTAATTATCTCTAGTTGCACCATTCTAAATGAGATAATAGATGTAAGAAACATTTTTTTTCAAAATTAAATATTATATGTTTAATATAGTGATTAAGTTCTTAATCCTTTGTAGACTCTCCTTTCTTTAACATAGTAATGGGAAAATAAACTATATATTTTCTTTTGGAAATATAAGTTTCAATTCAATTTTCCTCAGATGTGTCCACCTTTAGATATTTTTATAAATAGGAAATATACAATTTACATTAGTCAAACAATGTTCCAGCAACGAAAACTTCAAAAATATCAATTATTTTCTCTACATAACGTTTAAAAACTTATTAAATATTCCCTGGTTCATTTCAATTAAGTGGTGTTTATAAATTTTGGAGTGATTATTCTTTCTTTGGAACGGATTAGTTATACCTTAGAATGGTGAAAACTACTAAATATGAAGTTTCATATTTCTTTCGTTGCTAAAGAGTTCACTTTTGAGTAGGTATGACTTTTTAAAAATTATAAATTACAATAAATTAAATACATCATTAAAGTATAATTTTTTATTTTAATCTTTACTTTTTATTTATGGTTTGCATATTTGATTCAAAAGTATGTTTTTTTAAATAATTTTTTAAAACAATGAATAGAGAATAATAATTATTTTGTATGAAAAGACCAATTAAGTTGTCATGAAAATCATAGCCAAAAATGAGAAGATTTAGCCAAAAATATATGACATGTATGTATTGTATATTTATTTTTAATACAACAAGTCAATCATATAATTTTATTTTTTTACTTTTATATTATGTAAATAGACTATCATTTAAATTATAATTATTTTTTAATTGTTTCTGACTGTATAGTCTTCCATGGTATAGTATATAATATTTTTTCCAAAAAGACTAACAATGACCCAAGATGTGAAAAGATAAGGTGTAAATTTTTTTCTTTCTCTCTCTCTCTTTTTTTAAAATTTTTTTTATTCATTCATTCTTTTACTCAAACTGTACTTTAAACAGATCTACTGCTACTGCAACAAGAAGGGGCTTCCTTAATTTCTACAAGTTTCTCATAGACTCAACAGCCAACTTCACTCATCCAATTAGTCAGAGATGGGGTCAAGATTTCTTTCTGTACTATCACAGGTTAAAAGTTTCACATTCAAGCTTGTTGGATTTTGTTTTTCCTGTTAACTTCTTTGCATGATGGTGGGTGTAATTGTAAAACTCAAAAAAAAAAAAACAAAAAAACAAAAACAAAAACAAAAACAAAAACAAAAACAAAAATCTGCCTTAGAAGGGTGAGAACTAAGAAGTCTATTTGATTAGTGAGCAATAGGGATCTTAGCCATCCACAATGAAGCCAATAATGCAAATTTTAACTTGTATAGTGAAAAAATCACCCTAATTTATGTAGAAACAGGGATTTTTTTGAGTGATAATATATATATATATACACTTTATTACAAACAAAAAAGTTTACTTTTAATTCGATATAATTGTTTTTGAATTACATGATAGAATACATAATACATCACTATATGAATAATTTTTTTATTTTTTAATTTGGGTCATAAAATTATTATTATTCATAAGAGTATTATAATAATTTCAAATAAAAGAGAATTTTTTTTTAAAACAAAAAAAATTGAAATTTAACTTTTTTTTAGAATGGAAGGAACAATAATTTTGTTCACTAACTAACATTGAATTTATGAACGTTTTAATATTTGTAATACATTTACTATAACAATATTAAAAATTAACAAATGAATCTCACATTAATTACTTGTATGTCAAAATCATTGTAAATTTAATACTATAAATATAGGAATGGTTTGTGATTTGGGGAAAGTAAAGATGGGGAATGAGCCCTACTGCAAGTCCTATATGTGTTGAAAAAGTACACATCTTAAATAATGGATTGTAGGCATATGATTTTGTCCCAAGTAGAAGAAAAGAGGCCCACTCTTAATATGTACACTCTTGTATGGCAGAAATACAATCATTGTGTTTCTGCATGGGGCAATGGCGTGATATTTGCACTTATCATCATGTGAGTGCATGTGTACATCTCATTTCTCAGTCTCTGTGTGTGTGTGTGTATCGCTTGATCAGAAATTCTCCCACTCATTTTGCAACCCTTTTGTTCACAATCATAATAATAGTTCCCAGCGTGAATTTTGTTGTCTTGCAGAAGCAGGCCTTTTACCACATCCTTCACCTAAAAATGACCAATCATCAGCAATTCACCATCAACCTATATACCAATGATGTTCATGCAATGACTATTTCCCTTTTCTTTTCAAACGGCAAATTCTATTTGATCAGAACCCAATTGGATATTTAGAATGTTCATTGAATATTAAAATAAATTTCGCAAATATGGAAAAGCAAGGGTTTTTATGAATTGTAATTTTATTTTGCATTTTTACTTTTACAAGGCAAAAGATTATTAGATAGAAATTTATGAAATATAAATAGTTCAATAGATCTACATTTTCTAAGAGCTCATGGTATAGAAGGATTGCTTTTTCTGACTTGAGAATCGAATACAATCTAATAATTCACCGACTTTATTTTTCCATAATGAGGCAAGAATTCGATTTCATTTTTTCCATTTTTCTTCCCTTAATCTAGGTTTTCAATGCAACTTTCATCCATCACGCTTGAAACACTCTCCTAATTGATAGGAGACATCCTCTAGAGGTCATGAAGCTGAATATTTGTTCTAAGTTTTAACCCAAGTTGAAAATGGCCTAATTCTTGCATTAGTGAGCATGTAATAAACACACATATTTTTCTTTCCTTAGGTAGAGATAAGCTTTCTCTAGTACCAATGCATGGAGTGCGAATCTACTTGTAATGTTAGAATAAAGAAGACACTACACTACCACCAAGCAAAGAAAGTGGAGGTACGTAGTAAAAGAAAGGAAAAAAAATTAAAGCTTGAGGAAACGAATGAATAGATAAAGGGAAGACGTACGAGATGGGCAATCTCAGAACAATTTACCAAAAAAATTAAAAAAGAAAGGGGAACGTTCTTCAAAGGCATTTCGAAGTAATGGAAACTCCTTCAAAGCTGCTTGCCCTCTTCTCATTTCCCCATTCCTTTTTGTGTCACTCCTCATGTCTCCAACCATATATTAACTATTCATTCTTTTTTTCTTTTTTTTTTTTGAGGGGGTGGGGTTTTATGTGTACAATTTTTGCTTATTTTGATCTGTAATTGTCGGTTAATTATACTATTGGCAATTGAATCCAATGCAGGAAAAATAATCATTCGGAAATAATGGAATAGAATAGTGATTTTCATTATGATTGTTGCGCTTTTATGACGGAATTTGCCCCTATTTGAGTAGCTGAGGACACCAGTGTGAAGAATGCCTTGTCTTTCCCATTGAGAAGTAGTGACCATAATCTAACCACTAAATGTTAGTGCTGCATCTTTATGTTTTCTGCAGCAAATCATGTATAAAAGAAACACATAGATTTGAATTTACCTTAAACTTTTTGAACTTCTCCATAAACTAGTCAGATTGCACCCAATACAGAGTTTGAAACCACTACACTGAATACTTCTGAGCATTACCCAATGGCTTGGAGTTTTTTTTTTTTTTTTTTTTTTTTAAAGAATACTTGTATCATTAGACCTTACACTATTACAAAGGAAGAAGGGGGAAGGGAAGTACTTATACTATTACAATGTGAAGGCTCTATACTATTACAATGGCTTGGAGTTAATTAAGAAATGTGGGCGACATGAAATACATTAGTCACATTTTACAAGTTTATACTTACTGATTACCAGAGATAAACTTTTTTTTTCCCTAACAACTATATGATTACTAATTACCAAGGATGAACTTATGTTTGTTTTTTTCCCCCTCTGAAGGGTAAAATTAATTTCTGTTCATCCAATAGAGCGTTAAGGGCAGGAGAGATTTAAATCTCAAAGTTCTTATGATGTATAATCAATACACTTTAATTACTCTTCAAGAATTAACGTATGCAAAAAAGTTAATTATCACTTTCTGTACTAATTCTCTATTATTATGTTAGTCACGTGTGAAAAGATGATAATTATTTGTTTTGACAAACTATAGCCTGTGGATCCCTGTTTTCGTGCATCAAAGTAATGAGACCATACATAAAAGTCGTTATTAATTATTAATTATCCTATGCACATTTAATTTGAGACATTATCATTAAAACTATCATCTTATGAGTAAAAGAACTAAGTCATAGTCAGTCATAGTCAGTCTCGGTTCTGTGCTACGACTCACTCCCTCCAGTGAAAAGTGTCATATTTGTTAATTTTTTTTTGTTTTAAATTAATTATCATCTTAAAATAGTCAATTTATTATTTTCAACTGTTACCCTTGATGTGGTTCATGATTTATTGTCCACAGTTAATGAAATCAAATAAAAGATAACTCCTTTTGAATATATAAAAAAATTTCTTTTTCCTATTGATATATCTATAGATGAATTACTCATATACGTAAAAAACTACAAATAATTTGGATCGAAAAGAATAGTGTATATGATATATATTGATGCGATAATTCCTTTGACTAGGTCATCAACAACCCAAAGTCAAATTCAGACTCACATCAATGATCAACCCCCTTCAATTGTCAAATGGGAAACTGTACCCATTTCTAAAAGTCGTTTTAAAATATTCCAAGTACTAAAGCAAGAGCTGGGGTTTATGTGCCTTAACTTCTCTTTTTCCAATTATAAAATTTCATGTAAATATGGTCATGACCATATTGGTTCCCGCAGGTCAAAGTGTTACACAGATTGGTGCCTTATTTCAAAAGTAGGTTTGCAAATTTAGCGCTGTGGGGGGGCCTAACAAGAGGCTTAATAGCGACCCAACATATGATTGTTCGGCTTTAAGGTTTTAGACTTATAATTCTTGCGTTGGCGTTCTTTATACGTTGGGAGTGATTGGGGGACCATGGTTAGGTGTCTTCTGCAATAGGCGTTTTGATTGACAAAAAGCATATACTAGTGGTAATAATTAACCAATGCTTTTATGAAGAAGGTCTATAAAGGGGTTCCTAATAAGTCTGTCCCTGAATATTATAGCAGTACTTGAATCTCATTCCAAAAAATTGATTTTGGTACTTTCATTCATTGTTTATTTGCTTTTCCAGCATCTAGTTGAAATATGGCACGGGTCACTTCAATTATCGTCTTTACATCTTGGTAAGGGAAAGAAACAGTTCCTAATCAAGGAAAGCAACAAAGATTTTCGAGACAAAAATAGAGTTTGAACTTGTGTGATTACGTAAAATATTAATGAGTTTAGATCATTCTATTACTTTCGAATTCTAGTATCGATTTTTTTGCATGAATATGTTTGGAGAAAGTAATTCGACAAAAGAATACACGTATATCAAAATCAATATAATTCCTAGTCTAGGGAATGAAATGTTTTTGAAAGAAAGATAAAGTTTGAACTTGTGACCTTAACTAAGATATTAATGAGTTTCCAACATTACATTACTTTCAAATCCCCTGTCGAACCAACTTGGCTAGGCCAAGTTGGCCACCCAACCCTACAAATGCATTTGGGGCTAAGGAGGGCAGGGTTCAAAACCCTCATAATGTCATTCCACCCCCGCTTTGATCACCCCCTCTTGGTGGGGGCCTCACCTCTCTAGTGAGGTACAGGATAAGGACCTACTCATTGTAATAGTGTAGGACAATTGTAATAGAATAGGATTATTGTAATGAAATTGAGATTTTTCAAAAATAAAAAAATAAAAAAATCCCATGTCGAGTTTTTGCATGAATTCATTTTGATGACTAATTATTTAGGATCCTTAGAGTTTTTTTTTTTAAACTTAATTCATTTTGATAGTTGTATTGATATTTTCAAAGAAACAAAACAATGATATCCAATGGTAATAAAGCGACTGAGTACTTTGTACAAGTCTCAGACCACGAATAAGCTACAACAAGAAGCTTACTTGACATATAAAAACTAAACATACTACCTATATAGTGGGTAGTGTAACAGTTCACTTTATGAAGTGGTAACTCTATCAACTATATATAGTACCCCCTTACACCCATTTTGCATCTAGTTGGCTAAATACAGTCCTTAGCCATTTGAAATTCCCTCCATTCAGCAAATGCCAGATCCACATCAACACTCTCCTCACTCCATTCATTTTGGAAAATACAAAGATTTCTAGATTCCATAGCATTCAAAGGATATAAACTACAAGTTGCACTTTCTCCTTCTAATTGCATCCCTTCATCCCCATGTTGATATGAATCCACCAGTCCTGAAATGATCACTCTTGCGAGTTAACATTCTCCTATTGTACTGCTGCAATTTTCTATATATTCTTTGCATGTATACAATAAAGTAGAACATGCGCCAAAGTTTCAAACTGCTCCCACACATTTTGCACACGGGATCTTCTTCGATGCCTCTCTTGATAAGCTGGTCCTTAGTAGGTAAAATGCCATTCCAACCTTTCTATATAAAATGCTTGAGTTTCCCTTTCACTCCTAATCTCCATAATCTCCTCTAGAGCCAACATAGTATGACCCTTGAATTGTTGTTTTCTGCTTTGTTCTCTTAGAATCTCCTAATAGGCTGATTTAATCGTATAACTTCCATAACGATTAGGATGCCAAATGAGCTTATCTTGCCCCCTCACTGATTAATTGGAATAGAACATATTATCTCAACTTCATAATTGTTGAAAATCTCTCCAATTAGTTACCTATTCCATGCCGTACTCTCGTGATTCAGGATCCTAGAGTTCAATTCAACATCAAAGGGAACTTTTCTATTGATGTCAATTCCTCGGTGCTATGGGAAGCTGTAACTATTGCCTCCTAGTTACCCTTCTGATTTACTAACTATTTTTCTGCTTTTGTAACAAGATAAATGATGAATTGTCCATAGAAATACATATAAAGGTCACAAGCATTAATGTTTCTGAAGACATTCATTCAGCATATGCTGTTAAAAACTGTGGGACTATAGCAGAAGAAATTAAAATAGTCCTGAAATGGTCCCAAATTCAGGAAATCAATGGAAAATATTGAAGTTCACGAATTAGAACTGCCAGCCATATACAGCAATTTGATCTTCTTCTAGCCAGAAATCCTTATGTTATCCTCTTCTAGTCCAAGAATAACAATTCAAGAGCCAGAATCATTCACTTTGTTTTTTAAATTTATATTTAACAAAAACTATCATAACCTATTCTAATGAGAGGAGGAGAGGCCAAAACTGGGTTTATTTAAAAATTTAACACTCTCACCATTTCAAAAAAAAAAAAAAAGTGTTCTTTTTCAAAGAAGTATTTTGAAAGTAAATTTTTTTTTTTTGGGACTAAAAGTATGAAGTTACTAACCTTTTTTGCAATATACAATATTACCTAAGTTCCAAATATTTTGTCCCCACAGCATTAATCTCCACAATATGAGAGACTAAATCATTTAGGCTTTGTTTGGATAAGATTCTTATTTATAAAAAGTTCATTTTTCTTAAATAAAAATAAAATATCTAAACACATTTTTATTTTAAAATTTAAAATTTAAAATTTTCTACTCAAATTCCTTTCACATAATTATAAAAAAAATTTCCTCCTATTTTTCCACCCAAATACTTTTTTCTATAAAAAAATACCCACAAAATTTTTTACACATTCCAATACAACTTTTCTCAAATAAAACACAATCCAAACGAAGCCAGTTTTGTTCCCACAAGTCAAAGTTTGCTTTCCATGAGAAAACTTAGAGACAAAGATAAACTTTTTTATTTTTATTTTTTTATAACAATTTCAAAGGCAGTGGTTTCCCACATTGACTTTTGTTTCCTCCAAACCCCATAATTAAATAAAACAAGAAGATTTAGTTAACTGCACTTTAAACTCAGAGTGTAATAACTACAATGCTGGTTGCATAGAAGTTCCAATCGTTTTTGTCTCATTGATTATCTTCTTGTACTCGTGATAAAAGTCCACACATTCAAGGACACAATACCTAGGCTGTCACTCTGCCATGGAGTCGAAAACACAAAATCGTTTTGTACTAAAATTTGGAGGTTAATGTTTGTATGAATTTGGGCGGTGGATTTTTAAAATTGGAGTAGGTAGTTATTTTGGTTCGAAGCAAAGAGGAAAGAATTTCAACGTTTTTTTTTGTTTTTGTTTTTGTTTTTGTGTGCGTGTGTTGTGCATGTATAGCAGTGACATCTTTGCTGCATCTCGTGAGAGAGGAATGAGGATTGAGTCCCACTGAGTTTGTCTATTTTTCTGGGACATGGGACATTATTAATGCAGCATTTATATATTTTGTAGAGTATTTTTTGTTCACATATGTAGTCACTGTTGAAAACCACTTTGCACTGTCCTCTATATATTGCATGTTTCTTGGATTTTAAGATCAATGATGTATTGAAATATGGATCTATAAGAGTAATAAGGGCCAACTCAAATATTAAAATAAGTAATAATATTAATAAAATTTTTTAATGAAATATTTTAGTAATTAACGTGATATTCATTTAGTAAATTATTAGTGAATCATTAATAGATTGCTATTTAATTGTTTTTGCTATACAAATATTATGCAATTATGAAGGGATATCGTTGAGATTACTATATGTATTATTATTTTATTAAAATTACTCTTTTTTAGAAAATGTGTTAAATTTGATTCTCATTGCTACCAATGCACACCAAACCCTCTCCTTCAATATGCTCAAAAGTTATAAACTTAATTACTTGTATTAATATTTGTGTAGTCTGTTTTAACTTCCAAAATTTTTGATTACATATGCACTTGGAAGTTTGAGATTGAAAAGGTTTTATTTTTACCTCTCCAGTTGCTTAACTAAAATTTCCAAAATCTTTCGTTGGTTCATATATAATTGGAAGCTTGAGATTACCAAAGTTTTATTTTGGTAAAAGATGGTTCCATATTATACCTTAGTGGCATTTGACTTTTCTTTGCATATATTGATTTAAAAAAAAAATCAAGGGCATTGGAGAATGTGACACATGCAAAATTTTTAGTTTTGCTTCTTTTTTTTTTCAAAGAGAATGATTTGTATCATTAGACATGACAATATTTTATCTTAACTGTTAATTTAACACAATTCTTTTCTTTTATTGAGATTTAGGATTGGCTATGTAAAAAATATCTAACATTTAAGTATGTTTAATATGGATTGAGTTAGATTTTCTTTTTTTTTCCCCCCAAAATGTATTAATACTCTCAACAAAAAATTAGAGTGAAAAATTATAATAACTGATGTAACAAATAAATTTTTTTTTATCTATCACACCTAGTAAAAAATAAATAATAAATAATTATGTTTTTCTTATTTTTATCATATTATTCATTATGACTTTTTATTATGTAATTTCATTAAAATTATCATTATTCTACCACACTTATTGAAAGAGTAAAAAATGAATAATTATGTTTCTCTTATTTTTATCACGTTATTCATTATGACTTTTTATTATATAATTTAACTACAAATATCATTGTTTTTCACTAAAAGAATAATGAAATTATTCTTTTCAAAGGGTGGACTACAAATGTTGAGTCCTATGTGTACTCGACTAAATAAATATTATATGCAATAGTTATACGAGATAAACTGTACCTAGTTTGTACAAAATAGAAAAATAAAAATATTTTCAACTTCTTTGTATTTTTTATTAATTTCTTGTAATTTTACCTTGACTTGGGTGTTGACTATTCCCCTCAAATATCCAACCCTCACAAATAGTTTGCTGCATTAGTTAACAATATAGTTACAGTTGGACTGAATATTTAATAGATTATCCCTCACACTTCTCTATAATTATGATTTTTTTCCCCTAAATAATCCATTGTATTTATCCAATTTCTACCATAAGAAAGGAAAACTCATTAAACCAGGGAAGGTAACACCGCAGCCTCTTAAATTGGAGAGATATAGCGACAATTTTCTTTTGGTTGGTAAGTGAATTATCAAAAATTTTTTTTAAAGTTGAGTACGTTTCTCTTAACCACCATTCCTGTGTTTGTTTTTCATATCTTCAAACAAATTAATAAATTCCATGTGCCATTTGAGGCTGCAAGAATGTACTGCCTTTTCTGTCTACCAAACATTTTTGCCTAATTAGTTATACTGTAGTGGTTGTTAGAAAAAGGAGATTTCCTTCGCCGTATACATATTCAATGTAATGAAAATAAGAATTTATATTTGCTCAATAAGGAGATTTGACGCATCCTATGAATGACGGATATCCATGGTTCTTATCAACAATTCCAATGTTCACATTGACAATAACATGTCTAATTTTGAAAGACAGCATTCATTGAGCATTGAGAGATCCAAAATTATGTCCTCAAACGTAATAATGTCTCTTTAACACTCTTAAAAGTTTTCTTTAAGAATTAATCGGATAGGACTTGGGGTTAAGATTTTCCCTTTTTTTTTTTTCCCTTTGTTCTAAAACGTAGTATTATTTTCTTTTAGTTAGCAATATTAACATATATTTACCTTCTTGGAAATCACAAATTAGTACTAATTTTCTTTTTGTTTGCTTACATTAGGCTGTAATGGCTCGAGTCAATCTCCCGATCTCGCATATGTGGATGCTTTTATACGCCGAGTTATTTTTTATTTGGTAATATTTAACCTACTTTGATTTACATTCACAAATTTAATAAATGTAGCATTGGTGCAGTAGTACTATAAAAGTTGCATATAGGATATCTAATCACGACTACCATTTCCCGTCCCAATTTTCCTTCCCAATGAGAGAGTGAAGCTGAAGTCTCTGTGCGGCCTCTTTTTTCCTTTGGGAAGACAGCAGACTCTCACTTTGCCTTCTTATCATTTACTCTCTTCTCTGTCTCTTCTGTCTTTCTCTCTCGGCTTTTCATTTGACAGCCTAGGAGCATTTGCTCCTTTACTCCTTTTATCATTCCATAGAAAAATCATTGCTTGTAAGCCAAAAAAACAGGAAAAGAATCCGTGAGGCCATCGTCAATCAATGGAGTTCCAGTTTGATCTTGAAAACCCTTTACCAATTTCTAATGATTTAATCACTGAGTCAAGCGTGTTTTCCCTGTTCAGCATTGAGGCTGATCACATTCCTTCGAAGGAATACTGCCAAGAATGTCTTAAAGACTCAAGTCTCCAATTTATGACGAGGGAAAAAACCATCTTTTTAATCTTGCACTTCTCTCAAAAATTTGACCCGTTTTTATCCTATCTTGCCATCAACTATCTTGATCGTTTCCTGTCCTGCCATCCCTTTTCGGTAAGTGAATTTGTTACGTTAATTTATGCAGTTTTAGCCGAACAAATGTTGACAGTGATGGATTTTTGTTAGTGCAGGAAGGGAAGCCATGGATCTTGAGAGTTGTTGCACTTTCTTGTGTTTCGTTAGCATTAAAGATGAGAAAAACAGAGTCAATATCCATCATGGATGCGCAGGTAAGGATGCAATTTTAAGTTGAATTTAGTTGATAAAAATTGCAGAAATTCGGAGAGTTTTGTCATGAATTTGTTTTTGCAGAATGATGGAGGTTTCATGTTTGATTGCCTAACAATTGAAAGAATGGAGCTTTTGATCCTTGGAGCTCTCAAATGGCGTATGAGGTCCATTACACCATTCTCTTTCATTAATTACTTCATCACATCGTTTCAATTCAAAGACCTTCCATCAACACAAGCCCTGAAGGCTAGAGCCACTGAAATCATTTTCAAATCTCAATATGGTAAAAATACTGTCTTTTTAATCTTTATTGTCATTTGTTGCTCGTAGAAAACAAATTAAGAGACGATAAAGTTTGCATTTTTTCCATTTCAGAAATCAAGCTATTGGAGTTCAAACCATCAATCATCTCAGCATCAGCCCTTCTCTCTGCTTGTCATGAATTATTTCCTCTTCAATTTTCATGTTTCAAAAAGGCTATCCTGAGCTGTTCATATGTAAATGAGGTTAACTTTTCTAGCTTCCCATTTTGTGATATGAAATTCAAGTTTCTGTTTCTTCCTTCAGTACTCACAAATTTCTCTCATGTGGGCTGTTTGAAACAGGACATTTTTTTAAGCTGTTACATTATAATGCAAGACATAGCAAAGGAAGATTTTGAGTCTGTCTTAGACACGGCTTCCTACTCATACACCCCAGCAAATGTACTTGATTTGCATTACTCATGCTCTTCGAGCTCGGAAAATGACGGGAATAGTCAAACTCAGACTCATATTACCAATATAACTGAAGCCAGATCAACAGCTTCTGCTGCTACACTTTGGCTGGGGAACGACCTAAAACGTAGAAAGATTGGTGTGTTCAGAACTCAGAAGCCATCATAAGCAGCTTTGCCAGAAAAAAGTATTGACATTGGAACATTATTGAGTATAGGTTGGATACTGATTTGATTAGATTTGATTTGATTTGAAAGAGGCAAAAGCTAATTTATGAACTTACTAGTATCGGCTGAAAATTTTGCAGAAGCAGCAGCAGCAGCAGTAATACTGATCCATTGGGAGAGTGATGGTAGCTTTGCAACGCATCCAAGAAGTAAACAAGAAAAGAAGGCACAGTCTTGACTCTTTGGAGTATTGAGTCTCATTGACTAGTAGTGATAGTGATGCAAATTTTATTACAAAAGAGAAGGGTTGGCGATGGCATTTGGCAATTGGTATTTGCCAAATGGTTCAATATTTTTGTAGTCTTGTTGGTCTTGGTTGGCAGGTGACTTTTACTTACTGTTGTCACCGTTGAGAAAAGGGGGGAAAAAGTTGGAAAATATGAGGAGAGAGAACAAAAAGAATTTTTGTTTCTTTCTGTCCATGGGATTTGGAGGGGCTGGGTGACAAAGACATAATGTGATTTGAAAGTGTAGTTGGGTTGAGTAGTTGAATTAGTATGACTCTGTGTTTACTGGTTATTGATGTTTGTCTGTTCTTTTTATATGTCCTTAAGGATTATAACAATCACATATAGGTAAAATAAATAATTATCATTTGATATCCTTATGATACAGTTGAATGGTAAGTCCTTTGTTCCGGACTGTTAGGTCAAGGGATCAAATCGCTGTGATGGCGTAGATTACTGCTATTCAGTCTTTGACCTTCCACACCTGACTTGCCAAATGTGATTTACATCCTCATGGGGGCGTAGACGTTAACCCACATGGGAACTAAGAGGAAACCCCTTTTAAAAAATAAAAAAATAAAAATAGTTATCATTTGATTTTTTTACATCATTTTATTCTGGCTTAAAAAGTAAATTTGGTTGGAAATGTAATGTAGTTTAAAAATATCATATATGTTCATATTAAATATGTCTCAAATTTTGTCAAACTTGTTACATTAATTTTATTTATTTAAGTTATAAAGAATAATACAATAACTATGGATGTGTGCGGATTACGTTCCATAATAGTTATAAGATGAAAGATATATTAAAAAATATAAAAATGTGTTTTGAAATTTCAATTCGTATCTAACTTATAGCTACTTAATACAATAAACTAATCACAAATGAACAATAAAATTTTAAGTATATTTTTGCCACCTCTAATTCTGAGTAATGTGTCCACAAATTATTTTTTGTAAATGAATTAGACTGTAATTGTTACACTCAATATATATTTTTATTTTGAGTGTGCAAAATTGCAAACAATAAATTTTTTTGTACACAACTAAACATTAAAAATAATAAGTCAAAAAGAAAATAACTCTGTTTTTTTTTTTAAAATCTGTTTTAAGAAATAGTTTCTTTATGTTGCTTAACACAAGTTGAAAGAGTGAAATTTGAGCAAAGCATCTCTAAAAATTAATTTATTTCAAAAAGAGCCCGAACAGAACTTTATTCAATAATGTCTGCCACATCCACTCTGGATTTGCGATGTGTTGGGCCAGAACAGAGCTTTATTAAGGGTTTTGTCGCTTGTTTTTGGGCTACCAAAGCCTATAATAAGTAGGATCTTTATTGATCCAATCAAAATCAGAAAAAGCCTTTTTTTTTTTTTTTGGTTAATGTGAATTTTATACCAATACGAGTATAAATTTACAATAATGGTCCCCCAAAAACTGAGATATTAGAGATTTCGCTATCTCAAAAATATGACCCTACATTTGATATCTTGGGAGGCAGTATATGAAAGTCACCACGAAATCACAGAATTGAATATGGACCACATTGGTGGATATGATAGAATGTCATGTCATGTCCTGCCCTATGGTGATTTTAATATGAAGTTGATAAGTAGGTATAGTTCTGGAAATTGAAAGCTTGCCAGACAGTACAGTTTATTGCTTTTCTTTTCTGTTTTTTTCTTTTACCTTGGATACAAAATGAAGTTCTAGAAAAAAAATATATGTTAAGAAAGCGTAATCAATTTAGTGTCAAATTGTGAATTGATTTTATAGTGTAAATGAGTCGAGCCGAACATAAGATTTGACAAATTTGAGATGTGTATGGATTGTAATTTGAAAACACATTTTTATACTTTTCAAGGTTTTGCGATTTCTAGTATATTTTTTTCCCATAATTTTAAAATTTTTTACATCTCACAATTGTATTTTAAAATGTAGTCGATACACACCCTTGAACTCAAGACTCAAGTGTTGTGTTTCCAAAAAAAGAAATTCAATCCCAAGCTTGAATTTTAAAAAAAAAATCTATTTAAGAAATTCTCTATATTGTATAAAATAATAAGTTGTAGATAACTTATTCTCTCCATTCCAAAAGGAGTTCATTTTAGGTCAAACATAACTTTTTTTTTAATTGTTAAATATAATACTTTTCGTATATCATTAAATGCATAATTTTATATTTATATTTATATTGTTTAATTAGTAGTAGAGATATTAGAGATATTTTATTTTTTAACTAGACTCTTTTTTCAGAGATTAAAAAAAATTTTAGAGTGATTTTTTTTTTTTTTGCAGAAAAAAGGAGTATTTACACCATAGTATTAAAAACATTAATAACCACATTAGAGAAAACCCGAATGTAAAAATAGGTGTATTCCATTGGAACATAAGATTTCAATGGCTAAGAAAGAGTGGAACTAAACCTTGAGCATCCTATAATTTGTGCAACACCAAATGAGCACCATGCTCTGGTTGAAGTGTCATAATGGAGTGAGGAGCATGAGTATAGGATGGAGAAAGGTCAAAGGAGAATCGTTGCAGAATCATTGCCATAGCCAATTTTGCTTCCATCATAGCAAAGCTTTGTCCAACACAAATTCGAGGTCCCCAACCAAATGGGAAAAAGGAAACTTGGCCCTTTGCTGCATTTGAAACTCCATCCCTAAATCTCTCAGGTTTGAACTCTTCTGCATCATCACCCCATATTTCAGAGTCATGATGCAGTAGGATAACTGGCAATATTAACCGAACCCCCTCGGGCAATGATAATTTCCCTAATTTAGTTCCTTCTTCAACTTTTCGATCAATTGAAACTAGTGGAGTATACAATCTTAAAACCTCATTAAAGATCATTGTCATCTACAAAAACAGAAGCACAGATATGTTGTTACCATGTGTATTCGGAAAATTTTCAGAATAGAAAATCAAGTAGAGATGTAATTAATCATACTTCAAAACATCCCAAGTGATATGAAAATGGCCAGTGAATAATTTACCATGACACATTCTAGGAAACTGTACCTCTTAAATCCAATAAAAGTAGAACTTTCATTTCATTATTTTCCATGAAGATTTTCAGATGTTATTACTGTTAGGGACTAAACCTTTTTTTGGGTCATATTCTTCTCTTATAAATAGATGTGAGATTTATGAGAACCACCCACAAATCTCGAAAATAACAAAAGCCCAGTGATGGAATATGGAAGGGACTTACGATTTTTAGATGATTAAGCCCATCTAAATTTGGGTCGTCTCTCCCAAAAACTTTGACTACTTCTTCTCTTGCACGGGATTGCCATTCTTGATGCCTGCTGAGTAAAACCAATGTCCATATAAGCAATGATGCAGTGGTTTCCTGCCCAGCAAAATAAAAGAGTTTGCACTCTTCAATAACATCATCTATGCTCATGCCAAAGCTTTTGTCGCCATGTATTTCAATCTCCTTTGAATTCGACTCCAATAGTAAGTTCAATAAGTCATCATTAGCAGGTTCTCCTGATTTCATTTCTTTCAGTCTTTTATCAATCATTTCTCTTATTGTGGCATGAATTTCTTTCTGAATTTCCTTTATTCTTCTAATCCTCTTAGTTGGCAGAAACCTGTTGATTGGGAAATCAGGAAGCAAGAAAGTAACGAGTGATTCTCAAACCAGAGCTGGGAATTTTTGTTAATGCTTTCCTTCTCCATGCCGAACAGAATGTGAAACGAAAATCCTGCGAGTTTACCTTGATCCGGGGATATAGAATGATTTAAATGCACTCACAACTCTCTCTGCCTGTTCCTTCTGAAGTTCAAATATTTTCCTTCCCTCTTCATAATTACTGCTAAATGCTGTGCGAGAAATTGCATCACTGGTTAAAGATTGAACGTCTGGCCAAACATCAAATTCACAGGATCCTTCAGGTGAAACACTTTGCTCCCATTTCCTCAACATTTCAGTAGCACATAAATGAAAATCTGGCAGCATATGCTATTTGTTGGAACCAAAATAAGCCTAATTAGGGCCAAAGGTAATAATATACCATCTATAGGATTAACTACAACAGCTGCAAAGCTCTAACTCATAAGAAATTGCAGTGTGTCAAAACTATAAGATAATTTTTAGTAAAAGAGTATTCGAGATTTCAGTCTTCTTAAGGATCAAGAGATTAGTTTTGCTGCATGGTCAATCTAGCATATCTGGAGGCAATAGGACCTGGAAAATTTTTCACAATTTGCCACAGCCATATCTAATAGTGCAACCGATCTTAAAGGGTGTCAGGTTTGTAGTTTCAAGCTGGAAGATGGTAGGTAAATGGAAGAAACATAGAAATTAAGTTAGATATTTGCTGGTCTGTTTTGGATGTTAAGTAGCATGCTGTTGGAAAGAACTTTTTGGACAACACTTAATCAAGAATTTATTGTTTTTCAGTCTTCTCCATTTTTTCACATATAGCACATAATCTAAGACAGGTATAGGAATTATTGAAGAAACAAAAACAACAACTGATTCATCACCTAAAACAAGGTGATGCATAATGGATGAAGGGATATGCCCCCCAACTTGTGCACTCTTTCTTGCCAAACAAAAAGTTACCGAATAAGGCATGAAGTTAAAAAGGTTTAAACCTCATTCATTTTCCAAAAAAGTCCACCGTTGAAGAATAGCCCATTCCAAATCATAAAGCTAAAAACTTTCAAACATAATAGAAGTAAGGGTAAAATAAAACCTTGAGTTTCTCTAAATGAAAAGCAGGACTGATTATTTTGCGATGTTTGGCCCATTTTTCATCCTCTGTGGCTACTAGACCTTGTAACAAATATTTGCCAAGTGGATGAAAAACGGGCTTTTGGTAGAGGGTATACTTGAGCATGATCTCCCTCATTAGTTCAGGTTCTAGGATGATGACTGCAGGAAGGGGGCCAAACCACACGAAGGAATTCTTACCTGTAATTTTAATGCAAATATATCAAATACATCAAAGTTTCAAATCCTAGAGAGTAGAGACAATAAATCATTTATATTGCAATTTGCAACTTGAAATCACCCCAATCTAAGTCACAATTATCATACAATTCATTTTCCTAGGAAAGGCTAAATATACGAAACAAGAATAGTGAACGGTAGAAAATGCAATCAAAGCACAACAAGCATTTACAAAGCAATTCAGGACTGAATAGGTTGCTACAAGGAATTGAGCATACCATACTTCTCGATGGTTTTGACTAAGAAAGGTGTAACTCGGGGAGGAATATCATCAGAAAGATTGATCGGCTTGGATTTAGCTTCTTTAAACGAGGCAAGCAACTCTTTGAAATCTCCATATAAGAACTTGTAGGAATTTCCATTAAGGCCTTGTGCCCTGAGGCATTTCTCTAGTTTTCTTGGCGTAAACCATACTGAATTCAGCACCCTCCATGCCAAGAACAGAAGAGCAAGCACAGAAGAAACTACTACTGCTATGAGAATGTTCATGTTTTCTTGGAATTTTTCGAAATGAGTCCCAGTGATTATCCAACTTAATTCCTATATGACATGCTACGATCGGTATTTGACCTTGGAAGGCGGAGGGTACGGTGACTCCATTTTGTTTTAGTAATATTGATAATGATATGGAAGCTGACCCCCTAATATTCTATCTGGAAATTTTGACAGTTGGAAACCAACTAATATCAAGATCAAGATGAGGCATCCAACTTTTTTTTTCATAAAGATTCATTATATTAACTTTGTAAAATCAAAGCAAACTAACTCATAAAATATGCTCCACTTAAAATTATGCCTTTTCAATTTTTGCGGATACAAATCAAACTCTCTTGCATCTTTGTAATATTGGAATATAATTTGAATTTGTAATATACAGAAACAGAGTAATTATTTTCTTATTTTATTTTTTCTTCTTGCACTTGCTCTTTATTTACGGAGATGATAAAATGAACAATTGGTAGTAGTATTATTTCTGTAGATAAGGTCAAGGGTGGTAATTAGGTAGGTTGAATCACTCAAAATTTGAGTTACTAATGAATTGGGAATTTATGAGTTATGACGTAATCTAATCAATATAATTATAGATAAAATTTGAGTTGAATTGACCAAAAAGGTTAAATTTATTATTTTTAAAAATTTAAGTGGCGGTTGACTAATTATTTTTTGCCACTTGATAACAACCAGCCGGCTGAATTTGGGCAGATTGTCAGAATTGGGTCAGAATCCAATTAGTTGGTTGCTTTTTTATCACCATTTGAATTTTTAAAAATAACAATTTTAATTAGTTGGCTTGATTGGTTTCAACCTAATCTAATCTATTAAATTATATGGCCCATTCGACCCATAAATCATGTAATCCAAATTAACGGGTTAAAATAATGAATTAATTGGGTTAATTTTGGATTGGATTAATTTTTACCACCCTTAGATAAAGTAGATAAAAAAGATGAATAAAGTCATTTCGAAATTTTTAAATAAGCATTTAGAAATTATTTTTCTCTTGTGGTTAAACGGAATACTAAGTGTGATACTTTATTTCATTACAATACTCTTTAATCAAACATCAGCTAAGAAGATGAGTAAGCCAAGCATTGAGGATTGAGGGGAAAGAAAAAAAAAACAATATTTATAATCATTTGAAAGCTGGAAAACTGATTGGGCCATTCAAAAAGCATCTATAAGTCCCAGAATTTTTATGGGCTTGGCTTATAAATTTTTGAACTGCAAATTGATGGGCTTGGCTTATCAATTTTTATTCATGAGACTTGGGCATGGTTTGTCACGCTTTAGCCCAAGAACGCTTTAGCCCAAGAACTTAAAAAAAACTATAAAACCAGAAATTAAATTACTGCAACTTCAGTAGCCAGACCAGTACAATGTAGTTGATGGCTTTAGTGGAACAACGACGACGTTTGATCCCTTCCCTAAACGCACCCGTTTTTGACTTGGACTTTCCTGACATTCCCTTCCCCTTTAACAGTGGGCTTGTCCTCCAGCCTGGAAGTTGGAGACGGCTGCTGCGAATTGTTTGGACCTCCCATGAAGCTTCATCCACGTTCATGCCCTCCCAAGCAATCAACCAATGAGTAACTTTTTGCTGATTCTTCGGAACTACTTTCCTTCGTAGCATTTCTTCATGTCTCAAAGGGCAGGCATCTTCCTCACTAAATTCAGAAAAATCATCTGCTGAAATTGGAGCTGGTCTCAGAAATTTCTTCAACTAGGATACCTGAGATATTGGAGTTGTAACTTAGAATGATCAGGGGGTTTAAGTCTGTGGGCTATTGCTCCGATTTTCTCCAACCCCTGAAAGAGTTCATAAAACCTGGCAGACGGCTTAAGGCAGATTTTTTTAGCCACTGCTTGCTGCTTACTTGGCTGCCACTTCAGAGATACCCAAACTACCTTCTTAAGGTTCCGTTCAGTCCTCCTTTGATTAGCATTATGCTTCATCCTGTTTCTTAATTGGTTCAAATGATACTTGAGAAGATGAGTAATGATCTCATCACAATATGGTGAATTCTTGTCAATCACAACATGAGAATTATCTCCTAAAATGCCTACTGAGATGTTACAGGCTTGGTACTCCTGCAGTTTTTCATCTGAACACATAACCTGCAGCTCTAAAGGCTGCCTTAACTGAGTCTCATTCAAGGTTCCGTTAAGCAAGAGACCCGAACTAAGGATTATTTTCCTCTGTAACTCCAGTAGCTGGTGTGAGCACTATAGGAGAGAGTTTCTCAGTACGGAGATCTTCAAGAACTGAGCCAATTGCATATGTGGCTGTCTCACGGGATCGCCGCTCATGCTTCACCATATTTTCTTTAACAAAAGGCATCACTAGTGGTACAGCAGCATGGACAACACTAGCAAAGCTCGCACCAAGTTTCAGTGGTTTACATATTTCTATCAATTTGATCCTTGTATCAGAAGAGGCTTTTTCTTCTCCCACCATGCTTTTGAGTATGCCAAAATAATCTTTGAAATATTCCAAGCCAATTAGGAGATCATCATCCCCCAAGTGAAGTTCTGACTTCTGAATATACCGGCATGATACCTTAATGTCTATTCCTTCAGTTTGTTCTTCGAATAACACTCTAAAACCAGCTGAGATGCTCTTGTACTTGGAAAGGTAAATCTGCATATTGCATTTGTCGAGATCCCCAGCTTTCGCTTTCCACTGCACTATAACAAGAAAGGTCTCCATAACCCGGCAAGACATAAAGATTTTAACAAAGGACTGATTCCTGGGAGTATTATGCTGTACCATCAACCTATATATTAAATACAACACCCTAGAAATCTGATTAGGCTGTGGGCAGTCAACCAAAATCCCAAGTAAACAACGGACATCATCCAGGGCTATTGAGGAAAGAGCTGTTAGAACCCATAGTTCGATTAAAAATTCATCAACAGAACATTAACTTCATCAACAGAAGTGCTGCCTCCTCTCTAGGAATTGTATCAATTGAATCACTCTCACAAATTGTCCAATAATACCGCGTGCAATTCTTAGGAATCACCTGAATAGCATTGCCACTCGTTTATCTTGTATACCTCCCTTCAAAAATGGATCCAAGGACAGTCCCGATCTCAACTCCTACATTGGCTTTTAGCTCCCTTGCAAGGTCCACAAACTCCATCTCCAGCCACAAATAAATCGGACAGCTGATGAACTCAGAGTACTTCTTCGCCCAATCCTTGAAACGCCTCCCCTCAATATAGTTATGCTGTTCCTTTTTAGAGAAGAGAGTAATTTTTGTATCTCTGCCAAGAACCTCACCAGATGTGTATCTGGATTCAGTGAAAGAACCATCCGCTGGGACACCCAAGCATACTGCTCAATATCATTGTGCTTAGTTGTTTCTATGACCTTCTCTGCCACAAAGGAATCTGAGTAGAGGCCGACCGGCCCGACCCCAAACTGCCCAATCATACTGACATTGGCCCCAGCAGCAAGATCTTTCCTGAATTCCTTCTTCAGTAGCTTCTTCGTACTTTCTGAGAATCCATCCTACTCTCCTGGGCAACATCACCCTCATAGAACACAAATATAAGTATGCTGCCGTGAGGCTCATTAATCTGAATTCGAGGACCTGATGATTCAGCCTCATAGGGCCCAGCTGCTCGATAAGCATCAAGTCGACAATTAATGGCAGGGATGCTGTTCTCTTCCTTAACCAGTTGGCAGCCGGATCAAGAAACGTCTGAATAGCATTAGCATCTCGCACGATCGATGACTCAGTGAGGACCCTGTTAACACATGAAAATAACAACTTCTTTTGCATTCCATAGCTGCATAAGGTACACATTTTTAGATCCCATAGTAGCATACTAAAGAGCTACTGAGTCCACTTCTCAGAAAGTTCCCAAAAGAGAAACAAAGAGGATCCTGACGGGTTTGTGGAAGCTCTCAAAATTATTCACTGATGCTAAGATAAATTTGCAGCAAAAGTGGATAAGGTTGAATCCAAAGGAACCCAAGTATAATTCTAAACTTTGAACAATAAATTAACAATAAATAAAACAAGGGTTTTTTTTTTTTTTGAAATTATTAACTACTAGACTAAAAAAAAATGAATGCTCAAGCAAAAAAATTAGAGGAAGAAATACCAATTTTACAAAGATTCCGATCTAAGGGTTGATTGTATTTAATTGCACCATTGATCATGGGGTCACTAATAATTGTTTTGCAAATTCAAGTATTTAACTCAAAAATTTATTAGGATAACCATAATAAATTCTCAATTTTTCTAAAATAATTGACCAAGCCAAGCATCCAAATTAAAACTTACCATTAATTGATTGGGCGCGATAACGTTTCATATCAAATTAATAATGACATTAAAATTGATGAAAACAGTTAAACTAAAATTGAACAATTGAGATAGCTGCACTTATACAATTTTGTCTTCTTAATTCCCCTAGATCAATTAGGTGCAACACAATCGATCTAGTTGCTACTTGGTTTACTTATCTATGATAATTACGAATCACTAGACTCATGGATAGTAATAGAATGAAGAGTGTTAAATCAAATTGACCAACACAATTCATCCATAGAAAAGAAAAATAAGATTCAACAAGTACTCGAATTAAAAACAAGAAAAAAGAATTAAACTCAAGACCTCACAATGATAGCAATTGAATTAACTTATTCCCTTGAATCAGAAAGAAATTCTTCAGCCACTCATGGCAGACAACATACTAACACTACTTCCTACTTTTTACCAGCTTAATTCTAGTCTCTACTCTTGTTGTGAAGGACAACTGAAAGGTTCATAAATAGAGTAGCTGATAAGGTTTAGATAATGTTAGATAAGATAAGATAACAAAAATGTTTAACTTCAATTTCATACCTAAAGTAAAGATAACATAATCCATCTAAAACTTACAACTTAATCTTTTAGTTTTGTAAGAAGAACAGTCTTGATCTAGCTCGCAACAACCTTCTCGTTGAATTTCAAATTCGTCCAACTCAGTAGTTGATGCAGCGTGGTCACGCATTACTCAAGGAGGTCTTCTAGTCATAGTTCTAGTCTATTAGACATGCCCCTGCCTTGCAGCTTGAAGTTTTTTAGTTGCCTTCCTTACAAAATTTTGCTTTTTATCTTCTTCTTCTTCTTTTTTTTTTTTCAATTTTCTGTTTTTTATACCTAAAACAAAAAGTACATCCAAATCAAATAATTTCACCCTGTAATCAATTTAATATTGGAAAAAAAATATGGACAATAAATATGTACAATTTAAATTCTATCAGATCTATAGCATGCAAAGGACATTAAATCAGCAAGTCTCATCTCAACTTCTAATGTGTACGCATGCATATGAACATGGCCATTCAAATAGCCTTTGGATTCCTTGACATTATTCAATTGCTCCAGTAAAAATTCACAATGTTTGATCAAGAGAGAAAAAAGATTTTTAGTTTTATAACTTTCCTTATTTCCCAGCTTCAGAGAATCTGGCTTTGTTTGGACAAAAGTTTTTATTTACAAAAAGTAACTTTTTTTAAATAAAAATAAAACATCCAAACATATTTTATTTCAAAATTTAAAACTTAAATTTTCCCAATCAAATTCCTCCCACATAATTTAAAAAAATTTTCCCTCCTATTATTCCCTCCAAAAAACTTTTCTATCAAAAAAATTCATCAAAGTTTTCACACATTCCAATATAACTTTTTTCAAATAAAAACAATCTAAACAGAGCCCTGGTTTTTTGTATTTTCATCCCTAAGAAGACCTTCATTGGATTTTCCAAAAGAAACATTGGTTCCAGGATAATTTTCAGAATTCTGTCCCACTACCAAAAGGAAACAATTTTTCAGATAATTTTGGCCAGTATCAGGATTCATTCTCTCGCCACCTAAAGCATCTTCATCATAATTTTTGGTTAACATTTCAATCACTGCTTTCAGTTTTTTTCACAATCTGGATAAATGGCATTTGAGATATCATTTGCTTTCTCTTCTTCTCCAGTACTTGCAATATTCCAGCCCGAAATCACATCTCCTATTTCATCTTTACCCCCTTTTTCCCCCAAATATCGAGATTAAAGCCTTAGAAAATTCTGCCCAGGTGACTTCCCCCCAAACTAACTTAAAACTCTGGAACCAAACATCAGCCCTCTCCTCTGAATAAAGTTTAGTCATATCAACTTTTTGAGATTCGCTAACTTGATGAATAGCACACATTTCACGTACTTCCTAATCCACTCTTCAGAGGTCTCTCAAATAAACATAGGCATATCAAATTTGGGAAAATATAAGGAACTAGGCTGACCATTTGTGCCCCAAAAGTGTCCCTTCTGATCATCCTCTGTCACAGGAATGAAGGTTCTACTCGCTTTAATATTTTCCTCTTCCAATACTTGTCCATCTTCATCCCAAGCTCTCAGGGCTTCCTGGATCTTCAGATCCATGGCTACTAGATGATCATCCATCTTAGCCTTCAATCTCGATATCCATTTGTCAAGTTTGGCTTCGAAGTTGATTCTCTTTTCTGTATACTTTTGATCTATCTGTCTTGTCAACTCCCTTGTATTCTTGTTAACTTTCTGATCAAACTCCATGAATTGCTCTTCCTTGATCGTTGAATGAATGCTCTGAGCCAAGAAATCAGGTCGCAGGATGGTGCTCTGATACCAATTTGTCACGCCTTAGTCCATGAACTTAATAAAAATATAAAACCAGGAATTAAATTACTGCTACTTCAGTAGCCAAACCAGTACAATGTAGTTGAAGGAAAAAGAAGAAGAAAGGTACAGCAATGGGGGTGAAAGGAAGGGCAATGAGTGGGAAGGGAAGATTCAGAAAGAATCAGAGGAGGAGGAGCGGGGAAGGACATGGGAATGAGGGAGGAAAGAACTAAGAAACAACATTACAACCAAAACCTGCTAATCCAAGACATAAGCTGGCTTTTTACGGCCATTAAGCTAACTGTAATTAACTAAATTAACTGAAAGAGGAAACGGTGGCTTTATGAGGCGAGGAAGTAACTCCCACAACCGCACGACGTCGTTCTACTTATTCCCAAATCCAGCACAAATTAGGGCATGGCTGTAGTGGAACGATGACGTTTGATCCCTTCCCCAAAGGGCCCAAACGCATCCGTTTTTGTCTTGGACTTTCCTGATAGAACCCTTTTCAGTCTGAAGCCCAAATGTAAGACTACCTTTGTTCTATCAGCTATGGGCTTGAAGAAAGGCCACATACACCTCAACACAAGAAATGGCCTACTTCCCCATGGGAGTCAATTGAAGAAAGCGGTATTTCTTCCTAAAGACTAACTAAGGGCGTACTAAAGTCTTTTCTACCTTATCCGAGGTGGCTTGTGCCAAGTTTCTTCTTTCTCTACTCGGTTGCGGGGTGGATTGAAGTCTACTCTATCTCAGTTCCCTTTGAGACTGGTAGTTTGACAAAGATCTCTTATTGGCTTTTCTTTTCAAAATTTGAGTGATGGGTTTAATTAAGTCATTTCTCAAGTTAATAAGATATTTTTTAAACGCGCTATTTGAACACTATCTCTACTTGACTTGCTTTTAGGATTGAGGTTGTCTACTCTCTATTGCACTCCAAAATTCAGAGTCATTAAAACTGTCGTGTTGTGTTGTCTTGTTCACATTCTTTCGCAATCGGTCATCTTTCTATCTAAAAGAAATGATGTTCGATGAAAGGATCCATGAACTAGTTGCGAGACTGACAAGTGCAATAAATAGAGCAAGCTAGACAAAGTTGAGTGATGAAATTAGTAATATGATTCGTCAATAAAAACATTTAAATAAAATGCCTCCTACACTAAAATATTGCAAGAAATATTATAACCGAAATCCTTTCATCTGATGTTAAATCTACAATATAGAAATAAAAACATAATTATATTCAAATCTAAATGTTAAATGAAATTCATGATCAGTAATCTAGAACCTTTATGGTGTGGACCATTTTAAAAAAGATGATTAGTTCAATTCTTATTTTTTAAAAAAATACGTTAAAATATTTGTATGATGGTTCATCAGAAATCTATTACTTCTTTTGTCACCAAAAAAAAAAAAAAAAGAAGAGTTTAGATTCAAAAATTTTATTTGTTCTTAGAAAAAGAATCCAATTATGATGTGAAATTGTTGAGCTACTCTTATCAATAATGACAATATATAACTCAAATTAAAAAATAAAGATATAGATATAGAAGTCTATATTTTTTTATGCATTAGATGTACTATAGCTTGTAATTTGAAAAAAATTTATCAAATTAAAAGTTTTTTTTTTTTTTTTGAAGATGAAGAGAAAAGAGTATAATTCAGTTGGACAACTTTCTTTTTTTCCCTTTAAATAAGTAATAGTAAGATTTCAAGCACAATCTCATATTTCCTTTTGATGTTAATTAAAATTTATGATGATAGCAATTCTTCTTCTTCTTTTCTTTCTTTCTTTTTTTTTTTTGTATAAAGCATAGAGTGCAATTTAATTATCCAAAAAAAAAAAAAGAATTGCTGTCATCATAAATTTTAATTAACAGCAAAAGGAAATATGAGATCGTGCTTGAAATCTTGCTGAGATTAAAGATCCCGCATCAGACGCCTATAAAATATTAAGATTAAAAAAGAATTACATTATCAGATGTCCAACGTGTTGAATGGGTCGATATTAATTTAATAAGAATAATATTAAATTGGCGTGCTGCACTTGTGCTTCGTGAAATCATTATCATCTTCAAAACAATTCCCAAAACATAAGTCATTATAATTTTACCCCTCTGTCTTAAATTTTTTTTTTTTTACTTTGATTCAATTATAACTTTTTATTAATTATTAAATATAACACACTTATTATATTAATTAAATGTATAATTTTATATTTATATTTTTAATTGTTAATTATAGATATATATAATTATTATTAATTTTTAAAATTTTAATTTAAAAATAGACTTTTTTTTAAAATAAAAAATTCTTGAAAGTGGGCTTTTTAAAAAATTCTTGAAGGAATAATAACTCATTATTAATAATCTTCTTTTTTTTTTTTTTACAAACCACATTATCAATAATCTAATCTCAACTTTATGAGGTCTTCGTTGTGTCGTCAGCATGTAAACGTCAGCCTACTGGTAATAAATGGATTGAGGAAAATTAAAAAAGATGAGTGGAAATAATTTTGTGATTTTTTCTTTTTTAAATTGAGATTTTCCCCTTATTTAATTGTCACGTTAGAATTAATAATTATGTACGAAAAAGGTGAGCTGAGACCATGGCACCTATGAAAAAGACAAGGCACCGAAAAGATAGATATCCTTGAAAGTGGGTTTTTTGTTTTGTTTTTTTTGACAAGGAGGGAATAATAACCCACTATCAATAATCTAATCTCAACTTTATGACGTCTTCATTGTGTCGTCAGCATGTAAACGTCAGCCTACGGCTAATCAATGGATGAGAAAAATTTAAAAAAATCAGTGGAAATAATTTTGTGGTTTTTTCTTTGAGATAACCCAAAATAATTTTTCACATAGTAACAAATGATTTTTTTAGTCTCTTACCTTTAAAATAAAAACAAATGGTTCCTCACATTTTATGAATGTATCATTTTAATTTTTCGTTATTATTTCGTTAGTTTTCTATCATAATAGTGACAGAATAGTATCAAAATAGTAATAAAAAAGTAACGAAAGACTAAAAAAAACATTCATAAATTATAATAAACTATTTATTTTTGTTTTAAAAATAAAAAATTAAAAAAAATTATTCACTAATAAGTCATTTTGAGATTATCTCTTTTTCTTTTTGAATTGTCACATTAGCATTAATAATTATGTACGAAACAGACAAGGTCAGCTGCCAGCAGGGTACCTAGGAAAAAGACAAGGCCTACAACAAAGATAGATATTCAATCACTATATGTGTGGGAACTAAAACTTTAGTAATGTGGGGTGACATAATCTAAAGCCTAAATCTTCCCACACAATTTGACAACATAAAAATAAAAGAATTGACACATACATCCAATACGTGGGTCCAACATTGTTTGAAAAATATAAACTAAAAGAATTGACACTTGATCATACATCCAATGCATGGGTCCAACAATGTTTGAAAAATATTTTTCATTGTAAATAAGAAAAGAAAGTGTAAAGGGACGACCAAGAAGTGGTAAATTGTAAAAGAGCATGATTTGATTGATATATAAAACTGTAATTCCAATGAATGTGAAACAAGAAGATATAAGGATTGTTAAAATGTCATTATCATCTTAGTTTACCATACCATTTTGTTCCAAAATATAACAATGTTTTGTATTTTGAATTTTCTATGTGACAATATTTGCAGGATGAAAGTGACTAAACAAGATGTCAATTTGAAGATATACTAATCAAAAGTCATATAAATATTATCTTAATCATTGAAATTTTCATTATAAATGTCATTAACCAAACATAAATATTAAAGAAATTTATTGACCAATTCAAAGTGCAGTTAAACAAAAAAAAACTTCCTTTTAAGAACAAAGAATTGAAAGATATAAGTTTATTAGCTGGCTAGTTTTGTTGGATTTATACTCTAACTTCAGATCATCATCTGTACAATAGTACCCAGAACTGCACCCCAAGTTTACTCTTTTATATTTAAGCTTTAAATTCCTAGTTAAGAATTATGATTTTGACACTCCACTATTTTTTATTAGCATTTCTTTTTTGTCATAGAAAATATAACTAACCCCACAAATTTTATACTTTTGACTACAAATAAAGAGTGCTAATAACAAATAGAAACTTGCTAATAGCATTCAATTCTTAATTCTCCTATATTATCTCCAGGAATTTTGTATCAAATTCAACACTCTTAGCAGCCTTTTGTGTATTGGGCATCCCTATAATTCAGTGCAAATTCTTGAAGATGTGTCTAGTAGATCAAATTAGATTAAATTCGAAGCAGCTAATAAAAAAAAAATCTCATGAAATCAGAATCCTTTACCTATTACTCAAATATTTATTAGATCACTAAATTAATATCCTTAAAACAAGAATGAACTATCAAATATCAATTACGTAGAATCAAATTGAGGCAATTTTAACCACCCGTGTTTATCTCAGTGGGCAACCAGAAAAGGCATCAAGATTATTTCGGAGTGCAGGTTTTGAGATCAATCGAGCTTTTCCATAATTTAAATTAAATTAGAATATATTACTTTTACAACTACCATTTTTTTTTTCTCTAATGATTCAATTGAATTTCAACCACTATTATGAGTCCAGACTCAATCCTCATCAATGAAATCCTTAGAAATTTCAATAAACACAAGGAATGAATTCACGTTGGGCTAAAAGTCTACATAGGCCAACTACAAACATTAAATAGTTCCGGGTTATGAACAAGTGACTATAAAGGACGTTCAAAGGTTTTATTAGATAGGGTTACGAATAATGATGTGGTTGTTTCCTGGACCCCCCATGAATGTGGCAATTCAATAAGGTAAGACAAAAGCAATAAAATGATGTTGAAAGGTGGTTCAACATTTGACACAGAAGAGACTCACTATTAAGTTAGTTCTTCTTCTGCGACTTCTAGAGCACTTATCTGTAGAAACAATTTTTTTTTATAAATTTGTGAATAGGGTTGAGTTGAATACTTTGCATTTACCAAAAGTAACAATTTCCATGGAAAAATAAATTAGTGTGAAAACGTAGAAAAGCTAAGATAGAACGAGTTGAAATATGAAAGGGAGAACATGCATGATCTTAATTGTGAAGTTGAAATGAAGTGAAATATTAAAGGAGGAAATGCATGATGTTAACTGTCGATGTTGAAAAGAAGAGAAATGTCAAAAGTAGAAAATGCATCATGTTGAAATGAAGTATTGTAGGGGAGGCTACGTAGAGTGGTTCAATAAAAATTAAGAATTCAATAAAAACTAAGAGTTTAACTTGAATTTAAAAGTTTAAACCATTAGATTTTAGCTTCTTTCCACTTATTATGTATTCTAATTCTTTTTATTTTTTTTAATATAGGACAATATCCATAAACACCATAATTATTAACAAGGGTTTGGAAATACTATTTGGCAAAACAATATTTATTAGTGAAACTCGACAATGAAGCCTAAATCGGTTTTAATTGTTGATAGAATATTCATTCATTAGTTGGATTTATCTAATTATTGTGTGAAGCCCTCATCATAGATCTTTTTCCTTATGTGACACAGTTTTTTGTTGGGGGGAAAAAGCCATGGACAAAATATATTAAAAGTGGTTTAATTGTTCAAACAAAGCCTTTTGTGTTTCCTTCCTTTTTTTCTTTTTAAATAATCATGCTAAGTGAAATCAAGTGATGATGTAAAATGTTAGATGTAGAAAATAAAGTCACTTAAGATAGGAAATGATTTTGTTTGAGGATTTATGTGCTCAAGTAAGATTAAATTAGATCAAGGATACATGATTCCACTTTGAACCTTTTGAACTTAATTGAGCAGGTGGAGGACACCAATTTTCTTAGTAGGCCATCATTTGTTTTAAAAAATGATATGATGACAAAGTATTTGGTAAAGCCTGTCTAGTAGTTAATAAGTCCATAAAAAAGGACCAAAGGCAAGAATGATCAACGTTTGGGAACGGTAAAGCATTCAATTTTAAATGGTTTTCATTTTTTATATTGAATTTTTTACAAGGTACATGTGATGCAATTCGTGTCTGCCCGTTTCAAAACAATCGTTAATTGGCCTAGGAAAATCGATCAACCATTTGATAATTACAAGTCCAAATTTATAAAAAAGATCCCCTCTAAAATCATGGAATATGTCATTATACAAATTCGTTGGCATGTATGAATCGAAATTGACGTGAAATCAATGAGACTGGAGATTGGACCGGTTGAGAATATCTCAGTGTAAATTGCTTGAAAGAAAAAATTCAGGTAAATATAGCAGTGAGGGAAATTTCTTTATACAGAAGTAGCGAAATTAATCACTGCTGCAAATATCATGAAATAGACAATTAGGCCAAGTGAGGAGGAAAAAATATATATATTTTTTCTAAACGGCAAAGCTAATGGAGGGCATTCAAAATGGATATTTGGTGGAAGCAATAAAAAACCGAACTCACATTCTCATGTACGACAATATACACCTTAATCTGGATCTTCAATCATCAATCTTCAATAATGTTCATTAATTAAGTTCTACAAAGTGCGCACAAAGCATAATATGAAGACATGATCAATAGAACTAACTACTAACAACAGAAATCTATGGATGTTGATGTACTATGCTTATATTAATTTTATTTGACATGTAAAGCCAACAAAATACATAAGGCTAAGAGGTAATATTATACTACTAACTAGCTTTCTTACATGTATCATGACACCCTTACTATTACACAAGTATTATACCTATCCGTAGACCATCGTACTCCAGAACAGTGTCCTTAGAAAAATTTTAAGGCCATGCCAATGCTGCAAAACTGTGAATCAATTCCTCAGATTCATTATTAACGTCATGTTAGCGCATCAATTCATGTAACCAATCAACATTAACCTCATCAAGATAAGGGGTAAAAGGGCGCATGATTTCTTCCTCCAAAGAAGCTGGGAAAGGCTGAGAAAAATTGTTATTGTATGATGAATCCAAGGCAAAGGGTTGAGTCCAGAAACTCTCATCATCAAAGGGTTCCAAGATTGATTCCACTGAACCCATATTATCTTCAGCAGCCCAGTCTAGTACTCCATCAAAAAGGGTGGAATCATAGCTTAGGGAGGATACTTCAATGTAAGCATGATCGACAGCAGCAATGTTGTCATAATTAGTCCCCATCTGATCATCTATACTTTGACTAGAATCAAATGTAGTCATTGAAGAAGATTCTTCGTTATGGTTTGAATCATCCATTTGATGGGAACTTTCATGTGTTTCCTCAGTTGACGTGCTTGACGTGGAGTCTTGCTTCATTCGCCTTCTCAAATGACTATGCCAGTGATTTTTTATGTCATTGTCAGTTCTTCCTGGGAAGTTTGATGCAATGACTGACCATCTGTAATATGGAAAACATGATCGACAGATTGGGTTAGTACTCAAAGGAACATATCATTTTATGTTTTTTCCTTTCAAGAAAATTGAACAATTGCATAGCCCCAGTTAGTCCTAAATCGAGTGACAACTACATACTTGTTGCCAAATTGTTTATGTAATTTGAGTATGAGCTCATCCTCTTGAGGGCTATAGTTTCCCCTTCTTACTCCAGGCTGAAGGTAGTTTTTCCATCTCAATCTGCAACTTTTCCCACATCTGTCAAGCCCTGAAAAACACCATGATTTTGTGAGATGACTATTAAGTGTAAGCAAGCATATCATATCTAATACTTCCCTCAATTGACAATATTGCAACCGCCTCTTATTTCACAAGAATGACAAAATTGCTGAAAACAGAAAAAGTAAAGAATTGATTGTCATCTATAGTCTAAAATGTTTGTTCAGTAGACCTAAAATCTTGAACAATGTTTTGCTTCCTTTTCCCAGTAGAATTAGAAGGGAATGCATGAGGAACAATGGATCCGCTGGCTTTCAATGCCTAAACCACTTGGCTAGCGTAGTTAGCTGTTGATGCACAATTTTTTTTTCTCACCCAAGTAGTTCAACATGGAATCTATTTGCAGTTCTTTAGGCCTTTCTTATTTTCAACGTCACTGACGAAAGCCCCTAGCAAAGAGAAGAGGAAGAAGAAGGGGAAGGTGTCGGTGCAGGTGGTGGAGCTATTGAGAAAGACTAAAGAAATGGTTGTCTGCAATCCTTGATTAATTTTCTTACCGGCAAATTTGGGAAGCTGTCGCCAGTTCCAATGGCCATATTTTTGGACATAGGCTGTCAGCTTATTGTCTTCTTCTTCAGTCCATGCACCTTTCTTCCGTCCATTTTTGGGGTCGATAGATGGGGCTCTCACCATTTTTCGCTTCTTTATTGATTTGATATTTTCCCTCAAACTCGAACTATGAGTGTGGTATTCAGGAGTGGTTATTTATACAAAACCAACAAGAAGGGCCCAAAATCATTGGAAAACCGTGTTGGGCTACAATAAAATAACATGGTCACAACTCAGAAAACGTGTTTTTGTCCCCATGACGGTTCACAAAATGTTTACTATAGTTAAAGTAAAATTTGGTTTTTTTTTTTTTTTTCGAAACGATAGTAGATTAAAAGGTACAATGGCAAATGTCCAAATCATGAGGGCATAGAGAGTTTCGTGGCGTTGCTACTGAAGACAGCGTTATAACCCACGAAAATAAAAGCTCACAAAATGGCAAAATCCCCGAAGGGCAACCCAACGAGCGGGAAAAAAAAGAAAAACAAAACAAAATAAACCTGCACTAGACGGGAAGGGTTGACAACCTAAACGACCTAAGTTCAACAGAATTTAAACCCGCACAAGACGGGAAGGGTTGAGGACTTGGACAACCTAGGAACAACCCAAAGTACCAAAATACAAAAGCTCGGTTATATCGGGACGCTAATACTATATACAAGTAATGCTACGCATCTCAAGTGGCCCACTACTAAGTGCCTGTGGTGTAAAAAACTAGAATTAAATCTCTAACTCGCACCTCAAGCCGTTGCGTGAATCCAACCTGCAGATGTTGAATAGCGTCGCCCCTCAACTATTGCCGCAAGCGTTGAATAGCTAGATAGATCTGTCGCCCCCCAACTACTACCGCAAGCGTTGAATAGTTAGACGGATCTGCTACTACCGTATGGAAAGACCACAGCAAAAAAAAAAAAAAAACTGTTCATGAACATTAAAAATTTTGAAAATTTTATTGTGTAATAAATAGTAAATACTGTTTATCACACAGTAAAATTTTTCGCACCGTAAATCGCCCACAGGAACAATAAAAAATGCAAAAACAATGGCATGTGCGGCCTGATAATTCCTCCAACTTGTAAGCTTGTTCAATTGTAAAATTTGGTTATTCAAAAACATAAATTAAACGTACTTGATTGGTTTGTCTGATTGGAGATTCCTTATAAAACAAAAAAAAGCATAATTAAATGTACCTAGATGACTAGATCAAGTATAAAGAAGGATAAGATCAAGGTCACTCCAAATAGTTTACTATCATGTTCTTACAATTGTTTACTTGAATTTATATTACTCCTTGGTTTTAAAAAAAAATCAATTTCAAAAACATTTTTTGTGTCAAAAAAGAGTTTGCTTTTGAATAAAATTGCTTAAGCATCCTTATAATAATATGATCTATCACTAAAAAGTAATGATAAAAATAGAAAAATATACATTTAATGATTATATTAATTGTATTACACATTAGAACTAATGAAGAGTTATATTTAATTAAAAATAGATTTTTTTTTTGGTTTTGTTTTTTGAGACGTGGAAAGTACTACATTTGGTTTTAAAGTATTTATTAACCTCGTGGAATTATGAGAGGATCTTTCCAGCAACCTATCCTTGATGTGAAGTATTGCTTCTAATCTGCAGCATAAATTTCGCCTCAAATTTGTGCAAACAAGATGGAAAATATTCAAAATTGGTTGGTTTTGGTTACTGACGATAGTTTTGAAACGCTATTACATATAATTTGATTATAATGTTTTGAGATGCAATAATAAATTGCATGTGATGCAATTAAAGAATGAATATCTAACTTGGGACATTTCTTTATTGACTTGCATTTTCCAGCTTCAAAAGTTGGTTAGTTGGGGATTTTCAATGTTTGGTTCTTCCAAGAGTTTTGGTGCATATGAATTTTGTTTTGAAATACATTTTTACATTTTTTTGATATAGATATATTAAAGTTATATTAGAAAATATAAAAATATTTTAAAAATCATGAAATTATATTTTAAAAATTCAATCCATACACGCTCTTTATAATTGTTTGGTTTTTTAAATAATTCTAAACTTTCTTATGTAGAATTCATGATTTTTTTTTCCCTTAAATCTTATTCTTTATTTCAAAGGGATGATATGGCTTGTGAGATTAAGTCATAAAACAAAGAAGTAAGAAGAACTATTTCAACTCTAAAATAAGAAATTTAGATTGATTAAACTTCTTTACTCTTCCAAAACTCTTGTCTAGAGTAATGAATCTTGTGCATCCACATGTCACTTTATCGTAAAAATGTGGCACTGAAAAACCGGGCCCAAATATGATTGTTTATTGTGGTCAAAAAATGGGTTTCTCCACTTGGTCCCAAGTGGACGTTGATTAGTTGAAATCCGTAGGTCGTAAAGAGGATTCCGACTCAGACTTCAACCAGAGCATTAATTGAACCAAAAAGCACATACAATAGTTAAGTGGACTTTCTCGTTTGTAGTAAAACATGCTTCCAGTTTGTTTCTAGGAAGAATCATTAAAGTCGTCTTTTTACGTGCGTTTGATTGCGTTTGTTTTTTTGTTTGTTTCGGTGGATCTCCAATGACTTGCATTATGGTTTACTCAAGAAAAAGGGTTCATTAAACATATGTATCTTCTTTTTTTTCTGAAACGATAGTAGATTAAAAGATACAATGACAAATGCATGCTCACGGGACGTAGAGAGGTTTGCAGATTACCATCAAAAGCATGTTATAACTCACGAAAATAAAAGTCTACAAAGAGGTAAAATTCCCGAAGGGCAACTTGACGAGCGGGAAGAAAGAAAAACAACCGAAAAGGCACTAGACGGGAAGGGTTGACAACCTAAACGACCTAAGTTCAACTGGATTTAAACCCGCACAAGACGGGAAGAGTTGAGGACTTGGACAACTTAGGAACAACCCAAACTACCAAAATACAAAAAGCCTGGTTATATCGGGACGCTAATACTATACACAAGTAATGCTACGCATCTCAAGTGGCCCACTACTAAGGGCCTGTGGTGTAAGAAACTAAAATTAAATCTGTAACTCGCACCTCAAACCGTAGCGTGAATCCAACCTGCAGACGTTGAATAGCGTTGCCCCCCAATTACTGCCACAAGCGTTGAATAGCCAGATGGATCTGTCACCCCCCAACTACTGCCGCAAGCGTTGAATAGTCAGGCGGATCTGTTACTATCGTATGGAGAGATCGCAACAAAAAAAAAAAGAAGTGATTTCTAAACTGCCAAATTATTTCAATAATTCCAAATTTTTGGTTTAGGTAATAAGGGTGGTTTCTTATGATTACTAGTACAAGCAAACAAACAAACATAAATAAATGGAATGATTATTTGACAAAGTAGTTTAATACCCGTTTCTTCTTGTTTTTGTCTACTTTGATTAATACAACATTGTCTTCGTTTTCATACTACTCTATTAAATATTAGTTACCCTTTTGCAATGATGGATAGGATATATTAACTATTCCTCGTGCAATAATGGCAGGGATATTTTTGGCAAACTAAGGCCTGACTGAAGGGTTTGCTTCTACATAATTTTAACTTTGAACAAACAGAGTCTAACCCAATTAACCATTTGAGATGTCTTTAATACATTTTTTTTTGACTAGATGTTCGAGCTTTTTCTTGTTTATTTCTCCTTCTAATTATTTAGTGACCTTTTCTTTAGTGGTCGGTGTGTATTATGAAAGCCTTACTTTACATTGCATAAAATAAAAATTTGTATTGTAATGCATTAAATTGTGATGAATGAAGATATGTGAGTTTTTTTGTGCATTTTTCTGTGCCAAAAGCAAAGAAATATCTTACTTCCACTGTATCAAGAAAAAAGTCAACTTTTGATTTGATATAATATTTTTTTAAATTACAAAATATAACACACTTAATGTATAACTAAATTTACAAATTTATCTTTATTTTCTAATTTGAATTATATATTATTATTATTAATAAGAATAATACAAAATTTTACTTCAAAAATAGATTTTTTTTGGAGACAAAAAAATTTTCAAACTAGACTCTTCTTTTCAGACAGATGGAGTATTATTTAATGGTCAATTTTCTTAACTTTATGTACTTATTATGTATGTCAAAGGGATAAGGCCGTTTTGCATTAAGGAATAAAGCAAAGAAAAGATCAAATCAAAATTATTCAGCATCATGCCACTACAAAGATAGGAGACAAACTACACAAAAAGCACTACTTTGAATTAAACCCTTTTTTAGGATCCTCAAGATAAGCTATTTTGAAAAATAATTGAGGATCTCGGTTGTACCCCAGAATTGTACTTGCTTCTCGTAAATTTCCCTCAAATTTCTAACCAAATAAATATAACTGGCCCTTCGTCTACATTCGACCCCCTAAACATTATGAATCTTTCTAAGATGAAATAGGAAAGATGATGAAATTAAAAAAAAATAAAAAATAAAAAATCAGCCAAGTGAAATCAGATATTTTCCATTCTATAATAATGAACGACGACTTTTAAGTACTGTCGTTTTCTCATATTCGTGTCAGACTCTCGAAACAATATAATTAATGTTGTTCACACAAAGTATCCTAACAAACCATGCTCATAACCATAATCAGTAAATTGTATGGAGACTAAAAGTCCTTGTAATTTAGTTCAAGGGAAATGCACTAAAAATATATCAAAATTAATTAGTACAACTTGGAATAATTTCACCAATTTGATTGATTCTCATCAGGTCTTTTGTGAAGTAGTTAATCCTATTGTAAAAAGGTCAATTTGTATCAAAATTCAGTGTGAACAAAAATGCGTTCAAACTGAATCAAACATGCTAATTTATTTTGTGACAAAGATGGGGTTGCCCCATCACGGCCCCTCGTATTGTACTAAACTAGGTAGGAACTTGGAAGTACTACGTACGTACGTACGTAGGCACATTCGTAAGCTCTATCCTGAACCATCGTAGAGCTTACATTAAACAAACCTTACCAAGAGGACTTCATCTGACCCGTTGTGCCTGAGCCTGGTCTCTTCCCAGATCCTTAGATTCCGTGGATTTGTTCTGTTGGTTTGATGCTTTCTTCAGGTTGACTATTAAAGACGTGCACTACGAAAGTACGAAGCATGTGACAACGCGGTGTAGTCTTTGGAAGTTTGCAGCTGCGCTCCTTTCATCTATTTATTTACTTTAAGAATAAAACTTACTTAAGATAAACGATGCTCTTTCAGCCTTAAAAAACAGTTTAATTTTTGTATTGAATATAACTTCTTTTCTTTTTTTTTTAGTTATAAACTATGGTGTCGTTTGGTATAAATGGTGGGTTTAGGAATGAAATGAATTTGTGGAATGGAAATGTTTGGAATAGAATGAAATGATAATAATTATGTTGTTTGGTATTATTTTGTAATGGAATGGAATAGATTTTATATTAAAATTAAAATTTAATATTAATAATAATAAATTTATAAATAAATTTAATATTAAAATTATAACAAAAATATTAGTATTTTACATTATATGATATTTAATAAATTATATCTGCTCAAAAATAATAAAGTCAGCATGCCATTTTCAGAGAAAAATATTTTCTATAATTTAGTGAAATTTTTTTTTAAAAAATAAAAAAATGCCATGTGGTGCGTGCCTATCATGCTACACACATCGTCACAGACGGTAGGCACGCCAAAGACTGTCGTACTGAATTTTTTTTATTATTATTTCTCTATCATTAAATTACGTAGTTTTGAGCCTTTTTGGCTCAAAACTACGTCGTTTTTGAGTTCTTCCAAAACCAATTTGGATGGGTTTACACAAAAGGAGGGGGGAGGGGTGAGTTTCACGTAAACCTACCCCCAAAGAGTTACAAAAACCCAAAACCATGTACCAAACATCCTATTTGAATCCAAAGTATTCTAAACTTATGCCAAAACCACGTACCAAACACCACCTATAATATATTTATATATTTTTTATTCGAGTTTGAATCGATCATTAGAAAAAGAATTAGGTTAAAAATTAAAATATATTATTAATGTGTGTTTAAATATATAATTTTATATTGTTATTTTTGGTTTTTAACTATGAATCGTGGATAGTTATTATTCATAAGAATTTCATTCAAATGTAGACTATTCTTTTAAGGATAGAGGAAGCATCATCTATCATTGGTGGGAAGCATCATCTATCATTGGTGGGGTCTAGTTTATTTTTTAGAGAACGATGAGAAGATATAATACAGCCTCTAGTTAGTATAAAGAAAGTGACTTATTTGTAAAAGTAATTAACCATATTTTGAATAAAGTGAACGATTGTGTTCATATGATTTTTTTATCAGTGAATACTTAAAATGATTATTATTTAAGTGATAATAAATGTAATCTTAATGAGGGTTTTCTTAATAAAACTTATTAAACAATAGTCACTCTGATTATCAGCAATAATTTTTTAGTATAACTATGCTACATTAGTCGAAATGATTACATTATAATTATTATTACTTTTTCCTATGTAATGGAATCTTTTTTATAAATGTAAATCAATCGCTAAGATAATTGATAAAAAAAATTCTCTCAATCAATACTCTTAATTTGATTTTCCTCCAAAGTGTGAACAAAATTAAGATGGGAAGAAGTGACTTTGTCTGAGTCAATTTCTGTATTATGACAACCATTTAAATTGGATTAAAAATGTGTGTCAATGTAAATTACATTAGTATTTCTCTATAAGTGTGAGATTCTGGGGCGTGGGAATAAAAAATTAAATTTTGAATATAGTATTGTGACGGTGCAAGAATCTAGTTAGCGTAACCGTACAATCGCATGTGCAGTTAAGCTTCATAAAATATGAAGCCATTAATTTATTCTGATTTTATTTATTTAGCCAACATAATTTTTTGTCTTTTCTTTGTACGTTCGTACGTTATTATGTCAAGATAAATTCATACCAATCAGCCCACACACAACCTAAATATTTAAAAAATTTCCCGATTGAAAATATATTGATCTTTACCTTGAATATATATAAACCTTTAATTATTGCCAATTAATTTATTTGGTTAAATTCTTTTGTGATTTAATAGCATAGTTCCCAAATAAAACTTAAAAAATTTACAAAATTCTTTATGGGTTTTTAATCTTTTAATTAAAATGCAAATCATCAAATGATTGGCTGACCGTTTAAAAATTTCACTAACGAAAAAAGAAATTTCACTTAAGCATAGTTTCCATCAAATGGTTGCCTTTCTTTCTTTTTTATGGGGGTGGGGGGTCAGATAATTTTTTTTAATGCATCAACAGTATATTCATCTCTAATTTTTTGTTTAACTTACACTACAGTGAAAGTTGAACAGAACCATGGGGGTAAAAAATAATCATAAAAATCTTCATCTAATCTAAAATTCAATAATTTTTTGAGAATTAAAAATAATTCCAAGAATTTGGTCAATTAAATTTTAAACTTAAAATATTTCTACAGGCCCTTTTTGTAGTCCTACTTTGTTGTTACTTTTTGTTATTTTCTCCATTTTTTTCTCACATTTTCCAAAAAAAAAAAACTCCTCGTTCTGTTAGTTGAAGCCTAAATGGCTAAATGCATTCTCGTTTATGCTTAATCCTCACTTTGCCTTTAAGGGGTTATTTAATACTTCAATCCTATTTCGATTTTTAATTGATAATGTCCTACCTAATTAATCACTTAAGGATTCACTAAATTTCTTTATCAAATATTCAATACTTTTTGACCAAGAACCCGTTTATGTTAAATAATTTCTTAACCAATTATTCAATATATATATATATATATATATATATATATATATATTTGGTTGATTATGCGCATCAATAGCAAGTTCAAAGGGGTTGGATAAAGTGAGTATAATAATATGATGTAAAGTATATGGTACATGCCCACAGCCCACAACTTCTGACATCCATCAAAGATGGAGATGGAGATGGTGATGGTGAATAGGGTCTGGTTTTCTAGAACGATTGAGGAAATATTGAAAATGTACATGGGAACAAAGATAAAGGGTTTGAATTTCAATGAATTTCCCTTTGAAAAGTTATTTATGAAAACGAAAATTAATGTAAACATTTAGACCACTTTTTATTTGTTTATGTTTTATTGTCACCTACTTTACTCGGTGAATTATGAATTTCGAATATAAAACTTGGGACGGGGTCCTAAAAACTTATCTATCTTCGGGCATTGGAAAATTAGTGCCTACTTCTAGTTGGATTTTCCTCCAAATTAATAAGCAAAGTTCATATGGGAAAAAGTGATTTGGTTTGAGTTGTTATGACAGCTATTCAAATTGTGTTAATGTTGTGTGTCCGTATAATTTTTTTTCCCTCTTTAAAATGAATATAAATCCTCTGTCCTAACTAATATATATTAATCGTGTTTTTTTAACAAAACAAGGTAATTTTATTAATAAATACTATTTTCGGAACAAAAACAGAGTTTAGTTTTAAAAACTTTCTTTATTCTACAAAAAGAGTTTACTTTTGGTGTGAAATTTTTATAATACAATTATTGATAATGTACAATGCATAATCCAAATTAAAAAGTAAGAATAAAAGTGTAAAAATATACATTTAATGGCGTATTAAATGTGTTGTAACTTGTAATTTCAAAAAAGTTATATTAAATTAAGGGTAGACTCTCTTTTTTTGAAAAACATAATACATAAATTTTAATTTTAATAAAACTATATAGTTTTATTAATATAATACGATGATTACACATCATTTGGGACAAAATATCTCAACTATTTGAAAATGACTATCTGAGAAATTTTTCCGAAAGCAGGGCTTTTCTCTTCACTTAATATGTTGTTCTTTTAAAATTAAAAGAATTTTGGATATTAATCTATTATCTCTTCATGCAAAGAGAAGACGCATGTCATACCTATGTTACTACAAAGTAACCTAAACAACAATAAAACAATGTTAATATTTATTCTAATAATTTATTTTAAGAAAATACAGAGCCGCCCAACAAAACTATTTTAACTCTAAAAGAGTTAGAAACAAGAAAATTCAATACTTATATTCAATTTTTAATTACTGATTTCAAAATTTTGTTTCATCCTAAGACCAAAATTCGAGAAATAACTTTGTCCTGGAAAATAATAGGGAGATTTTTTTTTCATTTTTTTTGAAGGGCGTAACAACAATTGAAATTATTAAATAAGGCATAATTTGAAAAAATAATTTAAATATTTTTGAAAGTTACGAATAAATTGTTCTACCCTCCAATAAAACCTCTAATATTTATGTTTAACTTCTTTATCTTCCAATTTTATATCTTTTTTTTTTCTTTCAAACCTATAAAGTTTATCACACATAACTTCATTCAGCAGTTACACATTTTAATAATGCTTAAACACAAATAAGAGTTTAAAATCAATGAATTTCTATATTCAAAGGCAGTAACATAATGTTATAACGAAGCCTTCCAAGTACATCTATATCTAGGGATAATTCATGCCGCCATCATCACATCATGCAATAAGTTTTTTTAAAAAATTATAATAAATAAAAAAAACTAACTAATACTAATCTCAACCCGGATTGATCTAGTTTGCAACTTTTATAATCAAAATTATAACTTTATTTCATCCCAAATCTTAAAAATCAGACCGTGTGAGTGAATATTGAATGATCAATTAAAAGCTTAAAAGGTTAATTGGTCGATGAAAAAGTTGCTTCAGATTCTTATTCTTCCATGGAAGATAGTTTTAGAGACTTCCACTTTCAATTGGGATTTGAAGATATCTTCTCATAGGATTCAAAGGAAGATAGAAAATGATAAACAGGGAGTGTTTTGGTAAGTGCAGAGAGTTAAAATAGTATTTTCTTGCATGTTTTAAATTATTAAATTATTTTGATGCACTTAATAACAAATGTAATAAAGTTGTGCCTTAATTATTAATTTCAATTCTTATTGAGCCCTTAAATGAAAATTTCCCAAAATAATAAAGTAATTACATAAAAATATATATTCAAAGTTTTTACCACGCAAAAGAACCTAGGATGGACTTTTGGGTGCGACTGAAGTACACCTTTAGCAATGATAATTCAATTTACGGTTTCAAAAGTTTCAGGAATTATAGAGATGTTTTAAGGCATTTTATAGATTAATATTTATTTTAAAAATGTGTTTAGATAAAAAAATTTATAAAATATTCTTTCAAATTTTATTATACTAGTTGCAATGTTGAACTCATTTCCTTCTTATTTTGAGACTAGAATAATGATATTTAAAGTTCAGTGTGATTTTTCAGAAATGTATCATTACCCAAACTCGACACATCCCCAAAAGAATGATTGTTGTCAATCTCAAAAACTGGATTTTCATTATCAAAATAGATGGAATAACTGTCTCCATTACTATCCTTAACTAAAAGAGTGTTACCAGGGATAAAATTCCGAATGTCTTAGACAACAAATAAAGAATCAACCTTGCTGGCTGCTATAACCTTCCCAACCACTATTTTTTTTTTTGTTTTTTTAGGCATTTCGCTATGAAATAAGAAATTGTATTCTGCAATAAGTATAAAAAATAGAGTAAATAAAAACTATAAATGGAGAAAGAGAAAGAAATAGGAAGTTCTGGCGAAAAATATCCAATTTTCTCATTAGAATTCTAATGGCAGTTCCCCTTAACTTTCAAATATGGATTTTCCAGCCACCAGTTTATCCCTCTCCTTCATTCCCCGTCTTCAATATGAATTTCAAACCACCTGTCTATTCCTCTTCTTCACGCCGGACTTGGCAACCTTGAGACTCCTGTGTAAAGCACCCAACCTTGCAAGGGCAGCTTTTTTCAGATCAGGCCTGTAATAGTTATCTGATACCTACAATGGGTGAGAAATACACCATTTAACCTCACAGAAAAATTACCAAACTAAAATAATAATAATAATTTGTTTAAAGTATATTACTAATCCATATTATTACATGGACAAGAACAACAGTAGCGGCAATTGGGTGACAAATACACCAATTACCTTGCAGAAGAAATGGCCAACTCAAATAATGGTTGTAACTTGTTTTTGAAAGTACATTACTAAGGCATTCAAGTTTTAGATGATTCAGAAGAAAATCAATTAAATTAAGTTAACAAGGATAGTACTAAATTCCTCGCATCTACAACAAACCTAATAGAAATTTAAAATCACACAAGCATAGCAAGTTAAATCCAAAAAAATGCCAATAAAAGGATAAAAAGATGAAAAAGATGATTTGTTCCAGCACCTAACAACAAGCCAATTGCGACTTCAAGATGAAACAATAACAAAAATTGTGTACCAGTGGATTCCACTCTAAAAAGGAGTGTTAACCGCAAGTTCACTAGAGAACATTCATCAGAGTAAAATATTGGACTGCTCTTACAAGCAAATATACCACTACAATTTAAAGATACGCATCAAATCATTCATGTGTTCACACCATATAAACTCAGCTAATTCAAGGTTCAAGCCTCCTTTGTTAAAGGAGAAAATACAAAGATCTAAAGATGTTCTCCGAGCAACAATTCTTAATTTGAGAATTGATGAACCACAACCAAACTGGAAAAGAAGGGGCACAGTCTAAATTTGCCTAAGCAACTACTACTCCATGTATCTAGGAGCTGATGATTGAAATCTGACATAATTTTGCACAGCTCTTGATTTATTTATTACCTGGTTCGTGACAGCCTTAGCCATTCGGCTGAACTCCTTCTTCATTATGGACTTGTTAAACAAAGTTGCGGGTTTGTTCTGTTTCTTGGTCTTTGTGGTGGCAAGGAGCACAGACTGATCTTTGCCCCCTGATTGGATATTCACAGTTTTCTTGTTTGCCAATCCTAAAAATTATAACCCGCAGAACCCATTAACTTAACTAACCTTGAGTAACAATCACATCAATACAAGAATAGAGACCAGCATCAAGGAACCAAATACAGGACAAAAACAGAACAAATCTTACATAAAACACAAAAACCACAAATGTGTATCATTATACTATCATCCAACATTAACGGGCCTCACAAATAAGAAAAAACTGCATCCCCAATGTCAAAATTCATTTTTTTAAATCTTTGATACGTTTAAACATCATATGCCGAAACCTTCAAAAACCCACCTAAATAAAATTCTTACCCCGAGTTGTATCAATTAAATGTATAGGCAACACATCACGCTACCTTCCCTACTTCAAAAAAGCGTAGGATTCTGACAATTTTTTGAAGAAAAAACTACGTAATTAAAGGGCGGAATTGAAACAGACGCTAATCAAACTAAAGATATTAAGCATAACATACATTTTATTCCTAAAAATAATTGTATTTTGATTGAGCAATTTTTCAGCACGCATAATAACAATAAGTTAGATCTAAAACTTTCCCTTACATCAAACAAAGCACAAATATATTGAATATATTGAGAAATTATGACAAAAAGAAACAAGGGCATAAAAATGAATCAGACAAACCAGAGTGCTTGTAAGAGTGGAGGTTGAAAAGATTGTTGGGCTCCTTGCTGAACTTCACACTTGCAGTTCCATTTCCGAACTCCTTGACCAAAAAGGAGTTATTTTTCTTCACGATCTCCCATATCAGTTGTCCAGGTACTGTCGCCATATCCGAAACCTAAACCAAATTAAACCAAAAAAATAAAATAATAATAGAATTCGGAAACTCGCGTGACCAAATGTTATATGAACATAGAAAGGAAGAGCTGAATTACCGAACAAGAGAGGAGCGTCGAGAAGGAATTCTAGGGTTTTGCAGCGCCGGCTTCAAAGTAGGCGGCGTGGGGGGAGAGCTCAGAGTAAGACTTACTGGCGCTGGTGCTCATGTCTAGTTTCTCGGTTGTTTGTAGGGAAATTTGCAAAAATAGCACTTTTTGCAAAGGTATTTTCAAATATAGCACCAAAACCATTTTCCTTGAAAATGTAGCATTTTTGAAGGCAAAAATACCTAAATGCCCATAAAGATGAGAAAACTTTATTTTTTCATTTCGAATTTCTTTACCCATTTAATTATTCTTCACCATTAACATCATATTTATTCGAATGAATGGCAAGGAAGTGAGGAGGATAGGCATCTTCAAACAAAAAGGCTACCGCCATAAAGAAAAAATTGCATATTGATTAACCCTGTATATTGATTATGGATTATAAAAAAAAAACAATTGTAATAGGATTTTATATGATTTTTGATGTAATAGCTCAAATTTGATATCAAATTTGACATGAATCTTTTATTAGACAAAATTTTTGACAAACAATTTAACATGTGCCATGTATTTGACAAAAAATTCGACAAGAATTTCGACAAAGAAATCTCGACAAAAAAATATTTGGTTCATTTCTGAATTGGGAAATTTGCATATATAGCAGGGTTGACCGTTGACTTTGCAAATATAGTACCCTCCTTTTTTTCCTTGCAAACATAGCACTTCGCAAAACAAAGCACCACTGCACTCTCTTTCTTCAGTTCTTCATAGCATCTCTTCTTCGGTTTTTTCTCTCTAAACTCTCTAAATTCGCAGACCCTCTCTTCTTCCGTTTTTCAGCTCTCTAAATTCGCAGACCCCATTGTGGCGTAATTTCTTGTCTCTCTAAGTTCGTAGAAGTTTGCAGACCCCATTTGCTCAGTTGCTTTACTCAGTAATTCTTCATTTTCTTAACACTACAAAACTCCCTCTACAACAAAACAATATATATCACCCGTTTTAATGGCAAGCACAAAAGGAGGACCATCATCTTCAAGTAAGAATGTGCAGCTCACAAGGTCGATAAATCGAACTACAAATTGTCTTTTTATTCTTATGAATTCATACTGAGAGTGTTTTGATAGAGTGCAGTGTTATTGAATGTTGGAATTTGAGTTGGGTTTGTTTGAATTCATACTGAGAGTGTTTTGATAGAGTGCAGTAAATTTGGTCGAACCCTAGGTCGAGTAATTAGTCGAGCCATATTGTTGGTCGAGTATTTAGTCGCGTTAATAGTCGAGCCTCAAGTGGAGTAACAGTATACGTCGAGTTAATAGTCGAGTTTAGGGTCGAGTTTAATTAGGGCTTGGACCAGAAATGCAATTTGGTCGATCATAGGTCGAGTAATTAGTCGAGCCATATTGTTGGTCGAGTATTTAGTCTTGTTAATAGTCGAGCCTGAAGTCGAGTATTCATATTGAGTTAATAGTCGAGCAAATTATCAAGCGAGATGTTACTTTTATTTTCTTTCATGTCTTGCAGAGAAATCGGTCATCGATCTCAAAGATATGCAAGAAGCAATGAATGATCTCGGCCGACATAGCGCCCGCAGAGATGCCAACAAAACGCTGCCCGCGTAGAAAAGGTGGTCAAAGATCTAAAAGATCTGAAGAAGCCGGAACTGTTTCTGAAGTGGACGAATGTAGTAGCACAGTTGAAGACAATTGACATGTTTTAGCTTTGTATTAGTCTTTACTTTTATTTTAAGGACCATTGTGTTTTAAGAAATTGTCAATTTTACTTTTGTGTTTGGAACAATTTGTTGTTATATCTTCATTTTGATGTAATTTTGATCTTGCTCGACTTCAGTCAAGTATCATTTTTACTTTTGTCATCAAGTATCGACTTGATGTTATTAAAATTTTATTAAACTCGACCAAAAACTCGACCCAATTACTAAGTCTAATATGTTTAAACATTCTTTTTTTGTCGACCAAATACTCGACAAAAAACTCGACCTAATACTAAGTATAGTTGTTTCTTAATTTTAATTTGACTCGACCAAATACTCGACAAAAAACTCACCTAATACTAAGTATAGTTGTGTTGTTAATTTTATTTTCACTCGACCAAAACTCGATGAAAACTCGACCTAATAATTAGTCTAGTTTATTTTTAAATTTATTTTCGCCTAAAAAGACTCACTGCTTTCGCCTTCCTCTTTATTTTCGCACTCAGAGCGCTCCTCTTCATTCGCACTCTCTCTTCTTTTCGAAAACCTACCGAGCGGCCGTTCCTCTTCATTTTCTTAACACTGCAAAACTTCCGGATTCAACAAAACATTACATATCACCCATTTCAATGGCAAGCAGAAAAGGAGAACCACCATTTTCAAGCAAGAAAGTGCAGGCTCTCGAGGTCGAGGTCAGTCGATATAGAACTAAATTTTTTTTCCTTATGAATGTATGAATGTATGTATGGCCAGTGGTTTACTAATATCATCATTATGGTTCTCTGAACGATTTATTGATACTGGTTTTGCCTATTCATCATTTGCCATTTGCCTGTAATCCACTTTATTCCAAAATGCTATTCCTTAAAGGCTAATAAGAAGAGTTTCAATGAACCAAACCCAAAGATATTTATTTTAGTCCCTCGTAGGTGTAAATATACACTAAATATTACATGCTGTTCTCAAATGCATGGAATATAGCATGTATGCAAAATGTGACAAGGAAAAAGTCCTGAGATTATACTCAAATATTAATCTCGAGAAAGAAAAAATTCTCTCCATGTTGGAATTTGAGTTGGGTTTGTTTGAATTTGTAAATGGTTTTTGTCGATCATAGGTCGAACCCTATGTCGAGCAGTTAGTCGAGCCATATTGTTTGTCGAGTAATTTGTCTCTTTATTAGTCGAGCCTGAAGTCGAGTTAGTAGTCGAGCAAATTATCAGCAGCATGTTACTTTTATTTTCTTTCATCGTATCTCAGCATGATCTCGGCCCCGACATAGCGGCGCTGGCGGAGAGATGCCAGCAAAACGTTGCCCGCTTAGAAAAGGGCGTCGAAGATGTAAAAGAAGGAGTCAACCGTTTGGATGCTCGTATTGACAAGTTGGAACAAAAGGGCGTCAAACGTGTTGCGAAGCAGACGGCCAAATTGAATGCTCGTCTTGACAAGTTGGAGGCCAAAATTCGGCGTTTACAAAATGATTCTGAAGAAGCCGGAACTGTTTCTGAAGTGGACGAATGTAGTAGCACTGTTGAAGACAATTGACATGTTTTAGCTTTGTATTAGTCTTTACTTTTATTTTAAGGACCATTGTGTTTTAAGAAATTGTCAATTTTACTTTTGTGTTTGGAACAATTTGTTGTTATATCTGCATTTTGATATAATTTTGATCTTGCTCGACTTCAGTCAAGTATCATTTTTTACTTTTGTCACTGTTACTCGACTTCAGTGAAGGTTTAGTGTTTTTAAAATTTTATTAAACTCGACCAAAAACTCGACCCAATAACTTAGTCTTATTTGTTTAAACATTCTTTTTCTGTCGACCAAATACTCGACAAAAAACTCGACCTAATATTAAGTATAGTTGTTTCTTAATTTTAATTTGACTCGACCAACTACTCGACAAAAAACTCGACCTAATACTAAGTATAGTTGTGTTGTTAATTTTATTTTCACTCGACCAAAACTCGATGTAAAACTCGACCTAATAATTAGTCTAGTTTATTTTTAAATTTATTTTCGCTTCCAAAAAGACCCATCACGCCTTCCTCTTTATTTTCGCACTCAGAGCCGTTCCTCTTCATTCGTGACTCTCTTCTTTCAAAACCTACCGAGCGGCCGTTCCTCTTCATTTTCTTAACACCGCAAAACTTCCGATTCAACAAAACATTACATATCACCCATTTCAATGGCAAGCGAAAGGAGAACCACCATCTTCAAGCAAGAAAGTGTGCTCGAGGTCGAGGTCGATATAGAACTAAAATTTTTTTTCCCTTATGAATGTATGAATGTATGTATGGCCAGTGGTTTACTAATATCATCATTGTGGTTCTCTGAACGATTTATTGATACTGGTTTTGCCTATTCATCATTTGCCATTTGCCTGTAATCCACTTTATTCCAAAATCTGTTCTGACCCTTAAAGGCTAATAAGAAGAGTTTCAATGAACCAAACCCAAAGATATTTTAGTCCCTCGTAGGTGTAAATATACACTAAATATTACATGCTGTTCTCAAATGCATGGAATATAGCATGTATGCAAAATGTGATAAGGAAAAAGTCCTGAAATTATACTCAAATATTAATCTCGAGAAAGAAAAAATTCTCTCCATGTTGGAATTTGAGTTGGGTTTGTTTGAATTTGTAAATGGTTTTTGTCGATCATAGGTCGAACCCTATGTCGAGCAGTTAGTCGAGCCATATTGTTTGTCGAGTAATTTGTCTCTTTATTAGTCGAGCCTGAAGTCGAGTTAGTAGTCGAGCAAATTATCAGCAGCATGTTACTTTTATTTTCTTTCATGACTTGCAGGAGAAATCGGTCATCCTATCTCAGCCCACGCAAGAATATGTGAATGATCTAAAACGTATGAATAAGGCCGTCAAACGTGTGGCGAAGCTGGCTGGCAAATTATTCATTCGAGCAGTCATCTTCAACCTCATAGCTTTCTTCATCCATTTCATAACCCATTTCAATCATTCAATCATTTTCAATGGCACGAACAAGGGGAGCACCATCTACCACCAAGGCGGCCTTGACTGCCATAGAGAAGAAGGGGAAGAAGGATACTCATCACCGCGAGGTAAGCTCTATATTGCAGAAAATGCTCATTTCATTATTCTTTTGGTTCATAGTGTAGATATTTTACACACTGGGTTGTATGAGAGTATTGTAGGTCGATAAAGGTTTAGTCGAGATAAAGGTCGGACAGAAGAGTAATGTATAAGAAGTCGAGCTCTGGGTCGAGCCCTAGGTCGAGCTATAGGTCGAGCACTAATAAAAAGTCGAGTTTCATGCCGAGTTTCACAGTCGAGTCATAGGTTAACTGTTAGTCGAGTTTAATGATCAGAACCTTAGGGTAATCATAGTCGAGTTTAACACTCGAGTCATAGTCATAGATTAGTCCAGCTAAATGGTTTAGGGTTTAGGGTTTTAGGGAAAAACATATATAAGGTCAAGTTTTTAATGTCCATCTGAATTCGTGAATGAGGTCGAGTACTATATGTCGAGTCTTTCAGGTCGAGTTTGTAGTGGAGTGTTTAGTCGAGTACTATATGTCCAGTAATACAGGTCGAGTTTATAGTCGAGGGTTTGGTCGAGCGTCGTCCCGATTTATTTCACCTCTATCTTCAACCCTAATTTACTACACCTCTTTTCCTCAGGACCCTCTACAGAAGCAAATGGTGGTTCAATGTGATTTCTTCAATGCCAAGGTGTCACAGTATTGCTACTATGAAGCAAATATGCTACGCATAAGGACTAAACTAACCGGGCAGCAGAAAGACATTCTTAGACGGGAGAGCAGTCTGGCCGCAATTGCTTTGGACCACCAACATACATTTTGGTGTAAACAGATAATCCACAGCGTGCTATTGCGCCAATTAAAGTCAGATGAGGCAAACAAGGCGGACAATGCGATGTACTTTAATTTCGCGGGTAAGAAGGTGAAATTTGGAAGGAGGGAGTTTGCACTAATCACCGGTTTAAGGATGGGAGATTTTGATCGCGAGTACGCCAAATACCAGGCACCTGATGGGCCGAGTTTGATTAGTAAGTTTTTGACTGGGGAAGGTCGGCACGAAGACACGACATACGCCGACGTTTTCAAAGCATACGATCAAATTTCCTCCAGCTACTCTGACGAAGTTGTTGTCTCTCTCACTTTGTTATTGCTATACACCTCCATCCTCGGGGAACAAAAGAGAAACCACATTGAGGACAAGGTCGTTCATCCGCATGATCGAGGAAATTTGATGAGATGCCATGGGGGGAAATTTCATTTAGGGCAACAGTCGATAGTGCGCGCAAGTCTATGACCAATGCCCTAAAACAAACCAGGGACGTCGATAATAGGACGTACACTGTTGGGGGCTTCCCAGTGGCGCTAGGGGTAAGGATTTACGACCCATAAGCATATTTAATTTTGTTGTTTTCGTGATGCGACCGAACTAATTATTTTCCAATCATAGGTGTTCGCATATGAGGTGATGCCACATTTTGAACGCTTCTCATTGGTTGAAAGGGTCCAAACCACTGGGTGCACGCCACGGATGTTCAGGTGGCAAGCAGTGAAGACCCACCGATCGGTCCAAGAAAAAAAACAAGTATGGTCGAAACGGTTGGTTAGCGGAGAGGTATGATTTCCTAGTGTTTTGTTTTTTCCTCCCATAGTTGATTGTGGTATTGCGTAGTTTCAGTAAATGACCATATTTTGTATTGCAGCCAGTTAAAGTGATCCCAATAACTCCAACTCCAGATGAAGCTGCACAATTTTTGACGTGGGAGGACGGAGAAAATGCCGAATCCGAGAAGGATGTGGGGTTGGAAGAGGATGAAGAAGAAGAAGCCACTTCGATGCCTCGATGGGATCCGAAAGGCTCGAGATCCTTCATCGGAACGGCAGCGAATTGAGGCTCGCAAGCTTTTTATAAGTCGGTTCTTGAGCAATTGGAAAGGTCGGAGACCAGACGCCGAAATGGAAACCCTCAATAAAGATCGACCGCCATCGCCCAAAACTCCGACACATACCGTTGAGCAACTACAATCCGAAGCGCTTGAGTCGAGTCCGAGTGCTTTTAAGGATGAAAAGACTTCAACTGCGTTGGTGGTTGTTGAAAAGACTCCTTTCATCCCGATCGTTGTTGAAATCGAGTGCCCTCCACCCGCCCCGATGAAGCGTAACCGGGAAAGAACAAAATTTTGCCATAGAGGACTCTCCCGGGTTATCAATTTGAGTCCTGTGCTAAGAATTGAATATCTTACACCCCAATCCCCCATATTTGTTCAGCGTTTCAGTATTGAGGATTTCCAACCGGGGCCCGACGAGATTGATGACATGAAAAGTGGTGGCCGTCAAAGCGGCGATACCTATGGACCGGTTTCGACCTTGATTCTGACTTGCTAAAGACTATGATGCGTGAAAATGAATGGCTGTCAAATGATGTAAGTGTCAATCATACTCATTCGTCGTTGCACATATATCGGTTTTAAACTAATATTTGTGTTGTACTATTTTTCAACATCTCAACTTATACACGTCAATGCTCCGGAAGAGGGTCCCGTAATGGGCGCAAAGATGTCTCAATATTGAGACGCACTTCGATGTAAGTTACCGATCATCTCAACTTATACATGTGTAGAATATAACATTTCATCTCAACTTATACTTATGACATTTCGGTGTGTTTATTTGTCGTGTGATCGATATGAAGACGTCAGACGCAACCCAGTGGATCCAAACTATGAAGACTTGGCAATGAAGCAATTTGTCGGTTCGATTGCCATATGAAGTTGATTGCCGGTATGCCAACCATTTCTTATTTCCAGCATGTCGATGGCATTCATTGGATACTCGTTAGGGTTGAATTCACTCGAGGACGATCCACGTGTACAATCCGCGACCGAAGGATCGTCAAAAACTTGACCACCTTGTCCAAATCATGCCAAAAATACTTCAAGCATGTGAGATGGATATGATAGGTGATGGCGGTCGAGGTGCGAGAGGGATTGATAGGCCAAACACCTGGTTAGCACTTTAAAAATTTAAAATGTCACTTTTAAATTTCATCTTTTATTTCTAATAACGCATGGTTTTGTTTCAGATAGACCGAGATTGTGGCGTGTATGTATTGAAATGGGCGTAACGGCTAATTCACGGGTTGCCGCTGGGGGAGTTCAAAATTGACAATACAATGGATGCTCGGACTGAGCTGGCCGCCGCTTTGTTTGCACATGCAAGGCAAGAGGACCAAAGAAGAGCAAAGCCGGCGAAGAAAAAAAGAAAATGATTTCTACACATATTCGTATTTGTACATATATTTTTTATACATTTGTACACATATTTATTTATTTGTACATATATTTATTTATTTGTACAAATATTTATACATTTGTACATATATTTATACATTTGTGCATATATTTATGCATTTCATTCATATTTGAGAGTCGAGTTTTAAAATCGAGCCCAAAGACGAGAACATTACAGAGAGAATAAAAAACCTATAAAAGTCGAGTTCAAAATCGAGTACAAAATCGAGCACATTACAGACTGAAAATATAATTTATAAAAGTCGAGTCCCATGTCGAGTTTAAAGTCGAGCACATCACAGACGGAAACTATAATTTAAAAAAGTCGAGTCCCATGTCGAGTACAAAGTCGAGCACATCACAGACGGAAACTATAATTTAAAAAAGTCGAGTCCCATGTCGAGTTCTAAGTCGAGCACATTGCAGCGAAAAGCTATAATTTAGAAAAGTCGAGTTCCATGTCGAGTACAAAGGCAGCACATCACGATTTAAACTATAATTTAAAAAAGTCGAGTCCCATGTCGAGATCTAAGTCGAGCACATTACAGCGAAAAACTATAATTTAGAAAAGTCAAGTCCCATGTCGAGTACAAATTCGAGCACAACACAGACAGAAACTATAATTCACAAAAGTCGAGTCCCATGTCGAGTATAAAGTCGAGCACATCACAGACGGAAACTATAATTTAAAAAAGTCGAGTCCCATGTCGAGATCTAAGTCGAGCACATTACAGCGAAAAACTATAATTTAGAAAAGTCGAGTCCCATGTCGAGTACAAATTCGAGCACAACACAGACAGAAACTATAATTCACAAAAGTCGAGTCCTATGTCGAGTATAAAGTCGAGCACAACACAGGCAGAAACTATAATTCACAAAGTCGAGTCCCATGTCGAATTTAAAGTCGAGCACAACACAGACAGAAACTATAATCTATAAAAGTCGAGTTCAAAATCGAGTACAAAGTCGAGCACATTACAGACTGAAAATATAATTTATAAAAGTCGAGTCCCATGTCGAGTTTAAAGTCGAGCACATCACAGACGGAAACTATAATTTAAAAAAGTCGAGTCCCATGTCGAGTTCTAAGTCGAGCACATTACAGCGAGAAACTATAATTTAGAAAAGTCGAGTCCCATGTATAAGTACAAAGTCGAGCGAGAACACAAACGAAACTATAATTGTGAAAGTCGAGTCCCATGTCGAGTATAAAGTCGAGCACAACACAGTGAAACTATAATTCACAAAGTCGAGTCCCATGTCGAGTTTAAAGTCGAGCACATCACACACAGAAACTATAATCTATAAAGGTCGAGTCCCATGTCGAGTATAAAGTTGAGCACATCACGTGTAAACTATATTTCACAAAAGTCGAGTCCGAAGTCGAGTATAAAGTCGGGTATATTTCACAAAAGTCGAGTCCAAAGTGTGAGTTCAAAATTTAAGCATTCATGGCTGAGATGAAGATAAAAAGACAATAACAATAGCAAATATTTGATAGAAATTCAACTATAATTCATTACATGAACTCCATTTGACCATTTGTTTACATGAATTTTGCCTTAAACTCCATCACATATCAATTATTCGGCTTACAAACGTATGGATTCGAGCACGTTTTACGGTTGTGACCACTTCTCCATAGCGACCACATTTCTTTGTTACTTTCTCTCTCGGTTGAACGGATTCTCTGTTTCTTGGGCCGCCCACTTTTAGACCTGGGTTCCGGAGGAGCTAGTTGAATGCATAGAACTTCTTCAGGGACAAACCAATTCTCAGGCTCACCAACTGGGATAATGGGATCTGCATATGCGGCTAACAATGCATCAGTGTGATAAAAAGGCGAGCATAAGGCGTAGTGGTCGATTTGTCTGTGTCGGGATGCAGCTAATGCATGGCCACAAGGCAGTTGGTCCATATCAAACACCCGGCACGTGCACGTTCTACTTTGCAAATTCACTATAGCCGACCGATTTGATAGGTCTCGAACATTCCATATGTGTAGATCGACCGGTTCAGCAACATACGCTTGTGCTTCTCTCATTCTGCCATCAAGCTCAGCTTCGATGTATGGGGTTGTGTGTGAGTTAAATTCACGGGCAGCCGTACGCCTTTCATAAAACCATCTCTCGGCGTGTTACGAATGTACTCAACCAAACAATGAATTGGTAATTCACGCGCATCCTTTAACGAGGCGTTGAGACATTCCGCGATGTTGGTGGTCATTATGGTATAGCGTCTACCTTGAGAATGTGCCCTTGCCCATCGCTCAATGCCGACCTCGATTAAATACTCACACACGTGAATTTTGGCGTTCAAGGGTTCTCACGATTCATCGAATTCAGCAAGAGTGTAAGCTTTGGCGCGCTTAAAGTAGGCAGGGAGCATGTCGTTCTTTTGAATGTTGCTCTGGGTTGTTGCTCAAATGATAGATACACACTCCATGGAAGGCATTCGGAAAAACCGTTGATATACCCTCGCAATGCTCTTATGTCTATCCGAAACAAACACCAAATCCTCGATCTCATCACCTATAGCAGATCAGAACCTTTCCAAAACCACTCCCACGACGCATCATTTTACGAATCGACCACTCCCGTAGATGGGGTACACTTGGTTGTTACCATCCATGCAAGTTGCAACAAGTAATGACCAGGTATTTTCCCTTCAAGAAGCATGCATCAACGGCAAGAACGGGCGCATAGAAGTTTGAAATCCACGTAGAGATGGGCCAAATGCGAAAAAAGGTATTTGAAGGCGTCCATCTTCTTCCATTTCAAGATCGATGAACGTGCCGGATTACATGCCCGCAAAGATGTGCATATAAATTTGGAAGTATTCTATAAGAATCTTCAAATCCACCTCGCATTTCTTCCAGAGCGGATTCTCTTGATCGCCAAGCCTTGTTGTACGTTATGTTCACACCCAACTCTTGGCGAATATCTGCCATGATTTCCCCGGGTTTATACGGTAAACCGCCTGTACTTACACTTGATCCATGAACCAATAACTTTGCTGTTTGCCTGCCTATTATCACAATGTAGCAACGATGATTGACAAGTATGGGTGTTTTCTAATTTATTGACCTTCCAAGATCTCGAATTCCCAATGGAAGATGCATTCAGTTGCCAGTTGCAATTGGCATGCTTGCATCGGATGTACCAATATTTGCTATTTGCCCTAATAACCTTCCAATCGAAAAAATGTTTCACAGCCAACATACTCATTCGCAAGGCTAATTGCTCCCTCGTTTCAAATATGTCATTTACCGCAACATCTACGACAGCGGCTAATCTATCAGAAGAAGTCCCACTGTTCTCATGGGATGCCCTTGTTATTGTATGGCATGGTATGGCTGGTTTCTCACGTATTTCTTGTTCCTTGGTTGATACATTATCTTCTTCAACAACTATGGGATTGTCAACTGGTACGCCACCCGCATTGCTAGCTCCTTCAGGGTCAATTTTATCCATACAATTGTTTTCCACAAAACGGTTTGGAGGAAGAACATCGTTAGTCCATATCGGATTATGCGAGCCCGATCGCTTTATCGGTGAATTGCTAGCATTAACTTGAGATGTGATGATTCGGTGGATGGTCGGACGCTAACACATATTGGAACCCTAGCATGTTCGGCCCATCTAATAATTTCATTCAAAAAACACTTCACATGGTAATCAGTCTTGATGGGGATAGTGGAGACTTTAGACAAGTACTTTGGTAGATATTCGATGACCAGTCTATCTTTGAGCTCCATATCTAATTCCATGACAGATACTATGAGATTCACCAGGTCATCGAAGCTTGCGTCCTCTTTTAACATAAGAGGTTCAAGCCGCTTGTGATTAATAAAATTTCGTTCATTTGTATTGGGATCAACGACCCATTCTCCCCCATAAAACACATGGGTTGTGACCATAATGGGATGCGACATTCCTACAATCCAACGAAACCATAACCCAAATTAGGCATAACCAAGTTAATAGTACAGTGGAAGGAATGTGAATATTGCTCCACCACAACTGGTACAACTACTCGACCAAACCAAGCACTCCCTCGACCTTATGCACGACCAATTAAGAGACTCGACCTTATGCACGACCATTTATTCGACCATTTATAGACTCGACCTTATGCACGACCAGTTATTCGACCTAATACAAGACTCGACCAAGGACTCGATCATGAAGAATGACAGTCCAATTACTTGACCTTTCAACATATTACTCGACCTACAACTCAATATAATACTCGACCTTTACGTTGCTCGACCTAGTGCTCGACTATAGGGCTCGACTTTCTTTTCAATTTCACAAACCCAGTTCGCAAAAGTAAATTTCGACTAACCTCTAACAGCTGATCCTTTGACTCCACAGTAGAGATCTTCTTGCTTACAGATGATGGGCCAATGGAGTTTGTGAACAATGTGGTGAGAAGAAAATTTGTTTCCTAGATTCTATTGGAAGAAGAGAGGGCAATGGGGTCTGCGAACTTAGAGAGCTGAAAAACGGAAGAAGAGAGGGTCTGCGAATTTAGAGAGTTTAGAGAGAAAAAACCGAAGAAGAGATGCTATGAAGAACTGAAGAAAGAGAGGGGTACGGTGGTCTTTGTTCAGCCCTGAAGTGCTATGTTTGCAAGGAAAAAAAGGAGGGTGCTATATTTGCAAAGTCAACGGTCAACCCTGCTATATATGCAAATTTCCCTTCTGAATTTCTGAACCGGTTGGCTGAATTCTTTGAACGGGTTTGACGGGTTGAGTGCGGATTTCTTGTCCTTCACTTGATTCTCGTACTAATTCTAGTGGATTTATGCCCTGAATTTGCTCAATTTGTGTGGGTTACTTTTTAATTTTATTGAATCAACTTGACGGGTTTCTTCATTTGATGGATTTCCGGAAAATCTTCCACCCCATGGTTTGCTGAATTCAACCTTCCGAACCATGGGGAAGAACAAAAAATCTTTCTCAACTGCGAGGAAGCCCACGAGCAACACGGTTTGTCCCAAAGAAAAGGAACTAGCCGACTCCCGAAAATCCATTCTCATGGATGATAAATCGGCTTTAATCTGCAATTTTGCGGTTGACGATTCTGAATATTCAGACTCTAGTGAGGATGATTGTGGTATTTCTGCTGTCAATGAAAATATGGGAACAGCCACCGTCCAAAAAATTGTTAGCAAGAATGGTCTTTGGAAGGAAGACAAAGTGCTTGAAAAAGTGCCCCAACTGAAATCCAAGACAATGCACGACAACCGTCACTCGACAATTTGGACCAAATATTTTTTTGTCGAGATTTCTTTGTCAAAATGTTTGTTGAACTGCTTGTCAACTTTTTTTTTTGGTCAAATTCATGTTGAAATTTTTGTTGAATACATGGCGCAAATGTCGAATTGTTTGTCGAAAATTTTGTCGAAAACCTCTCTTTTTGTCAAATAAAAGATTCGTGTCTAATTTGACTTCAAATTCGAGCTATTACAGCAAAAATCACACAAAACCCTATTGCAATCGTATTTCTTCTAAAATCCATAATCAATATGCATGGTTAATAAATATGCAATTTTTTCTTTACGGTGGTTGCCTCTTTGTTTGAAGATGTCTATCCTCCTCGCTTCCTTGTCATTCATTCGAATAAATGTGATGTTAATCGGTGAAGAATGATTGAATGGGCAGGAAAATTCGAAGTGAAAAAAATAAAGTGAAGAAGTTTTAAACAACTTAAGTGATATTTCTCATCTTTTGCAAATAGAGGGGCATTTAGGTCTTTTTGCGTTCAAAAGTGCTATATTGGCAAGGAAAATAGTTTTGGTGCTATATTTGCAAATGCCTTTGCAAAAATTGCTATTTTTGCAAATTTCCCTTGTTTGTATTGTACATTACATTAAGATTTTGGTTTTTTTTTCCCTTTTAAATTGAGAGTAAAATTTGGACTAGAAAATTATATTGTAAATCTAATTGATTATGTTGATTTAAATCATCTTTTGCGAAATGAAAAATATTTGTATAACATATTAAAAATTTTGAATTAAAAATTATTAAAGAGAAATTTGAAAATGTTAAGAATATTGAGATGCATAAAATGTGGAAAAAAAAATTCATGTAAATTGTGGAATGTTGTTTGTAATATGAAAAATTATTGAAATTGCAAACAATATCCAATATTAATATCTAAATAATCTATTTCTTCAATAAATACAATTAGGATGGTAAATGAATGAGTTGGATCATAGGTTGTAATTTTTCATGGTTCTTGGGGTAACCCACCACAAAAGCTAGCTAGTGATGTGAAAGGATTCAAGGCCAAATAAACTTTTCATGAAAATTTCATATTTTTCATGTGGGAACTAACTAGAATCATTACAATCCATCACGCTCTGCATGCCTTCACACGAAATTATTGACTTTTGCACTAGATGGTTGTGCATTAGGTAGCTTTGCACTGAACTTTTTTCTCTAGTTTTGGGCGAATATTGCAATGTCGACATCACCAACCTAATCTCGAGATTCTTCTCTTTAGTCTTAGGCGAACACTGCAATGCCGATGTCACCAATCTAGCCTCTAGCGAACATTACAATACTGGCATCACCATCTAATCTCTGACGAACACTACAATACTGGTGTCACAAGTTTAGTCCCATGAACAATGCAACACCGAGGGCAATGATTAACTCTGGTACCATTTGTCATGGTCTTTGGGAACACCCACTACAAAAGTTGGCTTGTGAGATGAAAGAGACCAAGGCCATATAAACCCTTTATAGAAATTACATACTTTTTATGTAGGAACTAAGTGAAATCATTATATAATTTTACAAGTTAAAATCTAACCCAATTCATATAATTACCCAATTCAATTTATATAGTTACATATTAGATTTGAATTGGGTTAAATCCAATATGATCAAATGAGTTAAAATTATTTAATTTTAAAAATTAAAGAGGTGAGCAATTGACATTAGACCGTGGTCTGCCATTGTCCAAAAATGTAATTAATTATTGTACTGATTTTCAGAATTTTAAGAGTCAAGAATTCAATTGAACAGAAAAAAAAAAAAACAACTGAGTGAAGGAAACTAAAATTAAAAAAATTTACCACTAAAACAAAATGTTACAATCTTTCAAAAGAGAGGGGGAAAAAAACAACTATAGACTACAATTCATCATAATTTTAAATGAATTCAAAATTCTATTATTTGAAAAAAAAAAGGTTACCTCAATAATTTTTCTCCATGGCTACCAGTTAGCAAAGGGTTTAACCCGATTCCAAACAATCCAAATAGGGATAAGGTTACTTGGGTGAATGAGTTGTTATTACCGGAGGACCAGGGATGAAATACGTAGACGATCTCCAGGATCTTTGTGCAGCCAGAAACAGAGGCAATTATGGGACTACCACATGAACTAGTTGGAAGTTAAGACAGGTTAATCTGGCAATTGAGTTCCACGGGCTATTATACAATCAAATCTGCATATCAGAGGCAAAGGCAATTATGCGACTACTGCATGAACCAGTTGAAAGTCAAGACAAGTTAGTCTGGCAATTGAGTTCCATGGGCTATTATACAATCAAATCTGCATATCAGCAAGTTAAAATAGAACAATGACAGTAGCAGGATGGAGCTGAAGGCAGTCGTAGGGGAAATTTGCGAAGAGCAATGTGGAGGTTCAACTGGCGTTTAAATATCAAAAATAAATTGAAACATTTTATTTGGCGGTGTTGCCATGACATAGTTCCTACCAAGAAAAAGTTTTAAAACAGGCACTTGGTCGTAGATCCAATTTGCCAAATGTGTGATGAAACTGAAGAAACTCTGGAAAATATTCTGTTTAATTGTACTAGAGCAAAACTGGTTTGGCGACTTGCACTGGTACACTGGCATAGACAAGATATAGAGGTGTTGAGCTTTGAAGGATGGTGATAGCAGGTTAGTCGTAGTAAATATGAGTCTCTTTAGCAAGAACGGAGTCAACTTACTGTCTATCTTTTGTGAATGTTGTGAAAATTTAGAAATTTATGGATTTTCAACAGGGAATGGATGGAGGAAAAGACGGTTGTGGATTTGGCTGTGGAAAAGTGGCTGGAGTTTGACAAGGCAAGGATAAGGGCGAGTCCTGTGTAATTAGGAACGTGATTAAGTTTGTTCAATGGTTACATAGGTAAGATGGGTGGAACCATGACAGTTGTTAGAATGGTTATGGTAACCTTCTATAATGTAAAGAGGTTAATGTAATCACTCTTTAATTGAATAGTTTTTTGGAGAATTTTTTTTGCATGCCGGTAAGATTGTTCGAGTGTGTTACTTACACCTTAACTGTTTCCAAGGGTCAAAGAGGGTTCAGCCTAGGAACCATTGTTGTACCTGTTAACGTTCCTAAGAAACGTTAATCTAATGACAGCATTTAAAAAAAAAAAAAGCTTTTTCTTTGGAGAGGCCTAGGATTGAAAGTTTTGGAGAAGTCCAAATGGAAAAAACTGAAAAGAAAAAGAAAACAATTTTTGTGCGAGTTGCAATTGAGAAAGAAAGAGAAGTGCCTCTGATAACACAACAGAATATTTAAATAAGTAGAATAAATAATGTAATATTCTAAATTGATTACCTTAGATTGTAATTGAAGGAGATAATTTGAACAATGGTAATTAAAAAAAAAATGGAAGAGTGGTTATGGTGTTGGTAATAAGTATTGGTGAAATAGATATTTATCACTCGCTCCAAGATGAACCTTAGTTGAATCCAAAATGAACCTTAGCTGGATCTAGCAACCAACGTAATGCCTACAAAATAGATTTTGAAATTGGGATTGTTTCGAAATAGATATTTCGATACTTAAATTGGAGGTAGCCGAAAGTTTAAAATATAAGAATTAGGGTTCTAGGATTAAAGTTTTGGAAATAGCCCAAAGTTTACGGTACAAGAATTATGTTTTTTTACTTTACATGCTACAATTATAATGTATTTATACATTGGATTCGAGATTGTAAAAACATATCCTACAAGGGATTTGAAGTTACTAAATTTCATGCACCTTCTAATGCATCATTATTAGTCACAAAGTCTTTTGTTGGTCTAACCTTATGAGTGTCGTATTTTAGGTTGAGATTTAGTTATATATAGAGTGGCAAAGATTATTAGACTTAGAATTATAAAGATTGTTGAACGTGTAATATTGATATAATCAATAGAGTTGATCCAATAATTTTTATAAATTTTTTTATACAACGATTTTTACTAACCTATAGTAACTCTATTAAAACTCTAAATATTTTAATAGAGATATTTTGAAAACTAAGTTTACTTGTATTATAATTTGTTTTTGTAATGTAATTTCATTTGATCTAAACATATAGTTAAAAATAACTGAAATTATAGATTTGATACGATTGGCTTTACTACCTAATAATTAGGTTTGACAAATGAGTGAGTTAAACCCAATCGACCTAATAGATTAAAATTATTATTTTAAAAAATTTAAGTGCACCTAACTGGTGGAATTTTAGCCAAATTCTCATGCTTTGACCGAAATCTGGCCAAGGCAAATTGTATGGCAAGTCGCCACTTGAATTTTTTAAAGTAATAATTTTAACAAAATCCATTAAATTATATGGCTTATTTGTCCCATGACCCATCTTACCCATCTGACCCAACTCAACACGTAAAAATAGTGGGTTGATTGAGTTGATTTTTGAGTTAGGTTAATTTTTGTCACCCCAATAGTAACTCTATTAAAACTTTAAAAATTTAATAGAGATATTTTAGAAACTAAGTTTATTCTAATAGAGTTTGCTTTTATGATGTAATTTCATTTTATCTAAAGTATTAGACTAATATTTTATAATTACCTATCTAATCTGGTTTTAATGGACTTCGGTGAAAACTCTAATAGAGTTACTATAAAAGTATTCTACATCATTATAAGTTTTACTCAATTTAATGATCGTTTTGTATAGTATAAAAAAAGGATTAAGAGAGTTGGAAAGGACTAGAAGATAGAAGAGTGAGTCAAAAGAAAAAATGGGAAAAAAAAATTCAATTGCAATTTACAAAAAAAAAAAAAAAAGCAGCTAAATTTTAAAAAAGGATCTAATTGCAAAAGAAATAAACTCAGAAAAAGCCTCTTGATCACAAAGAAAAAGGCCAAAAAAGAGGAAAAGGGAAAAAAATTACAATCCATAGATTTTTGTAAGAATGGTAATCCAAACAAGTTTTAATTATTTTATTCTATAAATATTTTTATAAAATAGCAGTCTCAATAAGTTTGTAATTGTTCTCGTCTATAAAAATATTTTTATAAAACACTAGTCCAAACAGGTTTTTGTATTATTCTAAAAAATTTTAATAATTATTTTATCTAAATATTTTTATAATTGTCATCCACCGACCCTAGATTAATTAAATGTCCAACTTGTTCATTAGTGCGTTATTAATTTAACATTAAACATGAAAGTTGTTAATTGGCGTGCGGCTTTTCTGCATTGTGAAATCACATTATCTTCTTTATTTTTCACTTTTAACAATTCCCAAAAGATAAAGGTGTGTATTGACAATTTTCAAAAAATATATTTTTAATTTTTAATAAATTTTTTATTTAATAATTAATATTTTAAAAAATACAAAAACACCATTTAAATTATGCCTAATATATTAAAATAGCCCGAATTTAAACTCTTGTAACCATTTTGACCCGACCTTTCAATTTTAACAATACGGTACTTGAACTTTTCAATTTGTAACAATAGTGGCCTCCGTCAATGCGCCGTTCGGGAGGCCGTTAAATTGATGACATGGTAGCCACGTGGGCTACACGTGGACAACCCAGTCAGCAAAAAATTTGATTTCTTCTAGGGTTGGAAAAGGACAGCTCAGACCAAATCTTCTTCTTCTTTCTTGGCCGCTTTTCCGTCGCGCATACATACCTTCACTATCTCCGTCGCGCAAAAAAATTTCTATCGTCTCCATTGCGCACCATCTCCGTTACCAGCGTTCTTGTTATCCTCAAATTTCAACTTCAGAAACCCCCATTTTCGCCCCAAACCCCAACTTCAGAAACCCTCTATTTCCACCACCAAAGCGAGATTGTTTTCCGGTCAGGCACTGTTACTTCGATTGAACTCGGTAAGCAAATCAGGTTTCTGTAGGAGTATTTTGAAGAATATTTTCTGCAATTTTTGACCTGAACCTGAAAGCATTTTTCGTTGGATTTTTGTCCATTTTTCCGTTATTTTTGGCACTTCTTTCTAAAGGTTTATGGCTTCTCCCTGGACTGAACTTTTGCCAAGTTTATGAGTAGGAATATTGACCGATAGATTTTGGCCTCATTTGTACATTTTTCCGTTGCCATCGCCGTCACCGCCGTTGCAGGAATTTTAGGGTAATTGTCTCTGAAATTTTGCAAATTATGGATAGAATTCTGGAACCATCTTTTCGAATGATTTCTGAACCTATTTCTGGACAGATTTTTTTGCGAATTATGGATTGATTTTTTTTCGAATAAATTCTCTAAACTGATTTTTTGACTGATTTTTTTGCGAATTATGAACTGAATTCTTTGGACTAAATTTTTTCGAATGAATTCTCTGCTTGATTTTTTGCTATGAATTTTTTCGGATGAATTATGGACTGATTTTTTGACTGATTTTTTTTTTTGAATTTTCTGGACTGAATTCTCGGGATTGATTTTTGGACTGGTTTTTTGCGAATTATGGACTGAATTTTTTTGAATAAATTATGGACTGAATTTTGGATTATTTTTTGATGAATTCTCTGGATTGGATTTTGGACTAATTTTTGGAGATGATTTTTTTGCAAATTATGGACTGAATTTTTCGGAATGAATTCTCTGGACTGATTTTTTGACTGATTTATAGACTGAATTGTCTGGACTTACTTTTTTCGAATGAATTTTGGACTGAATTTTGGGCTATTTTTTTCCAATTATGGACTGAATTTTTGCAAAATTTATTTTTTTGAATGGATTATGGATTGATTTTTTGCAAATTATGAACTGAATTCTCTGGACTCAATTTTTGATTGATTTTTTTTTTTTTTGTGAATAATGGACTAAATTCGGTATATGTTAGATTTATTCTTCCTTCTTGCGCAGCATTAACAATACAGAATTCAGTATTCTCACCTTCATTAGACTCTATTAGTTTTTCAATCACATCTAAATGTCATCACCATATGGCTACATTTTGCTACACTTTCAAGAGTCAAAGCAACCCTGTTCATTGGATTTGAGGTGTCGTCTATGGAAGGTATGTGATTATAGAAATTTTGAAATAAAAAGATAGAATTAATAGAGTAATGTAATATGATTAATAACTGTTTTTCCATTTATACGTAGACGCATGATGGCGGGTACCTTGTGTAGTTGGACCGGCAGAGTACTGATCATAAGAGGACATATGTGTTGACGGTATCGAGGAAAGAGATTATCTGAAATGTAAAGTGGAACAGTTAGAGTGGAAGTCGAAATCAATAAAAGCGGAGTTGGTTGAGATGACTAACAAAGTTGTCTTGTTAAAAAAAGAGAATTTCATATTGAAAAATAAGGTAGCAAAAGTAGGAATGTGCAAACATTAATATATCCCAATTATAGTTTTATGTTTTGTGTTAATTATGCTATGTTAGTAGGGAAATTAATAGAGTTTGTTGAAAGGAGTGAAGCGTTGCGTTTGCCCCAATAGCTTATGTTAGAAAGGTAGAAATATGAAATGGGATATGTTCTCTTACATGTTTTACAAATATTTGGATGTATTAGGCACTCATTCCACAAACACTCTTTGAACATCAAATTGTTACTAAACTTAAATGCGCAATAAACTAAATATTTCATAACACTCATTCCACAAACATCAAATTGTTGCTAAACTTAAGAAATGGCTAATAAAACCCATCCATCAAAATTTTACATTAACAACAAATTGCTAATAAAATAACCTCATCCAACAACAAAATGGCACAAATATCAAATTGTTGCTAAACTTAAAAAAAAAAAAAGATAAATGTTTCATAACACTCATTCCACAAAATGGCACAAACATCAAATTGTTACTAAATTAAAAAAATGGCTAATAAAATTCATCCATCAAATTGTTACATTAACAACAAAGTGCTAATAAAACAAACCCATCAAAGAACAAAATGGCACAAACATCAAATTGTCACTAAACTTAAAAAAGTCAAGAACATAAATATTTCATAAAAGTCAAATTGTTTTGCTGTCATTTAGGAGAATTCTGAGTTAACTGCGACTGCTGGAAAGGATGTGTTGGCATACGAGATGCAGCATAGTCTCGGGTTCTTTGTGCTGTCATCTTGAACCTTTTTTTGGTGCCATGACCTGTACAACCTAAAGGAGTACCTGAAGATGAAGTACAAACTCTATTCGTACGTGAACTTGAAGTTAAAGGCCCGTCCAAAACAATATTCCCATCTGCAGAGGAACTCAACCTAGTATTAGAACTTGCCCTTGCAGCAGCTGCGGCACCTGCACCCCCATACACATACCTCATTTGTGAAGAAGTACTCCCCTATTCCGATGACACCCCAATTACCAAATAAGTCAAATTATACACATATCAAATTAAATTAGAATATATGCATTATATATTCTAGATTTACCTTATAATAGATTGATGATCCCTCTGTTAACAAGTAGCAACCTATTCCTTTGCTTGCCTATAGTACATGCAAATGTTAATACAAATCGGTACATTACATAAATCTTTACTATTGGAAATGTAATATATCAATGCTCTATCTTTTGCTGCAATTGCAGCATCACTTAATTGCTTTCCGTGTCCTTGTGCTTGATTGGGGAATGCTTGTGTGGATCTCAAACGATATCTAGAAGAAACAGTGGTTGTTCTAGCCTGTTTTTTCGTCTAGCAAAACAAAAATGGCACAAATGGTTTAACATACATTGGCGATGCTAACATTTGTTCTTAAGTCAACATTTATTACTTACTTCATTATGCAGAAGGTGTGGGTGTTAAGCAGTTGGTTGCTTATATGTTCGTTTGTTATGCCTATACTTGTGTACCTTTGGCACCTCATCCTTACTCCAACCCTTGAAGATGTCTCTGTCAGCCTTTACTTCTCGTCCTTATCCCTCATTTGATTCTTCTTAGGCCGTCCTGACTACTTTTTATAATAAGATGGTAGTATAGGGCTTTCTGTAATCTGAAGCCAGTATTTGGGTCCATTTATAGGATCTAGCCCAAACTCATAACATTTCAAATACATATCCCTCTTTAAATAGCTATCAACAGAATCCACCTCATCCGTTTTCATGTAGTTAATACATGCAATCGCATGGCAGCAAGGAATTCTTGATATTTCCCAAGCCCTACAAGCACAACTCATACTCACCAAGTCAACAACATACCTATCATCGTAATGAGATATTTGAAATCTTTTCCCCATTGCAAGCTTCACAATGCAATGTCTCGTTGCGTACTTACTACTTTCAACATTCTTCCTAACCCTTGGTGGTAGCATATTTTCAGATGAATTCATTAATTTTTTCTTCATGAACATTCTTTCCATCAAAGCAGTATGGATTTCATCGAACATGTTGATTAGTGGCAAACCTCTATCGCACAGTACATATAAATATGAGTTAGTATTACATACAATGCACTAACGGTAACTTACAAAATAAAGAATGCGAAATTTATTCATACTTGGCCTTTAATATGTAACCGTTAAAAGTTTTTGATAAGTTATTTCAACCACATCACATTTTGGTATCGGACTTATGAAAGCCTTATAAAATTTCTTGTATGGTAGATTGATAAAACTATCCTGGGCAGCTTCATTTTCAATCTTCATTGCCTCCATAACTTCATGAAATGCTGCTTCATTAGTTGCCCTCACAACCGACCAGAATAAATTCTTCAAAGCTTGCCCCTTATAACTTTTCTTCCAATTGGCATAAACATGTCTGGCGCAGTTTTTGTGCTCGGAGTAAGGTGCAAGGTCTCTAACTGCATTCTCCAACCCCTATCCTAACATTAGATCTATCAGTATTTGGTAGATATAGTCAATAAATACAAAACAACCAAACGATTAAGGAAAACATACATTCTGTTGGTCACTAACGAACGTTCAACCAAGCCTATCAACCAATCCGAGTTCCTTGAATAAAATACAAAGAAACTATTTCCACGACTCTTCACATTCTTTATCAACAATTGCCCATGCAATTGGAAACATTTGATTGTTCTGATCACGACCTATAGCACTAAAGAGTTGACCCCCCTCTCAGGTCTTTAGAAAACACCCATCGAAACCAATGATAGGTCTGCAACATTGTTTGAAATCCCTTATCAAACATGAAAACCCAATTTAACAGTACCTAAAGACTTGCTTTCCAGATGGTGCATCATGTCACAATTCAACTTCAAATCTCCCATTTCTGTCCATTTTCTTCAGGGCTAATATGTATGAACGGAGCTTGGCATAATGTTTTTCTAACGTAACTTGAAGCATCTGCATTGTCGTCCACTTGGCTCTGTAACATAATATTTTGTTCATTGTTAAAGCATATTTAATATACATATAAGCCATCATTTCTTTGACATAGTAATCGGGATTTCTTCTGAATGTGTCTAAATACTCTTTCGCTAACCACTCTTTTGTTGCCTGCCTGTTTGTTAAAGACTTATAGCAATTGTGTTCATTACTCAATGCTTTGATTATAAATGTTTTCTTATTTCCTTTACATGAAGCATATACCCGCCATGGGCAATTTTTCACACACCTAACTTCCATCCTATAAGGTGCACTCTTTGTCAATGTTATGTTAAAACTATTCTCAATTGCATACCTTTTTATAGTCTCTTTGAACTAGATTTTACCATCAAAGCACAAATTTAGACATAATTGCAACTCTTTATGATTGCATCTCGGATCATATCTGCGAAACCTATTCTTATTTTTACGCTCCATCTTAGACTCATTGCTATCAGGTGTGGGTGTTTCCGATGAGGATTTTTCATAATCATTGATGTAATCTTCAATGTTGAAACCAGTAGATGCACCACCATCATCTGAACGTACATCTCTCCTTCTGTTATTCTTGCTTACACTAGCATTTTCATCACTCAAATTCTCTCTATAAATTCTAATGTTTTCCTTAGCTGTATGCAGCTCATCATCATCAGTTAAGATGTCCTCACTACCTACACTGTAGGAACTCTTTATATCATCTTCTTCATTATAAGTAGGATCATCTGCTTCGGTTTCGCTTCCTATCAGCTGCAGATGAACTTGGATGTCTTGGATTGTATTGTTAACTGTCTCCTTACAGCTTTCATCGTACTCAACACACACATCAACCCTAAAAGGGTTCCCTCCGACTTCTCCTATGTTGAGGACATTATTATTGTTAACTGACTCCTTATAGCTTTCATCGCACTCAAAATAAACATCAACCTCATCAAGTTTCACTTCAACTGTTGCCATCTTGAGGACATCATTATCAGTTGTAATCATTCTCAAGTCAAATCTATCTTTGAATGCCATTTTATGGACTGTTACATATCCTAGTGTGTTGGCTACATCTTCTATTTCGAGCATAAACAACTTGTTAGGGTTGTAACTATTTACATATTCAAACTTACCACCCATATAATTAACAGTTACATCAATTTAGAATACCTCAAAATGGTGCAACTTCATTGTAAATAACTCATCAATCCTGCAAGATTCAAAAACATTTTGAAAAAATTCAGTCCATAATTCGCAAAAAATCAGTCTAGAGAATTCAGTCCAGCAAAAAATCAGGCAGAGAATTCAGCCCAGAGAATTCATTCGAAAAAATTCAATGCAGAGAATTCAGTCCAGGAAAAAATCAGTCCAAAATTTAGTCCATAATTCATTCGAAAAAATTCAGTCCAGAGAATTCAGAAAAAAATTAGTCAAAAAAAAGTCCATAATTCATTCAAAAAAATTCAAAGTAAAAAATCAGTCCAGAGAATTCAGTCCAGCAAAAAATTAGGCAGAGAATTCAGTCCAGAGAATTCATTCGAAAAAAATTCAGTCCAGCAAAAAATAGTCAAAAAATCAGTCCAGAGAATTCATTTGAAAAAAATTAGTCCAGAGAATTCATTCGAAAAAATTCAGTCAATAATTCACAAAAAATCAATCCAGAAATCTGTTCAGAAATCATTCGAAAAAATGGTTCCAGAATTCTGTCCCTAAATCATTCCATAATTTGCAAAATTTCAGAGACAATTACCCTAAAATTCCTACAGCGACAGTGACGATGGAAAAATGCATAAATGAGGCCAAAATCAGTTGGTCAATATTCCCACAAATAAACTTGGCAAAAGTTCAGTCCAAGGAGAAACCAAAAACCTCTAGAAACAAATGCCAAAAATAATGAAAAAATGGACAAAAATCCAACGGAAAATGTGTTCAGGTTCAGGCGAAGAATTGCAAAAAATATTCTTCAAAATACTCTTACAGAAACTCGATTTGTGTACCGGGTTCAGTCAAAGTAGCATTGCCCGACCGGAAAACAATCTCGCTTCGGTGGAGGAAATGGAGGGTTTCTAAAGTTGGGGTTTGGAGTTGAAATGGGGGTTTCTAAAGTTGGGGTTTGGAGATAGCAAAAACGCCGGTGACGGAGACAATAGAAATTTTTTTGCGTGATGGAGGTGGTGAAGGTATGCATGCGCGACGGAGAGGCAGCCAAGAAAGAAAAAGAAGAAGATTTGGTCTAGGCTGTCCTTTTCCAGCCTTAGAATAAATGAATTTTTTTGCTGACTGAATTGTCTACATGTAACCCACGTAGCTGCCACGTTATCAATTTAACGGCCTCCCAAACGGCGCATTGACGGATGTTAATATTGTTACAAATTAAAAAATTTAGGTACCGTATTATTAAAATTAAAAGGTCGATTCAAAACGGTTACAAGAGACTAAGTTCAAGCTATTTTAATATATTAGACCTTTAAAATATTGTCATACAAGTCTTAAGTCATCCTAATTAAGAAGATAAAAAATTATTGTTATCTTTTGCTGTATGACATAAGCGTTGGCATCAGTCACTTACAATACTCGAACTTAACTTTATGACGTGTTTAATGTGTCGTCAGCATGTAAACGTCAGCCTATGGGTAAAACATCCGTGAGGAAATTGGGTGTCCTTATTTAATTGGCAAATTGGCATTAATAATTTAAGTATGAAAAAGACCGGGACTTTTGAGCACACGGGAAACTCAAAAAATTTGTCTGATTGTGGGTAAAAAAACATCTCAACAAGTTTTACACGATTTGACAAAATAAAAGAATTGACAAATATTTCACCCTACATTCATAAAAGAATTGACATTTCACCATATATTATAATATTGAATTGTGATGGTGCTATAATTCCAATGAATATGGAACAAGAAGGTGTGAGAATGGTTAAAATGTCATTCTCATCTTAGTTTACCGAGATAAATTTCTTATTTTGAAGAAAGTTTTAGTAAATTCTTTTACAGTAATATTTATGTAATAAAAATTCCTAAGTGAGAATCACTCTTACTAGTCATTAATAAAAAAATTATTAAAATTTTTTAATATAAATATTATTACTCAACTAAAAAAAGAAATGAATGACCAATTCAAAATGCAATTGAGCAACAATTTTCCTTTTAAGAACAAAAAATTTAATGATGTAGATAAATCTGTTGGTGTTTCATTTATTAGTTGACTAATTTTTGATAAATTTATTACCACAGTGTGATGAATATTACCACGAATGTATGCGTACAAAATAGAGTACAATATCATTTATAAAACAGATTATGAAATTATTTTCAATATAAATATTCTGACAATCAAATTAGAAGGTGGATTTAATTTTATAAAATAGAGAGTTATTACATCAGAATTCTACCCTTGTTTGACAAGAAAATATATTTATATTTAATTTTAAAATTGCAATAAGTTATTATAGAACTTAAAAGTTATCAAATCTTACATAAATATTATTATCGCTCTCAATTCAATCACCAATTTTTCATGGACCTAAACCTTTAATATTTATCACATATGTGAAATCCAATATTTATCACAAGTTATGTTTGGTCTTTATATTTTAAAGCTTTAGATTCTTAATTCTTCTATGTTATTGCGTAAAATTTTATATGAAATTCAACCCACTTAGTAGCTTTTGGTTCAAGTGCAGCATCTCTCTAATTCATTACAAAGTTCTTGAAGATGTCTGGATGAGCCAGAGTAGTTTCCTAAAGTCCCAATGTCAGCAGGAAAGTTGACTAGTCCAATAACCTACAAAACACAATCTAGGCCAACCAAATCTAATACAAACCTTAAATAGCAACAACCTACAAAACAGATGAGAGGGTTATTCAAATCATTTCCATGCTCAAATTAGATAGAGAGCAGTGTCTGAATAAGATCTTCTAAAATTAAAAGGATTGAACAATTACTTAAAACCAAAATAAGGCAATTTTAGTTTTGAACATAATTTTTTCAACCATACAATTGAATTTCAACCACTGTTATGAGTCAAGACTCAAAGTCGTTAACATTAGCCCATTAGCCCGAAGGATTTGACATCCCCATCATCGTGATTGAAACTCCAAGAAATTTCAACAAACCAACACGCAAGCCGTTCACGATGGGATCAAAGTCTGTAAAGGCCAACTACAGACTTAAAATATTTCAAAATCGTGAATATGGGACCAAGAAGTCCAAAAGTTTTATTTATGTTGGGATATGAATAATGATGACAGTTGTTTCCTGGATCCACCCTGAACGTGGCAATGCACCATTAAGACAAAAGAAAAAATGATTTTAAAAGATGGGGTCAATGTTTGACATGTAAGAGACCGAAAACCTTTTTTAGTACTTTTTTTTTCCCGACTTTTAGAGCAATAATATGTAGAAATAAAATTTCAAAATAAATGTATCAATCAACATGAGTTGAATAATTGGCATGAATCAAAGGTAACACTAATTTCCATGTGAAAACGTGGAAAAGTCCAGTTAGAACGCATTGAAATATCAGAGGGAGAATATAATGCTCTAATTAAGAAAGTTTTGACCTTGGAAATGAAGTATTAAAAAGGTTTTGGAAATGCTATTTGGCAAATCAATAGTTATTAGTGAAGCAACACAATGAAACCTAAATTGGTTTTAGTTGATTTGTTCCCTAATTCAACTAAGTTAGTGGGATTAAAATGGTTTGATTGTTCAAACAAACTTTCTCCTGTTTTTTTTTTTTAAAATTTTTTAAATAATCGGACTAAGTTAAATTAAGCAAGTGAAAAAAAGTTTTAGCGAGTGGTAAAAGTTGTTGCTTGTGACCGTAAAACCATGAGAGGTTGTTGTACTATGCTTTATTTAATTGTATTTGCTAACATTTCAAACCATTAAAGGTCATAATAAGAAGAGATAATATTTGCCTTCACGGGGTGGTTAAGGCGATATTACTTTTACCTTAATAGGAGAGAATAAAGTTTGAATTCATCCTTGTGTATTGAGTCCGCCCGTGATATCTTATAGTACCCGTAAATTTACATGCGATGGTGAGGTGGGGTCTACTCACAGAAATCCTGGAGTTTATGCCTGATTAAGGGGTCCGAAGGGTCGTTTGGTGTGAGATTTTTTGAGTCATAAAAAAAAAAAGAGAGATAATATTACTACTTATTATGGCTTCTGTAAATATACATTCTTACTAATACCCAAGTATTATACCCATTCATAGTACTCAGAACAATGTCCTGAGGAAACTTATAAGACCATGCCAATGCTGCAAAACTGTGAATCAAATCCTTATGTTCACTATCTCTTCTTGTTATTGCATCAATTCATGCAACCAATCAACATTAATTTCGTCAAGATAAGGGGTGAAAGGGCGCATGATTTCTTCCTCCAAAGAAGCTGTGAACGGCTGATGAAGATTATTATTCTTATACGATGAATCCAAGGCGGAGAGTTGAGTCCAGAAACTCTCATCATCAAAGGGTTCCATGATTGATTCCACTGAACACATGCTATCTTCAGCAGCCCAGTCTAGCACTCCATCAAAAAGAGTGGAATCGTAGCTTAGGGAGGATACTTCACCGTAAGCATGATCACCGGCAGCAATGTTGTTATAATTAGTCCCCATTTGATCATCTATCCTTTGACTAGTATCAGATGTAGTCATTGAAGAAGATTCTTCGGTATGATTTGAATCTTCCATTTGATGGGAACTCTCATATGTTTCTTCAGTTGACTTGCTTGACTTGGAGTCTTGCTTCATTTGCCTTCTCAAATGAGTATGCCAGTGATTTTTTATGTCATTGTCAGTTCTTCCTGGGAAGTTGGATGCAATGAGTGACCATCTGTAACATGGAAAACATGATCGATCAGTTGGGTTAGTACTCAAAGAAGCACATCATTTTATTATTTTTCTTGTTCGAGAAAACTGAACAATTGCTCAGCCAAAATTATCCCCAAAAGCCATGAAGAACGAACAAATGAGAAATCGAGTGACAACTACATACTTGCTGCCAAATTGTTTATGTAATTTGAGTATAAGCTCATCCTCTTGAGGGGTATAGTTTCCCCTCCTTATGCCAGGCTGAAGGTAATTTACCCATCTCAATCTGCAAGCTTTTCCACATCTATCAAGCCCTGAAAAACACCATGATTCTATGAGATGACTACTAAGTGTGAGCAACTGCCTCCTAGTTCACAAGAATCTCAAAATTGCCAAAAACAGAAAAAGTCAATAAATGATTGTCATCTAAAGCCTAAAATTTGTTCACTAGACCTAAAATCTTGAACAATGTTTTGCTTCTTTTTCCCTGTACAATTAGGAGGGAATTCACGAGGAACCATGAATCTGCCGGATTTCAATGCCTAAGCCACGGGGCTAGCCTAGTTAGCAATTGTGCACAAATTTTTTATCACCAAAGTAGTTCAAAATGGAAACTATTTGCTCGGCCTTTCTTTCTGGTACTTATTCTCAACATCACTGACAAAAACGACAAAGGAGGCGGAGAAAGAGGTGGTGCTGGTGGTGGAAGCTGTTAAGAAAGACTAAAGAGATGGTGATTTTCAATCCTGGGTTAATATTCTTACCGGCAAATTTGGGAAGCTTTCGCCAGTTCCAGTAGCCATATCTTTGGACATAGGCTCTCAGCTTATTATCTTCTTCTTCACTCCATGCCCCTTTCTTCAATCCATCTTTGGGGTCAATACATGGGGCTCTCACCATTTTTCGCTTCTTCCTGAACCTCAAGAGCTATGAGTGTGGTGTTCAGGAGTGAAGTCACACCCTCGTGCGAGTGTCACTATAAATAAAAGCCGTACAATAAAGGCCTGAATACACAACAACGTGTTCAGCTATAATAAAACAATATGGTCCCAACTGAGAAAACGTGTTTTTGTCCCATGAAGTGTCATAAGATGCTTCCTAGGTTGGCTCATGTCATAGGTTGGCTAATCTGATAGGAGTTTCCCATGTAAGCAAATAAACATAATTGAGGACTGAATGGATAATATTTTAAAATATATTTTATAATTTAAAAATATATTTTTATATGTTTTGAGATAATAATTATGAAATAGAAAATATATTTTAAATAAAAATAAGTTTTAAAATGCAGACCAAACATGTCTATGTAACACAATCATTCATAGGGATAAAGATGAAGGTTAGTTCAAATAATTTAAAGCCCTTTACTTACAATTGTTTACAATGCATTAACTATAGTATTATATTAAGTCAATATTAATTCTCTCTCGTGCGATAATTGAGAGGATCTTTCTAGCAACCCTGATGCGGAGGGTTGCTTCTAATTAGTACACTATTTTTTTTTTCTCAAATTTGTACAAATAAAATGGAAATGTTGCATATTGATTCTGGTTAACTGTCTAAAGTTGTAAAACGTTGTTATATTAATTTGATTATAATGTTTTAAGATGCAATTCAGGAATGAAGATTCCTAGTTTTGCGGCGCATCATTATTGTCTTAGATAACTTAGACATCTCTTCCTTTACTTCCACAGCTTCAAAAGTTGATTGATTAGGATCTCCAATTTTTGGTCCTTACAAGATTCTATAATTGTTTGCTTTCTAACAATTTGCATTTTTCTTAAGCAGGACTAATTATGTAACTTTTTTCTTTAACTTTTCATGATATTTATTTATTTATTTCAAAGGGACAAGACGATTTGGGAGATTAAGCTGTTAAACAAAGAAGGAAGAATACCTACTCAAAATCATGCCACAAAGATAGAAGACAAGCTATATAAGTACTTTGAAACATGAAAAACCAATATACTTTTTAGTATCCTTTTACTATAAGCTCCGACAAGACAACATAAGTGAGGATGCTGCCCTTGTATTGTAGCTAAATCTCTTACTCTCCCATCAATTCTTTAGCAGAATTTAGCTGCCTCATGATCTATTTGAACTTGCAAAGTTATGATTGTTGTTTATACAAAATGTCTTAGAAGACTCTTAACCATTAATTTGTAAAGAAGTTTACCAAAACCTTGTAAAGTAGACATACACGCATGATCATGAACTTGCAATTAAAATTGATACTCCCTCGGTCCCAAAAAAAAGGGAGTTTATTTTAGTTTAAATGTAACTTTTTATTAGTTGTTAAATACAACATATTTAATACATCACTAAATGTATAATTTTACATTTTTAATTTTGAGTGTATATAATTATTATTAGTAATAATATTTTAAAATTTTAATTTAAAATTTATTTTTTTTTTTAAAATGAGGAAAAATTTTGAAAGTGAAGAAAGGAGTAAAAATTAGCTATGATTAGATTAACGTTTTTTTTTTAAAAAAAATTAATCTTCAATAAACTCTTGCTTGGTTTATGCCGAACGAATTTGACAATCACTTATTCAAACTTTAAATAAGAAATTTTAAATTTGATTATACTTAAATGATTAATAACACATCAATTTTCAGTTTCTTCAGTTCCCTACTACCCCAGTTGATCATCTTAATTTGATGTTTTATCTCAACCCTTTCAAATCTACCAAGACTAATTAATTCTGTGCAGGCACATGTCAATTTATAGTAACGATGTTCCCCGATTAAAACGTGGGCAAATACGATAATTTATTTTGGTCAAAAAAAACGTGTTTGTCCACGCGGTCTCAGGTGGAGCCATTTAGTTACAGTATTGGATGAAGTGCGTTGGAGGTTTCCAGCTCAAACTTTTTTATTGAATCAAAAGCATATCTATCGGTTGATGGAGCTTCTCAGTCACAGCTCAGCTAAACCTCCTTTCCAACTATTAATGGGCAGAATTAACTAATGTTTGTACCTCGTCACCTCATTTCTTTATTAAGTGCGTTTGATTGCATCTGCTTTTTTGTCTCTTTTGGATGACTTATATTGACTTGGACTTCTATTACTATCACCTCTATTTGATTAAAAAAAAAAAACTATTAACAATATAATTTTTTTATTAAATAAAGAGGGCCAAAAATAGAAAAATGAAATACTAATATTTTTAGTCTTTTTATCAATGAATACCCTATTATTTTAAACTTGGATTCAAAATTGAATTGATTTTTTTTAATGAACATGTCACAACTTACTCTTACACACACATATATATGTGCATGTGTGTGTGCACATAATATAGTAAAGACAAAGACAAAAATATATCTTTATTTATTTATTTATTTATTACAACGATGACACATTTGTGAGCTTCTAAAATATCTTTTACGCTAGGATCATTTCCCTAGTGGGTTCCATACACGTGACCCATTTAAAAAAAAATTACAATAGCTAAATGGTGATGTATAATATTGATAAGGCATAAACTTTCAGTTATTGGATTTAATCCTTCTTAAAAATTAAGAAATTAACATAAAATGGTTAGCAGTGACCATTGAATAAATTTCTTCAGGTTAGATTAGATTAAAAGCACAAAATATTTGCTCCAATATCATTTTCAAATAAAGTATTTTTTACGGGACCACCACAAATGAAGTATCAAGTTAAAGGTTCGTTAGTCTTATAGGTTAGGCTGCTCGTAAAAGTTGAACAACATTATAAGTGTCAATAACGCGTTTAAAAATTAAACAGAGAGATCAAAAAGTTGGCCAGATTCATGCAAATGACTCCAGATTTTAAGTAAACGTAATAGGAGGTTCCCTGTGATTTCTTGCACAAGCAAAAAAACATATATAAAAGGACTTAACTCAAGCTAGAATAAGGAGAAAATTCTTCAAGTTATTGTCCCGAATAGTTTAATAAATACCCGTTTCGTCTTATGGTCAGGTTTGGATTGATTAAATTAAGGTTGTATTATGTTTCATAGTACTATATTAATTAACGTCGTGCAATAGGGGGGCAAGCCGTACTAATTATCCCACGAGCAATAATGTCCGGAATTTTCTAGCAAGCTAAGGCCTTAATGATAAGGGTTGCTTATTATTCGTATTTAGGCTGCGAATTTGTGCAAATAAGATGGAAATTGACGTTGATTACTTCGTTCCAAGATATTGAAGAATGAAGATCTTAGAGTTTTGTAGTGCAATGTTCTATGCCATGTTCAATTCTTTGTTTTTTAGGAAAAAATCCCCCCTTGCGAAGGCGAAATTCTCCCATCTATTCCAGAGGTTCAAATTCTTTTAGAAGCAAATGCTTTCTTAGTCAAGTGGATGTAAATCGAGAGATGTACACGAGTTAGCATAGATTTGAGAAAGAGAGCCAATAGACCAAACCTCACGAGTTGGTATAGGCCTGAGAGAGTCAACAAGCCAAACTCAGGACAGACCTCCATAATATTTTAGCGAACAATCTGTCCACGCGAGATTTGAACTTGCGTTGCCAGAGAATTTATACTCACGTCACTCCAAGTTTAACAACTCAACTATACCCCTGGGGCATGTTCAATTCTTACTACATTTTAAATTGTTTGTACCTTCTAATAATTGTACATTTATGGGGTAAGACGTTTTGGATTAAGCAAAAAAGCAAGGCAGACAAAAGAAATTAGAACGATATTCAGGATCATACCGTCATGAACAAATATTTCACATATATGTTATATTCTTATTTTTACTATAATAAATTAATTATTTAAATTTTTATTTTGACCTCTCTATAAATAGATAGGTAGAATATTCTCCATAAATTATACGTTGTTCTGTTTAATTATTTCTGGTTAAATTATTTTAGGTAGTATAGTATTAGATATGTACGAGTGTGTGTATGTATGGAAAATTTGCTGCAAGTATAGAAGACAAACTATATAACATGTACGACTTTAAAACATTTTGGGAATCTTAAGATAAGCTCTGTTGAGACAAAAATAATTAAGGATTGATCATGGTCGTTCCTTGAATTGACTCCCTCCATCCTAAAGATGACTACAGTTTTAATTTTTTTATATATATAAAAAAAGAATTAATTTTTTGTGTAAAATTTTTATATTATCCATATTAATGATGATAATATATAATTCAAATTAGAAAATAAGGACTAAAATAAAAATTTATATATTTAATGATACATTAAACCATGTTGCTAAATATCGAACTGGATCAGCTTGTATGACCAGGTTGAACAGGAATCACCATGTGTCTAATTTGGTTTTTTTTTTATTTAAAAAAGTGGATTTTAAAAACTGGATCAACTTGGATTTGACCAGGTCATTAATTTTATTTTTTTAGAAAATAATTTTAATTTTTAAAAATTATAAAACTCATTTTTTCTAACTCTTTTGTGTCAGTATGTTGAATTTTGTACTCATAAAGTTTTTACTTATTTAAATTTGAATATCTTAAATGTTTATACAAGAGAATTTTTACAATTTTAACATATTCTTTACTTAAAATATCTTTTATACTATTTTTCACAAAATTATTTAATTATACATTTGGAAGTTCATATAACTTATACTAAATTTAAGTTTGACTATTTTAAAAAAAAGAGTAAATAATATATCTTTAGTATATTTGTATATTAATATCAATACTTTAATAATTAATTTTATATTTATTATATCATAATGATATCATTCATATTTCTTTACTATCGATCCGACCTGTTCACACTTCGATTTAGTTTTAACAACACTAACATTAAATGTTTTGTATATTATAATTTTAAAAAAATTATAGCAAATCAATAATAACTCTTTTTTAAACGGAGTATTTGCTTCTCCTACTTTTCCCTCATGACTCCTTTTAAGGAAACAGAAAAGATTAAATGAACAAAAGAATGAGGCAAGTGAAAATCAAAATTTTATTCTACGATAAGAAACAACAACCTTTAACTACCATCGTTTTTTCATACTCATGCTCCATTGTCAAAACATTATAATTAATGTTGTGGGTAAAAATAACGCATTAACAAACCATGGTTATAACCTTAATCAATAACGTGTATGGAAATTAAAAATCCTTATAACTTACGACATGAGACTTTCCCTGAAAATTGATCAGATAACCTTGGATCCAACTTGGAATAATTTCACCATATTTGATTCTCATCAGGCTCTTTCTGAGGAAACTAATCCCACTATTCTCACTTGTCAATTTATTCCAAAATTTGGTTTGAATAAAACTTGTTCAAACATGATAATTTATTTAGAGACAAAGACGTACGTGTCTGCTTACTCCCACTTGGCCACTGGTACTATACTAGCTAAATCAGTTGAATTGTCGAAGTACTACGTAAGCACAATCGTAAGCGGTTTCATCATACATTCTCCTTCAGCCAATTAATTAAGTGGATTTCACGTCTCACAGTTGTAGAGATAAGCATGGATCTTTCCCAGAATCTCTCTGCTTTAAGTTATAAAAGATTTGAGACTTCGAATTCAACCCATGGGACCTTTATGTTTGGATTGTGGTTTATTTGAAATATTTTATGTTGAAATGTGTAAAAATTTTACTGTAATTTTTTTGTAAGAAAAAAATATTTGGAGGGAGATTAAAATTTATATTAGAGAGAAAAAAATTTTAAATTATGTGAGGAGAATTTAAAAGGGTAATTTTAAATTTTGAAATAAAAATATATTTAAATATTTTATTTGTTTTGTGACAAAAATAATATTTTGCATTTGGAATATAATCAAAACATATTTGTTTTGTTCGTTTGATTAGGTTGATTTCTGACGCCGTCCAGCATGAAGCTTTGACAACGCGCGTACGCTTTGGTAGTTTGTGGCTGCGCTCCTGTTTATAATTATTTCTCCAAATAAAATAAAATAAAATAGTACTTTTAATTTTATAAGATTAAAAGCTACCATATATAATTGTTGGGGTTTGATTTATCCATTCGAAAATGATAAGGAGAGAATATAAAAGCCTCTTACAAAGAAAGTCAAAATATGGATACATGTGATGACGACGTTAAACACGGCAAAATAATCTAAACAAACAATATATTCTTTTTTTTAAAATTTTTTTTATTTAAATAACTTATATTATGGAAGTGGAGAGTTGAACTAATTATTTTTTACTTTAGAAGGATTGAAAACAATATATTGGGGTGCTTATAATAAAATTTTAGACAGTTGATATGAAATTTTAATTCATAATTCAAGCCTAAATCTTAATTGCCAAGAATAACAAAGCATTTAAATGAGAAAACAAACTATAAGTATGGATTGTGTTTTAAAATTTATTTTTGTATTTTTAAAGATAATGAGTGTAAGACAAAAGTTATATTAAAAAATATTTTAAAATATTAACTATACGACATCCAAAATATATTGAAACTTTATACTAGCCCGGAAGAACTTAGGAGGCACTTAAACAATGATTGATTTCACGTAGTTGAAAGTTTCGGGAAAGCTCTTACGACCTACGTACTTGACTGAAAGCTCCACCGTGGCACAGAAACGTGTTTATGACCAAAATACATACTCATAAATAATTAATTTTTTTTGGCACATTTTACTCATGGGACTTTGCACTATAAATTGACATGTGCATAGGATTAATTACTTCCAAAAAATTTTGGGGGATTCTGCAAAGGAACGTGAGAGAGTCAAATTGCCGATAACCCTGTGAAAGGACATATTTAGAATCAATTGGGGTGCCTAGGAAGAACAAACACTAATAACTGATGTACTTGATGTACTTGATGTACTTGATGAACATAATAATTAAAGGATTAGGATTGAGGATTGAAGATTGAGGAAGGGTGTTAAAGTATAAATTGGTCATGGAGTCCAGTGTATACTATAGTGGTCCAATAAACATGTATGCATACTATATGTTTTTGCTTTTCAAAGGTTGAAAGTTGTCAATTTATTAATTGGCATATTAATCCGTAGGTTTTGAGTTACACATATTATGCTCTATTGATTGTTGGTATCGATTGGTTTTCTCTTAATCTGAATTCAAATTTGACTCAAATATTTTTGCCAATTTATTTGCTTTCTAAAAAATATGGTCATGCCATATTAGATCGATTTTATTTTATTTTTTTTTAAAAAAACCTTAATAGAAACTAAAAACTTTTTAGGCCAAAAATATGTAGAAACTCCTAAGATTACTCTGTTTGACAAAAATATTGGACAAAAGACAATTTCACTAAAAGAGAGGAAGCACATGGATTTTAAGGGACAAACCCATCCCTATTTCTGTTGGGGCAGGGAGTATGTAAGGATCAAAAATTTATTTCAATTAAATTATAGACTTCTACCTTTGTGGAGCCATGGTGAATAGTTTAGCTTCCTGTTTTCAAAATTTTATCTGATTCAAAGTTGTCTTTTCCCATTGAAAATCTCTGTTTTTAAGTCCATTGAAAACTACTTTTTTTTTTTTTCGGCTTCTCTCTCTTGAATGAGGGTCAACTTTTTTTATAATAAGAGTTCAATTCTAGCAGAGGATAACAGCTAAAATCTTTGAGAATCACAAAAGCCCTAAAGTCAAAAACGGAACCCTCAAATCCTTCATTACCTTTACTTCAAAAAAACAAAGAAAAAAGAAAAAAAAAAAGAGAGTTGAATGAAGAAAACATTAATATAAAAAAGCTCAATTGATCATCTAATAAAAGCACAACCCTTTCTGGCAAACCATCTTGGAACACTATAATCAAATTAATTATAACGCAAAAAACGGTCTTACAATTGCTAGTCCTTCAACCCATATCAATATTCAACAATTCCATCTTATTTGCAACATTTTGACATTTTGCAGCAAAAACTCTAGCTAGATGCACGTAACAACCCATCACTTCAAACCCCATTTTTTCCACAAGATTTTTCAAACAGGAGAAGACGAATATAAATCTAACAAAACATAAAAAAACTTGGGGCTAATCTCAGAAAATCTTAATCTATAATTTAATCAAGTTTAATAATTTACGTTTGTTAGCCTGTACAGGAAAATTGTTAGCGATAAGGAGACCTCCTATGAGATTCATGCATCCCCATAGACAAATTCACAACACGGTTTATGACCATATGTTTTATATTTAATTATTGCTAAACACGTTTTTTGTTTATACGTACTGCTTTGGAATAAGCTATTTATATAGTGCCATTTGCATGGGGGTGCCATTTCACCACCCAACGGTACTGATACTATTGTAGAGAATTTTGTGAGAGGTGAGGAAGAAATCAAATTATTAATTAAGAAGCAAAAATGGTCAGAGCCCAAACTATTGACCAGAATGGATTGAAGAAAGGTGCATGGAGTGAAGAAGAGGACAATAAGCTGAAAGCCTATGTCCAAAGATATGGCCATTGGAACTGGCGGCAGCTACCTAAATTCGCTGGTAAGAAAGCAAGAAGTATTCTTCCTTGGCTGTCTCCCTCTCAAAGGCTCCACCACTACTACATCTTCCTTGCTCTTCCTTCTCCTCCTTCCACCGCTACTGCCTTTCATCAGGAAATAGTAAAGAAGTGATAAAAAATGCAAACCTTTTCCTATTTGAAGTAGTTTCTGTGACAAATTGGAACATGTGCATCAATTGCTAGTCTAGCTCAGTCTTAGACAGTGAGAGCCGATGGACTCATATTTCCTCATCTGTCACTTCATAATTGTGTTCAAAAAAGGAAGAAAAATGATTTTTCAAGATGTTAGGTCTAACAAACAATTAGACAACAGATATGAAAAATACTTGTTTAGCAATTGTTTGAGTCTTACGAACTAAGAAGCGCTTGCTATCTAGGAAATCTACAAGCTAGGATGTGGTTGCTTACACTTGATGGTCGTTTCAAAAAATCATTGTGTTTTTTAGGTCTTGCTAGATGTGGTAAAAGTTGCAGATTGAGATGGATGAATTACCTCAGGCCAGGCGTAAAAAGGGGAAACTACGACCCTCAAGAAGAGGAGCTCATACTTAAATTGCATGAAGAATTTGGCAACAAGTATGAACTCACTCACTCCCTTTTTTATTTAACGTTTCTTAGTGTGTATCTGGGGCTCTATTAGTTTGAGCAATTTCTCGATTTTCTCGAAAGAAAAAAGGAAATGCTTTCTTGTATTTACAAGTGAGTACTAACTCCGCGAGTGATGTTTTTTTTTCCCATATTACAGATGGTCAGTCATTGCAAGATACTTGCCAGGAAGAACCGACAATGAAATCAAGAACCACTGGCACACTCAATTAGGAAGGCGCATGAAACATGAATCAAAGTCAATGAATTCAACAGATCAGGAAACCTTTGGAACATCCCGTCATATGGATGCTTCAGATCATAATGAGTCGTCTTCTTCAATGCCCACGTTTGATTCTATTCAAAGGATAGGTGATCAGATCGGGACTAATTATAATAACATTGATGCTGTTGATCATGCTTACAGTGAGGTTTCCACCTTCAGCTATGATCCCACAATATTTGATGGAGTGCTAGATTGGTCTATTGATGATAGTCTGAGTCCAGTGGAACCAGTCATGGAACCCTTTGGTGAGAGTTTCTTGAGCCAACCCTTTACCCAGGATACATCCTATGACACTAATCTTCATCAGCAGTTGCCACCATTAGAGGACGAAATCATATGCCCTTTCTCTCCTTATCTTGACGAGAATGATATTGATTGGTTGCACGAATTGCTACAATAACGAGAATAGATAATGCATCTAAGGAATTGATTCACATTTTTCATCATTGGCATGCCCTGAAAATTTTTCTGAAGTACAAACACCAAAAGTTTTCGGTATCTTGAGCCTCGGACAGTCAGAGTTCCATCTGGAGACCACCATTTAGTGACATCTATTACCTATCCTTTTAATTCAAAAAGGCCTAATACTTGTGTACTACTAAGAGTATAAATTATGGTATGTTTACTAGGTTAAGTTAGCAATATTACCCTTCCTCTTGTGTTTTATGCTTCTTCGGCTTTTTGTGGAAGTTATTTAATGAAGATTTCCTTTCCAATTTGGCCTTGTTATCAATTTGTTCATATAATTAGGCCCTGTGAAATCTCATTCTGAGTACAAGGCGTAAAAATGACTACCCAACCGCGAACATTATAAGAGATTAGTCAAGATAATCGAGCTATAATTGAACATTTTGTAATACCCTAATCTCTTATCGGAAAGTTAAGAAAAAAAAAGAAGTGTATATAAAATCTTGGTTAATAAACAACTAATAATTTGACTTAAGTATTTTTAGTTAACGAATATAAAATTCAAAAGTTATTAGACTAGTCCATTAGCCTAAGGCATTACAATTGGTATCAGAATCAACCTAAGCTGGGAACTAAGTGCTACGTGTGAGAGCTACCTCTTAAACTTAAAAGCGGAGCAAAATGCTATGCACGGAAGTCACCTCTAAAATCCCTTCCGAGGGGCACAATAGGTGCTATGTGCGAGAGTCACTTCTTGAATTTACAAGTGGGACAAAGTGTTTCACATAAAAATCACATCTAAAATCTTATCCTAAGAAGACTGGGCAAAGTAAAAATAATAATAATAAATAACGGGTTGGGTCTTACGAGTGCACAAATGCCTTAAGGAGGGAAGAATGTGATATTCTAATCCCACAGAAAGTTAAGGAAAGAAAGAAGTGTATATAAAACCGTAATTAATAAATTGCTAATAATTTGTCTTAAACATTTTGGACTAGTGAAAATAAAATTCAAAAATTATTTGGTTAGTCCATTGGTTTAGGGCATGACAATTGGTTCCAAAACCAACCTCATCTAGTCCAGGAACAAACTAAGTACTACATGGAGAAGGCACCTTTTAAACTTGCAAGCGGGACTAAGTGCTACGCATAGAAGCCACCTTTAAATTCTACCCTAATAAGATTGGGCCAAAAAAATAATGAGTTAGGCCTTGTGAAGATACAGAAGCCCCAATGGGGAAAGGTATTCTACAATTTTGTCCTAGGAAAACTGGGTTAAAAAATTAATAGGTTAAAGCTTACAAGGATGCAAAGGCTCGAAGGAAAGAAGTATGTAATATCCTAATTCCATATTAGAAAGTTAAAGAAAGGAAAAAGTATATATTATACATACATATATATGTGTGTGTGTGTGTGTGTATACCTTAGTTAATAAACTACAATAACTTGGTTGAAACATTTTGAGTTAGTGAGTATAAAATTCAAAAATTATTGGGTCAGTTCATTGGCCAGACGCTTTAGACATGTAGTAGTGCTTGAACTAAATTTGTCAAAACATTAACTACAAGGTTGTATCACATAAGATGATGCGGTTTAAATAAGGGTAGCAGTGCTTGAACTAAATTTGTCAAAATATTAACTATTGGGATGTATCACATAAGATGATGCAGTTTAAATAAGGGTAAATGATACTAGTGGTCCCTCAACTTAGGGCCTGGCAGCGCTTTTGTCCTCGAACTTAAAAAAATTTCAATTGAGTCCCTCAACGTTAACATTGGGTTCAATTGAGTCCAATTGCACTATTCCAGTTGCAAGACCTCCACCCAACCATAACACGTGTGTTCGTGAGATGCAAAATTGGTAAAAAATTTGTCATTGTCCACGTGTAATAGGCTGGAAAAAAAAAATTAAAAAATCCCAATTTTTTTCTCAAACAACTTCTGCTTGTGAAAAAGCAATTGATATTAGGTTTCTTGCATTCATCCCCTTGCAGTGTTTGATTGGAGCATAAATGTGGCATAGAGTCGATTACAGAGATGTTGAAATTGAAAAATATGGGGAATATCAGCTAACTATTGCCAAAATTCAATTCTATTCTAAAAATGAAACATAATAAAAATAGGAAAAATGGTAGTCTCAGGTATATATCCTGCTACACAAGTTGTATTATCTAGTCTCAAGTAAGAGTTTAATTCAGTGGCTCAAATACATAAATAGGAATTTAGATGTAAGTAAAAATGGTAGAATACATAAATGAAAGTAAATTGGTTGAACTGTATAGAATTGGGGCAGATGATTTAGACCCTAGAGAGTCCAAATACAGTGAGGGAATGGATGAAGGAGATGTAGATAATGGGGAGGATAGTGACTACGGTTCTTTAGAGGATAATAACTATGCAGATTTTGAGGAAAATGACCAATTGTTTGCAAAATATGTAGATGTTGAAATAGAGGCTGCTAGATGGACAAGGTATAGTAATAATAGAAAAAATAATAGTGAAACGCTCTGATGAGGATATTGCCTCTCAATCCAATCTAGAAAGTCTAAACTCCTCAGATGATAAAGAAACAGTCAGCTTAGAGTTAAACAAGTTTAAACAATTTAACTCTGAAGCCGACATGGAAAACCCCCAATTTGAAGTAGGAATGGAGTTTGGTACAAAAAATGAGCTTGTTAAGGCTATCAGAATGCATTCGATTACACATAAGAGGGATATTAAATTTTTAAAAAATGATAAGATTAGGGTTCGGGCTAGATGCCGAGAAAATTGTATGTGGGAGTTGTATAGTAGGAAAAAAGATGGTGTTCCTACATTTCAAGTTAGGACATATTACGGCAGGCACACTTGTAAGAAAATTTGCAATTCCAAAGTTGTGGCTGATTGGTATACTGATGACTTTGGATTTGACCCTAATATGACAATATCCCACTTAATGTTTAGAGTTCAGAAAGAAAAAAAAAGCTAACTATTTCAAAAAGTTAGAGTTGGAGGGTCTAAGAGGGCAACCTTAGAGAAGGTTAGAGGGAAGATTGAGGACCAGTATGCAAAATTACAGGATTTTATTATTGAACTTCTAAGGACAAATCCAGATTCCTCAATATATGTTAGTACTGAGAAGGATGAGGGGGAGAGGTATAAGTGTATGTATATTAGTTGGGGTGCTACCAAAAGAGGGTTCAAAGAGGGTTGCAGACAAGTCTTAGGAATGGATGGGTGTCACTTGAAGGGTCCATGTGGTGGACAGATATTGACTGCAGTCGGGGTTAATTCTAACAATAACTTATATCCAGTTGTTTTATCAATTGGTTGAGGTGGAAAACAAGGTTGCATGGAAGTGGTTTGTCCATAATTTTTTAGAGGATTTGGACATTGCAAATAGTCTAGATTGGGTGATTATCACTGGCAGATAGAAGGTACATTTTATTTTTGATAAATGTATTGTTAAATATCGCATCAAGTGTATCAAATTGCTTATTTTTTATTGGGTTTGCAGGGCTTGTGTCCTGCTATATATGAATTGCTGCTTAGGGTTCAACATAGGCATTTCATGAGACACATACAGAATAATTTCAAGAAAGAACATCCTAGTTTTGCATTAAAAAAAAGATGTGGAAAATAGCAAAGACCATATACATGGAAAAATACACAGCTTTAATGGAACAGCAAAAGGAGGAAAATGAAAGTGCACACACATGGCTATCCCATGAGTCTTCTCATTTTTGGACTAGAACCCATTTCATGACTGAGCCAAAGTGTGATATACCGGTCAACAACTTTTGCAAGAGTTTCAATGCCAAATTTCTTGGGATTTTAGAATGACTAAGGTTAAACATGATGCAGAGATTGTAGGGCAAAAAGGACTGGATGGCCAAGTCCTGTTAGGATGTGTGTCCTAAAATAATGAAGAGATTGGAAAATATTTTGAGCAAGCCACAGGCCATAGTTACATGTATGGGAGTGATAAGAAGTTCCAAGTAAACTGTCTTAGGGCTAAAGAGGGGGAGGGGGGGCACAGGAGGTGGAAACAGTTTGTGGTTAACCTAGTTAGGAGAACATGTGCATGTAGGAAATGAGATTTAATTGAAATCCCATGTTCACATGCCATTAGGGCTATTATGGACAATGCAAAAGAGCCATAGGATTATTTGAGTCACTGGTATAAGAGGGATATGTATGAGAAAGCATACACTCCAGTGATTCAACCCATCAATGAACCTGACATGTAGTCGCAAAAAAATTTACCTCCAATGCTCCCTTCTAGATTTCATGTACAGTCTGGAAGACCTAAGAGGGCTAGGAGATGTGATCTAGATTCACCCATCAAGAGTATTGTCAATGAACTTGACCAGCTTACAAGGATAGTTGGTAAATGACACAACAAGTGTGGCCATTGCAGGTTTGTGAGGCATATCAGGAAAACATGCCTCATTTTAACATCTCATGTTTCCCCTTCCATCACAGTGCCATGTGTTGTTTTTCATTTTCCTTCTCATTACTTCTGATTTTATGATACTCTCCTTTTATCACATGCACAAAATGATTCCAGCTAGGTTATCGTTTCTTTGGAGGGTGAGTTATGCTCACCAAATTTGGTAAATGATGAAGGTAAGCTAGAAAGAATGGAGGCTCCACAAAATCCAACACATCCAAGTATGGACGGACAGCCAGCCACCATGTGTTGCTACAAGAATACCATGGTAGAAATGGGTGTTTACATGCAATCATTGCAAACTAATAGGGCACACAAAAAGAAGCTATCCAACTTTACAAAAAAAGAATAATACCAAGCAGGTTCAGCCTCCAATTCTTTCTAAATTCATACTTTAGTGTTATATGTCAAGGGTTTGCTAAGTAATTGGGTTTATTGATTTGTGTAAAAGATGGCTAGAAAAGGAGATAGGATGAGAAATAATTTGGAACATACATCATCCACGCCTAACCCCTCCCCCTCCCACCCAATGGAGGTGCAGATGCTGAGGACACAAATTCCTCATAGATGGATTATAGTGATAGGGAGTCTGATGATAGGTTCAATTAGGCAAGCCATTAGGGCTTTTATATTCAGTTTTTTATTTTTTACATGTTGCTCTAATTCCCTTGTGTGTTTGTTGTTTGTTTATAGTTTCAATGAATGAAGAAACACACAGGGCCCTAGAGAATTGGCAAACAATCCTTCAACCCAACCATCAAATCCTAGTATAGTTGTTGGAGATAATGGAGATGGTGTGTGACCCAGAGAAATAGTAATTCACAACAATGATGGCAATGGTGATGAAGATGATACAGTGCATCAAAAAAAAAAAACAATGGCACTAGATCATTTTCAGATAAGGACATAGTTGATAGGAATTCATCAATTGAGGCAGATTAGGTGTTGAAACAGAAATCAGTCACCGAAGATGGGAATTCAGCTCAATGTGAAGCAATGGATGAGCATAACACAGCCGAGAGAGAGCAACCAAATGTACATAATGTGCAAATTGCTTCCCCACAAAAGAAAAGAAGGGTGGTATATTATAGTAGTGCAATTCGGTCGGTTACTTCGAATTTCGATTTGTTTGAGTCGGTTTGTTCAGTTGAGAATTTTCAAAGCCAAATTCGAAAATCGAACTGAATTTGATCGAATTCGAACTGAATTCAAAATTTGGTTTTCGGTTTGAATTTAGATTCGACCAAAGAATCCAAATTTCGAATTCGAACCGACTTCGAAATTCGGGTGACTTCAAACCAAATTCGAATTTGATTTTTTGAACGAATTCAAATTTGAATTCGATTTTTCGATCGAATTCGAATTCAAATTCAGGTTGTTCGGCACTAGAATATCATAAGCAGCTAAGCAAAGATACACTATTCATCTGCCAAATAAAACCAAAGCAAATAAATTGAAAAGCCTATAACACAAAGATTATGATAGCACAAATGTTTAGCACACTGTCCTGAACACCGGTGCAAGACCAAATCAACGTGATCCAGTCCAATAGCAAGCCACAACAAGAGGTTTCTGCGCCAAATTCCAGTCAACTCAATGAACCAAAATTCCAGTCAACCATTTCAGTCAAGAGAAGCAAACTTCTGGCAGAACCAAAATTCCAAAAAACTGGATTTGAGACAGTAACAAAATTTGAACAAATTGCGGCCAAGCAAAGGTTGAAAATCAAGACTTTCGACCAAAGACGAGGCAATTGGTTCAAAATACTGACTACCAAAACCCAAATTCTTCAACCAAAAACCCTAATCCACCACCCAAAGCTTAGCCTCCAGCAAGAAATACTCCCCACCTCTAGCATGCCCAAACAGCAAACACCAGACCACACAATGCAAAAGCACAATACTACATCAATCCACACATTTTAGACATTTGAAACCACAACAACACATAGTAAACACATAAGATCCATCCACACAAATATGCAGTAACTAATCATAGGTTGCAACCAAACACACACTAGAATGAAAAAAAAAAACTAGAAAAGAAGCCCAATCAGCCATAGTTCTCCAAGATACAGCTATCTTATAAAATAGAAGCTAAAACAAAAAACATATTCAGAACACCACACACATTAAAAATAGAATCCAAGTACTAAAGTGAAAATTAATAATCCAGAATTGCCATTTTCATAATCCAAAATTAATAATCCAGAATAAGACCCAAACAACAGTAATCAGAATTGCCATTTTCTTCTAAAGTTCAGCAATTGAAATATAAAACCAGAAACAGAAACCTAAAATAGATTGTCCAGATTGTTCGGAAAATTAGAAACAACAATTGAAACAGAAACAACAAAGTTCAATACACACTTCATAAAGCTATGGACAGAAACAGAAACAGCAAAGCAAAACAGAAATAGAAACAGAAACAGAAACAACAAAGCAAAGTTTCTTCCGATTGAAACAGAAATAGCAAAGTTCCACCCTTCGATACATACATGCTTCATAAAGCTATGCACAAAAACAAAAACAGCAAAGCAAAACAGAAACAAAAACAGAAACAGCAGAGCAAAGTTTCTTCCATTTGAAACAGAAACAACAAAGTTCCACCCTTCAACACATACACGCTTCATAAAGCTTCAAGAAAGAACTTCAATACCAAGCTACCAGCCCACAATAATACATGAAAATTCATTACATTTGCATGAAATTTAAAGTGGAACTTGAACTTGATTGCAAATGAAAAGCAAAAAGCCCAAGCAAAAAGAACTTGAACTTGTTAGAAACCCAAAACGCAACAGTTGCTTCAGCTTTAATTACAAAGAATTTGTCTTTAATTACAGTCAAGTTCAAGTTCTTTTTGTTTGATAAAATACATTTAATCCTTGAGCTAAAACCACTTCCACATACATGAAACTGCAGAACCAGGATTTAGGGATTAATAATACCTTAATCATCAACTCATCCAAGCAATATATTTTAATAATCCACACATGATTCAGGGATTGCATCATTAAATTCTGCCCAAAATTCAAAAAATTAAGGATTAAATTTAATTCAATAAATGAGTAAATAATATTCATTAAATATTCACAAAAAAAATAAAAAGAAATGAATATAGACAACCAAGATAAGGGAGATAACCTTTCTCAAATTTGTCAACATCCTCAATGTGTTCTTCCACATTAACTGGAGTTGCATGTGGACAAAGCCAATCTTGAGCACATATTAAGGCTTGTACAATTTTAGGAGTTAAAGAACTCCTAAATGTGTCAAGAACTTTTCCTCCAGTACTAAAAGCAGATTCGGAAGCAACCATTGAAATTGGAACAGCCAACACATCACAAGTGATGAAAGAAAGAATAGGAAACCTTGGACTGTTGACTTTTCACCACTCCAAGAGACTAAAATTTTCATTATTATATTTAGCGTCATAATCATCTTCAGTTAAATATCTATCCAACTTTGACTGAGAATCTCTTGTGCCACAATATGCTCTTCTCCTTTTCAACTGTTCTCTCACTTATTCTTTCAACTTATTCACCGGCTGATTGTCACTAGCGGTCGAACTTTTCTCCATTGAATGTACAGATAAATAAGTGGAAGAAGAAGCACAATATGAAGATATAACAACCGGTGGAAAATGAATCCTCTTATACTCATTAAAAATGTCATTCAAGTCATTCTTTACCTTTTCAGCCATCTTAGTCCATTCTTCCTCACCATACATGTCACCCAGCACAATATCAACATAATCAAATTTATTCCTAAGATCAAGAATGGCGGCAATAAAAATTAGTACATTAAATTTTTCAAAAGATCCTCAATATTTGTCAAATTTTATCTTCATTTGTAGTGCCATGTTGCTGAAATCAAAATCTTCACTAGAAATCCCATCTTTCAAGATCTTATCAATGCAATGAATATCACCCAAAAAAGAATTTGCAGTGACATACTTTGTACCAGAAACTTTTAGAGTGAGTTCATAAAAATGCCGAAAAAAACCCAGCAGCCTCCTAACATTATCCCAATCTTGAAGATTATGGACTCCCAATTTAGAGCCATGAGTTTCAAGATCCTCCCTAAAAGCGCTTTCCTCCAAATCTAATGTTTCAAAGGCTTTCTTATACTTATGTGCTACATCCAACATCAAATATAATGAATTCCATCTAGTCGGAACATCCAAGCACAAAGTCTTACTAGAATCACACTTTTCTATAATGGCATAATGCATGAATTTTCTGAGCCTAGCTGGAGATTGTCTAACATATCTAACAGCTACCCTAACACAAGTAACTAACTTTCCATAATCATTCAAGCCATTTTGTACAAGTAGGTTCAAAATATGAGCAACACATCTAACATGCACCCATTTAGCTTGTAACACAGATGTATTCCAATTGACAAGTTTTGTTTTCAAACATTCAACAGCTACATTATTTGAACTAGCATTGTCAACTGTAACCATGAAAATATTTTGCAAATCCCAAGCAGCCAAACACATTTCCAAAGCTTTTCCAATATCATTATCCTTATGGCTTGAAATAGGGCAAAAGTTTAATACTTTTTTATGCAAATTCCAATTAGGATAAATTATATCTACTACCCCTGTGGTTCATGTAAATTACCAATCGAACCCCAAGATTTGATAAAACTACCAATACCCCCTTAAGGGGGCTAAATGTTATGAATTTAGTTGATTAAAGGGGTTAAATGCTATGAATTTATCAAATTTAAGGGGGTATTGGTAATTTTCCAAATTTCAGGGTTTGATTGGTAGTTTTTACAAACCACATGATAGTAGATGTAATTTACCCTTCCAATTATTATCAATGTAGTGGGCAATGACACACATATAATTAATTCGTTGCACAGATGTCCAAGTATCAGTAGTTACACAAATCCTAAGAGTTTTTTCTTTCATTTGAGACTTAAGCTCTTTTTTTTCAGCGAGAAATAATTGATAGCAATCGTTTCTAATTGTAGTCCTAGAAGGAATCACATGTGCAGGTTGGCATACTTTCATGTTCTGCCTAAATCAATTCCCTCTACAAAATTGAAAGAAAGTTCATCAGTAATAATCATTTGGGCTAAAGTTTTCCTACAAGCTTGTTGATCAAATTTCCAAGCCACTAAACTTGACTTGACATCACCCATACTTTCATCATCATTAGTACTCTGAATGGATAACAAAGCTTGATTTGAAGTTTGGTTGGCAAGGTTGAGGGGGCACGCTCTCATGTGATTCAATAAAGTAGAAGTGCCACACGCTTTGGATGCACAACTATATTCTTTTACAATAATTACATGCGCATTTTTTCCTACCCAAGGCAACTTTAAATTTAGAAAAATAACTTCAAACAACTGACCTCTTACTGTAAACCTTGCGGTTTTCGGCACCCTTTAATGTAGGCGTAGTCTCCATTTGTGTGTTGGATTCGACCTCAGTGCTTTGGGTTTGTTGTTAGCTATTGGGATCTTCCGACTGAGACATCTACATATAATTAAAAAATAAAGCTTGTTTCAAAGAGCTCAGAGTTCAAAGTGCTTAAAGAAAAATTAATAATATTCCTATGTGGTTTGATCCTAAACAACTTTATGAAGTTTTTCTAATTGATAACATACCACTTTATACATGGCACCTTAGATATATTTTTAGTGTTGCTAATTGATGTCATACATGTTGTACCACTCAAAAACAAGAAGGATATATACTCATACCACTAATCCAAAAAGAGAAATATATCTTATAATTAAAGGTGTACATGCGGATGCCTCCATAATCAACTGCGTTTTATGAGATTACAAGGAGAAATATATTTTGATTTCCTTTTCTCTGGAAAAACTCCTACTTAATAGATAAAGAATTTCTTTACACAAATAAAGTATTCATAGACATACAAACAAAATAAGTGACACATAAAAAATGTCTCTTCATTTTTTATTTATTTGATAAGAGAAGTCCACAGCAACTTTCAAACTTTAGGGAGGCATTAGCATCCTCAACGCAAGGAAACAGCCATTGCCATCAATTGCTATCAACACAACCAAAGATTTCTCTAAGAATGTGGATCCAATTTTAGCTCAATTATTTGATTTGCAATCTTTATTTATTTATTTTACAAACGCAAAGTAATTGTTCTCTTTTCTTTAGAGGAAACTCAACCTCACCTATCCACATTTTATTTCTAGGTCCATAATTACCTTATCTTCTTTCTTTGAATCAATAAAATTTCATTAACTACCATAGTATAGGGATGATAACTAACTCAAGTGATGCTGCACGAAGGTAGCGAACTTATAAGTCGTGATAAGTTATTTGGGAATTAAGGACCATAATTGCTATTTTATAATCTCAGTACTTACATCGAGGAAAGGAAGCTACAATTAACTTATTGAAACAAGCAATAGGGGTTTCATGTCAACAAGATAATTCCAACTATTTCATCAGGTATAGGCCCAGAAATGGAATTCCCGTAAAGAACCAATTTTGCAGTCCCTGAGCTCCAAAAGCTCAGAGTTGAAGCTACCATAAAACTTATTATTCCTTAAATTTACATGCTTGAGCTCAAAAAGAGAACTTAGTCAAAAAGAAAGAAACCCAGTGATAATGATACTTTTAGTGCATCAAAAAAATCAAATAAAGCCATACACATAAAAAAAGACACAGACATACACCATACAAACACAAAGATCAATTCTTCCATAACCTTCAATACAGCACAACAATCTAATAGAGGCAACAGAGGAGTGTGTGAAAGTAAACGAGAAACAGAGAAAGAGACTGACCTGAACTCTCTCTCACTCAAAGGATTTTTCTTTTTTCTTCTTTTCTTTAAAAAGATCTCACTCTCGGTCGAAGGAAGTCTCAAAGCTTTGAGAGAGAGAGCGACAGGGTAGCAAAAAAGAAGAGGGCGGCGGGGGAAGGCTGTGCAGCAAAAAAGTAGATGCTGGGACTTTTTTTTGCAAAGTCTAAAAGATGCATCTTTGAATTTTGATTCTTTGATACTAAAATGTCTCCCTGTGCAAAACGAATTGGAAATTTTGGAACTAGTTATTGGCTTACTACTACACTCTAACTGGAAGCTGACGACATCTGGTGATTCTGGTTTGGTTGCTTCTTCTAAACGAAGCTGAATCAACTGGTCAACAGTAAAAGCATACTAGTCGCTTTGTATTGTTGTCACTTTTCTTATATTATAAAATGTATAATAATTACTAAAATGCATAATAAAATGTTGACATACTAGTTTACTTTTAAAATAAAATTCATCTAATATCTTTGTTAATAATAATTATGCATAAATATAATTAAAAATGATGAAAAGAATGTAAAATTGTATATTTAATGATACTACACTAATGTCATTATATTATAATTATCAAAACAGACTTATTAGTTATAAATTTTTTACGTATTAATTTAACAATTCAATAAAACTAAAATCACAAGAATTATATATATATTTTTACTATATAGCAATTAGCAAGTAGTAATACAGAGAAGTAAGTAGTTACACTATCTACATTACATACACCTTATTTGTAGCTGATTTACAAATAAATATGTGTTCTATAAAATAATTGTAAATCCAAAAGTAAATAATACCACACATTTAATTATTTGGCAATTTTTTATATTTCACACTTTCGAGTTTTGAATTATTAGTAATTAGCAGAAATTAGAAGTAAAAAATACTAATTAAATAAAACTTTGTGATTATCAAGTTAATAACAATCAATGCCTAATTATTACTTAGTAATCAATTTGTACTTTTGTGGTTATTATTACTAAATTACAAAGCTATATGTTCAAATAAGATATAGATAAGTTAGTACGGACGAGAATTGCTCTATCGTATTTGTATATTATATAGTATATACATCATTTTCCCCCACTTTTTTCATTTACTTATCAATTTTTTTTTTCAAAATTTTACACCTTTTTAATAAATTTACATTTAATCTTTTCCAATTTACTATACTAACGACATTCATAAAATTTTAATATTTAAATTACTATACTAATGTCATTATATTTTAATCATTAAATTAGACTTATGAAATATAATTTTTTAACCTATTCGACAATTGAATAAAACTAAAATCATAATATTAATACATTTGTTTACTGTATATATATCTATATATTATTGTAAACCAAGTAGTTTTTTAAATAAATAAATAATTACATTATATATATACACATTATTTGTATATAATTTATAAATATGTGTTGTGTACAACAAAATGCAAATTAAAAAAAATTAAAATATACATCTTGACAATTTTACAAATTATTTTAATTTTTAAAATTTCACACACATATATATAATAAATCAACTATAATCAAGCATATTTTTTTTATTATATATATAAATTTTATTTTGGAAATTCGAATTTGGTTTGTTCGATCGGTTTTAGAGTCCAATTTCGGTTTTAAGTTGTTGGTTTCAATTTTGAGTTTCGGTTTTCGGTTCTAGACACCTAAATTCGAAAACTGAACTGAAAACCGAATTCGAATTTAGTTTTCGGTTCAACCAACTCAAAAACCAAAAATCCAATTTCGGTTCGATTTTTTTCGAGTTCGATCGAATATTCGAGTTAATTCGAATATTGCACACCCCTATATTATAGGGTTGATCTGTAGCAATACCCCAAGGCTACGAAAGTAGTCTAATCCAAATTTGAGCCCCAACTAAAGACAATCATGTAGTATCACACCCAAAGATCATTCTTTGGAGAAGAAGACGATGGAATAGGAACATGAAGTACTCTCTAGAACTTGGAATATGTGACCATAGAAGGCAATTTGGTGATTTTGCAACCACCTCCTGGGACTGAAGAAGCTATAAGGCAAATGCGTCAATAGCAATACCTATTTTCTTATAGAAAACTTAGGAAATAGTTGGTTGCATACTTTGACATAGAGTTTGTGAACTGCTTTCTTGTTTTTGTCTAGTTATTTTTACTACTCTTTTGTGAAGTATCCTTAATGTTTTTGTCTAGCAATTTGGTGATATTTACTGCTCTTTTGAGAAAATGAATGTTCCATGTACAACATCTTATTCTTTTGTGCCTGGATAGAATGTTTAAATTTTTCTAATCAATGAGCACATATTGGCATTGTATCTTTTTTACTAGAGAAGTATGTGATGTACATTGATGAATGTTCAACATTGCTTTCATTCCACTTCAACTATTGTCATTTGGGATGAGCATTTGGGATCAAACATCGATACATTTTTCCCTCAATTTTTTTCATAGACAATTTTCACACATTACAACTCAGCCTGCACATGAGCATTGCAACTAGCACTATCTAAGAAACATCATCATAAAATTAAAAAAATAATAAAAACACAATGTCTTAAACAACAACAACAGTGGAAACTGGGGTTTAATGCAAACAACCTCTTGCATTTTTCCTAAAACATCAAGCCACACAAATACTGCCAACACTAGCAAACTAAAAATTATGAGTTTTATCTTTTTAATTCTCTTCTCATACTCCTCCAATCTTGTAACTTTTTCCCCCAAAGATCTCAGCAACTCTGGTATTATTTGCTTTCCTCTTCTGCAAATTTCAGGGTCATACCATTAAAAGAAATGCAAGCCACAGCTTTACCATACCTTGAGCATCCAAGGGATCTTCTACCTGGATTTGTGTAGTCCAAGATGTTATTCTCTTGGTAAGGTAACCACAGTGGCAAGTATTAGCCATCCTCTGCGTCATTTCTCTCATCCTTCATTAATTGATAGTAAGCGACAACTCCCAGCCTTTTTCCTTCACCTGTTCACTGATCGAACGCTGCAATTGGGAGAAGGATGAACCCTAATTGCATGGAAATGTTTGCGGGCAAAATGTGGAGAGGGAGGGAGAAAAGGAATTTTTCCCTTTTGTTTTCCAACTAAGTACATGTGGACGCTGGCAACATTTTTTTTCAATTTTGCCCCTCATAGAGACACGTGCTCATCATGTTTTTTGGTTGAGCAGAGATCTCCTAGCTAGAATAGTGCAATTGGACTCAATTGAATTCAAAGTTGAGGTTGAGAGATCCAATTGAAACTTTTTTACATTCTAGAACAAAAGCGCTACTAGACCCTAAATTGGGGACCACTAGTATCATTTACCTTTAAATAATTTAAGATCAAAAGTTAAGTTTTCTTTTAGGGGCAATGTTTTATGAGAAAGAAAGGATAATAGAGGGAAAGTTAGCTTAGTATAATGTCTTTACATAATTTTTGTGACTTTTGTAAATATATTTAAACAAGTCTACAATAAATCCATCTCCTAAAATCAAGTTGTTTAGGTAAGTCTAGAATCAACTAATTAAATAATTGCCGAAATTCGCTTAATGAATCAAGCTAATTCCTATATCTAATTCCAATTAATTAGGTTATAATTACATATTTACATATTTAACACTCTTCCTCAATAGTGTATAAATTATTGTGCCAAACTTAATTATCACATATGCAATTGATTCAAGAACCCTTTTGCGGCTTAGTGAGTAAATGTACAAGTTAATCATTTGAATTATCAAATCACGTCACAAACTCTTTTGAAATCAGCTTTCTCTTATAAAGTGATAGTTAAACTCAATATGTTCAGTCCTTTCATGAAAGACTAGATTGGAAGTAATATAAAGTGTAGCTTGATTATCACAAAATTCAATTCATGAAACAATTGCCATATGAGTTCACACATCGCCATTATCATAGCTCAATATTTAGTTTTGACACTAGATGTAGCAATAAACTCTATCAGGAAACTGAACTTTCACCAGCAAGTATACAATAACCAGATCGAGGTTGCCGGTCAACAGGTGATCCTACTAAATTTGCATTTGTATAGCTGATTACTTGTGTATCACCTTTATCAGCATGTAACAATCCTTGTCCTAGTGCTTCTTTGATGTACTTAAGAATGTGCTAAATTGTTGCGTTCCAATGACTATCAGAGGGTGAATCTAAAAAATTGACTAACAACAGATACAGAAAAAGATATATCAGATCAAGTTTTTAAAAGATAGTTCAATAGTCAAATGATCCTTCAATATCTTTGGTTTGAAAATGACAAAAAAATGTGTCTTCACAACAGATGCATTCCTTCTCGATTTTGTCTAATGATAACTATGTGGTCCACATAAACAAGAAGATAGATACTTCTTTCGATGAAGAGTGATGGTAGAAAATCTAATTATTAGCTTCACCACAAAACAGTTCAAATTACTGTAAAATGGCATCATAGTGTCCGAACCAAATATGAGAAGATTATTTTAGACTACAATGTGCACGCTTAGGGCTACAATCCATTCCTCAACAGTCTCTCTAAGCAATAAAACTTAGCGGCTGCTCATGTAGACGTCTTTCTTTAATTCTACGTGACGAAATGCATTCTTGATATCCAATTAATCTGAAAATCAACAATAGATAGCAGCCATAGACAAGTTGAGGTGGACAATAGACATTTTAATCAAGACAAAAAAATTTGAAGGTACTTTTTTGCCAAAAGACTTGCTTTAAGCTGATAAAATTTGCCATAAAGATCAGCCTTCACAGTATATTGTCGAAATTTTCCAACTATAATTCTATGAAGTGATCCAATTAAAACTTTCTATTTGACAAGAATAAATATTCTTACCAATTAATTCGTGCATTAAAGTTTATTGATGTTCTAGTTTTACAATTATTTTTGGGGTAAATAGTACAATTAGTCCCTCAACTTGGGCTTTAGTTCGATTTGGTCCATCATTCTAATTGGTCTCTCAACTTACAATTTCAATTCTAATTGATCTTTCTAATAAAATCAAACCAAATGAGACTTAATACATGACTTACATATATTTCAAGTAAAGGGTGGTGGAAGAATCAGAATAAAAATAGTAAATTGTATATAACCACTTTAAACTTTCACTGTTTTGCAAAATATTTCCAAAAGTTCTATTTTGTATTTTATCATTTCCAATTTTGTAATTTTCACAACATAGATCAATTTTTATTAGTTGTCAAAAATATAATTATTATTATGAATAGATAAAATTACTTTTTAACTATCTAAATAGAAAAATGTCAACATAAGTGGTTTACATAATTAGAAGTATAATTTAAATAAAATATCTATAACTTGTGCAAGTCAATGATTAAATGCATTAAGTTTTATTTGGTTTGATTCTATTAAAGGGACCAATTAGAACCGAATTTACAAATTAACAAACAAAATTGAACTTTTTAAATATGAGAGATTAAATCGAACTAACATACCAAATTGATAGACGAATGACGCTATTTACCCTATTTTTGCATACTAGAGAATTTTATCTATTCATAGATCTAGAAATTGTGGTTTTTTTTGATCCCTTATTTTTTAGGAATAACTGGAAGTACATTGAAGCGGACTGCTAAAACGATCATATTAATGATCCTGTAATATTAGATTTTTCATTTCTACTAAGAATCACAATTTGATTTCACCAGCTGATCAATTTAACATTATCGCTGTTGATCATGCTTACAGTGAGGTATCTTCCCTAATTTATGTGATCCCACACTTTTTGATGGAATGCTAGTTTGGTCTATTGAGGATAGTACGAGCCCAATGGAACCAACATGGAAACCTTTGGCGAGAGTTTCGGTAGTCCACGCTTTGCCTTGGAAACATCCTTCGACAATAATCTTCATCAGCAGTTGCCACCATTGGAGGGTGAAATCATATGCCCTTTCTCTCCTTCACTTGATTAAACTGATATTGATCCGTGAGTGGCTACAATAACAAGACAATATAATGAATTTAAGGAATTGAATCTCACTTTTGCAACATTGGCATGGCCTTAAAATTTTCCTAAAGGACAAACACCGAAAGTTTTGGGTATCGAGAGATAGGCCCTTTAATGGCATCATTACTATCTTCTTAATTCAGCTTCTGCATCTAGTGAATCGAAAAAGCTTAGTTATTTATCATATGTATTTTTTGCTTCCCTTCTGCATTTTGTGGAAGTTAATCAATGGAGATTTCCTCACTATTTTTGCTTAATTATCTATTTGTTCATACAATCAGGCTAAGATTTTGAGCCTAAAAAATGGCTAATCCAATCTCAAACAAAATTTCAAATTCATCAAGATTATCAAGATAAATTTTAACATATACTTGTGTTTGAACTATTATAGTAGTGTTTGAACTAAATTTTTATCATTATATTAACTGCATCAATTGTATAAGGTAGAATAGTACAGTTTGAACAACTTACGGTTAAAAGTAAAAATTTGGTGGCCAAATTATATGCAATTTAGGAGCCTAAATAGAAAATAGGGAGCAGCTGCTCTATAGGCAATCCTTGATTGATTTAGCATTTGAAAGATATATATTTACAAATTCCAATTATGTGGGAGGTCTTGGATCAGCACCAATAGCATCCCTGGGAGTGGACTATATAGCGGCCTTGTTACAGTAGCACAAACTGCTAGAATTAACACCCTGTGAGCCTGCTCATGTCTTTCGGTGGCTGACAAGAAACTAGCTATGAGAAAATGGGATTGGTATGTACTCATCGAAAGTTGGGTAGCGGAAGCAAGAAATGACCACTTTCCCTGAAACCAAAATCCAATAACATAGAACATGCAGATTTATGTAAATATTATATGAAAAACATTGACCACTTTTAGATTATGCCTTTTGTCCAAAAATTTTATTCAGCTTGCCAATATAGAATTGGAATTTTAAATTTTGACAAAATGAAAAGTGATGTTGTTTCTGACTGTTTGTAGTGGGCAAAACAGCCCGCGTCTTCAGTAATGTTCACGTGCTTCGGAAGCTTGGGAAGCTTCAATCTGGATCAAGTGAGAAATAGCATTTGGATTGGAACGAAGCGGGCATCGTTTCCTTAGGATTCTAAAGAAGCCTCCAAGTACCCTTGCAGGATTTCCAGCGAGATTGAGGATCATGAACTTGTACTTCCTGAAGGTTTCCGGGATCAAACATGATTTACTGTTGTGGGTTGGGTCCGACAACTGGATGTGTTATCACACACGGCGGTGGGCGGATTTGTGTCGCATAATATTGATGGAATTCAATATTGGAGAGCATATGGTGTGATGTGTCCATTGCAACATGGCCACACTACAAGAAAAATGAGTTTCAAAAAACAATAGATATATCATCACAAAAAGACAGTTTTCGTCACTAAAAGAAAATTTTTCATCACCAAAAGCATTTGGTGACAAAAAGTGATTCACCACCAATTGGTGGTCACTAATGCTCCGTCACTAAAAGTTTTTGGTGACAAAAAACGAAATCCATATCCAAATAGTCAACTTTAGTGACAACATGAGAACATCTCCAAATTAGTGACGAGAAAATGTCACCAAAGGATGGAAAATTTTGTCACTAATAGCTAAGAGTCGCCATCAATTTCAATCAGTTTGTGATGAAATTTGATAATTAACAAAATCTCATCATTGAAAGTACGACTGTCAATGCCACTTAATGATAACCATTTGGTGACGAAAAGAGTTGTTAAGGAAATATATTTTGATCAACAGTATTTGAGACGCGTTGGTAACAACTCCCAATGGTCAACAAATTAGATTTGATCCATTCATTGGTGAAGAGAAAAGTTCATCAATGACGGCTACTTTGTCCAATTTAATTAGGGACGAAAAAAAAATGGTTGCTAAATAGTGTGCACAAAGACAACTATTAACCAAAACAGTGACATGTAATAAAGACAATCACACCAATACTGTTCATCCTTGGAATACATACATCCTCCAAACTGAAAATATAATAAAGACAATCACGTTAATCATTGAATACCCAAAAATATTGAAATGAAAGAAACAAAAGTTCGAGTTCATCAATTCAAGGGACATCTTAATTTCCCATAAAACATGAAGAATAAATGTATCAACATCCTAATTGGAACATGACAAAATAGTATTTTCCAAACACTTTGCACCCCACAAAATAGAAGTCAACATATAATTCAGTTAATATTCTGAAACAAAAGAGACAAAAGGAATGAAATAGACCTACACAACACCAACCAAAAGGCAATTTGTATCGCCTTCAATTTGTGGATGCTTAGTTATGTGGTGGTGGATGAGTCATCATGAAAAATAAATAAATAAAAACGCTCAATGTTAGTCATTGTTTGGAACATTCAATCCAAGCCAAGGAAAAAAAGATAAACAGACAAGGAAAAAAAAGATAGTTGCACATCCCAGAAAGTCCAATTCACAAATGCAAACATCTACCAATCTATGTTCCAAAAGTAGATAAAAGTACATATGCATTTATGCAAGTTGTCATGTTGCTGTAAAAAATGATCACATCTAAATTTCTCAGATTGAAATTAGATGTTCCAGCAGTTTAAAAAAAAAAAAGAAGTGAAGACAAAGAGAGCTAAGGAAAGACATCAATATAGCAAAGCATGAGGTTTATCCACTTTTGATATCATAATCAGAAGAGAAGATATAGCTATGCATTTATTTTGCTTCATGTTGAAACTAATAGAAACTTAAAATGACCAAATATATTTGCTGTTTCTGTTTTTGAGCCAACAAAGACACAAAGAAAGAAAACCGTCGCAATAGAACCTTGTAGAATATCAAAATATAGCTATGTGAGCAAAAAGGTGACATGAAAGACCATGATGGAAATCAGGGCAATAAATATAGGGACTTGCAATTTGCATTGAGAAATATAGCCTCTTGTGCCCTTCATTTTAAGTGAACAGGACTTCAGCAAAAAAATTAAAAGAACTTGGCAGCATGTGAGACAGAAAAGAAATCCTTACCAAAGTTAACAGAATCAAGTAGGAAGAAAAGAGAATTTACCGCAAACACGATGAAAAATGATAATTTTCAAATCCTCAATATAGCTTAATTTTGAAAGAAAATGCGTCAATTTAACCAGCCAATCAACAGTCTTTCTTCTTAGTGTAAATCTCAAGTGAATTTGGAGAGCACTTGAGGCATTGATTGGAATAAAGGGCTCATCTCAATTGCAGTATTCAAATGACTCCAGGTTGGGAGCATCAATTTTAACATTTTGCAAGTGATGGCAATCTCTGAAGACCAGCTTCTTCAGCCTTTGGCTTGAAATCATAAATCCAACAGAATCTGTCCAGTTCTACAATTCCAAGACTTCAAGGCCTAGAAGTTGAGATTAAAGTGGTTCAAGCATAAAGTTAATACCAAAACTTTTCCCATTTCATTTCAACTCCTTCAGTACTTTACAAGTGGTCAAGTCAATACTGCTATGCCAATTGCCCAAGGATGATGCGAACGAAAAAGTATGCAGATTAGACACATCAATTTTAATACTATAAACCTCATCAAAATAGAGAAACTCAAAATACTTCAAGTGTGATAAACCAGAAACAGAGAGAAGCGTATCCATCCATCTGCAGAATGACACTTTCACATGCTCAATCACAGGGCATTCAGAAAGAATTATGTCAAATGTAAACTTGTCTGCAAAACAAGAATGAGATAAAGAAAGCTTCTGCAGGTGTGGAAGTTTTACGTTCAAACTTCCGCCAAATCTATAGCCATTTAAGCTTAAAACCGTGAGGGGAGTAGCAAGAAAAGCAGCCTGTGGAGCACTGTAGTAAGACCTCAGAGACTGTCAAACAGTCAATGGAGAGAGCAATTTCTAAATTCCCTCTCCCTTGCTCCCCTTTGACTATCAACCAACCAAAAACATAATAAAATCATCACTTAACTGTTAACCTTGTTATAATTATACGGTTCAACTAGAATTACAAACAACCAGAATGTAAAGGACTTGAAATTGAAGTATTTGAAGTGATAGAGCTGAAAATGAGAACCCAGTTCTATGAGGGGCAAACCCTTTTATTATGCCGTTAATTTAAAGTTTGTACAAAAACCTTAACCAGATCTTCTGCATCCACAAGACAAAGAAAAATGCTAAAAAGCCATCAATTCTTTAGTGCAGACAAACTCTACCTCAAAGTAGTATTACTTTTTTGTGGCAGTTGAAACAGAGTGAATTAAAATCATGTCCACGTGATTGAAAACCTGATTCAATCATGGAGTTCTTTGAAAAACAAGAACAGTAAAACATAAGAAGGACAAAAGCCAAATCAACTAGCTCTTGCTGGCCAACATCTAACACCTAGGGGATAGTACAAAATTCAACTGACTTGGATTATTTAGTTCTTGCCTTTCTTGTCAGTATTCAACTGTGATTGCGAGTGTTTAACTATTTGTGAACTGAAAATGACGCATAACTCAAACAATTTCTCAAAAAAATAAACTTTAGTAACAAAATATTCATTGTTATCAAAAAAGAATCAGCAGTCAAAAGTGACCAAACAATAAGTAGGATTAAGCCAAAGTTACTGATGTTAACATTATTGGTGTTAAGATGACTGGAGACACTTTGGGAAACCCACTTTTCAGCAGCCTTCATACTACCAGCAAGAGATGCAAGCATGTCATTAGGAATGCCAACCATGACCTCAATCCCAGACTTACCTAAAGCTTTCGGTGTATCATAATCTGCATCAAAAAGCTTCACCTTTTAGAGGGGGAAAAACTAACTTTAGCTAAATTACAAGAGTTAGTAGCAGAGCTCAGCTGACAAAGGATCCTAGACACAGGACCATATAGAGCAAAAGATCAAATCTTGACAACTAATTGGACGCGCGCCCAGATGAAGAAAGTGGTCAAATAATGACAAGAAAGGATAACTATGCAACTACTGATCTTAAATCAGCGCAAATTCCAAACTACCAAAGCTTGGAAAAGGAGGGATTTTGATCGAAAACTTACATATTAGACTCAAACAACCTGGCTGAAATGGTGAAAAGGAAATCAAGTATTACCAAAAAGCAACTGAATATGAAAAAAAAAAAAAAAAGAGATAAAACAGAAATTAAAAAGCAAATAGTTGAAGCACTAGCACCCAGATTCAGACTGGAGCAACTTAAGACCAGCTAAAATTTTATCAGACAAGATTTAATTCTGAAAGCTTAGAAGAAATGGAGAAGCGGGTTCCAAACAAACGTTTTTCCTCTAAGACTTAATGCTTCCATGGTAGAATCCCTAACAGTGAATCCAGCCAATTTCAGCCTAGCTCAAATTAAAAACCCAAAAAATCAAAAGGATTGCTAGCAAATCTTACCTCTCAACTGAAGCCCAGTGGAAAGATTAACGCAAATGCCCCAATTGATTTGGGAGAGACGGTGCAGCTGGGAGAGTTTCGTGTGGGTAGAGAATGGTTGAGAGATGGTAAAGGAAATGAAATGGGAATGTATTAGCAAAGATAAAAAACGTTTTTAGACTATGGACTTATGGAGCCACCTTTTGTTGTTAACTTCCGCTCTTCCTTTTAAGCTTTTTTCGTTTTCCCTCTGTTTTTTTTTCCTTAGGCATTCCAACTTTTTATTCAATTATTAATTGTAAAAATTTTAAACGTTTACTTTTTTAACCAGTAATCAATTTTTGATTTACAATGTATGGGATTTATGTTGGTATTCAAAAAATTCTGATTTAAAAAAATTTGTCTAAATTTTAAATTTTAAATTTTTAATGCTAATTAGCTATTACATGGTCAAAGTAAACCTGTTTTAAAATAAATCAGAGGAAAAAGTAATGTTTGCATTTTCATGGTGAGATTGAAAAAATTATATATATTATATATTTAAGTTTATATAGATTATATATTTTTTTTTTTTTGAAAAATCATAGAAATATTTCATTTATATGGAAAAACAGTCAATAAAACTACTACAAATATAATATGATAAATTTGAGATAGATCTTATAAGATTGGTAAGCTTAAATAGTATAATTTACTCTATTGTAACACTCATACAAATCTAAACTAGAATTTAATGTGCAACAAATAGAAAAAAATTTTAAAAGGTGTAATACAAAAATATAATTACTTACTTAATAGATAAACAAAAAGATGAACAATAAACATAGAAAAATGATACTCTTAATGAAAATTTATAGTGAAAAGTTATAATAATTAATGTAGCATGGTTGGAAAGACAAAATCATCCACCACACTATTTAAAAAGTGGAAAATAATAAAAAATAATTTTATCTTTTCAAACATACCGCATCTGTGACTTTTTACTATAAATTTTTATTAAAATTATTATTACTCATAAACATATGTGTGTGCATAAAACTACGTGTATGTACTAAACTACTTCTATTGTAACTGTATTACATACTAAGTACTATATATATGTACTAACTACTTATGTTATAGATTTTAGTTTTGCTTATAAACTACTTATGTTATAGATTTTACGTCTAATTATATATGTAGATGTATTAACCACTACTCATGTTATAATATTACATTAGTGGCTAGAACTATTTTCAAAATTTTTTTATTCGTGATTTTCTTGTAAAGACATATAGTCCGTAATAAATGTCAAAAACAATTCATTATCATTAATCAATAGTGTATTTTAATACTAAAAAAATTATGTGCTTAAAATAATTAAACTTATTACGCAAATTCATAAATCTTAAGAGTTCCTAGTAGAATTATTTTAAATTAAAAGCCATAATATAAATAAGCTAATGAAACTTAGCCAATGAAGAAGATGCTTAGTCCAATTGTTATTCTTAATCAAATAAACCCAACTAGTACTACTGAATAATGTATTATAATGCTAAAAAGACTGTGTAATTGAAATAAAATTATATGGACGAACATAAATATTAGGGTATCCTAGTACAATTATTAGAAATTAAAAGTCAAAGTATAAGTAAGCTAAGTTCGGCACATTGAAAAATATGTTTAGTCCTATATCATTATTCTTAGTCAAAGAAGCCCAATTATTATTAATTAATAGTGTACCTAATAAAACAATCTACACTTGAAGTAAAATAATGTGGGTAAATTAATAAATATTAGGATGTCTTAATGTAATTATTAGAAATTTAGAGTCATAATTTTAAAAAAATAAGTTTGGCCCAATGAAGAAACTACATAGCTTAATCATTATCATTAGGCAAAAAAGTCCAATCATTATAAAGTTGTGGCCCAATCAGTTTTGCCCAAAACATACTTATTTAATCTATCCCAAATTATATGGTATAATACATATCTTGTTATTAAAATTTATTTTTAAAAAAAAATCAGTATCATTATACACTAAAATAAATATTTTATATCTCTATATTTAATAATATGATACACTAAAACTATATATATATATATATATATATATATATATATATATATATATATATGAATGAAAAGCTACCTTTTTATATAAAACTATATATATACATATATATATGAATGAAAAGCTTATAACTATTTTCATTTTTATTCTGACTATTTTTTATTTAAAATTTCTTTTAAACAAGAAAATTCAATTTTATAATACACTAACAATTTTTTTTTCTATATCTGAATTAATGATATTTGACATATATCCATATAATATCCATAGAATTAAGAATTTAACTGAAAATCATATATAAGTAATATAAGTTACATATATAATAAAAAATTTGTGACGAGAAAAATCGTTATTAAAAGACATTCAAATTGGTGACGATAAGAATTTCGTCACTGACGAATAAATTTTACGATATTAGTGACGACAGTGGTTCTCGTCACCTATTTTTGTCACTAATTGCATCGAGTTGGAGAAAAACTTTCTTGCCATGTCTTTTAGTGATGAAATGATGACGACTTCTGGTAACTCATCATTAGAGCAGGTGAGTTGATGCAAAACTAGTGACAAGTCGAATTGTTATTACTAAAGGTGATATTTGGAGATAAAATGTTCATTCGTCACCATGTTTTCTATTACTAAAAGCCAATTTTTTCTTGTAGTGCCACATGCTGGAGAACAACAGTTAAATGCATTCCAATTAGTTAAAGGGTTGAGGATGGCAGTGGAAATCAGTTCCGATTATAATGAAGGAAAGGAAAATCAAGCCATTGTGGGAGCAGAGCAAATAGAGAAAGGAATAAGGGAACTCATGGATGGTGAGAATGATGCGAGGAAAAGGGTCAAAGATTTCAGTGAGACAAGCAAGTTTGCTGTGAAAGAAGGTGGATCATCTCATTTGATGTTTGAGAAACTCATGGAGAGTATGTGCAGCGACCAGCAGGCCTAAATCCAAGAAGATGCATGGCGAAGAGGAACACTTTTAACTAGTACTACATCATTTCTTTTCTATATTGCAAGGGAAAGGGAAATAAGGTAATTCCTTAGCTAGAGCTGAGCAGTGAAACATTGCAAAGGAGAGAAGGGTGATGTTACTCTTTGAATTCACTCGATGTGAAGCTTGCATTTTGAGAAACATCAAAAATTGCAAATGTGAGAAGTAAATAAATTCTAAATAAATTTTGTGTAAAAGTATTAGTGCTTAATTTTACTTTCTGATATCATGCATCAATAGGACACAGTGAAGTAGTTAAAAATATTTTATTCCTCATCACAGAACCAGGGATAGATTCTCATATATCTTATTTTCCTCATGTATTTTGTTTCTCATGATAGAACAAGGGTTAAGTTCTCATATCTTCTATACTTCCTTCCCACTTCGTCTTTCCCCAATGTTTTAATTTTACTTTTCTTATTTTTATTTTTTTGTTTAAAAAGTCCATTTTAGTTAGGGTTGTGCACCACCAACCCCTCATAGTTCAAGCCACAAACTGCCCAATTTTCAGAACACCCTTAAATCCTTCTTTGTGCAAAATAGCATTAATTCTTAGCTCTTCACAGGTGACAAACAAATGTTACCAGTGTTAGCCTTTCAATTAGCCCTCCAGAATCGGAAGAACCACAACAATATATGTAAGCCATTGCAGCTCAATAGTCCAAGGAAAATGTCCCCTATAAATCAGATACAGGATTGTTGCTTTTCCATATTTCACCATTTCCAGGTAAGAAGAAATTTATCTGAACCTTTATTTTTAGTATCAGTGGTGGGACTAAATTACTCTAGCAAATATGTCCATACCATTGGAGTCCAACTTTCAAGTTGAATAAAATTATATAAAATTCTTATATTTATGATAAAAATTTGCATTTAATTAAAGGTGAATTTTTTTGTAATGGAGGGAGTAATTTCTTAAAGTACTTTAATTATTTGAAAAGAAATATTTTGTAATTTTGTTCTTTATAAAGAGATTTTCATCATTTTGTTATAAGGGTTCGGATATTCGATGAAGGAAAAAGAAAATCCAAAATCATTGGCAATAATTGTTCAAAAGCTTGGAATTCCTCTGAATTGATTCTCTAATGAAGCAAGGCGTCCTGATGATTAGTGTTGCCCCTTTGATGGGTCATTTGGCACAATCCTTAGAGATGGCCAAGCTCATGATACAAAGAAACAATCACTTCTTGATAGGGTGATTAATATACCTAATATTTGTGAATATTTTCTTTCGGTATTGATAATATATTACAATAATTATTTGATTTTGATTATATTTTTGCTTTAAAAGCATTGAATTAGACTTTGGAGTTAATGGTGTTTAAAGGAACAAAAAATTGACTTCATAAACTAAAACCTTATCTTTTTTGATAAGACATGGTGCATCCATCAATCTAAATACAAATTGAAACCAAAAGACCTCTTTCAATAAGGTGTGAGCGCATTTGGTTAGAAGTGGTATACTCCAAATGATGAAAATTAAAAATAAAATTTAGGAATATATTTTAAAAGTTTGTTGTTGTTGTTGTTGTTGTTGTTGCTGCTGCTGCTGCTGTAGTTGTCGTCATCATCTTCTAGTAATAATAGGTAGTCACATTTTTAGAGAGAATTACTATTTTTAGGAAAGTAGATTATGGTTAGATTTGACTTTGTATTAAAATGGGAAAACTCCTATAATAGGGAAACTCCTATAATAGGGAGAGTTAGAAGCCACCTAGAAAAAGAGTTTAGAACACCATCATCTTTTTCTATTTTTTTTATAAATTTTTTCTCCATAACTACTAAATAAATTTTTTTCTTTTCTAGTTGAAAGGTGATCATAGCCTTTGTTTTATAACAATTGTGAGATCTAATTTGGTTTTATTTGTGTTTTATTCATTCATGAGTATTTATTTATTTTCTACACTTTATTAATTATGATTATTTTTTTGATTAAATAATTGGCGACTATCTAACCATCGAAATAGCTCATTTCCAATTAAAACATCAAATCCATAATTATTTTATTGTTTTAATATTCGTGATAAATGACATAATTTCATTTCTAGTAAGAGTCTAATTTATGTCTTGAAAAGAAATAATCTTACTTAAATAAACTTAACTTGTGAGTTTGTTGGTTAGAATTAAAATTCTCTAGATATTAATGTTGTTAATTGATTAAATTATATGATCATATTTAAAGTTGTCTATTGATTAGACAAGTAATCAATGAGCTTCTCATGGTTATTAACAAACTAAGGAAAGATGGGTTGTCATTGTTTGTTTGATAGCTATAATAAGAATGTATAATCAACTTATTCGTGAATGTACAATTTATCTTTGCATCGATGATCAATTGACTAACCAAAAGTGGAGAGTAATCTTTTGACTAAAATTTTCCTCCCATCAATTTCTTTGTATTTAATTGTTGATGTTTTTAAATTTACAATTTGAATTGTTTCAGTCATATTTTTCAAAACAACCCCCTCTTTATTTGCTATTTCTTCTCATAAGAAAATAAATCTATTAATCCCTGTGTAAATGACCCTACTCATTGCTGTACGCTGAAATAACTCAAAGTTTGAATTTTTATTTTGCTAGATTCAACACTCATCACTTCTTCATCATGATACTAATCTTAGATGTGCCCATCAACCCTTATGGCACCACCAATATCCACTCCCTTTTCTACACCTATAGCAATGTCAGTTGCCTCAACTTTTTCCCCCTTCCTACACCATGGAACATCTCTCATCGGAATGCAACAAGTCGATCGAGCTTTGTTGATCGGCTTGTTGAGTCTCACAAACCATACATATGGGAAATGGTGGTCACAAGCATCAAATGCCTATCCTGTTTCATAGTTGATTCTATGAACACTATTTTGATTGATATAGCAGATGAGTTTGGAGTTCCTTCTTACTTGTTTTTCATTTCCAAGGTGGCTTTGCTCGGCCTGATGTTCCATTTCCAAAACCTCAAGAAAGATCAAAATCTGAAAATAGTTGAGATATTAATAGAAACCAAGAAATTTTTTTGCCCTGTATTTGCAAACCCGATCCCAATCAATGTGTTTCCAACCATCTTATTTGATGAATAAGTATGTAAGAATAGTAATAAGTCCTAGTCTAACTATGTTGAGTTGGATGATCAATACAAACTAGATCTTAGACAAATTGGATTCTAAAAAAAAGAAACAATGAAAGAATGTCCTAAAAAAGGTCCGAGGGAAAACTTTCGCTACTTTAATCAGTGTTGGTGATAGAAAGAGTATCGTTAATGAGAAGTGTTTAGGGGTTTTTTCTCTTACCTCTGGGGTAGGCTTATGACAGCCTATTTATACACACTTCTGAGTGGTGTTCTAGTTGATGTCAATGCCAACTTGCTGCAATGTTGTATTCTATGGTTAGTCACTTGTATTATTATAGGTGGATTTAAGTGGCATCACATGTAAGCTGGTCTAAAAAGATTTTACATATATGAGACTTATTCCACATGTTTTCAGGGTTATTTCAAAGTATATTAAGTAGGATCCAAAAATAGGAGCAAAGATACATATAAATGTCAAAGGACTTATGATTAATATCTTTGCCCATCTTGAAAGTACTGCTTTCAAATCATTCTTGAAGGATTCATCTTATGGGAAGTCAAGATTGCCACAAATATATCCCATTAGACTTGTGATAAATAGGTTTAACATAGGGATTAAGGATTGTTTCATCACAAGAAGTACTAGTTGGATGCTTAACCAACAAATTTAGTTGTATTTCTTTGTTTTGGAAGCTTGGGAAGCATTAATTTGGATGAAGTAAAAGGAATAGCATATGGACTAGAACAAAGTAGTCATAAATCTTATGATTCGTTAGGAAGCCTCCTGCTGATAAGGGGAGGCTTTCATAGTGAATATGAGGATCATGTGCTTGTGCTTGCAAAAGGATTCTTGGATTGAAAAATCTTTATTCGGTAAAGTTGTTGGTTGGATTCCAAAATTGGATGTGTTGTTTCGCATAGCTATTTGGGTGGGGGGGGGGGGGGGGGGGAAGAATATGTGTCACATTGTGGTGGAATGTGTGGTATGCCTATTGTAACATGGTCATTGGCTTCTGATCAACAACTTAATGCATTCCAATTAATTAAAGAGTTAGAAGTTGTTGAGATTCATGGGTAGGTATAAAAAATTCCACATTCAGTTTAGAGAGATATATAATACATTTAATAAGTAAAATTGTTCAACAACCAACAAGTTTAAACTTTTGGGTCCAAATTAGGTTTAACTTATTTATTAATAGTTATTGTGGGCTCTTTAAGTATTGTTTCTTAAACTTTTGGGTTCAAATTAGGTTTAACTTATATATTAATAGTTATTGTGGGCTCTTTAAGTATTTTTTCCTGAGACAAATTCCTAATAGTGATATCAGAGCCCAAGGTTGGGAAATCTAGATTGTTGAACTAGTCGGTAGCAAGTGTCCATCAATGCACAAATAATATCTTCGTATTAATCTAGACTACTTGTTAACGAGTGGCGTTGGACCCTTAGAGATTCTGTTAGTTTTTCTTAGTTGATTGGATTAGATAATTAGATACTCGAGAAGTTTAGAGGTGGGACATGTGAAGAAAAAGTAAACTTGTACGAAGTAGAGATGGGGGCAGTACAAAAAAAAAAAAAAGGTTGGCCTACAAAAAATACTAGTAATAGACTAATAAATTTAAATAGAATTTGGGTTTGATATGTTGACTACCTATGAAATAAGAGATTGTTGAGATTTATGGATAGGTATAAAGAATCCCACATCGATATTAGAGAGAAGTACAAAACACTTAATAAATACGATAAATTGAAAACCTACTTGTTTAAACTTCTTATTAGTGGCTATTGTAGGTTTTTTGAGTATTTTTTTTTCCAATACAATTCCCAACAAAAGTGCTTGTGGAAATTAGTTTGGATTTCCAGCTATGATGAGAGCGAAGCAAATTGAGAAAGAGAACTCATGGCTGGTTAGGATAAAGGTCAAAATGTTTTGATATTTACTGTGAATTTGCTTAACGGTTGATGTAACATTGTTGGTGTATTAAACCAAGCTTATTTAGCAAATTATATTTTGATTAGGATTTACTAATTCTTAGTTGAATTAGATTTGGATTCTTTTTATAAAACAGATTTTGTGTGGGATTTGATTATCAAATCCTAATTGGTTTTGATTAAATATAGGATCTATATAAAGGACCCATTTTGTGAGAGATTCAGAAAAATAAGAAAAAGAGAGACTCCAAGAAAATAGAATTGTGAGAAGTAGGAGTTTCTTCCTACTGTTTGTATTTTGAAGTGTAGGATTTTTCCCTACCTTATTGTTTGTCTCCAAATAAATATTTTGTTGTCTTTCCGCTACGTGATTTTTGTACGTAGGATTTTTACATCCTACATGTGGTATCAGAGCCAACAACATTAATTGTTGGTTTCTTGATCCTGGTGATTTTCCAGCAAAGGAGGCTAAAAGTTGTTTGTTAGCCATGGATGATTGGAACATAAAATGTGTTGTTCCAAAACTCACGGGAAAGCAAAATTATAAATTTTGGAGGATTCAGATGGAAACACACCTTCAAGCATACGATTTGCTACAGTTCATTCAAAAAGAGATACCAGATAATGCCAATGCCGAAACCAAAAGAAAGGTATATTTGACCTTATCTCAAATTCATCAAGGAATTGATATGTCAATTTTTCATAAAATTTGTACTGCTAAAACTGCCAAACAAGCACGGGATATTTTAGAAAGAGCTTCTATTGGCATAGATCAAGTTAGAAAAAAATAACGTGTTTTTGTTGAAGAGTAAGTTTGAGCTGTGTGCCATGGAGAAATTTGAAATGATTGGGAACTATTTTTCCTGTTTGTTGGATATTAAGAATGAGATAGAATTTAACGGGTGTATTCTTGATGATAATTTTTTTTGTGGAAAAAATTCTTTATTCGTTATCTATGAGGTTCGATTATGTTGTTGCACTTATATTGGAGACTAAAGATTTATCAACTTTGAGCATTGAAGAATTACAAAGTTCATTAATTCTTCATGAGCAAAGAATTGATGGGAAGCTTGTATCAGAGAACAAGCCAGTGGAACAAATATCAAAACCTCAAGATACTACAATAATTGAGGAAAAAGATGGTCCCAATGTGGAGTCTATTGTTCACAGCCAAAATTTTGAAGAGATGGATTGTGAAAATTGCCAAGTTGATTTTGTAAAAGATGAAGAAGAGATACTTGGTTCGGTAGAGCAACAAGAAGAATTTTTTGATGTTTTGGTTGATGAAGAAATCGTTAATTTAGAAGAAAAATCGGAAACCATTGACACGGTTGAAGAAGATGAGAGAAAATTTGAATCTCTTTACCTAGAAGAGAAATTGGGTATCATAAAATATTTTGAATTGCATAGCAATGGTGAAGATGATTGTTTTGACAAGTGGGTCAATGTGGTTGAGGTTTTTGATCAAGAAGAAGACGCAAATAGAAAATTTTCAAAGTATAAATTTTCACCAATGATAAGATTGAAGGTGATAATGAAGATCAAGATCAAGAAGTTGATATTGTACGTGGTCTACACGGCAAAGGAGATTTCAAAAGAAATTCATACTCGAGATGGAGTTGGAGCTACTTTTATGGCAAGCTTGGTTTAAGGGAGGCTTTGTTAGTGTATTAAACCAAGCTTATTTAGCAAATTATATTTTGATTAGGATTTACTAATTCTTAGTTGAATTAGATTTGGATTCTTTTTATAAAACAGATTTTGTGTGGGATTTGATTATCAAATCCTAATTGGTTTTGATTAAATATAGGATCTATATAAAGGACCCATGGTTATTAGTTTTTGTGAGAGATTCAGAAAAATAAGAAAAAGAGAGACTCCAAGAAAATAGAATTTTGAGAAGTATGAGTTTCTTCCTACTGTTTGTATTTTGAAGTGTAGGATTTTTCCCTACCTTATTGTTTGTCTCCAAATAAATATTTTGTTGTCTTTCCGCTGCGTGATTTTTGTACATAGGATTTTTACATCCTACAAACATGGACTTGTCAATTATAACAAATGCTTTATAGTATAAATATCAAAAGTATAAATGAATGTCACAATACTTTTTGACAAGAGTAAAAATGCATGATATGTGTATTGTGTCCGAGTGAGTGTTCGCTTTTCCACTACTGTAATGTCTTCTCTCATCAAAATCATATCTTTTCATTAAGGTTTCTAATAAAACGGTAAGGTTTCGGTAAAAGGAAACACTATTAGTATATGACAGTAGGATTGAAGATTTGATTTGGTAGAGTATATAGTCTAGTCAAATGTATCATTTCCATCTTAATATCTCAACAATCTCAATGATGTAAATCAAATTAAAATTTAACAACGTAACTCTGATATTTTTATGGTTCTACAGCTTAAATTAGAATTGAGTTGATATTAGAGTTAATTCCTAAAAAGATTGAAATCAAATTCAATAGAAAATTATTATAACTAAGAATCACTTCAAACTATTATGAGACCTCAACATCTCTTCAACTGCATCTCTTTCATAATTTGTTATAGAACAGAACTAATGCATTAGAATTCAAATTCTTGGATTAAAAACAAAACCCAGAAGACCATATATTTAACTTAAATTCCTTTGGTTGAATTAAAATATCAACAACACTCCTCAATTAAATTTAAATACCACGCTACCGCATGTTTGCACACAAAATTATTTCACATTGAAACAAAATTGAAACTTTCTTCTTCTTTTTTTTTTTTTTTTGGTCTCCAAGAATTACACAAAAGGAAGCATTTAACTTAAACACTCAAAAAAAGCTTTAAATTTGATCCCTAATTTCACTTATGCTAGGAGGCTTAGAGATGGTTATAACTGCAGATGAACTCTCTATCTATATATAGTAGATAAGAAGCCTGAAAGATGAATAGAATATCCAAAAAAATCATAGTTGAATCTGCCTCATTTATTTGGAGAAATTTTTCAACTTCGCAACTCAATTGCGGCAAGTAATTTGGCTTTCAGAGAGAAAATAAATGAAAATAAGACAATGACATGGTGATAATGATTTAATACTCCTTCAATGAGGATGATTCTTGAAAAAAAAATTAAAACAAAAATGATATAGGACACTATAGTGGCAAGTTTTGGCCAAGACTTTGAATGAAATTCCCCAATGACAAGTAAGACAATCCTCCTTCCTCCGTGGCCAACCGGCCCTTTTCAGTGTACTCTTTGACCCTTTCCTTAGCTTCATATTTGTCATCCATAAGATCCCTTATTCCTTTCTCAATTTTGTCAGATTTCAGAATTACCTGGTCATTATCTACGATAAAATCCAAAGAAATTTCGACGGCAACTCCCAGCTCTTTGACAAGCTGAAATGCATTCAGTTGTTGTTCTGCCTGTAATGGCCAAGTAGCCATGGGCACACCACACCGTATGCTCTCCAATATCGAATTCCAGCCACAATGGGATACAAATCCACCAACAGCAGGGTGTGATAACACAGTCAGTTGTGGAACCCAACCCACAACTTTCCCAACTGTAGCTGTTCGATCCAAGAAACCTGGAGGCAGGACAAGTCCCGGATCCTCAAAATCCCCTGCAAATCCTCCTTTGACGGCCGAGCGCCGCCGTAAGACCCAAAGGAACCGATAGCCACATCGCTCGAGGGCATAGGCAATTTCTTTAACTTGGTCCTCACTAAAACTTCCCATGCTACCAAAGCAGAGAAAAACAACGGACTTTTCAGGCTGAGAATCAAGCCATCTCATCATTTCTGAATGTTCTTCAGTGGACCGAGTCTGGATTTGGAACCTATTGAGTATTGGTCCGACAGGATACATTGGAGGAAATCCTGATTTACCAAGAGAAGAATCTGAGGAAAAAGAACGCAAGGGATAAGATTCAAGATCTTCAAATGTGTTCAATATGATCCCCTTGGCCCTTCTAAAGCTGCGAGTCCGTTTCAAGAACACATCAGACCATTCTTGGACGCGGGTAGTCAAGATTGGGAGGACTTCAATTGGAACCTTATTGACAAAACAAGGAACGACCAATTCAGTCTCAGTTTCCACCAAATTGGACACTTTCTGGTTGTGTTCATCTTCAAGTGTTTGGAAATGAAGCAAAAGGCCAAGAAAAGCGGCACCTGAAGTGAAGAAAACGTAGGTAGGAACTCCAACATCATCAGCAATTTCCATCATGCCGATGCTACCCAAGTCAAGTATGATCCCAGAAAGACCTTTAATCCTGGATATGGCTTCCCTTACATTTTCCCTGTGATACTCCACCAGGAGACGAAAAAAGTGCCCTCGACGTGTGCTGGTCCAATTAGAAGTGTCATGTGGCGTTGGAAGGTGGTAGAAGTGGAGGCGCTGGACGTTGCAGCCTGAGACGAGGGACTGAACTTTGGCAGTGCCTTCAGGGTCAAACGGGACCTCCATGATCAGTACTGTAATGTGCAATTGATTGTTTCTTTGAAGCATGAGCTTGGCCAATTATAGAGATTGCGTCAGGTGGCCCATTAGTGGTACTGCGAACATCACTAGTACAATTTTTTCATCCATTTGGATGGAGGGGGAGTAAGAATTATGAGCAAGATTTCTTGATGTTCTTTGTAAAGTATGTAAGTAATGGCTTTAGAGTTGTCTTATACTTCACTAGAATGGAGGAGGAAGCAGGCGATAATGGGGGGCCGACACTGACTATTCCAACAAACTGAGTGGACTATTTGCAGGCTAACTTCAACGGTTCAACCACATGTAGCCCAAGTCACCAAATTAATCACGATAAAGTGCTCTATATGTATTGTTCACGAGGGAAGGTGTGCAACACGTGAAATTGTATGTACCAATTATCATGCACCATTGTATTTATTGTGTCCCATTTTTATAAAAACGATATTATTTTATATAAAATTTTAGTAAAATGAGGTCCTTTATAAGGATGAATTATGAAAAATATAAAGTCAGGTCAAAATAGTACACCGTTTTGGTTCCCAAAAAAAAAAAGAGTATATTTTTAAAACTTTTCTTTATTTAAAATAAAAAGAGGTTTACAAAGAACCTAGTGATTGAGGCTAGTTGATTGAAGGAAATGGAATTCCATAGACCACTTGAAAAGACATTTTATTTTCTCATATAGGGTAATGGAATTCCATAGACCATTTGCTCGTATCCCCTAATATTGGGGGTATGGAAGCTAGGGATATGGGTTTGTTAATAATTATTTTAATTAATTTAATAATTAATTAATACTACTTAATTAATTATAATTAATTAATTATTATTAATTATTAAAATTAATTTATTATTAACTTATTATTATTAAAAATAATAATAAATTAATTAATCAATATTAATTTAATTAATCATTCATTTACTTAATATTATTAATTAATTAATCTCATTTTATTAATAGTAATTATTATAATTAATGTATAATTAATTTATAAATATTTAATTGATAATATTAATTAATTGCTAATTATTACTAACTAATTAAGTAACAAATACTAATTAATTAATCATATTAGTTATTATAATTAATACTAATTAATTAACTAATACTAATTAAGTAATTAGTATTAATTATTATAATTAATATAAATTAATTTATTATTAACTTATTATTATTAAGTAATAATAAATTAACTAATTAAGATTAATTTAATTAATCATTCATTTATTTATAATTAATATGAATTAATCATATTAATTATTACAATTAATATTAATTAATTACTTAAGATTAATTTAATCAAAAATATTTATTAATAATTAATTTAATTTAATATTATAATAAATAATTAACTAATAATAATTAATTAATTATTACTAATTATTACAATTAATTTATAATCATTTCCATCTCCAACACAAATCAACCACCATTATTAGTAATCATTCTCATTCCTCAGCACAAACCAACCAGCAGAATTATAATAAAAGACCCCACTATTATTCTCCACTATTATCATTTCCATTACATTTTCCCTTCCCCTCTCCCAGCCAGGCGCCCCCTATAGTCTTTATAGATCTAATTAGATATAACTCAACTTGATCAAATCTACAACTTTAGGTTTTATCAATAGAATATGACACCGTCCGATACTAAATTTAAATTTTAATACGTTGACATATTCAATATGGTCATTTTTATACCCCACTAAATTTAGATCTTAATAGATTTATATAATCTAGTAAATATTGTATTTACAATTGTAAAATGTTAAAAATCTAATAAATTTATTTGATCAAGTTATCTTTTATACTCAACTATAATAACTGTTTCTGCTTAGTAATGAAATTCTATTGTTATTATGAAACTGAAAAAATTCATTTGATGCATCCTCTAACTAAAATCAGTCCAAATCAATAGTTTCAATTTTTATTTCATAAAAATCCTCTAACCTCCTAAGTTTTGTTTCTTAATTGTCTTCGAAATACATAGAAATCACCAGAATTTCATATAGCTTCCTTAGAGTGATGTGAAAAATGCATTCCCCTTTACCAATTATGTCATTACCCTTTACCAAGTTTAGATTTTGTAGAGGAGTAATGACATAGGATGATAAAAATTTAAGTTTTTTTTTTTTAACAAAATGATAGATTTTCATTATGATAAAAAAAAAAAAAAATGTTCTACCTCAGCCCGGTGGTTGTTCATTCTCTCTACTTTCCTTGCATAACCAGTGAGGAAAATTTGAGCACCAATCTTCGTCACAAGAATAGGGTGGCAAATGGGTAAGTTAAATCACTTATGAGTTGAGTCATTTATGAGTTATAATTTTACAAATCATAATTTAACCCAATTAATATAATTATGGGTCATTTTTAGGTTGGGACAAATTTCTTTTGAGTTAAACTCAATCTAACATGTTAAGTTAAAATATTATCTTTTAAAAATAAAAAATGCGGTCAGCCATTAGTCTTTGCCATCAGTTGTTCGTCACTGTTGGCTGGTGGCCAACTAGATTTGGTTAGAATTTGGCCAAAATCCAATTGGCTAACTATTACTCGAATTTTTAAAAATAATAAATAATAATTTTAACCTGAGTTGGTTGGGTTCAATTTAACCCAATTTATTAAATTACATAACTCATTTTATCGCTAACCCATGTGATTCATTTGTCCCAATTCAACGGGTTAAAATATCATGGATTGGATTTATTTTTGGGTTGAGTTGATTTTTGCAATCCAAATACTCAACTTTCATGTTTTCTAGTTTTGTACACAAAACATTATATTCTTTTAGAATTAAAGAAAATTGGCAATCTACAAAGAGATTACCCTAGAATTTTAATGATTCCAAGTTAAATAAACCCATTCTCATCTATGAGCTCAAAAAAAATTCAAGTTTCCTTTAAAAGTTGAAAAATTAAGGGGCTTCCCTTCCTAAGTAAAACTGTAGGAAAATTAATCTTCACGTTCCTCAAATGACACAACGTCATACTCATTCAAAGATTTTTTTTTTTTTATTAACACTCTATAATTTCGTAGTAAAATGTGGACAGGGAAAAAAAATAAAGGAGAGGAGGAAATTTGTACACATGAAAAAAATCAAGTACCTTGCCCAACCATTGGATCTCAACCACTTGCTCACTTGACAAAATTCTCATCTTAACCTTAACAACAAATTCCAGGACTCAAACAAATCATCAATGGCATTCACTTGTGTAGCTCTTCGGCAGCTTGTCAAGTCACCCCATTTTATCCCTTCTTCATACCAAGAACATTCACCTCGTCTCCCCACCATTAGGATTATTAGGACCAAAAGGGCCAGAACGCCCAGAACCAACACTTTGTCAGTCGTTAAAGCTCAAAAAGCTGATGATGATGATGTCGAGAAGGAAGCTATAGTTATTATTGGAGCTGGAATTGCAGGCCTTGCCACTGCTGTTTCACTTTCAAGGTGCTACTTAATGACTTTGCCAAGATTCAAGAAAAAAAAAAAAACACTGCTTGTTTTTGTAGTCGGATAACTGATGATTTTACAGTACTGGTGAATTCTTTATTTATTGATTGATTCTTTTTTTAGGCTTGGGATTAAGTCGAAGGTGCTTGAGCAGGCAGAGTCTTTGCGTACTGGAGGCACTTCTTTAACACTTTTCAAGAATGGATGGAGTGTGCTGGATGCCGTTGGAGTTGGAATTAAACTCAGGAGCCAATTTCTTGAAATTCAAGGGTATGTTGATCTAAGCCCACATTCTTCATATAATATGTTAGCTACTCTGTCTTCAGTATGATGCAACAGGGCAGGGCACTCAATAATCTCTATTCATTATGCGTCATCAATGATTGATATAATTGGGTTTTGGTTCGTTGGGTCAAGGTGGATTTAACTTTTCTCTAATAAGAAGCCACACCAGAATACGAAGAAAAGAACACTAACAGCAGCGCTTGCCTAGCGATTAAGTTCTGATACGTGGAAATTGCTGCTGTTGATTTTTTTACTTTTCAATGGTTTTCCTGCTAACAAGGAAAGAAAAAGGAAAATCTTTCTTCACCTATTTCATGTTACCAGCTGTACAGGTTGGTGATGAAATCAGAAGAAGGAAGGGAGCTGCGGTCCTTTGATTTCAAAGATGAAGATGCAAGGTATTGGTCAATTCACACCTGCTCTGGTTTTGTACACTTATGTTTCACTTGTTCGATTTTTGGTAATTTATCAAGAATTGAATCAGTCAAGAGGTCCGTGCTGTGGAGAGGAGAATTCTATTAGAAACACTGGCAAATCAGCTTCCACAAGATGCCATTTCTTTCTCCTCAAAGCTGGTCAATATCGAAAAACAGAAAGATGGAGACACTTTATTGAAACTTGAGGATGGTAGCAAGTTATCCGCCAAGGTAACTTCATTTATGTCATTCTTTCCAGAAAACCTGAATCAGTGAATTTCCATTCGTCCCTGATTATCCAAAGCTATGAGTTTTCAACAGGTAGTAATTGCCTGTGATGGGACGAGATCTCCAGTGGCTAAATGGATGGGCTTTCCAGAGGCCAAATATGTTGGCCATTGCGCATTTCGTGGCCTAGGATTTTTCCCTGACGGGCAGCCATTTCAACAGAGAATCAACTATATTTATGGAAAAGGAATACGGGCTGGATATGTCCCAGTTTCTACCACTAAGGTCTATTGGTTTATTTGCTTCAACAGCACATCTCCAGGTACACATTTCTTAGAAGTCTATTGTTTATTCATGATAGTTTATCTATAGAGTACTGTTCTCCCATTTGAGTTTCTTTATATCCCAGATGAATTTAAGAACATAATTGAAGACATTCTGACTCCGCATGTCAGAATGATTTGTGGATTTAAAATAGCAGGAAGCCTGGAACAGCCAAATCTAATAAGATAGCAAATGCAACCACTGCATCAAACTTTGTATCCAGCGGGATAATAATTCAATCATGTTGAACACGGCCCATGTTGGAAACCTGAATGCACAAAGTTCTGCTTTGTTTTAAACCATCTTCTAAAACAGCTGAAATCACTTAAATACAGAATAAAGAAGTACTAAAGATACCTAATTTAACAACTATTTTAACTCTCAAAAGAAAGAGGAACAGGCTTTCAATAGTATCAGATTTAACAGTTAGAATTGTCCGTTTACAGGTCCAAAGATCATAGACCCGTCCGTGCTAAGGCAGCAAACCAAAGAATTAGTAGGCAATTGGCCCTCAGACCTATTGAACTTAATAGATCTTACCCCTGATGACACCATCATAAGAACTCCTTTAGTGGATAGATGGTTGTGGCCAATGTTAAGCCCTCCATGTTCAAAAGAAAAGGTTGTCCTGGTTGGTGACGCTTGGCACCCGATGACACCCAATCTCGGACAAGGTGCTTGCTGTGCGTTGGAGGATGCTGTAGTTCTAGCCAAAAAGCTAGCAGAGGCGGTGCAGTCTAAAACCATGTCCATTGAAGATGCGTTCAGATCTTACGAAAATGAACGATGGGGCCGTGTTTTTCCATTGACCATACGTGCAAACGCCGTGGGAACACTGTTGCAGTTGGATAATCCCCTGGTGTGTTGGGCTAGGAACAACGTTGTAATACCTAAGCTAGTCAGACTTGGACCAATGTTAGAGCACACGAATTTTGAGTTTGAACCTCTATTAACCGTATATAACATGTAATGGGACTTCTTTGCAGATACCCAAAAAGGTACTCAACATAGACCAATATTCTTTTTTGTTTCTTTGTTTTTTCCGAAAACGATAGTAGATATATTGATAGAGCCAATGCCAAGCGATAAATGCGATTTAGAGTTTAGAAGCAGCCTTATAACCCACGAAAACAAAGCGCAAAAGCGCACGGCGGAAAAGCAAAATAAAGAAAATAAAGAAAAACCCGCACATGACGGGAAGCTAAACCCGCACTGCTAGGGAAGAGAGACAACCTGCATAACCTAAGCTCAATCAAGATTAACCCGCCAAGAATGGTTGAGGACTTGGATAACCCCTTTTTTGTTTCTTTGTTAAATGTCAAATCTTACACATAGATATCAATTTGTGCAGCTATAGAAACCTATACAATTACGAGCCAGATTTGACAATCACAAGTTAAATTAATAATTTTAAAAAATTAAAGAAGTTGCTAGCCAGCACGCACTACTACTGGACTACCGTCTGGTGACCACCAAACTTGTAAGAATTTAGTCAGTTAAAATCTAGATGGCTGGCCATTCCCCGACAGTTCTACTGATGGGTGGTCTATGACCATCAGGCCATATTCTGCCTAAATTGCCAAAATTTGGTCAGATCTAGCTAGTTGGCCATTACCCTGTGGTTCAGTGATGACAAGTTGTCAGTTGATCACCGTACTTTTTTTAATTAATAATCTTAAATCATTGAATTAAAATAGTTAAACCTTACTCAATTTATAAAATTATAAATTATTATTTAATTCATAATTTATTTGATCCGTATTTTAATTGATCTAACCCAATAGATCAAAATAGTTGATGAATTAAAGTTAATTTTTTATATTAAGTTTACTTTTGTTAGTCTTAACTATGAACTTCCAACTAAAAAGTGATACTTATTCTCACATTGGAAAGTTACGAAAAAAAATGATATTTTCTTAGCTATTGAATTATTAGTAATTTGGTCTATACATTTTAAGTTAGTGATGACGAAATTCAAAAATTATATGACCAATTAACTACAATTAGTACAAAGTTAACCTATTCTGAGAATTAAAGACTAATGTATTAAAGTCACTCCCAGAACTAATTTAGGAACTAAATACTATGTGGTGGAACCAACTTTTGAACCTGTGAACAAGTGTTAAAGGCCCCTCTAATACCTGTTTTGAACCTAATTACTGTGTGTTAGAATCACCTCTAAAACTCATCCGAAAACTAAGGGTGCGTTTGGACAACCCCTTCCTATTTGCAAATAAGAAAATTCTCAAATAAAAACAAACTATCCAAACACATTTTTATTTCAAAATTTAGAATTCAAATTTTCTCACTCAAATTCCTCTCACATAATTTTAAAAAAAATTTCCTCTAATTTTTTCCCTCCAAAATACTTTTTCTATTAACAAATACCCACTAAAATTTTCACACATTCTAATATAACTTTTTTCATTTTACGTGCTGGAACTATTTACAAATCTCGTGGAAAACCAAAGGAATTTTGCATGGAAAAAAATAAATTGCTGATTCCTGTAGTTTGTCCAAAGGAATTAAACTTCTCTGTTTTTTTAACAAAGAAAATATTAATCAATGAGCCTCTGACTTGGCAAAGCATCACTTTCATTCAGATGGTGCGTTTCTTTGTATTTATTATGCGTTAATCGTAGGATTATAAAAGTACAAGGTGTTTTTATTATACATATCATTCATTATATGATATCTACTCCTTTCGTCCCAAAAAAATAGTTCATTTTTAAAAAATTTCTTTTCCCAAAAAAAGAGTCAACTTTTAACTGCTTATGGGGGATTTTAGAAATTTCTCATGTTTCTGTAACGGTAGCCTAATGTTTGCCTGGCCCAAGGGTTTGACAATAGAATTGCAAAACTTGATAAATCAATCGATAATAAGTCCAAACTTCAGGGGAAGTAAATGTAATTAACCCAATTTTAAATTCTTTTGACTTTAATTATTGACTGGGGTTTGTAGGAATTTCAAATGTTTCTATAACGACAGCCTAACATTTTACCAGTCTAAGGGTTAAACAATAAAATTGTAAAACTTGAGGGATTTATTAGTAATAAACTCAAATCTCAAGGAAGGTAAACGTAATTTTATTTAATAAAGTTTTAAACTTTAAGGCAACAAACTTCAATGGGATATATCATATATGTTATTTTTTTAGATTGGTTTTTCGTCTTTTCACTTATTCCGTTAGTTAACTTTAATAGTCGTTAGGTCAAAGGGAATATTAATAATTTTTCTAAATCTTGAAATTCTATTAGTAATTTTCATAAATTATAAAGGTAATAGATATAATTTTATCTATATTAATATTAATAATCAATCATACGCACATAGCTCGGTAATTTGTTCTTCATTACAATTTGAATCCATTTATTAATTAATATTTTGTTAACATTTCCAGAAGTCAGGATGGCCGAGTGGTCTAAGGCGCCAGACTCAAGTTCTGGTCTTCGTAAGAGGGCGTGGGTTCAAATCCCACTTCTGACAAAATATAATAAAAAAATATCTTATATTTTTCCTCCTCTTGCATATCAATATAATCAATCTTTTTCTTAGAGAAATATTCTCACATTTTCCCTCCTCTTTTTCGCACATCAATCTTTTTTTTTCGAAAAATATTTTCCCTCCTCTTTCTTTTTTGCATATCAATATTTTTTTCCCAAAAAAAAATAAAGATAATCTCTTTTTTTGAAATGAATCTTTTTTCCAAAAAAAAAAAAAATCTCTAATCTTGTTTAAAAAAAAAAAAATCAATCTCTAAAGAAACAAATAATTTTTCCTTTTCTTTTTTGCAAATCAATCTGTATCTTTTTCTTAGAAAAATATTTTCCCTTCTCTTTTTAGCATATCATTCTTTTTTCCCGAAAAAAAAAATCTCTAACCCTTTTTTTTTTTTTCAAATCAATCTCTAAATAAACAAATAGTTTTTCCTTCTCTTTTTTTGCAAATCAATCTCTATCTTTTCCTTTTCTTTTGAAAAAAAAAAATCAATCTCTAAAGAAACAAATAGTTTTTCCTCTCTCTTTTTTGCAAATCAATCTCTAACTTTTCATTTTTCTAAAAAAAAAAAATATCAATCTCTAAGGAAACAATTTCTTCAAAATGGTACAAAGTTTTATATATATATATATCAATCTCTAGTTTACATGAACCAAGAAATTTACAAGAACGATAGTAAATACTTCCCAATCTCACCAATCTCTTTTTCTTTTCTTTTTTAATCAATCTTTGACTTACCATTTGATCCCCCCTATCAGCAAAATAATGATAATAATAAATTCGAGGTAAATTTTTAATAAATTACATTATCGGGAGATTGACCTTACCATGATTTTATATGACATATTACTACTCACTCTATTCATACATTCACGGTCGAGGGAATTGGAATTTTTTTTATTTCAAAAAAATTTATTGACACATATACGGGGTCAAGGGAATTGGAGTTTTTTTTATTTCAAAAAGAATGTAATGACTCACATATATATATGATTGGTAAATTCTCACAGTAGATCTTTCTACAAATAACGATGATCTACGGTGAATGTCATCGTACAATTAATCTAGCTTGTAAGGTGATAATTATCAATTATTAGTATAAGATGAAGTTCAATTAATCATACGCAACTAATGTGGAAAAATTGAACCTATGAAGGGTAAATTGATTAAATAAATTGGCTAAATTGATTAATTACTCAAAGGTTAATTGCTCTAGATAGATTGTCTTTAGGGCTAATAGGGATGAAGATAGGTAGGATTGCCAATTTAACCACCTGCAACCCAAATGTTAAATAGACCATAATTCTCCAGGAAGCCCATTTTGATACTTAAGCCAATTGAAGAAAGTAAAGTAGAGAAAATTAAATTTTTTTTCTTCCCTTTATCTTTATGTTTACATCTTGGGGGAGTATTTACGATATCCGGTATGTCAGGGGGATATTGATAGTTGTAATATTAATATACGGGTTGTATTGTTGTATTGATGATATGCTTTGCATATTAATATGTGTGTTGTACTAATATAATAACTTATAAAATAATGCGAAATATTTATATACTTATCAGTATACAATTGAAAACCTAATTATTGTAGAAGTGTAGCTAAAAAAATTACATAATTATAGTTTAAACTTAATGGAAATGAAATGAGTTCAGGTTTTTGTTTTATTTTCCATTGTAAGAATTCTCGATAATCATTATGTTCATGATATGGATTAATCGTAGCAAGAATATTCATAGTATTAAACATGGTGAAGTAACATTATCTTTAACATGGTCATGGATACTATGATATTCCAGTTTCACATTGGAAAGTTAATAATGAATAAAATAAATATATATAAGGCACTATCTTATTAACTACTGATAATTTGATTTAAACATGTTATACTACTAAGAACAAAGTCTAAAAGTTAATGGGCCAATCCATTGGATTGGGAGAATTACAGTTAGTATCAAAACCGATCTGATTTGGGAGTTAAGTGTTGCATGTGGAAACTATCTCTTAAATCCACGGGACATGGGACAAAATATTACGCACGGGAGCTACTTCTAGAATATCGTTTCAAGTAAAATTAGACCAAAGAAAGTAATTGATTAGATTTTGTAAGGACGAAGAGGCCTTAAGAGGTTTTGGAGCTAAATGTTACATGTGAGAGTTACCTCTTGAAGCCACAGGACATGGGACGAAATGTAACGCACAAGAGCTACCTCTAAGATGCCATTTCCAGGGAGATTGAGTCAAGGAAAATAATAGATTAAACCTTATGAAAACGCAAAGCCTTATGGGGAGAGAAGAATGTGATACTCCCAGTGTCATGGGATAAAGTGTTACGCACGAAAGTCACATCTAAAATCCTATTCCATGAGAGATTAGGCCAAAAAAAAGTAATAAGCTAAGTCTTACGAAAACATAAATTGGGCCAAAGAAAAAAATGAGTTGAGTCTTATGATAACACAAAAGTTTTAAGGGTAGAAGAATGTGATATCCCTTTTTCATATTAAAAAGTTAATGAATAAAAAAAATATGAGACCCTATTTGATTAATTATTAATAATTTGGTTTAATATTTTAAACTAATTAGGACAAAATCTAAATATTATTGGACTAAGACCGGCATTTTACACATACATGTCTCATGGAACATACGTTTTGCGGTTTCTACGTCAGCTTCAAGATCGATCTAACTAATTTATATATTCCTCAGTTCCAACGTCCATCACAATCACCAAAAGTCTTTGACAAAGTAAATCTTCATGGGAATTAGATTAGTGAGCAAAAATATATGACTTGGATCAGCCAAAATGCAAAAACGGGTAATGATATTTGCATTTATTATTATTTTTTTAAATGTTTAAATGTATAAAAATTTTGTCACTAATTATACTTTTAGCCATAAATATAAACTGCTGATAGTAATTAAAATAGTATTCCGAATATACCAAATTAAGAGGAAAGCAACATTGAACCGATTTCCCTCTTACCCAGATACTAAAGCTTACGTATAAACTCAGAATTCGATAGATGTTTGCTTCTCTCTCTCTCTCTTTTCCTTTATTTTAGCAGTAAATATAAGAAATCCCAAGCAACGAGATACAAACTAAAAAGTTTTTTTCACCCCCTTAAAAATAATTAGGAGTCTTTTTCTTCACTTTTTCAAGTTCATATGATGAGTAAAATGAATTGGGCCTCAATAAACCATATTTAGCAAGACCAATATTCAACCACAAAGATATAGTATGTTCAACCCAAGTAGCCCAAGTGCAGAACCCATTTTTTTTGGGATTCAAATCCATACCTTATTCATCATTTCTATCTCGAAGGGAATTATTGTGTAGATATATAAACTAAATTTAAATTTATATCCACCTGAGGTAGTACAACTATTTCTAGATGAGGATGTAATATATGTGTCTAACTGTCAATATAAGTCGATACGACTTTGACTTCAACTTCCATTTCACGGGAAAAAATGGAAATCCACTGTATTTGGTCCCCAAATCCAGCTAAAGTAATGCATTCCACATGCATGCGAGGACTTTGCCCTCTTACGCACATTGCTTTCCATGATGCAAATTGAGTTTCAATTTATTCCATGATTCCTCTCAGAGCAAATGGCAAAACTAATTCTTACATTCAGTTGTATCGCTCATATTTTAAAATAATTTTTTAGTTCTTTATATTTAGTTTCATAATTTTTTTCATCTCTTACATTAAAAATAATATTTTGAATCCTTTATATTTACAATCGTAAACTTTTTCTTGTTTTGATTGGTTTTTCTAATGTGTCTTTCTCACTAAATTATTTGTGAGGTTAAAAATGAAATCACGAATAACAAAAACATGGCATTGATTTCTAGTAGCCACAAATGTATCAAAAGAATTTTAAATTACTGCAACCATTTTCATTTCTAACCTAACATGTTATCATCATCTATATTATGTATAAAAGCACCAATTCTTTGCCAATACTTTGATTCGATTCTCACAAGTAGTGCAGTTATGGACCTTTTTTTTCTTTTTGCTCTGCTTTATTGAATTGCGTCCTTTCAATAAAGCAACTTTTATTTATTTATTTATTGTTGAATACATATAAATACGCCAATGCATCAAAGTCTCCAAGTGGTTACTACGTTTTGGGTTGATCCATGTCACGCGTGTTATTTTATTTGAATTTGTTTTAGATACTTTAGATTTTATTTGCTCTATCTGTTGGATCATATTTGATTTAAAAGTTAGGAATTCTATTATTTATCGTATTTTGGTTCCCGTTGCTGTCTAACTTTCTCTCTTTCTTGACTCTATATTTCTTTTGGAAATAATTAAGAAAGATTATATGACAACACTAAAGGATCAAGAGATTATGTCTTATTTTATTCTTTTAACTAAGTTATGCAATCATGAATAATTTTAAGTGAAAAGACGTACGATCAATTTAATTGGACTGGAAAGTTTATTTTAACATTAGGAATGAATGAAAACGATCATAAAACCAAATTAAAAAAAAATCATTTTATAATGTGAAGAAAAAACCATTATACTATCAAATATAAAAGACTACTTTTGGAATTTAATCTTCCTCCTAAAGTGTTGCATATACTTACATTAGTTCTTTGTTTTCATATGAGTTGAGATGTGGATAGTGCGTGGAAACAACATTTGAGGCATTGATTGCCGAAGAGTTCATTAACTCTTACATCTAAACTACTCAAGTCAGCCTCTTCCCACTTCAATTACCTTCGTATGACTCGTGTTTCGATGAATTGACAATTCGATTCTTCATAACTTCCTTTCTCCCTTTTCACATTGCAAGAGTTAGAATTATCTCTCATTGCTTTTGACAACTTTCTTTTTGAATGACCAAAGAAATTTGTTGGCAGTTTTGTACTATTCTTTCATGTTAATGAAAATATTCTCTCTTTCGACAGATTTTTTGTTCTTTTTTTTTTTTTCTCTCTGTTGGGATCTAAAACCTACCACCTCTCATTTTTTCCGCTGGATGATCGAGAGTCATCCGGGTTGATGTCCTTACAAACTCAACAAAGTTGGCATCCTTAATCACATTATCATCCAAGGTGGCTGGACTCCTAGACCGCACACTTTAATCATATTACGGTAAACATATGCTTGGGACAAAGTTTAATAGCTCAGAATTGCAAATTCTTTTAAAATGCGAGGAATTTATTTCAATAAAGAAAAACATAGACGAATTCAAATTTTTGACGTCAAAAAAAAAAACAGAAGAAAATAATTAAGTCAATGCTGATCAAAAAGAGTTTCCATTTACCGCAGTTCCCATGCATTTGGCAATGTTCCATGCACAATTACATTTCAACATTGCTGATTCACGAAAGTTGTATAAGTCAAAGATGAGAAAGATTGAGCTATTATTCAGCGGAATTTACTCATTGAATTCTGACATGATTTATGCAGAAATAACGAGAGAGAGGGAAAAAAAAAAAAAGTAGATCATGTAAGGTTTTAAATTATTGTACGTATAATGGAAAATTTTGAAGTTGCTAAACTTTCACAAAATTTATTTTGACTGCATGCACATATGAGTTACAAGTTGCTAGCTGAACCATAGAATTGGTTACAAGTTGTCTCAACTCGTCTCACCAATTCAAGGTGTTTAAATTGTCATCAAAATAATCATAGAAGCTTAACAAAACTTCACTAGTAAAAGGAGAAGGTGGGTAATTCATGGTGCTATAATTGTCTGTCAAGAATGGTTCCGTCCAAAAACTTCCACTGCATTCTCCAGCTATTTCTGCCATAACATCATCGATGTCCGCAAGGACATTTGCGCAGTCTGTGGCGCCAGTGCTTGCACTTGCTGGAGAAAAAGAGGAATAAAGTTCACTCGATGATGGTGATGCTGATACTAGTGATGGTGATGGTGATGATGATGGACGAGATGAAAATTCAGAACTTTCGAGGATTTCCCGAGCTGTGAAATTAGCAGGAGGATTTTCATGGTCTTCCATTCTTCTTTTACGAGTCTTCGATCTTCGCTTTGATTCACTTGATGCTTGTTTTGTGGTGGTCTTCTTAAGGCTGGTATGCCAATGGTTCTTAATCTCATTGTCTGTCCTACCTGGTAAATGTGCTGCTATTGCTGACCATCTGCCAGAAATAACAAGAATGAATTAATTGTTTTGAACCAAATGATGCAATACCGACAAGTTAATTCTGTGTGGGATTTTGAAGAAATATTAATAGCATGTCAAAATTAATATGACAAGCGAAGTTAATCAATTACCTATTCCCTAGTGATTCATGCAGCTTGATGATTAATTCATCTTCTTCTTTGGTATAGTTTCCATGTTTGAGATCAGGCCTCAGATAGTTCATCCATCTTAGTCTGCAGCTTTTTCCACATCTTGACAAACCTTAATCACAAGGGAAAGAACAGTTGGTGATAATGTACTAACATGCCAATCAGCAAAATCAGTAATCTATGTCCAACCAAAAGCCGAAATGAATGAGAAAACGACCACGCTCCCTACATAGTACACCCATCTCTTGTTCAGTTGCTATCACTACTTACTGTAAATTTCTCAATTGCTACCTCCACTTGACTAGAAGCTAAAAGGAAAAACAAAAGAAAGAAACCATTTTCCTGCCATAGACATCACATTAATAACTAAGGATACTAGGATAGCGAACTTCTGGACTTGAAAACTCAAGCAGAACCAAAACTTTTTTCAGTAGCAGTAAAACTTTTATTTGATGGATGGTAAGCAGACATTATGAATAACAACATAGAACTATTCAAGTATAGTTTTTCTTAGGCTTCCATACCAGCATATTTGGGAAGCTGTCGCCAGTTCCAACAGCCATATCTAGTAACATAAGCAATTAGTTTCTTATCTTCTTCAGGGGTCCATGTTCCCTTCCTCAGCCCAGATTTATCACAGCAAGGAGTCCTCACCATTGCTGTTGCTCCTTCACTGCGTGTGTGAGTGCGTTTTTTTTGTGCTTTTGTGTGTGTGGTGTGTGCACTAATTCAACAATAAGCTATCATATGTGAAGTGGGGAAGTTTGAAATTGGGCATAAAATTCAAAAGTCCCACTTATTTATAGTGGGAGCAGTGCAAGACTTAGAACGTGTACCGCGTGGATATTTACCCCATGGAGATGGACTGAAGAAAAAAACAAGTATGGTTTCTTTTCAGAAATATGGAGCTTTATTGAGTAATGATTTCGATTTGCAGTCCGAATGAGATCCATCCGAGAAAATTCATTCATTCGGGTAATTCGAGTGCTTAAAGTGATAAAGTCTATAAGTCATCATCACTGGGCCACTTGAACAATAATAATAATTCTGGTTATGTGACCTATGTTGCTTCAGGGAAACAAGGTTTTCTCTGGCGTCAACGCTGTTCCACGTGGTACCAATTCATTCCGGTCTTGTACTGTCGACATAGCTGGTACGACAGTTTCCTCCTTTTTTTAAAAAAAAAAATAAATAAATTAGGATGAAGCTATTCAGTGTGAATTAAAAAATAAAGCTATTTATTTATTTCTTTTTTTTTTTCTTTCTTGTCTCTATTCCATTATTCTTTTTTTTTTTATCAAAGTTTTAGATATATTGCATATTAATTGCAAGAGTACATAGTCAAACAGACTAATTAATTTTTATGAGTTTTGAACTAAACCACTAAAGAAAAAAGGTCACAACGGTTTAGAAGATGGCCACAAGGACCTACAAGAACAGCTACAAGGGTCTACAAAAACGACTATAAGGGTTTATAAAATCTCAAATAAATCAAAAAATATTATTACTATTAATTAAAGTAGCTGTCTCAATTGACACATCAAAAAATACATACAATGAAAGAAACTAAAAGCAAAATTTCTAACTTTTCTCCTATACATTTCTTGATGATCCTGCATATGTTAAATATTTTGCAAACCAAACTATTATAATCACACCGTTGTCTCATCATAGATTGCCACTAGTGTTTGTGGTGTAGCGAGCCTGGCAGACCAGACTGTCTACTTTTCCTCAAGGAGCTTCTATTCCATTATTCAATCACTAACATGTTTTCATTGAAATTGTCACGACTCAAAGTGATTAACTGAACCAATAGATGATGAAAAAGCTAGTTTAACTCGTTTGCATTCATATAAAACATATTAGTGATCTACTATTAATGAAAAAGAATGAGAACTTTCTTTGTGAATTAAATTTTATATTCATAAACAAAGCCTGAGCTTAATTAAGGATATTATCAATTAATATTTTTAATTGCTTTATAATTAACAGCTAGTAAATATCTTAAATCTTTTCTGTCATATTTATTGTGATATTTCAATCTCACATCCAAAAGTGAAAGAAAAAAAAGTATATATAAATTTTTGAATTGTAAATTACTAATAATTTAGATTACATGTGAAAGCCATCTTTAGCACTTGAAAGCAAAATTAAATACTACGTATGAGAGTTATTTCTAAAATCTCTTTTTTTTTAAAAATATTCCAAAAATTGAGAGGTATTTAAATATTTTGGATTAACGAAAACGAAGCCTAAAAATTATTATGTTAATCTATTAGTTTGAAGCGTTATTTATATTGCTGCTTTGAACCAGCTTGATCAATCTAGAATTCGTTCGTATAATATTACATGAACAACTTCGAAAATTGATTTTTTGTTAGAAATTAACAGAGCAAAGAATTATGCATGTATAATACATAAATGACCAAGAGTTTATTATTTGATTATTTTAACTGAACACAAACAAGAGTTTGCCATTTGAGTACCTTTCCTTGGAATAACAGTTTGATTCATATATGACATTAATGATATCTATATTTCATGTATATGCATAAGTTAAACTTTACTCTGTTTGATGTTACAAGAATTCTAGTAATATGTTTTTGTGTTTTTTTTCCCCAACTTTCTCTCAGAAAAGCCAAAACGTCCAAAAAATCACTTTTTCTCTTTCAAAATAAAACTCAACAATGCAAATTCTTTTCAAAATTATCCTCACATTATTATTTTTTTAAAAAAAATTCTTCTAACAAATTTTTGTCCTCTATCCAAAACAAAATCTCCCATAAAAAATTCTTATCAAACGTTTTTCATATCCCACTTAAAAACAAAAACAGGATAATATTTGTGTCCTCTATCCAAAAATTATTGGCCAGAAGTGTCTCTATCAATCAACTTGGGGCCTAATCAACATTAATTGCTCAACGCGCTTGAGATGTTCAAGAAAGCATTGAGTGGCTAATATTTAATCAACTTGCAGATGATAACTATAGTCTATAACCAATTGCTTGTATAATCAATTTGCTAATTAAACTTCTAATTATTATAGGGTACAAGCTGCACATTGTAGCAACCTGGCCACCATTGCATATATTGTTAACTATCAATTTCAGCATTTTAGTCCATGGATAATATTAACCACATAATTAATGTTTAGTTTCATAAAATTAGCCACTCAATGACAATTAATTAACTCTTAGGTACTGTAGAGTTTGATAGTTTCCCAAATTACGTAAAAAAAAAAGGTGATTGACTGTAATGTTCTTGACGATTTCATTTCAGATATCCTTTTCTGGCCAAACAAATGCAGCAACAACCAAAAATTTGGCCAACTGAGAGGGAAAAAACGTAAGGACACATAAAACAAAAAATTAATCCAACTGCATCAGCTTAATATATAGCCACACATTTTTTTCTTCTTCTGCGCCAATAATAACAAGTTTTGTGTAAGAAACATGCAGGAAAAAACAAATTGATGTGGTTGCCAGTGCACACTTGCCTAGCTAGCTAATAAAACAAAGGGCCAACTAGGATATATTGACTTATTGAAGTAGGAAAGCTGTTCAAGGACCATATGTAATGGTGACAATTTATGTAATTTTTTTTTTTATAACTCAGAAACTTCCGCATTAAATGATCATTCGAACCCCCAAATTAGGTACCAATTTCAGGGCTTATATGGGTAGGTCTCACCCCCACAATTGTATATAAATTCATAGGTATTATAAGGTCTCACGACAGACTATTTATGTAAGAATTTTGAGTATATTTTTCATGGTACTTTTACGAATTGGGATGAACTGAACACCCACTTTTGCTGCTCAGATCGACGGGTATATAGTTATATCAATAAAATTGGTTGCTTTGCATGTTAATCAATTTTATTTTGAAGAAAGTATTAAGTGATTAATGAACTAGCAACCGAGAATAATAACCAAAATGCTCATGCAATTTTTTTTGTCTTCTCAAATTTCGGCCTGAGCATGACTAGGAGTGAGCATCCAGTACGGTGAAATTATATCCAACTTTAATGTTATATAATTGGATAAAAGTAGGTACAAGTCTTCATATGAGAAGATAAAAAGAATAAAATTTAGAATTCTTTACTCATTAGGCATGATAAGGATTGAAACCCGTTGGATAAAGTATAATTCGAACATTTAAAATAATAAAGAACATAATTGTCAAAATCGAGTTTTCACTTAAAATCGGTGAAGGATCTAAAAAATCGGATCGTAAAATGGTAACATCCTAATAATTATAAAAAATAATTTAATGAATATTATATATAATATATATTAAATTTATAAATTATAAACTTGTTCAAACTTATAAAAAATATTCAAATTTAAAAAAGAAGTCTAACAAAAGCTCAAATTCCTTTCAATGGTACAACACAAATAATATTTTAGTGGAGGTTTTTGAATTAGCAGCAAACCAAATCTCTTTTTTATAAACTTATAAAAACATAAAAACATATGGTTAACTCAAGTTTTTAAGAACCATGATAAAAAATATATCTTATAAAACCGACAATCAAGATAACCTCTTATATTTGGTGATAATAAGGTAGTTATTGTGGTACCGAAACTTAAGGAGGTTGTCGGATTAGTCCCTAACATATTTATATAATATATGGATAGAAGATAGATTAATTTCGATGTTGGACAAAATTGGGTCTAAGTCTCCTTGTGTAAATAAGAGATAAACTTACAAAGGATTACTAGTAATAGGTGAAATAAGCCTAGAGGTAAAGAATTTAGGTAAAATTTGAGTTTAATATAGGAATTACTCATAAAGAGAGAGATATATAACCTACTCACAAGGGCTTATCTATTAATATCACACCAAAGAAATCAATTACAAATATTAATTCGATTAAATAATCTCTTTTAAATTCACTATGTCTAGAAAGATTTGAAAAAAAAATTATAATCTCTTCTAGAGTTTTATTTTATATCTTGTCTCTCAACTTGTAATTGTCCATTCATACTCAACGGTCAGTTTCAGAATCAATAAGTTTTAAAAAAAAAGGGGGCAGATTTTGGCTATACTCTCGTTAAATTTCATGTCAAACAACCACATGAATTTTGGGCTGTTTAGAAAAAAAAAAAAAGGGATAGATAGGGCACCAGATTAGATTCTGTATCCCATTTATGTATCATAATTAAAATAATAATAATTTAAAATTTAATTAACTTCAAACTAATTTCTACAAGACGATTTTTTTTTCTTTCTTTTTTCTGTCACTATTTTTTTCTTTTCACAAATCCATCTCTTTTTTATGTTTATGAAGAGGGCATAGATTTGTGGAAGGAAAATATAATGGCAGAAAAAAGAGAGTGACAAAAAAAAAATTATTTTATAGAGGTTAGCTTAAAATTGATTGATTTTTAATTAAAATTAAATTTAAAATTATATTATTTTAATTGTGATAGGCTAGTGAGAGGGTATTTGATCTGATAAGGAAACAGTATCATCCAATGCCTCAGCTTAGCAGCCACACATTTCCCTCCTCCGTCTCTCTGGCTGTTGTTTTTGACTTTTGAGGTGGTTTTATGCAATTTAGCAAATGACATTATGTCTGTACAAATCAGTACAATGTACGAGGCCACCTGTTGAAAGGATCGATTAACTTTTTAGAGTTTGAAAGGTTTTCATTCACATATTAAAGAAGAGTTTGCCGTCCAAAAAAAAAAATAAATTATATGTATTAAAGTTATAATACTTTGAACTGGCTCGTGATATGTATCTTAATGCTCACATTCAACGTTACTAAATACTATTGTTAGAAAAAAATATATTATATGTTGCTTAGTAGTAAGACATTGTCAAAAAAATAAAAAAAAATAAAATACTATTGTTAGATATGTCTCAATGGAGACTCAATGGCGGCGACACCGTCCACCTTTTGGTATGCAGGTAGATTAAAATTTTGCTAATGCATACTAAAAATTTCCCACATATTAAATGTAGTTAATGTAATTTTACATTTTATGTAACAAAACAATTGCAATAGTAATAATAATTTAATGGTCTTTTTAGTGCTTCATTTTGGATAATTTATGTAAGAAGTTAAAGACAAATATTCCCCACACTAGTTAGAATGCATAATTTAACAAAGATAAGGAAAATATTAGATAGATATTGCTATTAATACTAATATTTGGTTTAATTAGGCATATATTTGAAATATATTATCCCTCATAAAATATTATAATGATTGATAGAGAAGAATAATGATAGACAAAAGAAAAGAGAAGTGAAAGAGAATAGAAATAAATTGTATATTATTTTATATTATAAAAAAATATTATTATGAATAAATAGTAATATTATTTTAAATAAATTGTAATATTATTTTATAAAAATATTACTTTATATTAGGAATAAATACTATTCAAAGTCAAACTCGTCAACCACAGGCACGGTTAAATAATAATATGGGGCATTTAATTGTTCTAGAAATTGATTTTCTCTATTTGACCCTCCACAGTTCAATTGAGACTTCCCACTATGTGAAAGTTTTTTTTTAATCAAAAGTAACTGATTGATTGTATTAATTATTGAAATTATAAAATTATTACAGTACAAGAGAGGGTCATTGAAGACCTCGTCCTAATACAATTAACTTAACTAAGTAAATCGCGGTTAAAATATGTCACTTTAAGAAAATAGGACTACACCTCCTAGCTAACCTAACTAAGAGCAACAAAATTCTTAACTTATCGGCATATACTTGCACAACTCCCTTTAGCAACAAGCCAACAACCAAAGTAACAGATCAGGTAAATTTACCTTACGCGGCACTAGCTGGTCCTAATTCCTGTCTCTGCGTGGACTTATGCTACGTATCATCATGCTTGACCTTTCGCCCAAACTAGAACAGCAAAATCCTTCAGTAGGGAAATCTCACTGGTACCATCATGGCCTAACGAGAACCTGCACCGTTCGTCCTCCCCTACAAGGGAAACAAAATCTGATGATCATTAGCCACCAAAAAAATAATAAAATTACTGTTCATAAACAGTAAAATTCGCACACTGAATCACATATAAATCGGCCCTGTAACCAGAAAAAAAAAAAAAAAATTCAGCCGTCAGGCATGTGTGCGGGTCGGTTGCTAGCCCTTTCTATGTGAAAGTTAGAATAGTAACTATTGACATGCCAAAAAAAAAAAAAAATAAATAAAATCAAGACGCACTGTATAAATTGGTCATGATAGCAAAACAAATAAAAGAAGGTTCAATCTTCTATTTTTTGTCCCCTGAATGGTAGTAAATCTTTTACTGGTCGTGCCCAGATTTGTTGCCCCGCCGTTATTTCTAAATGACTAACCCATCTATATAATTATACTAATGTACATGCGTCATTATATTACTTCCAAACTTTGAATAATTCCCCATAGCTAATACGGGGGAGAGGGGGAGTGAATCAGACAAGGGTCAGATAAGATTTTTCGTCAAACAAAAAATAATAACGGTAAATTATTTTGAACCCTTTTGTGGTATTAAACTCTACTTTTTATCCTAAAGTATATTTGAATGTTTCCCATCCAAACTAACCGAATTCCCCCTCCCCCCTTTCCTTCTTTTTTCAGAAATAAAATATAATATTTTCTAGACCTCAAAAAAGTTTACCTTTAAATTATAACATACAATACACTTAATACATTATAAAATATATAATTTAATTTTTTTATCATTATTTTTTAATTTGAATTATGCATTATTATTATTAATAAAGAGTAATATAATAATTTCATATAAAAAGTGACTTTTTTTTAAATAATTTTTTTAAAAGCTTAACTATTTTTTTGACACGAATTCAGTACTAAACTATACTTTTTGAATATAGATTATCATCGAACATCTTTAATGACTCTCATTGCATACACTAAAAATATCATGGGGTTTTTTTTTGAAAAAAGAAAAAAATTATAATTTTATTATTTAATCTCATGTAATGTGAACAAAATTTCTACTTTCTTTTGTCAGGAAAAAATTCTATTGTAGTCTTGTATGTATTAGAATCTAGCAACAAACTCCACTTTTTGAAAGTAGAATCCTTTTTCCATCACGGAGACTTTTTTTTTTTTTTTAAACTACAATTTTTAATGGACTTAAGTTAACTAACAAAGTTAGCAGAGAGATAGAGTTCTACTTTGCGACTGAGAATTTGTTTCCATCGTAGATTTTTTTTTTAAAAATACAATCTCGGATGAATTTAAATTAAAAATTAAAAAAAGGGAGAAAAATAAAATTCCGTTAGTTTGAATGAAAAATATCTACAAACATTTCCATTCAAAAGCACAAAAAGAAAAAGTAGATTTTAATACCAAAAGGATTATTATGAATATATTAGATACTCCACAAAAGAATTGAAAATAATTTATAAAAAGTTAAATTTTAATTCTGAAGGGTTTTTTATCCATTGATCTCATAATTGATGAGAAATATAAATCACGAATGGTCACGGGACTTCGAAACTACAACTTAGGACAGCACGCCCTTACCACTAGTGGGTCTCGCGGTGACGAATTGAAAATAATTTATGATGATGCCATGTGGGCGTCCATCTTGAATTCCAATAACTACGTAAAGAAATTAATTTGTCGAAATCCAATGATTCAAATCGTCAAACACGGGAGTCAAGCCGAGGACGAACTTGAGAGGAAGCTTCTGTGGAGAGTGTTTCACACATTGTCTGAGCCCATGGGCAACAATTTTGGACTAATGCTTTTCAGAGCACAAAATTCTCTAACAAATTTTGGGGTCGTCCATTTTCGTCCTTTCAGAAGTCAATTGACCTTATTGGAGTCTTCACACTATACAATATTTCCAGTGCCCAAGTCACACCTTTCAGAAATTCCATCCCCCATCAATCTCTTTCAAATGCCTGTTTCTTTCAATGACCAGTTCCAACGCTTTGCATGCATTGATTAATTTTACATGTACCAGATAATTTTTATTTACATATATATATATATATATATATATATATATATATATATGCATTGATCAATTTTACACGTATCAGATAATCTTTATTTTTTGAAAAAAATAAAAATATTTACGCAATTCATGCTGTGGTTAATTTGTTGGAAGTGGTTAGGTTTCATTTTTTTATGTTTGGTTTGTGTTTTTATTTGTAAAAAGTAAATTTTTTTAATCACAAAAATAAACTATTCAAAAAATTATTATTTTAAATTTTTTTCTTATATTATTTGAAAAAAATATTATATTATTTTTTCTTATAAAAAATTCTTACAAAAAATTTCCCATATTTTAAAACAAAATTCTCAAATAAAACGTAATCTTCACGTAGCCTCTTTTCATACGTTCGGATCCTTGACCAAGTATCAATTTAGGGACTTTTGCAAACAAAACCCCACCATCACATGTAAATTCAAGATACTAATATTTCTTGCAACAGTCATTGGCGGCCGAGGGCTGTGAATTGTGATTGGGCGGAATGGCCGGTGAATGTCCCTACAAATAGCACGACCGAGCAGAACAGTCCCGTTCAAATTTAATGCTTGAGTCGAATAATTAAATACGGAGAAGTCAACGAAAAGTCGTGATCACGGGACAATGGGCAATGTCATGGCAAGTCTTTTTCAGTCCTGAAGAAAAAACTTATGGCGTCACGTTGGCTGGAAAAAATTATTTGATTGCGTAGGTTAACCAAACTGAAGTTAGATCCTAGTACTTCAGATTTGCGCTAACAAAACAGAAATTAACTATAAAATTATGGAATGTTGTCTTTTAACTGAAGTGTCTATGATTGGATAGGTCATTTGGTTTGGAGAAAGTAGATATTTTAACGAGAATTTTCATTTGAATAATATTATTTTTGTTAGGAAGAATAATACCATCTGAGCCTAACTAAAACTGTCTAACCAGCCATAGGAGCACAATTTTAAATAGTATTTATAAACATAATAAATTTCCGTATTCATGAATACATTATTACATCAAAATTTATTTCCTCACAAACTTAATTCTTACTCGAACAAGTTCATCTTTTTTACATGAATTGATCCATCTAGTTCCTGGCTTATTTATGAGTTCTCACAAAATTCTAGTCTAATAAGAAATGGAATTACTTGCTTCAATAAGTAGTTCAGCTGGTCTGGAAGGCTAAAAGGCTGAAGAGAAACAAAATTTACTGTTCCTAGTGACGATCCTACGTGCAAATTTGGTGCGATTTTTTACTGTTCATGAACAGTAAAATTTAACGTTCGTTTTTCCTTTTAGTGTCCAACGTTAGTCGGTTTTGGTGTTCCTCGCATAGAAGATACAGTTTCAGGGACGCCTGTTGCTGAAGTCAGGAGTAAGCAAGTTGTTTGTTCATGATGGTATTGGCGCGACTTCTTTATGGAGGGGTAATGGTCTTTAGTACGGGGCGACAGTGTTAAGTCGTCTCGGCGAGGTTTCCTTACTGAAGGGTTATGGGGTTTTAGTTTGGGAGAAGGGTTAAGCACGATGCAACGCGGCGTAAGGCCGCGCAAGAATAAGAGGGATTAACTAACGTAGAACAGCACTACATGTATTTTTGCGGTCCGTTTCTTCTGTTCCTGCTGAGGGGAGCTGTGTCCTCAAAGACTGACAAGTTAGGGTGTTCTTTTGCTTTCTTAGCTAGGTAGTTGCTAAGAGGTACTGTCCCGTTAACTCGGGGTTTTATCTTAACCAGCCTTTATTGGGTTTAGATTAATTGTATTAGGGCCTGTCCAGTGAAGGCTATGCCTTTTCAGGTCTCTCTTTGTATTACATTAATCTGGAATTTCCCATGTTAATATAATTGGTTTCTTTTAGATTAAAAAAAAAAAGTAGTTCAACTCTATCATTTGTTAGAGAAAAACCATATATGAAAAACTCAATAAGAGCAGTACAATAAACAGTAAGAATCTAATTTAAACCTTAAAACTTAAGTTAATGCGTATTGGATCATTCTCACTTGTTAAATGTTTTAGTTTTCTTACTTTTCTAATGTAAAACCATATTTATGAACATAATAATTTTAACTAAAAAAAAAACAGAACTTGCTTGAATACTTTTTTTAAAAAAAATGAAAAGAGAATAATTTTGAGAAGATTTTTTTTTTATAAATTCATATTTTAACAAAAGAATAAGAAATTATTTGAATAAAACAGTAATTTTAGGAAAAAGCTACATTCATGATCAAGACGATAACCAAAACACAAACTTTTTTGCTTAAAAGAAACATGTGGAAGTTGAAAACAAAAATAGAGATGTCATGTCAACAAATGGAGCTAAACATGATAGAGATTAGACAACAAAGAACAACCATAGAATTCAACAAAATGCTTTTAATTTTGAGAGTTGGGCTCTATCAATTGGGACACGTATATATCTTCGAAGCTTCGTCAGCAATTGTGAGGTAAATAATATGCATCATCCTCTTACTGTTTATACGTCATCGTTCCATTATAATTTAGGTGTACACTTTTTCCAACACTAAAGGGTTTGTTTGAAGAGTGTTGTATTTGGAAAAAGTTATATTAGAATATGTGAAAATTTTGGTAGATATTTTTAGATAGAAAAAGTATTTTGGAGGGAAAAATAAGAGAATTTTTTTTAAAAATTATGTGAGAGGAATTTGAGTAGAAAATTTTAAATTTTAAATTTTAAAATAAAAATGTGTTTGAATAGTTTATTTTTGTTTGAGAATTTACTTATTTACAAATGAAAAATATCTTTCCAAATAGAACATAATATTTGATTGAGAAAGCTCTACGATCCTCCGGGAAAAGGCTTTTTTTTTTTCAGTTAATAAATCGATATATTCCAAAATTTTATTTTATTGAAATGTTATTAATGTTATTTTTTAGAACTTTCATATAGGCCCTTTGAAATTCCTTTTAGATCCTATTATATAATTTTTTTTTATAGATTTTATCATTTCGCAAAAAAGGCACTATTATCAATTTGTTACAAATGTAGTTAGTGGGAACGGAACAACTAATTTCTAAATTAGCCAATAAATATATTTACCATTAAGCTTCAATTAAATGTCCACCAATTTTTAGAAAAGGAAGAAATATTCCTTAGAAGCGCGTGCACGTGACTCCCTTACTATAAAACAGGGAACGTGAGTGAATTATTTTTAAGTTCAAGGGGGTTTTTTTTTTTTTTTTTCAAACTTTATCTCAAACAATAACAATTTATTGAAAACAAATATTCTCTCCATTTCAAAAAAAAAAAGAAGATTTTTTTAAAAAAATTATTCTAAAAAAAGTCTACATTTAGAATAAAATTTCTCTAACACCGTTAGTAATAATAATTATTAATCATATTTAAAAAATAACTATAAAATTACAAATTTATATATTTAACAATATATTAAAAATATTGTATCTAATAACTAACAAAAATTATATTTAATTCAAAATGAACTTTTTGCTTAAGATAAGTTCCAACTTCTTTACTTAGATAAAACAAACTTGGAAAGAAAATAAAAATAGAAATAGGAATGAGGTCGTAATACATGAAAATATTGTACTCTTCAAACCTCAAAAAGAATTTCAATTTCAAAATTTGTTTGTCCAAAAAAATGCATTGTTTTGTGAAAAATTTATATTATCTTTAATAATATAAATAATATATAAGCCAAATTAAAATATCAGATAAAAATAAAAAATTATATATTTTATAGTATAGTAAATATATTGTATCTTATAATTTTTTAAAAAATTATATTCAATTAAAAGTAAACTCTTTTTTTTTTAGTGACGGAAGAAATAACATTTTATTTGTATTAAAAGTAACTTCAATTTTACAATGATTTTCTACATCCTTTATCAATGATGCATACCCAATTCCACGTTATATCCTTAAAAAATTATATTCAATTAAAAGTAAACTTTTTTTTTTTTAGTGACGGAAGAAATAACATTTTATTTGTATTAAAAGTAACTTCAATTTTACAATGATTTTCTACATCCTTTATCAATGATGCATACCCAATTCCACGTTATATCCTTCCTTTTTTTTTTTTATTCGGTTTAGCTTATCCATTCTTTTTGCTCTGAAATTAATGTGGACATCCTTTGTCTTTCGTTTCCCACATAGTGAAAAAAATTGTTCAAAAAGGCGCATTTCTCGACAACTTTTACAGATTGAAAAGACCCAGAAAGAAGAAGGAAAACCTCCCCTGGCTTACACACCTGCAGTTACCACCATCCTTCTGCAGCGTTGCTGCCCCACCTGTTGTTTTATAGCACATGGATCTTTACTAAATGGGGATGATGAGCGTTTGTTTTTTTGGCACCTTCGCATGGTGTGATTTTTGCCAAAAAAGCTCCGTAATTCATGCGTATTAGTGCGGGCGAGGGTGAATTGTGGTGTAATTTCGGTACGAATGCCGTACCCATTTTTTTTTGTGCTCTCTACTGAGAGGGTCTTGTTCCTCCAATGTGATCTTTAATAAAATGACATCGCTAACGGAATCATCAAAATCATAATCGAAGCTAGAGTTATAAATGAAGAAATATAACTCCAAAAGGAAAAATATCTAAATTAAAACTCTAAAGTATGATATATATATATATATACACACATATGTGTATATATTTTTGCAATTATAAGATTTCGAATTCAAAACTTTCTAGTTACAATTTTTGGCCCTTTACCATCCAACCTCGAAGAAAGAAGAAAAAAATACATGGAGAGTTTGCACAACAGTCATTAATAAATTAATTAAAATCTAATTTAGATTTAAAAATTTAAGTTAATAGGTTTTGAACATATCTTATTTATTAAATATTTTACATATCTTTTTAAAATCAATGTGAGACTGATGCATTTATTCATGAATTTGAACATGTTCCACATTTAAAGTTGGAAAAATTAATAACTTTTTTAATTTTATGCAATTAATGCGTCAAAGATTTTTTTTTTTTTTAGGGAACAAAATCGATTGTTACTAAACTTTTCTAAAGAAACAAAAGAGAGTGGAAGAAAATTAATATTTCATTCACATACTTAATCTGTACAATAAGAAACCCATTTATAGACATGAGTTATACAATGAATTAATCAAATTTAAATATTTTATGACATCAATTACTAATTAATTAATATCAATTACATTAATCACTAATTGATTGAAATTTACAATTAGCGCTTACATTAGTTACATAGATTATGTTGCCAAAAAAAAATAAATTCTAATAAGTAATAATTGAAAAAACATCTTAACGAATCATGGCAATTAAATAATTTAACCAAAAAAAAAATCATCATTTTCTATTAGAACCACAAAAAAAAGAAAAGAAAAGAAAAGAAAAAGAAGATGTGTACTTGCGATCAAAATTACGCCAAATTAAGTTAAGATTATTAGTACAATATAAAAGAAGCACAAGTACAAGTTTTACCACAAAACTGCCAACCTACTTTGCAAATTAAGTAACTAGTGATCGTCTCTCAATTAAAGCTTAATAATCTTCAATTATCATATGTTGCTCATGGTGTACTTTGCAAATCCTGTGACTAGTCAATGTCAATTAAAGCTTACCACAATCTTCCATTATCATATGTTATTCATGGTGCACATATAGGTCAAGTCTTTTTGGAATAGCAATATCTCCGTCCCTGCTTTTTGACATTTCTTCTTAAGGATCGACGTTTTTTTACCACTGATTGATTAATTTTTCCAATTATGTCAAAAAGCAAGACTCCATTTTATTTCGTGACTTTATGAATAACGTGTGCATGCATGGTCTTGCTTTCGTGTTCAGAAAATTTGACTCGTGTTTTCACATCATTCTAAAGCACACGGTAAGTTGCATATCTTTACGAGTGGACAAAAACGAACCAAAAAGGCTATAGTCTCAATATGTTGTTTTGATGATGTCGGCCACAGAACAATGTCTCCCTATTGATGTTGCTTTCGTGCTAGTAATTAGGATTATTTAAGATCCAATTGGTTTAAAGTTTTCAATTCAAATTCGATTTTTAAGTATTCCTTTTGTTTTAAAAAAAGAGTTATTTTTTATTTGTTATAATTTTTTTTTAAATTACAAAATATAATTACTTAATATACAATTAAATGTATTTTTTACTTTTTTTATTCTTATTTTTTAATTTAGGTTATGCATTGTCATTTTTAACAAAAATAATATAAAAATTTCACACTAAAAATGAGAATTTTTTTTTGGTAATATATATTTTTTAAAAAAATTGAACTCTTTTTTTGGGCCAAGAGGAGCATTCACTGGATCAATTTAGTTAACGTTGTACCTTTTTCATGAATTCAAATTAGCGTTGAGTATAATTCTTAATAAACTACTTTAATCATGGGCTAAATAGTTTCTCTTTTGCTTCTTGGGCACTTAACTTTAATGTCAAGGCCTAATCATAAAAGAAGAGATTCATTAATTAAGGTTGATCAATAGTATTTCATATTTAAACAAAAATGCTAAAAGTTAAACAGTTAATAAGAGGCATGTTATGAGTTATGCCCCAATCTTGGCAGATTTATAATGGGGACACTTGTCTTCACTAACCCCACTATTAACTATTAGTATATATTTTTATTTTATGAAATTTTTACATTTTATTCCGAAATTAAAAAAAAATTTAATTAATGAATAAAATTCAAGTGTAATTAGAATGTAATTAATCTTATTCAAACATATTTACACATTCACATAGTCTTTATTGGACCTCATTTTTTAGACGGTTAAATCATATACTTTCAAAATTACCCTTTCAAGTTTTTATTTTATAATAATAATCTTAAATTAAGTTTTGTGGTGAAAGTAAAATTTATAATAATTTTGGATTAAATCTTGTAATAAAACTAAAACTTATCAATGTAAACGTTGAAAACCCTTGAATTATCAAAAGCAACAATAGTAAATTTGTATTCTAGTTTTTTTAATTATTGTATAACCAATTAATTATTTACATACCAACCAAAATTTACAATTAACAAATACAAAGTGTCTTAATTTATTTAGATTTTAGTAGGAAAAATCAGTTTCAAAATTTAGGAAAGCTCAAGTCTTTTTAGGTTCTATTTTCTTAAATGCTCACTTTTAAAATTCAGTCTTTTGCTTTACACACACATATACTGATATAAGTGTGTCATTTTTTATTCTTCAGAAATTTGATTTTTTTTTGCTATTTTCTATTTAGGTATGAAATTGTATCATGGATTACAGTCTTTTAATTATCTTTTTGCTTTTATGTGAATGAAATGTTTTCTAGTTATTAAAATTAATTTTCTATTCATTGGTATGAGTTTCTATGAATATTCATTTTTTCCTCAATATTTGTTTACTATTTTGTTTTATTTAACACATTTTCATTTAATGATACATAGACTGTTTTTGTTTATATTATAAAATTAATTATTATATAAATTCTTATGAATTTATGCTTTTAACTTGATATTTATTTGTATTTTGTTTATTGATTTTATTTATGAAATTATAGGGAGGAATTTTAAGAGAAAATGATACAGAAAAATTCACCTAACAATAAAACAATAAAAGCTAGTGAAAATAAAAGAAATGATGACAAAGAAAAATCCATTTGGGAATCTATTTCAATATTCATTTTTAGGTATTTATCGTCCACATGAAAAGTTTAAGTAATTATGAATGTTGTGGTCTCCTGGCATATTATTATTGTTATTTTTTTTTTAAAGTAAAGAACGAAGCTTGGAGGGAACTATAGGTGAGCAATATTTACCTAGTATTAAATTATTTTTTTATTATGATAAATAAAATTTCTGAATTAATAAGTTATATCTGATTTTCTACTTGCATACTGACTCTTTTTTAATTAACATGTAAATTTTTAAAGACTTACTGAAATCAGAATACCTAATTAATTCCGTAATTTTGGATAATTTCCCTTTTGATTTTTTAGCAACGTATGAACTTTGTTATGGTCAAATGGCGAAATGTACAGTGTATAACGTGCAAAACTTTATATGCATGGTTGATGAGAAATACTTTCCTTGAAATAATTTCATCCTCTGTTTAGTTATTATATATTGGAAAAAGAGCAATTAATCTTATCGGAGGATCATTGGTCAATTTTTTGTTTTTAATTACTCCCCTAGTCCCCAAAAAAAAGAAAAAAAAATCTATTAGTTATAAAGTACAATATATTTAATCAAGCATTAAATTTATAATTTTGTAATTTTATTTTTACTTTTAATTTTATGTTATATATTATCATTATTAGTAATAATGATATAAAAGAATAATAATTTTATGCTATATATTTTCATTAATTTTATGCTATATCTTGTCATTTTCCTCTTAATTGTGTGCCTTTTCTCTTTATATCAATTTCTGTTGAATTCCAATTTCATAGCCCACAAAATGAACAGTACAAGCAAATAAACCGTACCAGTCTAAAGGAAACACGACAGAAAGATCAGTCTTACGTTTGTGGACCAAAACTGTCTTGTTTTACTTTGACTTCGATGACTTTGAATTTGAATACATTAGATTTTTTTTAATGGAAGATGGAATATAGCAATAATTTGTTTTTTTTCTTTTTATATAAATACTTGACACAAAATAGTTGTTTCCTTGAATACATATGTCTACGCACGATCAAGTACGAAGTTAATTAAGCAGAGTTTATGATAGTGATGCTTACATATTAGATATGAAAAGTCAAAAAATGGGGAGTTTTAAGTAAAATAAATAAATTTTCGGAAAAAAAAAAAATCATTGGGATTACCTCAATAGCTACTGCTCAGTCGATGGGTACCACACTGAAGCAAATTCTAATTGTAGTATTAAGAAGGCATTTAATGCTTAGGGCATTAAAAAAAAATTAGTTCCTCCTTTCGTTCTTCTTCTCTTTTGATGGGGTTTTTTCCCCTCGAGTGATATATAAATAAGGACACCTGTGTAATAGATTAAAAATACCATTGTAAAGATACAATTGTAATAGTATAGGGATTTCAAAAAAAAAAAAAAAACTTAGGGCATTATTGCCCATAAAATCCATGTTTACCTCAAATGATTGGCTTAACCCCTCTTTCCCTCTAGCCTCCAATAGATAAGTTAAGCCTCCTCTTAGGGCTAAGCTTATTATTTAAGGTTGAAACAAAAAAAAGTTGATAAAATCCTTTTTTAACTCCTCATCTTCCTTAATGGATTCGTTGAACCCCTCTTATAGTTAGATTTATTATATTAAGTCACGACAAAACAAGTTAATAGTGTCATTTTTTTACGCCCCCATTCTCTCCTCCTTGTGTGGCGACATGGGGGTGAAAAGGGAAAAGAGAGAAATAAAGTTTCTCTCACTTTGGCATATTAGTAAATAATCTATCAGTCATTCATTAAATAATAAATAACTTCAAATGAAGGAGATATGTGATTTAAATAATGAAAAATTCAGTATTTAAAAATTATGTACAAAATGACTGGAAAAGTGGAAACTATCCCCCAATAGCTCAGTTGGGCTTTCCTTTAAAATAGATTGGGATAGGATAATGTAAGATATATTGTATAGTAAAAAAAACAAGAACACACACATGTAGTTTTCCACCTTAACGACATAAGGTAGTCCACTTTTTTAAAGCAAGAGAGCTTAATATATTAAAACAACGTGAAAGGAAATTGGATTGATGATTAAAAAAAATCATGAGTCGTAAATAATGATTTGATTAGTGAATTAAAAAAATTATTTTCATTTAATTCTTCACTTAATAATTAAAAATAAATTATTAAAGCATTACCACTATATATATATATAAATATAATTTTCCTCATAAGGTAATATTCTTAAGTAAACTTTACATGATAGCTTGATTTAACCCTAGCATTCACACACATGTACAGTTACAGGGAAGGGGTGATGGGACCATTGGAGAATCAAATTTGTGATTTAGTGATACTCTGTTAAATGTCCCAAGTCCCAACCAAATTACATTTTAACAAACATTCGAAGGCGGAGTATTTTTTTTCAAAATTTCATATTAGTGTTGTCTAATTCACAAGTCATTTCAGTTGAGCCAACCCAAAAAAAAAAAAAAAAAAAAGGTGATTGGAGTCATTTGACTGCCATAGAAATCTCTGTTCCTAAAATATACTCTAATGTCATTTCTTAGTCATTTTCTTCTTTTTGTTTGTAATAAGCTACAACAACTTAGTGTGAATGAATTGCATTTTAAAATACAGTTTAGCGATTTTTGAAATAGTGATTGTAAAATAAAAAATATAATAAAAAATACAAAAGTATTTTGAAAAACGTAAAAACACGTTCTAAAACACCAAACATACTACCAAATACAAAACCATAAATGTAAATTAAGAAGTGAGAAATAAATTTAGAGAAATTGGACATTTTAGAGTATGTAACCATTATGCAAATCACCTCTCGCCATTGCCTTAAAGCCCACTCCAACAACCATAAATTGGCATTTTGGAGTAACGTGATCTATTTAAGCAAATCAAGGATATGTATGGGCAGCGTTTCAAAAAGTATTTTTATATTTTTCAAAACAGTGATTGTGAGATAAAAGATATATTAAAAACTAAAAAATATCTTAAAAAGCATTATAAAAAGCTATCCAAACAAGCCCCAACTCTCGTTGTTTCCGCAAATCCCAATCCAACAATATAAGAACTTCCACCTATCGAAGCTTGGCCCTTAACTAAAAAGTAAGAAGGATTACAAGCCGGTGTACCATAAATAATGCGCCATAAATAAATTGTGTTTCCAACCAAAAGAGAGTGAATTACACAAAAGAAGCAAAAATAGCCGTGACTAAACGAGTAAAATAATTTATCAAAATTGGATCCTTTGTCTCACTACCATGTACCAGTGGTATCCAATCCCACTAAAAATATATCGTTTTATTTAAAACATTAATGAAATAACATCATTTCAGTGAAATGAAATACCATTAGTACATAATAACGAGGTAAAGAATACTTTTGGATTTTTACAGTCTATTACCAATCAAATGGCAAAAAAAAAAGAAGAGATAATGTCCAAAAAAATCCCTCACATATTAACGAATGAGTTTTTTAGTCCCCCAATTCCAAAATGAGACAATATCGTCTCTCACATTATATAAACAAACCATTTTCGTCCCTCACATTATATAAACGAACCATTTTCATCCTTCACATTACATAAACGAAACTATTTTAGTCCCCCAAATCACGTGTAGTGTAATGTGAGGGATGATTTTGTCTCATTTTGAAATTGAAGGACTAAAAAGCTCATTCCTTAATATGTGAGGGACCTTTTTGGACATTATCTCAAAAAAAAAAAGGGTTTATGATAAAGTTTTGGAGGTATTTTATTGTTCTAATTTGGAGTTAATTAAGGGATGAGCATCATACCAAGCTAGGCAACTATTTGGAAAATAAATAGATTATAGAGAACTTCATTTCTTCTTTTTAGGTACGAAGGAAGAATTGGAGATGTGGGAGAGAGGAGGAGGAGACAAACACATTCTTGTGCCTTTTGCAAAATATGATTTTCCAAATACAAATATGAAACCTAACACTAAAATTGTAATTAGTACATCTCACAACTTTCATACTCGTAACGTAAAAACACCATAAAAGGTTAGATTCACAAAGCTGTCTAGTCTACGTTTCCTATTCATCACTTAAAATATTCTCAAACAGTCCATAAAAGAAAACATAGCCCTATTGTTCTAACTATTTATGAACCTCTTTAGGAAGTATTTATCGTCTTCATGAAATTTAAGTAATTATGAGTGTTTTGTTCTCCTGGCATATTATTATTATTATTATTTTTAGAAGTAAAGAACGAAGCTTGGAGGGAACTATAGGTGAGTAATATTTAGGCATTAAATTATTTTTTTTAGGATGATAAATAAAATTTCTTAATTAATAAGTTGTATCTGATTTTCTACTTGCATATTAACTTTTTTAATTAAAATGTAAAATTTTAAAGACTTACTAAAGGCAGAATACCTAATTAATTCCATAATTTTGGATAATTTGCATGCTTTTTTCTTTTTGTCTTTTTTACAACTTATGAACTTTGTTATGGTCAAACTTTAATGTTGATTTGATTCCTCAGACCAAGTGATGAAATGTAGCGTGTACAGCGTGCAAAAATTCATTTGCCTGGTTGACGAGAAATACTTTCTTTGAAATAATTTCATCCTCTGTTTAGTTATTATATATTGAAAAAAAAACAATTAATCTTATCGGATGATCATTGGTCAATTTTTGTTTTTAATTACTCCCCTAGTCCCAAAAAAAAATCCATTTTTATTTTTGTATAATTTTTTTATTAGTTATAAAATATAACATATTTAATTTTTCATTAAATGTAGAATTTTTTAATTTTAGTTTTAATTTTATATTATACAACGTTATTATTAGTAAGGATAATATAGAGAAAAGTTTTAAAATAAAATTCTTTTTTTCAGAAAAAAATAAAAATGATTTTTTTTCCTTGTGAGGTGAGTAATATATAATGTATCATTTTCATTCTGATCGTGTACTTCTACATCAATTTCTGTTGAATTCCACTCATCCCATTTAATAGCCCACAAAAGGAACAGTGCAAGCAAATAACGACGTAAGTCTAATGGAAACACGGAAAAAAAGCCAAAATGGGGGTCGAACGAAATAAGGGAAAACAAACAAAAGAAAAAGACGCAAAAAGACTTGTTTACGTTTGTGGACCAAAAATGTCTTCTTTTACTTTGAATTTGATGACTTGGAATTTGAATAGATGGGATGCTCGTTTGGGTGACATGCCAACATGCTTTTAGCATTTTTTAAGGTATTTTTTAAAAATTTTAATATATTTTTTATTTCATAATTATTATTTTAAAAATGTGAAAACGTATTTTGAAATACTGTATAGATAAATTTATATATATATATATATATATATATATATATATATATATATATTTTATGGAAGATAGAATATAACAATAATTTATTTTGTTTCTTTTCATATAAATACTTATCACAAAATATTTGTTCCATTGAATAGATATACCTGTACATGATCAAGTACGAAACTAATTAAACAAAGCGTTTGATAGTGATGCTTATAGATTGGATTTGAAAAGTCAGAAAATGGGTAGTTTTAAATAAAATAAACAAATTCGTGGGAAAAAAAAAAAAACACTCACACACGCGCCCGCATTGTTCCACCTTGACCCCATAAGGGAATCCAATTTTTCAAAGCAAGAAAGCTTAATATATTAAAGCAACTTGAAAGGGTTTTGGATTAATGATTAAATAGAATTCTAAATTATAAAACGCGATTTGATTAGTGATGAAAAAATAATTTTTTTTTTAATTCTTCACTTTAATAATTAATAATAAATTTTTGAAGCCTAACAAAAAATATATATAATTTTCCTAATGAGGGAATATTATTGTCAAGTAAACTTAATTTTACATGATAGCTTGAGTTAATTCTAACATCAATTACAACAATTTATATTTTACTACTAAATACAAAACCATAAATGTAAACCAACAAGTGCGAACTGAGAAATAAAATAGAGAAATTGGCCATTTTAGAGTATGTGATCCATTATGCAAATCAACTCTCGCCATTTCCTTAAAGCCCACTCCAATCCAACAACCATATATTGGCATGTTGGAGTAATGTGATCCATTTTGCAAATCGCCTCTCGTCGTTTCGGTAATGCCCAATCCAACAAAAAAAGAGGTTTCACCTATTCAAGCTTGGCCCTTAAAGGCATACAAGCCTGTGTACCATAAATTATCCAGAATGTTTGAGGGTTGGTATGTGTTCTAATACTTTATTGATGGATAAATCAAATGAATGCAATTGAAGACTCAAGTGGGTTTAATGGAACACACTTAATTTAATTAGGATCAAAGCTAATTTATGTTTATTTCAAGTGGTATTTTGGGCTATTTGTATTTTGGCCCAATCTAATAGTTTGTTATTGTTTAAATATTTATTTCTATATTTTTTGGATCTTTAAATTGATTGGGCCTTAAGTAGTTTAGCCTTGTATTTAGACTAGTAAAATTATTAGCGTTTAACTTTTGTTTTTTTCCCCTAAAAAAGTTCCTTTTTGTAGTTATTTTCTTTAGTTGATTTGGAGTAGGGTTTGTAATTATATAACGAAGTTGTACCTCAAACTGTTGTAATGGATTAAGAATTTGATTAATAAAATATATGAGAATTGTCTTTGCTTTTATTCTCTTTTGGGAACTTGAAGTTCTCAAAATTTGTTCTTACTGCATTTTTGACTTACCAATTTAGTTTGAATCAAAAGATTATAGGGTCTTTTTTTCATTAATCATATCAAAGTTTTTAGTTCCTTATTGAATTAAGAGTTAATATTTTATATCAGTTCATTTCTTGATTTCATTTGAGAGTCTTTTTGGCCATATTCATCTTATCCGCGGATTTTTACAATTTCTTCCTTACGAGGTTTATATCTTCATGCAAACATTGTCCTTGAATGTTATTGAATATTTGCTTTTAAGAAGTTGTATAACACTTAACAAGTTTTCATTTGGTACAAATAAAACATCACGTAAAGTCACTATATCTAAACTTGATTTAATTAACACATCTCCTTTGTCTTTGACTTTAATATTGTCACCATTACTAATTATGACATTAAAAAAATATGATTTGTTAAGGTCTTTAAATATAGATTCATCATGAGGCATGTAACGGGTACAACCATTATCAATTAACCAAGCATCACAAAGATTTTTATTTGTAAATTAAGTTACTACAATAGAAACTCCCCTTGTTGTCGATCTTCAACTTGAACATGTTCTTTTGTTTTTTTCTGCTTATTATTACATATTTTTTCTACCTGTCCTTTCTTATTATAAGATCTGTACTAAATTGTCTGGCCTAAACCAACAATGATATAAAAGTTGTGCAATCTTCTTAAGTGTGAACATGGAGGAAACCTTTCTTTTTTTCCTCCATCTTTATTAGTCTCACCTTCATTCTTCTAAAAGCTCAATGGATTCTTCTTTTCTACTTTCAAAACACGTTCAATGGTTCTATTCAAGCACCTTCAACAATTTTATCTTCTCTAATGGCTCTTCCTTGATCTTGGGCTTGTAGAGCATTCACCATCTTTTTCAAAGTGATTTTACTTAGATATCTTGAATCTTCAAATAAAGAAATCTTAGCATCTAAACTTTCGGCAAACTTGCTAACTTTCTCTACAACTCTTCTATTTGGAAACTCTTTTTCAATAAATTAATTTTGTTGACACTACTTGAGAGTTTATCTAAATATTCCTTAATGTTCTCAAGTTATGGTTTTAAATCTCTTCCCCCCCTCCATTTTTTTTTCTCGCTTTTCGCTCTCTCATTTGAGCATTTGTTGGATTTTCAGTGTTGGGAAAGATACAGTATAGGAAGTTTAACTAGAGTGGTTTAATAAACAATCAGAGTTCAACTTAAATTCAAAATTTTAAATTAATAAGTTTTGAGTCATTTCTATTTATTTAGACCCCTTCCATTCATGGATACACTACCATATCAAAACCTTCTCCTTCATAAGTCCAATCCCATTCTAACAAGTCCATTTCTTCCCTATGAACTCATTTAGTGCTCGTGCAAATAGTAACTAGTATTATAAACCTACTCGTCTATGAACACAATAAACTCCTTTCATTTCATTTATCTTTTCACTATAGACCCATTTAATACCCATACAAGTAGTAAGAGGTAGCAGCCCATATGAACTCATTTACACTACAAAAAAAGGCTCAATTTCCGACGGAATCTTCCGACGGAAATTAATCCGTCGGAAATCATTTTAAAAAGCGAATCGAGTCAAGAAGAAAATCTCCGACGGATGTCCGTTTGAAAAATATTTCCGGCGTAAACTACCGAACATATTGGCGACAAGAGGTGGACAATATATTTCGACGGATAATCCGTCGAAAAAGTTTTTAAAAAATTTATTTTTCTAGCTTTTCCGACGGAATATCCGTCGGAATCTTTAACAAAATAATATAAAAAAGAAAATTATATTTCCGACTGATTTCCGTCGGAAATAGTTTTTAAAAAATAAAAAATTAAAAAATTTCCGACGGAAAATCCGTCGGAATGGTAAGAAAAATAAAAAAATTTAACTTTCCGATGGATTACGGTCGGTAAGATTCAAAATAAAATCTAAAAACATTTTCGACGGATAATCCGTCGGAAGTTCTTGCCAAAAATTAATTTTTTTTAAATTTTTCGACGGACAAACCGTCGGAATTTTAAGAAAAATAAAAAAATATTTAAATTTCCGACGGATTACCGTCGAAAAGATTCAAAATAAAAATTTAAAAAAATTCCGATGAATAATCTGTCGGGAGCTCTTTCGAAAAGTAAAAAAAATTACTTTTTTCGACGGCTATTCGCCGAAACGTGACACTACATAAAAAAACCCCCCCTTTCTCCCTCCCTCCCATTTCCCCCTCCCCTCCCCTCCCGCGCCACCCCCCCCCCCCCCCCCCCAAATTTTTCTTACCTCTTTCCTCCCCTCTTTCCTCTTTCCCGCCCCTCCCGCCTCCCCCTTTTCCCCCAATCAGTCGGCCAGCAGTTGGAGTTTCGGCTTTCAGCAATAAATCGGCCGTGCACCTCTCACCGCGAGTCACCGCCTCTGCCGCCGCCTCAAGTGTATTCTGGTTCTTGTCTTATTTTTTCTCACTGGCTACGAACACAAGCTATTCAGTTCACAAGAATTTCTTTTCTGCCAGAATCTTTGTGTAGCCGCAAGTGGAGTTCCTGCCTAACTTCAACTCTGGTAAGCAATTTAATTCTGGTCCAATTGTATCTCTGTTTGTGCTGTGATTTTTCCTATCAAATTGTAGTACTGCCTGATCAGTTTTTTTTGTTTGGCCGAGACTTTGTCCAAAGTACTCTTGTTTTAGTCTTATAAAATTTCCTGGCCAAAAACATCTTCCTCGTTCAAAAAAAATTGGACCGAAAGTGTGTGTTGACTTTAGTTCTTCTCTAATCATTAGTCTCCTGGCCAATTCCAGTGGCTTTATACAAATGGCTTATTGGCAATTATTTGCTCGTTTGGTCTTTTGCTCAATGCCCTTAACATTTTGTTGCATCGCCTTCCATTTTACAAAGAAATAAAGAAGGAAGCCTTTGTTTTTATTGATAATTAAGGACTGTTGATTGGGTGTTTTTGGTGCTGTTTAAAATTTTTTGGGCCATGATTCATCCTATTTGTATGAATCTTCATGATTTTAACTTTGCACATCATGTGTTTGATGAAATGCCTAAACGAAATTTTCAGTTCCATTGTAAGCAATTGAGCACTTGAACTGAGTGGTTGACTCGTTCGTTGCCCTCTGCCCCTCTGCACTTGGAGTTGGAGCTCCCCTAAACTAAATCCCGTATTAATTACCACTTAAATTTTAATCATTTATTTGCAAATTATGTTGCATAGAAAGTAATTATAGTATAAGATAATAAAAAGTAAGTGTATGAACTGATTTAATCTTTCTAAACTAAAATCACTGATTTATCTACACTTTGATTGTAACAACCATAAATTTATCTTTATTTCAAAAAAGGGTTTAATTGTGGTGTATCATGTATGTTGTTGATGGCTGATATACTTTACTGGTTTTGCCTTCTTCCTCTATTTTATTTTGGGTTAATGTTGGTCAGGAGGTTGTCACTTACTTGTCAGGGTGTGTGAAGGAATAAGGTAGGACTGCGTGTTTTTTTTTTTTTTTTTGTTTTGGTGTTAAACGTGGTAGTAGTAGTAGTATACTGATTAGGAGGAGTTAGGACACCAAGTCTGGGACAAGGTTTCAAAATATAATTTTTACGTATTTTTAATGAATCTTTTATTTTACACGAATTATTTTAAAAAATTTATGTGTATAAAATAATTTTTAGTTTTTTGTTAAAATGGAATTTTTTTTTAAAATTTTTTTTATTAAATTTCCGACGGATTTCCGTTGGAAATTATTTATTTATTTTTAAAATTTTATTTAATTACCGACGGATTGCCGTCGGAAATTAAAAAATTTCCGACGGTAATCCGTCGGAAATTACTTATTTTTTTTAAAAAAATGTTATTTAATTTCCGACGGCGCCGTCGCAAAATCCGTTCGATTTCCGACGGTTGACCGCCGGAAAAGTTTTTGCAACGACCGTTATTTTGACAGATTGTTTCCGACGGAAAACCGTCGGAAATTTCAGATTTGCGACGGAAAGGTGGATTTGCCGTCGGAAATTTTCCGTCGGAAATTTGCAATTTTCTTGTAGTGTTAGTACTTGTGCAAGCAGTAACTAGTATCACAATCCTATTTTTCTATTAATTTCTACTAAACTCAATCCAACTAGAAGAGGAACTACTTATTTCACTCTTATTTGTCCATAAATCCCTACTAAGTCTAGTCCAATCACATGAGGAACTACTTGTTTTACCTCAATTTGTTCACGAGTCCCCACTAAATCCAGTTGTCTACAAGTCCCTACTAAAATCGGTTCAATTAAATGAGAAACTACTTACTTCACTTGTACTTGTCCGCGAATTCCCATTAAACTTGGTCAAATTAGAAGAAGAACCACTTGCTTTACCAAGTAATTTTGATACCATTTATTGGGAAGGATAAAATATGGAGAGTTCAATTAGAGTGACCCAATAAATAGTAAAAGTCCAACTTGAAACTAAAAGTTTATTCAAATGAGTCTTGTGTCTTTTTCACTTATTGGATGCTCAATTTTTTTTTTCAATGTTAGATAGTATCCATGAGTACCAGAAGTTACCATCCAGTCACCACCATTTTTTAAAATTTTTACTATTAAAATAGGATCTTATTTTGACTACCTATATTTGGTAGTTTTCTCTATTGAATACGGGAGATTTGGAAAGAAAGTTGGTTAGCATAGTAGGTTTGAATTAAAAGGAAGCTCTTGCTACACTTTTTAAATAAAAATTCAAGTCATGATACCACAATTTGTATCTTTCAAAGGTTGCGAATTTGTGAACAAAAAGATGATTCACAACTTTTACACTACTAACTTAAAAATACCATAAAATTGAGACTCATAAAATTGTCCAGTGTAGTATTTCCATTCACCAATCGAACCATTTATAGAAATTATAAAAATAAAATGCCATTATTTTCTCCTTTCAATCAATTTGATTTAGATAAAAAAAAAAATCCAATAAACTAAAAATTAGCACAACATAAAGTCTAACTATCCTACCAAACTCTATTCATTTTAGGAGAAAAACATGTAAAAAAGTTGTAAAATCAATATACATGTATGTGTGTGTCTATATGTATGTATATGAAGTTCTTTATGTCAAACTCCAAAAACACAGCGAGAGGTTTTTCACTTTTAGTTGATCCGCCCTAGGACCGAATGGCATTCTCAACCAAAGCAAACCCATTATAAGTTTGCACGTTTAAATCGAACATTAATTTGATTGGTATTTGGAACCGAATGGCATTCTACTTTTTCTAGAAGTTAATGATTAAATTCTACGTAAAACTTTTGAAGTATGTTTCTGCAAGATTTAAATAAGTGTTTGCTTTTTTAATATTGTTCTAATTTTGAAGCATTTGTTTTAAGATTTGTTAAACTTTTGGACTAAATGAAACAATGACACCTAGTAACAGCTCATGAAGTGAAATAATTAAGTATGAAAAATTGGCTAATAAAGCATAAAACTATATATATATATATATATATATATATATATATATATATATATATATAAAGTCTAATGATAAAATACAAAATCCCTCCGCACGTTATATGCCCATTCTCATCATCATTTACATCCCCATACATATCCAGTCAAAAGAAAATATAGAGAAAAATCGGTTAAAAATGCAAATGCTCAAGCTATTATTTGCTCCTCAAAACGGATGCTGAACAAAATTTATCCAAAAACCAAAAAGGAAAAGTTGAGAGTTGAGAGATTTCGTGGGGTTTAATGACTTTAATCCCAGTAGTACAACCTGACCCACGAGTAAATGCTAACAAAGTGGGAAACTCTAAAGCTATGTTTGGATTGTGGTTTACTTGAGAAATTTTGCATTAGAATGTGTGAAGAATTTGATGGGAATTTTTTTGTAAGAAAAAATATTTCAGATGGAAAATTTCCCTAAACTGTTACTCCATATCACAAATATAGAAAAATTAAGAAATTCTCTATCCCGATTGTGGTGTACTAATAGTGTTCAAAAATAATATTCTTTTGTTCAAAATGCGTTATTTTATTTAAATAGTACAACATTATTTTACTTAAGCTGTAAATAAAATGAAATTGTCTTATATTGTAAAACATTATTTGGTATACAATAGTTGAAACAGATCATCCAAATCCAAACTTTACTGTGGAGAAAAACTCATTGATTCTCCCTCTCTCTCCTCTCCCATAAAATATATTAGAATAGTAATTTTAAAAAATAAATAAGAAAAAAATGCATAGGACGCGATATTAATATAAATTTTTAAAAAATTGGACCAATCATATGGATTGTCTAGAAAAGGATAAAGGTTTTGGTGGGCCAAAATGAATTAGACAGAAATAATTGCTTTATATATACATAATGACTTGTATAATGGACATTAAAGTCTGGGGAAAAACTCAAACATTTGTCCTTCTTTAGTATTGATTTGTCCTATTCTTAATCTTCTCTGATGAAAACAATTACTATGTTCTATTGGCTTAGTCTTTTATATGAATCTTTTGTGAAACTCCAACCAAACCAAATACATGATTAGAAAAAAGTGAAAATTTCTTAGGTCAAGTATTAATAAATTTTATTTCGATTTGTAAAAGAGAGAGATTATTAATATCACTTAAAGGCATTCAATTGTATTACACAAAGCTTAGTGCAACAATGTAATATCCTCAATGGAAAGTAATAACATTCATAATAAAAATATTAAGAGTAAAACAAATTTTGGTGACTAATGTAAAATTAATATGCACTTGCATAGCAAAATGTCCCTAATGTAATATTGACATTGCAATATGTTTTTCCATATTTGAATTAACCAAATTTTTAGAGCATTTGGTTATAAAGATTCTGATTTTTTTTTTTAAAAAAAAAATCCAGAACCATTTGCATCCTACCTTGATCGAATATTGGCATGCGTTTATTTCTGTCTCTCTCTCTCTTTTCTGAGAATGCATTTTGTTTGAAGGTGATTCATGGAGGACCAAAATAGTGCATGTAATTGTCTAGGACTAATGAACAAACTGGCACAACAAATGAAAAAGAAGTAAGAATTGATGATTAGTGGACTTGTTCTGACTTGAATTTTGGGGAAGTGGATGGACCATCTAGCAACATTATTTTCTACTCAAACCGACTCAATACCCTTGACCTTTATTTTATTATTATTGTTATTTTTAAGAAAGTAAATTATGGTGTGGATTTCAGCCCAAAAGAGTAATTAAATAGTTTTAAAGGCAGTGTGTGCGAAAGGAAAGCAACAAAGAAATAGTGGAGAAATTTTTTAATTTGTGTTGGTATGCAAGAAAAGTTTAAGAAAGACCAAGAAAGGGGGATTTTATTTTTTTTAGAATTGTGCTTGCATTGTTTTTCTCTTTCTAGTTATTGTTGAGTTTCATAATTTATTTATAAAAAAATGCATTTTATTTCTCAAAGATTTGGGTTAGAGAGATTTGGCTTCTAGATTCAGAGACGACAATGTTTGTAACTAATGTTTAGTAAGTAATTTTATAAAAAATCATTAACCACTAACAGTCGAAATATTTGACTATAAGTCAGAACCAATAATGCACAAAATTTAGGAAATAAAAATGTAATTTTTCATAATAACTGATTTTATTTGGGTAAATTATAATTACCTCTCTTGAACTTTGACTTCATTATTAATTGTTTCTTGAGATTTGGGAATATTTCAATCTCCCTTTTTGACCATTTAAAGTCAGTTTTTGTCACATAATTCATAAAATGATTAAGAAATTAGGCAAAAATGGAGTTTAATTTGCCTTTTTCATGTTAGATTTTTTTTTTTATAGTGGTACTTGTAGTTACATTTAATATATATTCCCTTTAAATAAATATTTTTAATTTATTTCTTATTTAATTTAAGAACACTTCTTGAACATATTTTTACCTAGTTTTTTTAGTCATTTCATTATTTAGTAATGAAATACTAACTTTTGTATTGATCAAAGAGGGAGAGAATGTAATATTTTCAAACATCAAGGGTCGATTAATAGTAAAGTCAAACATCAATGGAGGTTGATGTAATTTACCCATTTTATTTTTCCTTTTTCTTTTCTTTTTCTATTTTCCTTGTAAACTATTTGTCTTATTCAATGTTCAAATATTCAACTCCAAACTCTGTTTTTGTTTAATTGAATGCTTCTTAATTTTCGTTTCCTTCTCTTGTTTTTCTCCCCTATTGCTCTATGTTATTATTACTAAATCCATTCTAAAAAAAGAATTCACTTTCAAAAATTTTGTTTGTCTCTAATTCACTTTTGGTATGGAATTCTTATATTAGTTTTACTAATAATGACAATGTATAGCGCAAATTAAAAAGTAAGGATGAAAATGTTAAAACATAAGATTAATAGTTTATTAAGTATATTGTACCTTGTAATTTAAAAAAAAATTGTATCAAATCAAAAGTGGACTCTTGTTTCAAGACGGAGAAGTGTTTTTACTAAACCATGTTTGCTAGGCTAGCAAAAAGAGAAGTACTAGGGGCGATCTGCGGTGCGATAAGGTGCGATTTGTACAGTAATTTTTTTTTAAGTCATATGTTTCTATTAAATAGGGTTTAGGTCCCTATTTCTTAGAATTTTGTCATCTTGTAAGGGCGTGTTAGTGTTCTAGTTTGGGAAGACGGGCCTTCATGTACTAAACTGCGTAAAGACTAGTATGCCATTTTTATCCATAGCTCTACATGCCAATTACGATGCTCTGTAGAGGTTGAAAAGCTAGTTCTTTTGTATTAATTAGTTAAGTTCTATGGAACGAACTGCTCCATGTTGTACTACTTAGACTCATTATGAGTTCTAAATTTTAGGGTGTCCTGTGGGCACTGTGTTGTAAACACTTTTGTTTTGTTATGCAATATACTAAAATCGTTTTGGAAAAAAAAAAATTCAAACATTCTTGACATTAAAATTCCTTTCAATTTTGATGGCCTTAAGTTTTTTAGTGTCTTTTTATTTTCAATGTTTTTCCCCAAAAAAATCTTCTTCCTTAATCTCCATTTAATTTTAAACTTATTTCTTGAATTCTTCTTAACTTTGATTCTTCAGAGGAAAAAAACACAGACAAAAAAAAGAAGGGAACAGAGTGAGAATATTAAGATTAAGAGAATTTCAAAGAAAAAAAAATCAAAATGTGATAGATGAAGATCATAGAAGCCAATGGTTCATGATTTAGGAAAAGAAATAGGAAAAAAGAAAAGGAAAAAAAAGCAATCATTCATTATGGAAAATTTACTACTTTAGTTATAAATTATTGAATTTGGCTTAATTTAAGAGGATGATCTTTTAACAGATATCGATTTTTTCATAAATGTATAAGTATCCGCCTCTTAACTCTGAGTGGTAGTTCAATTGTTCGGGACTAGAATTGCAGTGTTCTTCTTCCCAGTTAAAAATTTTTAACAATTTTTTACAATAAATGAGTTAACATTTACTTGACAAAAGTATAGACCTAATTAAATAGCTATTTTATGATGACTTCTACGACGTACATGTCACGGGCGATCATCACTGTAACATTCTAACATTTTATTGTGAATATGTTTGGACAAAGTATTTCTATTTGTAAATAAAAAAAGTAATTTTTTTTAAAATAAAAATATTACATTTTAAATATATTTTTATTTTTAAATTTAAAATTTAAATTTTCTTACTCAAATTCCTCTCACATAATTTTAAAAAATCTTTTCTCCCATTTTTTTCTCTAAAATATTTTTTCTATAAAAAAATATTCATCAAAATTTTTACACATTCCAATACAACTTTTCTCAAATACCTCATCCTCCAAACATTTTTTTTCTTCTAATGTTTAACAGTTGCGGAAATATCACTTCACCTGTAGAAGATAGACCTAGTCATATTAACCAGGAGAAGAGACACACAAGTTGATGTTGTAATTTGAACCCCACAATAATGACCTCCATTCGTATCGCGCACGACACATTCTTCAGATAATCTAAGCAAATTTCTGTCAAATTTCTGTCACTTCAACTGTAGAAGATAGACCTAGTCATATTGACTTGGAGAAGAGGGACAAGTTGATGCTTTAATTTCTTACCATAGACCCCCAAAATCATGACCTCCATTCGTATCATGCACGACACATTCTTCAGATAATCTAAGCAAATTTCTGTTGCCTTTCTTCTTCTGCTTCTTTGTAATTCTATCTTGCACTCTTGTTTGGTTGTATGCACAAAATTCATGCAACTATGAAAACCAAGAAAATAAGCATTAAGTTGATGCTTTATTTTCTCTTTTTATGCCTTTCTTCGAAATCCCATTTATCTTTTGGAGCAGACACCATTTCTGCTAATCAATCTCTTTCAGCTGATCAGACCCTTATCTCGAGATATGGAAACTTTGCACTGGGATTCTTCAAACCAGGTAATTCTCCCAACTTTTATATAGGAATATGGTACGCGAAAATTAGTGAGAAAACTATAGTTTGGGTTGCAAATAGGGAAATGCCAGTAAAAGATAAATATTCTTCATCCCTCAGAATTCAAGGTAGTGATTTGGTGATTTTGGATGAATCCCAAAAGCCCATTTGGTCCACAAATATGAATTTCACACGTTCAGGTCCTGTCAACGCTGTTCTCCGCGATGATGGTAATTTTGTTTTGACTGAAGCGTCATCAAGTTTGTTAGATTCTGGATCAATTTCACCAATTTGGCAAAGTTTTGATAACCCAACCGATACTTGGTTGCCTGGTGCTAAGCTTACTTATAACAAAGTTACAAGGAAATTGCAGAGTGTAACTTCTTGGAAGAATTCTGAAGATCCTGCACCTGGCCATTTCTGATATGAATCCAACAAGCATTGAAGAGACTTTGAACTCGAAGCATGATGACAAGGGCTAGAACACGATTGATAGAACCGTATTTATTAATTTACTAAGTGTAATTAGATCTTGTTAATTAGAATTTTGGAGTCAAATTCCAATTTGTGGCCATAATGGGTTTGGCTTGATAACTATTTTCCTTAGAACCCATTAGGATCATTGGGCTTAGTTCTAATTATATGGCAATTTGAGTTATGTGACCCAAAGAGTTATGTAGCCCATTTGGCCCTAAAGAGAAACCCTAGCTTGAGCAACCCTAATTTTGTAAACCCTACCTTGTATCCATATAGTGGCCGTCGGCCATTCTTGAGGGCAGATTTGATGAAATGAAAATTTGGTTCTTGACATTACAAGCTTGAGAGAATTGCTCTCTAGTTTCTGTAATTACTTGCAAATTACACAAATTCGGAATTTGTGTGTTTGTTGTTCTTGATTTCCTAGATTTGTTCCCTAGGAAATTCGGATTCCATCCATCAATTGATTCCAAGGTTTCTAGGTACAGGTTATCTAGGGGTTGAGGACCTATTCCATCTTCAAGGAACATACCAACTCCAAGGGAAGAATTTTCATTGGGTAGATCCAAGGAATTTCACGCCGCTTTTGGTATCGAGCGATCTTGGTTCCCAAGTCGTTCATATCTTTTCTTTTACCGAACAAAAAAAATCATCATCATTGGTATGTTCTTTATCTCCTCAATCTTCTTGTTGTTTTGAATATCATCATCATTGGTATGTTCTTGTATTGATGAAGCAAATTACTCTTGTATTGATGTGTTGGTTTCGGCTTGCTTCCATCTTAGACAAATCCGCACTTTGCTTATCCAATTGTTGTTTATGCCTTGCTGAAATTCTGTTCTTATTCGTGTTGGTTTCGCTTTTTTGATAAATCCGTATCTTTGCTCTCTTGATAAATCCGTATCTTTGCTTTCTTGATAAATCCATACCCTTGCGGCCTTACTTCTGTTATTTCCATATATTATTGCTGTTTATGCCTTGCTGAAGTTGAAGAAAAAAAAAAAAAAAAAGAGGATAGATAAAAAAAAAAAAAAAAAAAGAGAAGAAGAAATTGTTGGGCAAAAAAATCGAGTTCTTTGTTGGAACTTGAGTAGAAAACTTGAGGCGGACAGTAGGTGGTCTTAGCGTTATTTTTTGACTCCCAAAGTCCCAACGGACAGCCTTTGGCCGTCTGCTTGTAGATCTCTCCGAGAGCTTCGATTTGAGTACTTACGGAGCAAAATCCGATATCGGAGTAGAAAGTTATGACCTTTTGAAGTTACCATGCCAAAAATCCTTTTCTCGATTTGGAAAAATGATTTTTCCTTACAAACCTCTCGAATTCAGATTGTACTTTGGATTGTTTCGGTTTGTGATTAGCCTTCTACTTATCCAAATACATCCCTTCTACCATATTTTGAACCAGAAAGTCCTTGATCAATTCCAATTTGGAAGGGCTGACACCGACCACCAATATGCAAGCTGCTTTGTCTAAATTTCTTTTCTTCAAGTGTCTTGAATTGTGATACGAAAATTCTGAAATTATTGTGATCCAAAAATTCTGAAATTTTGTGTGTTTCACTGATTTTTCGTGTAGATTCTGATTTTGCAATCAGTTTGTCCGAATTCCTTGCCAAAAAAATTCAATTCTTGTGTTTTGGTCTTGTTTTCATTGTATTCCTTAGATTCATTCTAATCTCATTGTCCACTTACATTACCTTGTTGTAAATTCCTTTGTGTAATATTGAGTTGTGGTCCAACAATTCTGAAATTTTGTGTGTCTCACTGATTTTTCGTGTAGATTCTGTTTTTGCATTCAGTTTGTCCAAATTCCTTACCAAAGAAATTGAATTCTTGTATTTTTGGTACTGTTTTCATTGACTTTGGTACTGTTTTCATTGGTTCCTTAGAATTCATTCTAATCTCATTGTCCAGCTGCATTAACTTGTTGTAAATTCCTTTGTGTAACATTGTTTGAGTAAGAATAGAAACGGAAGAGCAAATTGAGTGGTGTGAATCCGTCCCTTCACTTATACAAGCCCGAGAGTACTCAAACACTTGGTGAGTGAATTTGGGGAATTGGAAGGGAAGTGAGGACTTATAAACTGTTTTATTTTCTTTGCTAACCTTTACAGCTATAATGGAGAGGCAACCGCCACCACCACCGGGTTCTAAGGAATCCTATGAGGAGATGTTAGCAAAATTTTACACTTTGGTTTCAGGTTTGCAACAGGAAGTCAAAGAGCTCAAAGCTGAGAGAGCCGAATCCTCTCGATCTACAAAGACCACATATGGCAATGACAATGATGACGAAGCCTTTGAGGCATTTCAGGGAAGTCAATACCGTACTCCTAGAATTGATTCCAATTTAGGATGTATCAAAATGAAAATTCCTCAATTTTTTGGTAAGCAAGATCCTGAAGCTTTCTTTGAATGGTCTGATAAAATTGAAAGTATTTTTACAGTGCACAACTATTCGGAGGAAAAGAAGGTCAAGCTAGCTGTGGTTGAATTTGCGGGATACGCCCGTAACTGGTGGACTAAAATTCAGGCCGAAAGGAGGCGTGATGAAGAAGGGCCTGTTCGTACTTGGGATGAATTAAAGAAGCTCATGAAAAAGCGATTTGTTCCACACCAATACTACAGGGAGATGTTCAACAAGTTACAAAAGATCACCCAAGGAAATCGGACTGTGGAGGATTATTACCAAGAGTTGGAGACTACGATGCTTCGAGTCAACATTCAAGAAGACAGTGAAGCTACCATGGCTCGATTTCTAGGAGGACTAAGGAGGGATATTGCCCACATTGTTGAGATGCAGGAGTATGAAGATCTCAATGAGATGTATCACAAGGCAATGAAAGCTGAGAGGCAGCTTAAGGAGAGGGGTGTCCGAACCTTTTCAACCCCACAGACTTCAAATTCAGACACTTTGAAGTCTACATGGCCTAAGAAGGATTTAAGCACCGACTTCAAAAGGCCGCAACTCCGGTACCTCAAACACTACTCCAACCATGGTTCCAAACACTCGAAATCAAGTGAAGTGAGAAAACCACCAGGAGGTTACATGCTTCAAGTGCCAAGGCAAGGGACATTATGCACGAGTGTCCTAATGCTCGAATTATGGTTGTCGAGGTGATGGCACGATCGAAAGTGAGAGTGAACATGAAAGTGACTATGAAGATATGCCACCACTTGTAGAAAATGGGAATCGATGAAGATGTTTTTGGCCCTGATGGAGGACCATCTTTGGTGACTATGCGATCTTTAAATGTTCAGATTAAAGAGGAGAACAATGTTCAACGCCAGAATATCTTCCACACTAAATGCACCATCAATGAGAAGGTATGTATACTTGTTATTGATGGTAGTTGTACTAACATTGCTTCGACTTTGCTTGTAGATAAACTAAAATTGCCCACACTTCGCATCCACATCCATACACGTTGCAATGGTTCAATGAGAGTGGAGAAGTGAAAGTCACAAAACAAGTCTTGGTAAATTTTTCACCAACAAATACAAAGATGAAGTTTTGTGTGATGTGGCTCATGCAAGCCGGTCACCTATTGCTTGGTAGACCTTGGCAATTTGACAGGATGCTTCCCATGGGACGAAGTAATAGGTACACTTTCTTTGTTAATGATAGAAAAACTACTTTATCGCTTTGTCGCCTACTCAAGTTTATGAATCTCAATTACATTTAAAGGGCGAATTTGGGCAAATGATGAAATTGAATTGCACTACCCGTGAGTAAAGCAGGAAACTTTGAAGATTCTAAGCCTAAGCAATATGAGTTAAATAAAGTAGAACACATTGAGAGGAAGAGAGTGACTCAAGTAAATAAGAAACAACCGAATTTTTATGCAAATGTCCGACATGTTGATAATTGTCTGCATACTAATCGTGTTTTGTTTCTTCCTAAGTGTTGTGAATCTAATGTTCTACTTAGTGCTGACTTGCCATCCAACCTACCGGTTGAGATTTCTAATATATTGCAGGGATTCCGAGATGTATTTCCTGACGAGCTACCAGCCGGATTGCAGCCCAAAAGAGGAATTAAACATCCAATTGATTTCATACCGGATTGCAGCCCAAAAGAGGAATTAAACTTTGTCCAGAAGTTACATGAGCAGGTTTGGCTGAATATTGAGAAGATGAATGAATCCTATGCTCGAAATGCAAACAAGGGTCAAAAGAAAGTCACCTTTGAACCAGGAGATTTGGATTTGGTGTGGGTTCATATGCGCAAGGAAAGGTTTCGATCAGAGATTGACAAAATTGCATCCACGGAGATGGACCTTTTCAAGTTGTCGCAAAAATCAATGACAATGCTTACAAGATCGACCTTCCGTAAGTACAATGTCGATCACGTTCAATGTTGCTGATTTGTCTTCTTTTGACATTGCAGATTATGAAGATCTGGATTCGAGGACGAATCCTCTCGAAGAAGGGGGGACTGATATGAATCCAACAAGCATTGAAGAGACTTTGAACTCGAAGCATGATGACAAGGGCTAGAACACGATTGATAGAACCGTATTTATTAATTTACTAAGTGTAATTAGATCTTGTTAATTAGAATTTTGGAGTCAAATTCCAATTTGTGGCCATAATGGGTTTGGCTTGATAACTATTTTCCTTAGAACCCATTAGGATCATTGGGCTTAGTTCTAATTATATGGCAATTTGAGTTATGTGACCCAAAGAGTTATGTAGCCCATTTGGCCCTAAAGAGAAACCCTAGCTTGAGCAACCCTAATTTTGTAAACCCTACCTTGTATCCATATAGTGGCCGTCGGCCATTCTTGAGGGCAGATTTGATGAAATGAAAATTTGGTTCTTGACATTACAAGCTTGAGAGAATTGCTCTCTAGTTTCTGTAATTACTTGCAAATTACACAAATTCGGAATTTGTGTGTTTGTTGTTCTTGATTTCCTAGATTTGTTCCCTAGGAAATTCGGATTCCATCCATCAATTGATTCCAAGGTTTCTAGGTACAGGTTATCTAGGGGTTGAGGACCTATTCCATCTTCAAGGAACATACCAACTCCAAGGGAAGAATTTTCAGTTGGGTAGATCCAAGGGAATTTCACGCCAATTTCTCTTACGAGTTTGATATTAGTGCTAATCAATATGTTATAAAGTGGAATAGGACTCAGAAGTATTGGGCTAGTGGAGAGTGGAATAAACAGAGCAAAGTTTTCAGCTTAATTCCTGAAATGAAGACGAATTCTATGTTCAATTTTAGCTATATTGATAATGCGAATGAGACTTACTTCACATATAGCCTCTACGATCCAACAATCATATCAAGGTTCGTAATGGATGTGTCAGGGCAAAGCAAGCAACTTTCTTGGTTGGAGAATACCAAGCAGTGGAACATGTTTTGGGCTCAACCTAGGCAACAGTGTGAAGTTTATGCTTATTGTGGGGAATTTGGTGTTTGTAATGAAAATTCATTGCCCTTCTGCAACTGTTTGCAGGGTTTCGATCATAAGTCAGATCAAGATTGGAATCTGAATGATTTTTCTGGTGGCTGCGAGAGGAGAATGGGTTTGCAATGTGGAAATAATGGCAGTGGTAATGGGGAGAAATATAAGTTTCTGATGTACCAAAAGGTGAGGTTACCTGAGCATTCTCAGACCTTGACCGTTGGGAGTGCTGCTGAATGTGAATCTAGCTGTCTGAGTACTTGTTCTTGTACCGCTTATGGTTATGATGGCAATGGATGCTCTATTTGGAATGAAAGCCTCTTGAATCTGCAACAACTTTCAGCAGATGATAATAGTGGAAGAATAATTTACATTAGGATTGCTGCCTCTGAGTTTACTAGTGGCAAGAATAACTCTGCGGTTGTGATTGGTGCTGTTGCAGGATCTGTTATTCTTGTGCTAGTCCTCATGGGTGTTATTCTGTTTGTAATGCGGAGACGTCAAAGTATAGTGGTTGGTTCTGGAAGAGCCGCCGAAGGTTCACTAGTGGCATTTGCATCCAAAGACTTGCAGAGTGCGACCAAAAATTTTTCTGAGAAGTTGGGAGTCGGAGGTTTTGGTTTGGTATTTAAAGGGAAACTACCTGATTCAAGTGTCATAGCTGTGAAGAAGCTTGAAAGCATTAGCCAAGGAGAGAAGCAATTTCGTACTGAAGTTAGCACAATTGGGACAATCCAACACCTTAATCTTGTGAGGCTTCGAGGATTTTGCTCTGAAGGAACTAAGAAATTGCTGGTGTATGAATACCTGGAAAACGGTTCTCTGGATTCCCATCTTTTCCATGACGATGAATCCAGGCTTTTGAACTGGAAGACAAGGTACCAAATTGCTCTAGGAACTGCCAGAGGGTTGGCTTATCTCCATGAGAAGTGTAGGGAAGTCATCATTCACTGTGACATTAAGCCCGAAAACATTCTTCTAGATGCTGAATTCTATCCAAAGATTGCAGATTTTGGTTTGGCAAAGCTCATGGGACGGGATTTTAGTCGCGTCCTGACTACTATGAGAGGGACAAGAGGTTATCTTGCACCAGAATGGATATCTGGAGTAGCCATTACCGCCAAAGCCGATGTTTATAGCTATGGGATGATGCTTTTTGAATTTATATCAGGAAAGCGAAATTCGGAGAGTTCTGCTGATGGCGGAGTGGGATTCTTTCCTAGTTGGGCTGCACGAGTGCTGGTTGATGAAGGTGACATCCTGAGCTTGTTAGACCCTAAATTGGACAGGATGGCTGATGTAGCAGAGGTGCTAAGACTGTGCAAAGTGGCATGTTGGTGCATTCAAGATGATGAAAATCATAGGCCATCCATGGGCCATGCGGTTCAGGTCCTTGAAGGAGTCTTGGATGTGAATTTACCTCCTATTCCTGGAACTCTCTTAACGTTCTTGGACAACCAAGAGCATATAATTTTCTTTACTGAGCCATCATCGAACCAGAGTTCAGAACTTCAAAGCAAGAAGTCTTGTTCTTCACCATCCACAAGCACAGCATCATCCAAAGGTTCAGAATCCTGAAGTGGAAATTAATCTATTTTAGCATCTTGTTTGATATATGCTTATAGTAAATGGTTTGAATGTGTCCAATTCAGTTAATCATATATGTTACTTTTGAGTCCAACATTCAGTTGGCTTTTCTATCTCTAGTTTCCATCTAGATGTTGTAATATGAAGTGGGTAGTATTGAAGCCATTTGAATGCTAATTTTTAGTGAAATGCAGATCTATAGAGTAATTATCCTCTGTTCGAATGTTACATTCTTGTTATTATTATATGTTATAATTGTTTTTCGATTTTTCTGCTGAGTCTTTATAATTTTAGTATTAAAATGATATCCATAACATGTAAAATACCAATTTTTGAACGGAACTTTTTTTAGTATTATTTATTTTTTAATAGCCCTACCATTTTCCGAATCTTGCACATGTGGGTCCTTTTATGTACCCAACTTCTATTTTTTATGCTCTTCTACTAAATGAATATAGAGCAGTTGTTAACAGCACAATCTAATCTGGATGCATTGTTTAAAGCACAGTCAAGAAGTACGTGGAAATTAAACTTTGATTTTTTTGCAACTTATATCCAATATAGTATCTGAGTGGCAGCAATAGTAGTGGAAGTTGTAATTCCATGTTACAATGGATGTGGTGGAGCCAATCAAATTATTAAAATATTAACATTTTTTTTTTAATGTAAAGCATTGTAAGAGAGGAATAAGAGATTTGCAATGTCTATTATTTTGTTGGCTGATGATTTTAGTATTTTGTGTCATTAACAATTTTATTATTAATTTACTTTTTGGTAATGAAAGAAGGAATATCAATATCATTAGGTTTTTTATGAGATTAATTTGAACAGTTTGTTAACATAACTATCACTCACTTATCAAAAAAAAAAATCCTAGGCATGGGCTTGCCAGTTTTTCTCCTAGTGTGTGTGATTGTTGGTGTGACTAAGGTGCGATTTGTTTTTTTTTTTTTTTTTTTTACCCATATTCCGTTGGGCTTTTTTCCTTAGTCATTAGGGCTTTTTGTCCTCCCCTAATTGAGGTGGGTGTTATTTGTTTAGAAGCCGGGTCTCCACAGTATCTTGTTAGGCATGTGCAGAAGACAAACTGACAAGTTTTTGCAACGGCAGTTTTGAGATAATGCAAGACTAAATGACAAGTTGTTTTTTATTAGGTTTTTAAATAAGATTCTATTGGTATCAAGACTATTGTGCGCTAACCGAAAATAACAATCATTTGTTTATCGTCGCACTTTCTTTTATGGTGCCAATTTTCTGTGAATCGTCACCACAAAAAGCAATTATTAGGTTGAATTGAAAAAAAATCATTGGCTAATGGATGCCATGTGAGCTCTACATTAGTTACTAAGTGAGTTAATATTTTCTCTATGCCATTATATCATTACTGACAATTTTATACTACGTTAGTAAATTAATAGCGAATTTGTGATAATAAAGGAATTTTAGCAATTGATGATGTAGAGGTTACATTGACGTAGACGTTAATGATAATGTGAGTAATGCTAAATTTGCTCTAGCATGTAAGAGTAGCAGAGTTGAACATTAACTTAAGTTTTTGTAAATCTGAAGACAAAAAAAGCTAGTGAGAAAATATTCATACATCTAATGTATTCTTATATTGAGTGTAGTAAATTAATTATATAAAAAAAAATTTACCCCTTATTATATACATGGGCGCTCTCTTCTAGATTATAGACTATCATCTTAATTATATCTGACTATACAATCCTATGTAGTGCAGTTGATGTATAGAATATTTTTTCAAAACTAGCATGACAGGTATACTGGTCGGCTAATCCAATGTAATAATTGTTTGCAAAATCACAATTTATTATTCATACGCCAAATATTAATTTGACAATGCAAAAATGCTAAAAACTGAATGGTACACGTATATATTGGCAAACCTGATTTTATTGGAGAAAAGAAAGACTTGGATGCTGTTGGCAAACCTGATTTTATTGGAGAAAAGAAAGACTTGGATGCTGATGCTATGGCATGTAACTTTTCATGCCACAGCATCGAGTAAAGAGAAAAGAAAGACTTGGATGCTAATGCCATGGCATGTAACTTTTCATGCCACAGCATGGAGTAAGTTGACAGAATTACGGAAAAGAAAGGATTATGCAAATCAGATCATTCAGATCAGGGATATGATTGGATTATGCAAATTAGATTATTCAGATCAGGGATATGATTGGATTATGCAAATCAGATTATTCAGATCAGGGATATGATTGGTGATGAAGATTTCTAGGAGTAACAACTTCCTACATTTATGGTAATTCAGTTGATAGTGGAAATTACAATCAATCTATATCTTTCCTCAGCATTAGTGGCTAGTTTTACGGAAGTAATTTAAGCAACAAACAAGCATTATATATTCAATTTCTTGTATTTTGTAAAGTAGTTAGGAAGCAATAAAAAAACCCTTGAAAGTCTTCTTCAATTCTATTTTTCTTCTTGGTATCAGAGCACGTAAGATCTCTGTCTTGCTCATCTTTTATCATGACCTCTTTATCTCTCAATGTTGGTAACTTTGTTACTCTGAAACTCACTTCCTCAAATTATCCATTATGGAGAGAACAAGTTTTAGGCTTAGCAGAAAGCCAAGATCTGATTCATCATCTTGACGCAGCAACTCCTATTCCACCACAATTTTCCTCACCAAATTCAAATACCACAGGCACAGAAACAACTACATCAACGCCAACAATAGAATTTGTTACCTGCCAAAAATCTGATCGGCTTCTTCGAGGCTGGATAATTGGCACTCTCTCTGAAGAGGCACTCGGATTAGTCATTGGATTAGGCACTGCGTCTGCAGTTTGGGATGCACTCAAAGAAGCGTATGCCCAAGACTCTCAAGAACGTGAGTTCACGCTTCGTCAACAACTCACTTATCTACGCAAAGATGACAATAAATCCATTACAGCCCATATACGGACTTTTAAATGTTTGTGTGATAATCTTGCTGCAATTGGCAAACCCATTCCTGATCAAGAAATTTTTTTTTTGCCTACTTACCAGCCTTGGTCCACAATATGAAACGTTCACTACCACCATGTTGAAACCTCCAAGACCAACCTATTCAGAACTGATCTCTCAATTACAAAATCTGGATCATCGTCGGAATTGGTTCTCAACTCAGTCTGATGCCTCTCATTTCTCTTCCCACTTAGCCTTTTATGGGCAACATCAGAAACAAAACCGATCCCCTACACGTCGCAATCAACCCAACTCCTTCACTTCTACTGGTAGTGGGTTTCAAGCTCAGCAATCTCGTGGTCAGCCCAAAACTGATTCAGATACTGCAAATCCACAACAACGCAAGCCACCACCACCTGGCGAACGACGGATGACTGCTGCAGAAAGGGAGTTATACAAGGATGCTATTTGTCAATTTTGTGACAAACGTGGTCATGTTGCCAAAATTTGTTGGTGGTTACCAAAGAAGACAGATCAGAACCGTGACCTACCACAAGCACTTGCGGCCCTTACACTGGATAACTCAATCATTGACACAGAATGGACATCAGACACTGGCGCATCAAATCACATGACTGGCCATCAAGGTATGTTAACCCATCTTCATCAATATAATGGCACTGATTCCATCCTTATTGGGATGGATCTTCCTTACCAATCACAGGTATTGGGAAGTCTTCTATTAAACAGGAAAACTATGTATTACCTCTTCATGATGTTCTTTTAGTGCCCAATCTTAAGAAGAATTTACTTTCAGTAAGTCAACTCACTTCTCAATTTCCTGTTAATTGTGAATTTTCTGACGTTGATTTTTGTGTAAAGACACGGAACACAGGGTATCCACTCATAACAGGGACACGGAGGGGTAACTTATATGTCTTGCCCAATGCGCCAGAAGCACATTTTTCTTACCGATTCAAATCAGGATCATCAAACATCTGGCATCAACGTCTGGGTTATCCCCAATTTTCTACAATTCAGCTATTGAAGAATAAAGGGTTAATTGAAGTTGTAGGCTCTTCCAAACCAAATCATCTATGTGATAGTTGTCAGTTAGGAAAATTGAGTAAACTTCCATTTGGTTTATCATCACATACAAGTTCTAATGCGTTTGATAAGATACATTGTGATCTCTGGGGTCCTGCTCCAGTCCTATCGCTGGGCAAATTTCGTTATTATGCTTGTTTAATTGATGACTTCACTAAGTACACTTGGATTATTCCTTTACATAATAAATCAGATTTCTTTGTTGCTTTCCTAGCCTTTGAACAATATGTTGCGCGCCAATTCAATAAGAAAATCAAAAATTTTCATTCTGATGGTGGGGGTGAATTTGTTAACTCTCGACTATCGTCTCATTTTCTTACCACAGGTATTGTTCATCAGGTTTCATGTTCCTATACTCCCGAACAAACAGGTATGGTTGAGCGTCGACACCGTATTATAAGAGAACTAGGTATGACTATGTTATTTCATAGTCATGCCCCTCTATATCTCTGGTTAGAAGCTTTTTCTACAGCTGTTTTTCTTCTCAATAGATTACCATCGTCTTCTCGTAATTTTAATATTCCATATTTTATGTTGCATGGGCATCATCCAGATTATACATCTCTTCGAATGTTTGGTTCCAAATGCTTTCCATACACATGGGATACAAAAAATACCAAGTTTGATCCTAAGACTGTTTTGTGTGTTTTTGTAGGATACAGTGAAAAACACAAAGGCTATAAGTGTTTTTATCCATCTACTCGCAGATTTATCATTTCACGATATGTCGTGTTTGACGAAACAGTCTTTCCATTTAAATCACCTAGCTCTTCTCCATCGGGTTCTCATGTGGCACACATTTTTGATACTTGGCTGTCATCTTCCACCTTTGCATCAGCTCCATCTGCACCAGAGTCCATTTCCCTTCCCTTGTCTCACATTCCCTTACCAACCACTGTGTCTACCTCGGTTCCTAATGCTCCTTCGCCATCCGATTCCTCCACTAATCCTGATCCACCTCTACCTCCACTGCATCATGAAGCTCTATCACCAGGTGCCGAACTTTCCACTTCTGATGTGTCTTCTGCCCCTGACGCTGTGCCTCCTATCATTATACCTGATCAATCTTCACAAACTGCCTCTGTTTCTCACCCCATGACTACTCATTCTCGGGCTGGTATTGTCAAGCCTAATCCTAAATATGCTTTGACTGTAGTTTCTTCTCCCACTATCCCTCGTGAACCAAAATCAGTCCGAACAGCTTTGTCTCATCCTGGATGGAAAAATGCCATGCTTGATGAACTCACTGCTCTTCATCAAAATCAAACTTGGAGACTCGTCCCTCGTACTCCTAATATGCATGTCATTGGCTCCAAATGGGTATTTAAAACCAAGTTTAAACCAGATGGTACATTGGACCGCCTCAAAGCTCGTCTTGTTGCAAAAGGCTATCATCAAATCCATGGTCTTGATTACACAGAGACCTTTTCTCCTGTCATTCGTCCAGGTACGATTCGTTTAATTTTAACTGTCGCTCTTGTACGGCGCTGACCTATTCGTCAACTGGACGTCAAAAATGCTTTCTTGCATGGTCATATTGTTGAAGATATATACATGACCCAACCACCAGGTATGGCCGATCCTCACTTTCCCACTCATGTTTGTAAGTTGCAACGTGCTTTATATGGGCTTAAACAAGTACCCCGTGCTTGGTTTGATAGACTTAGTAATTTTCTACTTTCTTGTGGATTTTTTTGTAGTCTTGCTGATCCCTCTCTTTTTGTTTGTCACTCTGATCAAGGTGTACTTGCTTTGCTTTTATACGTCGATGACATGCTTCTCACGGGGTCCTCTTCTGAACTTGTTACTTCTTTTATTCACACTTTAAGTCATGAGTTTTCCATAAAGGATCTTGGCCCTGTTCATCATTTCCTTGGTGTTGTTGTCTCTCCTACATCCGATGGTCTCCACCTTTCTTAGTCTCACTATGCTCTCACAATTCTTGAGCGGGCTAATATGTTGGATTGCCGACCCATGTCTACTCCGCTGGATGTCAAACTTCACCCTTCTGTGTCGGCTCCTCCTCTTCAAGACCCCAACTATTATCGTGGTCTTGTTGGGGCTCTTCAGTATCTCACACTTACGCGACCTGATCTCTCCTACAGTGTTAATTATGTCTCGCAGTTCATGCATGCGCCCACGATTGCTCACTTGAAGTTAGTCCACCGCATTCTTCTGTATTTCAAAGGCACGCTCTCCACTGGTTTACATCTCACATCCAATACCTCGCTTACTTTATCTGCCTTCTCTACGCCGATCCGGGCCATTGTCCTTATACTCGACGCTCCACTACCGGCTACTGTATCTTTCTTGGGTCTAATATCATCTCGTGGTGTGCAAAAAAACAACATACCATCTCGCGTCCAAAGACCGGTTCGAGTATTGGGCTATGGCTCATACCGCTGCTGAGCTTACTTGGCTTTCTTATCTTCTTAGTGATCTTCGCATTTGTGGTTCCACCTCTCCAACTCTCTACTGTGATAACATCAGTGCTCTTTATCTGACTATTAATCCAGTTTTCCATGCTCGAAGTAAGCATATTGAACTGGATTATCATTTTGTACGTGAACGTGTTGCTCGTGGACTTCTTATCACCAAACATATTCCTTCGACTCATCAGGTTGCTGATCTCTTTACCAAATCTGTCCCAAAGACCATCTTGGCTCACTTTCTTCCCAAACTGTGCCTCCAGCCCCGGCTCAGTTTGCGGGAGGGTATTGGCAAACCTGATTTTATTGGAGAAAAGAAAGACTTGGATGCTGTTGGCAAACCTGATTTTATTGGAGAAAAGAAAGACTTGGATGCTGATGCCATGGCATGTAACTTTTCATGCCACAGCATCGAGTAAGGAGAAAAGAAAGACTTGGATGCTAATGCCATGGCATGTAACTTTTCATGCCACAGCAAGTTGACAGAATTACGGAAAAGAAAGGATTATGCAAATCAGATCATTCAGATCAGGGATATGATTGGATTATGCAAATTAGATTATTCAGATCAGGGATATAATTGGATTATGCAAATCAGATTATTCAGATCAGGGATATGATTGGTGATGAAGATTTCTAGGAGTAACAATTTCCTACATTTATGGTAATTCAGTTGATAGTGGAAATTACAATCAATCTATATCTTTCCTCAGCATTAGTGGCTAGTTTTACGGAAGTAATTTAAGCAACAAACAAGCATTATATATTCAGCTTCTTGTATTTTGTAAAGTAGTTAGGAAGCAATAAAAAAAACCCTTGAAAGTCTTCTTCAATTCTATTTTTCTTCTGTATAAACTTGCAGCGCTAGGCTGGTTGCATATTTGATTCTTAGTCTATAGATCAAAATAAATTTTATGTTAGTCTATAGATCAAAATAAATTTTATGTTATATCTAAAAATCTTTAGAACAAAACTGTAAGTGTGTAATTGAAGAGTATATGTATTTCAACAATCGTTGTATCATATAAGATTGTGTAATTTAATACATTTAAGATAAAATTCTCAATTTTTTCGCAAAGTTTTACATATGGAGGTGGTCAAAGAAAAAAACATTAGATAATTTGTTTTATTAGGCTAAATACGAATACGAAAATTAGAATTAAGAATTCAAATTTGTTTCTACAAAAATTTAAGATGTGTATAAATTAAATTTTGAAAATACATTTTTTTACTTTTTAAAACACTTTTGTGCTTTTTAATATATTTTTCATATCACGACTATTATTTTAAAAAATACAAAAATGTGTTTTAAAATATAATTTATATACATCTTTAAATTCAGTACTGTGTAAGAATTTTTTCATTTGTAACAAAAAACTAAATGCAACCATTAGTTCAAAAAGCAATGTGAATTAGGAATCATTCCATATATGTTTTAACTTCTAACGAATCCCCAACTCCCAAACCCAAAAAAAAAAAAAACAAAGAACTCCACAAACATTAACTAGACACGAGTGAACAGTGATTCGTCCTGTGACATAAACGATCATTCCAAAATTAACTTAGTATATCTTAAGTGACAAGTTGAGACGAAAATAACGAGGTGGATCATAAATGAAAAAAAGTAGAGGTTGAACACTAATTTACATATCACTATCACAATTATTACTCAAAGTATTTCACGTCTTCGTAAGTATTAATACTGACTTGTTTTTCACGGGTTTGACATTGTCTAAATAGCAACTAAGCAGTCCATGTACGTTAAAATCTTCGAAATTCTCCTTCTCTTCTATGCTTCTTTCTTTTGTCCTAACGAAAAAATTGAAACAATGGCAGTGGCACTGCCGGCCTATGCAACAACCGAATCAATTCCAGCAACAACATAGAGAATATATATACTTCCAATCACAGAATTCCTTCAATCACCCTTTTGATTTCACACACAAGAACTCTATTTTTTCCTTTTTTCTTTTTTTCTTTTTAACACACTCAAGTCTCAGTTTGAAGTAAACTTTGGAAGATAAATGAAGAACAAGTTTGCCCTTTGTTTTAGGCCGGTGGTAATCGAAAGTGGACAGATCAGTGATAGTACTACAGCAGTTTCTAAAGATATTATTGTTGCAAAGGTTAAGAAGAACAATGGAATGGTATCGCCACCATCAATGAGCCCTTCACTTTTGAAGAATAGCGGTGGGAATTCTGTTCAGATCCCTCCTTTTCCTCAACCTAAAAATCATTCAAGGAAAACCCTTTCAAGGGTTCTCAAAACCATCTTATTTGAGTCTCCTCCTGTAAGTTTTATTCCCAAAACTTTTTTTTTTTGGTTTGTAGTTGGTAGATCAATGGAATTTTTTATTTTTTTTTGGGTATTTTGGGTGCAGAGAATGAGGATTCAAGGTGGAAAGATTCGTGAAATAACATTAATCCAAGAAAAGGCTTATGACTTCGAAGGAAGGAAAACTCATTTGGAGAAAGTGGAAGATCATAAGAGGAAGAGAGAAGCCAATATTATCAGGGAAGATAGCAAAATAATCCCAAGTATTTCTTCATCTTCTTCTTCACCTTCATCATCATCTATTGGAACCAGTTCATTATCATTATCATCTGATAAATCATCAAAAGATTTCAAGTCATTGTCCGCGAAAAGATCCCTAGAAAGATCAAGGTCCAATACTTCACTCGATAAGAAGAAACAAGCAAAGATCACGAAAACAAATCATGCCAAAGCCTTGGATTCATCATCTTCTTTATTTTCATCATTAAGTTGTGAAGATAAAGACATGGTTTTATATTGGATGGTTTTGGCCTTATTATCCCTTATATTATGGGGTAAAATTTTTGCAATACTATTGGCAACGTTGTGGCTATATTTTATTATTCCTTGTCGGAGAATTGGCCTTCATCAGCACATTAAGCCGGAAAATATTTCCGTTCCGTTGCCAGAGATAGAGACATCTACTACTTCTTCTAGGGAGTATGAGAAGAAAGTCATCATGGAAGGATTGCTTGAGAGGAAACCACTTCTGCCACACAAAGCATTAAATCTTTGACGTGTTTTATATGTGTAGTATACGTTTTGCTATCATTTCCTGCATGTAATTTAAAGCAGTGTTGTTGAAAGTAGGCGCAAAATTAAATCCGTGAGTAAATTCTTCTCTTTTTCATCGTTGACAATTTTGGAAAGGGTGCACTGAGAACTGAAAACTGAAAATATAGTTAATTAATTTACATTATTTGTTCAAATTTTGTGGGGTTTTTTTTTTCCCTTTTTTAATTTGGTTCATATTTACAAGTTAAATATACTCGGCAGATTAAATTAACTAAGCTAACTTTTTTTTTGGTTTTGTGTGTATTGAATATTGGAAAGACTATCTTGGACAAAGTATATATATATATATATATATATATATATATATATATATATATATTTGGTTTAAAGTGACATTTGTGCTAGATATAAAGGATCAAATTATTTTGTCCTTGTTCTGTTATTTGTGATAAGAAAATTCTTTTAATCGAATAATATTCTTTTAATGTTAAGAATATTGTAAATTTGCGTTAGTTTAATAATTAATAAAGAAGATTTCTGTGTGAAAATCTATAAAGGAATTTTTGAAATTTAAATCTCTGAAATTAAATTTTGATAAAACTAAGTCCAATGATAGTACGAACCGCAAAGTAAACTAGCCCATCAAGCTCTTTAATCAATTTATGCTTCTAATTTTTATTGCCAAATATTAATTTGCACTATTTTTGTATAAACATTCACACACGTCTGTGCATGCACGTGTATATATTTTCAACTCAAAGTGTTTCAAGTTTTTTCATTTTCCTTTTTTTTTTTGGCAATTATCTTATCTATGATCTCTTTAGGCAAGTCTGTGAAGATAATTAAATAATCAAATGGATAAATGCAACTTTAACTACCACCTTTTTATTTCCTTCAGCCTTAAGTGTCGCAATAACATAGCACTTCCTTTTCTTTTCTTTTATTTTTCCTTTCTTTCTTTTTTTATTTTGGGTGGACTAAAGAGAGTGTAAGGGGTTCACAAAAAAAAAATGATAATAATAAAAAAATAAAAATGCATATACCCACTGTATTCTTATTTTTAGTGAAGTAAACTAATTATATAATTAATTTTATTTTTCCTCCTATTATATATTTAAACTATTCTGCTAATTTATAAACTATTTATTCTAATTGTATATAATTGCACAATTCTATTTAGTGCAACAAATACATAAAATATTTTCTCGTGCCTCACATTAAATCATATATCACTATTATTATTGCTGATCAATTACTTTTTCTCCATAAAAGATGTCCTCCAAAACCAGTAGAACCAACAAACACACAGATGGTTTAAAAATTAACATAATTCAAGTGGCACAAGTGCATCAATCTTGACAAGTGCCAAAGGCCAACGCCACGAGTTGTAATATAAAGTGAAAGAAAAAAAGGAAGGGGAAAAAAACATAAAGCAAGAAAAGAGAAAAGAGAAAAGAAGTAGAATCTAAAATATATTGGAAAGCAAAGTTTTTACGCACTGGGAAAAGATATCTACTAATATATTATCTTTGAGCTTCCGTTTTGATTGAGCAAATCGAAGTTTGTTGTTTGAATCTAATCAGGCACTTTGTCTGTCCACTTATGCAAAGCTATTGCACTTGGATAGGCAGTGAATGCCCTGGGAAGAAAGGATTGATGATGTTAAAGCATGCATTAATTAATATTTGCTGAATTAGTATTGCCAATGGTGTAAATTAATGGAATGAAAGTTATAGGTTTTTATTTTTGACAATTTTATACTATTATAATTCAATTCCATATTATTATATACAAAAATAGCCTGACACATTCATTCAGAATAATTTTAAATTTGACCTTTCAATTTTAACAATACAAGACTGACCTTTTCAATTTGTAACAATTATAGCCTTAAAATTGATGGCGTGGTCAACCTACCAACCATTAAAGTTGGAAAAAAGACAAAAAAGCCCTCCGATATAAAGCATATATTTTAAAATTCTAAAATAAATTTTTAAAAAGAAAAAAAATACAAAATTTAAAGACAAAAATTTAATAAAATTATTTACACTATATAATAAATTTTTTTAAATAAAAAAAATAAAATTTTAAAATGAAAATTTAATAAAATTTAGAGACAAAAATGACAAAAAAATTTGAGGTTAAAAAATAAAGTATCTATAAAAAAAATTGAAGTTAAAAATCAAAGTATCATATAATAATTTTTTGTCTATTTGCATTAAAATTTTTAACAAAATTTTACATAATTTTATTAAATTTTTTCTTTTAAAAAGTTAATAAAAAATTTTAACTATATCAATTTTGTGTCATTTTTGTCTTTAAATTTTATTAAATTTTCATCTTTAAATTTTATTTTTTTGTTTAAAAAAATTTATTATATAGTGTAAATAATTTTATTAAATTTTTGTCTTTAAATTTTGTATTTTTTTTCTTTTTAAAAATTTATTTTAGAATTTTAAACTATATGCTTTATATCGGAGGGCTTTTTTGTCTTTTTTCCAACTTTAATGGTTGACTGGGTTGACCCACGTCATCAATTTTGACCGAGGCTATAATTGTTACAAATTGAAAAGGTCAGGTACTGTATTGTTAAAATTGAAAGGTCGGGCTAAAATTGTTACAAGAGCCAAATGTCAGGCTATTTTTGTATATTATCCCTTATATTTATAATAATATTTTTATTCTATAATTGCGTTTATAATAATATTTCTATTTTATATGCCTCAATCAACATATGTGAATCCGTATGTAACTCCCTTTTTGGTACTCCGGGAGTTAACACTATGCACATGTCATGATGAGAGTAATGAATGATACTCAGGTCTTTTCCAATAATAGCACATTCGAACACAAGTTTACAAATATAACATCCATATAAAATTATTTGTAAAACTAGTAGGTTAACGTATTTTGATTAAATGAAAATATCTGAATGACTTTCTATTTACAAATATAACATTTGTATAAAACTAGTGCTCGACTTTGTAGGTTGTGCTTGTCCTTGTGCTCGAAGCCATGTATCATACACGGGACTCACATTATTTAATTTTCTTCAGAATCTTTATAAGGTTCGTTTAGATACATCTGGAGTCCGTTTTGGACAATTTTAGTGATGTTGGATTCAGTTTTTCATTATCTACATTTTGATATGTGATTTGCATATTTTATGACATCATTATACTTGTAAAAAATTAAATTGAATATAATTTTATACTAAGGTCGAACACAAGGTCAAGCTTGACCTTGTGTTCGACCTTTTATTGCTCGATCTTTTACTGCTTGACCTTTTACTGCTCGATCTTTAAGATTTAGCACAAGGTCAAGTTTGACCTTGTGCTAGACCTTTTAGATCAAGTTCAACCTAGTGATCGACCTTTTACTGCTCAATTTAAAAGAGTGTTTTTAAACGCGATGTTTCTCATCTTTTATAAATAGAGAGTTATTTAGGTCTTTTCACTTGGTTAAACTACATTGATATGTTAGTTTCGCAAAAAAAATTATACCGTTGCTAGTTTCGCAAAATTCGTATAAAAAGGTGCTATTTTTGCCATTAACCCATGATACTCTAGACATTTTCTTTTTGCAATATTCTTTTATTTTAAATACAGTAATTATATTTATCGTAAAAACATTTATTCAAGTTTATCGTTACCGTGATTAACATGTATTCACATGAAAAAGTAACACTTAACCATTAGACTAATTGTTACCTGTTAACTCTTGCCATGTCGATATTATTTCAATCACGAAAGGTTTTCTAATTTTTCATTGTGTGTTTCTTCACCCTTTTGAAAGTTTTTGTTATATTAAAAAATGAGTTTATTTTTAAAACTTTTTGTTATTTCAAAAGAAAAAGTTTGTTTTCAAAACTTTTTATTATTTCAAAACAGGTTTTTGTCTTTAAAATTTTTCATTGTTACCAAAATAAAAGTTTGGTTTCAAAAGTTTTTGTTATCTCAAAAAAAAAAAATTTGTTTCCTTTCAAAAGTTTTCATTATCTCGAAAAAAGAGTTTGACTTTAAAAGAAATTACTATAATATTTTTACTAATAATAACTACACATAAAGTAAAATTTAAAAGTGATAATAAAAATAAAAAATTATATATTTAATAATACACTAAATGTATTATATCTTATAATTTAAAAAATATATATATATTCATATAAAGGTAAACTCTTTTTTTGAATAAAGAATTTCATATGATTTAAACCCTATCATTAATCAACGTCTAAAACTCTATAAGACCCTCCAAATGCTGTTCCTAAATCACAATAATATTTTTTCTTTCTAAAGTTTACTTTAATTACTAAACAATATCATTAATTTTATCACACCATCGCTATCTCTCTCTTTTTTTCTTTTTTCTTTTTAATCTTAAAAAAGTCCATTTCCATTTTGTCGTTCAGCTCGTAGCATTTGCAAATAAATTTGATTAATTTGAATCATAATAATTTTGTACTTATTAATTTGAATAATAATCTTATCTCCTTTGTGGAAGATGACAATGGCTAGTTCGGTACTCTCGAGGCAGTCGGAGGAAACAGTCTTGATGATATGACTAAACAAGTTTAGCCTTTTGTTTTTGGGTTGAGGAACATGAAAACGTTGTAGAGTGAAAAAAAAAAAAAAAAAATTGGAGTGGGTAGAAAATAAGAATAAAGGTTAATGTGTGGTAATGATTGTTAAGCGAGGAAGAAAGATAAGTGGGTGATAATGGTGGTGTAAGCATTTTTCTTTAAAAAAAAAAATCCTTTGTTGAAATTATGCAAGGAAAAAAAATTGAAATTACAAGAATCATTGGGTAATTGTATCACTGAATCTAATGAGGGTATCAAAAATAATTTCGATTTCATGTATTCTGGTAAATAAGGAACCAATTGATTTGATACGATTTCATTAAGAAGATGAACTAAATTAAATTGTCAAATTTAAACGGAATTGGAAAATTTCAAATATTAAGAACCAAATTAAAATTTCCCGGACGATTTTATAGGTCTTGTTTAATAATCTTGAAAAGGAAAAAAGGACCAATTGTCAAAAATAAGATTAAATTCCAAAAATAGTCTTTTATATTTGGTCGTAAAACCTTTTTATTCCCTATATTTTAAAATGATATTTTTAATTTTTTATATTTAGTTTAATAATTTTTTTGTCCCTAACATTAAAATAACCTTTTTCAATCTATTACATTTTTATCTCAAAAATTTTTTAATCCGTAATTAGTTTCCCTGATAGTTCCCAATTAAATTGATCACTTCTCTTTCACTTGAGATTACTTATGAGTGTATGACTTACTTAAAAGAATGAGATAAAACAGAATCTCTTCTTGATCCTTTAGCATTAAAATATAATCTTTATTAACTATTCTCAAAAGAAATAGCCAGAACAGAGAAAAAGTTAGACAGCAGTAGAACCAAGATAAGATATATAGTTAAGTCTAGTTTCTAAATCAAATACAATCCAATAGATAGAGCAAGTGAAATCTAATGTCTAAAATAAATCCAAATAAAACAGCATATGCTACATAAGTTGAACCAAAAAGTAATAGTCACTTGAAAACTCTAGTGTATTGGTGCATTTATAAATATATAAGTTATAACAATAAAAGAATTTCGGGACCTTTATTTTTCAAGTAAGGCGTAAATAGGAACACCCATGTAATAGATTAAGAATACTATTGTAATGAAAACAGTTGTAATAATATAAAAATTTCAAAACATAAAAACAAAAAAACAATCTGTTTTATTTAAAACAACATCATTTTAATAAAACAGAGTCCCAAAAAAAAGGTCCTCAAGTGCACTACTCGTGAGAATCAAACTAAAAAATTGGCAAGGATTGATACTTCTGTACATATTACACATGACAATAATATGTTATACTAGAACTGAAAATGGCTGTGGCAATTTAAATTTCTTTTGGTACATTTGTGGCCACTAGGAATGGATGCCATATTTTTGTTATTTGTGATTTTATTTTTAAAATCACAAATGAGTTTATGAGAATGACATATTAAAAAAATTAGCCAAAAAAAGATAATGTTTAAAATAGTAAAAATAAAACATTAAAAAGATTATTTTAATGTGAAGAACTGAAGAAATTATAAAACTAAATGTGAGGAGTTAAAAATATATATATAAAAAAATACTAAATGTAAGAGATTATTTTTGTCATTTAGTCTAAAAATAATTTGGCTCATCGTAAAACAGCAGCAGCAAAACCCCACCTTTCCCCCTGCCTATATTTGACCAATTGATAGCACCTGTATAATAGATTTGTTCCCAAATACTATTTCTTCAAGACTTCAACTTCTGCCTTTGGCTTAGTTATGTAATTTTCAGATGAAACATTACGAGAATTTTTCCTGGCACAACAAAATAAAAGCAACCAACCATCTTCCCATGGTAGCCAAATTTGACCATATCTTTGGACCCATTCCACCAGTTCTCTCAGGTCAATCCTGATCATTTGGCAAAGCAGCCAAGCCAAGTCCAAGGCATCTTTCTCGTGTGGGAAGATAATTTCAATATTGATGCATCCAAATGCAATCCTTCACACTGCAGACATACTGCCGCTAGAAAACATTCCTATCATGACAAGTTTGAGAGCATAAAGATCCATGTTAAAGCATAAAATGTAGTCTAATGGTTAAAGAACTGATTCTCATGATAGAATGTAGGTTAAGGGTGACGGTGATCAGGTTTGGGCAACCATTCGCCAAAAATACAGGTTTTCACAAAGTCGTAAAATAAGTCTGATGCTTGCCCAGTGTGGGAAAGTTAAGAAAGTTGATGACGTGATGACAGAGGAGCCAGCGACCTAATCCCCCATAAATGGCAACTTTAACTGTTATGATTTTAAGGTAGTGAAATTACTTGTCGATAAGTTCTGACCCACACGTAGGTTCAATTCTATCCGTCCCATTCTTCTTTTCCTATCTCCATCTTCATTTTTGAAAAAGAAAGAAATTAAGTGCATCATGAAGGACTGTTTATCAATACACCATGAGATCTCTCTATTGCACACTCCCAAACATGTTTGAAAATGGATTTGAAAGCACATAACAGCTGTTATCAAGAAAAATGACTGCCATAAGAACATCATTGGTGCTGGTCACGACCAAATATGATAACATACAGGAGTAAAACTCCACCCTTTACTGGAAAAAACAAATCTCGTCACTTGTACATATTGAACAAAACACATATGAAATTCATCTTGAATCCACTCTCAATTATGTTAACACTAATGAAAATGTTCTGCAAAAGAAGGAGATAATGAATTAAAAGCATTACATTTCAAATAAAATGCTTATACATTACAAAGGGAATTAGCCTTCAAACGGATCCAAAACTAATAGTTCAGATTATAGCATCTCGATGGAAACTGAAGATAGAAAGCCAACCCAATGACTTGAGGGCTCACAAGGAAGGAAAAGAAGTTGTGAAAATAATTTACTTAGATGGACAATTCCAAACTATGTACTATACTTCTATATTTCATATTATAAATATATAAATATATACACACATTAAGTTAGATGCTAAAATAAATAACTTCCTTTTAGGATTGTGAACCTTTTGATGACACTGTGCTCTTGGAATATGTTGAAGAACTAGAATTCTTGCTTTGTACATCTGAACTCTGGTTCGATGATGGCTCATTGAAGAAAATTATATGCTCTTGGTTGTCCAAAAAGGTTTGGAGTGGCCGTGGAATAGGAGGTATATTAACATCCAAGAACCCTTCAAGAATCTGAACCACCTGACCCATGGATGGCCTATGGTCTTCAATATCTTGAATACACCAACATGCCACTTTACATAGTCTTAATACCTCTGCTACATCAGCCATCCCTTCCAATTTAGGGTCTAACAAGCTCAGGATGTCACCTTCATCAATTAACACTCGTGCAGCCGAACTAGGGAAAAATCTCACTACCCCATCCTCATAACTCTCTGAATTTCGCCTTCCTGATATAAATTCAAAAAGCATCATCCCATAGCTATAAACATCGGCTTTGGCTGTAATGGCTACTCCAGATATCCACTCTGGTGCAAGATAACCTCTTGTCCCTCTCATAGTAGTCAAAACGCGACTAAAATCCCGTCCCATGAGCTTTGCTAGACCAAAATCTGCAACTTTTGGACAGAATTCAGCATCTAGAAGAATGTTTTCTGGCTTAATGTCACAGTGAATGATGACTTCCCTACACTTCTCGTGGAGATAAGCCAACCCTCTCGCAGTTCCTAGAGCAATTTGGTACCTTGTTTTCCAGTTCAAAAGCCTAGATTCGTTGTCATGGAAAAGATGGGAATCCAGAGAACGGTTTTCCAGGTATTCATACACCAGCAATTTCTTAGCTCCTTCAGAGCAAAATCCTCTGAGCCTTACAAGATTAAGGTGTTGGATTGTCCCAATTGTGCTAACTTCAGTACGAAATTGCTTCTCTCCTTGGCTGATGCTTTCAAGCTTCTTCACAGCTATGACACTTGAATCATGCAAACTCCCTTTAAATACTGAACCAAAACCTCCAACTCCCAAAACCTCGGAGAAATTTTTGGTTGCACTCTGCAAGTCTTTGTATGAAAATGCCACTAGTGAACCTTCCGCAGCTCTTCCAGAACCAACCACTCTACTTTGACGTCTCCGGATTACAAACAGAATAACACCCAAGAGGACTAGCACAAGAATAACAGATCCAGCAACAGCACCAATCAAAACCGCTGAGTTATTCTTGCCACTTGAAAACTCAGAGGCAGCAAGCCTAATGTAAATTGTTGTTCCACTATTATCATCTGCTGAAAGTTGTTGGAGATTCAAGAGGCTCCCATTCCAAACAGAGCATCCATTGCCACCATAAGCATAAGCCGTGCAAGAACAAGTACTCAGACATCTGGATTCACATTCAGCAGCACTCCCAACGGTCAAAGACTGAGAATGCTCAGGTAAACTCACCTGTTGGTACATCCAAAACTTATCTTTCTCCCCATTACCACTGCCATTATTTCCACATTGCAAGTCCATTCTCCTCACACAGCCACCAGAAAAATCATTCAAATTCCAATCTAGATCCGACTTATGAGTGAAACCCTGCAAACAGTTGCAGAATGGCAATGAATTTTCATTACAAACTCCAAATTCCCCACAATAAGCATAAACTTCACACTGTTGCCTAGGTTGAGCCCAAAACATGTTCCACTGCTTGGTAGCCTCCAACCAAGAAAGTTGCTTGATTTGCCCTGACACATCCATTACGAACCTAGATATGATTGCTGGATTGTAGAGGCTATATGTGAAGTAAGACTCATTCGCATTATCAATATAGCTAAAATTGTAAATATAATTCAACCTCATTTCAGGAACTAAGCTGAAAAGTTTACTCTGTTCATTCCAAGCTCCACTAACCCAATACTGTTGAGACCTATTCCACTTTATCACATACTGATTAGCACTTGGATCAAGCTCAAGAGAGAAAAGACCAGGTGCAGGATCTTCAGAATTCTTCCATGAAGTTAAAATCTGCAGTTTCCTTGTAACTTTATTATAAGCAAGCTTGCCACCGGGCAACCAGGTATCAGTTGGGTTATCAAAACTCTGCCAAATTGGCGAAATTGAACTAGAATTTAACAAACTTGATGACACTTCAGTCAAAACCAAATTACCTTCAACCGAGAGAACAGCAATGACAGGACCTGAACTTGTGGAATTTACATTTGTAGACCAAATGGGCTTCTGGGTTTCATCCAAAAGTACCAAATTATTATCTCGAATTGTGAGGGCTGAAGAATATTTATCTTTTACAGGGGTTTCCCTGTTAGCAACCCAAACTATAGTTTGCTCACTAACTTTCTTGTACCATATTCCTATGTAGAAGTTGGAAGAATTACCTCCTTCGAAGAATCCCAGTTCAAAGTTTCCATCTTTGGAGATAATCGTCTGGTCACCTGAGAGGGATTGATTAGCAGAAATGGTGTCTGCTCCAAAAGATATACGGAATATCAAAGAAAGGCACAAAAAGAGCAAAGAAAGCATCAAATTGATCCCGACTTTTTTGGTTCTCATAGTTTTACCAAATTTTTTGTAGGCAACCTAAGAAATACAGAAAAGAATGAAAAAGAAGAAGAAGAAGAAGAAGAAGAAAGGAATTAGGATTTTTGCTCAGATCACCTGAACAGATGATGGTTGAAGATATTTGTGCAATATGAAAGGACTTCATGGCTGCGGAGTGCGGACCGTGAAAAGTCTTCTCCAGTAAAATATGACTTGTGAAGTGACAATTTCGCCCTTCATGTAAAGTTTAGTTTACTTTATCCAGGAAAATTCAACATAATTTAATTACTTGTTCATGGCACAGAATTGAATACTATGTTGTTTTTTTAATTTAAAAAATATGTAAAATGATTGAATCTCAAGAGTGGAATTTTACCCACAAAACAAATTGGCTTACAAATTGGAATGAAATTTAGGATATGGCAGTTCATAAATTAAAAAGAATAGCTAAAAAATAGAACAATACATACAAAATTATAAGAAAAATCAAATTCTCCTTTGTTTTTTTTTTTGGGCAAAACTTTTCTTGTATCATATTTGTCGCCGTATCAAACAAAACAAATTTTCTTGTCTCATGTTTTCTTTCTCTGTTATTTCTTTAAAACTATTTTAATTTCTTAATTTAATTATCCCACAATGAATGAATATCGATATTACAGTAAGATCTTAAATATTTTATTTTAAAAAATTGATTAGAATCTCACTCATTGTAGTGCTAGACGTCCTTATTAATATGTATATACCTTTCATTTATTTTTTTTAAGAGAAAGGTACTCTTCATTAAATTATATTTCCTTCATCTTAGAAAATACTCCAATTTTCAAAGTATATAAATTATTAAAAATTCTGAAATATAACATATTTAATGCATAACTAATTATTCAATTTTACACTAATATCTTTAATTTTTAATTATGAAATATATCCATTATTACTTAGTCCCTTCATCCAAAAAAAAAAAGTCACTTTAATTTAATATTACTTTTTCTAAATTACAAGTTACAATACACTTAATACACCATTAAAAGTATAATTTTTTATTTTATCTTTATTTTTTAATTTAAATTATATATTGTTATTATTAATAAAAATAATACAAAAATTCCACCAAAAAGTTGACTTCTTTTGAAGCAAAGAAAATTTTTGAAATGTAATTCTTTTTTGAGATAGAGAGAGTATTAAAAATATTATAGAAATTTTAGTTAAAAGTGAATTTGTTTTTTAGAATAAGAAGAAAAGTTGAAAATATTCTCTTTTCTTCTTGGTTGGAGGTGAGGAGTATTAGAAAATAGCACCCTCCCCATTCTAAAAAAGTCTAATTTTGAAAATTTTATTTATTCTAAAAAAAGTTTACTTTTAAAGTGAAATTTATATATTATCTTTATGAATAATAATATTATATAACTTAGATTAAAAAATAAATATAAAAATATAAAAATATAAACTTAATGATATACTTAGTGTGTTGTATGTTAAAATTTTAAAAAATTTATATTAAATCAAAAATAAGTTTTTTTAGATTGAAATAGTATTTTAAAGGATAAGGGTAATTTGGTCATTTAAAATGAAAACTAAAAGCGGTGCAACATGGTCAAATTCACGTGGGGGAGAAAAAGTCAGGAAATAGATTTTTCATCAGTTATCATTACTCTAATCGACTCCAGCTTTGCGCACTTAAGAGTCTTAGACCACCCAATTCCCATTGGACCTCCCAAACTCAAAATACAATTCATTTACTTCTTTTTTCCATGTATTGGACAGTTTTCTTAACAAATTTGCATCAGTTGTGGCCCGCCATGACCTGAAGTAGTCAATTGCCAGTTAGCCACCACCGAATGCATCTGAATAGTAAATTAGCGAAATCGGTCCCCGTTGGAGTGCGCTATATTTGAGAAAAGTTGTATTAAAATGTGTAAAAAATTTAATAAATTTTTTTATAAAAAAATATTTTGAAAGATAAAATAGGAATTTTTTTTTAAAATTACGTGAGAGTAATTTAAGTAGAAAAATTTAAATTTTAAAATTTGAAATAAAAATATGTTTAAATAGTTTATTTTTATTTTAAAAAATTTAAATTTTTGTTCATTTATAAACAAAAATAACTTGTCCAAACATACAAGGTTTTTATTTATAAAAAATTAATTTTTCTTAAACAAAAACAAAATATTCAAATATATTTTAATTTTAAAATTTAAAATTTAAATTTTCTCACCTAAATTTTTTTCATATAATTTTTTAAAAAAATTTCTCCTATTTTCCCGTCCAAATTACTTTTATTACTTTCTTTTATTAAAAAAATTATTAAAATTTTTATATATTTCAATATAATTTTTGTCAAATAAACACGATCCAAGCGAATCACAACTTGCCAACATGCGACCACATGCGCATATGCATCCGAACGTGGACTGCATCTTTTTGTTCTATTATTGCGGTGTATGCAAGTCCTCGTTTATTGACGGTGTATGCAACTCCTCCGCCAAAAGTAATATATATATATATATATATTTTTTTTGGTCTAAAAATATTAATGATGAGTACTTGAACTCGTAATTTAAAGATTGAGTAAATTACATCTACTACTCTTATAGTTTGTGTAAATTATCAATCGACGTAAATTATTAATCGAATTATAAGATTTGATAAAACTATCAATAATCTCTTAAATTTGATAAATTCATAACATTTAACTCCTTCAATCAACTAAATTCATAACATTTAACCTCTCTAAATTCATAACATTTAGCCCCTTAAGGGAGTATTGATAGTTTTACCAAATCTCAAAATTCGATTGATAATTTACACAAACTATAGGGATAGTAAATGTAATTAACCCTTAGAGATTTCATAATTAACAAGTGTAATTGACATTAAATTTTTATAAAAATATGTTTTTATCATTTTGAATTTAGGTATAAATATACTAAGATCACCTTAGGTAGAAAAGAAAAAATTCTAACTCTTATATTTTACTACTTTTGGTTATATAATAATCATAAAATTAATTTAAATATTGGAAATTTGGAATGACTCACTTTCGTTCGACATCCAAAACTTATCTTTCTCCCCATTACCACTGCCATCATTTCCACATTGCAAATCCATTCTCCTCTCACAGCCACCAGAAAAATCATTCAAATTCCAATCTACATCCGACTTGTGATTGAAACCCTGCAAACAGTAGCAGAAGGGCAATGAATTTTCATTACAAACACCAAATTCCCCACAATAAGCATAAACTTCACACTGTTGCCTAGGTAGAGCTATAAACACGTTCCACTGCTTGGTATCCTCAAAACAAGAAAGTTGCTTGATTTGCCCTGACACATCCATTACGAGCCTTGATATCATTGCTGGATTGTTGGTGCTATATGTGAAATAAGTCTCTTTCGCATTATCAACATAGCTAAAATTGTAAAAATAATTCAACCTCATTTCAGGAACGAAGCTGAAAATTTTGCTTTGTTCATTCCACTCTCCACTAGACCAATACTGGTGAGTCCTATTCCACCTTATAACATATTGATTAGCACTAATATCAAACTCGAGAGAGAAATGGCCAGGTGCAGGATTTTCAGAATTCTTCCACTACAAGAAAAAATCATTTTTCCGACGGACAATTTCCGACGGCAAATCAAGGTTTCCGTCGGAAACCTGCAGATTTCCGACGGTTTTCCGTCGGAATAATGGTCGTTGCAAAAAATTTTCCGGCGGTCAACCGTCGGAAAATTGTTAATTTCCAACGGAGATCCGTCGGAAATTATCAGAAAAAATAATAAAAAAAAAATTCCGACAGATATCCGTCGGAAATTTAATAATTTTTTTTTTTAAAAAATAAATTCCATTTTAACAAAAAACTAAAAATTCGATAACAAGCATATATTTTCACAACTGGAACAAAAGTAGGCAGCATCATAACTCATTCATCAAAATCTATCCAAAACCAAAGTCAACTAAACATTGTTGCCGATCAAGAATTTGAAATATCATGTCACAAACTAAATAATCTATGACTGGATTTTTCAACCATTTCCTCAGGTAGATATCCATTCAACCATAAACTGATTAGGAGTTCACCTGACAGATTAGATCTCCAATGAATGTCAAAAATGCAGATGTGACGGCTTTAGTCCACACAGGATATGTCTCAAGAAGTGACAGGTACCTTGAAAAGAGAAAAGAATCAATTTAAATGCAAAGTTGATTAGGTTGTCCAAGCACAGAAGAGATGAAGCTCAGATCGATCAAAAAAGGTTTGAAAAGGACATTACTTGAAAACAAGATTAATATGCAGTTCAATGTCATAAAATTTGTAGAAACCAGGAGAACCCTCTCCCAATTTCCATCACTTTTACTCATCAATGCTGAAGATCAGTCATGTGATGCTCAATATTTGCCGGAAGGACAAGATATTACAAAATAACAGATGTTGAAGTTATGCAGAGACTTAAATCTATCTGAAAATATCAACATTATTTGTTTAGACGTGTTCAGCAACACTAGCTTTAGGAAATACAGGTAAATCATATATCTACTAAATGCTCCTTCGCTATGACATTATGCCCAAAGGTAAATATTCAATTAAAATCAGATCAAAATAAGATAATCCAATGGCCACCAAAATCAACTCTTTTTTTTTTTTAAGTTTTTTGAGAAACCATAACACAGGCCAGAATCAAATGCATAAGCTGGCCTGAGCACCCAAGTGTATTCCAGAATTTGAAGATAAAGATCAAATTTTGTATTTCCTTAAAAAGGAATTCAATTGGTCCAGACCACTGATCATAAATCTTAGAAGCTCCAAGTGAACCTTTTGCTGCCAATATTATAGTACGAAACGTAAATCAAAAGCTAATCACCAAAAAAAATTCATCTTTCTTTCGAACGAATTCTTGATTAGCATGCTAAGATAGAAAAATACAAACACACACACACACAAACACACACACACACATTAAAAGCATAACTACAAATCCTCAACTAAACCAAAGAAGAAAAACGCTAACTACTTCGATGGGGGCGACGGTGCTTTCGGACTGGCGGTTAGCGACGGACGGCGGCAGGAGTGGCGGCGATGGAAGGACTGAACAATCGCCAAAAAAATCACCGAAAATTTGGGGGGGCAGGTGGGAGGCGGGAGGGGCGGGCGGGAGGGAGGGGGAAAGGGGGGGGGGGGTTTATGTAGTGTCACATTTCCGGCGGATAGCCGTCGGAAAAAGTAATTTTTTTTACTTTTCGGAAGAAATTCCGACGGATTATCCGTCGGAAATTTTTTAAATATATTTCTGACGGTAATCAGTCGGAAATATAAATATTTTTTTATTTTTGTTAAAATTCCGACGGTTTGTCCGTCGGAAATGTCAAGAACTTCCGACGGATATCCGTCGGAAAATGTCGGCCCGTCAGAATTACATTTTTTAAAATATTTTTTAAAATTCCGATGGATTTTCCGTCGAAAATTTTTAAATTCCGTCGGAAATTTAACTGCCGGACTCAGTTCACTTTTTCCGACGGATTTCCGTCGGAAACTTCCGACGGATTAATGTCCGTCAGAATATTCCGTCGGAAATTTAACCTTTTCTTGTAGTGTTCCAAGAAGTTAAACTCTGTGGTTTCCTTGTAATTTTGTTATAAGAAAGCTTACCACCAGGCAACCAATTATCGGTTGGGGTATCAAAACTTTGCCAAATTGGTGAAATTGATCCAGAATTTAACAAACTTGATGACGCTTCAGTCAAAACAAAATTACCATCATCGCGGAGAACAGCCATGACAGGACCTGAACTTGTGAAATTCATATTTGTGGACCAAATGGGCTTTTGGGATTCATCCAAAATCACCAAATCACTACCTTGAATTCTGAGGGATGAAGAATATTTATCTTTTACTGGCATTTCCCTATTTGCAACCCAAACTATAGTTTTCTCACTAATTTTCGCGTACCATATTCCTATATAAAAGTTGGGAGAATTACCTGGTTTGAAGAATCCCAGTGCAAAGTTTCCATGTCTCGAGATAAGGGTCTGATCACCGGAAAGAGATTGATTAGCAGAAATGGTGTCTGCTCCAAAAGATAAATGAGATTTCGAAGAAAGGCATAAAAAGAGCAAATAAAGCATCAACTTAATGCTTATTTTTTTGGTTTTCATAGTTGCATGAATTATGTGCATACAACCAAACAAGAATGCAAGATAGAATTACAAAGAAGCAGAAGAAGAAAGGCAACAGAAATTTGCTTTTATATTATCTGAAGAATGTGTCGTGCATGATACGAATGGAGGTCATTATTGTAGGGATCTATGGACTAAGAAAATAAAGCATTAACTTGTTGCTCTCTTCTCCAGGTTAATATGACTAGGTCTATCTTCTACAGTTGAAGTGATATTTCTGCAACTGTTAAACATACAGAAAAAATCTCAATAAAATGTTAAAATGTTACAGTGATGATCACCGTGACATTTACGTCGCAGAAGTCATCATAAAATAGCTATTTAATGAGGTCTATACTTTTGTAAGTAAATGTTAACTCATTTATTGTAAAAATTAATGAAAATTTTTTTACTGAGAAGAAGAACATTGCAATTCTAGTCCCGAACAATTGAACTACTATTCAGAGTTATGAGGCGGATACTTGTACATTTATGAAAAAAATCGATACCTGTTAAAAGATCATCCTATTAGATTAAGCCAAATTCAGTAATTTATAAGTTAAAAGATCATCCTATTAGATTAAGCCAAATCCAATATGAATGATTGCTTTTTTTTCCTTTTCCTTTTTCTTATTTCTTTTCCTAAATCATGAACCATTGGCTTCTATGATCTTCATCTATCACGTTTTGATTTTTTTTTTCTTTAAAATTCTCTTAATCTTTATATTCACACTTTGTTCCTTTCTTTTTTCTTTTTTCCTTTGAAGAATCAAAGTTAAGAAGAATTCAGGAAATAAATTTAAGATTGATCGGAGAGTAAGGAAAAAGATTGTTTGGAATTGAATGAACGAAAATTGTTAAAGAACATGGCTTAGTAAAAACACTCACTCCGTCTCGAAACAAAGTTCACTTTTGATTTGGTACAATTTTTTTTTTTAAATTGCAAGATACAATATACTTAATTTACTATTAAACTTATGTTTTAATAATTTTATCCTTACTTTTTAATTTGCATTTCAATTGTCGTTATTAGAAAGACTAATATAAGAAATTCACATCAAAAGTGGATTAGAGACACTAAATTTTTGAAAGTGATTTTTTTTTAATGATGGATTTAGTAGTAATAACATAAAGCAAGAGGGGAGAAAAAAATAGAAGGAAACGAAAATTAAGAAGCATTCAATTAAACAAAAACAGAGTTTGGAGTTGAATATATGAACATTGAATAAGACAAATAGTTTATCAGCAAAATAGGAAAAGCAAAGGAAAAGGAAAAGGAAAAATAAAATGGGTAAATTACATCAAGCTCCATTGAGGTGTGACTTTATTACTAATTAATCCTTGATGTTTGAAAATATTACATTCTCTCCGTCTTTGGTCAATTCAAAAGTTAGTATTTCATTACTAAATGGAAACTAAAAGCGCTGCAAAATGGTCAAATTCACGCGGGGGAGAAAAAGTCAGTCAGGAAAAAGATTTTTCATCAGTTATCATTTCTCTAATCGACTCCAACTTTGCGCATTTAGACCACCCAATTCCCGTTGGACCTCCCAAACCCCAAATACAATTCATTACTCCTTTTTTCCATGTATTGGACAGTTTTCTTGACAAATTTGCATCAGTTGTGGCCCGCCATGACCTGAAGTAGTCAATTAGAGAAATCGGTCTCGTTCGAGTGCGATATATTTGACAAAAGTTATATTAAAATATATAAAAAATTTAGTAAGTATTTTTTTTATAGAAAAATATTTTAGAAAATAAAATAAATAATTTTTTTAAAAAAAATTATGTGAAAAAAATTTAAGTGAAAATTTTAAAATTTTAAAATTTGAAATAAAAATATATTTAGATAGTTTATTTTTATTTGAAAGAAATTAATTTTTTTCTAATTTATAAATAAAAATGACTTGTCCAAATATACAAGGTTTTTACTTATAAAAAATTAATTTTTTCTTCAACAAAAACAAAATATTCAAATATATTTTTATTTTAAAAATTAAAATTAAAATTAAAATTTTTTCATCTAAATTTTTTTTACATAATTTTTTAAAAAAAATTCCTTCTTTTCTTTCGTCCAAATTACCTTTTTTTTTTATTAAAAAAAATCATCAAAAATTTTATGTATTTCAATATAACTTTTGTCAAATAAAACACAATCCAAACGAATCACAACTTGCCAACATGCAACCACATGCGCATGTGCATCCGAACGTGGATTGCATCTTTTGTTCTATTATTGCGGTGTATGCAACTCCTCGTTTATTGACGGTGTTCATTTAGCTAAAAGTAATGTTTTTTTTTGGTCTACAAATATTAATGATGAGTACTTGAACTCGTCTCATTATGCGATTTAAAGATTGGGTAAATTATATTTACTATCCTTATGGTTCGTATAAATTATTTATTAAATTTTGAGATATGACAAAACTACCAATACTTCGTTAAATTTGATAAATTCATAACATTTAACTCATTTAATCAATTAAATTCATAACATTTTGTCCCTTAATTTATAACATTTAACCCTTTAGGGGATATTGATAGTTTTATCAAATTTTAGAGTTCAATTGATAATTTACACGAACCACAAAGATAGTAGATATAATTTACCCTTATAGATTTCATAATTAACAAGTGTAATTGACTTTAAATTCTTATAAAAATATGTTTTTATCATTTTGAATTTAGGTATAAATATACTAAGATCACCATAGGTAGAAAAGAAAAAAAATTCTAACTCTTATATTTTACGACTTTTGGTTATATAATAATCATAAAATTAATTTAAATATTGGAATGACTCACTTTCGTTCGAAGGGAGTATCTATTCGATAACTATCTCAAAATCTTTTTACTACCTTAAATTGGGTGATTAATATTCTCTTCGTCAGTTAGTAAAAATGTATAATTTTTGCAAAATAAAATAATATTAAAACACGCAGTTGGATAAAAATATCTTCGAATTTGCTTTTGTTGCTGAAGTTTCTCTTTGTTTTTTTATTTAAATAAAAATAAAAATAAAAATAAAAATTCTTGTGAGTCAATTCATCCTGAAATCTTGGCCACATAATTCAACAACCTATGCAAGATATGAGGGTTATCTTTGGATAAGAGGTTTTTATTTGCAAATAGAAAAAGTAATTTCTTTTCTTAAATAAAAATATTATACTCCAAACATATTTTTATTTCAAAATTTAAAATTTAAATTTTCCCATTCAAATTACTCTCACATAATTTGAAAAAAATTTCCCTCTCATTTTTTCCTCTAAAATACTTTTTCTATAAAAAAAATATCAATTAAAATTTTCACGCAAACCAATATAACTTTTTTCAAGTACATCACACTCCAAACATACCCTGATCTTTTTATACACTAAAATATCTTCCCCATTTAATGGGAAAATTCAATTTTGTTGCAAGATACTCCTGATCTATATTGGGATGATTGAGATCATGAAGAATTGTGTAATTAAAAATAAAATTTAGAGGACACTTTATTTATATAAAAGGAAGGTAAAAAAATTATATAATTAACTTATTTTACTAAAAATAAAAATATAATAAATATATACAGCATTTTTCCTATGATTGGATCGTTCTTTTCTCATCACAAACAAATGGACCAGGCAATTTATTGTTAGTAATAAATCATCAAAACCTTAATAGAGAAGGAGACTTTGCCCAATGCTAGCATTGCTAATTCTCCTTGTGTTACTTCCTTCGTCTAAAAAAATTTATTTTCATTTCAATATTTTTTAGTTAAAAAAATAACACAATTGATGCATCATTAAGTAAATATTATTTTATTTTTATCTTTACTTTTTAATTGTGAATTATATATAATTATTATTAAAAAATATATTTTAAATATTTCATACAAAAATAGATTTTTTTAGAACAAAAGAAAATTGTAAAAGTAAACTTCTTTTTTTTTTTTTTTTTGATAAGTGATTGATAGTTATGTTGAACAAACTAATCAAATTAATGTCATAAAAAGCCTAATGATATTGACATTCCTTCTTTCTTTACCAAAAAGTAAATTAATAATATAATTGTTAATAACACAAAATACTAAAATCATCAGCCAACAAAATAATAGACATTGCAAATCCCTTATTCCTCTCTCTATATATAAAAGTGTTAATATTTTAATAACTTGATTGGCTCCACCACATCCATTGTAACATGGAATTACAACTTCCACAGCTATTGCTGCTACTCAGATACTATATTGGATATAAGTTTCAAAAAAATCAAAGTTTATTTTCCATGTAGTTCTTGACTGTGCTTTAAACAATGCATCCAGATTAGATTGTGCTATTAACAACTGCTGTATATTCATTTAGGGGAAAGAGCATAAAAAATAGAAGTTGGGTACATAAAAGGACCTACACGTGCATGATTCGGGAAATGGTCGGGTTATTAAAAAATAAATAATAGTAAAAAAAATTCCGTTAAAAAATTGGTATTTTACATGTTATGAATATCATTTTAGTACTAAAATTATAAAGACTCAACAGAAAAATTGAATTTTTTTTTTTAAAACATACAATAATAACAAGAATGTAAAATTCGATCATAGGATAGTTACTCTTTATAGATCAAATGGCTCCAATACCACACTTCAAGTACAACATCTAGATAGAAAGTAGAGATAGAAAAGCCAACTGAATGTTGGACTCAAAAGTAACATATATGATTAACTGAATTGGACACATTCAAACCATTTACTATAAGCATATATCAAACAAGATGCTAAAATAGATTAATTTCCACTTCAGGATTCTGATCCTTTGGATGATACTGCGCCTGTGGATGGTGAAGAACAAGACTTCTTGCTTTGAAGTTCTGAACTCTGGTTCGATGATGGCTCAGTAAAGAAAATTATATGCTCTTGGTTGTCCAAGAACGTTCGGAGAGTTCGAGCAATAGGAGGTAAATTCACATCCAAGACTCCTTCAAGGACCTGAACCACATGGCCCATGGATGGCCTATGATTTTCATCATCTTGAATGCACCAACATGCCACCTTGCACAGTCTTAACACCTCTGCTACATCAGCCATCCTGTCCAATTTAGGGTCTAACAAGCTCAGGATGTCACCTTCATCAACCAACACTCGAGCAGCCCAACTAGGAAAGAATCCCACTCCGCCATCAGCAGAACTCTCTGAATTTCGCTTTCCTGATATAAATTCAAAAAGCATCATCCCATAGCTATAAACATCGGCTTTGGCTGTAATGGCTACTCCAGATATCCACTCTGGTGCAAGATAACCTCTTGTCCCTCTCATAGTAGTCAGGACGCGACTAAAATCCCGTCCCATGAGCTTTGCCAAGCCAAAATCTGCTATCTTTGGACAGAATTCAGCATCTAGAAGAATGTTTTCGGGCTTAATGTCACAGTGAATGATGACTTCCCTACACTTCTCATGGAGATAAGCCAACCCTCTGGCAGTTCCTAGAGCAATTTGGTACCTTGTCTTCCAGTTCAAAAGCCTAGATTCGTCGTCATGGAAAAGATGGGAATCCAGGGAACCGTTTTCCAGGTATTCATACACCAGCAATTTCTTAGTTCCTTCAGAGCAAAATCCTCGAAGCCTGACAAGATTAAGGTGTTGGATTGTCCCAATTGTGCTAACTTCAGTACGAAATTGCTTCTCCCCTTGGCTAATGCTTTCAAGCCTCTTCACAGCTATGACGCTTGAATCAGGTAGTCTCCCTTTAAATACAAAACCAAACCCTCCGACTCCCAGCTTCTCAGAAAAATTTTTGGTCGCACTCTCCAATTCTTTGGATGCAAATGCCACTAGGGAACCTTCGGCTGCTCTTCCAGAACCAACCACTCTACTTTGACGTCTCCGCATTACAAACAGAATAACACCCATGAGGACTAGCACAAGAATAACACATCCGGCCGAAGCACCAATCGCAACCGCTGAGTTATTCTTGCCTGTCGAAAACTCGGAGGCCGCAAGCCTAATGTAAATTGTTCTTCCACTATTATCATCTGCTGAAAGTTGTCGGAGATTCAAGAGGCTTTCATTCCAAACAGAGCATCCATTGCCATCATAAGCATAAGCAGTGCAAGAGCAAGTACTCAGACAGCTGGATTCACATTCAGCAGCACTCCCAACTGTCAAAGACTGAGAATGCTCAGGTAACCTCACCTTTTGGTACATCCGAAACTTATCTATCTCCCCATTACCACTGCCTTTATTTCCACATTGCAAATCCATTCTCCTCTCACAGCCACCAGAAAAATCATTCAAATTCCAATCTTGATCTGACTTATGATTGAAACCCTGCAAACAGTTGCAGAAGGGCAATGAATTTGCATTACAAACACCAAATTCCCCACAATACGCATAAACTTCACACTGTTGCCTAGGTTGAGCCCAAAACACGTTCCACTGCTTGGTATCCTCCAACCAAGAAAGTTCCTTGATTTGCCCTGACACATCCATTACGAGCCTTGATATCATTGCTGGATTGTTGACGCCATATGTGAAATAAGTCTCTTTGGCATTATCAACATAGCTAAAATTGTAAATATAATTCAACCTCATTTCAGGAATGAAGCTGAAAATTTTGCTTTGTTCATTCCACTCTCCACTAGACCAATACTGTTGAGTCCTATTCCACCTTATAACATATTGATTAGCACTAATATCAAAATCGGCAGAGAAATGGCCAGGTGCAGGATCTTCAGAATTCTTCCAAGAAGTTAAACTCTGTGGTTTCCTTGTAACTTTGTTATAAGAAAGCTTACCACCAGGCAACCAATTATCGGTTGGGTTATCAAAACTTTGCCAAATTGGTGAAATTGAACCCGAATTTACCAAAGTTGATGACGCTTCAGTCAAAACAAAATTACCATCATCCCGGAGAACAGCCATGACGGGACCTGAACTTGTGAAATTCATATTTGTGGACCAAATGGGCTTTCGGGATTCATCCAAAATCACCAAATCACTACCTTGAATTCTGAGGGAGGAAGAATATTTATCTTTTACTGGCATTTCCCTATTTGCAACCCAAACTATAGTTTTCTCAGTAATTTTCGCGTACCATATTCCTATATAAAATTTGGGAGAATTACCTGGTTTGAAGAATCCCAGTGCAAAGTCTCCCTGTCTGGAGATAAGGGTCTGATCACCTGAAAGAGATTGTTTAGCAGAAATGGTGTCTGCTCCAAAAGATAAATGGGATTTTGAAGAAAGGCATAAAAAGAGCAAATAAAGCATCAACTTAATGCTTATTTTTTTGGTTTTCATAGTTGCATGAATTTTGTGCATACAACCAAACAAGAGTGCAAGATAGATTTACAAAGAAGCAGAAGAAGAAAGGCAACAGAAATTTGCTTAGATTATCTGAAGAATGTGTCGTGCATGATATAAATGGAGGTCATTATTGTGGGGGTCTGTGGACTAAGAAAGTAAAGCATCAACTTGTGCCTCTCTTTTCCAGGTTAATATGACTAGGGGTGCGCCTGGCTCATGTGGGGGAATGGGAAAGGTAATGGAAATGATAGTAGTGGTGAATGATAGTGGAATCTTTCATTATAATTCTGCTGGTTAATTGGTTTGTGTTGGGGAATGGGAATGATTACTAATAATAGTGGTTGGTTTGTGCTAGGGAATGGAAATGATTATAAATTAATTGTAATAATTAGTATTAATTAATTAGTTATTATTAGTTAATTATTTATTATAATATTAAATTAATTAATTATTAATAAAAATATTATTGATTAAATTAATCTTAAGTAATTAATTAATTATAAATTAATTAATATTATCAATTAATTATTTATAAATTAATTAATTAATTATAATAATTAATATTAGTAAATGAGATTAATTAATTATTAATTATAATATTAAATTATATTATTAATTAAATGAATAATTAATTAAATTAATCTTAATTAGTTAATTTATTATTACTTAATAATAATATGTTGATAATAAATTTATTTATATTAATTATAATAATTAATATTAATTAATTAATTAGTTTTAGTTAATTTTTTATTATAATATTAAATTAATTAATTATTAATAAAAATATTATTAATTAAATTAATTGTAAGTAATTAATTAATATTAATTGAATTAATTAATTAGTATTAGTTAATTAATTAGTTAGTAATAATTAGTAATTAATCAATATTATCAATTAATTATTTATAAATTAATTATACGTTAATTATAGTAATTACTATTAATAAAATGAGATTAAAAGTATTATTAATTAATTAATTAATTATATTATATTATATTAAGTAAATGATTAATTATAAGTAAATAAATAATTAATTAAATTAATCTTGATTAATTAATTATTATTACTTAATAATAATAAGTTAATAATAAATTAATTAATATTAATAAATTAATTAGTATTAATTATTTATTCATTTAATTAAAAAATTTATTAGCATTCCCTACTTTTATACCCCTAATATTGGGGGTATGAGGATTACCCCATGGAGTAATCAAAAATGGGCCCAAGTAAGTTCTTTCATTTCATCCCCTTGCCAAGCGTGAGAAATACTATGAAACTCATTTCTCCCTTAATCAAGCCCCCTGCCAAGCAGACCTAGGTCTATCTTCTACAGTTAAAGTGATATTCCTGCAACTGTTAAACATGCAGAAAAAATCTCAATAAAATGTTAAAATGCTACAGTGATGATCACCGTGACATTTACGTCGTAGAAGTCATCATAAGGTAGCTATTTAATGAGGTCTATAGTCTATACTTTTGCCAAATAAATGTTAACTCATTTAATGTAAAAATTTATTAAAAAATTTTTACTGAGAAGAAGAACATTGCAATTCTATTCCCCAACTACTCAGAGTTATGAGGCGGATACTTATACATTTATGAAAAATTCGATACCTGTTAAAAGATTATCCTATTAGATTAAGCCAAATTCAATAATTTCTAACTAAAGTAGTAAATTTTCCATGATGAATGATTGCCTTTTTTTTTCCTTTTCTTTTTTTCTTATTTCTTTTCCTAAATCATGAACCATTGGCTTCTATGATCTTCATCTATCACATTTTGATTTTTTTTTTCTTTAAAATTCTCTTAATCTTCATATTCTCTCTTTGTTCCCTTCTTTTTTCCTTTGAAGAATCAAAGTTAAGAAGAATTCAGGAAATAAATTTAAGATTGAGTGGAGATTAAGGAAGAAAATTGTTTGGAATTGAATGGACGAAAATTGTAAAAGAACATGGGTTAGTAAAAACACTCATTCCATCTTGAAACGAAGTTCACTTTTGATTTGGTACAATTTTTTTAAAAAAAAATTGCAAGGGACAATATACTTAATATACTATTAAACTTATGTTTTAATATTTTTATTCTTACTTGTTAATTTGCTTTTACATTATCGTTATTAGAAAGACTAATACAAGAATTTCATATCAAAAGTAGATTAGAGACAAACCAAAATTTTGAAAGTGAATATTTTTTTAAGGATGGATTTATTAATAATAATATAAAGCAAGAGGGGAGAAAAAAAATAGAAGGAAACGAAAATTAAGAAGCATTCAATTAAACAAAAACAGAGTTTGGAGTTGAATATATGAACATTGAATAAGACAAATAGTTTATCAGCAAAATAGGAAAAGAAAAGGAAAAGGAACGGAAAAGGAAAAATAAAATGGGTAAATTACATCAACCTCTATTGAGGTGTGACTTTATTACTAATTAACCCTTGATGTTTGAAAATATTACATTCTCTCCCTCTTTGATTAATTCAAAAGTTAGTATTTCATTACCAAATAATGAAATGACTAAAAAAATTAGGTAAAAATATAACCAAGAAGAGTTCTTAAATTAAATAAGAATTACATTAAAAAATTTTATTTAAAGGGATACCTATTAAATATAACTACAAGTACTACTACAATATAAATCTAACATGAAAAAGGCAAATTAAACTCCATTTTTGCCTAATTTCTTAATCATTTTATGAATTATGTGACAAAAAAAAAACTGACTTTAAATGGTCAAAAAGGGAGATTGAAATATTCCCAAATCTCAAGAAACAATTAATAATAAAGTCAAATTTCAAGAGAGATAAATAGATAATTATAATGTACCCAAATAAAACCAGTTATTATGAAAAGTTACATTTTTATTTCCTAAATTTTGTGCATTATTGATTCTGACTTATAGTCAAATATTTTGACTGTTAGTGGTTAATGATTTTTTTTATAAAATTGCTTACTAAACATTAGTTACAAACATTGTCATCTCTAAATCTAGAAACCAAATCTTTCTAACCCAAATCTTTGAGAAATAAAATGTAATTTTTCATAAATAAATTATGAAACTCAACAAAAATTAGAAAGAGAAAAAAATGCAAGCACAATTCTGAAAAAAAAAAAATCAAATCCCCCTTTCTTGGTCTTTCTTAAACTTTTCTTGCATACCAACAAAAATTAAAAAATTTCTCTACTATTTCTTTGTTGCTTTCCTTTCGCACACACTGCCTTTAAAACTATTTAATTACTCTTTTGGGCTGAAATCCACACCATAATTTACTTTCTAAAAAATAACAATAATAATAAAATAAAGGTCAAGGGTATTGAGTCGGTTTGAGTAGAAAATAATGCTGCTAGATGGTCCATCCACTCTCCCAAAATTCAAGTTAGAACAAGTCCACTAATCATCAATTCTTACTTCTTTTTCATTCGTTGTGCCAGTTTGTTCATTAGCCTAGACAATTACATGCACTATTTTGGTCCTCCAAGAATCACCTTCAAACAAAATGCATTCTCAGAAAAAAAAATTTTTGAGAAAAAAAAGAAGACTTACTAGTTGCGAAGATAAAAACTTAGGCTATGTTTAAATAATAATTTATTTGAGAAATTTTTTATTAAAAAGTGTGAAAGTTTTTATGAAAATTTTTTATAAAAAAAAAGTATTTTGAGATAGTGAGAAGTTTAAATTTATTTATTTTTTTTGGAGAAAAATTTAACGTTTCTTGAATAGATGATTAAACAGATATAGCCAAGTCTGCCAAGGTTGAAAACAAATGTGAGTCAATCCAACTCCAAATCTTGGCCACATAAATCAGCAAAACTTGGATAAATGTGCTGATCTTTCTGTAGAACAAGTATTAGGACCTTAACCTACCATAGTATTTCAGAGTAATCTCGCACTACCACCAACATAGCATTTGCTCCTAATCTTAATCCTGGTTACACGTTAATGCTCCATTCTTGAGAAAATGATGCACTTCCATCTTCTCACTTGACTAAAGAAAATGTTCAAACAAGACGGCTACATTGTAGAACGAAGAATACATTCAACATTCAAAGTCTTTAATGACTTAGAAATCCACTTTCGAAAATAATAGGTCTTTACAAGTCTGGATTTCAAATGCTAATCTTCTTTAGCTGCATTTTCACCTCCTAGAAGGGTTGAAGTTTTACTCAGTCTGTTAAGTGATAGAAGTTTTCCTACTTGGACTAAGTACCGGGTCTTTCGGAAAATAGACCTCCTCTAAGCATCCCTTAAGCCTGTTCTGCATGTTCTGTGCCCTTTAATGTAGAAAGGTATAATTCTATACAATCAACAAAATGCTTCAATATACTCTTTTCTTGGTGCCTTTATTATAGATTTGCATGTTCTGCGTCTTACTAGCATGAGTATGGAATGTAGACTAGCCATTGGAAAGATCACGAGCCCTTAAAATGAACATAAGAGCTATATTTACATATCAAATAAGCATATACAGTAGACTCCTCTACATCTTCTTCTTCTTTTTTTTTTTTGGAAAAATAATAATAAAAAACATAATCAATGATCATGTATCAAAAAGATAATATATAATATCAAAAACAAGAAAAATAATAATAAAAAACATAATCAATGATCTAATAAACATAATCATTGATTTATGATCATGTATCAAATAGACAATATATAATACCAAAAATAAGAAAAATAATAATAATAAACATAATCAATGATTTATGATCATGTATCAAAAAGACAATATATAATACCAAAAATAAGAAAAATAATAATAATAAACATAATCATTGATTTATGATCATGTATCAAAAAGACAATATATAATACCAAAAAAAAATATTAATATGCAGAAAAAACTTACCTAATGATAACAAAACCTTAGATAGAAAGAAAATTAGAATGCAAAAACCATGAAGAAGAAAAATCTATGTAGGAATAATTTAGAAGAGGAGAAAAAATGAGGGGAGAGTCAGATGAATCTAACGAAGATACAAGATGAAAGGATAGTTGAATAAAAAGAAACGATAGAATATGATAGGGTTAAAAATGGTTTAAAAGAAACGCGTATCTTATAAATTAAATTCCATTGGCAAGTAGTCTGAATAACGATATTTAATAGGGATTCTAAATCCATGAAAGTTCCAACCAATTTCCTCATTTTTAGGAATCATTTTACTTTCCTAAGAAAATAAAAACACCAACCAAACGTAAAATTTTAATTTTAAGGAATTTAATTACTTTCTAAGCCAGAATTTCGACCAACCAAACGGGCCCTAAGTGTTTTTGTGCACTATTAAAATTTTTAGTGTTGGGTTCTAGCACAAGGTGCGGGTGCCCATTATTTAGGTTTTTTTTTTGTTTTGTTTTCATCTTTTAATACGTTGTAATTTTTCAAAATTTGGTATAAAATGATTTTATATAATAATATATTTTTATAATAATATCTTTTGAAATATTGACTTATTTTGTGAAAAAATATGTGAAATTTACATTAAAATTTTAGAAATTTTTTGTTTGTGAAAATTGCGAATAAAATTTAAATTAAAAAATGACATAGTCGATCCAATTGATCTTGTTGATTAAAAAAATATGGTTGTAATACATTATAATTTGGACTAAAAATTGCTAAAGAAACTTGAAAATATTGAAATGCTTAAAACTAGGAAAAAAATTAATGAAAATTATAGAATATTATTTGTAATATAAAAATTTATTGAAATTGCAAATAATATGTAATAATTAAGTGTAATTTTTTTTAATTAAAAATAGGCTATATACTAAATTTATAATTTATAATTTCTAATTTAAAAATAATCTGCATACTAAATTTGCAATTCAAAATTTCTAAATTCTATCTCTTTAGAACTAATATTACTAACTTGTCCTAATTTTTAATAAGAATAAGTTGTTGAGATAATGTCTAAAAAGGTCTCTCACATATTGACGAATGAGCTTTTTAGTCCCCCAATTCCAAAATAAGACAAAATCGTCCATCATATTATATAAACAAACCATTTTTGTCTCTCATATTATATAACCGAATAATTTTTGTCCTTCACATTACATAAACAAAACCATTTTAGTCCCCTAAATCATGTGTAGTGTAATGTGATGGACTATTTTGTCTCATTTTAAAATTGAGAGACTAAAAAACTCATTCGTCAATATGTGAGGGACTTTTTTAGATATTATCTCTAAGCTGTTTCACACCCTTCATCCCCTGCCCCCGCCACACTCTTCCTCTCCACCCATCACCCACCCTTACCACTTCCCTCTTGAGCACTCAATGGGCCCACCCTTACCACTTCCCTCTTGAGCACTCAATGGGTGACCGTTTTCACAAAATTAGACTCACAAAAAATCCAATTTTTCATAAGAAATAAGAAAAAATATATTCCATTAATGTCTTAAAGACAGAAACAAAAATAATCGTATATAATCCAATAAACCTATAGTGATGAGTCACTTTTAATTTATGGATGTAATTGAAAGAAGTCATAAAGTTTTTAGATGAAAGCATAGAAAGAGTAACTTGTGGGATGTATATAATATTAAGTATAATTATTAGTCAAATAATATATATATATATATAATTTTGTATTAAAACAACTAAATTAACCTTTTTGTAATAATTTTAGTTTGAGTTTATATATTTATTATGTTTAAATGATTTTTGCTACATTTTTCTACATTTTAATATGTTTAAAATATTAATATATATTTCAATATAAGTATAAGAAGCAAATATTCATATGAGATAAATGTAAACCATGTTTTGCATTCATAATAAAAAAAAAATTCTAAACAAGTAATTAAGTTAATGAGATCATAAGAAATTAAATGCAAATTTTATTTTTGATATAAAATATGTAAAAAAAATTATGATTATAAACCATAATATATTTAACATTGTATAAAAGTACCTAAGCAAGTAAGTAATTACGTAACATTAAATTATATATTATTATTTGGTAATGCTACAAGTGATGACATCTATATAACTATTGATAGTTTAATTTTAATATTAGTTGTATGTTTATATGAGATGATGTATTTAAAATATTAATATAAAGTGACTATAAGGTAGATATTTGAAAGAAAATGGAAAAAAAATCAAGATAATTATTGCTTTCTTTTGGGCAAAAATTATACTATTAGAGTGTTATAGTATAATTAAAAATAATTATGGGTATTGTTTATAATTATTAAAGGGTCTGATTGAAATATTTTTAAAATTACTATAAAGTAAATAAAAATTTCAAAATATTATAAAAATTTAACTAAATTATTGATTTATTAATTTATTAATTTATCTTACTTAATTTTCTTAATTAATATTGTTTTACATAATAAAACTTGAAATATAATATATGCAATATATAATATACATAAAATTACTAATAGTAACTAGTACATTAATAACAAATAATGTAAAATAATAAAAAATTGTAATTGTTTTAATTCAATGGTAAAAGTTATGAAACATGAATTATGACATTTTAATTCAAATTCTTTTACACAGTAAAATTTAAAATATATCAAATACTATATATGTATATAATTATCAATAGTATATAAACATGGGTACCAAAAAATAATCTATGAGTGCCAATAATATGTTATAATGAAAAAGATAGAACTAAATAAATAATAATTGACAATTAATGAATTTATAAAGAAAAAAAATACTAATTTAATAGTAGTAAATAGGAACTAATATTGAGAAATGATAATTAAAAATTATATTAATATAATATTAATATAAATATAATTTAATGATAATTAAAACCATTAATAATAAATTACTATTCTAACTAATATTTATAACATAATATATTTAAATCATATATTATTAAAATTCTAATATATAAAAATATATATTATAAATAATTTATGAGAATAAACGGGGCGGCTAATAGGGCATTTATGTGTGAGAGGAGAAAAACTTCCCTTGCACCGATCTGACGGGTTTGTTAAAACCTGCAAAATTAATCATTGATCTTTAAGTGATTGTAAAATTAAATTTGCAATAGTAGCAGACCATGTTGAATCCCAAGAGAACCGAAGTATAGTTTTAAGCCTTGAACAATAAATTATAGATAAATAAACAAGGGGAATTTTTTGAATAATTAATTAAATTACTAAAATTATAAAAATTAATAAAAATAAATATTAAAGCAATAAAAATAGAAAATAATAAAAATTACCTAATTTACAAAGTTTCCAATCTAATGACCGATTTTATTCAATTGCATCACTGATTATAGGTCACGAAAAATAATCTTGCAACTCAAATATTTAACTTGAAACTTATTAGAATAGCTGTAACAAATTTCCATTTTCCTAAAATAATTGATAGAGCCCAACACCCTAAATCAAAACTTACCATCAATTGACTGGGCATGATAGCGTTCCATATCAATTTAATGATAGCATTAAGATCTATAAAAACAGTTAAATCAAAATTAAAGCATCGAGACAGCTGCAGTAAATTAATCTTGTCCCGTTAATTCCCCCAAGTTAAACATGCATATTTACAAACATAAACATAATTAACCTAGTTTATACTTGGTCCATTTATTCATGACAATTACGGATCACTGAACTCATGGATAGCATGGATAGCAATAGAATAAATAATGAACAATTAATTCGTCAGATTAATTGATCATCAATTATTCATAAAAATGAAATCAAGAATTAACAAGTACTTGAATTAAAAGCAAGAATATAAAATTAAGAACAAAACCTCACAGTGATTGCAATTGAAATCAATCTTTCCCTTGAATTAGAAATGAAGAATTTAAGAGAAAACTAAACTAAAGAAAAGAAGAAAGAAGAAAAGAAATGTTGGTTTCTAAGGAAGAAGAAATTCTGCCCACTTTTTAGGGCTCCTAGGTTGACCTATTTATAACAAAAGTAAGTGCTAAAATATAGTAATGATAATTATTACTAAAATCTAATTCTAGTCTAAAAAGGAAACATAAAAATAATAGAAAATATACTCCTAACTAAAATACAGTGCTTGTTTCCTAAAAGCTTGCTGCAATAATTCCTTTCCTTCTCCAATTTGACAGCTTCCAATTTCCTTTTCTTGTTGAAACTCTCCATCAATTCTTCTTGCTTCAATTTTCACCCCTTTTTTCATCTTTTTCTCCAATTCTCTATTTTTCATACCTAAAACAAAAAAAGTATATTAAAACCAAATAATTCCTCTTAAACTTCAAATTAATATGGAGAAAATATTAACAAAAAAATATGCACAATTTAAACTCTATCACGGTCCCATCACCCACTCCACTCGCCTTTCTTGGAGGTGAAATAGGGTAGGTACCTGCGGGTGGTGGGTGCCAGTTACTATTTCCAGGGAGAGGTACAGTTAGAATTAGTGAGGCAATTAAAACACTGTTTCACTATTAGAAATATCAAATTTATAGGAAAATGGTATGTAGCTAGTCAATAGACTAAAATTGGATACTTTGAAATTATAATGAACTAAAAAGATTATTTTTAATATGGGGAATGAAAAAAAAAAATTCGGGCAAATGTAAAGATTAAAAATGTAATTTAATAAAGAAAAAAATGTAATATTTTAATAACTTGATTGGCTCCTCCACATCCATTGTAACATGGAATTACAACTTCCACAACTATTGCTGCTACTAAGATACTATATTGGATATAAGTTGTAAAAAAATTTCAAAGTTTATTTTCCAAGTAGTTTTAGGCTATGCTTTAGACAATGAATCAAACAGTTCCAGATGAGATTGTGCTATTAACAACTGCTATATATTCATTGAGGAGATGATTATTCCAAAAAATAAATAAAAAGAGAGAGGAATTCTTGCATGGAGTGGCAGAGCTAGAAAATTAGTTTAATGGAGGTACAAAATTTAAAAAGAAAACATAGAAAAAAAATATAAGTTACCTAGTAGATACAATCTTTTCTCAACATTAATGAATAAAAGATAGTAAATAATGAATACAAGATATAAAATATAACAAAAAAATACAAAAATCTAATGAATAAAAAGAAGATATAAAAAAAAATTAAATGCTAAAAATGAGTATTAAAATAAATGGAACTTGGAAAGGTTGGAATTCTAAAATATTTTGAGATAGAATATCTTCTTATTTGTACACTAAAATTCAAATTAATTAATAAATGCATCTTTCTTATAATCTTTGTTCATGTGTTGATAAGAAAAATTTTAGTTGTTATATAGTTTAAAAGTATGTATAATAATTAAAAAGTCATGATAGTTAACTGTTTATCAATTAGGAATTATTAATAGGTTTCACTTTTACAATTTATTAGAAGGTTAAATTTAAAATTATAATTAATAACTAGCATAATTAATTAGTAATACAAGGGTCATGTTTAGAAAACTTTAAGTGTAATTTGGACTTTTGATTGGATATTATGGACTAAATTTTAATTACTTTTAATTCTATCTATTAATTAATAAATTTTTATTATGGGGGCACAATGTAAAAAATTAACAAAATCTAAATACATATAGTTGGCTACTACTAGATCAATGGGGCACGTGACCCCTGTGCCCCTACTGTAGATCCGCCACTAGGTCAGACTATTAGGAAATAAATAATACTAATAAAAATTTCCATTCGAAAATTGGTATTTTTACACATTATAGATTTACATTTTAGTATTAAAATTATAAAGGATCAACAGAAAAATTAAAAATAAAAACCAAATTATAAGATATAATAATAACAAAATGTATCATTCGATCATAGGATAATTAATCTTTATAGATCTGCATTTCACTAGGCATTAGCCTTCAAATGGCTCCAATACCATACTATACTTAGATTACAACATCTAGATGGAAACTAGTGATAGAAAAGCCAACTGAATGTTGGGCACAAAAGGAACATAAGATTAAGTTTGCACATATGATTAACTGAATTGGACACATTCACACCACTCACTATAATCATGGATTAAACAAGATGCTGAAATAGATTAACTTCCACTTCAGGATTCTGAACCTTTGGATGACACTGGGCTTGTAGATGGAGAAGAACAAGAGGCTTAGTAAAGAAAATTATATGCTCTTGGTTGTCCAACAACGTTCGGAGAGTTCCAGGAATAGGAGGTAAATTCACATCCAAGACTACTTCAAGGACCTGAAATACATGGCCCATGGATGGCCTATGATTTTCATCATCTTGAATGCACCAACATGCCACTTTGCATAGTCTTAGGCTCTTAGCACCTCTGCTACATCAGCCATCCTGTCCAATTTAGGGTCTAACAAGCTCAGGATGTCATCTTCATCGACCAACACTCGCGCAGCCCAACAAGGAAAAAATCTCAATCCCCCATCAGCAGAACACTCCGAATTTCGCTTTCCTGATATAAGTTCAAAAAGCATCATGCCATAGCTGTAAACATCGGCTTTGGCAGTAATGGCTGCTCCAGATATCCATTCTGGTGCAAGATAACCTCTTGTCCCTTTCATGGTAGTCGGGACGCGACTAAAATCCCGTCCCATGACCTTTGCCAAACCAAAATCTGCAATTTTTGGATAGAATTCAGCATCCAGAAGAATGTTTTCGGGCTTAATGTCACAGTGAATGATGACTTCCCTACACTTCTCATGGAGATAGGCCAACCCTCTGGCAGTTCCTAGAGCAATTTGGTACCTTGTCTTCCAGTTCAAAAGCTTGGATTCATCGTCATGGAAAAAGATGGGACTCCAGAGAACTGTTTTCCAGGTATTCATACACCAGCAATTTCTTAGTTCCTTCAGAGCAAAATCCTCGAAGCCACACAAGATTAAGGTGTTGGATTGTCCCAATTGTGCTAACTTCAGTACGAAATTGCTTCTCTCCTTGGCTAATGCTTTCAAGCTTCTTCACAGCTATGCCGCTTGAATCAGGTAGTCTCCCTTTAAATACCAACCCAAAACCTCCGACTCCCAACTTCTCAGAAAAATTTTTGGTCGCCCTCTGCAAGTCTTTCGATGCAAATGCCACTAGTGAACCTTCGGCGGCTCTTCCAGAACCAACCACTCTACTTTGACGTCCCCGCATTACAAACAGAATAACACCCATGAGGACTAGCACAAGAATAACAGATCTGGCCACAGCACCAATCGCAACCGCAGAGTTATTCTAGCCACTCGTAAACTCAGAGGCAGCCAGCCTAATGTAAATTATTCTTCCACTATTATCATCTGCTGAAAGTTGTTGGAGATTCAAGAGGCTTTCGTTCCAAATATTGCATCCATTGCCATCATTAGCATAAGCAGTACAAGAACAAGTACTCAGACAGCTAGATTCATATTCAGCAGCACTCCCAGCTGTCAAGGACTGAGTATGCTCAGGTAACCTCACCTTTGGTACATCCAAAACTTATATTTCTTCCCTTTACCACTGCCATTATTTCCACATTGCAAATCCATTCTCCTCTCGTAGTAGGGGCGGCAATTTCTAACACAACACGAAAACTCGATACGTAAATTGTGAGACAAAATGTTACTCGAACCTAACATGAAAATTCGACACGAAAACAATCACATTGGTCCAACTTTTATTATCTTTTACTTTTTTTTGCAATCTTGTTACTTTTTCAAAACACAACACATGAACCCGCTGACCTATTGCCACCCCTATCTCGCAACCACCAGAAAAATCATTCAGATTCCAATCTTGATCTGATTTATGATGGAAACCCTGCAAACAGTTGCAGAAGGGCAATGAATTTTCATTACATATTCCAAATTCCCCACAATAAGCATAAACTTCACACTGTTGCCCAAGTTGAACACAAATCATGTTCCACTGCTTGGTATTCCGTATTCTCCAACCAAGAAAGTTCCTTGATTTGCCCTGACACATCCATTACGACCCTTGATATGATTGTTGGATCGTAGAGGCTATATGTGAAGTAAGTCTCATTCGCATTATTAATCGAAAATAACAGGTCTTTACAAGTCTGGATTTCAAATGCTAATCTTCTTTAGCTACATTTTTTCCTCCTAGAAGGGTTGAAGTTTTACTGTGTTAAGTGTTGGAAGTTTTCCTACTTGGACAAAGTACCAGGTCTTTCGGCAAATAAACGTCCCCTAAGCATCCCTTAAGCCTGTTCTGCATGTTCTGTGGCCTTTAATGTAGAAAGATATAAATCTATACAATCAACAATGCTTCAATATATTCTTTTCTTGGTGCCTTTTATTATAGATTTGCATGTTCTGCGTATTACTAGCATGAGTATGGAATGTAGACTAGCTACTGCAAAGATCATGAGCCCTTAAAATGAACTTCAGGGCTATATTTACATATCAAATAAGCATATATAGTAGACTCCATGGAAACCATAAGGATTGCCACAAGAAAGCCATAAGGATTGATTTCAATTGCAAGGATGACAAACTTTAATTTGGCAAATTAATCCAAGGAAACAGTGGAAATAAATATCAATCAATGGATCTAGGAAGCTGTTGGGCCAATTCAAGAACCAATTTGATAGCCGAAAAGGACGTGGACCTTGGGCCAAGTTTGAAATCCGATAGTCATTGTGAAAATTCACTTGGGATGTGGGCGACCGGATATTGTGATGATCAAGCGGTGGTCACCGCCGTGACCGTAGGTCAGTCAACAAGGGTTGTGGTATGGGGGTCGAATTGTCAAGGTTGGGAATAAGTCGAATAAAGAGGAAAAAAACTTCGGCCATCCAAGATCGGAAGGTGAGCGATGGAAAGACGAAAAATTCAGTGGCGGCAGGTATAGCAGCAACGGGCAACGGAGGGCAGCTAGGGTTGTGACTGTTGAGATAGTGAGACTTGAGAGAGGCGACGATTCAGAAGGGAAAAATAGAGAATGGTTCAATTTTTTGTAAATTACAATTTTGCAACCATGGTTTATACTATGTAAATTTTGGTAATTATTATTTGGCCAATAATTATACTTAATAGTATATACATCCAACAAGTTACTTTTTCTATGCTTTCATCTAAAAACTTTATGACGTTTTTCAATTACATCCCTAAATTAACAATGACTCATCACTTTAGATTTACAATTATAAAAAAAAAATCTATTATTCTGTATTAAAACAACTAAATTGACCTTGTTTGTAATAATTTTAGTTTGAGTTTATATAATTTTATTATGTTTAAATGATTTTTATACATTTTAATAAATTAAAATATGTTTAAAATATAATTATATATTTCAATATAAGTACAATAAACAAATATTCATACGAGATAAATGTAAATCATGTTTTGCATTCATACTATTTTTTTTTTCTAAACAAATAATTAAGTTAATGAGATCATAGGAAATTAAATGCAAATTTTATTTTTGACACAAAATATGTAAAAAAAAATTATGATTATAAACCATAATATATTTAACATTGTATAAAAGTAACCAAGCAAGCAAGTAATTACGTAAAATTAAGTTATATATTAGTATTTAGGAATGCTACAAGTGATGACATCTCTATAACTATTGATAGTTTAATATTAATATTAGTTGTATGTTTATATGAGATGATGTATTTAAAATATAAATATGATGTAAATAGCAAGTTAGATATTTGAAAGGAAAATAGAAAGAAAATCAAGATAATTATTGCTTTCTTTTGGGGCAAAAATCATACTATAAGGGTGTTGTAGTATAATTAAAGATAATTATGGGTATTGTTTATAATTATTAGAGGATCTTATTGAATTATTTTTAAAATTGCTATAAAGCAAAAAAAAAAAAAATCAAAATATCATAAAATTTGACTAAATTGTTGACTTATTAATTTATGTTACTTTATTATCTTAATTATTATTATTTTACATTATAAAACTTGAAATATAATATATATAAACTTACTAATAGTAAGTAGTACATTAATAACTAATAATGTAAAATAATAAAAAAAATTGTAATTTTTTTTAATTCAATGGTAAAAGTTATGAAACATGAATTACGACATTTTAATTCATATTCTTTTACATAGTAAATTTAAAATATATAAGATATTATATATATATTTATAATTATCAATAGTATATAAACATAAGTACCAAAAAGTAATTTATGAGTACTAATAATATGTTATAATGAAAAAGATAGAATTGAATAAATAATAATTGACAATTAATGAATTAATAAAGAAAAAATAGTAATTTAATAGTAAATAGTATCTAATATTGAGATATGATAATTAAATTTTTTATTAATATAAATATAATTTAATGATAATTAAAAATATTAATAATAAATTACTATTCTAACTAATATTTATACATAATATATTTAAATCATATATTATTAAAATTTTTATATGTAAAAATATATATTATAAATAATTTATGTGGGTAAACAAGGCGGCTAATGAGGCGGTTATGTGTAGGAGGATAAAAACTCTCCTCGCACCTGCCTTGCCCGCCCCCAAAGGTGAAATGGGGTGTGTACGTGCGGGTGGTGGGTGCCTATTGCCATCCTTAAGGAGATGTACAGTTAGAATTAGTGAGGCAATTAAGATATTATTTTATTATTGAAAATATCAAATTTATAGGAAAATGGGATGTAACTAGTCAATAGACTAAAATTGGATATTTTGAAATTATAATGAACCAAAAGGATTATTTTTAAATATGGGAAATGAAAAAGACTTCTCGGGCAAATGTAAAGACGAAAAATGTAATTTAATAAAGAAAAAAAGTGTAATATTTTAATAACTTGATTGGCTCCACCACATCCATTGCAACATGGAATTACAATTTCCACAACTATTGCTGCCACTAAGATACAATCTTAGTAGATACAATCTTTACTCAACATTAATAAATAAAAGATAGTAAATAATGAATACAAGATATAAAATATAACAAAAAATACAAAAAAATCTAATGAACAAAAAGGAGATATAAAAAAATTGAATATTAAAAATGAGTATTAAAATAAATGGAACTGGGAAAGGTTGGAATTCTGAAATATTTTGAGATAGAATATCTTCTTATTTGCATACTAAAGTCCAAATTAATTAATAAATACATCTTTTTTATAATCTTTGTTTAAAAAAAATGTTATTTAATTTCCAACGGATTTCCGTCTGAAATTATTTATTTCTTTTTAAAATTTTATTTAATTTTCGACGGTAATCCGTCGGAATTTTTTTTTTTTTTTTACTTTCTTCTCATAATTTCCGACGGCAATCCGTCGGAAAAATATAATTTTTTATTATCCAACTGCCGTCGGAAATCCGTTTGATTTCCGAGGTTGACCTTCGGAAAATTTTTTACGACGAACGTTATTCGGACGGATTTTTTCTGACGGTTCTCCGTCGGAAAGCTCAAATTTTCCGATGAAACGGTGGATTTGCCGTCGGAAAAATCCAATTTTCTTGTAATATGTGTTGATAAGTAAAATTTTAGTTGTTATATAGTTTAAAAGTCATGACAGTTAAGTGTTAATCAATTAGGAATTATTAATAGGTTTCACTTTTACAGTTTATTAGAAGGTTAAATTTAAAATTATAATTAATAACTAGCAGAATTAATTTAGTAATAAAAGGGTAATGTTTAGAAAACTTTAAGTCTAATTTAAACTTTTGATGGGATAAGATGGACTAGATTCCAATTACTTTTAATTCTATCTATTAATTAATAGATTTTTATTATGGAGGCACAATGTGAAAAATTAACAAAATATAAATACATATAGTTGGCTAGTACTAGGCCAGTGGGCGTACGTGCCCGCCGTGCCCCCACTGTAAATCCGCCAGTGCTTGCCAGTGTAGGGTTTACAAAAGTATCGGGCTATTAGGAAATTAACAATACTAATAAAAATTTCCACTTGAAAATTAGTATTTTTACACATTATGGATTTACATTTTAGCATTAAAATTATAAAGGATCAACAGAAAATTAAAAATAAAAACCAAATTATAAGATATAATAATAATTAATCTTTATAGATCTGCATTTCACTAGGCATTAGCCTTCAAATGGCTCCAATACCATACTATACTTAGATTACAACATCTAGATGGAAACTAGTGATAGAAAAGCCAACTAACTTTTGGACACAAAAGGAGCATAAGATTAAATTTGCACATATGATTAAATTGGACACATTCACAACATTCACAACATTCACACCATTCAATATAAGAATAGATTAAACAAGATGCCGAAATGTATTAACTTCCACTTCAGGATTCTGAACCTTTGGATGACACTGTGCTTGTGGATGGAGAAGAACAAGACTTCTTGCTTTGAAGTTCTGAACTCTGGTTCGATGATGGCTCAGTAAAGAAAATTATATGCTCTTGGTTGCCCAACAACGTTCGGAGAGTTCCAGGAACAGGAGGTAAATTCACATCCAAGACTCCTTCAAGGACCTGAACCACATGGCCTATGGATGGCCTATGATTTTCATCATCTTGAATGCACCAACAAGCCACTTTGCACAGTCTTAGCACCTCTGCTACATCAGCCATGCTGTCCAATTTAGGGTCTAACAAGCTCAGGATGTCACCTTCATCGACCAACACTCGCGCCGCCCAACTAGGAAAAAATCTCACTCCCCCATCAGCAGAACTTTCTGAATTTCGCTTTCCTGATATAAGTTCAAAAAGCATCATGCCATAGCTGTAAACATCGGCTTTGACAGTAATGGCAATTCCAGATATCCATTCTGGTGCAAGATAACCTCTTGTCCCTCTCATGGTAGTCAGGACGCGACTAAAATCCCGTCCCATGACCTTTGCCAAACCAAAATCTGCAATTTTTGGATAGAATTCTGCATCTAAAAGAATGTTTTCGGGCTTAATGTCACAGTGAATGATGACTTCCCTGCACTTCTCATGGAGATAAGCCAACCCTCTGGCAGTTCCTAGAGCAATTTGGTACCTTGTCTTCCAGTTCAAAAGCTTGGATTCATCGTCATGGAAAAGATGGGAATCCAGAGAACCGTTTTCCAGGTATTCATACACCAGAAATTTCTTAGTTCCTTCAGAGCAAAATCCTCGAAGCCTCACAAGATTAAGGTGTTGGATTGTCCCAATTGTGCTAACTTCAGTACGAAATTGCTTGTCCCCTTGGCTAATGCTTTCAAGCTTCTTCACAGCTATGACGCTTGAATCAGGTAGTCTCCCTTTAAATACCAAACCAAAACCTCCGACTCCCAACTTCTCAGAAAAATTTTTGGTCGCACTCTGCAAGTCTTTGGATGCAAATGCCACTAGTGAACCTTCAGCGGCTCTTCCAGAACCAACCAGTCTACTTTGACGTCTCCGCAATACAAACAGAATAACACCCATGAGGACTAGCACAAGAATAACAGATCCGGCCACAGCACCAATCGCAACCGCAGAGTTATTCTTGCCACTCGTAAACTCAGAGGCAGCAAGCCTAATGTAAATTATTCTTCCACTATTATCATCTGCTGAAAGTTGTTGGAGATTCAAGAGGCTTTCGTTCCAAATATTGCATCCATTGCCATCATAAGCATAAGCAGTACAAGAACAAGCACTCAGACAGCTAGATTCACATTCAGCAGCACTCCCAACTGTCAAGGACTGAGGATGCTCAGGTAACCTCACCTTTTGGTACATCCAAAACTTATATTTCTCCCCATTACCACTGCCATTATTTCCACATTGAGAATACATTCTCCTCTCGCAGCCACCAGAAAAATCATTCAGATTCCAATCTTGATCTGATTTATGATGGAAACCCTGCAAACAGTTGCAGAAGGGCAATGAATTTTCATTACAAACTCAAAATTCCCCACAATAAGCATAAACTTCACACTGTTGCCCAGGTTGAGCCCAAAACATGTTCCACTGCTTGGTATTCTTCAACCAAGAAAGTTCCTTGATTTGCCCTGACACATCCATTACGACCCTTGATATGATTGTTGGATCGTAGAGGCTATATGTGAAGTAAGTCTCATTCGCATTATTAATATAGCTAAAATTGTAATTATAATTCAACCTCATTTCAGGAGATAAGCTGAAATGGTTACTCTGTTCATTCCGAGGTCCACTAACCCAATACTGTTGAGACCTATTCGACTTTATCACATACTGATTAGCAACTGGATCAAACTCGAGAGAGAAAAGACCAGGCGCAGGATCTTCAGAATTCTTCCAAGAAGTTAATCTCTGTGGTTTCTTTGTAACTTTGTTATAAGCAAGCTTAGCACCAGGCAACCAAGTATTGGTTGGGTTATCAAAACTTTGCCAAATTGGTGAAATTGATCCAGAATTTAACAAACTTGATGACGCTTCAGTCAAAACAAAATTACCATCATCGCGGAGAACAGCCATGACTGCACCTGAACTTGTGAAATTCATATTTGTGGACCAAATGGGCTTTTGGGATTCATCCAAAATCACCAAATCACTACCTTGAATTCTGAGGGATGAGGAATATTTATCTTTTACTGGCATTTCCCTATTTGCAACCCAAACTATAGTTTTCTCACTAATTTTCGCGTACCATATTCCTATATAAAAGTTGGGAGAATTACCTGGTTTGAAGAATCCCAGTGCAAAGTTTCCCTGTCTCGAGATAAGGGTCCGATCACCCGAAAGAGATTGATTAGCAGAAATGGTGTCTGCTCCAAAAGATAAATGGGATTTCGAAGAAAGGCATAAAAAGAGCAAATAAAGCATCAACTTAATGCTTATTTTTTTGGTTTTCATAGTAGCATGAATTTTGTGCATACAACCAAACGAGAGTGCAAGATAGAATTATAAAGAAGCAGAAGAAGAAGGCCAACAGAAATTTGCTTAGATTATCTGAAGAATGTGTAGTGCATGATACGAATGGAGGTCATTATTGTGGGGGTCTATGGACTAAGAAATTAAAGCATCAACTTGTGTCTCTCTTCTCCAGGTTAATATGGCTAGGTCTATCTTCTACCGTTGAAGTGATATTTCTGCAACTGTTAAACATATAGAAAAAATCACAATAAAATGTTAAAATGTTACAGTGATGATCACCGTTACATTTACGTCGTAGAAGTCATCATAAAATAGCTATTTAATTAGGTCTATACTTTGGTCAAGTAAATGTTAATCATTTAATGTAAAAATTTATTAAAATTTTTTTACTGAGAAGAAGAACATTGCAATTCTGGTCCCGAACAATTGAACTACTAATCAGAATTATGAGGCGGATACTTATACATTTATGAAGAAATCGACACATGTTAAAAGATCATCCTATCAGATTAAGCCAAATTCAATAATTTATAACTAAAGTAGTAAATTTTCCATGATGAATGATTACTTTTTTTTTTTCCCTTTTCTTTTTTCTTATTTCTTTTCCTAAATCATGAACCATTGGCTTCTATGATCTTCATCTCACATTTTGATTTCTTTTCTTTGAAATTCTCTTAATCTTAATATTCTCACTTTGTTCCCTTCTTTGTTTTTTTTTTTCCTTCGAAGAATCAAAGTTAAGAAAAATTCAGGAAACAATTAAGTTTAAGATTAAGGAAAAAGATTTTTTTGGGGAAAAACATTGAAAATAAAAAGACACTAAAAAACTTAAGGCCATCAAAATTGAAAGGAATTTTAATGTCAAGAATGTTCGGAATTGAATGAATGAAAATTTCTCTACTATTTCTTAAAACATTTCTCTACTATTTCTTTGTTGCTTTTCTTTCGCACACACTGCCTTTAAAACTATTTAATTACTCTTTTGGGCTGAAATCCACACCATAATTTACTTTCTAAAAAATAGCAATAATAATAAAATAAAGGTCAAGGGTATTGAGTCGGTTTGAGTAGAAAATAATGCTGCTAGATAGTCCATCCACTCCACCAAAATTCATGTTAGAACAAGTCCACTAATCATCGATTCTTACTTCTTTTTCATTCGTTGTGCCACTTTGTTCATTAGTCCTAGACAGCACTATTTTGGTCCTCCATGAATCACCTTCAAACAAAATGCATTCTCAGAAGAGAGAGAGAGAAATAAATGCATGCCAGTACTCGATCAAGGTAGGATGCAAATGGTTTTGGATTTTTTTTTTTTTGTAAAAAAATCAGAATCTTTATAACCAAATGCTCTAAAAATTTGGTTAATTGAAATATGGAAAAACTTATTGCAACATCAATATTACATTATGGACATTTTGCTATGCAAGTACATATTAATAATACATTAGTCGCCAAAATTTGATTTACTCTGAACATATTCTACAAGAAATTAAAACTTATGTGTAGAAAAAGAACTTCAGAGGTGAACCTCCAAATTCACAAACTATTCTGACAGAATTTTGTAATTTTATCATATTTTAAACTTTAAGTGTTAGAATTTTGATTCAACAAGAGTTGGTTTCAATGCGAAGAAGTATTTGTTGCCGAAGTCCCTTTTTTTGGTTTTTCTTATAAAAAGACCAAAAAAAAAAAAAAAAAGACTTACTAGTTGCGAAGATCAAAACTTAGGCCATGTTTAAATAATAATTTATTTGAGAAATTTTTTATTAAAAAGTGTGAAATTTTTATGGAAATTTTTTATAAGAAAAAGTATTTTGAGATAGCGAGAAGTTTAAATTTTAAATTTGATTTTTTTTTTGAGAAAAATTTAACGTTTCTTGAATAGATGATTAAACAAATATAGCCTAAGTCGGCTAAGGTTGAAACAAATGTGAGTCAATCCAACTCCAAATCTTCGCCACATAAATCAGCAAAACTTGGATAAATGTGCTGATCTTTCTGTAGAACAAGTATTAAGACCTTAACCTACCATAGTATTTCAGAGTAATCTCACACTACCACCAACATAGCATTTGCTCCTAATCTTAATCCTGGTTACACGTTAATACTCCATTCTTGAGAAAATGATGCACTTCCATCTTCTCACTTGACGAAAGAAAATGTTCAAACGAGACGGCTTCATTGTAGAACGAAGAATACATGCAACATTCAAAGTTTTTAATGACTTAGAAATCCACTTCCGAAAATAACAGGTCGTTACATGTCTGGATTTCAAATGCTAATCTTCTTTAGCTACATTTTCACTTCCTTGAAGGGTTGAAGTTTGACTCACTCTGTTAAGTGATGGAAGTTTTCCTACTTGGACTAAGTACCGGGTCTTTCGGAAAATAAACCTCCCCTAAGCATCCCTTAAGCCTGTTCTGCATATTCTGTGGCTTTCAATGTAGAAAGATATAAATCTATACAATCAACAAAATGCTTCAATATACTCTTTTCTTGGTGCCTTTATTATAGATTTCCATGTTCTGCGTACTACTAGCATGAGTATGGAATGTAGACTTGTTAGAATGTGACCCGAATTGTTGGTTTAATAAATGTATATTAATAATTATATTAATATAATTATAGTTTTCTAAGCTCCTATTACTTATTTAAAAGTGGAGCAAATCTCAATTATTTATTTGGGTACTTGATGAACGTACCAGATTAAAGGTTAGGAATATATGAATTGGTCATCTCTCTATTTATTAGGGTTACAGAAAACCATCTTCATCAAATTATCTGTGATAGAAAGAAATTGTTAAAAGAGAGAAACCAATTTTAATAGAAATAGTGGTGTGGTGTTTCTCAATTCCTTCACAAAATTATATTTTCTGCATCAAATACACAATTCTTAGAATTTAATTATTTGTGATAAATTATTTATTCAAAAATCCTATTTTATGTTTATATCATGAAGTTTAAGTTTTTCAAGACTAGCTATTGAAAAGATCATGAGCCCTTAAAATGAACATCAGAGCCATGTTTACATATCGAATAAGCATATATAGTAAACTCCTCTACATCTAAATCATTGATTAAGGAATATCCATTCACAACACGTTTGATTCACTATAATGAATAAAGTTGGAATTGAATATAAATTCGGTGAAAATTGAATAGCGTTAGAATTGAATTGAACAAGTTTGGTTCAAAAGAATTATATGGGGTGCAATCATTATTCTTGTACTTGGTTGGAGTGAATAGAATTAATGAATAGTCTTAAAATGACTAAAATACCTTTATTTTAAGCATTTTATTATTGAATGAGAAAATGATGAGAGAGAGAGAGAAGAGTGAGAAAATAATGAGAGAGAGAAAGAAGAGTGAGAAAATGATGAGAGATAAATTAAAGTGAGAAAATAATGACAGAGAAACTAGAGTGAGAAAATAATAACAGAGAAACTAGACTGAGAAAAATGATGAGAGAGAAAGTAGAGTGAGAAAATGATGAGAGATAAATTAAAGTGAGAAAATAATGACAGAGAAACTAGAGTGAGAAAATAATAACAGAGAAACTAGACTGAGAAAAATGATGAGAGAGAAAGTAGAGTGAGAAAAATGATGAGAGATAAATTAAAGTGAGAAAATAATGACAGAGAAACTAGAGTGAGAAAATAATAACAGAGAAACTAGACTGAGAAAAATGATGAGAGAGAAAGTAGAGTGAGAAAAATGATGAGAGAGAAAGTAGAGTGAGAAAATGATGAGAGAGAAAATAGAGTGAGAAAAATGATATGAGAGAAAGTAGACTGAGAAAAATGATGAGAGAAAAAGTAGAGTGAGAAAATGATGAGAGAGAAAATAGAATGAGAAAATGATAAGAGAGAAAGTAGAGTGAAAAAATGATGAGAGAGAAAGAAAAATGAGAAAAATTATGAGAGAGAAAATAGAGTGAGAAAATGATGAGAGGAAAGAAGAGTGAGAAAATTGATGAGAGAGAAAGTAGAGTGAGAAAATTGATGAGAGAAAAAATAGAGTAAGAAAAATGATGAGAGAGAAAGTAGACTAAGAAAAATAATGAGAGAGAAAAAAGAGTGAGAATGGGGTACGGAGAGTTGAAGGATAAAATTGGAAGGAAATTTTTTTTGCCAATTCCTTACCGCACGGAATTGCAATTCTTGACTAATGTGGCTGAATTCCAATTCAGGTTTTGGAAGGAATTTATAGGAGTTTTAATTCTTTTGAACCAAACAAAAGAATTAAGATTAAATAGAAATAAGGTTGTAATGAATTTACAATTCTCTTGAATCAAACGTGTCCTCAGTATACGAAACTTGGCTGCAAGAAAGTGAAGAAATAAGTGTTTTCTTGGCACTATAAAGATTACTAATGTTGGGTTCTAGCACAGGGTGTGCGGGTACCCATTATTTAAGTTTTTTGTTTTTTGTTTTTATCTTTAATACGTTGTGGTCTTTCAAATTCTAGTATGAAATGATTTTATATGAAATAATAATAAATAATAATATATAATGAGTATAATAATATATTATTATAATAATATCTTTTGAAATATTAACTTATTTTGTGAAAAGATGTGTGGATTTTACATTAAAATTTTGGGATCTTTTTTGTTTGTGAAAATTGTGATAAAATTTGGATTAAAAAATTACATAATTGATCCAATTGATCTTGTTGATTAAAAAAATATGGTTGTAATAGATTATAATTTGGACTAAAAATTGCTAAAGAGAAACTTGAAAATATTGAAATGCTTAAAACTAGGAAAAAAAATTAATGAAAATTGTGGAATATTGTTTGTAATATGAAAATTTATTGAAGCGAATAATATGCAATAATTAAATGTAGTTTTTTTTATTATTAAAAATAGGCTATATACTAAATTTGCAATTTAGAATTCCTAATTTAAGAATAGTCTGCATCTTAAATTTGCAATTCAAAATTTATAAATTCTATCTCTTTAAAACTAATAATAGTAACTTGTCCTAATTTCTAATAACAATATGTTGTTTTACTATCATAATTTTCTAGAACTAAAATAATTAAAGTTGTGCCTAACTTGAAAATAATAAATTAAAAGTCTAACTTTATGAATTCTCTAGATTATTAGCCTTACAATTGTAAATATTTTTGAACATCTAATATCGACATAATTAAAGGAATTATTCGATAGTTTTATAAACTTTTTAATATAATATTTTTTATTAATCTATAGTAATTCTATTAGAATTTGAATATTTTAATAGAAATATTTTAGAAAGTAGGTTTACTCCTATTAGAACTTATTTTTCTAATATAATTTCGTTTGATTTAAAGTATTAAACCAATATAATCCTAATATTTTTATATTTTTAAGAATTATAAAAAGAAATTTATAAGTAATGCAATACTTTGACATATAAAATCCCTTTAACATATAAGATTCCTGAAAGACAATTTAAGTCACAATAATCATTATAATTATATTAAAACCGATTGATAAATTTTTTTCCTTTTATATAATAGTGATTTGGGACTACCTATATGTGTGTATGGTGGCAAATGGGCAGGTTGACTCACTCATGGGTTGGATCACCAATGAGTTAGAAATTTACGGGTCATGAAGTAACTAATAGAATTTAATTTGTATATATTTCTTGTTATTATTTTCCATAATATTTGATTGATCACAAGATTAAATTAATTGATTTAGTTATATTTTGTGTTGTAGATGTTGAAAGTAGAGATTTGAATAAAAAGAGGTTTAAAAGCAGAATTTTGTGAAGAATCCAACAAGAAGACCTTCCAGTGTTAGGCGTGGGCACGTTAGTGGATTAAAAGTTCAATCAGAAGGGTTTCAATTACTTGTTGTGGGCACACGTAAAACATTGACGAGCTAAATGAATTTTTTATCAAGAAGATGAGTCTTTTGGGAGACTAAAAGGAAATTAAAGATTTTAGGAAAGTCTTAGTCCCCACCAAATTTCAAAATTAATTTTTGAGAAACCGCACATGCACCTTTTGATGCATACGGTCCAAAAAAATGGCGTAACAAAAAAAAGAAAAGAAAAAGGAATCAATGTATAGATTCAAGTCCTTGTTCTTTTCTCATAATAGGCTCTTTATGTCTTCTAACTTCTTCTTTGATTGGAAGCCTTCTATATCGGCCACATACAACACCAAATTCTAGATTCACACAAAATACACTACCTGAATCAATGTACCTGAAACTGCACATGCACCTTTTGATGCATACGGTCCAAAAAAATGGCATAACAAAAAAAAAGAAAAAAAGAAAAAGGAATCAATGTATAGATTCAAGTTCTTGTTCTTTTCTCATAATAGGCTCTTTATGTCTTCGAACTTCTTCTTTGATTGGAAGCCTTCTATATCGGCTACATACAACACCAAATTCTAGATTCACACAAAATACACTACCCAAATACACTACTTGAATTTCCAAGATTGAAGCAAAGATTTTAGGAAATAAATCTTTTATTTTAGTTAGGAGTAATTTTCCTACTCTTGTTATATTTTCCTTTTAGAATAGAATTTAATTTTTAGTAACTTTTTAGAATTAATATACTTATCAAACTTTTAGGAAACAACTTTGGTTATAAAACAAAGAGAACCCTAGAGGTGCCTAAGGAGGATTTGGCAGCCGCATGCACACATCATCTTCTCTCCATCGCTTTTCACTCTCTTTTCTCTTTTTTACTTTTGTATTACCATCTATCATGGCTAGAAACTAAACCCTTATTCTAGTTGAAGAATAATTGAATGCTAGTTCTACAACAATTGTGAGACTTATTGTTTTTAATGTTCTTATAAATTCAGGGGTATTTGTTTATTTTTTGTAATTTATTATTTATGATTGTGTTGTTTAATTGGATAATTGGCGATATTATTTGATTGACAATATAATTTACTGCTAACTAGGACGTTAAGGTTTGATTATTTTAGTGAAGTAGCAATTGGCATGATTATTACTTGGTAAGTGATTCAATTATGTCAAGAGATAAACAATCCAATTGAAGCAAGCATAATGTGAGTTTGTTGGTTAGAATTGGGCTTCTCTAATTTTTAATACTGTGGGTAAATTGAATTCTATAGTGGGACTTAGATTATTTACCGACAAAAAAAGTAATTAATGAGGGTCTTTTAATTGCCGACAAAGTAAGGAGAAATTGGTTGTTTGGTAGTACTAAGTGACTGTAACCATTTTATTTGTGAATTTATGAGATTAACCTTATGCCAATGACTAATTGAATGAACCTATTCTAAAATTATTCCTTTGACTAGAGCTTGTTAATTATTAAATTTTACCACTTATAATTCTGCATTAATTACTACATTTAGTTCTAATTTGTTATTTTAGATTTTTAATAATATTGTCTAAAAACAACCCCAATTATTTTGTTGAGAGATAAATCAACAATTCTTGAAGGAGACAACTTGACTCTTGCTGTATTACAAAAGCTTTGAGAGTTAGAATTTATTTTTGGTGATTTAACGATACGCCATTAACCCAATCAATATAATTATGGGTCAGATTTGGGTTGGGTCAAACTTGAGTTGGATTTAAACCCAATTAACCCAACTGGTTTAAATTATAATTAAAAAAAATTAAGTATTGATTCAATAGGTTAAAATTATGCCCCTAGGGGCTAAAGCAGCCGGTTTCACTTGAAGGGCTAAAAAACCTTGGGCTAGGGAAGTCGTGGGTTCGAAACACCACAACTACTGTGGTTACTAGTGCTAGGGGTGAGTGCTGGTGACCCAAGAGGATTTAGTCCTGCGCCTATTCAAGGGTGGAGTATGGACAATGACCCATAGCCGAGTGTGAGGGGCCTTAGGGTTTGTGCCATGAGTAGTGTGGGGGAGTCAAAGCCAAATTTGAAGAGTAGTGAATATGAGGATACATCCTGTAAAAAAAAAAGTTAAAATTATGGTCTTTAAAAAATCAAGAGTGACTCAACAAGTTTAAAATAATAATTTTTAAAAATTCAAATACTTACCAACTGGTCACCCACCGCCACTGGCCAGCTAGATTCCAACCAAGTTGTCAAAATTTGACTGGAATCCAACTGGCAGGTCCCTAGCTGCCAGTTGTTGGTGACGGAGATGGCTGGTCAATCACTATTTGAAATTTTAAAAATTATGATTTTAACCCGTTGAGTCAATTGAGTTCAACTTAACCTAACCTATTAAATTAAGTAACACATTTGGTGCGTGATTCATCTGACCCATTTGATCTAACCCAACGAGTAAATTAGTAGGTTGATTGGGTTGATTTTTGTTGATTTTTGCCACCCCTATATGCATGTTATATGGTCCTACTACCACTTCAAGATATAAAGAATGGACAAATCTTATATGAGGATGTGAAAGTGAAGGTGACGAAGGTCCTTTAGTGGTACTAATTAGTGGGAGTGGGAATAGGATTGGTGGTTAGGATTGAGGTCGAGTTAGAGGCTGAGGACTCTTAGTTGAGCTACTAGAAGGAAGGGGTGGAGAGTAGAGATGGCAACGAAGCGAGTTTTGGAGAGCCTCTCCCGCCCCTAGCCCTGTTTGTTCACACCCTCCCCCACCCCCGCCTCGTTACCTACTTCCTTTCCACCCGTCACCTGGCCAGCCTCACTTCTTTAGCAAGCACTCAATGGGTGGCCGTTTCACAAAATCAGACTCACAAAAAATCCAATTTTTCACAAGAAATAAGAAAAAAAATATTCCATTAATGTCTGAAAGACAAAAACAAAAATAATCGTATAGAATCCAACAAAATAAAAATAACTAAAGCATAAAATCAAATGCCAAACACAGAATAACGAAATGAAAATGGAAAAACAAGCCAAAATAATATGAGTTAATATAATTTACTCTCTTAAGATTTTGTAATATAACAATTAGCCTCCTGTGGTTTGAAAAATAACAACCAGCCCCCTTAACTAATAGTCTACTTGGCAAAAAGACAAAAAAGCCCTCAGGGGGCTAGTTATTATTTTTTAAACTACAGGGGGCTGATTTTTATATTGCAAAATCTCAAATGGGTAAATGATATTAACTTTATTAAATTTTTTAAAAAATAAAAATGTGAAATTTAAAGACAAAAATTTAATCAAAATTATGTAAAATTTTGAGGTATTCTTTACCCTCATTAAATTTTTAGACTAATTTGAGGGTTTCACAATATCTTCTTTTTTTTTTTCAAAATCACCTATAGTATTATATAATATGGTTGTAAATACAACTCGTGATATAATTTAAAATTTTTTATTAAATTTTTAAAAAGACAAAAAAAGATGAAATTTAAAGACAAAAATTTAATAAAATTATTTAAATTATATAATAAATTTTTTTTAAAACTAAAAAGAAGAAATTTAAAGACAAAAAGATTTCAAAAAATTTAACGTTAAAAAATAAAATAACTATATAATAATTTTTTGTCTTTTTACATTAAAATTTTTAAAAAAATTTTACATAATTTTATTAAATTTTTGTCTTTAAATTTGTATTTTTGTCTTTTAAAAAATTTAATAAAATTAATATTATTTATCTCCTCGAGATTTTATAATATAATAACCAACCTTCCATGATTTAAAAAATAACAAGAAGACTTTTTCATTTTTTTTGTGAAATTGACTATTAGTCAAGGAAATTGATTGTTATTTTTCAAATCACGGGGACTAATTGTTATAATGCAAAACTCGATAGAGGTAAATAATATTAACTCAAATAATATTAATAAGAATAGAATTGCCACGAGAAAGCGGCTTGATTTCAATTGCAAGGATGAATTGCCATAAGAAAGCCTTAAGCCTTAAGGCTTGATTTGGCAAATTAATCCATAGAAACAGTGGAAACAAATGTCAATCAATGGAACCAGGAAGCTGTTGAGCCAATTCAAGAACCAATTTTATAAATTGGTTTAGCCGAGAAGGACGTGCACTTAGACCTAGGGCCAAGGTTGAAATCCGATAGTCATTGTGAAAATTCACTTGGGATGTGGGCGACCGGATGTTGTGATGATCGAGCGGTGGTCGCCGCCATGGCCGTAGATCGGTCAACAAGGGTTGTGGTATGGGGGTCGAGTTGTCAAGGTTGGGAATAAGTCGAATAATGAGGGAAAAAACTTCGGCCATCCAAGATCCGACGGCGAGCGAGGGAAAGACAAAAAATTTCAGTAGCGGCAGGTATGGCAGCGGTTTGGGCTGATTTGTCAGATTATGATATGATTGAACGCTTTGGTATATAAGCAAAAACCTTTCTCATTATCATAGCGCGTCTTAAAAAATAAAGAATTTGTATCGAATAAAGTATATACTTCGGCTTTCTTAGCGCGTCTTAAAAAATAAAGAATTTGTATCGAATAAAGTATATACTTCGACTTTCTTGTACTAAAACTTTGGCTGGGAAACACAAGAAGGGGCAACGCAGGGCAGCTAGGGTTGTGACTGGTGACAGAGTGAGACTTGAGAAAGACGATGATTCAGAGGGAAAAAAATAGTTCAACTTTTTGTAAATTACAATTTTGCAACCATGATTTATCCTATGTAAATTTTGGTAATTATTATTTGGCCAATACTTATACTTAATATTATATACATCCCACTATTTATTTTTCTATGCTTTCAGCTAAAAACTTTATGTTTTTTCAATTACATCCCTAAATTAAAAGTGACTCATCAGTCATCACTATAGATTTACAATTATATATATATATATATATATATATATATATATATATATATATATAAAATCTATTATTTTGTATTAAAACAACTACATAAACCTTTTTGTAATAATTTTAGTTTGAGTTTATATAATTTTATTATATTTAAATGATTTTTATACATTATAATATGTTTAAAATATTGTTATATATTTCAATAGAAGTATAGGGTGCAAATGTTCATACAAGATAAATGTAAACTATGTTTTGCATTCATAATATTTTTTTTTTCTAAACAAGTAATTAAGTTAATGAGATCATAGGAAATTAAATGCAAATTTTATTTTTGATACAAAATATGTAAAAAAATTATGATGATAAACCACAATATATTTAACATTGTATAAAAATAGCTAAGTAAGTAAGTAAGTACGTAACATTAAGTTATATATTAGTATTTAAAAATGCTACAAGTGATGACATCTATATAACTATTGATAGTTTAATATTAATATTACTTGTATGTTTATATGAGATGATCTATTTAAAATATAAATATGAGGTAACAAGTAAATTAGATATTTGAAAGAAAATGGAAACAAAAATTAAGATAATTATTGCTTTCTTTTGGGGCAAAAATATACTATTAGGGTGTTATAGTATAATTAAAAATAATTATGGGTATTGTTTATAATTATTAAAGAGTCTAATTGAAATATTTTTAAAATTGCTATAAAGCAAATAAAAATTTCAAAATATCATAAAAATTCAACTAAATTGTTGATTTATTAATTTATCTTACTTCATTATCTTAATTATTATTATTTTACATAATAAAACTTGAAGTATAATATATAAAATATATAATATATATAAACTTCCTAATAGTAAGTAGTACATTAATAACTAATAATGTAAAATAATAAAAAATTGTATTTTTTTTAATTCAATGGTAAAAGTTATGAAACATGAATTATGACATTTTAATTCATATTCTTTTTCATAGTAAAATTTAAAAATATATAAGATACTAATATATATATATATATATAATTATCAATAGTATATAAACATAAGTACCAAAAAGTAATATATGAGTACCAATAATATGTTATAATGAGAAAGATAGAATTGAATTAATGAAGAAAGAAATAGTAATTTAATAGTAAATAGTAACTAATATGAGATATGATAAGTAAAATTTTTATTAATATGATATTAATATAAATATAACTTAATGATAATTAAAAACATTAATAATAAATTACTATTCTAACTACTATTTATAACATAATATATTTAAATCATATATTAAAGTTCTAATATCTAAAAATATATATTATAAATAATTTATGCGAGTAAACCGGGTAGCCGATAGGGCGTTTATGTGCGGGAGGAGAAAAACTTTCCTCACACCCCGCCATCCCTGAGGGGAGGTACTTAGAATTAGTGTGGCAATTAAGACATTGTTTCATTATTAAAAATATCAAATTTATAGGGAAATGGGGTGTAGCTAGTCAATAGACTAAAATTGAATATTTTGAAATTATAATGAACTAAAAATATAAATTTTAAATATGACGAATGAAAAAGATATTTTAGGCAAATGTAAGGATGAAAAATGTAATTTAATAAAGAAAAAAAGTGTAATATTTTATTAACTTGATTGGCTCCACCACATCCATTTTAACATGGAATTACAATTTCTACAACTATTGCTGCTACTAAGATACTATATTGGATATAAGTTGTAAAAAAATTTTAAAGTTTATTTTCTAAGTAGTTTTTGACTGTGCTTTAAACAATGAATCAAATAGTTCTAAATGAGATTGTGCTATTAACAACTGTTGTATATTCATTGAGGAGATGAATATTCAAAAATAAATAAATAAATAAAAAGAGAGAAACTCTTGCATGGAGTGGCGGAGCTAGAAAATTAATTTAGTGGAGGCACAAAATTTAAAAAGAAAACAAAGAAAAAAAAAATAAGTTACCAAGTAGAAACAATCTTTTCTCAACATTAATGAATAAAAGATAGTAATTAAATAATGAATACAAGTTATAAAATATAACAAAAAAATGCAAAAATCTAATGAATAAAAAGGAGATTAAAATGAACAAAAAATTGAAAGTAAAAAATGAGTATTAAAATAAATGGAGCTTGGAAAGGTTGGAATTATGAAATATTTTGAGATAGAACATCTTCTTACTTGCATACAAAAATCCAAATTAATTAATAAATACATCTTTCTTATAATCTTTGTTTATGTGTTGATAAGTAAAATTTTAGTTGTTATATAGTTTAAAAGTATGTATAATAATTAAAAAGTCATGACAACTAACTGTTAATCAATTTGGAATTATTAATAGGTTTCACTTTTACAATTTATTAAAAGGTTAAATTTAAAATTATAATTAACAACTAACATAATTAATTTGGTAATAAAAGGGTAATATTTAGAAAACTTTAAGTCTAATTTGGACTTTTAATTGGATAAGATGGACTAGATTCTAATTACTTTTAATTATGGGGGCACAATGTAAAAAATTAACAAAATATAAATACTTATAGTTGGCTAGTTCTAGGTCAGTGGGACACTGAGCCCCCAATATAGATCTGTCACGGCTTGCCTGTGTAGGGTTCAGAAAAGTATTAGACTATTAGAAAATAAACAATACTAACAAAAATTTCCATTCGAAAATTGGTATTTTTACACATTATAGATTACATTTCAGTATTAAAGTTATAAAGGATCAACAGAAAAATTAAAAATAAGAACCAAATTATAAGATATAATAATAACAAAATGTATCATTCGATCATAGGATAATTAATCTTTATAGATCTGCATTCCACTGGGCATTTGCATTCAAATGGCTCCAATACCATACTTAGATTACAACATCTAGATGGAAACTAGTGAAAGAAAAGCCAACTGAATGTTGGACAACAAAGGAACATCAGATTAAGTTGGCACATATGATTAACTGAATTGGACACATTCACACCACTCACTGTAAGCATAGATTAAACAAGATGCCGAAATAGATTAACTTCCACTTCAGGATTCTGAACCTTTGGATGACACTGTGCTTGTGGATGGAGAAGAACAAGACTTCTTGCTTTGACGTTCTGAACTCTGGTTCGATGATGGCTCAGTAAAGAAATTTATATGCTCTTGATTGTCCAAGAACGTTCGGAGAGTTCCAGGAATAGGAGGTAAATTCACATCCAAGACTCCTTCAAGGACCTGAACCACATGGCCCATGGATGGCCTATGATTTTCATCATCTTGAATGCACCAACATGCCACTTTGCATAGTCTTAGCACCTCTGCTACATCAGCCATGCTGTCCAATTTAGGGTCTAACAAGCTCAGGATGTCCCTTCATCGACCAACACTCGCGCAGCTCAACTAGGAAAAAATCTCACTCCCCCATCAGCAGAACTCTCCGAATTTCGCTTTCCTGATATAAATTCAAAAGGCATCATGCCATAGCTGTAAACATCGGCTTTGGCAGTAATGGCTACTCCAGATATCCATTCTGGTGCAAGATAACCTCTTGTCCCTCTCATGGTAGTCAGAACGCGACTAAAATCCCGTCCCATGACCTTTGCCAAACCAAAATCTGCAATTTTTGGATAGAATTCAGCATCTAGAAGAATGCTTTCGGGCTTAATGTCACAGTGAATGAAGACTTCCCTGCACTTCTCATGGAGATAAGCGAACCCTCTGGCAGTTCCTAGAGCAATTTGGTACCTTGTCTTCCAGAGTAGTTACCCCTTTGATGAGGGGTCGAATCCCCAGACTAACCTTGTTGAGAAGCCTTAGGGGCAGGTGGATGCAGAAATATTATAGGGCATAGTCACACTTATAAGAAAATTAAGTAATAAATTTAATAAATATAAAAAAATATAAAAGTAATGTCATATATTGTAATTAAAAAAAAAAGTAAAATCATACATTACAAAATCATTTTTCGAGAAATCTTTTGAAATAATTTCATAATAGCATCATTATCAATTGTATCAAATATATTATTTTCTATGAAAGTTACCATGTAATCGTTCATCCAATCATCTCCTATCCGGTTACGAAGTGTAGTATTTAAGATTTTCATTGCCGAAAAAGCTCTTTAAACTGTTGCGGTTATTACCGGCAAAACCAATGCTAACTTTATCAGTAAATAAACTAAAGGATATGTCACATCTCTTCCCTTTTCAACTATTTTTTGAGTAACCTCGCTAATACTTTGCAAGTTTGAAAAATTAGAGTTAGACCTCACATAATAAATATAATTCTCAAGTTGTTCTTTAAGAGAAATAAGTTTCTTGGCATCAAACTCCAAATGATGAAATTTTGCAAATTCACATAATTTAAAATTATCATATGCTAAGAAAGAGTGACACAGGTCAAGACATGCCATGGATAAAAGCAACTTTACATTAAGATCATTGAAACGATCCCCTAATTTTTTAAGTTGACTATCTATCAGTGTATAAAAAAATTCAACTTTAAAATGATGAAGATGTGTCACACTCCAAAGTTTATACTTTTTAAAATTTTTAGAATTGTGATTAACGAAAATTCAAATAAATTTTCTTAAAATTTGTATATATCAATAAATTTAATAAATAGAATTTCTTTTTCTAAACAAGTCAAGGGCAAGTTTTTAGAATATAGGGTAAAACTCTTTGAATTCAATTTTTAATACTACTATAAAAATTTTTTTAACACATTTGGGGGGGGGGGGGGGGGGGGGGGGGGGGGTCATGTGTCCCCCTGACCCCAAAGAGATCCGCCTATGCTTAGGGTGGGTATGCCTAACAGTGGAGTTCACCTCTGAAGTTCTTTCTCTACGTATAAGTTTTAATTTCTTGTAAAATATGTTAAGAGTAAAACAAAAAGAGTAATGGTTTATTCATTCAATACGATATTATATTTTAGTGATTGATGTAATATTCCGTAGCAAAATATTTTTAATATGGTATTGATATTATAATGGGTTTTCATATTTCAATTAACCAAATTTGATTTTTAAAAAAAAATCAAAAACCATTTGCATCTTTGTTTTTAGGAGAAAGTTCATTTTGCGAAGGCGAAACTCCCCCACCTGTACCAGAGGCTCCTTAGCCAGGAGGGGGAAGTAAATCGAGGGATGTGCACGAGTTGGCATAGGTTTAAGGGAGAGAATCAACTGGCCAAACCCCATGACAAACCCCCACAATATTTCAGCGGAAAATCTGCTCCACGTGAAGTTTGAACCTGCGTTGCCAGAGAAACCATTTGCATCTTACTTTGATCCATAGTTGGCATGCATTTGTTTTTACTACCTCCGGAAAAAAAAATCTAGTTTTAAAAAACAAAATTCTTAAAAAAGAATACACTTTTGGTGTGAAATTTTTGTATTACCCTTCTTAATAATAATAGTGTATAACCCCAATTAAAAGTAATGATATAAATATAAAATTATATATTTAATTGTGCATTAAATATGTTGTATTTTTTAAATTAAAAAAAGTTATACCAAATTAAAAGTTCAATTTTTATTTTTATTTTTTTTAAGAACAGAGAGATTATTTTTGTTCTTCCTGAAAATGCACTTATTTTGAGGGTGATTCGTGGAGGACCAAACTAATGGATGTAATTGTCAAGGACTAATGAACAAACTGGTACAATGAATGGAAAAAAAGTAAGAATTGATGATTATTGGACTTGTTCTAACTTGAATTTGGGAAGTGGATGTACCATCAAGCAGCATTACTTTCCACTTAAACTGACTCAATAGCCTTGTCCATTATTTTATTATTATTGTTATTTTTTCGAAAGATAAATTATAGTGTGCCCTGCCTAGAAGAGTAATTAAATTGTTTTGGAGTTTATATGAATTGCGTTTTAAAACATTTTTTTTTTTAAATAGTAATTGTGAGATACAAAATATGTTGAAGAGCATACATTATGAGGAGTGTGTGCCAAATAAGAGAGCAACAAAGAAACAGTAGAGAATTTTTTTTTGGTACGTATGGACATAAAGAAATAAAATAAAGTTTTAAGAAAGACAAGAAAGGGGGATTTGAATTTTTTTTAGAATTTTGGTTGCATTTTATTTCTCTTTTTAATTTATGTTGTGTTTCATAATTTATCTATGGAAAAATTACATTTTATTTCTCAAAGATTTGGGTTAGAGAGATTCGGCTTCTACATTTACGAGATGACATTTTTTGTAACTAATGTTTAGTAAAGATTGCAATTTATAGTCAAAATATTTGACTATAAGTCAGAATCAATAATGCACAAAATTTAGGAAACAAAAATATAATTTTTCATAATAACTAATTTTATTCTGGTAAATTACATTTACTTCTCTTGAAATTTGGCTTTATTACTTATTGAGATTTGGAAATATTTCAATTTCCCAATTTGACCATTTAAAAGTCAATTTTTCATCACATAATTCATAAAATGACTAAAGAATTAAACAAAAATAGAGCTTGGTTTTTTTTTATGATGAATTTACATTGTAATATTACTTGTAGCTATATTTGATACATATTCTATTTGAGTAAATACCTATTTATTTCTTATTTACTTTTAAAATACTTATTGATCATATTTTTTCCTAGGTTTTTAATCATTTTATTATTTCGTAACGAAAGACTAACTTTTGAATGGTCATAGGGAGGGACTGTAATATTTTCAAATATCATGAGTTAATTAGTTATAGAGACCGCAATAGACTAATAGTGTGTCCCAAATGTAATTTGCCTATTTTATTTTTCCTTTTCCTTTTCTTTTCCTTTTTGTCTTGTTAACTATTTGTCTTATTCAATGTTCATCTATTGAACTCCAAACTTTTTTTATTTTTTTAAACGGAATGCTTCTCAATTTCGTTTCCTTGCCCCCTTGCTTTATGCTGTTGTTGTTATTATTATTATTATTAAACCATGTTCTTTTACAATTTTCATTCATTCAATTCCAAACATTCTTGACATTGAAATTCCTTTTAATTTGATTCAAGTTTTTTGCTTTCTTTTTATTTTTAATGTTTTTCCCTAAAAAATCTTCTTCCTTAATCTTCATCCATTTAATCCTAAAGTTATTTCCCAAATTCCTCTTAACTTTGATATCTTCAAAGGGAAAAAAAAAAGATAAAAAAAGAAGAAGGGAACGAAATGAGAAGCTAATGGTTTATGATTTAGGAAAAGAAACTTAAAAAGAAAAAAAGGAAAAAAATCATTCATCACGAAAAATTGACTACTTTACATATCAAAATTTATAAATTATTGAATTCGGCTTAATTTAATTGGGCGATCTTTAACAGGTATCGAATTTTTCATTAAATGTATAAGTATCCGCCTCATAACTTAGAGTAATAGTTCAATTGTTGGAGATTAGAATTAATTGCAATGTTCTTCCTTTTAGTAAAAATTTTTAGTAAATTTTCGCATTAAGTCAGTTGGTTGTAAAAATATAGACCACGATTAAGGTGAATGTTGCATAGTAACTATAACTTCTACCAGAGAGATGCATCACTGCAATATTGCAATATTTAGTTGAGATTTTTCAATGTATATTTAATGGTTTGACTTGGAGAAAGATAGACAAAAATCAGATTAACTTGGAGAAGAAAGACAGAGTTGATGCTTTATTTTTTAGTCGACGAACTCCATACTAATGACCTCCATTCCTATCATGCACGACACGTTCTTCAGAAAATCTAATCAAATTTCTGTTGCCTTTCTTCTTCTGCTTCTTTCTTATTCTATTTTGTACTCTTGTTGGTTGTATGTACAAAATTCATGCAACTATGAAAACCAAAAAAAATCAGCGTTAAGTTGATGCTTTATTTGCTCTCTCTATGCCTTTTTTTGAATTCCCATTTATCTTTTGGAGCAGACACCATTTCTGCTAATCAATCTCTTTCGGGTGATCAGACCCTTATCTCGAGACATGGAAACTTTGCACGGGGATTCTTCAGACCAGGTAATTCCCCCAACTTTTATATAGGAATATGGTACGCGAAAATTAGTGAGAAAACTATCGTTTGGGTTGCAAACGGGGAAATGCTAGTCAAAGATAAATATTCTTCCTGAAAAATTAGCTTTTTATGATTATATTGGAAATAATCCATCAAATGGGGATTATTCAAGGTCGGCTTAATGGATAATGGGGATGAGATAGCGGTTGGATGGTTAGGACACCTCATCTTTTGCGATAAAGAAGGACGGGAGCTTTTTGTACACTGTATCCCTACTTTTTTTTGAAACATTTCCAGTTGTTTTAGTAGATGGTGAGGAAATTGTTAGGGTGGATGTTCCTTTTAGAAGGGCTGAATCGAAATATAGTGTTGAACAAGTTGCCGTAATTGTTGAGTTGTACGGTGTCAAACTCTTGCTACTGTAAAAACATATGCTAGACCTGCTCAATTGGGTGAAAATTTTTAATTAGATCGTGCTACGTTGAAATCTGATGGTGATTTTTGTAGTAACCCGAGGTATTGGTTTACTTTTGGACATGCTTCATTGCTTTGCCCTTCCTTTTCGGACACATTTGGCATGGTGCTAAAACCATGTTCAAAGATGTTTTTGTTGGTATTGACCTTGATTTGGATGCTCAAGTAGAATTTGGAGCATTCCAAAAACTTGGAGATCCAACTACAAGAAGACAAGCAGTCTGATACAACACCCCTTTGGTATCTCTACGCTTCTATTTTCTTTTTGGAATTTGTTTTTGTTTTATTTTATATTAATTTTTTTTTCTATTATTATATATTTTATCCTTATATATCTTTCTATTATATCTCTATATATATATATATATATAGGGTACTAGACTTCTTAACTCTTTCTTGTTAATTTATTCTTTAGTCTGGAGATAATTGCCAAAGAAAAAAAGGAAATAAACAGGTATGGAAGCTATAATTGTAAACTTCAATCGAATCTATGGAAGCACTGGTTTATACATTCCTCTTAGTCTTGACTTTAGGGATAATTTTTTTCGCTATTTTTTTTCAAGAATCTCCTAAAGTTCCAACTAAAAAGATAAAATGATTTTTCATTATCTCAATTGAAGTACTAAGCCTCCCAATATTGGGAGGCTTAGTACTTCAATTGAGATAACGAAAAATCATTTTATCGGGAGGCTTAGTACTTCAATTAGTCACCATGCTCTTCCAACGGATCTCTTAGTTGTTGAGAAGGTTGTCCAAAAGTAGTATAAAAGGCATACCCAATAAAACTTATGAGTAAACTAGATATAAAGATGGCTACAAGGGTTGTTGTTTCCATTATTATATAATTTCAAGACCCTAACGGATCGAGCATAAGATCTTTTCATTTATATTTACAACGAAATAGTGTACAAAGCCAACCAATTTTAAGAAAAATGAATACAATAGGATTTATGGCTACACAAATTGTTGAGAACAAATCTAGATCTAGTCCAAGACACTGTAGGTAGTTTATTAAAACTATTGAATTCGGAATATGGTAAAGTAGCTCCAGGGTGGGGAACAACTTCTTTAATGGGTGTGGCAATAGCTTTATTTGTGATATTTCTAACTATTATTTTGGAGATTTACAATTCTTCTGTTTTATTGGATGGAATTTCAATGAATTAGATTTATAAAAACTCTTAATACCTAGCTTTTGACTACAAAATGAATTATTTAGAGCTCAGATTTCGAGCCCATTCTATTCTAGGAATTTGATCGCAAAATTTCTTTGTTTTTTTATTTATGGAATATGAGTGTGTGACTTGTTATAATTGATCCTATTGATAGTACAGAAAATGGGTTTGTCATCTTTCTTGATAGAGGTGGTTCTACTTCGTCGGATATTTATTCTAATATCTGGAACACGAAATATACGAAATAGATTAAGAAATATTTGAACTATGATTCATACTTAATGTTCAGACCTCGTATTGTATCCGAACTCAAAAAAAAATTCTTTGAATTATTAGTCATTCTTTGTAGTTCTATTCGTGGAATTACGTGATGGCCCGGGGGTTCTTACTCAGGGAATCCTTTATTGAACTTACAATTGTTAGTATTGAATTGTCATGGTTCTAGTATGAATATGAGGTTTTAATCAATTCATAGGGTTTTTAACAAGACAATTTCTATCAATAATAAAGAAACCAAAAAAATAAATATTTCTATTTGTAGATCAAAGAAATTAAATAGATTAAAAAATGAAAAACGAAATGGGAAAAGAGAAGCTTCAAGAGGCCTTTAAGCATCGACATAAAGATGACTGAGCCAACTTGAGATTTTGGTATTATCGCCACAAACACAGAAGTGCTTTTAGGTTTTTCTTCTTTCATACCCTCAAAGACTGTTGAATCTTTGATTCAAAATAAAAAAGTTTCAAACTTTCTATTCCATCTCTTCTGTAACTAGTCTTTGGATGTTTTTGCTTGAGTTGTATGAGACGAAAGTCTCATCTATGGTTTTTCGAGGGGAAATTCTACCTATCTCAATAAAGTCTATGATTGGTTCGAAGAGCGTCTCAAGATTCAGGCGATTGTAAATGATATAACTAGTAAATACATCCCCCCTCACGTTAATATATTTTATTGTTTAGGGGGAATTAAGCTTACTCGTTTTTTAGTACAAGTAGCTACAGGATTCACTATGACTTTTTACTATCGTTCGACTGTTACTGAGGCCTTTGCTTTTGTTCAATACATAATGATTGAAGCTAATTTTGGTTGGCTAATCCGCTCAGTTCATCGATGGTCGGCCAGTATGATGGTTCAAATGATGATTCTTCATGTTTCGTGTGTATCTCATTGATGGATTAAAAAAATCTCTCGAATTGACTTGGGTTACAGCCTTACAGGTGTGGCTCTAGCTATATTGACCGCATCTTTTGGCATAACTAGTTATTCTTTACCTCAGGACCAAATTGGTTATTGGGCAGTGAAAATTGTAATAGGTGTACCTAAAACTATTCCTGTAATAGAATCGCCTTTGGTAGAGTTATTGCTCGGAAGTGCTAGTATGGGACAATTCACTTTGACTCGTTTTTTTAGTTTACACAATTTTGTTTTGCTGCTTCCTACTGCCGTATTTATGTTAATGCACTTTCCAATGATACGTAAACAGGGCATTCTGGCCCTTTATAGAAAATACATGTTCTAATAAAAAAAATCATTTATCATTTTGAGTAGGAATAATAGTATTTCATTGCTATTAAGCATGGATTATTGAAAATAATTAAGACATGTATTTGCATATTTCCCTTCAACTCCCCAATATTATTTGATAGGACTAGTTGAAGAGAATTCTCTGGAGAGAAAATGGATTATGGGAGTGTGTAACTTGAACTCTTGATTAGTCTATATAGCTATATACCTACCTCATTGGCATTGGAATTCACAAGTAAATGTGTTTTTGTTCGAACTGTCTATATATTCAAAACCCATTTTCATCTTAAAAAAAAAAAAGAGAAGAAATTCAATAGATTTAAAACTTATTGTTATTGTTAGGTAAATAAATTACCAAATATTTTTCAAGAATGTCTAATATCTGTTTTATATCTTCTATGCTAACATGTTCAATTTTCATAAGATCTTCCTAGCTGTTATTCAAAAGGTCCAATAATGTATATATATTGGCCTTTTTTGGGCAATTATAGATTCTTGGTGGCAATTCTGATTGGTCAATAAAAATTGATTTTAATGTTATTTCTGATTGGAAGACAAGGTACCAAATTCTAAAGAATAAATATAAAAGTATAAATTTAATGATATATTAAAGGTATAAATTTAATGATATACTAAGTGTGTTGTACGTTGAAAGTTTAAAAAATTCGTATCAAATCAAAAATAAGTTTTTTTAGACTGAAATAGTATTTTAAAGGGTAAGAGTATTTTGGTCATTTAAAATGAAAACTAAAAGCGCTGCAAAATGGTCAAATTCACGTGGGGGTTCCTACGGGAGAAAAAGTCCGGAAATTTTTTTTTCATCAGTTGTTATTACGCTAATCGTGTTTTCTAGACAAATTTGCATGCGTTGTGGCCCGCCATGACATGAAGTAGTCGTAATCGCCTTCCAGCAGTAGTCAATTGCCAGTTAGCCACCACCGAATGCATCTGAATAGTAAATTAGAGAAATAAATGCCTGCACGCGCATCCGAATGTGGATTGCATCTTTTGTTCTATTATTATGGTGGATGCAACTCCTCATTTACTGACTGTGTTCATTCCGCTAAAAATATATATTTTTTTGTTTAAAATTTTAATGACCAGTATTGAAACTCGTCTCAATATGCGATTTAAAGATTTCATAATTAACAAATATAATTGATTTCAAACTCTTATAAAAATATATTTTTATTATTTTAAATTGTAGATATAAATATACTAGAATCACCTTAAGTAAAAGGAAAAAAATTCTAATTCTTGTATTTTACTACTTTTGGATATATAATAATTCTAAAATTAATTTAAATATCGGAATGAATTACTTTTATTCGAAAGGAGTATATATTCGGTAACCATTTCAAAATCTTTTTACTTCCTTAAATTGGGTGGTCAACAATTTTTTCATCGGTTAGTAAAAACATAAAATTTTGGCAAAATAAAATAATATTAAAACTCGTAGCTGGATAAAAATATTTTCTAAATGAAAAACAGATGAGATCATCTAATCCATCTTTGACTTAGCTTTTGTTGCTGAACTTTCTTTTTTTTACCACACGTACCTAATGACCAAACTATGCTCCTATTTACAGGAGAACAATATTGCATCTATCAATGTATTTAGATAAATACATACATGAGATAGGGATAAATATTTACATTAGATAAGAATAAGTGTCTATACTAGGTAGAGATAAGTACCTACACTAGATTGATATAAGTACCTACATTAGATTGAGATAAGTATACATTGGATAGGGATATAGACAAATATTAGATAGGGATGAATATAATGAATATCCTTTCATGTATTTCATAACACTCCCCCTTGAATATTCATTGTATTCATTATTTTACGAATGTGCATGATACTATCTCATTAAAAACCTTAAACCGAAAAAATCCAGTGGGATAAAAACTGGACAAAAGGGAAAAAGAGTATAGAGCACAAATCTTATGATATCCCCCTTTTATATATGCATTACTTGCCTCATTAAAAACCTTAAGTCAGAAAAATCCTGTGGGAAAAAACCAATTAGAAAGGAAACAGAGTGCAATGCATAGTTCATAATATCTCCCCCTCAATCAGGCTATATAGCCACTACTGGGGCTAATTAATCAAGCAAACAAACATCTTCCTTTTTCTCAGAATTTCCCATTTGCACTTACGTTGATAACTTCAGGTGCCAAGTATCATAAAATTTGCATATTAGTTATGAGATCAAATAAAATAATAAATGTCATATAAGGTTTATAAGCATTTTATTACATAACCAAATTAGAGAAATAATAAAAGTAATACATTTAAAGGAAATCAACTAGAAAGAAATTACTAGGGACATCTCATCTGATGCTTGATTAAAGCAATCAAAGGTCCTCAAAGAAATTAGAGATACCTAGGGATGCATTTGCTACTTCAGGAACAAAGGGCGTCCCACAAACAGAGATATTGTTGGTCTCAACATTGGTTATAGCATTAGGATTAATTTCAATAGTATGAGATTTATCACGCTTACCCTTATTTTTTAAAGATGTCTGGTATAGATCAAAAAAGTGCCTTAGCGTACGACAAGTACTTGACTAGTGCCCAGCCATGTCGCAATGATGGCAATTATTTTCATTAGTTTGGCAATTATTTTCATTAGTCATCTTCTTTGGCTTCTTTTCATCGTCATGATTTGAGTAGGAATTAGATTTCATAGGGCGGTTAAATTTTCTACCACCCCTTTGAGGCTTTGTTCATGCCTGCGCTTGTTGACATAGCAGGTCTGAGATCATGATTTTTGAGGAGCAATTCATTAGTTTGCTCAGCAGTGAGAAGCACAGAAATCAATTCTGAATATGTAGTAAATTGACGCTGCTGATATTGCTGTTGCAATACAATATTCGAAACATGAAAGGTGGAGAAAGTTTTCTCTAACAGTTCCGCATCAGCGAATTTGACACCGCATAACTCAAGCCAAGAAACAATATCAAATAAAGCAGAGTTATAGTCAGACACTGATTTAAAATCTTGCAGCCTGAGATGCTGCCAATCATATTGTGCTTGAGGGAGGAGAACAGTCTTGGTATGATCATACCTATCCTTCAACCTCTTCCACAGAGTTTGAGGGTCTCGAACGAATAAATATTGAGTGCTCACATGCAAATGACGACGAATAAAAATCAGTGCATTTGCCTCATCTTTTACATTTGAGGTTTCGTCTGCTATAATTGCATTAGCGAGACCTTACCCTTGGAGGTGCATTTCCATGCCAAGGCACCAGGACAGATAATTATTTCCACTCACTTCTAGGATGTGGAATTTGGGCTTTTCAATGTTTGCCATAATTATTGCCAACAAGATGAATCCTTAAATTAATTAGACGGATTTCAAAAACATGCATTGCTACTTTAGGAGCAGAAAGATAAATTGATTTCACAATCAAGAAAAAGAAAAATGAAGAATTGATAGGAGAAGATGGAGAATAAATAGAGTATGATAAAGAAAACTAAGAGAACTCCTACCTTGCAAAAAATACTTACTCAATTGGTAGATCTTTGTTCTGATAACGTGTTGTAAAATATTGCGTCACAAGTGTATAATAGAACAAAATAGAGAGAAAGTATATTAATAGAGAATACAGAAAAATACCAGAGATAGTACGTAGGGAAATTAGAGGAGAAATTCTTATTTCACTTTTCTTCACCACACTTTACCACATCTACCTAATGACCAAACTATGCTTCTATTTATAGGAGAACAAAGATGCACCTATCAATGTATTTGGATAAATACATACATGAGATAGGGATAAATATTTAAACTAGATAGAGATAAGTACCTACACTATATAGAGATAAGTACTTACACTAGATTGAGATAAGTATACATTGAAAAGGGATATGAACAAATATTAGATAGGGATGAATATAATGAATATCCATTCATGTATTTCATAACAATCTTTACTTTTTAATTGTGAGCTATACATAATTATTATTAATAAAAATATTTTAAATATTTCATACAAAAATAGATTTTTTTAGAACAAAAGAAAATTGTAAAAGTAAACTCTTTTTTTTTTTTTTGATAAGTGAGTGATAGTTATGTTGAACAATTAAAAAATAAATAATACTAAAAAAAAATCTGTTCAAAAATTTGTATTTTACAGGTTATGGATATCATTTTAGTACTAAAATTATAAAGACTCAACAGAAAAATCGAAAAAAAAAATTCTAACATATAATAATAATAACAAGAATTTGTCAATCGATCATAGGATAATTACTCTTTATAGATCTGCATTTCACTAGGAATTAGCATTCAAATGGCTCCAATACCACACTTCATATTACAACATCTAGATGGAAACTATAGACAGAAAAGCCAACTGAATGTTGGACTAAAAAGTAATTAACGCATATGATTAACATAATTGGACACGTTCAAACCATTTACTATAAGCATATATCAAACAAGATGCTAAAATAGATTAATTTCCACTTCAGGATTCTGAACCTTTGGGTGATACTGTGCTTGTGGATGGTGAAGAACAAGACTTCTTGCTTTGAAGTTCTGAACTCCGGTTCGATGATGGCTCAGTAAAGAAAATTATATGCTCTTGGTTGTCCAAGAACGTTAAGAGAGTTCCAGGAATAGGAGGTAAATTCACATCCAAAACTCCTTCAAGGACCTGAACCACATGGCCCATGGACGGCCTATGATTTTCATCATCTTGAATGCACCAACATGCCACTTTGCACAGTCTTAGCACCTCTGCTACATCAGCCATCCTGTCCAATTTAGGGTCTAACAAGCTCAGGATGTCACCTTCATCAACCAACACTCGTGCAGCCCAACTAGGAAAGAATCCCACTCCGCCATCAGCAGAACTCTCCGAATTTCGCTTTCCGGATATAAATTCAAAAATCATCATTCCATAGCTGTAAACATCGGCTTTGGCTGTAATGGCTACTCCAGATATCCATTCTGGCGCAAGATAACCTCTTGTCCCTCTCATAGTAGTCAGGACGCGACTAAAATCCCGTCCCACGAGCTTTGCCAAACCAAAATCTGCAATCTTTGGACAGAATTCAGCATCTAGAAGAATGTTTTCGGGCTTTATGTCACAGTGAATGATGACTTCCCTACACTTCTCATGGAGATAAGCCAACCCTCTGGCAGTTCCTAGAGCAATTTGGTACCTTGTCTTCCAGTTCAAAAGCCTGGATTCGTCGTCATGGAAAAGATGGGAATCCAGGGAACGGTTTTCCAGGTATTCATACACCAGCAATTTCTTAGTTCCTTCAGAGCAAAATCCTCGAAGCCTCACAAGATTAAGGTGTTGGATTGTCCCAATTGTGCTAACTTCAGTACGAAATTGCTTCTCCCCTTGGCTAATGCTTTCAAGCCTCTTCACAGCTATGACGCTTGAATCAGGTAGTCTCCCTTTAAATACCAAACCAAAACCTCCGACTCCCAACTTCTCAGAAAAATTTTTGGTCGCACTCTGCAAGTCTTTGGATGCAAATGCCACTAGTGAACCTTCGGCTGCTCTTCCAGAACAAACCACTCTACTTTGACGTCTCCGCATTACGAACAGAATAACACCCATGAGGACTAGCACAAGAATAACAGATCCGGCCACAACACCAATCGCAACCGCTGAGTTATTCTTGCCGCTCCAAAACTCGGAGGCCGCAAGCCTAATGTAGATTGTTCTTCCACTATTATCATCTGCTGATAGTTGTCGGAGATTCAAGAGGCTTTCATTCCAAATAGAGCATCCATTGCCATCATAAGCATAAGCAGTGCAAGAACAAGTACTCAGACAGCTGGATTCACATTTTGCAGCACTCCCAACTGTCAAAGACTGAGAATGCTCAGGTAACCTTACCTTTTGGTACATCCGAAACTTATCTTTCTCCCCATTACAACTGCCATTATTTCCACATTGCAAATCCATTCTCCTCTCACAGCCACCAGAAAAATCATTCAAATTCCAATCTTGATCTGACTTATGATTGAAACCCTGTAAACAGTTGCAGAAGGGCAATGAATTTTCATTGCAAACACCAAATTCCCCACAATAAGCAAAAACTTCACACTGTGGGCTAGGTTGAGCCCAAAATATGTTCCACTGCTTGGTATCCTCCAACCAAGAAAGGTGCTGGGCTTGCCCTGACACATCCATTACCAGCCTTGATATGATTGTTGGATCGTAGGGAATATATGTGAAGTAAGTCTCATTCGCATTATCAATAAGGCTAAAATTGTAAGCATCTATCGACTTCATTTCAGGAACTAAGCTGAAAATTTTTCTCTGTTTATTCCACTCTCCAGTAGCCCAATACTTCTGAGTCCTATTCCACTTTATAACATATTGATGAGCACTAATATCAAACTCGACAGAGAAATGGCCAGGTGCAGGATCTTCAGAATTCTTCCAAGAAGTTAAATTCTGCGGTTTCCTTGTAACTTTGTTATAAGCAAGCTTAGCACCAGGCAACCAAGTATCGGTTGGGTTATCAAAACTTTGCCAAATTGGTGAAATTGATCCAGAATTTAAATAACTTGATGACGCTTCAGTCAAAACAAAATTACCATCATCGCGGAGAACAGCCATGACAGGACCTGAACTTGTGAAATTCATATTTGTGGACCAAATGGGCTTTTGGGATTCATCCAAAATCACCAAATCACTACCTTGAATTCTGAGGGATGAAGAATATTTATCTTTTACTGGCATTTCCCTATTTGCAACCCAAACTTTAGTTTTCTCACTAATTTTTGCGTACCATATTCCTATATAAAAGTTGGGAGAATTACCTGGTTTGAAGAATCCCAGTGCAAAGTTTCCATGTCTCGAGATAAGGGTCTGATCACCCGAAAGAGATTGATTAGCAGAAATGGTGTCTGCTCCAAAAGATAAATGGGATTTCGAAGAAAGGCATAAAAAGAGCAAATAAAGCATCAAGTTAATGCTTATTTTTTTGGTTTTCATAGCTGCATGAATTTTGTGCATACAACCAAACAAGAGTGCAAGATAGAATTATAAAGAAGCAGAAGAAGAAAGCCAACAGAAATTTGCTTAGATTATCTGAAGAATGTGTCGTGCATGATACGAATGGAGGTCATTATTGTGGGGGTCTATGGACTAAGAAATTAAAGCATCAACTTGTGTCTCTCTTCTTCAGGTTAATATGGCCAGGTCTATCTTCTACCGTTGAAGTGATATTTATTTCTGCAACTGTTAAACATATAGAAAAAATCTCAATAAAATGCTAAAATGTTACAGTGATGATCACGTTACATTTACCTCGTAGAAGTCATCATAAAATAGCTATTTAATTAGGTCTATACTTTTGTCAAGTAAATGTTAACTCATTTAATGTAAAAATTTATTAAAAATTTTTTACTGAGAAGAAGAATATTGCAATTCTGGTCCCGAATAATTGAACTACTACTCAGAATTATGAGGCGGATGCTTATACATTTATGAAAAAATCGATACATGTTAAAAGATCATCCTATCAGAAAAATTATTGGTAATAAATCAAATTTGAGAGTTTGATTGGTAGTTTTTACAAACCATAGGGGTAATATATGTAATTTATCCAATAACATAAAGCAATAGGGGAGAAAAACAAGAGAAGGAAACGAAAATTAAGAAGCATTCAATGAAACAAAAACAGAGTTTGGAGTTGAATATTTGAACATTGAATAAGACAAATAGTTTATAAGCAAAATAGGAAAATAAAAGAAAAAGGAAAAATAAAATGGGTAAATTATATCAACCTCCATTAAGGTTTGACTTTATTACTAATTAACCCTTGATGTTTGAAAATATTACATTCTCTCCCTCTTTGATCAATTCAAAAGTTAGTATTTCATTACTAAATAATGAAATGACTAAAAAACTAGGTAAAAATATGATCAAGAATAGTTCTTAAATTAAATAAGAAATAAATTAAAAATATTTACTTAAAGGGAATATATATTAAATGTAACTACAAGTACTACTATAATATAAATCTAACATAAAAAAGGTGAATTAAACTCTATCTTTGCCTAATTTCTTAATCATTTAATGAATTATATGACAAAAAACTGAGTTTAAATGGTCAAAAAGGGAAATTGAAATATTTCTAAATCTGAAAAATAATTAATAATAAAGTCAAGCTTCAAGAGAGGTAATTATAATTTACCCAAATAAAATCAGTTATTATGAAAAATTACATTTTTTTATTCTGACTTATAGTCAAATATTTTGACTGTTAGTGGCTAAGGTTTTTTTTTATAAAATTGCTTAGTAAACATTAGTTACAAACACTGTCGTCTCTGAATCTAGAAGCTAAATATCTCTAACCCAACTCTTTGAGAAATAAAATGTCATTTTCCATAAATAAATTATGAAACACAACAAAAATTAGAAAGAGAATAAAAATGAAAGCACAATTCTAAAAAAATAAAACCCCTTTCTTGGTCTTTCTTAAACTTTTCTTGCATACCAAAAAAAATTAAAACATTTCTCTACTATTTCTTTGTTGCTTTCCTTTCGCACACACTGCCTTTAAAACTATTTAATTACTCTTTTGTGCTGAAATCCACACCATAATTTACTTTCTAAAATATAACAATAATAATAAAATAAAGGTCAAGGGTATTGAGTCGGTTTGAGTAGAAAATAATGCTGCTAGATGGTCCGTCCACTCCCCCAAAATTCATGTTAGAACAAGTCCACTAATCATCAATTCTTACTTCTCTTTCATTCGTTGCGCCAGTTTGTTCATTAGTCCTAGACAATTACATGCACTATTTTGGTCCTCCATGAATCACCTTCAAACAAAATGCATTCTCGGAAAAAAAAAATTGGTTTGAGAGAAAAAAAAAAAAAAGACATACTATTTGCGAAGATCAAAACTTAGGCTATGTTTAAATAATAATTTATTTAAGAAATTTTTTATTAAAAAGTGTGAAAGTTTTTATAAAATTTTTTTATAAAAAAAAAGTATTTTGATATAGCGAGAAGTTTAAATTTTAAATTTGATTTTTTTGAGAAAAATTTAACGTTTCTTGAATAGATGATTAAACAAATATAGCCTAAGTCTGCCAAGGTTGAAAACAAATGTGAGTCAATCCAACTCCAAATCTTGGCCACACAAATTAGCAAAACTTGGATAAATGTGCTGAACTTTCTGTAGAACAAGTATTAAAACCTTAAACTACCGTAGTATTTCAGAGTAATCTCGCACTACCACCAACATAGCACTTGCTCCTTATCTTAATCCTGGTTACACGTTAATGCTCCATTCTTCAGAAAATGATGCACTTCCACCTTCTCACATGACCAAAGAAAAAGTCCAAACAAGACGGCTTCATTGTAGAACGAACAATACATGCAACATTCAAAGTTTTTAATGACTTAGAAATTCACTTTCGAAAATAACAAGTCTTTGCAAGTCTGGATTTCAAATGCTAATCTTCTTTAGCTACATTTTCACCTCCTAGAAGGGTTTAAGTTTTACCCAGTCTTTTCAGTGATGGAAGTTTTCCTACTTGGACAAAGTACCGGGTCTTTCGGCAAATAAACCTCCCCTAAGCATCCCTTAAGCCTGTTCTGCACGTTCTGTGGCTTTTAATGTAGAAAGATATAAATCTATACAATCAATAAAATGCTTCAATATACTCTTTTCTTGGTGCCTTTATTATAGATTTGCATGTTCTGCGTACTACTAGCATGAGTATGGAATGTAGACTTGTTAGAATGTGGCCCGAATTATTGGTTTTAATAAATGTATATTAATAATTATATTAATATAATTATAGTTTTCTAAGCTCCTATTACTTATTTAATAGTGGAGTAAATCTCAACCATTTATTTGGGTACTTAATAAACGTACCAGATTAAAGGTTAGGGATATATAAATTGGTCATTTCTCTACTTATTAGGATTACAGAAAACCATCTCCATCAAATTATTTGTGACAGAAAGAAATTGTTGAAAGAGACAAACCAATTTTAACAGAAATAGTGGTGTTTCTCAGTCCCTTCACAAAATTATATTTTCTACATCAAATACACAATTCTTACGATTTAATTATTTGTAATAAATTATTTATTCGAAAATCGTATTTTATGTTTATATTATGAAGTTTAAGTTTTTCCAAACTAGCTATTGGAAAGATCATGAGCCCTTAAAATGAACATCAGAGCCATGTTTAAATATCAAATAAGCATATACAGTAGACTCCTCTACATCTAAATCATTGATTAAGTAATATCCATTCACGGCACGTTTGGTTCACTATAATGAATAAAGTTGGAATTGAATATAACTTCGGTGAGAATTGAATTGGGCTCGAATTGAATTGAACAAGTTTGGTTCAAAGGAATTATATGGTGCATTCATTATTCTTGTACTTGGTTGGGGTGAATAGAATTAATGAATAGTGTTAAAATGACTAAAATACCCTTATCTTAAGCATTTTATTATTGAATGAGAAAATGATGAGAGAGAGAGAAGAGTGAGAAAATAATGACAGAGAAAACGTAGAGTGAGAAAATAATGACAGAGAAAATAGAGTGAGAAAAATGATAAAAGAGAAAGTAGATTGAGAAAATGATAAGAGAGAAAGTAGACTGAGAAAATGATGAGAAATAAAGAAGAGTGAGAAAATGATGAGAGAGAAAATAGAGTGAGAAAAATTATAAGAGAGAAAGTAGACTGATTAAAATGATGAGAGAGAAAGTAGAGTAAGAAAATGATGAGAGAGAAAGAAGAGTGAGAAAAATTATGAGAGATAAAGTAGAGTGAGAAAATGATGAGAGAGAAAATAGAATGAGAAAAATGATGAGCGAGAAAGTAGACTGAGAAAATGATGAGAGAGAAAATAGAATAAGAAAAATGATGAAAAAGAAAGTAGACTGAGAAAAATATGAGAGAGAAAGTAGAGTGAGAAAATGATAAGAGAGAAAATAGAGTGAGAAAAATGATGATAGAGAAAGTTGAGTGAAAAAATTATGAGAGAGAAAGTAGAGTGAGAAAATGATGAGAGAGAAAGAAGAGTGAGAAAATTGATGAGAGAGAAAGAAGAGTGATAAAGTAAAGTGAGAAAATAATGAGAGAGAAAATAGAGTGAGAAAAATGATGAGAAAAAAAGCAGACTGAGAAAAATGATGAGAGAGAAAGAAGAGTGAGAATGGGTCAGTGAGAGTTGAAGGGTAAAATTGGAAGAATTTTTTTTTGCTAACTCCTTATTGCACAGAATTGCAATTGTTGACTAATGTGGCTGAATTCCAATTCAGGTTTTGGAAGGAATTCATGGGAGTTTTATTTCATTTGAACCAAACAAAAGAATTAAGATTGAATAGAAAAAAGATTGTAATGAATTTACAATTTACCTGAACCAAGCGTGTCCTTAGTATACTAAACTTGGCTGCACGAAAATGAAGAAATAAGTGTTATTCTTTGCACTATAAAGATTACTAATGTTGGGTTCTAGCACAAGGTGTGCGGGTACCCATTATTTCAGTTTTTTTTTTTAATCTTTAATACGTTGTGGTCTTTCGAATTTTAGTATGAAATGATTTTATATGAAATAATAATAAATAATAATATATAATGACTATAATAATATGTTATTATAATAATATCTTTTGAAATTTTAACTTATTTTGTGAAAAGATGTGTGGATTTTACATTAAAATTTTGGAATCTTTTTTGTTTGTGAAAATTGTGAATAAAATTTGGATTAAAAAATTACATACTTGATCCAATTGATCTTGTTGATTAAAAAAATATGGTTGTAATAGATTATAATTTGGACTAAAAATTGCTAAAGAGAAACTTGAAAATATTGAAACATTTAAAACTAGGAAAAAAATTAATGAAAATTGTGGAATATTGTTTGTAATATGAAAATTTATTGAAGTTATGAATAATATGCAATAATTAAGTGTAGTTTTTTTTTAAATTAAAAATAGGCTATATACTAAATTTGCAATTTAGAATTCCTAATTTAAGAATAGTCTGCATCCAAAATTTGCAATTCAAAATTTATAAATTCTATCTCTTTAGAACTAATAATAGTAACCTGTCCTAATTTCTAATAGCAATATGTTGTTTTACTATCATAATTTTCTAGAACTAAAATAATTAAAGTTGGGTCTAACTTGAAAATAATAAATTAAAAGTCTAACTTTATGAATTCTCTAGATTATTAGACTTACAATTGTAAATATTTTTGAACATCTAATATCGACATAATTAAAGGAGTTATTCCATAGTTTTATAAACTTTTTGATATAATAATTTTTATTAATCTATAGTAATTCTATTAGAATTCTAATATTTAATAGAAATATTTTAGAAGTAGGTTTCCTCCTATTAGAACTTATTTTTCTAATATAATTTCGTTTGATCTAAAGTATTAAACCAATATAATCCTAATATTTTTATATTTTTAAGAATTATAAAAAGAAATTTATAAATAATGCAATACTTTGACATATAAAATTCCTTTAAAATATAAGATTACTGAAAGACAATTTAAGTCACAGTAATCATTATAATTATATTAAAACCGACTGACAAATTTTTTCTTTTTATATAATAGTAATTTGGGACTACCTATATGTGTGTATGGTGGCAAATGGGCGGGTTGACTCACTCATGGGTTGGATCACCAATGAGTTAGAAATTTACCGGTCATGAAGTAACTAATAGAACTTAATTTGTATATATTTCTTGTTATTATTTTCCGTAATATTTGGTTGATCTCAAGATTAAATTAATTGATTTAGTTATATTTTGTGTTGTAGATGTTGAAAGTAGATGTTTGAATAAAAAGGGGCTTAAAAGCAGAATTTTGTGAAGAATCAACAGGAAGACCTTCCAGTGTTAGGCGTGGGCATGTTAGTGGATTAAAAGTTCAATCAAAAGGTTTTCAATTGTTTGTTGTGGGCACACCTAAAACATTGACGAGCTAAACGAATTTTTTATCAAGAAGATGAGTCTTTTGGGAGACTAAAAGGCAATTAAAAATTTTAGGAAAATCTTAGTACCCGCCAAATTTCAAAATTAATTTTTGAGAAACCGCACATGCACCTTTTGATGCATACGGTTCAAAAAAATTGCATAACAAAAAAATAAAAATAAAAATAAAAATAAAAAGGAATCAATGTATAGATTCAAGTCCTTGTTCTTTTCTCATAATAGGCTCTTTATGTCTTCTAACTTCTTCTTTGATTGGAAGCCTTCTATACTGGCTACATACAACACTGAATTCTAGATTCACACAAAATACACTACTTGAATTCCCAAGATTGAAGCAAAGATTTTAGGAAATAAATCTTTTGTTTTAGTTAGGAGTAATTTTCCTATTCTTGTTATATTTTCCTTTTAGAATAGAATTTAATTTTTAGTAACTTTTTAGAATTAATATACTTATCAAACTTTTAGGAAACAACTTTGGTTATAAAACAAGGAGAACCCTAGAGGTGCCTTAGGAGGATTTGGCAGCCGCACGCACACATCATCTTTTCTCCATCGCTTTTCACTCTCTTTTTTCCTTTTTACTTATGTTTTACCATCTATCATGTCTAGAAACTAAACCCTTATTCTAGTTGAAGGATAATTGAATGCTGGTTCTACAACAATTGTGAGATTTATTGTTTTTAATGTTCTTATAAATTCATGGGTATTTGTTTATTTTTTGTAATTTATTATTTATGATTGTGTTGTTTAATTGGATAATTGGCACTATTATTTGATTGACAATATAATTTACTACTAACTAGGTCGTCAAGGTTTGATTGTTTTAGTGAAGTAGCAATTGGCATGATTATTACTTGGTAAGTGATTCAATTATGTCAAGAGATAAACAATCTAATTGAAGTAAGCACAATGTGAGTTTGTTGGTTAGAATTGGGTTTCTCTAATTTTTAATACTGTAGGTAAATTGAATTCTATGGTGGTACATAGGTTAATTACCGACAAGAAAAGTAATTAATGAGGGTCTCTTAATTGCCGACAAAGTAAGGAGAAATTGGTTGTTTGGTAGTACTAAGTGACTATAACCATTTTATTTGTGAATTTATGAGATTAACCTTATGTCAATGACTAATTGAATGAACCTATTCTAAAATTATTCCTTTGACTAGAGCTTGTTAATTATTAAATATTACCACTTATAATTCTACGTCAATTACTACATTTAGTTCTAATTTGTTATTTTAGATTTTTAATTTTTAATATTGTCTAAAAACAACCCCAATTATTTTGTTGAGAGATAAATCCACAATTCTTTAAGGAGACGACCAGACTCCTACTATATTACAAAAGCTTTGAGAGTTATAATTTATTTTTGGTGATTTAATGATACGCCATTAGCACAATCAATATAATTATGGGTCAGATTTGGGATAGGTTAAACTTGAGTTGGATTTAAACCCAATTAACCCAACTGGTTTAAATTATAATTAAAAAAAATAAAGTATTAATTCAATAGGTTAAAATTATGCCCCTCGGGGCTAGAGCAACTTGTTTCACTTGAAGGGCCAAAAAGCCTTGCGCCAGGGAAGTCGTGGGTTCGAAACACCACAACTACCGTGGTTACTAGTGCTAGGGATGAGTGCTGGTGACTCAGGAGAATTTAGTTCTATGCCTGTTCATGGGTAGAGTTTGGACAATGAAACATAGCCAAGTGTGAGGGGCCTTAGGGTTTGTGCCATGAGTAGTGTGACGGAGTCGAAGCCAAATTTGAAGAGCAATGAATATGAGAATACATCCTGTAAAAAAAAAAAAGAGTTAAAATTATGGTCTTTAAAAAATCAAGGGTGACTCAACAAGTTTAAAATAATAATTTTTAAAAATTCAAATACTTGCCAACTGGTCACCCACCACCCCTGGCCGGCCAGATTCCAACCAAGTTGTCAAAATTTGACTGGAATCCAACTGGCAGGTCCTTAGCTGCAAGTTGTTGGTGATGGAGATGGCTAGTCAATCACCATTTGAAATTTTAAAAATTATGATTTTAACCCATTGAGTCAATTGAGTTCAACTTAACCTAACCTATTAAATTAGGTAACATATTTGATCCGTGATTCATCTTACCCATTTGATCTAACCCAACAAGTAAATTAGTAGGTTGATTGGGTTGATTTTTGTTGATTTTTGCCACCCCTATATGCATTTTATATGGTCTTACTACCATTTCAAGATACAAAGAATGGACAAATCTTATCTGAGGATGTGAAAGTGGAGGTGACGAAGGTCCTTTAGTGGTACTAATTAGTGGGAGTGGGAATAGGATTGGTGGTCAGGGTTCAGGTGGAGTTAGAGGCTCAGAACTTTTAGTTGAGCTACTAAAAAGAAGGGGTGGAGAGTAGAGATGGCAACGAAGCGGGTTTTGGGGAGTCTCTCCCTCCCCCGGCCCTGTTTGTTCACACCCTCCCCCGCCCCCACCTCGTTACCCGCTTCCTCTCCACTCGTCACCTGGCCAGCCCCACTTCAATAGCGAGCACTCAATGGGTGGCCGTTTTCACAAAATCATACTCACAAAAAATCCAATTTTTCACAAGAAATAAGAAAAAAAATATTCCATTAATGTCTGAAAGACAAAAACAAAAATAATCGTATAGAATCCAATAAAATAAAAATAACTAAAGCATAAAATCAAATGCCAGATACTGAATAACAAAACGAAAATGGAAAAACAAGCCAAAATAATATGAGTTAATATTATTTACCCCTTCGAGATTTTGTAATATAAAAATTAGCCTTCGTGATATAGTTTAAAATTTTTTATTAAATTTTTAAAAAGAAAAAAAAGATGAAATTTAAAAAAAATAATAATAAAATTATTTAAACTATATAATAAATTTTTTTAAAACTAAAAAGACAAAATTTAAAGACAAAAAAATTTAAAAAATTTAACCTTAAAAAACAAAATAACTATATAATAATTTTTTATCTTTTTGCATTAAAAATTTTAACAAAATTTTACATAATTTTATTAAGTTTTTATCTTTAAATTTCGTATTTTTGTCTTTTAAAAAATTTAATAAAATTAATATCATTTATCCCCTTGAGATTTTATAATAAAATAACCAGCATCCCGTAATTTAAAAAATAACAACAAGCTCCTAAAGGCTTTTTCATCTTTTTGCCAAGCTGACTATTAGTCAAGGGATGGATTGTTATTTTTCAAATCACGAGGGCTAATTATTATATTGCAAAACTCGATAGGGATAAATAATATTAACTCAAATAATATTATAAGAATAGAATTGCCACGAGAAAGCCTTAAGGCTTGATTTCAATTGCAAGGATGACATACTTTAATTTGGCAAATTAATCCATAGAAACAGTGGAAACAAATATCAATCAATGGAACCAGGTAGCTGTTGGGCCAATTCAAGAACCAATTTTATAAATTGGTTTAGCCGGGAAGGACGTGCACCTAAGGCCAAGGTTGAAATCCGATAGTCATTGTGAAAATTCACTTGGGATGTGGGCGACCGGATGTTGTGATGATCGAGCGGTGGTCGTGAGGGGAAAAAATTTAATATGGGGTCGAGTTGTCAAGGTTGGGAATAAGTCGAATAATGAGGGAAAAAACTTCGGCCCTCCAAGATCCGACGGGTTGCGACGGAAAGACAAAAAATTTCAGTGGCGGCAGGTATGGCAGCAGGGGGCAACGGAGGGCAGCTAGGGTTGTGACTGGTGACAGAGTGAGACTTGAGAAAGACGATGATTCAGAGGGAAAAAATAGATAATGGTTCAACTTTTTGTAAATTACAATTTTGCAACCATGATTTATCCTATGTAAATTTTGGTAATTATTATTTGGCCAATACTTATACTTAATATTATATACATCCCACTATTTATTTTTCTATGCTTTCAGCTAAAAACTTTATGTTTTTTCAATTACATCCCTAAATTAAAAGTGACTCATCACTATAGATTTACAATTATATATATATATATATATATATATATATATATATATAATCTATTATTTTGTATTAAAACAACTACATAAACCTTTTTGTAATAATTTTAGTTTGAGTTTATATAATTTTATTATGTTTAAATGATTTTTATACTTTATAATATGTTTAAAATATTGTTATATATTTCAATATAAGTATAAGGAGCAAATATTCATAAAAGATAAATGTAAACCATGTTTTGCATTCATACTAATTTTTTTTTTTCTAAACAAGTAATTAAGTTAATGAGATCATAGGAAATTAAATGCAAATTTTATTTTTGATACAAAATATGTAAAAAAATTATGATTATAAACCATAATATATTTAACATCGTATAAAAGTAGCTAAGTAAGTAAGTAAGTACATAACATTAAGTTATTTATTAGTATTTGGTAATGCTACAAGTGATGACATCTATATAACTATTGATAATTTAATATTAATATTAGTTGCATGTTTATATGAGATGATCTATTTAAAATATAAATATGAGGTAACTAGTAAATTAGATATTTGAAAGAAAATGGAAACAAAAATTAAGATAATTATTGCTTTCTTTTGGGGCAAAAATCATACTATTAGGGTGTTATAGTATAATTAAAAATAATTATGGGCATTGTTTATAATTATTAAAGAGTCTAATTGAAATATTTTTAAAATTGCTATAAAGCAAATAAAATTTTCAAAATATTATAAACATTCAACTAAATTGTTGATTTATTAATTTATCTTACTTCATTATCTTAATTATTATTATTTTACATAAAAAAACTTGAAGTATAATATATACAATATATAATATATATAAACTTCCTAATAGTAAGTAGTACATTAATAACTAATAATGTAAAATAATAAAAAAATGTATTTTTTTTTAATTCAATCGCAAAAGTTATGAAACACGAATTATGACATTTTAAATCATATTCTTTTTCATAGTAAAATTTAAAAATATATAAGATACTAATATATATATATATATAATTATCAATAGTATATAAACATAAGTACCAAAAAGTAATCTATGAGTACCAATAATATGTTATAATGAGAATGATAGAACTGAATTAATAAAGAAAGAAATAGTAATTTAATAGTAAATAGTAACTAATATTGAGATATGATAATTAAAAATTTTATTAATATAATATTAATATAAATATAATTTAATGATAATTAAAAACATTAATAATAAATTACTATTCTAACTACTATTTATAACATAATATATTTAAATCATATATTAAAGTTCTAATATCTAAAAATATATATTATAAATAATTTATGCGAGTAAATGGGGTAGCTGATGGGGCGTTTATGTGTAGGAGGAGAAAAACTCCTCACACCCCATCATCCCTAGGGGAGGTACTAAGAATTAGTGAGGCAATTAAGACACTGTTTCATTATTAAAAATATCAAATTTATAGGGAAATGGGGTGTGGCTAGTCAATAGACTAAAATTGGATATTTTGAAATTATAATGAACTAAAAATATAATTTTTAAATATGGGGAATGAAAAAGATTTTTTGGGCAAAAGTAAGAACGAAAAATGTAATTTAATAAAGAAAAAAAGTGTAATATTTTAATAACTTGATTGGCTCCACCGCATCCATTGTAACATGGAGTTACAATTTCTACAACTATTGCTGCTACTAAGATACTATATTGGATATAAGTTGTAAACAAAATTTAAAGTTTATTTTCCAAGTAGTTTTTGACGTGCTTTAAACAATGAATCAAATAGTTCTAAATGAGATTGTGCTATTAACAACTATTGTATATTCATTGAGGAGATGAATATTCAAAAAAAAAAAAGAAAAAAAAAAGAGAGAAACTCTTGCATGGAGTGGTGGAGCTAAAAAATTAATTTAGTGGAGGCACAAAATTTAAAAAGAAAACAAAGAAAAAATATATAAGTTACCTAGTAGATACAATCTTTTCTCAACATTAATGAATAAAAGATAGTAAATAATGAATACAAGATATAAAATATAACAAAAAATGCAAAAATCTAATGAATAAAAAGGAGATATAAAACAAACAAAAAATTGAAAGTTAAAAATGAGTATTAAAATAAATCGAGCTTGAAAAGGTTGGAATTCTAAAGTATTTTGAGATAGAATATCTTCTTACTTGCATACTAAAATCCAAATTAATTAATAAATACATCTTTCTTATAATCTTTGTTTATGTGTTGAAAAGTAAAATTTTAGTTGTTATATAGTTTAAAAGTATGTATAATAATTAAAAAGTCATGACAACCAACTGTTAATCAATTAGGAATTAATAATAGGTTTCACTTTTACAATTTATTAAAAGGCTAAATTTAAATTAATAACTAACATAATTAATTTGGTAATAAAAGGGTAATATTTAGAAAACTTAAAGTCTAATTTGGACTTTTAATTGGATAAGATGGACTAGATTCTAATTACTTTTAATTATGGTGCACAATGTAAAAAATTAACAAAATATAAATACATATAGTTGGCTAGTACTAGGTCAGTGGGGACACTGTGCCTCCCACTATAGATCTGTCACGGCTTGCCTGTGTAAGATTCAGAAAAGTATCAGACTATTAGAAAATAAACAATACTAATAAAAATTTCCATTCGAAAATTGGTATTTTTACACATTACAGATTACATTTTAGTATTAAAATTATAAAGGATCAACAGAAAAATTAAAAATAAGAACCAAATTATAAGATATAATAATAACAAAATGTATCATTCGATCATAGGATAATTAATCTTTATAGATCTGCATTCCACTGGGCATTTGCATTCAAATGGCTCCAATACCATACTTGATTACAACATCTAGATGGACACTAGTGAAAGAAAAGCCAACTGAATGTTGGACAAAAAAGGAACATCAGATTAAGTTTGCACACATGATTAACTGAATTGGACACATTCACACCACTCACCATAAGCATAGATTAAACAAGATGCCGAAATAGATTAACTTCCACTTCAGGATTCTGAACCTTTGGATGACACTGTGCTTGTGGATGGAGAAGAACAAGACTTCTTGCTTTGACGTTCTGAACTCTGGTTCGATGATGGCTCAGTAAAGAAATTTATATGCTCTTGGTTGTCCAAGAACGTTCGGAGAGTTCCAGGAATAGGAGATAAATTCACATTCAAGACTCCTTCAAGGACCTGAACCACATGGCCCATGGATGGACTATGATTTTCATCATCTTGAATGCACCAACATGCCACTTTGCATAGTCTTAGCACCCCTGCTACATCAGCCATGCTGTCCAATTTAGGGTCTAACAAGCTCAGGATGTCCCTTCATCGACCAACACTCGCGCAGCTCAACTAGGAAAAAATCTCACTCCCCCATCAGCTTTGCTTTCCTGATATAAATTCAAAAGGCATCATCCCATAGCTGTAAACATCGGCTTTGGCAGTAGTGGCTACTCCAGATATCCATTCTGGTGCAAGATAACCTCTTGTCCCTCTCATGGTAGTCAGGACGCGACTAAAATCCCGTCCCATGACCTTTGCCAAACCAAAATCTGCAATTTTTGGATAGAATTCAGCATCTAGAAGAATGTTTTCGGGCTTAATGGCACAGTGAATGAAGACTTCCCTGCACTTCTCATGGAGATGAGCGAACCCTCTGGCAGTTCCTAGAGCAATTTCGTACCTTGTCTTCTAGAGTAGTTACCCCTTTGATCAGGGGTCGAATACCCAGACTAACCTTGTTGAGAAGCCTTAGGGGCCAGGGTGGACGCAGAAATATTTTAGGATAGGGTCACACTTATAAGAAAATTAAGTCATAAATTTAATAAATATAAAAAAATATAAAAGTAATGTCATATATTATAATTAAAAAAAAAAGGTAAAATCATACATTATAAAATCATTTTTCAAGAAATCTCTTGAAATAATTTCATAATAGCATCATTATCAATTGTATCAAATATATTATTTTCCATGAAAGTCACAATATAATCGTTCATCTAATCATCTCCCATCCGGTTATGAAGTGTAATCTTTAAGATTTTCGTTGCCAAAAATGTTCTTTCAATTGTTGTTGTTGCTATTGGCAAAACCAATGCTAACTTTATCAGCAAATAAACTAAAGGATATGCCACATCTTTTCCCTTTTCAACTATTTTCTGAGTAAGCTCGCTAATAGTTTGCAAGTTTGAAAAATTAGAGTTAGATATCACATCATAAATATAATTCTCAAGTTGTTCTTTAAGAGAAATAAGTTTGTTGGCATCAAACTTCGAAGGATGAAATTTTGCAAATTCACACAATTTAAAATTATCATATGTTGAGAAAGAGTGACACGGGTCAAGACAGCCATGGATGAAAACAACTTTACATTAACATCATTGAAACGATCCCCTAATTTTTGAAGCTGACTATCTATCAGTGCATAAAAAAATTCAACTTTAAAATAATAAAGATGTGTCACACGCCAAACTCTATACTTTTAAAAAATTTTAGAATTGTGATTAACTAAAATTCAAATAAATTTTCTTAAAAATTGTATATATCAATAAATTTAATAAATAGAATTTTTTTTCTAAACAAGTGAAGGGCAAGTTTTTAGAATATAGGGTAAAACTCTCCGAATTCAATTTTTAATACTACTATAATTTTTTTTTGACACACTGGGGGGAGGGGGGGTGGTCACATGCCCCCCTGGACCCAAAGAGATCCGCCTATGCTTGGGGCGGGTATGCCTAACAGGGGAGTTCACCTCTGAAATACATATAAGTTTTAATTTCTTGTAAAATATGTTAAGAGTAAAGCAAAAAGAGTAATGGTTTATTCATTCAATACGATATTATATTTTAGTGATTGATGTAATATTCAGTAGCAAAATATTTTTAATATGGTATTGTTATTATAATGGGTTTTCATATTTCAATTAACCAAATTTGACTTTTAAAAAAAAATCAAAAATCTTTGGCATCTTTGTTTTTAGGAGAAAGTTCCTCTTCGAAGACGAAACTCCCCCACCTGTACCAGAGGCTCTTTAGCCAGGCGGATGTAATTCAAGAGATGTGCACGAGTTGGCATAGGCCTAAGGGAGAGAGCCAACAGGCCAAACACCAGGACAGATCTCCACAATATTTCAGCAACAAATTTGCCCCACGCGAGATTTGAACCTGCATTGCTAGAGAAACCATTTGCATCTTACTTTGATCCAAAGTTGGCATGCATTTGTTTTTACTACCTCCGGAAAAAAAATTCTCATTTTAAAAAAAAAATTCTTAAAAAAGAATACACTTTTGGTGTGAAATTTTTGTATTACCCTTCATGATAATAATAGTGTAAACCCCAATTAAAAAGTAATGATATAAATATAAAATTATATATTTAATTGTGCATTAAATGTGTTGTATTTTGTAAATTAAAAAAAGTTATATCAAATTAAAAGTTTTTTTTTTAAAAGAAAGGAGAGATTATTTTTGTTCTTCCTGAAAAAGCACTTATTTTGAGGGTGATTCGTGGAGGACCAAACTAATGGATGTAATTGTCAAGGACTAATAAACAAACTAGTACAATGAATGGAAAAAAAGTAAGAATTGATGATTATTGGACTTGTTCTAACTTGAATTTGGGAAGTGGATGTACCATCAAGCAGCCTTACTTTCCACTTAAACTGACTCAATAGCCCTGTTCATTATTTTATTATTATTGTTATTTTTTCGAAAGATAAATTATAGTGTGGATTTCTGCCTAGAAGAGTAATTAAATTGTTTTGGAGTTTATATGAATTGCGTTTTAAAATACATTTTTTTTTATTTTTTAAAATAGTAGTTGTGAGATACAAAATATGTTGAAGAGCATACATTAGGAGTGTGTGCCAAATAAGAGAGCAACAAAGAAACAGTAGAGAAAGGGGGATTTGAATTTTTTTTTAGAATTCTGGTTGCATTTTATTTCTCTTTTTAATTTATGTTGTGTTTCATAATTTATCTATGGAAAAATTACATTTTACTTCTCAAAGATTTGGGTTAGAGAGATTCGGCTTCTACATTTACGAGATGACAGTTTTTGTAACTAATGTTTAGTAAAGATTGCAATTTATAGTCAAAATATTTGACTATAAGTCAGAATCAATAATGCACAAAATTTAGGAAATAAAAATATAATTTTTCATAATAACTAATTTTATTCTGGTAAATTACATTTACTTCTCTTGAAATTTGACTTTATTACTTATTGAGATTTGGAAATATTTCAATTTCCCTATTTGACCATTTAAAAGTCAATTTTTCATCACATAATTCATAAAACTAAAGAATTAGACAAAAATAGAGCTTGGTTTTTTTTTTTATGATGAATTTACATTGTAATATTACTTGTAGCTATATTTGATACATATTCTATTTGAGTAAATGCCTATTTATTTCTTATTTACTTTTAAAATACTTATTGATCATATTTTTTCCTAGGTTTTTAATCATTTTATTATTTAGTAACGAAAGACTAACTTTTGAATGGTTATAGGGAGAGACTGTAATATTTTCACATATCATGAGTTAATTAGTTATAGAGACCGTAATAGTGTGTGCCAAATGTAATTTGCCTATTTTATTTTTCCTTTTCCTTTTCTTTTCCTTTTTGTCTTGTTAACTATTTGTCTTATTCAATGTTCATCTATTCAACTCCAAACTTTTTTTTTTTTTAAACGGAATGCTTCTCAATTTCGTTTCCTTGCCCCCTTGCTTTATGTTGTTGTTGTTGTTATTATTATTATTAAACCATGTTCTTTTACAATTTTCATTCATTCAACTCCAAACATTCTTGACATTGAAATTCCTTTTAATTTGATTCAAGTTTTTTGCTTTCTTTTTATTTTTAATGTTTTTCCCTAAAAAATCTTCTTCCTTAATCTTCATCCATTTAATCCTAAAGTTATTTCCCAAATTCCTCTTAACTTTGATATCTTCAAAGGAAAAAAAAAAAAAGAGAGATGGGAAAAAAGAAGGGAACAAAATGAGAAGCTAATGGTTTATGATTTAGGAAAAGAAACTTAAAAAGAAAAAAAGGAAAAAAATCATTCATCACGAAAAATTGACTACTTTACTTATCAAAATTTATAAATTATTGAATTCGGCTTAATTTAATTGGGCGATCTTTAACAGGTATCGAATTTTTCATTAAATGTATAAGTATCCGATTCATAACTTAGAGTAATAGTTCAATTGTTGGAGATTAGAATTGCAATGTTATTCCTTTTAGTAAAAATTTTTAGTAAATTTCACATTAAATCAGTTGGTATTCACGTTGTAAAAATATAGACCACGATTAAGGTGAATGTTGCATAGTAACTATAACTTCTACCAGAGAGATGCATCACTGCAATATTGCTATATTTAGTTGAGATTTTTCAATGTATATTTAATGGTTTGACTTGGAGAAAGATAGACAAAGTCAGATTAACTTGGAGAAGAAAGACAGAGTTGATGCTTTATTTTTCAGTCCACGAACTCCATACTAATGACCTCCATTCCTATCATGCACGACACGTTCTTCAGAAAATCTAATCAAATTTCTGTTGCCTTTCTTCTTCTGCTTCTTTCTTATTCTATTTTGTACTCTTGCTGGTTGTATGTACAAAATTCATGCAACTATGAAAACCAAAAAAAATCAGCGTTAAGTTGATGCTTTATTTGCTCTCTCTATGCCTTTTTTTGAATTCCCATTTATCTTTTGGAGCAGACACCATTTCTGCTAATCAATCTCTTTCGGGTGATCAGACCTTATCTCGAAACATGGAAACTTTGCACGGGGATTCTTCAGACCAGGTAATTCCCCCAACTTTTATAAAGGAATATGGTACGCGAAAATTAGTGAGAAAACTATCGTTTGGGTTGCAAACGGGGAAATGCTAGTAAAAGATAAATATTCTTCCTGAAAAATTAGTTTTTTATGATTATATTGGAAATAATCCATCAAATGGGGATTATTCAAGGCCGGCTTAATGGATAACGGGGATGAGATAGCGGTTGGATGGTTAGGACACCCCATCTTTTGAGATAAAGAAGGACGGGAGCTTTTTGTACACTGTATGCCTACTTTTTTTTGAAACATTTCCAGTTGTTTTAGTAGATGGTGAGGAAATTGTTAGGGTGGATGTTCCTTTTAGAAGGGCCGAATCGAAATATAGTGTTGAACAAGTCGCCGTAATTGTTGAGTTGTACGGCATCAAACTCTTGCTACTGTAAAAACATATGCTAGACCTGCTCAATTGGGTGAAAAATTTTAATTAGATCGTGCTACGTTGAAATCTGATGGTGATTTTTGTAGCAGCCCGAGGTATTGGTTTACTTTTGGACATGCTTCATTGCTTTGCTCTTCCTTTTCAAACACATTTGGCATGGTGCTAAAACCATGTTCAGAGATGTTTTTGTTGGTATTGACCTTGATTTGGATGCTCAAGTAGAATTTGGAGCATTCCAAAAACTTGGAGATCCAACTACAAGAAGACAAGCAGTCTGATACAACACTCCTTTGGTATCTTTACGCTTCTATTTTCTTTTTGGAATTTGTTTTTGTTCTATTTTATATTAATTTTTTTCTATTATTATATATTTTATCTTTAAGATAAAATGATATTGGGAGGTTTAGTACTTCAATTAGTCACCATGCTCTTCCAACGGATCTCTTAGTTGTTGAGAAGGTTGCCCAAAAGCAGTATATAAGGCATAGCCAGTAAAACTTATGAGTAAACTAGATATAAAGATGGCTACTAGGGTTGTTGTTTCCATTATTATATAATTTCAAGACCCCAACGGATCTAGCATAAGATCTTTCATTTACATTTACAACGAAATAGTGTACAAAGTCAACCAATTTTAAGAAAAATGAATACAATAGGATTTATGGTTACACAAACTGTTGAGAACAGATCTAGATCTAGTCCATGACACTGTAGGTACTTTATTAAAACTATTGAATTCGGAATATGGTAAAGTAGCTCCAGGGTGGGGAACAACTCCTTTAATGGGTGTGGCCATAGCTTTATTTGCGATATTTCTATCTATTATTTTGGAGATTTACAATTCTTCTATTTTATTGGATGGAATTTCACTGAATTAGATTTATAAAAACTCTTAATACCTAGCTTTTGACTACAAAATGAATTATTTAGAGCTCAAATTTCGAGCCCATTCTATTCTAGGAGTTCGATCACCAAATTTCTTTGTTTTTTTATTTCTGGAATATGAGTGTGTGACTTGTTATAATTGATCCTATTGATAGTACAAAAAATGGGTCTATCATCTTTCTTGATAGAGGTGGTTCTACTTCGTCGGATATTTATTCTAATATTTGGAACACAGAATATACGAAATAGATTAAGAAATATTTGAACTATGATTCATACTTAATGTTCAGACCTCGTATCGTATCCGAACTCAAAAAAATTTCTTTGAATTATTAGTCATTCTCTGTAGTTCTACTCGTGGAATTACGTGATGGCCCGGGGGTTCTTACTCAGGGAATCCTTTATTGAACTTACAATTGTTAGTATTGAATCGTCGTGGTTCTAGTATGAATATGAGGTTTTAATCAATTCATAGGGTTTTTAACAAGACAATTTCTATCAATAATAAAGAAACCAAAAAAAATAAATATTTCTATTTGTAGATCAAAAAAATTAAATTGATTAAAAAATGAAAAACGAAATGGGAAAAAAGAAGCTTCAAGAGGCCTATGAGGCCCGTAAGCATCGACATAAAGATGACTTAGCCAACCTGAGATTTTGGTATTATCACCACAAACACAGAAGTGCTTTTAGGTTTTTCTTCTTTCATACCCTTAAAGACTGTTGAATCTTTGATTCAAAATAAAAAAGTTTCAAACTTTCTATTCCATCTCTTCTGTAACCAGTCTTTGGATGTTTTTGCTTGAGTTGTATAAGATGAAAGTCTCATCTATGGTTCTCCGAGGGGAAATTCCGCCTATCTCAATAAAGTCTATAATGGTTCGAAGAGCGTCTCAAGATTCAGGCGATCGCAGATGATATAACTAGTAAATACATCCACCCTCACGTTAATATATTTTATTATTTAGGGGGAATTAAGCTTACTTGTTTTTTAGTACAAGTAGCTACGGGATTCGCTATGACGTTTTACTATCGTTCGACTGTTACTGAGGCCTTTGCTTTTGTTCAATACATAGTGACTGAAGCTAATTTTGGTTGGCTAATCCGCTCAGTTCATCGATGGTCGGCCAATATGATGGTTCTAATGATGATTCTTCATGTTTCGTGTGTATCTCATTGATGGATTTAAAAAATCTCTTGAATTGACTTGGGTTACAGGTGTGGCTCTAGCTATATTGACCGCATCATTTGGCATAACTGGTTATTCCTTACCTCGGGACCAAATTGGTTATTGGGCAGTGAAAATTGTAATAGATGTACCTGAAACTATTCCTGTAATAGAATCTCCTTTGGTAGAGTTATTGCTCGGAAGTGCTAGTATGGGACAGTTCACTTTGACTCGTTTTTATAGTTTACGCACTTTTGTTTTGCCGCTTCTTACTGCCGTATTTATGTTAATGCACTTTCAAATGATACGTAAATGGGGCATTCTGGCCCTTTATAGAAAATACATGTTCTAATAAAAAAAAATCATTTATCATTTGGAGTAGGAATAATAGTATTTCATTGCTATTAAGCATGGATTATTGAAAATAATTAAGACATGTATTTGTATATTTCCCTTCAACTCCCCAATATTATTTGATAGGACTAGTTGAAGAGAATTCTCTGAAGAGAAAATGGATTATGGGAGTGTGTGACTTGAACTCTTGATTAGTCTATATAGCTATATACCTACCTCATTGGCATTGGAATTCACAAGTAAATGTGTTTTTGTTCGAATTGCCACATAAGCCCTATACAGAGGATAGACTGGTTCGCTTGAAGAAAAAAATTTCTATGATCAAGTCCACATCATGTTGTATATAAACCGGCTCCGTAAAATCCAGTATAATAAATGAAATAAATATAGTTTATCTATTTCATTTACTTAAGATTTATTAAGACTTAATAGTATGAAAATTCAATCATTTCCTATGCATTAATATGATCCATAATATTATCGGAGTGAAACAAGCGGTCTAAAGAATAACAGAGGTTAGACTATATTAATAACAAGTAAACCATTTATGTAGTCCCCAATATTTTGGGACTAAATACCGATCATAAAGGTGGTGACAACCCGTATCGTGATCAACTTTGTAAGCATAAGCCTACTTGGGTATTGAGTAGTTATTTATAAGAACAGAACTCTTTGCAACTCCGAAAAAAGAAGTCAGTAAACTTTTCAAATTTTGCTTACATGGAACCATTCTGGCAATTATAGATTCTTGGGGGCAATTCTGATTAGTCAATAAAAATTGATTTTAATGTTATTTTTGATTGGAAGACAAGGAACCAAATTCTAAAAAATAAATATAAAAGTATAAATTTAATAATATATTAAATGTATAAATTTAATGAGATACTAAGTGTGTTGTACGTTGAAATTTTAAAAAATTCGTATCAAATCAAAAATAAGTTTTCTTGAGACTGAAATAGTGTTTTAAAGGGTAAGAGTATTTTGGTCATTTAAAATGAAAACTAAAAGCGCTGCAAAATGGTCAAATTCACGTGGCTTCCTACGGGAGAAAAAGTCAGAAAAAAAATTTTCATCAGTTATTATTACGCTAATCGTGTTTTCTAGACAAATTTGCATGGGTTGTGGCCCGCCATGACATGAAGTAGTCGTAATCGCCTTCCAGCAGTAGTCAATTGCCAGTTAGCCACCACCGAATGCATCTGAATAGTAAATTAGAGAAATAATGCTTGCACGTGCATCCGAATGTGGATTGCATCTTTTGTTCTATTATTATGGTGTACGCAACTCCTCATTTACTGACTGTGTTCATTCGGCTAAAAATAAAAAAAAAAAATTTGGTCTAAAATTTTAATGATCAGTAATGAAACTCATTGAGAAAGTAGTAGGTAAGACTTGAGGTTTTGTTTTTTCGCACCTTCATGAGGTGCGAAATTTTTGGAGCCGTTGCCTTGCCCTGGGACTTTCCTTGTGCGGGTGATTTGCCATGCGATTTGCACCTAAATCGTACAGTACCTTTTTTTTTTTTTTTAGAAAATGCATACGACTTGGGTTGCGGTTCATATGTGCATGCGGTCGTAGTTTGACAGACCGTCTATTCAACGCTCTGCAGTAGTATGATACATGTTGATCTATGCAACGGATGCAATTTTGTGGGATCGGCTCGAGCGGTGTCGGATGTGCGCTAGGGACCACCAACGTGCGTTCAGTTTCTCTTATCTCATGCCATTTGAGGTACCCAATGGAGCCACCTGCTTTAGTCGTTAGCAGTAGATTAGCTTAGTATTTGTCCCTACGTTGTAGGGTGCCGTGTCCTCTTCGAAGGCTTTTGTTTTAGTTAGTATTGTTCTTTTTTCCGATTTCATCGGACGTCCTCCTCTTTCACAGAGGTGCTTGTTTTCATGGGTTAGGTTTCCGCCAATGCCATGAAACTTATTTAGCCTTTCAGCTATCTTTGTACAGTCTTATTTTGCACTTTCAATGAAATTAATATCGTTTCAGTCAAAAAAAAAAAGTAATGAAACTCATCTCAATATGCCATTTAAAGATTTCGTAGTTAACAACTATAATTGATTTCAAACTCTTATAAAAATACATTTTTATTATGTTGAATTGTAGATATAAATACACTAGAATCACCTGAAGTAAAAAAAAAAAAAATTCTAATTCTTATATTTTACTACTTTTGGTTATATAATAATTCTAAAATTAATTTAAATATCGGAATGACTTACTTTTAGTCTAAAGGAGTATATATTCAGTAACCATTTCAAAATCTTTTTACTTCCTTAAATTGGGTGGTCAATATTTTTTTCATCGACTAGTAAAAACATAAAATTTTGGCAAAATAAAATAATATTAAAACTCGTAGCTGGATAAAAATATTTTCTAAATAAAAAAGAGATGAGATCATCTAATCCATCTTTGAATTAGCTTTTGTTGCTGAAGTTTCTTTTTGTTTTTTTATTTAAATAAAAATTAAAAAAAAATTTCTTGTGAGTCAATTCAACCTGAAATCTTGGCCACATAATTCAACAACCTATGCAAGATACTGATCTTTTTATACACTAAAATATCTTCCCCATTTAATGGGAAAATTCAATTTTGTTGCAAGATACTCCTGATCTATATTGTGATGATTGAGATCATGACGAATTGTGTAATTAAAAATAATTAGAGGAACAACATAAAATTTAGAGGACACTTTATTTATATAAAAGGGAGGTAAAAAAATTATATAATTAAGTTATTTTATTAAAAATAAATATATATAACATTTTTTCGATGATTGGATCGTTCTTTTCTCATCATAAACAAATGGACAAGGCAATTTATTGTTAGTAATAAATCATCAAAACCTTAGAAGAGAAGGAGACTTTGCCAAATGCTAGCATTGCTAATTCTCCTTGTGTTACTTCCTTCGCCTAAAAAAAATTATTTTCATTTCAATATTTTTTTAGTTAAAAAATAAAAAACAATTGATGTATCATTAAGTAAATATTATTTTATTTTTATCTTTATTGTAAAATATCACGTCACAAGTGTATAATAGAACAGAATAGAGAGAAAATATATAATATAGAAGACAGAAAAACACCAGAGATAGTAAGGAAATTAGAGGAGAAATTCTTATTTCACTTTTCTTCACCACACTTTACCACACCTACCTAATGACCAAACTATACTCCTATTTATAGGAGAACAATATTACATCTATCAATGTATTTGGATAAATACATACATGAGATAGGGATAAACATTTACGTTAAATAGAGATAAGTACCTACACTAGGTAGAGATAAGTACCTACACTAGATTGAGATAAGTATACATTGGATAGGGATATGAACAAATATTAGATAGGGATGAATATAATGAATATCCATTCATGTATTTCAAAACACTTATTCATTATTTTATGAATGTGTATGATACTATCTCATTAAAAACCTTAAACCGGAAAAACCCGGTGGGACAAAAACTGGACAAAAGGGAAAAAGAGTACAGAGCACAAATCTTATAATATCCCCCTTTTATAGATGCATTAGTTGCCTCGTTAAAAACCTTAAGTCAGAAAACCCCTGTGGGAAAAAACCAATCAGAAGGAAAAAAGAGTGCAATGCATAGTTCATAATATCTCCCCCTCAATCGAGCTATATAGCCACTGCTGGGGCTAATCAATCAAGCAAATAAACATCTTTCTTTTTCTCAGAATTTCCCATTTGCACTTATGTTGACAACTTCAGGTGTCAAGTATCATAAAATTTGCATATTAGTTATGAGATAAAAAAAAATAATAAATGTTATATAAGGTTCATAAGCATTTTATTACATAACCAAATTAGAGAAATAATAAAAGTAATACATTGAAAGGAAATCAACTAGAAAGAAATTATTAGAGACATCTCATCTGATGCTTGATTAAAGCAATCAAAGGTCGTCAAAGAAATCAGAGATATCTAGGGATGCATTTGCTACTTCAGAAACAAAGGGCGTCCCACAAACAGAGATATTGTTGGTCTCAACATTGGTTATGGCAGTAGGATTAATTTCAATTGTATGAGATTCATCACGCTTGCCCTTATTTTTTAAAGATGTCTGGTATAGATCAACAAAGTGCCTTAACGTACGACAAGTACGTGACTAGTGCCTAGCCATGCTGCAACGATGGCAATTATTTTCATTAGTCACCTTCTTTGGCTTCTTTTCATCGTCATGATTTGAGCCAAAATTAGATTTCATAGGGCGGTTAAATTTTCTACTACCCCTTTGAGGGCTTTGTTCATGTCTGCGCTTATTGCCCTTAGTATTTTTCTCAAAGTTAACATGTGCTTTAGGCAATGCTTTTGACATAGTAAGTTTGACATCATAATTTTTGAGGAGCAATTCATTAGTTTGCTCAGTAGTGAGAAGCATAGAAATCAATTCTGAATATGTAGCAAATTGACACTGCCGATATTGCTGTTGCAATACAATATTCGAAGCATGGAAGGTGGAGAAAGTTTTCTTTAATAATTCCGCATCAACGAGTTTGACACTACATAACTCAAGTCAAGAAACAATATCAAATAAAGCAGAGTTATAGTCAGACGATTTAAAATCTTGCAGCCTGAGATGCTGCCAGTCATATTGCGCTTGAGGGAGAATAACAATCTTGGTATGATCATACCTATCCTTCAACCTCGTCCACAGAGTCTGAGGGTCTCAAACGGATAATTATTGAGTCTGCAGGCTTACATGCAAATGACGACGAATAAAAATTAGTGCACTTGCCTCATCTTTTGCATTTGAGGTTCCATCTGCTGTAATTGCATTAGCGAGACCTTACCCTTGGAGGTGCATTTCCATACCAAAGCACCAGGACAGATAATTATTTCCACTCACTTCTAGAATGTGGAATTTGGGCTTTCCAATGTTTGCCATAATTATTGCAAACAAGATGAATCCTTAAATTAATTAGAAGGATTTCAAAAACATCCACTGCTACTTTAGGAGTAGAAGGATAAATTGATTTCACAATCAAAAAAAAGAAAAATGAAGAATTGATAGGAGAAGATGGAAAATAGATAGAGTATGATAAAGAAAACTAAGCGAACTCCTACCTTGCAAAGATTACTTACTCAATTGGTAAATCTTCGTGCTGATAACGTGTTGTAAAACATTGCGTCACAAGTGTATAATAGAACAGAATAGAGAGAAAGTATATAATAGAGAAGATAGAAAAATATCAGAGATAGTAGGGAAATTAGAGGAGAAATTCTTATTTCACTTTTCTTCACCACACTTTACCACACTTACCTAATGACTAAACTATGCTCCTATTTATAGGAGAATAATGATGTACCTATCAATGTATTTGGATAAATACATACATGAGATAGGGATAAATATTTACATTAGATAGGGATAAGTACCTACACTAGATAGAGATAAGTACCTACCCTAAATTGAGATAAGTATAAATTAGATAGGGATATGAACAAATATTAAATAGAGATGAATATAATGAATATCCATTCATGTATTTCATAACAATCTTTACTTTTTAATTGTGAGCTATACATAATTATTATTAATAAAAATATTTTAAATATTTCATACAAAAATAGATTTTTTTATAACAAAAACAAATTGTAAAAGTAAACTTCTTTTTTTTTTTTTGATAAGTGAGTGATAGTTATGTTGAACAATTAAAAAATAAATAATACTAAAAAAAATTCCGTTCAAAAATTGGTATTTTACAGGTTATGGATATCATTTTAGTACTAAAATTATAAAGACTCAACAGAAAAATCGAAAAAAAAATTATAACATATAATAATAACAACAAGAATGTATCAATCGATCATAGGATAATTACTCTTTCTAGATCTGCATTTCACTAGGAATTAGCATTCAAATGGCTCCAATACCACACTTCATATTACAACATCTAGATGGAAACTAGAGACAGAAAAGCCAACTGAATGTTGGACTAAAAAGTAAACACATATGATTAACATAATTGGACACATTCAAACCATTTACTGTAAGCATATATCAAACAAGATGCTGAAATAGATTAATTTCCACTTCAGGATTCTGAGCCTTTGGGTGATACTGTGCTTGTGGATGGTCAAGAACAAGACTTCTTGCTCTGAAGTTCTGAACTCTGGTTCGATGATGGCTCAGTAAAGAAAATTATATGCTCTTGGTTGTCCAAGAACGTTAAGAGAGTTCCAGGAATAGGAGGTAAATTCACATCCAAAACTCCTTCAAGGACCTGAACCACATGGCCCACGGACGGCCTGTGATTTTCATCATCTTGAATGCACCAACATGCCACTTTGCAGAGTCTCAGCACCTCTGCTACATCAGCCATCCTGTCCAATTTAGGGTCTAACAAGCTCAGGATGTCACCTTCATCAACCAACACTCGTGCAGCCCAACTAGGAAAGAATCCCACTCCGCTATCAGCAGAACTCTCCGAATTTCGCTTTCCGGATATAAATTCAAAAATCATCATTCCATAGCTGTAAACATCTGCTTTGGCTGTAATGGCTACTCCAGATATCCATTCTGGCGCAAGATAACCTCTTGTCCCTCTCATAGTAGTCAGGACGCGACTAAAATCCCGTCCCATGAGCTTTGCCAAACCAAAATCTGCAATCTTTGGACAGAATTCAGCATCTAGAAGAATGTTTTCGGGCTTTATGTCACAGTGAATGATGACTTCCCTACATTTCTCATGGAGATAAGCCAACCCTCTGGCAGTTCCTACAGCAATTTGGTACCTTGTCTTCCAGTCCAAAAGCCTGGATTCGTCGTCATGGAAAAGATGGGAATCCAGGGAACGGTTTTCCAGGTATTCATACACCAGCAATTTCTTAGTTCCTTCGGAGCAAAATCCTCGAAGCCTCACAAGATTAAGGTGTTGGATTGTCCCAATTGTGCTAACTTCAGTACGAAATTGCTTCTCCCCTTGGCTAATGCTTTCAAGCCTCTTCACAGCTATGACGCTTGAATCAGGTAGTCTCCCTTTAAATACCAAACCAAAACCTCCAACTCCCAACTTCTCAGAAAAATTTTTGGTCGCACTCTTCAAGTCTTTGGATGCAAACGCCACTAGTGAACCTTCGGCAGCTCTTCCAGAACTAACCACTCTACTTTGACGTCTCTGCATTACAAACAGAATAACACCCATGAGGACTAGCACAAGAATAACAGATCCGGCCACAGCACCAATCACAACCGCTGAGTTATTCTTGACGCTCGAAAACTCGGAGGCCGCAAGCCTAATGTAAATTGTTCTTCCACTATTATCATCTGCTGAAAGTTGTCGGAGATTCAAGAGGATTTCATTCCAAATAGAGCATCCATTGCCATCATAAGCATAAGCAGTGCAAAAACAAGTACTCAGACAGCTAGATTCACATTCAGCAGCACTCCCAACTGTCAAAGACTAAGAATGCTCAGGTAACTTCACCTTTTGGTACATCCGAAACTTATCTCTCTCCCCATTACCACTGTCATTATTTCCACATTGCAAATCCATTCTCCTCTCACAGCCACCAGAAAAATCATTCAAATTCCAATCTTGATCTGACTTATGATTGAAACCCTGCAAACAGATGCAGAAGGGCAATGAATTTGCATTACAAACACCAAATTCCCCACAATAAGCATAAACATCACACTGTTGCCTAGGTTCAGCGCAAAACACGTTCCACTGCTTTCTATTCTCCAACCAAGAAAGTTGCTTGATTTGCCCTGACATATCCATTACGAACCTTGTTATCATTGCTGGATTGTTGATGCTATATGTGAAATAAGTCACTTTCGCATTATCAATATAGCTAAAATTGAAAATATAATTCAACCTCATTTCAGGAACGAAGCTGAAAAATTTGCCTTGTTCATTCCACTGTCCACTAGCCCAATACTGGCGAGTCCTATTCCACCTTATAACATATTGATTAGCACTAATATCAAACTCGTTAGAGAAATGGCCAGGAGCAGGATCTTCAGAATTCTTCCAAGAAGTTAAACTCTGTGATTTCCTTGTAACTTTGTTATAAGAAAGCTTACCACCAGGCAACCAAGTATCGGTTGGGTTATCAAAACTTTGCCAAATTGGTGAAATTGATCCATAATTTAACAAACTTGATGACGCTTCAGTCAAAACAAAATTACCATCATCGCGGAGAACAGCCATGACAGGACCTGAACTTGTGAAATTCATATTTGTGGACCAAATGGGCTTTTGGGATTCATCCAAAATCACCAAATCACTACCTTGAATTCTGAGGGATGAAGAATATTTATCTTTTACTGGCATTTTCCTATTTGCAACCCAAACTATAGTTTTATCACTAATTTTCGCGTACCATATTCCTATATAAAAGTTGGGAGAATTACCTGGTCTGAAGAATCCCAGTGCAAAGTTTCCAAGTTTCAAGATGAGGATCTGATCACGCGAAAGAGATTCATTAGCAGAAATGGTGTCTACTCCAAAAGATAAATGGGAATTCAAAAAAAGGCATAGAAAGAGCAAATAAAGCATCAACTTAATGCTGATTTTTTTGGTTTTCATAGTTGCATGAATTTTGTACATACAACAAACAAGAGTACAAAATAGAATTAGAATGAAGCAGAAGAAAGGCAACAGAAATTTGCTTAGATTATCTGAAGAACGTGTCGTGCATGATACGAATGGAGGTCATTATTGTGGAGGTCTATGGACTAAGAAATTAAAGCATCAACTTGTGTCTCTCTTCTAGTCTTCTCCAGGTTAATATGACTAGGTCTATCTTCTACTGTTGAAGTGATATTTCCGCAACTGTTAAACATACGGAAAAAATCTCAATAAAATGTTAAAATGTTACAATGATGATCACCGTGACATTTACGTCTTAGAAGTCATCATAAAATAGCTATTTAATTGGGTCTATACTTTTGTCAAGTGAATGTTAACTCATTTAATGTAAAAATTTATTAAAATTTTTTTACTGAGAAGAAGAACATTGCAATTCTAGTCCCGAACAATTGAACTACTACTAAGAGTTATGAGGCGGATAGTTATACATTTATGAAAAAATCAATACCTGTTAAAATATCATCCTATTAGATTAAGCCAAATTCAATAATTTATAACTAAAGTTGTAAATTTTCCATGATGAATGATTGCTTCTTCTTTTTTTAAACTTTTCTTTTTTTCTTATTTCTTTTCCTAAATCATGAGCCATTTGCTTCTATGATCTTCATCTATCATATTTTGATTTTTTTTTTCTTTAAAATTCTCTTAATCTTTATATTCTCACTTTGTTCCTTTCTTTTTTTCTTTTTCCTTTGAAGAATCAAAGTTAAGAAGAATTCAGGAAATAAGTTTAAGACTAAATGGAGATTAAGGAAGATGATTTTTTGGGGGGGAAAACATTGAAAATAAAAAGACACTAAAAAACTTAAGGCCATCAAAATTGAAAGGAATTTTAATGTCAAGAATGTTTGGAATTGAATGAATGAAAATTGTAAGAGAACATGGTTTAGTAAAAACACTCCCTCCGTCTTGGAACATAAGTCTACTTTTGATTTGGTATAACTTTTTTTAAAATTGCAATAGAGTGAGAAAAATGATGAGAGAGAAAGTAGAGTGAGAAAATGATGAGAGAGAGTAGAGTGGAAAAAATGATGAGAGAGAAAATAAAGTGAGAAAAATGATGAGAGAGAAAGTAGAGTGAGAATTATAATTCTTAAATAAAATTGGAAGGCAAAATTGGAAAAAAAAATTTGGCCAATTACTTGGTGCAAGGAATTGCAATTCAGCACTAAATTGGCTGAATTGCAATTCTAAAGGAATTAGGTCATGGTGAGTGAATTCCTTTGAACCAAACAAAGGAATTCTGGTTGACTAAGTTGACTAAGGAATAAAGCTGTAAGTAATTGCCAATTCCCTTGAACCAAACATGCCGTTAATGTTCTATTAAACTTATGTTTTAACATTTTCATCCTTACTTCTTAATTTGCATTATACATTGTTATTATTAGTAAGACTAATATAAGAATTTCACACCAAAAGTGAATTAGAGACAAATAAAATTTTTAAAAGTGAACTCTTTTTTTAGAGTGGATTTAGTAATAATAACATAAAGTAATAGGGGAGAAAAACAAGAGGAAACGAAAATTAAGAAGCATTCAATTAAACAAAAACAGAGTTTGGAGTTGAATATATGAACATTGAATAAGACAAATAGTTTATAAGCAAAATAGGAAAAGAAAAGAAAAAGGAAAAATAAAATGGGTAAATTACATCAACTTCCATTGAGGTTTGACTGTGTTACTAATTAACCCTTGATGTTTGAAAATATTACATTTTCTCCCGCTTTGATCAATTTAAAAGTTAGTATTTTATTACTAAATAATGAAATGACTAAAAAAAACTAGGAAAAAATATGATCAAGAAGAGTTCTTAAATTAAATAAAAATAAATTAAAAATATTTTTTTAAGAGGAATATATATTAAATGTCACTACAAGTTCTACTATAATATAAATCTAACATGAAAAAGGCAAATTCAACTCCATTTTTGCTTAATTTCTTAATCATTTTATGAATTATGTGACAAAAAATTGACTTTAAATGGTCAAAAAAGGAGATTAAAATATTTCCAAATCTCAAGAAACAATTAATAATAAAATTAAACTTCAGGAGAAATAATAATTTACCTAAATAAAATCAGTTATTATGAAAAGTTATATTTTTATTTCCTAAATTTTTTGGATTATTGATTCTGACTTATAGTCAAATATTTTGACTGTTGGTGGCTAATGATTTTTTATAAAATTGCTTACTAACAATAGTAACACTGTCGTAATCTAGAAGCCAAATCTCTCTAACCCAAATCTTGTGAAATAAAATGTAATTTTTCATAAATAAATTATGAAACTCAACAAAAACTAGAAAGAGAAAAAAAATGCAAGCAGAATTTAAAAAAAAAAAAAAATCATTTGTTCGCACCCTCCCCCACCCCGGCCCGGCCACGCCACCCACTTCCTCCCCACCCGTCACTCAATGGGTGGCCGTTTTCACAAAAGCAAACTTACAAAAAAACCAACTTTTCACAAGAAATAAGAAAAAAAAAAATACTCCATTAATGTCTTAAAGACAAAAACAAAAATAATCGTATAGAATCCAATAAACCAAAAATAACTTAAGCCTAAAATCAAATGCCAAATACTGAATAATGAAACGAAAATGGAAAAACAAGCCAAAATAATATTAATAAGAATAGAATTGCCACAAGAAAGCCGTAAGGCTTGATTTCAATTGCAAGGAGGAAAAACTTTAATTTGGCAAATTAATCCATGGAAACAGTGGAAACAAATATCAATCAATGGAACCAGGAAGCTGTTGGGCCAATTCAAGAACCAATTTTATAAATTGGTTTAGCCGGGAAGGACGTGGGCCTTGGGCCAAGGTTGAAATCCGATAGCCATGGGGAAAATTCACTGGCGATGTGGGCGACCGGATGTTGTGATGATCGAGCGGTGGTCGATGCCGTTACCGTAAGTCGGTCAGCAAGGGTTGTGGTATGGGGGTCGAGTTGTCGAGGTTGGGAATAAGTCGAATAATGAGGAAAAAAACCTTCGGTCATCCAAGATCGGACGGCAAGCGACGGAAAGACAAAAAATTTCAGTGGCGGCAAGTATGGTAGCAGGGGGCAACGGAGGGCGGCTAGAGTTGTGACTAGGGAGAGAGTGAGACTTGAGAGAGATGACGATTTTTTTTTTTTTTTGAAAAGTTCGATAGTTATATTAACTTTATAAAAATTGACAGTTACATCCAATGTCCCTAAAATGGAATCTCCTTAGCTCGAAATTCGGCTAAAACTAACTGATCATTGGCCAAACATCTCCTCTAATTCCCACCAAAAATAAAAACACTCCAAAAATCTAGTCGCAATACTAACCAAATTAACAACAAAATGAGGTTAGAATTACCACTTGATATTGTGCTTCAACATATATATACTAGATAGCCACTAATCCAAAACTTGATCCTAGCTATCTAATCTCCCATTTTTGCATGTTGAAATTCTGCCCATTCTTGCTTCGCCATTTCAATCACTTTCAACTCCTCCATCCACTCCTTTGTAAACACCCACATATTTTTACTTTTCCATATTCTTCACAAAATGTACACGGTAAGTTAGACTCTTTTCTGTCATGATTCAACATTTTGGTTAGCATATATAAACAGCCACCAGTTCTTGAATTTGTCTCCATAATTTCCTGAATGATTCCACCTAACTGGTGCCAGCTGCCAAATTTTCTGGGCTCTCTGACAAGTAAAACATCATATGCTCCAAATTTTCATTGTCCTTCCCGCACATTATGACATTTTTCAATTACATCCCTAAATTAAAAGTGACTCATCACTAAAGATTTACAATTATTAAAAATTTAAAAAAAAATCTGTTATTTTGTATTAAAACAACTAAATTAATCTTTTTGTAATAATTTTAGTTTGAGTTTATATAATTTTATTATGTTTAAATGATTTTTATACATTTTTATACATTATAATATGTTTAAAATATTGTTATATATTTCAATATAAATATAAGAAGCAAATATTCATACGAGACAAATGTAAACCATGTTTTGCATTCATACTAATTTTTTTTCAAAACAAGTAATTAAGTTTATGAGATCATAAGAAATTAAATGCAAATTTTATTTTTTATACAAAATATGTAAAAAAAAAAATTTATGATTATAAACCATAATATATTTAACATTGTATAAAAGTAGCTAAGCAAGTAAGTAAGTACATAACATTAAGTTATATATTAGTATTTAGTAATGTTACAAGTGATGACATTTATATAACTATTGATAGTTTAATATTAATATTAGTTGTATGTTTATATGGGATGATGTATTTAAAATATAAATATGAAGTAACTAATAAGTTAGATATTTGAAAGGAAAATGAAAAAAAAAATCAACATAATTATTGCTTTCTTTTGGGACAAAAATCGTACTATTAGGGTGTTATAGTATAATTAAAAATAATTATAGGTTTTTTTTTATAATTATTAAAAAGTCTGATTGAAATATTTTTTAAACTGCTATAAAGCAAATAAAAATTTCAAAATATTATAAAAATTTAAATAAATTGTTGATTTGTTCATTTATCTTACTTCATTATCTTAATTATTATTATTTTACATAATAAAACTTGAAGTATAATATATAAAATCTATAATATATATAAACTTACTAATAGTAACTAGTACATTAATAGCTAATAATGTAAAATAAAAAAATTTGTAATTTTTTTAATTCAATGGTAAAAGTTATGAAACTTGAAATATGACATTTTAATTTATATTCTTTTACATGGTAAAATTTAAAATATATAAGATACTATATATATATATATAATTATATATATATATATATATATATATATATAATTATCAATATGTCGAACCTGTATAACATTAAAAATAAATAGGTCTAATCAGGTCAACCCACTTAACTTGTTTAACCTATTTAAGATAATTTAAAAATTATCTAATAATAATGTTATAAAATTGAAAGGCATTATATAAAATATTCTTTTAAGTATTTTAGGTGTTTTAATCTTTCATAAGTATATAAGGAGGCACCTGGCTGGGGGGAGGGGAATGGGAAAGGTAATGGAAATGATGTTAGTGGGGAATGATAATAGGGTCTTTCATTATAATTTTGTTAGTTGGTTTGTGCTAGGAATGGAAATAATTACTAATAATAGTGGTTGGTTTGTACTAGGGAATAAAAATGATTATAAATTAATTGTAATAATTAGTATTAATTAATTAGTTATTATTAGTTAATTTTTTATTATAATATTAAATTAATTAATTATTAATAAAAATATTATTAATCTTAAGTAATTAATTAATATTAATTGTAATAATTAATATTGGTAAATGAGATTAATACTTATTAATTATAAGTAAATGAATGATTAATTAAATTATTACTTAATAATAATAAGTTAATAATAAATTAATTTATATTAATTATAATAATTAATATTAATTACTTAATTAGTATTAGTTAATTAATTAGTATTAATTATAATAACTAATATGAATTAATTAATTAGTTTTAGTTAATTAATTAGTTAGTAATAATTAGTAATTAATTAATATTATCAATTAATTATTTATAAATTAATTATACATTATTTATAATAACTACTATTAATAAAGTGAGATTAATTAATTAATTAATAATATTAAGTAAATAAATGATTAATTAAATTAATCTTGATTAAATAATTTATTATTACTTTTAATAATAAAAATTTAATAATAAATTAATTAATATTAATTATAATAATTAATTAATTAATTAATTAATTAGTTAGTATTAATTAATTATTAAATTAAATAAAAAAATATAAGCATTTCTTACCTTCCATACCCCCAATATTAGGGGGTCAGAGGATTACCCCATATGGGGTAATCAAAAGTGGGAAAAAGTGGACCAACCAGTTCCATTCCCTTGAACCAAGCAGGAGAAATCAGAAATGGAATGGATTCCATTTCTTCCATTCCATTCTCCCACACCAGGCAGCCCCTAAGTATTTTTTTTTATTGTGTTACCTATGAAATAAATAAGTAATTAAATTTTCCTAAATTGCACATATATATAGGTATTTTCGTGTCGTTTTCGTGTCGTGCCGAGTTGTCCACGAAATAAATAGGTCGTGTTCAAATTATGTTACTTGACACGTATAATTAAACGGGTCGAATTTAGGTTCATGTTAAACCTATATTACCTATGTCTAAACATGACACGTGAACCTACAACACAACCTAATTGCCACCCCAAATAGAGACAACCCAGAAAGCACTTGATCATATTGTGATCAACTTTGTAAGCATAAGCGTACTTGGGTATTGAGTAGTTATTTGTAAGAATAGAACTCTTTGCAACTCCGGAAAAAGAAGTCAATAAACTGTTCAAACTTTGCTTACATGGAAACATTATATATATATATATATATATATATATATATATATATATATATATATACGATGTATATGTTATGTGCGGATCTATGGAACATATAGATTTTATCTAGATTCATTTGGTTCTTTTGATTGCTACTCGAGCCGGATGATGAAAAATTATCATGTTCAGCTCCTTTGGGGGATGAATTGATAATAATTGACCTATTCTAATAACAAAAAAATCTGACTTGAATGATTCTGTATTAAGAGCTAAATTGGCTAAGGGTGTGGGTCATAATTATTATGGAGAGCCTACATGGCCCAACGATTTTTTATATATTTTTCTAGTAGTAATTCTAGGTACTATTGCATGTAACGTAGGCTTACCGGCTCTCGAACCATTAATGATTGGTGAATTGGCAGATCTATTTGCAACTCCTTTGGAAATATTACAGGAATGATATTTCTTTCCGATATTTCAAATACTTCATACAGTACCCAATAAATTATTGGGGATTCTTTTAATGGTTTTAGTACCTGCGGGATTATTAATAGTACCTTTTTTAGAAAATGTTAATACATTTCAAAATCTATTTCGTCGGCCAGTAACGATAACTCCACTGTTGCCCTTTGGTTGGGTATTGGTGCAATATTACCTATTGAAAAATCCTAGCTTTAGACCTTTTTAAATTCAATTGTGAACTAGCTCGACGTGTGAATCTAGGGAAAAGTCGCGCCAAAGTGACTTTTCCTTAGATACGTCTACTCAATTTTGAATTTATCTAGAATATAGAAATTGGAATAAATATTCAAAACCCATTTTCATCTTAAAAAAAAAAAGAAGAAATTCAATCAATTTAAAACTTATTGTTATTGTTAGGTAAATAAATTACCAAATGTTTTTCTAAAATGTCCAATATTTGTTTCATATCTTCTATGCAAACATGCTCAATTTTCATAAAATCTTCCCGACTGTTATTCAAAAGGTCCAATAATGTATATATATTGGTCCTTTTTAGGCAATAATAGATCCTTGGGGGCAATTCTGATTAGTTAATAAAAATTGATTTTAATGTTATTTCTTATTTGAAGACAAGGTACCAAATTTTAAAATAAATAAATAAATAAATAAATATATATATATATATATATATAAGTATAAATTTAATGATATACTAAAGGTATAAATTTAATAATATACTAACGGCATGTTTGGTTCGCTGTAATGAATAAGACTGTAATTGAATTTCAATTCAGTGGGAATTAGGCTGTAATGAATTAGGCTGGAATTGAAATGAATGAGTTTGGTTCAAAGGAATTGAATAAGGTTGGAATCATTATTCTTGTGTTTGGTTGGGATGAATAGAACTAATGAATTGTGTTAAATGACTAAAATACCCTTATCTTAAGTATTTTATTATTGAGTAAGAAAATGATGAGAGAGAGAAAGAAGTGTGAGAAAATGATGAGAGAGAGAAAGTAAAGTGAGAAAATGATGAGAGAGAAAAAGTAGAGTGAGAAAATGATGAGAGAGAAAGAAGAGTGAGAAAATGATGAGAGAGAGAAAGTAGAGTGAGAGAATGATGAGAGAGAGAAAGTAGAGTGAGAAAATGATGAGAGAGAAAGAAAAGTGAGAAAATGATGAGAGAGAAAGAAGAGTGAGAAAATGATGAGAGAGAGAAAGTAGAGTGAGAGAATGATGAGAGAGAAAGTAGAGTAAGAAAATGATGACAGAGAAAGTAGAGTGAGAAAATGATGAGAGAGAGAAAGAAAAGAGAGAAAATGATGAGAGAGAGAAAGAAGAGAGAGAAAATGATGAGAGAGAAAGTAGAGTGAGAAAAATGATGAGAGAGAGAGTAGAGTGAGAAAATTATGAGAGAGAAAGTAGAGTGAGAAAAATGATGAGAGAGAAAGAAGAGTGAGAAAATGATGAGAGAGAAAGTAGAGTGAGAAAAATGATGAGAGAGAAAGTAGCGTGAGAAAAAATGATGAGAGAGAAAGTAGTGTGAGAAAAAATGATGAGAGAGAAAGAAGAGTGAGAAAATAATGAGAGAGAGAAAGTAGAGTGAGAAAAATGATAGAAGAGAAAATAGAGTGAGAAAAATGATGAGAGATAAAGTAGAGTGAGAAAATGATGAGAGAGAAAGTAGAATGAGAAAATGATGAGAGAGAGAAAGTAGAGTGAAAAAATGATGAGAGAGAAAGTAGAGTGAGAAAATGATGAGAGAGAAAGTAGAGTGAGAAAAAGGATGAGAGAGAAAGTAGAGTGAGAAAATGATGAGAGAGAAAGTAGAGTGAGAAAAAGGATGAGAGAGAAAGTAGAATGAGAAAATGATGAGAGAGAAAGTAGAGTGAAAAAAATGACGAGTGAGAAAAATGATGAGAGAGAAAGTAGAGTGAAAAAAATGATGAGAGAGAAAGTAATTGGCTGAATTGCAATTCAGCCTTCTAAAGGAATTGGAATTCATGGTTGGAGTGAATTCCTTTGAACCAAACAAGGGAATTCTGGTTGACTAAGTTGACTAAGGAATAAGGCTGTAAGTAATTGCCAATTCCCTTTAACCAAACATGCCGTAAGTGTGTTGTATGTTGAAATTTTAAAAAATTCATAACAAACGAAAAATAATTTTTTTTTTGTGACCGAAATAGTATTTTAAAGGATAAAGGCATTTTGGTCAGTTAAAATGGAAACTAAAAGAGCTGCAAAATGGTCAAATTCACGTGGGGGTTCCTACGGGATAAATGTCAGAAAAAAGATTTTTCATCAGTTATTATTACGCTAATTGATAAGTCGTTAATTCGTCATATTTTTAGTTACTAATTCCCTTATATTTTGATTTTATTTGAGTTTAATTGGAAAGAATTGGGAAAGTTTTGTTTATTTCAAGTTTTAGGAAGCTTTTAATTATTTTTTACTAAATTTAAGTATTTTTGCAACTTTGTAGAAAGATAAAGATTGGAGAAAAGAAAGACTTGGATGCTAATGCCATGGCATGTAATTTTTCATGCCACAGCATAGAGAAGGAAACTGCTTGGAGAAAAGAAAGACTTGGATGCTAATGCTATGGCATGTAATTTTTCATGCCACAGCATGCAGTAATTTGGCAGACTTACGGAAAAGGAAAATAAAAAGAGCTAAACACAAATTCATGCTTTCCTGGAGACCAGCTAAACAAGACTCAAAAGGGCCCTTTTCCTTGTTGTAAAAAACCCACCAACGTGGAAGACAACAAAACACAAGGCTGCACATGAATTGCCAACTTCAAAGCAAGGCTTTGCTGTTTTTCTTATTTGAAAAGAATTGGCTACATCAATTAATAATTGTGATAATTGGGCCCATCAAATGTGGAAGCCTCCAAAAACTTGTTGGCCACAAATACAAATTATGGGTACAATCAATTTTAAAAGGAAAAAGCCATCAAAAGCTTGCCTATAAATGGGCAAAGCATTGGAACGGAGGAAGCATCCCATATTCATCCAATTCTTTAGACTTTCCAATTTCAATTAGGAGAATTTCTTAGATAGACCTTAATTTCATTCTCCCTGGGGCCGAATTTCATTCTTCCTTGGGCAGAGAGTGGCCATTCATTCTTCTGGAGAGCACGGCCGCACGGGATGGGCGAGATCAAGACTCGCTTTGATTTTGTTTGTATTCTCTTTTACTATGTCTAGCTAAATATTTCTTTTCAACCAAGGATTATAAGGTTTGATTTCAATTAATTGTGAGATTTCATGTTTTTCATTGGTTTCTTTGATTTTGAATATTATATATTCTTTGCAAATAAATTTATTATTGTTTTGAATGTTAAACAAATAAGGCCTATTGTTTAATAGTTAAATACAATAATCGATCAATTAGAATCAATTCATGCTATTCATGTAATTGTTCTAAATTAGTGACAAATAGCAATTTCTAAAGGTAATCAATCCTAAGATTTATGCTATGGGAATATATATTCTAGTTTAAATAAACTAGGTCGACTTCCGAGTTTATTGGCTAGAGATTGGGTCTTTGATTCTTAATGCAATTAACGGATATAATTTATAGATCGTTATCGAAGATTATATCTGTTAATTAGGGAAATAACCTAGAGGTCGTATTCCGAAAGTTATCGACAATTTTAAAGATTGGTTGTTATAGGACGGATCCTTAACGACTATAACTAATCTATTTGAAATACAAAGAATTATCTTTTAAATCGATGATCAATTAAGAGAATCAACACCAAAATAAATCCTTGGTTGAAAGCTTTTCTTGAATTGAATTTTTCTTTTATTTACTTTCTTGTTTATTACCTAAGAATTATTTGTTTAATTAGTTAAAAAATCTTCAAACCCCCGTTTGTTACTAAGAAACAGGTTTTAACCGATCTCTGTGGATTCGACCCTACTCACTGCTATTACAAGTTCCAGTTTAGAGGAGGTTTATTTTTGGTTGGATTCGACACCCACCACTAATAGACCATCCAACTTTGCCACTTAAACCGAAAATCCCAATTCCCATTGGACAACCCAAACTAATCCCAATTCCCATTGGACAACCCAAACTAAAAATACAATTGATTACTTTTTTTTCCCCATGTATTGGACTGTTTTCTAGACAAATTTGCATGAGTTGTGGCCCTCCATGACATGAAGTAGTCGTAATCGCCTTCCAGCAGTAGTCAATTGCCAGTTAGCCACCACCGAATGCATATGAAATTAGTCGTAGGGGTAGCAATCAAATCGTGTTTTGAGTTCACAAGTCGTATTTTGACACAGGTATTATATGAATACAAATATAACCCATTTAATTATACATGTTAGAAACTTTAACCTGAATACGAGCTATTTATTTTTCGACTAACACGACACGACATGAAAAGATCTAAATATTTATGAAATCCAATTAATACGGTAATAACTTATTTAACACGAAAAGACCTAAAAGATATAAACAACCTATTTAACATAACACGAAAATAATGACATATTTTATACGACACGAAAATACTTGCTTGTGAAAGATTAACACATTAAAAAAATCTAAAAATACCTTTAATTACATTTGAAAAATATTTCCAACTAAAATTTAAACTATTACAAGCCAAAAAGTTATAAAAATATTTTCAAAATTACAATCCAAGCACTAGCATCAAATAAAATATCCAAGATTACAAACCAAATCTAAAATATCTAAGCCCAAAATCATACAAACAAAAACATCTCTCAAATTATAAATTAAATGTCAAATATCCAAGTCCAAAGTCAAATTTTGAGTTTTTGACAATTAGAGTTGGTATAACATGTTTCAATTTTACAAAATTACCCTAACATAATTTTTCAAATTATTAAATAGCTTAAACGGGTTAAACAGGTCGACCCGTGGATCGACTTGAACATAACCCATTTATTTTGCGTGTTATATAGGCCCGACTTAATTTTGACCCAGAACCCACCAAGAGTGTACCTATACCTATTAAATAAGTGTTAGATTCGTGTTGTATTTACGTGTCGTGTCGTGTCGTGAATTGCCGCCCCTAATCTAAATAGTAAATTAGAGAAATAAATGCTTGCCAACATGCAACCCTATGTGCATGTGCATCCGAATGTGGATGGCATATTTTGTTCTATTATTATGGTGTATGCAATTCCTCGTTTACTGACGGTGTTCATTCCGCTAAAAATAATATTTTTTTTTTGGTCTAAAATATTAATGATGAGTATTGAAACTCGTCTCATTACGCGATCTAAAGATTTTGTTGTTAACAAGTGTAATTGACCTCAAATTCTTATAAAAATACATTTTTATCATTTCGAATTTTAGATATAAATACACTAGAATCACCTTAAGTAAAGAGCAAAAAAACTCTAATTCTTATATTTTACTACTTTTGGTTATATAATAATCTTAAAATTAATTTAAATATCGGAATGACTTACTTTTAGTCTAAGGGAGTATCTATTTGGTAACCATTTCAAAATCTTTTTTACTACCTTAAATCGGGTGATCAATATTCTTTTCATCTGTTAGTAAAAATGTATAATTTTGGCAAAATAAAAAAATATTAAAACTCAGTAGTTGGATAAAAATACTTTCTAAATAAAAAACAGATGAGATCTTTTTTTTTTGCCATGTAACAGATAGCTGTATTAACTTAGCAAAAAATTGTCATGTACAATGTTGCCAAATGGCAATGATCACCTTAGAACTCCAGATGAACCTGAGTCCCAACATAACTATGCTAATTGCTTAATCCAAAATTTATGTGCCATTGCACACTCCAGTATCAATAGCAGCTTAAAATTCCATCCAATCAAACATTGCGAGGTCCACTACTAACTTTTCATCCCGCCACTCGTCTTGAGAGATCCAAAGATTTTGAGACTTGCACAGCATCTAGAGTAGATACACTGTCAGTTGAGCCTGATCCTACCAGTTATGCCCCTTGAACCATGCATATGTGCCGCCACCATGCTGTGAAAGTCTGCTCCTGAGAAGTCAAAACCTCTCATTGCACCGAGGCAAGTTTCCAGACTAGCCTTGCTTTATAACATTGGAGTACAACATGCTCCAGTGTTTTAGGTTGCTTCTCACACATATTGCATATGGGATCCGCTTGAATGCCTCGTTTAATAAGTTGGTCCTTAGTGGGTAGAATTCAATGACAACATCACCAAAGAAAATGCGGAAGTTTCCTTTTGATTCCCAACCTCCAAGTGGTCCTCCAAATACCTCTCGTTGTTGCCCTGGATGTGCTGCTTTCTGCCTCGTCTGGATTCCTCAACTGTTCTCGTACTAGCGCTTGATATTCTGACTTAACAGTATAACTTCCGGCCTTGTTTAGTTGCCAAATGAGCATGTCTTTTTCTCCATGCTGATGAAGCGGGATAGAACAAATGATCTCTACCTTAGTGCTATTAAAAACTTCCGCAATTAAATCCTTATTCCATTCCTTGCCCCCCTATTGCAGCAGCTGACTGACCCGCGTAACTTTTTCCTGAGAAGATGATGCTTGTGGAACTTTCTTTACTTGACTACCTAGAATCCATGGATGCTCCCATATTTGAATGGATTTGCTATCTCCTACTTCAAAGATTGCCTCTTTCTGTAAAAGGTATCTTGCTCTGAGCCAACTCTTCCACAACCAAGAGGAATTACCAATCTTAGAAGCTGTCAATAGTCCCCCTTTCAGGAAATACTTGGCCTACAAAACTCTACTCGAAAGAAGATTAGGTTGTGTAATGAGTCGTCACAATTGTTTAGCGATCAAAGCATCATTAAACAACTAGATGTTTTTGAAGCCAAGCGCCCAAACCCCCCCCCCCCCCCCCAACACACACCTTGGGAATAATTAAGTCTGGCCATGCTTTCTAGTGGATTTTTCGTTTGCCTTCCTCTTGTTCGCCCCACCAAAAGGCAGTTGTGCTTTTGACCATTTCTTTACATACATTACTTGGAAGTTTGAAACAGGCCATAGCTATGTTGGCAGAGCATCAATCACTGCTTTTATTAAGATTTCTTTACCTATCAAGCTGAGATAACAGATGAGATCATCTAATCCATTTTCGAATTAGCTTTTGTTGCTGAAGTTTCTTTTTATTTTTTTATTTAAACAAAAATTTAGAAAAAAATTCTTGTGAGTCAAGTCAACCTGAAATCTTGGCCACATAATTCAACAACCTATACAAGATACTGCTCTTTTTATACACTAAAATATCTTCCCCATTTAAAGGGAAAATTCAATTCTGTTGCAAGATACTCCTGATCTATATTGTGATGATTGAGATCATGAAAAATTGTGTAATTAAAAATAATTAAAGGAACAACCTAAAATTTAGAAGACACTCCATTTATATAAAAGGTAGGTAAAAAAATTATATAATTAACTTATTTTATTAAAAATAAAAATATAATAAATATGAGTAATGATAGAGATAGTGACAAATCATAGTGACTTTGTATAGTGACTGATGTGTTAACCATGAAAAAATAAAATCATCCCTCCTTATTTTGTGTTTTGTAATAAAGACAGAGGGATGATTTTGTCTTTTCATAATTGCCACGTCAGTCACTAGACAAAGTCATTATAATTTGTCACTATCTTTATCATTACTCAATAAATATATACAGCATTTTTTCGATGATTGGATCGTTCTTTTTTCATCACAAACAAATGGACCAGGCAATTTATTGTTAGTAATAAGTCTCAAAACCTTAGAAGAGAAGGAGACTTTGCCCAATGCTAGCATTGCTAATTCTCCTTGTGTTACTTCCTTCGTCTAAAAAAATTTATTTTCATTCAATATTTTTTAGTTAAAAAATATAGCACAATTGATGCATCATTAAGTAAATATTATTTTATTTTTATCTTTATTTTTTAATTATGAGTTATACATAATTATTATTAATAAAAATATTTTAAATATTTCATACAAAAATAGAATTTTTTAGAACAAAAGAAAATTGTAAAAGTAAACTTCTTTTTTTTTTTTGATAAGTGAGTGATAGTTATGTTGAACAAACTGTTCAAATTAATCTCATAAAAAGCCTAATGATATTGACATTCCTTCTTTCATTACCAAAAAGTAAATTAATAACAAAATTGTTAATGACACAAAATACTAAAATCATCAGCCAACAAAATAATGGACATTGCAAATCCCTTATTCCTCTCTTACAACGCTTTGCATCCAAAAAAAAAAAGTGTTAATATTTTAATAACTTCATTGGCTTCACCACATCCATTGTAACATGGAATTACAACTTCCACATCCATTGTCGCTACTCAGATACTATATTGGATATAAGTTGCAAAAAAACCAAAGTTTATTTTCCACGTAGTTCTTGACTGTGCTTTAAACAATGCATCCAGATTAGATTGTGCTATTAACAACCGCTGTATATTCATTTAGGAGAAGAGCATAAAAAATAGAAGTTGGGTACGTAAAAGGACTTACACGTGCAAGATTAGAAAAACGGTCGGGCCATTAAAAAATAAATAATACTAAAAAAAATTCCGTTCAAAAATTGGTATTTTACATGTTATGGATATCATTTTAGTACTAAAATTATAAAGACTTAACAGAAAAATCGATCCACATTTGCACACTTGCACTCCACATAGTGAATGTGCGATATTTTTGGAACACTAACACACCATGCACCGCATTCGCCTAGTGTGGGCGATTGTGGTGCGATGGTGTGTGTGATTTTTTTGGATTTTTTTTTTTTTTTTAAGGTTGGTAGGAGAATTATGGATTATACCACGGTATAATTCGTGATTTTTTCTCTTATTCTCTATTGTACCACAGTACAATCAGGGCTTTTGTCCTCCTTTTGGGAAGGCTTTTATTACTAGTTTGGTTGCACGGTGGTTCCGTGTTTTCCGATAGAATCTCAAAAGGCATAGAAAGAGCGTTAGAGACGAGGCTCGTCACCAAGTTTCTGTTAATTGGTATTTGATGCATGCACTTTTGAGGTTCTCCAATTGCGGAATTTTCATGTCAACTAGCTAGGTAGTGGTAGTGTAGGAATATTGATTGCTTTTGATGTCATGGTTAATATGCACTAGCCATTTCATTGTTTAGCGCAGCAATCTTAGTTTACGTTTTTCTATTCAATGTGCATTTTCTTACATGGTTGTGTTTTTCGCTATAAAACCATTGGGCTCAATTAGTCTACTTTTGGCTAGATCTTGTAAATAGTTGCAATTGTAATACATGTCTAACGTTTCAAGAAAAAAAAAACAAAAAATTGAAAAAAAAATTATAACATATAATAATAACAAGAATGCATAATTCTATCATGCGATAATTACTCTTTATAGATCAAATGGCTCCAATACCACGCATCATATTACAACATCTAGATGGAAACTAGAGATAGAAAAGCCGACTGAATGTTGGACTCAAAAGTAACATATATGATTAACTGAATTGGACTCATTCAAACCATTTACTATAAGCATATATCAAACAAGATGCTAAAATAGATTAATTTCCACGTCAGGATTCTGAACCTTTGGATGATACTGTGCTTGTGGATGGTGAAGAACAAGACTTCTCACTTTGAAGTTCTGAACTCTGGTTCGATGATGGCTCAGTAAAGAAAATTATATGCTCTTGGTTGTCCAAGAACGTTCGGAGAGTTCGAGGAATAGGGGGTAAATTCACATCCAAGACTCCTTCAAGGACGCGAACCACATGGCCCATGGATGGCCTATGATTGTCATCATCTTGAATGCACCAACATGCCACTTTGCACAGTGTTAGCACCTCTGCTACATCAGCCATCCTGTCCAATTTAGGGTCTAACAAGCTCAGGATGTCACCTTCATCGACCAACACTCGCGCAGCCCAACTGGGAAAGAATCCCACTCCGCCATCAGCAGAACTCTCCCAATTTCGCTTTCCTGATATAAATTCAAAAAGCATCATCCCATAGCTATAAACATCCGCTTTGGCTGTAATGGCTACTCCAGATATCCATTCTGGTGCAAGATAACCTCTTGTCCCTCTCATCGTAGTCACGACGCGACTAAATTCCCGTCCCATGAGCTTTGCCAAACCAAAATCTGCAATCTTTGGACAGAATTCAGCATCTAGGAGAATGTTTTCGGGCTTAATGTCACAGTGAATGATGACTTCCCTACACTTCTCATGGAGATAAGCCAACCCTCTGGCAGTTCCTAGAGCAATTTGGTACCTTGTCTTCCAGTTCAAAAGCCTGGATTTGTCGTCATGGAAAAGATGGGAATCCAGAGAACCATTTTCCAGGTATTCATACACCAGCAATTTCTTAGTTCCTTCGGAGCAAAATCCTCGAAGCCTAACAAGATTAAGGTGTTGGATTGTCCCAATGGTGCTAACTTCAGTACGAAATTGCTTCTCGCCTTGGCTAATGCTTTCAAGCTTCTTCACAGCTATGACGCTTGAATCAGGTAGTCTCCCTTTAAATACCAAACCAAAACCTCCGACTCCCAACTTCTCAGAAAAATTTTTGGTCGCACTCTGCAAGTCTTTGGATGCAAATGCCACTAGTGAACCATCGGCGGCTCTTCCAGAACCAACCACTCTACTTTGAAGTCTCCGCATTACAAACAGAGTAACACCCATGAGGACTAGCACAAGATTAACAGATCCGGCCACAGCACCAATCACAACCACAGAGTTATTCTTGCCGCTCGTAAACTCAGAGGCAGCAAGCCTAATGTAAATTATTCTTCCACTATTATCATCTGCTGAAAGTTGTTGGAGATTCAAGAGGCTGTCATTCCAAATAGAGCATCCATTGCCATCATAAGCATAAGCGGTACAAGAACAAGAACTGAGACAGCTAGATTCACATTCAGCAGCACTCCCAACTGTCAAGGACTGAGAGTGCTCAGGAAACCTCACCTTTTGGTACATCCGAAACTTATCTTTCTTCCCATTACCACTGCCATTATTTCCACATTGCAAATCCATTCTCCTCTCGCAGCCACCAGAAAAATCATTCAGATTCCAATCTTGATCTGACTTATGATCGAAACCCTGCAAACAGTTGCAGAAGGGCAATGAATTTTCATTACAAACACCAAATTCCCCACAATAAGCATAAACTTCACACTGTTGCCTAGGTTGAGCCCAAAACACGTTCCACTGCTTGGTATCCTCCAACCAAGAAAGTTGCTTGATTTGCCCAGACACATCCATTACGAGCCTTGATACGATTGTTGGGTCGTGGAGACTATATGTGAAATAAGTCTCATTCGCATTATCAATACAGCTAACATTGAAAATATCTTTCGACTTCATTTCAGGAACTAGGCTGAAAAGTTTGCTCTGTTTATTCCACTCTCCACTAGCCCAATACTTCTGAGTCCTATTCCACTTTATAAAAAATTGATTGGCACTAATATCAAACTCGACAGAGAAATGGCCAGGTGCAGGATCTTCAGAATTCTTCCAAGAAGTTATACTCTGCGGTTTCCTTGTAACTTTGTTATAAGCAAGCTTAGCAACAGGCAACCAAGTATCAGTTGGGTTATCAAAACTTTGCCAAATTGGTAAAATTGATCCAGAATCTAACAAACTTGATGACGCTTCAGTCAAAACAAAATTACCATCATTGCGGAGAACAGCCATGACAGGACCTGAACTTGTGAAATTCATATTTGTGGACCAAATGGGCTTTTGGGATTCATCCAAAATCACCAAATCACTACCTTGAATTCTGAGGGATGAAGAATATTTATCTTTTACTGGCATTTCCCTATTTGCAACCCAAACTATAGTTTTCTCACTAATTTTCGCGTACCATATTCCTATATAAAATTTGGGAGAATTACCTGGTTTGAAGAATCCCAGTGCAAAGTTTCCATGTCTCGAGATAAGGGTCTGATCACCTGAAAGAGATTGATTAGCAGAAATGGTGTCTGCTCCAAAAGATAAATGGGATTCCGAAGAAAGGCAGAAAAAGAGCAAATTAAGCATCAACTTAATGCGGATTTTTTTGGTTTGCATAGTTGCATGAATCTTGTGCATACAACCAAACAAGAGTGCAAGATAGAATTACAAAGAAGCAGAAGAAGAAAGCCAACAGAAATTTGCTTAGATTATCTGAAGAATGTGTCGTGCATGATTCGAATTGAGGTCATTATCGTGGGGGTCTATGGACTAAGAAATTAAAGCATCAACTTGTGTCTCTCTTCTCCAGGTTAATATGACTAGGTCTATCTTCTACAGTTGAAGTGATATTTCTGCAACTGTTATACATACAAAAAAAATCTCAATAAAATGTTAAAATGTTACAGTGATGATCACCTTGACATTTACGTCGTAGAAGTCATCATAAAATGGCTATTTAATTAGGTCTATACTTTTGTCAAGTATATACATGCTAACTCATTTAATGTAAAAATTTATTAAAATTTTTTTACTGAGAAGAAGAACATTGCAATTCTAGTCCCGAACAATTGAACTACTACTAAGAGTTATGAGGCGGATACTTATACATTTATGAAAAAATAAATACCTGTTAAAAGATCATCCTATTAGATTAAGCCAAATTCAATAATTTATAACTAAAGTAGTAAATTTTCCATGATGAATGATTGCTTCTTCTTTTTTTTTTCCTTTTCTTTTTTCTTATTTCTTTTCCTAAGTCATGAACCATTGGCTTCTATGATCTTCATCTGTCAGATTTTGATGTTTTTTCTTTAAAGTCTCTTAATCTTAATATTCTCACTTTGTTCCCTTCTTTCTTTCTTTTTTTCTTTTTTCTTTTTTTTTTCCTTTGGAGAATCAAAGTTAAGAAGAATTCAGGAAATAAGTTTAAGATTAAATGGAGATTAAGGAAGAAGATTTTTTTGGGAGAAAACATTGAAAATAAAAAGACAATAAAAAACTTAAGGCCATCAAAATTGAAAGGAATTTTAATTTCAAGAATGTTTGGAATTGAATGAATGAAAATTGTAAGAGAACATGGTTTAGGCTCTATTTGTTTCCATGGAATTGGGGCCTTAGAATTGGAATTGGAGGCCCCAATTCCAATTCAAGTGTTTGTTTCCCACAATAGAAAAAAAAATTAGAATTATATTTCAATTCTAAACCCCTCCAATTCTATAATTTGAATTCTTTATCAAAACATAAAATTTGCAATTCCAATTTCAAGACACGCATGTTTAAATTCGGGTTTTTAAAATCGGGTCATAACAAAAATCGGAGGGCTTCTTCTTCTCTCTTCTGCCTCTCTACAATCCGCCACCTCCCCAAGTTCTGGACAGTAAACTCCTTCTTCCTCTTGTCAATCCGACCCTCCCTTGTCCATTGAACTCATCCCTCGTCGGTCCAACTTCACCTCCACCATTATTTCGGCTGGTAGCCACTTTGCTAGTCTACATTCAGCCGAAGTCAGGCCTTCAAACTCGAGGTAAATATGGCTTCTGTTTATTATTTTTTGTTTGAAGGCACTGTCTCTTTGTGGTTTTATGGGTCAGCAGTTTCGTGCTTTTAATTCCTTTGTGTGGAGTAATTTCTGTGAACCTAAGTCCCATCATGCGGTGACCCTGCATTCTTTTGGTCTATCCAGAGAGTCAGAGAATATGACAAGATACAGTAACTAAATTAAACAAGTGGGAATGTGGAGTTGTTGCGTGGATCCATAATTAACATTTGTGTAAGCCTATGTCTTATAGCTGTGGTTTTCATCTTCAACAGTGGTTTCCATCTTCATTTAAGCTTCAATGTGTTAGTAGTTTTCATTGGCATTCTAGTCAATTGAACACTTACACTTTTCTTTCTGTTCAATAGGTCTAAAGCTAATTTGTACTTGATCTTATTTAGTGCTCCCTATTTAAACACTTCCAGCTGTAGTGAGTTTGTTCACTTGCTCATTTTGGTTATGAATTTGGTTTTAGCTTATTAATCCAGTTTTTAGCTTATTTTGGTTTTTTATGAATTTGGATATGGTGATCAATGTGCAAAAAGGATGTTTTTCTGGTGATTTTTTTTATTATTCAAAGATGTAGGTGCATTTGGGAGGGCATTGGAAGTAGTACTTTGTAATGAAATTTCTATTGGAAAATCATAGACACAATTAGGTTAGATCCATAATTAACATTTGTGTAAGCCTATGTCTTATAGGCATATAATGTGAGAAATTATTTTATAGTCTGAAATGGCATTGGGCACAAAAGCGTTTGAGAGCCTTTAGACTTTAGTCAGCTTGCTTGCATCGTCGGCATCAACTATTATAAGATGGATGTATTGTCTTAATTGGCAACTAGTTTTGTCGTAATTGTGGAAAGGCTTTGACTTATGTTAATGTTAAAATTTCCAATTGAGTTGGAGAAAATTAATTGTCACTTTTTACAATTAATAATGCATGAATGATGGATTGATTTGTGGTGGTGGGTTTTGGTTTGTGAGTTAGATTGAAAGGGACTAAGCTTGGTGCACTTTGAGTTAAAGCTCTTTTGTCTTCAATGTGATAATAGAAAATAAAAATTTATGTTTCCTCAAGTAGCTTGTGTAAAATGAGGTTCAAAGTTGTGCTACTTTGTTTGGTAGGGAGAGCTACTGACTTTTCATCTCCCTTGAAGTATTTTGTCATCCTTCTCGATATAATGTGGTATAATAATGATATTTCCTGTAAATATAATGTGGTATAATAATGATATTGTCTACTAATGCACATATTTCTGTCTTAGCATGCTTTTTGTGTCGCTAACAAAATCTGTTCTATGTTGTTTATTGCTTGTTTGCTGGGAAATGGTTTTTGTCTTCTTATTGAATCAATGATTATGAAGCAGGGTTTTAGAACTTGCTAATTAAGACTGGACTGAACTTTTGTAGATGGCATTTGAGTCACAAGCAACATCTAGGAAAGAAAAGGTAAAAGCAAAGGGATACTTTACTTGGACTCCAGAAATGGATAAAGTTTTAGTGACTTGTTTTGTAGAGCAAATGAATCAAGGAAACAAATTGGATGGTAAATGTGCTCTAGATATGATGATGCATGATCAAAGATTGATACATTTTCTAGGATGCCAAGTCACTTGAGGCAGCAATGGATTTTGATGCAACTCAAAGAGTGATTCAAAGGTATTTAAGTTTGCCTTTATGGCATTCCGTTGAAGCAAATTATTATGCAACAATGGAAATCAATAGATTCTAAGCCAGTTCATGTTCTAGAAGTGTTTCTCTTGATAGAGGGGAAAATTTTGTGTGGCTTGGACTTATATTACTTACTATTTTGGTGCCTTTGAAGTCCACTAATTTGGTTGTTCAATTTGAGCAGGGATTTTCTTCGACACCTATGGAGAATATTATGAAGATTTGAGAGAGTTTCATCAACATCTTTCTAAACTTTTGAAGCTTGGAGGGATTTATTCATTTTTCAATGGCCTTTGTGGAGTCAATCCTTTCTTTCATGTTGTTTACTGTCAGTTAGTTTCTTTAGAACTTGAAAGTCTGGGTTATTCCACTCAATTGATACCCTTACTTGTGAAAGATTGCTTAGGTGAAAAAACTGGGGAGGGTGTGAAACATAGATATTGTCAGTTAGACTTTTGGCTTTTCATCTTGAAGAACTTTTCCGATATCCTTAACCATTTTGTAAGCCTGTTTTTGAATTTGTTTATTTAACTCAAGGTTATAATGATTCGCTATAAATTTTCTAGTTTGCAATAAGAAAAAACCATGGGAAAACATAATGTCACCTCATTGAGTCTTTTTTTTCTTAGTAGTATACCTTGAAAAGTTTTAAAATAGTTGATTCAAGTGATTCACCAAATAGAAAAATTGTATTGGAATTATAATTATGTAGAATTGAATTCAATTCTACATAATTACAATTCCAATTTAATTCTAAATTTAATGCACCAAACGGAGCCTTAGAAAAAAACACTCCCTTTGTCTCGAAACAAGAGTATACTTTTGATTTGATACAATTTTTTTTTTTAAATTGCAATGTACAATATACTTAATGCACTATTAAACTCATGTTTTAATATTTTCATCATTACTTTTTAATTTGAGCTATACATTGTTATTATTAGTAGGGATAATATCAAATACCCCCTTGAGGTTTGATAAAATAATAAATCAGACCTAAAGTTTGAAAAATAACAAATTCTCCCTCACTAAAAAAAAAATAACAAATAATCTATGATTATAAGTCAATTAACGTAACAGTAAAAAAGAAAAAAGATGTAGACTAATATACCCTTGCAATTGAAATGGGCAGTCTTCTTTCTTTCTGTCATTCGATTACAAAATCTCTAACCCCCCCAACCAAGAACTCATCCATCCTGTTATCTTCCAAACTAAAAGCTTCGCATTTCCAGAAACCATAGAAAACCCAAGAAAAGCTGACCAGAAACTGCAAGAAATTTAGAAAACCATGAAGAGCAACTTCGGTTCGGACATAGCTTCACTGATGACCCGATTCCAGACCCGATTGGTGCAGCAAATTTCGTCGGTTTAATCTGCTTCTTGGCATTGAAAATCAACCTCTGTATACTGGGTTAAGTTATTAGAAAATTGATTGCCTCCATCAAGCTCTCAGTCACCAAAAATTTGAAGCTTTTTCCCGAAAATTTGGTCTATCGGGTTTTTCTAAAAAATGCTTCTCTCTTCAGATTTCTGTTATTCTAACCACTGTTCTATGATTCCACAACCTTCATTGTGCTCTTGAATTCGTGGGCTTGCTATTGTTCTTGTTGCCGAATTTATTTGGAATTTTTTTTGAATTTTGCCGATTATTTTCTGGAATTTTTCTGTATTACTGCCGCATCGGCCTCTTCATGAAATTCTTGATCTCCAGCTTCTAAATTTCATGGGTAAGAAGAAGAGGCTTTCTCCGTCAAAGGAGAAGGTGAAAAAGACTCTTCGGAACAAGCATGTTGATGACAATTTGCATTCTCCGCCGACAAAAACCGATACGCTGCTTTGGGAATTAATATCTTCTGTCGCTCAGCCTGGTGTAATGTTCAAAGGATGTTGTTACTCAACCGGCAGCTGCTTCAGATTTTGATTCTGATTCTGATTCTGATATTGAATCCTCCAGTGAGGACGATGGAATGCGTGCTACTCACAGTCGGGTTGATGAAGACCGAAACTGTACTCAGGTATTGACTTCTGATTCTGCTCCAATTGCTGGATTATTGATTAAGAATGTTGTTGGTGCCCCCTTGCTGCTGTTTCTAACAGGGAGCGTTCAATTAGGGATGAATTGGTTATTGAAAAATCTGGCCCTAAAAATGCCCACAATGTGCTTGTGAAAATGCCTATGAGTCTTGATCAAGCTTCTTCTAGCTTATCGGTCACACCTGGTGATGAAGACTCATTCTCTGATCAGAGTCAGACCCAAAGGATACTGTTGCCCCATCCAAGCTTGGTCCAGTCAACAAGAAGAACATTTAATCTCAGATTTGCGGAGGACTGTTTTGTATTTTCTGCTATTCTGATAAATTAATTAGTCAAATTATAAGTCAAGGGGGGAATTTGTTATTTTTCAAACTTCAAGGTCCGATTTGTTATTTTATCAAACCTTGAGGGGGGTATTTGATATTATCCCTTATTAGTAAGATTAATACAAGAATTTCACACTAAAAGTGAATTAGAGACAAACAAAATTTTTGAAAATGAATTATGTTTTTAGGATGGATTAGTAATAATAACATAAAGCAATAGGGGATAAAAACAAGAGAAGGAAACGAAAATTAAGAAGCATTCAATTAAACAAAAACAGAGTTTGGAGTTGAATATTTGAACATTGAATAAGACAAATAGTTTATAAGCAAAATAGGAAAAGAAAAGAAAAAGGAAAAATAAAATGCGTAAATTACATCAACCTCCATTGAGGTTTGACTTTATTACTAATTAACCCTTGATGTTTGAAAATATTACATTCTCTCCCTCTTTGATCAATTCAGAAGTTAGTATTTCATTACTAAATAATGAAATGATTAAAAAAACTAGGTAAATATATGATCAAGAAGAGTTCCTAAATTAGATATGAAATAAATTAAAAATATTTATTTAATGGGAATATATATTAAATGTAACTACAAGCACTACCATAATATAAATCTAACATGAAAAAGGAGAATTAAACTCCATTATTGCCTAATTCTTAATCTTTTCATGAATTATGTGACAAAAAACTGACTTTAAATGGTCAAAAAGGGAAATTGAAATATTCCCAAATCTCAAAAAACAATTAATAATAAAGACAAACTTCAAGAGAGGTAATTATAATTTACCCAAATAAAATCAGTTATTATGAAAAGTGACATTTTTATTTTCTAAATTTTGTGCATTATTGATTCTGGCTCATAGTCAAATATTTTTTCTGTTAGTGGTTAATGACTTTTTATAAAATTGCTTACTAAACATTAGTTACAAACACTGTCGTCTCTAAATCTAGAAGCCAAATCTTTCTAACCCAAATCTTTGAGAAATAAAATGTAGTTTTTCATAAATAAATTCTGAAACACGACAAAAATTAGAAAGAGAAAAAAATGCAAGCACAATTTTAAAAAAATAAAATAAAATCGCCCTTTCTTGGTATTTCTTAAACTTTTCTTGCATACCAACAAAATTAAAACATTTCTCTACTATTTCTTAAAACATTTCTCTACTATTTCTTTGTTGCTTTCCTTTCGCACACACTGCCTTTAAAACTATTTAATTACTCTTTTGGGCTGAAATCCACACCGTAATTTACTTTCTAAAAAATAACAATAATAATAAAATAAAGGTCAAGGGTATTGAGTCGGTTTGAGTATAAAATAATGTTGCTAGATGGTCCATCCACTTCCCCCAAAATTCAAGTTAGAACAAGTCCACTAATCATCAATTCTTACTTCTTTTTCATTCTTTGTGCCAGTTTGTTCATTAGTCCTAGACAATTACATGCACTATTTTGGTTCTCCATGAATCACCTTCAAACAAAAGGCATTCTCAGAAAAAATAAATATGAGAAATTTATTTGAAAAAAAAAAAAGACTTACTAGTTGCAAAGATCAAAACTTAGGCTATGTTTAAATAATAATTTATTTGAGAAATTTTTTATTTAAAAATGTGAAAGTTTTTATGAAACTTTTTATAAGAAAAAGTATTTTGAGATAGCGAGAAATTTATTATTTTATTTTTTATTTTTGAGAAAAATTTACCGTTTCTTGAATAGATGATTAAACAAATATAGCCTAAGTCTGCCAAGGCTGAAAACAAATGTGAGTCAATCCAACTCCAAATCTTGGCCACATAAATCAGCAAAACTTGGATAAATGTGCAGATCTTGCTGTAGAACGTATTAAGACCTTAACCTACCATAGTATTTCAGACTAATCATGCACTACCACCAACATAGCATTTGCTCCTTATCTTAATCCTGGTTACACGTTAATGCTCCATTCTTGAGAAAATGATGCACTTCCATCTTCTCACTTGACTAAAGAAAATGTTCAAACAAGACGGCTTCATTGTAGAACGAACAATACACGCAACATTCAAAGTCTTTAATTACTTAGAAATCCACTTTCGAAAATAACAGGTCTTTACAAGTCTGGATTTCAAATGCTAATCTTCTTTAGCTACATTTTCACTTCCTTGAAGGGTTGAAGTTTGACTCACTCTGTTAAGTGATGGCAGTTTTCCTACATGGACAAAGTACCGGGTCTTTCGGCAAATAAACCTCCCCTAAGCATCCCTTAAGCCTGTTCTGGTGCATGTTCTGTGACCTTTAATGTAGAAAGATATAAATTTATACAATTAACAAAATGCTTCAATATACTCTTTTCTTGGTGATAAAGATTTGCATGTTCTGCGTATTATTAGCTATTGGAAAGATCATGAGCCCTTAAAATGAACATCAGAGCTATGTTTACATATCAAATAAGCATATACACTAGACTCCTCTACATCTAAATCATTGATTAAGTAACATAGTTTGCAGGATCGGGATCCTACGTATAGGAATGGCAATTTCCGGGTTCGGGGTCGGGTTTGCTATACCCGAACCCGAACCCGAAATTTTATGCTATACTCGAACCCGAACCCGAACCCGATCGGGTTTTACTTTCAAGCCCCATACCCGACCCCGATCGGGTTTCGGGTTCCCCGCGGGTACCTGAAACCCGAACCCCAAAATCCGATCCCGAAACCCGAACCCTAACCCCCCGAAACCCAAACATGTGAAACAACTCTATTTTTTTCATATATTTACCTTATTTTTCAATAATTTTTACATTTTTTAATAAAAAAAAATTTTCTTGTATGATGTAATGTACTAATATTATTGTTACTATTTTAATATCTCAATTACTACACTAATGCCATTATATTACAATTATCAAATCAAACTTATTAGTCATAAATATTTGACTTATTTAACAATTCAATAAAACTAAACAATATATGAAGCAGTAATTTAATTGGAAAAAAGCAATAATTTAATGAAAAAATTAATAAAGTTTTTAAGATTAGTATATATGAAACACTAGGACTATATATCTTTTAATAAAGGACATTCAAATGCTTCTGCGTTTTCTTACAAGTTGAAGCATCAACATCTATTATCTAATGGTTGTTTTATGGAAATATACAATGTCACCAAGATTATTAAAAGTACAAAATAGTGTCACTACATAGAAAAACATTTTGTTTGTTGTTTAAGTTTATTTCATTCAAAATTATAAATATGTTCATTTATTCAATTCTTATATTATATTTAATCAATTCTAATATATGAGTAAAACTAATATAAATACATGTCATATGTACTAGCAATACAAATCAATTGGTCAAATGCTCAAAACACTAACATTTAGTTAATTAGCTTCATAATCTTATATATATTTTGATAAAGTACATATAAATAAATATGAGGCAACAATTTAATGAAAAAAAAAGAAGCAATAATTTAATGAAAAAATTTATAAAGTTTTTAAGATTAGTGTATATGAAACACTATGACCATATACAATGTCACAAAGATTATTAAAAGTAAAAATGGTGTCACTATATAGAACAACATTTTGCTTATTATTTAACTTTATTTCATTTAAAATTATAAACATGTTCATTTCTTCAATTCTTATATTATATTCAATCAATTCTAATATATGAGTAAAACTAATATAATACATGTCATATGTAATAGTAATACAAATCAATTGGTCAAATGCTCAAAACAATAGCATTTACTTAAGTAGCTCCATCATCTTATATTTATATATATATATATAACACTTCTTATATGTATAAATATAACTCAATGTAATTTGTATGAAAGATGAATCATACACTCTATGGGTTATGAATTTAATGATGACTTAATATGTATGTATAAATGTATGAATTATAACTCATAGCTTACAATCTCAAATAGTTAATTAGACTTGCAAAGCATAGTTATGACATATAAAATGCTTATTAATTATTTTCTTAACATCATTACATTATAAGTGGTTCATTGGAAGGTTACAAGACAAATAACTAAAGCATAATCTTTGTACTATTAGAAGGAAGTTCCTTTCTTTTTGAAGTAAAATAGAGTACAAAAGCAAAAACTAAATTTTTTATAATTAGTTAATTGTACTAAAAAATAATTATACTTAGCTGGTTAAGTAATATCCATCCAGTAGTATAAACTTAGCTGCAAGAAACTGAAAAATTAAGTGTTTTCTTTGCACTAGCTATAATGATTACTAGTTTTGGGTTCTAGCACAAGGTGTGGATATCCATTATTTAAGCTTCTTTTTTTTTTTAATCTTTTAATAAGTTGTGGTCTTTCAAATTTTGGTATGAAATGATTTTATATAAAATAATAACAAATAATATTATATATTGAGTATAACAATATCCATTCTAAATTTGTAATTCAAAATTTCTAAATTCTATCTCTGTAGAACTAATAATAGTAACCTGTCACATGGTCCCGTTTGTTCACACCCTTCCTCAACCCCGCCACCCACTTCCTCTCCAACCCGTCACCCGCCCCTACCCACTTCCATCTCGAGCACTCAATGGGTGGCCGTTGTCACAAAATCAGACTCACAAAAAATCCAATTATTCACAAGAAATAAGAAAAAAAAATATTCCATTAATGTCTTAAAGACGGGAACAGAAATAATCGTATAGAATCCAATAAACCAAAAATAACTTAAGCCTAAAATCAAATGCCAAATACTGAATAATGAAACGAAAATGGAAAAACAAGCCAAAATAATATTAATAAGAATAGAATTGCCACAAGAAAGCTGTAAGTCTTGATTTCAATTGCAAGGATGACAAACTTTAATTTGGCAAATTAAACCATGGAAACAGTGGAAATAAATATCAATCAATGGAACTAGGCTGTTGGGCCAATTCAAGAACCAATTTGATAAATTGGTTTAGCCGAGAGGGCCGTGGACCCTGGGCCGAGGTTGAAATCCGATAGTCATTGTGAAAATTCACTTGGATGTGGGCGACCTCATCCTCATGTTGTGATGATCGAGCGGTGATCGCCGCCGTGGCCGTAGGTCGGTCAACAAGGGTTGTGGTGTGCGGGTCGAGTTGTCAAGGTTGGGAATAGGTTAAGTAAAAAGGGCAAAAACTTCGGCCATCCAAGATCGGACGGCGAGCGATGGAAAGACGTAAATTACAATTTTGCAACCGTGATTTATACTATGTAAATTTTGGTAATTATTATTTAGCCAATAATTATACTTAATATTATATACATCTCACAAGTTACTTTTTCTATGCTTTCATCTAAAAACTTTATGAATTTTTTCAATTACATACCTAAATTAAAAGTGACTTATCACTATAGATTTACAATTATTAAAAAAAAAATCCATTATTTTGTATTAAAACAACTAAATTAACTATTTTGTAATAATTTTAGTTTGAGTTTATATAATTTTATTATGTTTAAATGCTTTTTATACATTTTAATAAATTATAATATGTTTAAAATATTGTTATATATTTCAATTTAAGTATAAGAAGCAAATATTCATACGAGATAAATGTAAACCATGTTTTGCATTCATACTAAAAAAAATTTCTAAACAAGTAATTAAGTTAAAAAGATCGTAAGAAATTAAATGCAAATGTTATTTTTGATACAAAATATGTAAAAAAAAAATTGATTATAAACCTTAATATATTTAACATTGTATAAAAATAGCTAAGCAAGTAAATAGGTATCATTAAGTTATATATTAGTATTTAGTAATGCTATAAGTGATGACATCTATATAACTATTGATAGTTTAATATTAATATTTGTTGTATGATTATATGAGATGATGTATTTAAAATATAAATATGAAGTAACTAGTAAGTTAGATATTTGAAAGGAAAATGGAAAAAAAAAATCAAGATAATTATTGCTTTCTTTTTGGGGCAAAAATCATACTATTAGGGTGTTATAGTATAATTAAAAATAATTATGGGTATTGTTTATAATTATTAAAGGATCTGATTGAAATATTTTTAAAATTGCTAAAAATCAAATAAAATTTTCAAAATATTATAAAATTTAACTAAATTGTTGATTTATTAATTTATCTTACTTCATTATCTTTATTATTATTATTTTACATAATAAAAATTGGAGTATAATATATAAAATATATAATATATATAAACTTACTACTAGTAAGTAGTACATTAATAACTAATAATGTAAAATAATAAAAAAAATTGTAATTTTTTTAATTCAATAGTAAAAGTTATGAAACATGAATAATGACATTTTAATTCATATTCTTTTACATAGTAATATATAAAATATATAAGATGCTATATATATATAATTAGTAATCGTATATAAACATAAGTACCAAAAAGTAATCTATGAGTACCAATAATATGTTATAATAAAAAGGCCTAATATACAGAAATAGCCTGAACTTTGCCTCTTGTAACAATTATAGCCCGACCTTTCAATTTTAACAATACAGTACCTGACCTTTTCAATTTGTAACAATTATAGCCTCAGTTAGTCCGCCGTTAGAACTTCTGTTAAATTGCTGATGTGGCTGCCACGTGGGAGACACGTCACTGCCCAGTCAACGCCAAGTCAGCAAAAAAATTTAAATTTTTTTTGGCTCTTTCTTTTACCAATTTGGCCGCCCAGAACGCAAAAAAATTTCTTCTCATTCCTCTCCGTCGCAACTTTGGCTCTTTCTTTTACCAATTTGGCCGCCCAGAACGCAAAAAAATTTCTTCTCATTCCTCTCCGTTGCATCTCAGCTCCGTCGCAGCTTTGGCTCTTTCTTTTACCAATTTGGCCGCCCAAAACGCAAAAAAATTTCTTCTCATTCCTCTCCGTCGCATCTCAGCTCCGTCGCAGCTTTGGGTCTTCTTGTACCAATTTGGCCGCCCAAAACTCAAAAAAATTTCTTCCCATTTAGCTCGCCGCGCAGCTCCGTCGCAGCTTTAAAAGCCGCTCAGCTCCGTCGCGTGCAGGGTTCAAGGGTTCAAGCTCTCCGTCACCTTCAAAGGTTCAAGGGTTCAAGGGTTCAAGCTCTCGGCAGAAATCTGCCATTGCCGCCGGTAGGTAAGGTAAGCAAATGGATGTTCAAGAACATGTTCTGTTTTAGCCACAGAATTTCTGTCCATTTTTTTGTACATTCAATCTTTCTGCATATTTTCCTGCATTTTTTCTCCATTTTCCCTGGACTGCTTTTCCGTTGGAAGGCTTTATGTAGATTTTTCGTTGGAATGCAATTTCCGTTGGATTTTTGTCCTTTGGAATGCATTTTCCGTTGGAATGCATTTTCCTGCTAAGGCTTTAAAATCTGTATATTCTGTTGGAATGCATTTTCCGTTGGATTTTTGTCCTTTGAACTAGGTAGATTTTTGTCCTTCTAGGTAGATTTTTGTCCTTCAACTGATGATGGTGCTGCTTTGGTTTCCGGAGGTTCTCTGGATTCGTATATTTATTTTGCTGCTATGAGAATATCATGAAGTCATATGGTAATTAGGGCAGAAAAATGTACTTAGATAAGGAACTTGGTGGATTGAAACAATTTGAGACCTGTTGCACGCAAATGATAAAATGTGAAATGGTTATTTTCCCTTCATCGTGTTTTTCCATCCAATGTAGATCATTATGTGTGATTGCTTTCATATTTATCTGTACATGGATCTTAGTTCTAACATGTCTCTTCATTTAATTTTCCCAACGAATGAAAAAGTCAAACATGTCTCTTTATTTTTGTTGGAATTGGATCCATATTGGAATTGGGCATAATAGGCATCCTCCTTTTTTTTGGCTGCCTCATGTTGAAAATCAAGGCAACATTTCAATTCAATTTGATGTTTGTTTTAATCTTTTTATAGTTAATAATTTGATTTTATAACTCAATTGCATATGATATAAATTTGTAGTACTTTTCTATATGGTTGCATATGAGCCAAAATTGCTTCCCCTAAAACTATGAATCATTTCATTCCAAGTTTGTATTTTCAAATTAAATGGAAATGTTGATTTTGTGGTACTAACATATTTACAAGAGAAATTAGGATAATATGGATTTGCTTATTTCCGCTGCATTTTATTTCCATTTTTTCCGTTGGATTTTTGACCATGTTTTCCTTTCGTTTCTGCATTTACCTTTAATTGAATTATGAAAATTGATTTCATGCATTAGCTCATTTCTCAGATATGCACACCTATCTATATCCTAACTTTCTTTTAGATTTGTTATTTTTCTTTTTAGTTTTAAGCATTTCCTTGCTTTATGAACTTAATATGGGCGACTTGATAATAATGTGATATTATTACTATTGTAGATCATTATGTTGGTTGTACACTTTTCTATGGTACATGTGGGAATACTAAACCGAATTTGAAGTGATATTAAGATGAATTATGGACAGAACTTTGGAGAATGAATTTTTCGAATTATGGACAGAATTTTGTGGACTGATTTTTGGACTGCATTTGTTATCGAAACATTTTGGACTGCATTTTTATCGAAATATGGGACTGAATATTTTTTGGAAATTTTAAAATTTTGCAGGATGGATGAGTTATTTACAATGAAGTTGCACCATGGTGGGGTATTCCAAATTGATGCAAATGTTAATTATAGGGGTGGTAAGTTTGAATATGTGAATCGTTGCGACCCCGACAAGTTCTCTATGTTGGAAATAGAAGATTTAGCCAACACACTAGGATATGTAATAGTTCATAAAATGGCTTTCAGCGATGGACTAATATTGAGGATGATTACAAATGATAATGATGTTCTCAACATGGCAGCTGTCGGAGTGAAACTTGGTGAGGTTGATGTTTTTCTTGAGTGCGATGATGGCTGTAATGATGTCCTCAACATGGGAGAATCCAGAGGGAACCCTTGTAGGGTTGATGTGTATGTTGAGGGCAATGCAAGCTGTGAGGAGGTGATTAACAATACAGTCTAAGCCATCCAAGTGCATCCGCAGCCGATGGGAAGCGATACTGAATCAGATGATCCTACGTACAATGAAGAAGACGATGTAGAGAGTACCTACAGTGTTGGTAGCGAGGACATCTTAACTGATGATGATGAGCTGCATTCAGCAAGGGAAAACATCAGAATTTTCAGAGAACATTTGAGTGATGAAAAAGCTGGTGTAAGCCAGAATGCCAGAAGGAGAGATTTATGTTCAGATGATGGGGGTGCATCAACTGGTTTCAGCACTGAGGATTAGTCAGTCATTTTTGAAGTTTAGTCACCATTTTGTGTTGGAAGGAATTTATTCGGGATTATGGAAGTTTTGTGACCATTTTGTGTTTGATGGAGTTTTTTTGGCATTTTGGAAGTTTTGTCACCATTTTGTGTTTGATGGAGATTTTTTGCCATTTTTTAAGTTTAGTCACCATTTTGTGTTGGAAGGAATTTGTTTGGCATTTTGGAAGTTTTGTCACCATTTTGTGTTTGATGGAGTTTTTTTGCCATATTTGAAGTTTAGTCACCATTTTGTGTTGGAAGGAATTTATTTGGCATTTTGGAAGTTTTCTCACCATTTTGCATTCCTATGGAGTTTTTTTGGCATTTTGGAAGTTTTGTCACCATTTCGTGCTGGAAGGAATTTATTTGTAAAATATTGGTAAAACATGTAACATGCAAATGTTGGTAAAACATGTAACATGTAAGAGAAACTATCCCATTCCATATATAAACCTTTGTAACAAAAGTTATTGGGGCAAACGCAACAATTCACCCTTCTCAACAAATTCTATTACTTTCCCTAGTGACATAAGCATAATCAACACAATCAATAAAGCTACAATTGGGACATATTGAAGTTTACACATTCCTACTTTTGCTACTTTATTCTTCAATACTAAGTTCTCCTTTTCTAGTAAGACAACTTTGTTGGTCATCTTAACCAACTCGACCTTCATTGATCTCAACTTGCACTCCAACTCTTGCACTTGGCATTTCAGAGAATCTCTTTCCGTTGATACCGTCAACACATATGTCTTCTCATGATCAGTGATCTGCCGGTTCAACCACACAAAGTACCCGCAATCATCCGTCTACATATTAATGAAAAAACAGTTAATAAGCATATTACATGACGCTATTAATTGAGTCTTTTTATTTTGCAATTTTTATAATCCCATACCTTCCACAAACGACACCTCAAAAACCGACGGCCAGGGTTGCTTTGGCTCTTGGAGGTGTAGCAAAATGCAGGCATATGGTGGTGACATTCAGATGTGATTGAAGAACTAACAGAGTCGAATGAAGGCGAGGATACTGAATTCTGCATAGTTAATACTGCCCAAGAAAGAAGAGTAAATCCAACATATACTGAAATTAGTCCAAAATTCGGAAAAAAAGCAAGGCCTAACAATTCAGTTTAGGGTTTAAGCTTTAGAGTTTAGGGTTTAGGGTTTAGGGTTTAGGGTATGGGGTGTAGTGTTTAGGGTTTAGGGTTAGAGGTTTAAGGTTTAGGGTTTAGGGTTTAGGGTTTGGGGCTTAGGGTTTAGGGTTTGGGCTTGAGGGTTTAGGGTTTAGGGTATGGGGTTTAGGGTTTAGGGTTTGGGCTTTAGGTTTAGGGTTTAGGGTTTGGGGCTTAGGGTTTAGGGTTTAGGGTATGGGGTTTAGGGTTTAGGGTTTGGGGCTTAGGGTTTAGGGTTTGGGCTTGAGGGTTTAGGGTATGAGCTTTAGGGTTTAGGGTATGGGGTTTAGGGTTTAGGGTTAGGGTTCAGGGTTCAGGGTTCAGGGTTTAGGGTTAGGGGTTTAGGGTTTAGGATTTGGGGCTTAGGGTTTAGGGTTTGGACTTGAGGGTTTAGGGTTTGAGCTTTAGGGTTTAGGGTATGGGGTGTAGGGTTTAGGGTTTAAGGTTCAATTCCTAAATTAGTCCAAAATCTGTCCATAAAGCAATTCTCTAAATTCAGTGCATATATTGCAATCCAAAGACACTAAATAGAGAGAACCCATCATCGTCCGTAGCTCCGTCTGCATCATCGTCTTCGCCATCAACAACTAAAACGACAAGGGGAATCTTGTTTAGGGAGATGATGATGCAGACGACTATGCTCTTCATAGCTTAGTTTTGGAGTGATGCAGTGTTTAGGGAGATGATGATGCAGACGACTATGCTCTTCATAGCTTAGTTTTGGGGTGATGCAGACGGAGGAAGATGCAGATGCAGGAGAGGACACAAAGTTGACCGTTTTTTTTTTTTTAATAGATACACAATCTTGTATCTATAATATTTTATACCCTGCATAACAGCAATCGCTTCATTGGAAAAAAAAAGATTACAACATCTAGATGGAAACTAGTGATAGAAAAGCCAAATGAATGTTGGACACAAAAGGAACATAAGGTTAAGTTTGCACTTTGCACATATGATTAACTGAATTGGACACATTCACACCATTCACTATAAGCACATAGATTAAACAAGATGCTGAAATAGATTGACTTCCACTTCAGGATTCTGAACCTTTGGATGACACTGTGCTTGTGGATGGAGAAGAACAAGACTTTTTGCTTTGAAGTTCTGAACTCTGGTTCGATGATGGCTCAGTAAAGAAAATTATATGCTCTTGGTTGTACAACAACGTTCGGAGAGTTCCAGGAACAGAAGGTAAATTCACATCCAAGATTCCTTCAAGGACCTGAACCACATGGCCTATGGATGGCCTATGATTTTCATCATCTTGAATGCACCAACAAGCCACTTTGCATAGTCTTAGCACCTCTGCTACATCAGCCATCCTGTCCAATTTAGGGTCTAACAAGCTCAGGATGTCACCTTCATCGACCAACACTCGCGCAGCCCAACTAGGAAAAAATCTCACTCCCCCATCAGCAGAACTCTCCCAATTTCGCTTTCCTGATATAAATTCAAAAAGCATCATCCCATAGCTGTAAACATCGGCTTTGGCAGTAATGGCTGCTCCAGATATCCATTCTGGTGCAAGATAACCTCTTGTCCCTCTCATGGTAGTCCGGGAGCCACTAAAATCCCCCCCCATGACCTTTGCCAATCCAAAATCTGTAATTTTTGGATAGAATTCAGCATCTAGAAGAATGTTTTCGGGCTTAATGTCACAGTGAATGATGACTTCCCTGCACTTCTCATGGAGATAAGCCAACCCTCTGGCAGTTCCTAGAGCAATTTGGTACCTTGTCTTCCAGTTCAAAAGCCTGGATTCGTCGTCATGGAAAAGATGGGAATCCAGAGAACCGTTTTCCAGGTATTCATACACCAGCAATTTCTTAGTTCCATCAGAGCAAAATCCTCGAAGCCTCACAAGATTAAGGTGTTGGACTGTCCCAATTGTGCTAACTTCAGTACGAAATTGCTTCTCTCCTTGACTGATGCTTTCAAGCTTCTTCACAGCTATGACACTTGAATCAGGCAATCTCCCTTTAAATACTGAACCAAAACCTCCGACTCCCAACTTCTCGGAGAAATTTTTGGTCGCACTCTGCAAGTCTTTGTATGCAAATGCCACTAGTGAACCTTCGGTGGCTCTTCCAGAAGCAGCTACTCTACTTTGACGTCTCCGCATTACAAACAGAATAACACCCATGAGGACTAGCACAAGAATAACAGATCCGGCCACAGCACCAATCACAACCGCAGAGTTATTCTTGCCACTCGTAAACTCAGAGGCAGCAAGCCTAATGTAAATTATTCTTCCACTATTATCATCTGCTGAAAGTTGTTGGAGATTCAAGAGGCTTTCATTCCAAATAGCGCATCCATTGCCATCATAAGCATAAGCAGTACAAGAACATGTACTCAGACAGCTAGATTCACATTCAGCAGCACTCCCAACTATCAAGGACTGAAAATGCTCAGGTAACCTCACCTTTTGGTACATCCAAAACTTATATTTCTCCCCATTACCACTGCCATTATTTCCACATTGCAAATCCATTCTCCTCTTGCAGCCACCAGAAAAATCATTCAGATTCCAATCTTGATCTGACTTATGATCGAAACCCTGCAAACAGTTGCAGAAGGGCAATGAATTTTCATTACAAACACCAAATTCCCCACAATAAGCATAAACTTCACACTGTTGCATAGGTTGAGCCCAAAACATGTTCCACTGATTGGTATTCTCTAACCAAGAAAGTTGTTTGCATTGCCCTGACACATCCATTACTAGCCTTGATATGACTGTTGGATCGTAGAGGCTATATGTGAAGTAAGTCTCATTCGCATTATCAATATAGCTAAAATTGTAATTATTATTCGAGCTCGAACTCAGTTCAGGAACTAAATTGAAACGTTTGATCTGTTTATTCCACTCTCCACTATTCCAATACATCTGAGTCCTATTCCACTTTATAAAATATTGATCAGCACTGAAATCAAACTCGAGAGAGAAATGGCCAGGTGCAGGATCTTCAGAATTCTTCCAAGAAGTTAATCTCTGTGGTTTCTTTGTAACTTTGTTATAAGCAAGCTTAGCACCAGGCAACCAAGTATTGGTTGGGTTATCAAAACTTTGCCAAATTGGTGAAATTGATCCAGAATTTAACAAACTTGATGACGCTTTAGTCAAAACAAAATTACCATCATCGCGGAGAACAGCCATGACAGGACCTGAACTTGTGAAATTCATATTTGTGGACCAAATGAGCTTTTGGGATTCATCCAAAATCACCAAATCACTGTCCTGGATTCCAAGGGACGAAGAATATTTATCTTTTACTGGCATTTCCCGGTTTGCAACCCAAACTATTGTTTGCTCACTAATTTTCGCGTACCATATTCCTATATAAAAGTTGGGAGAATTACCTGGTCTGAAGAATCCCAGTGCAAAGTTTCCATGTTTCGAGATGAGGGTCTGATCACCCGAAAGAGATTGATTAGCACAAATGGTGTCTGCTCCAAAAGATAAATGGGAATTCAAAAAAAGGCATAGAGAGAGCAAATAAAGCATCAACTTAATGCTGATTTTTTTGGTTTTCATAGTTGCATGAATTTTGTACATACAACCAACAAGAGCACAAAATAGAATAAGAAAGAAGCAGAAGAAGAAAGGGAACAGAAATTTGCTTAGTTATCTGAAGAACGTGTCGTGCATGATAGGAATGGAGGTCATTAGTATGGAGTTCGTGGACTAAAAAATAAAGCATCCACTCCGTCTTTCTTCTCCAAGTTAATCTGACTTTGTCTATCTTTCTCCAAGTCAAACCATTAAATATACCTTGAAAAATCTCAACTAAATATTGCAATATTGCAGTGATGCCAACTCATTTAATGTGAAAATGTACTAAAAATTTTACTGAAAAGAAGAACATTGCCATTCTTATCTCCAACAATTGAACTATTACTCTAAGTTATGCGACGGATACTTATATATTTAATGAAAAATTTGTTACCTGTTAAAGATCACCCAATTAGATTAAGCAAATTCAATAATTTATAAATTTTGATAAGAAGTAAATTTATCATGATGAATGATTTCAATTAAACAAAAACAGAGTTTGGAGTTGAATATTTGAACATTGAATAAGACAAATAGTTTATAAGCAAAATAGGAAAAGAAAAGAAAAAGGAAAAATAAAATGCGTAAATTACATCAACCTCCATTGAGGTTTGACTTTATTACTAATTAACCCTTGATGTTTGAAAATATTACATTCTCTCCCTCTTTGATCAATTCAAAAGTTAGTATTTCATTACTAAATAATGAAATGATTGAAAAAACTAGGTAAAAAGAAGAGTTCCTAAATTGGATATGAAATAAATTAAAAATATTTATTTAAAGGGAATATATATTAAATGTAACTACAAGTACTACTATAATATAAATCTAACATGAAAAAGGTGAATTAAACTCCGTTATTGCCTAATTTCTTAATCTTTTTATGAATTATGTGACAAAAAACTGACTTTAAATGGTCAAAAAGGGAGATTGAAATATTCCCAAATCTCAAAAAAAACAATTAATAACAAAGTCAAACTTCAAGAGAGGTAATTATAATTTACCCAAATAAAATCAGTTATTATGAAAAGTGACATTTTTATTTTCTAAATTTTGTGCATTATTGATTCTGGCTCATAGTCAATATTTTTACTGTTAATGGTTAATGACTTTTTATAAAATTGCTTACTAAACATTAGTTACAAACACTGTCGTCTCTAAATCTAGAAGCCAAATCTTTCTAACCCAAATCTTTGAGAAATAAAATGTAATTTTTCATAAATAAATTCTGAAACACAACAAAAATTAGAAAGAGAAAAAAATGCAAGCACAATTTTAAAAAAATAAAATAAAATCGCCCTTTCTTGGTATTTCTTAAACTTTTCTTGCATACCAACAAAATTAAAAAATTTCTCTACTATTTCTTAAAACATTTCTCTACTATTTCTTTGTTGCTTTCCTTTCGCACACACTGCCTTTAAAACTATTTAATTACTCTTTTGGGCTGAAATCCACACCGTAATTTACTTTCTAAAAAATAACAATAATAATAAAATAAAGGTCAAGGGTATTGAGTCGGTTTGAGTATAAAATAATGTTGCTAGATGGTCCATCCACTTCCCCCAAAATTCAAGTTAGAACAAGTCCACTAATCATCAATTCTTACTTCTTTTTCATTCGTTGTGCCAGTTTGTTCATTACTCCTAGACAATTACATGCACTATTTTGGTCCTCCATGAATCACCTTCAAACAAAATGCATTCTCAGAAAAAATAAATATGAGAAATTTATTTGAAAAAAAAAAAAAGACTTACTAGTTGCAAAGATCAAAACTTAGGCTATGTTTAAATAATAATTTATTTGAAAAAATTTTTATTAAAAAATGTGAAAGTTTTTATGAAACTTTTTATAAGAAAAAGTATTTTGAGATAGCGAGAAATTTATTTTTTTATTTTTTATTTTTGAGAAAAATTTACCGTTTCTTGAATAGATGATTAAAAAAATATAGCCTAAGTCTGCCAAGGTTGAAAACAAATGTGAGTCAATCCAACTCCAAATTTTGGCCACATAAATCAGCAAAACTTGGATAAATGTGCAGATCTTGCTGTAGAACGTATTAAGACCTTAACCTACCATAGTATTTCAAACTAATCATGCACTACCACCAACATAGCATTTGCTCCTTATCTTAATCCTGGTTACACGTTAATGCTCCATTCTTGAGAAAATGATGCACTTCCATCTTCTCACTTGACTAAAGAAAATGTTCAAACAAGACGGCTTCATTGTAGAACGAACAATACACGCAACATTCAAAGTCTTTAATTACTTAGAAATCCACTTTCGAAAATAACCGGTCTTTACAAGTCTGGATTTCAAATGCTAATCTTCTTTAGCTACATTTTCACTTCCTTGAAGGGTTGAAGTTTGACTCACTCTGTTAAGTGATGGAGAGCTATGTTTACATATCAAATAAGCATATACACTAGACTCCTCTACATCTAAATCATTGATTAAGTAACATAGTTTGCAGGATCGGGATCCTACGTAGAATCGTTTTGAGATAGTAGAATCGGATCAGTAGGATCGTAAGATCCTATAAAAAATTATCAAAACCGATCTTACGTAGAATCGTTTTGAAATAGTAGAATCGGATCGGTAGGATTGTAAGATTTTACAAAAAAATTATCAAAATAAAAGTAATTATGTATATTTTATCAAAATAAAAGTAATAAAATCCAAAACGACGTCGTTTTGGTTGAAAAGACAATGTTAAAAAAAAAATTTGTAGAATAGCTCAGGATCGATAGGATCATATGATCCTACCGATCCTGAACGATCTTACCAACGATCCTACTTCCTGAGCGATCCTGGATCGATTTTGTGTATCAGGATCATAAGATCGTGCGATCTTACGATTCGGATCACGATTTTGACAACCTGGTTAAGTAATATCCATCCAGTAGTATAAACTTAGCTGCAAGAAACTGAAAAATTAAGTGTTTTCTTGGCACTAGCTATAATGATTACTAGTGTTGGGTTCTAGCACAAGGTGTGGATATCCATTATTTAAGCTTCTTTTTTTTTTTAATCTTTTAATAAGTTGTGGTCTTTCAAATTTTGGTATGAAATGATTTTATATAAAATAATAACAAATAATATTATATATTGAGTATAATAATTCTAAATTTGCAATTCAAAATTTCTAAATTCTATCTCTGTAGAACTAATAATAGTAACTTGTCACATGGTCCCGTTTGTTCACACCCTTCCTCAACCCCGCCACCCACTTCCTCTCCACCCCGTCACCCGCCCATAACCACTTCCATCTCGAGCACTCAATGGGTGGCCGTTGTCACAAAATCAGACTCACAAAAAAATCCAATTATTCACAAGAAATAAGAAAAAAAATATTCCATTAATGTCTTAAAGACGGGAACAGAAATAATCGTATAGAATCCAATAAACCAAAAATAACTTAAGCCTAAAATCAAATGCCAAATACTGAATAATGAAACGAAAATGGAAAAACAAGCCAAAATAATATTAATAAGAATAGAATTGCCACAAGAAAGCCGTAAGTCTTGATTTCAATTGCAAGGATGACAAACTTTAATTTGGCAAATTAAACCATGGAAACAGTGGAAATAAATATCAATCAATGGAACTAGGCTGTTGGGCCAATTCAAGAACCAATTTGATAAATTGGTTTAGCCGAGAGGGGCGTGGACCCTGGGCCAAGGTTGAAATCCGATAGTCATTGTGAAAATTCACTTGGATGTGGGCGACCTCATCCTCATGTTGTGATGATCGAGCGGTGATCGCCGCCGTGGCCGTAGGTCGGTCAACAAGGGTTGTGGTATGGGGGTCGAGTTGTCAAGGTTGGGAATAGGTTAAGTAAAAAGGGCAAAAACTTCGGCCATCCAAGATCGGACGGCGAGCGATGGAAAGACGTAAATTACAATTTTGCAACCATGATTTATACTATGTAAATTTTGGTAATTATTATTCAGCCAATAATTATACTTAATATTATATACATCTCACAAGTTACTTTTTCTATGCTTTCATCTAAAAACTTTATGAATTTTTTCAATTACATCCCTAAATTAAAAGTGACTTATCACTATAGATTTACAATTATTAAAAAAAAATCCATTATTTTGTATTAAAACAACTAAATTAACTATTTTGTAATAATTTTAGTTTGAGTTTATATAATTTTATTATGTTTAAATGCTTTTTATACATTTTAATAAATTATAATATGTTTAAAATATTGTTATATATTTCAATATAAGTATAAGAAGCAAATATTCATACGAGATAAATGTAAACCATGTTTTGTATTCATACTAAAAAAAAATTCTAAACAAGTAATTAAGTTAATAAGATCGTAAGAAATTAAATGCAAATGTTATTTTTGATACAAAATATGTAAAAAAAAAAAAAATTTGATTATAAACCATAATATATTTAACATTGGATAAAAATAACTAAGCAAAAGTACGTATCATTAAGTTATATATTAGTAGTTAGTAATGCTATAAGTGATGACATCTATATAACTATTGATAGTTTAATATTAATATTAGTTGCATGATTATATGAGATGATGTATTTAAAATATAAATATGAAGTAACTAGGAAGTTAGATATTTGAAAGGAAAATGGAAAAAAAAATCAAGATAATTATTGCTTTCTTTTTGGGGCAAAAATCATACTATTAGGGTGTTATAGTATAATTAAAAATAATTATGGGTATTGTTTATAATTATCAACGGGTCTTACTGAAATATTTTTTAAATTGCTATAAATCAAATAAAATTTCAAAATATTACAAAATTTAACTAAATTGTTGATTGATTAATTTATCTTACTTCATTATCTTAATTATTATTATGTTACATAATAAAACTTGGAGTATAATATATAAAATATATAATATATATAAACTTACTACTAGTAAGTAGTACATTAATAACTAATAATGTAAAATAATAAAAAAATTGTAATTTTTTTAATTCAATAGTAAAAGTTATGAAACATGAATAATGACATTTTAATTCATATTCTTTTACATAGTAATATATAAAATATATAAGATGCTATATATATATAATTAGTAATAGTATATAAACATAAGTACCAAAAAGTAATCTATGAGTATCAATAATATGTTATAATAAAAAAGATATAATTGAATAAATAATAATTGACAATTAATGAATTAATAAAGAAAAAATGGTAATTTAATAGTAAATAGTAATTAATATTGAGATATGATAATTAAAAATTTTATTAATATAATATTAATTTAAATATAATTTAATGATAATTAAAAACATTAATAATAATTATTATTCTAACTAATATTTATAACATAATATATTTATATCATATATTATTAAAATTATAATATATAAAAATATATATTACAAATGATTTATGCAAGTAAATAGAGCAGCTAATAGGGCATTCATGCACGGGGGCAGAAAAACTCCCCTTGCACCTGCCCCACCACCCACTCCACCTGCCCCTTACAGAGGTGAGGCGGGATGGGTACCCGCAAGTGGTGGTGCCAGTTGCCATCCCTAGGGTGAGGTATAATTAAAATTAGTAGGCAGTTAAGACACTATTTCATTATTGAAAATATCAAATTTATACTGAAATGGGATGTAGTTAGTCAATAGACTAAAATTGGATACTTTGAAATTATAATTAATTAAAAAGATCATTTTTAAATATGGGGAATGAAAAAGATTTTTCAGGCAAATGTAAGGACAAAAAATGTAATTTAATAAAGAAACAAAGTGTAATATTTTAATAAGTTGATTTGCTCCACCACATCCATTGTAACATGACTATTGCTGCTACTAAGATACTATATCGGATATAAGTTGTAAAAAAATAATAATAATTCAAAGTTTATTTTCCAAGTAATTTTTTACTGTGCTTTAGTATTTTCCAAATAAAAAAAAATTTCTATTTGAAAATTAGTATTTTTACACATTATGGATTTACATTTTAGTATTAAAATTATAAAGGATCAACAGAAAAATTAAAAATAAAAACCAAAGTATAAGATATAATAATAACAAAATGTATCATTCGATCATAGGATAATTAATCTTTATAGATCTGCATTTCACTAGGCATTAGCCTTCAAATGGCTCCAATAACATATTTAGATTACAACATCTAGATGCTCTTCATTTACACTCACAGTGCACACACACTGAAGGTGCGATTTTTGGAATTTCGCCTATTTCGCCCAAATCAACCATTACTGTGGGTGATTATGGCGCGTCGTAGGTGTTCTAGTCTCCTCTTTGAGGAGTGGAAGTTTCTCCCTCGAGGGAGAATTTTAGTCTCCTAAAAAAGGAGGAGGTTTAGTTCTGCTGGTGGTGGATTTTTGTTTGGCTGTGTAGGAATTTCTTTTCCTTTGTTGTCCTTTGTTTCTGTGGGTTCGTGTTTTGCTGTTGGTGTGATTCGTGGGTTACTTTCTGTGAAGAGAAAGAAATAGTTTAGCTCTTGATGGCGAAGACGATGATGCAGACGGAGCTACGGACGATGATGGGTTCTCTCTATTTAGTTGTGTGGTGGACAAAGGGAATCTTGTTTAGGGAGATGATGATGCAGACGACTATGCTCTTCATAGCTTAGTTTTGGGGTGATGCAGACGGAAGAAGAGGCAGATGCAGGAGAGGACACAAAGTTGACCGTTTTTTTTTTTTTTTAATATATACACAATCTTGTATCTATAGTATTTTATACCCTATATAACAACTATCGCTTCATTGGAAAAAAAAAAGATTACAACATCTAGATGGAAACTAGTGATAGAAAAGCCAAATGAATGTTGGACACAAAAGGAACATAAGGTTAAGTTTGCACTTTGCACATATGATTAACTGAATTGGACACATTCACACCATTCACTATAAGCACATAGATTAAACAAGATGCTGAAATAGATTGACTTCCACTTCAGGATTCTGAACCTTTGGATGACACTGTGCTTGTGGATGGAGAAGAACAAGACTTCTTGCTTTGAAGTTCTGAACTCTGGTTCGATGATGGCTCAGTAAAGAAAATTATATGCTCTTGGTTGTACAACAACGTTCGGAGAGTTCCAGGAACAGAAGGTAAATTCACATCCAAGATTCCTTCAAGGACCTGAACCACATGGCCTATGGATGGCCTATGATTTTCATCATCTTGAATGCACCAACAAGCCACTTTGCATAGTCTTAGCACCTCTGCTACATCAGCCATCCTGTCCAATTTAGGGTCTAACAAGCTCAGGATGTCACCTTCATCGACCAACACTCGCGCAGCCCAACTAGGAAAAAATCTCACTCCCCCATCAGCAGAACTCTCCCAATTTCGCTTTCCTGATATAAATTCAAAAAGCATCATCCCATAGCTGTAAACATCGGCTTTGGCAGTAATGGCTGCTCCAGATATCCATTCTGGTGCAAGATAACCTCTTGTCCCTCTCATGGTAGTCAGGACGCGACTAAAATCCCGTCCCATGACCTTTGCCAATCCAAAATCTGTAATTTTTGGATAGAATTCAGCATCTAGAAGAATGTTTTCGGGCTTAATGTCACAGTGAATGATGACTTCCCTGCACTTCTCATGGAGATAAGCCAACCCTCTGGCAGTTCCTAGAGCAATTTGGTACCTTGTCTTCCAGTTCAAAAGCCTGGATTCGTCGTCATGGAAAAGATGGGAATCCAGAGAACCGTTTTCCAGGTATTCATACACCAGCAATTTCTTAGTTCCATCAGAGCAAAATCCTCGAAGCCTCACAAGATTAAGGTGTTGGACTGTCCCAATTGTGCTAACTTCAGTACGAAATTGCTTCTCTCCTTGACTGATGCTTTCAAGCTTCTTCACAGCTATGACACTTGAATCAGGCAATCTCCCTTTAAATACTGAACCAAAACCTCCGACTCCCAACTTCTCGGAGAAATTTTTGGTCGCACTCTGCAAGTCTTTGTATGCAAATGCCACTAGTGAACCTTCGGTGGCTCTTCCAGAAGCAGCTACTCTACTTTGACGTCTCCGCATTACAAACAGAATAACACCCATGAGGACTAGCACAAGAATAACAGATCCGGCCACAGCACCAATCACAACCGCAGAGTTATTCTTGCCACTCGTAAACTCAGAGGCAGCAAGCCTAATGTAAATTATTCTTCCACTATTATCATCTGCTGAAAGTTGTTGGAGATTCAAGAGGCTTTCATTCCAAATAGCGCATCCATTGCCATCATAAGCATAAGCAGTACAAGAACATGTACTCAGACAGCTAGATTCACATTCAGCAGCACTCCCAACTATCAAGGACTGAAAATGCTCAGGTAACCTCACCTTTTGGTACATCCAAAACTTATATTTCTCCCCATTACCACTGCCATTATTTTCACATTGCAAATCCATTCTCCTCTTGCAGCCACCAGAAAAATCATTCAGATTCCAATCTTGATCTGACTTATGATCGAAACCCTGCAAACAGTTGCAGAAGGGCAATGAATTTTCATTACAAACACCAAATTCCCCACAATAAGCATAAACTTCACACTGTTGCCTAGGTTGAGCCCAAAACATGTTCCACTGCTTGGTATTCTCTAACCAAGAAAGTTGCTTGCATTGCCCTGACACATCCATTACTAGCCTTGATATGATTGTTGGATCGTAGAGGCTATATGTGAAGTAAGTCTCATTCGCATTATCAATATAGCTAAAATTGTAATTATTATTCGAGGTCGAACTCATTTCAGGAACTAAATTGAAACGTTTGATCTGTTTATTCCACTCTCCACTATTCCAATACTTCTGAGTCCTATTCCACTTTATAAAATATTGATCAGCACTAAAATCAAACTCGAGAGAGAAATGGCCAGGTGCAGGATCTTCAGAATTCTTCCAAGAAGTTAATCTCTGTGGTTTCTTTGTAACTTTGTTATAAGCAAGCTTAGCACCAGGCAACCAAGTATTGGTTGGGTTATCAAAACTTTGCCAAATTGGTGAAATTGATCCAGAATTTAACAAACTTGATGACGCTTCAGTCAAAACAAAATTACCATCATCGCGGAGAACAGCCATGACAGGACCTGAACTTGTGAAATTCATATTTGTGGACCAAATGAGCTTTTGGGATTCATCCAAAATCACCAAATCACTGTCCTGGATTCCAAGGGACGAAGAATATTTATCTTTTACTGGCATTTCCCTGTTTGCAACCCAAACTATTGTTTGCTCACTAATTTTCGCGTACCATATTCCTATATAAAAGTTGGGAGAATTACCTGGTCTGAAGAATCCCAGTGCAAAGTTTCCATGTTTCGAGATGAGGGTCTGATCACCCGAAAGAGATTGATTAGCAGAAATGGTGTCTGCTCCAAAAGATAAATGGGAATTCAAAAAAAGGCATAGAAAGAGCAAATAAAGCATCAACTTAATGCTGATTTTTTTGGTTTTCATAGTTGCATGAATTTTGTGAATACAACCAACAAGAGGACAAAATAGAATAAGAAAGAAGCAAAAGAAGAAAGGCAACAGAAATTTGCTTAGATTATCTGAAGAACGTGTCGTGCATGATAGGAATGGAGGTCATTAGTATGGAGTTCGTGGACTAAAAAATAAAGCATCCACTCCGTCTTTCTTCTCCAAGTTAATCTGACTTTGTCTATCTTTCTCCAAGTCAAACCATTAAATATACATTGAAAAATCTCAACTAAATATTGCAATATTGCAGTGATGCATCCCTCTGGTAGAAGTTATAGTTACTATGCAACATTCACCTTAATCGTGGTCTATATTTTTACTACGTGAATACCAACTCATTTAATGTGAAAATTTACTAAAAAATTTTACTGAAAAGAAGAACATTGCCATTCTAATCTCCAACAATTGAACTATTACTCTAAGTTATGCGGCGGATACTTATACATTCAATGAAAAATTTGTTACCTGTTAAAGATCACCCAATTAGATTAAACAAATTCAATAATTTATAAATTTTGATAAGAAGTAAATTTGTCATGATGAATGATTTTTTTTCCTTTTTTTTTTAAAGCTTCCTTTCCTAAATCATAAACCATTAGCCTCTATAATCTTCATCTATCAGATTTTAATTTTTTTTCCTTTAAATTCTCTTAATTTTAATATTCTCATTTTGTTGCCTTCTTTTTCCCATTTTCTTTTTTTTTTTTTCCTTTGAAGATATCAAAGTTAAGAGGAATTTAGGAAATAAGTTTAGGATTAAATGGATAAAGATTAAGGAAGAAGATTTTTTAGGGAAAAAGATTAAAAGTAAAAAAGAAAGTAAAAAACTTGAATCAAATTAAAAGGAATTTTAGTGTCAAGAATGTTTCGAATTGAATGTAAATTGTAAAAGAACATGGTTTAATAAAAATAATAATAACAACAACACAAATCAAGGGAGCAAAAACAAGAGAAGGAAACGAAATTGAGAAGCATTCGATTAAAAAAAAGAGTTTGTAGTTGAATAGATGAACATTAATTAAGACATATAATTTACAAGACAAAAAGGAAAAGAAAAGGAAAAACAAAAAAAAAGGGGCAAATTACATCAACATCTCTGAAATTTGACTTTATTACTAATTAGCTCATGATATATGAAAATATTACAGTCTCTCTTCTTTGACCATTCAATAGTTATACTTTCGTTGCGAAATAATAACAGGATTAAAAAACTAGGTAAAAATATGATCAAGAAGTATTTTAAAAGTAAATAAGAAATAAATTAAAGGTATTTACTCAGAGAGAATATGCATCAAATATAGCTACAAGCCTACAAGCAATATTATAATGTACATTCAACGAAAAAAAAAAACCAAACTCTATTTTTGCCTAATTCTTAAGTCATTTTATGACGAAAAATTGACTTTTAAATGGTTAAAAAAGAAGATTGAAATATTTCTAAATCTCAATAAGTAATAATGCCAAATTTCATAAGAAGTAAATGTAATTTATCAGAATAAAATCAGTTATTATGAAAAATTATATTTTTATTTCCTAAATTTTGTGCATTATTGACTCTGACTTATAGTCAAATATTTTGACTGTTAGTGGTTATTGATCTTTTATAAAATTATTAAAATTGCAATCTTTACTAAACATTAGTTACAAAAACTGTCATCTCGTAAATGTAGAAGCCAAATCTCTCTAACCTAAATCTTTGAGAAATAAAGTGTAATTTTTCCATAGATAAATTATGAAACACAACATAAATTAGAAAGGGAAAAAATGCAACCAAAATTCTAAAAAAAAATTCAAATCCCCCTTTCTTGCCTTTCTTAAAATTTTATTTTATTTCTTTATCTCCATACCTACCAAAACAAATTCTCTACTATTTCTTTGTTGCTCTCTTATTTGGCACACACTCCTTTTAATGTGTGCTTTTTAATATATTTTGTATCTCACAACTACTATTTCAAAAAGTATAAAAATGAATTTTGAAACGTAATTCATATAAACCCAAAACTATTTAAGTACTTTTCTAGGCAGAAATCCACACTATAATTTATCTTTCCAAAAAATAACAATAATAATAAAATAAAGGACAGGGCTATTGAGTCAGTTTAAGTGGAAAGTAATGCTGCTTGATGGTACATCCACTTCCCAAATTCAAGTTAGAACAAGTCCAGTAATCATCAATTCTTACTTTTTTTGCCCTTCATTGTACCAGTTTGTTCATTAGTCCTTGACAATTACATCCATTAGTTTGGTCCTCCACGAATCACCCTCAAAATAAGTGCAATTTCAAGAAGAAAAAAATAATCTCTCCTCCAATCTTTTAAAAAAAAAAATCACCTTTAATTTAAATAACTTTTTTTAATTTATAAAATACAACACATTTAATGCACAATTAAATATATAATTTTATATTTATATAATTACTTTTTAATTGTGTTATATACTATTATTATTAGCAAAAGTAATAGAAGAATTTCACATCAAAGTTAATTCTTTATTTAGGAAAAAAAAGATTTAAAACTGAACTTTTTTGTCTGGAGTAGTACAAACAAATGCATGCCAACGTTGGATCAAAGTAAGATGCAAATGGTTTTTGATTTTTTCAAAATCAAATTTGGTTATGACTAGGTCTATCTTCTACAGTTGACCGTCAAACCTACAGAAAAAAAAATCTCAATAAAATGTTAAAATGTTAAAGTGATGATCACCGTGACATTTACGTTGTAGAAGTCATCATAAAAAAGCTATTTAATTAGGCCTATACTTTTGTCAAGTAAATGTTTACTCATTTAATGTAAAAATTTATTAAATTTTTTTTAATGAGTAGAAGAACATTGCAATTCTAGTCCTGAACAATTGAACTACTACTCAGAGTTATGAGGCGGATAATTATACATTTATGAAAAAAATCGATACCTGTTAAAATATCATCCTATTAGATTAAGCCAAATTCAATAATTTTTAACTAAAGTAGTAAATTTTCCATAATGAATGATTGCTTTTTTTTTTTCCTTTTTTTTTTCTTATTTCTTTTCCTAAATCATGAACCATTGGCTTCTATGATCTTCATCTATCACATTTTGATTTTTTTTTCTTTAAAATTCTCTTAATTTTAATATTCTCATTTTGTTCCCTTCTTTTCCTTTCTCTTTTTTTCTTTTTTTTTTTTCTTTCGAAGAATCAAAGTTAAGAAGAATTCAGGAAATAAGTTTAAGATTAAATGGAGATTAAGGAAGAATGATTTTTTTGGGGAAAAACATTGAAAATAAAAAGACACTAAAAAACTTAAGGCCATCAAAATTGAAAGGAATTTTAATGTCAAGAATGTTTGGGATTGAATGAATGAAAATTGTAAGAGAACATGGTTTAGTAAAAACACTCCCTCCGAAACAAGAGTCCATTTTTGATTTAGTATATTTTTTTTTAAATTGCAAGGTTCAATACACTTAATGAACTATTAAACTTATGTTTTATCATTTTTATCCTTACTTTTTAATTTGCGCTATAAATTATCAATATTAGTAAGACTAATACAAAATTTTCATACCAAAAGTGAATTAAAGACAAACAAAATTTTTGAAAGTGAATTCTTTTTTTAGGGTGGATTTAGTAATAATAACATAAAGCAAGATGGGTAAAAAACAAGAGAAGGAAACGAAAATTGAGAAGCATTCAATTAAACAAAAACAGAGTTTGGAGTTGAATATATGAACATTGAATAAGACAAATAGTTTATAAGCAAAATAGGAAAAGAAAAGAAAAAGGGAAAATAAAATGGGTAAATTACATCAACCTCTACTGAGGTTTGACTTTATTACTAATTAACCCTTGATGTTTGAAAATATTACATTCTCTCCCTCTTTGATCAGTTCAAAAGTTAGTATTTCATTAGATAAACTTATATTTTCATAAATAAATAATAATACTAAAGAATAATATTGATGATGTTAATTTAGTAGCAAAATTGAAACCCAAAAAAATGCTGATTTAAGATGAAATCCAACCACAAATAAAAAAAGAGTAAATTACTTCTATTACCCCTATGATTTATGTAAATTACCAATCGAACCCTGAGATTTGGTAAAACTACTAATACCCCTTAAAGGGGCTAAATGTTATGAATTTAAGGGGGTTAAATGTTATGAATTTAGTTGATTAAAGGGGCTAAATGTTATGAATTTATCAAATTTAAGGGGGTATTGGTATTTTCTCAAATCTTGGAGTTTGATTGGTAGTTATTACAAACTATAGGGGTAGTAGATGTAATTTACCCTAAAAAAATTAATGACAAAAAATAGAAAATTACATAGTTTCTTAATTTTAATAAATTATGAATTGAATAGAAAAAAGTTCTAAAGTAATTTTTTTTTAAAAAAAAGTAAAACTAATAATAATTAAAATAGAAGATCACATACATAATACTTAAAAAATAAAAGATATATGAGAGTTAAATGAGAAAAATAAATGAAATAAGAGTGAAAGTCAAAAATATGTTTATTGAACTAAAATCCTAATAAAAATAATCAGAATAACAACTTTTAACCAAAAAAAAATAAAAATTTTATAATGTTACACTTGTTTTTCCTATTTTTAGGAACCTAATCACTTTCCCAAAAAAATTGAAACTGAAACAGGAAAGTAATCAGATTACTTTACTAAACCAACCAAATACTTGAATTTAAAAATAAAGAATCAAACTACTTTCCAAATCAAGATTCCTTACCAATTAAACGGGGCATAAAGGTATTTACTTAGATAGAATATGCATCAAATATAGCTACAACTAATATTATAATGTAAATTCATCATTAAAAAAAAAACTCTATTTTTGCCTAATTCCTTTAGTCATTTTATGAATTATGTGATAAAAAATTGACTTTTAAATTATCAAAAAGGGAGATTGAAATATTTCAAATCTCAATAAGTAATAAAGTCAAATTTCAAGAGAAGTAAATGTAATTTACCATAATAAAATTAGTTATTATGAAAAATTATATTTTATTTCCTGAATTTTGTGCATTTTGACTCTGACTTATAGTCAAATATTTTGCCTGTTGGTGGTTATTGATTTTTTATAAAATTATTAAAATTGCAATCTTTACTAAACATTAGTTACAAAACCTGTCATCTCGTAAATGTAGAAGCCAAATCTCTCTAACCCAAATCTTTGAGAAATAAAATGTAATTTTTCCATAGATAAATTATGAAACACAACATAAATTAGAAAGAGAAAAAAATGCAACCAAAATTCTAAAAAAATTTCAAATCCCCCTTTCTTGTCTTTCTTAAAATTTTATTTTATTTCTTTATTTCCATACCTACAAAAAAAAACAAATCTCTATGATTTCTTTGTTGCTCTCATATTTGGCACACACTACTTTTATAATCTGTGCTTTTCAATATATTTTGTATCTCACAACTAATATTTCAAAAAGTATAAAAAATATTTTGAAACGCAATTCATATAATCTCCAAAACTATTTAATTACTCTTCTAGGCAGAAATCCACACTATAATTTATTTTTCCAAAAAATAACACTAATAATAAAATGAAGGACAGGGATATTGACTCAGTTTAAGTGGAAAGTAATGCTGCTTGATGGTACATCCACTTCCCAAATTCAAGTTAGAACAAGTCCAAATAATCATCAATTCTTACTTTTTTTTCCATTCATTAGTCCTTGACAATTACATCCATTAGTTTGGTCCTCCACGAATCACCCTCAAAATAAGTGCATTTTCAGGAAGAAAAAAAAATAATCTCTCCAATCTTAAGAAAAAAAAATTACTTTTGATTTGATATAACTTTTTTTAATTTATAAAATATAATACATTTAATATACAATTAAATATATAATTTTATATTTGTATCATTACTTTTTAATTAAGATTATACACTATTATTATTAGGAAGGGTAATATAATAATTTCACACCAAAAGTGGATTCTTTATGTAACCAAAAAAAAATTAAAACTGAACTTTTTTTTCCGAAAGTAGTAAAAACAAATACATGCCAATGTTGGATCAAAGTAAGATGCAAATGGTTTTTGATTTTTTCAAAATCAAATTTGGTTAATTGAAATATGAAAAACCATTATAATATCAATATCACATTAAAGATATTTTGCTACGTAATATTACATCAATCACTAAAATATAATATAATATAATATTTAAATGAATAAACTATTACTCCTTTTGTTTTACTCTTAACATATTCTACAAGAAACTAGTTAGGCTGCGTTTGGACAAACAATTTCTATTTGCAAATAAAAAAAATCTCAAACAAAAACAAACTATTCAAACACATTTTTATTTCAAAATTTAGAATTCAAACTTTCTCACTCAAATTCCTCTCACATAATTTTTAAAAAAAAATTCCTTTTATTTTTTCCTCCAAAATACTTTTTCTATCAACAAATACCCACCAAAATTTTTATACATTCTAATATAATTTTTTCTATTTAGAAATAGAAATACCTTGTACAAACGGGAAACTTATATGTAGAGAAAGAACTTCAGAGGTGAAACCCCAAATAAACAAATTATTCTGACACAACTTTACCATTTTATCATATTTTAAACTTTAAAACGTTAGAATTTTGATTGAACGAGAACTTTCAACTCCTTTGATCATAACTATTTTGACTTGAGTTGGTTTCAATGCCAAGAAGCATCTGCTGCCAAAGTCTCTTTTTTGGTTTTTGTCATAAAAAGATCAAAAAAAAACTTTCTAGTTGCGAAGATCAAAGGCTATGTTTGGATAATAATTTATTTGAGAAATTTTTTATTAGAAACTGTAAAAATTTAAGTGGAAATTATTTTTATTGGAAAAGTGTTTTAAAATAACAAGAAGTTTAAATTTTAATTTTCAATTTTGAAATGAAATAAAAAGTTATTAGATTTTTTTTTTCAGAAAAATTTAATTTTTCTTAAATAGCTGATCTTGGCCACATAAATCAACAAACTTGAATAAATGGGGTGATCTTTCTACAGAACAAGCATTAAAACCTTATCCTACCATAGTATTTCAAAGTAATCTTGTACCACTGCCCACACTGCATTTGTTCCTTATCTTAATCCTGTTTACGCGTTAAAGCTCCATCCTTGAGAAGATGATGCACTTCCAGCTTTTGACTGAAGTGTTCAATCTACCCAAATAAGACGGCTTTATTTTACAACAAACAATGCACGCAACATTCGAAGTTTTTAATGACTCAGAAAACCACTTTCGACAATAATAGGTCTTTACAAATCTGGATTTCATATGCTAATCTTCTTTAGCTATATTTTCACTTCCTAGAAGGGTTGAAGTTTTACTCAGTCTGTCAAGTGATGGAAATTTTCCTACTTGGACAAAGTAGCGGATCTTTTGGCATGAACCTCCCCTAAACATCCCTTAAGACTCCTTTTTCACATGCAAATAGAGAGAGATACAAATCTATACAATCAACAAAATGCTTCAATATACTCTTCTCTTGGGTCCTCTAATAGAGATTTCATGTTCTGCATATTACTAGCAAGAGTACGGAATGTAGACTAGCTATTGGCAGGATCTTGAGCCCCTAAAATGAATATTAAAACTATGTTAAAATATCAAATAAGCATATATTTCACTTTCCGCATCATTGCATACTATTTTACAATAGACTCCTCTACATCTAAATCATTGTTCAGTAATATCCATCCAGTGGTATAAACGTGGCTGCAAGAAAATGAAAAAATAAGTGTTCTCTTTGCACTATAAAGATTATTCGGGACTACCTATATGCGTGTTATATGGTCCTACTACTGCTTCTGTAAAATTAACATGTTCCATATGCTTTTCCAATTGTTTGTAAGCATAGGTCGTTGATTCACAAGGTAGCTGTTCACCAAAGTTAGTCACGATTGTGTAGAAAACTCACTATCCATGATCTTTATGCCTCGCCTCAGTCTTCTCAATAAGCGCACCCGATCCACGCGAGAGACAAGAAGACCAAATTTTTTAATCCTTCTTCTTCCAGCCATAGTGGAATCCACTGTTCCAATAGGAGAGCTAATTTGAAGACCTTCAAGTTTTCCAAATCTCGCTTTACTAGGAAGCTTCTGGCATGACCTGGTTGACTCTTGATTCATACCACAAAAGTTGCCAAAATAGTAACGAGGTTCAACATAAGAGGGTGAAGAACACACGATGCCCCTAATGTTGGTTGGTTGGAGAAGCTCAACAAATTCCTTTATTTCAGAAAAGCATGAATGATCAGAATATGGAACTGTATATATGTGCTGATTGTAGATCCCAGTAGCTGCTATAACTTCATTTTGCCTTTTTGTCTTCAAACAGGTCACACCATGTGAAGGAGAAGGACCCAAGATTTTGCCCTTACCGCTAAAGATTTTTTTTACCCAAGGAAGACCAGATGGCATAATACCTATGGTAGGGCGCATCATATTCAATCCCTGGAGAGTTTCCATGCTAAAGCTGTAACGAGGAATGGCACGAATTCTAGTAAGCGAGGTTTTGGTTGTATAGATGTCCCGAAATCCAAGAAGGTGCATAGTTTGCAAGCGCTCAGGCCATACCCAGATCTGAAAGTACAAAAAACAACTGAATTGCTTGTTTAGGAGAGTTAAATAACTGCATGAGAAGAGAGGAAATAATTATTGCAATCTTGGCATCAGAATCCTAGCAAACAATGGCCATGAACAAAACAAAAATCTAAATACACAAGAAGCCAATTAAGATCCAGACAGTGCCAGAGATTTTTAAGTAACGTTCAGGAATGAAGCTTTAACAAATGATATAAAAGAGGAAAAAGTATCTCAGCATAATAGAACAAGCTTGCAACAGACTTGGATAGGAATCCTACAAATTCCACAAAGATGTCTTTGTAGTTACTTATATTTAAGTGGCATTGCATAGATATGGACAGCATACAACTAAGTTACTCGTATGTGATTCCCTTTACAGAAGTCCTTGCATACCTTCGTTTTCAGCATTTGTGATACATAAAGCAAGAGATCTTCTTTGCCCAATGAATCAATACCAATAACTATATCATGATCTGGATGAGAGTTGATGATATTGACTACCTGTTTTGGTAACCAAAACTTGTAAGAAAGTTCGCAAGGCTTCTCAAAAAATCATCACATTTATGCTGTTACAAGATTTATAAACAGGAAAAGCCTAATATTTGTTCATTTTTCTAGTAGGCTGCTCAAGGGAGTACTGAAGGCAACCAACGAAAAACTTAATCCAAACATGCTGAATAATTTCCTATTAAATCCTTAACCCTAAATAATTTTGCAATGATAATTCCCAAGGTAAATCATTTGCCTACTCCGATGTATCATGAAGCCGGGAAGTGGAGAATGCAAGTACAAAACAGAGATTAGAAGAAAGATCAAACAAAACACAGATTATCGTATTATCTTTATTAATATACACAGCCAAAAGTGCAATTACTGCATTAAAATAAAATAATTGATTAAAAGCCATTAACTTACCTGTTTGCTGCAAGATCATGCAATAAAATCATGGAATTCAAAAGATTCCAACCCAAAACAAATAAATAAATAAAATTCCGAAGGAAAGATCGTGCACCTGCTTAGCAGCTATTTCACGAGAAGGGAAACAAAACGATGGATTACAGTAAGTATTATCCAAGTACAAAGTATCCAATTTCTCATCTTTGAGAGCTTCAAGCAACATATTCCTTGCAATTTGTAATCTGGGATTCGTGGTTTCCCAACGGAAATCACCAGTATAAAGCATGCATCCAAATTCACCGCGAAATAAATACATTACTGCCCCTATGGAAATACGGGATCATCCGTTCAGTTAAAAAAAATGCTAACCCATATCAAATCACAAACAGATAACCATCCTACTACGTTACTCAACTAGCCATTGCATCAACAGAGTTCCACTGTGATAAAAATAAAAGCAACCCATGTAATTCGTTATCGTTGAGGACTTTTACCGGGCATGTAGCGGACAAATAATAGTTACTAAAAAAATCATTCAGACAAATGGAGGAATTAAGATTCGATGGTACCAGGGCAATGGTGGGCATCAATTGCCATGACTTGGATGGTGACAGGATCGCCGGAGGAAGGAGAGAAGAGTGGGAGAGAGTACCAATGACCGAGATCAAGGATCCGGAGGAGGGTGAGCTTAAACTGAGGGAATTTGGAGGGGAAGAGCTTAGCAGTGAGACGAGAGCAGAAAAGGGGACCCCATTTCCAAGTCGGAGTAAGGCCGTGGGTGTGATCGGCGTGGAGGTGGGTTAAGAAATAAGCTTGGCTGCCTTGAGCCCACCGGTCTATCGATATCATTCCGCTCTCCATTCCGGCGGATTAACAAGCCAGTAGTGATTGATTAGATTATGGACGAATGATGATGCATGCGTTTCTTCTTCTGTGCAGAATTTGGTTTAGGAATTTCCATTTCGTTTCAGTATGGACTGTGCAGTTTTGGATGTGGCGATTGGCGGGATGTTTGAATTCAAAATCTGAAATTTTTTTTCAGGAAAAACGTACTGTACTACAAAAACAGGGAGGAAAGTGAACATTACTAAAACGTCGTCGTTCAGATCCGGATCTTGGAATGTTTGCTCCATTTATGTTTCTTTTTCTGAAATAATTTCCGGTCTATGTTTGATTTTATATTTTCAAGTTACTCTACTCTATTGAACTTTTTTTTTATATTTTTTGCTCCATCCCATTTTTCCACTTGATTTTGAAAGGATTTTTTTTTCCTTTTAATTAATTCATTTAGTCTATTAATTTTTTAAAACAAAAAAGTGCATGAAACCTACTTTTTATATTCCTACTCCTAAAAGGGAAAAATAAAAAGTATCATACCCACTCTATATTTTCTAAAGAGTAATGATAGAGATAATGACAAATCATAGTAACTTTGTATAGTGACTAATGCGGCAATCATGAAAAGACAAAACCATCAATTCATTCTCGTTACAAAACACAAATAATGAAGGATAATTTTGTCTTTTCATAGTTGCCACGTCAGTCACTATATAAAGTCACTATAATTTGTCACTATTCTAGTCATTACTCTTTTCTAAATTAGTCGTGAGTTTCTAACTCATAGGAGACTTTATTACCAAATTTTAAATCTCTTATTAATGACCAACTTAATTTTATAAAAAGCAATATGCAGTTATTATTTACTTGATAACGAATTAGTATTCAAATTTGAAATTTCTTCCTTGACCACAATTTGATTGTTCTACACCATTGGATCAGCATGAGACAATCTAGGAATTGTTCTTAAGTGCTTAAATAAGCTGATTCTGGCCATGTTTTTCCCCATATGTTCATGAGTAGCACCCATTAAGTTTACAATCAGTGATGATATAAAGCACACACCTGAGTTGAAAATTCGACCCGGACGTCACGGAGGAGTTTCTACAATTTTTTACGCCTGAGCATAAATTTGATGCATATGTGTTGGTAAAATGGCAATTCTTTTCTTGAATGAAAAATGTTATTTCCTCACGTCCAAATATTTGTAATAGCCTCTTTAAAAGTTTAGATCTCAATTCGAATTATTGTTGATAAATCATTTATTCTTATATATAACAAAAATTACATTAATAGAATTGACATATCAAATCATAACTTATAAGTGAATACTCTATAAACTAATTACTCTTTTCATCCAAAAAGAAATAGTCTCTTCATCCAAAAAAAAAAAAAATTCAGTTTAAAATATTTTGTTTGTTTAAAAAAAAAAATCCACTTTTAGGGTAAAATTTTTATATTATCCTTACTAATGATAACAATGTATAAATTAAATTAAAAAATAAAGATAAAAATATAAAATTATATATTTAATTGTGTTTTAAATGTGTCGTACAAATTAATTTAAAAAAATTATACCAAATCAATAATTGAATCATTTTTTTTGAATGGAGGGAGTAGTGTACTTTCAAAAATTTTTCTTATTCCAAAAAATAGTCAACTTTTGAATTAAATTTCTCAAAATATTCTTACTAATAATAATTATATATACCCATAATTAAAAAGTAAAAAAAATATATAAAATTATATATTTAATGGTACATTAAATATATTATAACTTAATAACTAATAATTTTTTTTTATCTAATGTAAAGTGTGTTTTTTTTTTTTAAACGATAGAGATAACTGATGATAAGTATAAAGCGCAACTATCACAACCTTTTACCATTATATAAACCCATATGAGAATCCTTGTAAAGCAGCTATGAACTTTCACTTTCACGTACATTTTATGATTTCTCTTTACTTTTTTTTCTCTCTATACAATATTATTTATTTCGGACATTAACTCGAGCACCAAAGCGAATTTATTAAAAAATAATTTCAGGTTGTTAAATGATTTCCAATTTGTCCTAAGAATCACATATCAAATTAAGCTTCTCATTTTCTTTTTCCAATGTCTTGGACATTAATCATTTAAAATAAGCTTTATCTTAACTTGAGATTATGAGTCATAAATCTGTCTTGTCGAATTTCCAACAGCAAAAATTTAAACCGTTTAGGACCTTTTCCCTTCCATTCCACAACTTAAAAAGAACTAATATACATGTTAATTATTCCGCTATCTACTAATAAATTGATGGAGTAATTATATTCATAATAAAAAAATTTAATAAATCTTACCGTGGTTAACATATCATCTACATAGGTAAATGATATTGAATGACCAAAGTAAGAGCTTGTATTAACAGTATCTCAAAACGCTTTTTTACATTTTTTTGAATTAGTAGTTGTGAGATAAATGATGTATTAAAAATTGAAAAGACATCTTAAAAAGCATAAAAGTATGTTTTGAAAATTTGTACATATAGACCCTAATTATTATTTAACGACATTCTCCATGTAAACATCATATCAGTCATTAAGAGATTTTACTAAAATGTTTCCTCATTATTTCCTCCATACTAAAAGAAAAGTCTGGTTTCAAAAACTTTATTTGTCTCAAAAATAGAGTTGATTTTTAAGGTAAAATTTTTATATTACCCTTAGTAATAATGATAATACATAACATAAATTAAAAAGTAAAAGATAAAAATGTAAAAATATATATTTAATAATATATTAAATATATTATATCTTATCATTTGACAAAAGTTGAACCAAATTAAAATTAAATTATTTTTGAGTAAATGGTATATTTGGTCGCACAAAAATAGGTTTTTAACTTATTTGATACCACAAATTTAAAAACGATCTTTTTAGTCCCTTAAAATACAAATATGATTATTTTGGTCATTTGTCTATTATCTCGGACGGAATCCGTTTGCGAAGTGCACGTGTGCGTGCGTGACACTATAATGAAGGGCAAAACAGTCCTATCGTAAATAACTACACAAAAAAGCCTCAAAAGTACCAGAAATTACCAAATCCCTAGAGGAACCACCCTCTTCAACCATTATTTTAGAAATTATTCATGTTTTATCCTCCTTTTCCATCTAAATGTTTCTCCTACGGCTTCAACCGTAATTTCAGAAATTATTCATGTTCCACCCTCTTCAACAACTCAGACAAAATTCTCTTGTCGTTGTCCAATTCTTCTTGGACACTATCTGATTCTATTCATTTTTCTCTGAACAAAGTAGATGAGATTCAGAGCTCTTCACCTAAGGACACTCTTTAATCGCTCAGTATAACATCCAGTGATTTGATCTTCTACACCATCAAGATCAACCCTAGTGTAGTCTCTTTTGAAAACCTGATTCCAAATTCTCAAGTAACCATCCCAGTTGCTGCTCATAATTCCGAGCTCAATTTAGATCATGAAGATTGATAAGAACCTAGTTTGATTGAGTTGCAGGAGGCATGAAATGTTTTTAATGCTAAACCAAATTTGAGATTGCCACATCCTGTCTCAATCTTGAACAAAATTTCAATATAAACCATGACCCTAGTTGGATGGAGTCTCAGTTAGCACACGTGGTCTCTCATAGGCGATTCCTATGCAACTTCGATCAAAGACTCTGCATTTTACTGCTGATCTTTGCTGCTGAATATTTCGGTTCTTTCTGGAGTGTAACCCCCCTTTGATACGGATTTTGGTTGCTGATTATTGTTGCGGATGATTATATTAACGATTAATTCTAGTACAATCGGGGTTTCTAAAATCGGGTCTTTAGAGATCCAATTATTGACCCAATCGATTGAAGTGATTTCCGGCGATTGAAGCTGCATATCGTATCTTGGAATCTTGCTCGGTATAATGGAATAAGGTATCTGAAGATCTACTACCTCCCTCATGCTTGTTTCCTGTAAATCCGAAGCTATTTTTCTGAAAATTCTGAAGCACTGAATTTCTAAAATTGCGGCTTTATTCTCTGCATATCCGATGATTTAATCTTTGGTCCAAACTCAGACAACCTCTATTATACTCTGTCTCTCATGGGATTAATTTCTGAATCAATTTGTGGATTTTTTCTGAATTAATTTCTGGGAATTTCTAAACCACGGGTTTGAAGTAGCAGCTTTAATTTCTGCTTTCTTTTTCAAAACCCGTTGATTTAATTCATTTTCTAAGCTCTCACAACCTTCATTGTGCTCTGATTGAGATGGGTTTCCTCTGTTTCTAGTGAGTTCTCCCGATTTACTAAATTGGTTTGGGTTTTTCTTGATTATTTCTGGACTTTTTTTCCTAAATATTGGCGTTGTGGTTTCTTCAATCTCTGCCTCTCTCCCCCCATAGTTTGCTATAATATGCATTTCTGAACCATGGGGAGGATGAAAACAGTCCATTGGAAGTCCCCACCCATGGGGAAGAAGAGGAAGCTAGCTTGGCCTTCTTATTCAAGTCGCGACGGTTTCAAGTTGCGAGCTTGCTTCTCCCCCATAGTTTGCAGAATCCTGCACTTCAATACCATGGGGAAGAAGAAAAAAGCATCCTCAAGCGCTAAGAAACATGGGGAAAATCCCACGAGTACCACTGATTGTTCTAAGGAAATGGAACTCGCCAACACCCGTACCTTTAAACCCGTGGCTGAAATTGCTTTAAATTACAATTTATCTAATGTTGATTCTGATTTTTCTGATTCTGGTGATGATGATTGTGGTGATTCTGCTGTTTGTGAATAAGGAAACAACCGATATTGGAAAATTTGATAACAATAAAGGCCTTTGTGAATGAAGGCAAGGTGTTTGATAAAATGCCTCAACATAAGCTTAGAGTGAATCAAGCTGGCTCCTTTAGAGATTTGGTACTTTTTGGTACCTTCGAGGCTTTTTTATGTAGTTATTTGTGATAAGACTGTTTTGCCCTTCATTATAATATCATGCTGCACGCACGTGCACCTCGCAAACGGATTCCGTCCGAGATAATAGACGAAGGACCAAAATAATCATTTTGTATTTTAAGAGACTAAAAAGATCATTTTTAAATTTGTGATACCAAATAAGTTAAAAACCTATTTTTGTGAGACTAAATATACCATTTACTCATTATTTTTTTAATATAATGGGAGTACTTTATTACAAAGTTGGTTATAAGGTGATTTAATAGTGAACTTGCTATTGTTTGACAATCTCCACACACTTGGATCTTCATTTTGAGAGGCCACTTTTAGAGATGGCAATGAGGCAAATTTCCACTACCTGCCCCATTTATTTAACCCCCGCCCCTCCACACGATTTGAATAAAAAAATATTTTAAAAATTAATATTTTAATATTTTAAATTATATAATAACAAAAAAATTACTACTCATACAATAATTAAGAAATATTAATAATAAATTAATATTTTACATTATATTAACAACATCATATATATAAAATCATATTAATAAAATATTTACTAATATACATAAATACTATATTTATTAAAATTTAAATATTTATTATATATAAATAAATTTAAACATGTAAACTTGACCTATTTAGGTTAACTTGCAAAAGAGAAAAACGCCTCCTACCACCTGCCTCGCTTCCCTGCAAGAGTTAAACGGAATGGTATTCATGGGTGACGAGTATCGTTACAATCCCTAACTTCTTCTAGTGTAAGGCCTCGTACAAGCAAGAGTTAGTTAAAACACATTTTTACGATTTTTAAAATATTTTTCAATTTTTAGTGCATATATCTTATTTTACAATCATTATTTCAAAAAATATAAAAATACATTTTAAAATACTATTCATATAGACTTTTGATCTTCTTTTGAGTAATTAAACCATATTGATATAGACATCAAAATGCTAGCTTATATAAATAGTATATTAAAATATATTTTTATATTTTTTAATATTATAATTATAAAATAAAAATTTTATTAAAAAAATTTTAAAAATATATTTTAAAAAGTATAAAAACACGATTTTGAAAGGCCATTTATTCTAGCATAGTTTCCGCATTTCTTTTTTTTTTTTCTCGAAACGATAGTAGATTAAAAGGCACAATGACAAATGTACAAGCCACGAGGGCGTAGAGAGTTTCGTGATGTCGCTACTGCAGACAGCGCTATAACCCACGAAAACAAAAGCCCACAAAGAGGCAAAATTTCCGAAGAGCAACCCGACGAGCGGGAAGAAGAAGAAAAACAAAACAAAATAAACCCGCACTAGACGGGAAGGGTTGACAATCTAAAAGACCTAAGTTCAACCGAATTTAAACCCGCACAAGACGGGAAGGGTTGAGGACTTGGACAATCTAGGAACAACCCAAAGTACCAAAATACAAAAGCCCAGTTATATCGGGACACTAATACTATACACAAGTAATACTACGCATGTCAAGTGGCCCACTACTAAGGGCCTGTGGTGTAAGAAATTAGAACTAAGGGGGTGTTTGGTACCATGGGTTTGGATTGGTTTGGATTGGTTTTGGCAATTTTTGGTTGTTTGGTAGGCTATGGATGGGTTTTATGAATCTTTTGAGTCCCCCTTGGGTTTTCTAAAACCCACACCGTTGGGTTTTGGCCCTCAAAAAAAAAAAAAAAAAACAACAACAAATGACCTGTGGGTGCGCCACTTGTCTAGGGGGTTGCAAACCCCCCAATTGTTTGCAACCCCCATTTTACCTCTTTTTTTTTGTTTTTAAAACAAATTTTACTGAATTATAGAAAATATTTTTCTCTACAAAATGACATGCACTTATTTTTTGAACAAGATATAATTTTCAAAATATCATATAATATAAAATAATAATATCTTTATTATAATTTTAATAAATTTATTAATATTAATTTAAAATCTATTCCATTCCCTTACAAAATAATACCAAACAACATAACTATTATCATTCCATTCTATTCCAAACCTTTCCTTTCATCAAATCCATTCCATTCCTAAACCCACCATTTATACCCAGCGCCACCTAAATCTCTAACTCACACCTCAAGCCGTGGCGTGAATCCAACCTACAGACGTTGAATAGCGTTGCCCCGCCGCCCCCCCCCCCCCCCTCCCTCCCACTATTGCCGCAAGTTTTGAATAGTCAGACAGATCTACTACTACCGTATGGAGAGACCGTAACATAAAAAAAAACGTTCATGAACAGTATTGAACGTTAAAATTGTTCCATAAATAGTAAAATACTGTTCATGAAATAGTAAAAATCGCACCATTTTCGCACATTGATTCGCCCCTAAGAATAGTAATTTTTTCTCTCCAACGACATTCCAGCTTTTTTTTATCGGCATTTGTCATTAGTTTCCGCATTTCAATCTCGAAGAAACGACAACATTAGTGTAAATGAACCATCACATCAAGATCCCATAAGGGACAATACTAAGCTTGTGTCGTGTCCCTCAAAGATTATCCTTAAACATGGGCATGAAACACTTCTCATTTCCGATCAACACAAATCGTTCATGTCTACTTCATTGACCTCCCCGAATAATGATAAAGTAATAGCCGTTGGATTTTTTTTTTTTTTTTGGTTTCTTTGCCATCGAAGAGTCCCTTTCTGTCCATTTCACCAAAAGCTGGCAACCCAAAACTTGATAGAGAACATAGAAAAAATTAGGACGCCAGTAACAGTTCAAAAAATGGTGTCTACTTGGCCTCTGTGGTCACCACAACCCAAAATATTTTCTCGGAAGAGAACGTCTAAAACACGCAACAAATAATTAAGTACTTATTTGATATCCTTCATAATTAAGGAAAATTAATTGCATTTGGAAATAATATATGAGTGTGGATAATTATAATTATATATATAAAAAGAATAGTAATAGAATGCCAATATTAACGTTTTATTTATAAATATTTTATTTTGTAATAATTAAAGTCTGACGATTTATAATTTATAATTTAATCGATATTTGATTAACTTGACAAATGACTCTGATTTTTTTTCCTTTTTTGTATTAATATTAGCAATGTAAACTTTATGTGAATTCTTTCAATGATTAAGGAAGTGTTCACATAATATTTTATTAGTAGATACTTATACTGAATTCGGCTTAGTAAATTTTCATAGGTGAATATTATAATGGCTTCGTTTCAATTGTGATTTATTTGAAAAAAATTGTATTGAAATATGTGAAAATTATGGTGAGTATTTTTTTATAGAAAAATTATTTTGGAAAGAAAAATATAAGGGAAATTGTTTTAAATTTATGTAAGAGGAATTTGAGTGGGAAAATTTAAATTTTAAAATTTGAAATAAAAATATGTTTAGATGTTTTATTTTTGTTTAAAAAAATATAACTTTTTATAAATAAAAATTATGTCCAATTGAATCCAATTTACTTTTCGCTTTTGTGCAAGACTAAAAATTCAATGGAATGACTACATCACATCGATTACGCTATGTAGCCTGATTAGAATGTTGAAAATTTATTAGTTTGATCCAATCTCTTTTGTTATCATACTCGATTATTTTACAAGTGTCTATCTAATAAACAATGAGTCCTGCCAACTGCCAATGATCGACTTAATTAAATGCTAAGAAAACCTGTGCTCGCCCTCGCAACTTGCTTGTAATCAATTTTGCTTCTCTCCTCTCTTAAAATCCATGACCACTTGAACCCTCCAAGCTAAAAGGTGAGAGAATCTAATCCTCGATTATAATAATTTATTTTTCTCACGTCCAATTACATGATCAAGAGTGGTATTTGGTTTGTTGACTCTCTCCCTCATACCTTTGTCAACTCGTGCACATTCCTCGATTTACATCTCACATGACTTAAAGGACGTCTGATATAAATGGAGGAGCTCCGCCTTCGTAAAGGGCCTTTTCCTTAAACAAAGAGTGGTATTTCGTTAAATGTAATGTAAGATAATATTAGTTTAAAGAAAATACACATTTTTTAGGGGAAAGGATTGGATTTGGTGGTGGAGGTTTAAACTTGGATTCGAGAGCTCTAAGCTACAAAATAATACTCTTTTTTTTTTCTAAAAATAAAGTTTACATTGATTTGGTATTATTTTTTAAAATTAGAAAGTACAACATATTTAATGCATAATTAAATATATATTTTTATATTTTTATTCTATCTTCTAATTTGAGTTATACATAATTATCATTAGTAAGGATAATACAAGAATTTTGTCCAAAAATAAACTTTTTTTATGATCAAATTAAACTCTTTATTTGAGACGAATGGAGTAATAATAATAATACTACAAATTTTTGGGGAAAATATCTCTTACAAATTTATGCAAATATATTGTGTTTCCTCCTAAAATCAATATCAGCCCTTTGCAGTCAATTTTGTCAATAATCCAAAGATCCACAAAAATAAACTCCTTTCACATTCACACCTTTAATTTCGCCCTCTTTTGTTGCCTTCCAATCAATCTTAAGTTTTCAAACTCTCACCTCACAATAACACCATTCCCCTCCTTCATCACTCCCATCCTTGTTTTTTTTTTTTTGGGAATTATTTTCCTTCTATTTTGTAAGATATGCATTTTGCCTATATAATAAGTACATTAGAATACTAAAACTCCACAACCATTGATTTTAATTTATACAAAAGTCAACAAATCATCCCCCCAACCTCATGAATTCACAACCAATCAACCACTACCAACACCACCCTTCTACACCGGACGACCCTCAAGTCCACCACCTCCCACCGGTCCAAGTAAAAGCACCACCCTCCTCCTCCTCCTCTTCACCCGCAAGCTTCTCAGTTTCTTACAACACTCCCAATTCCACCTCCTCCTCCTCCCCCAACCGCACCCCAACTTCCGCCGCACAACGCCGTATCGCCATCGCTGTAGATCTCAGCGATGAAAGCGCATTCGCCGTGAAATGGGCCGTTCAAAACTACCTCCGGCCCGGAGACGCCGTCATCCTCCTCCACGTCCGCCCCACCTCTGTCCTCTATGGTGCTGACTGGGGCTCCAACACCCCACCCTCCACCCACGCACCTCCTCCCTCTCCGAGCACAAATGCCATCACATCCAACCCAACCGCTCATGTGCAAAAGCTGGAAGAAGATTTTGATAACTTGACAAAAATGAAAGCTACAAACTTAGCGCAGCCGCTGGTGGAAGCCCACGTGCCATTCAAGATTCATATAGTGAAAGATCACGATTTGAAGGAGAGGCTGTGTTTGGAGGTGGAAAGATTGGGACTAAGCACGGTGATCATTGGCAGCCGAGGGCATGGGGCGTCAAGGAGGAATACTAAAGGAAGGCTTGGGAGCGTGAGCGATTATTGTGTGCAACATTGTGTGTGTCCTGTGGTAGTGGTGAGATATAATGAGGAGAAAAATGGAGAACAAAATAGTGGTGGCGCTGAGGTGGTGAAGAAGGTGGTGGCGGCCATAGACCCGGAGCTCCACCCTTTGCCGGAGGAGGAGCAGGAGTTTCATGACGCCGATGATCAAGAACTGAAAGGTGCCACGTTGATATAATACCGTTATTTTAATTAGGAAATTGTGTTATGTAAATATGATCACTTTAGCGATCATGCGATTTTCCTCCAAATTAATAAACAGAGAAACATCGTCTTAATCATTACTCTCTCCTTCCCCAATATATATATATATATATATATATATATATATATATATATATTATCAAAAAAAAATTCACTTTTAAACCTAATTCTAAAATATATTTACTAATAATAATTATGTATACTCACAATTAAAAAGTAAAAATATAAATATAAATATAAAATTATACATTTTAGTTTGTGCATTAAATGTGTTGTACTTAATAACTCTTTTTTTAGACAAATGGAGTATAACTTTTTTTCTTTTATTAAAAACTGAAATTTTTATTAATCAGAATTGGAGAATCAATTTTAATAAATTAAAATTTATTTTTATGTTATTTAATATATACGGTCCAATTCTTTTTTTACGCGAGGTCATTTTCTAATTTCATTTAAATGCAAGAAAATGTCAGATTCTATTTAAATATTCAAGTTTTAAGCATTGCCTAATGATTTTTTTTTTCTTTGCTCAGTGATCTCTTGCAAATGAAATTGAAGGAAACGAGAAGAAGATGTAGGGCATGTATGAATAATTTTTGAAAATGTGTTTTTGTATTTTTAGAGATAGTAATTATAAAATAAAAAAATGTATTAAAAACAGCAAAAATGTGTTGAAAAGTGCAAAAAAGTATTTTCCTAATTAAGATTAACCATAAAAGCTCGTACTATTCTATTTTCACTTATTAATAGGAGCTTCCTGCTTTCTTATATAGTTTCCTCTTTTATCATTTCGTCCTTGGCCAGTTTTAGTTTTGATATCTCCATTCCAATATGAACGACGTACATAGTATCCAATATATTAAAAAGTTAATATCATTTACCTCCCTCGAGATTTTATAATATAACAAATCAAATTCTGTAGTTTAAAAAAATAATAATCGGCCCCCTTGACTAATAGTTAACTTAACTAAAGTTGGCAAAAAGACAAAAAAGCCCTCAAAAAATTTGATATAATTTAAAATTTTTTATTAAAATTTTAAGACGACAAAAAAGAAGAAATTTAAAGACGAAAATTTAATAAAATTTTTTAAACTATAAAGACGAAATTTAAAGACGAAAAAGACCTCAAAAAATTTGAGCTTATGTAAAATTAGGTAAATTTTTGTTAAAAATTTTAATGCAAAAAGAGAAAAAATTATTATATAGTTATTTTGTTTTTTAAGCTCAAATTTTTTGAGGTTTTTTTCGTCTTCAAATTTTATTAATTTTTCATCTTTATAGTTTAAAATTTTTTATTAAATTTTCATCTTTTTTGTCTTTTTAAAAATTTAATAAAAAATTTCAAACTATATCAAATTTTTTGAGGGCTTTTTTGTCTTTTACCCAATTTCAGTTAAGTTGACTATTAGTCAAATGGGCCGATTGTTATTTTTTCAAATTATGGGATTCAATTTGTTATATTACAAAACCTCAAGGGAGGTAAATGATATTATCTCTATATTAAATGAATGATTTATCAATTTCAAAATTTTAAAATGTCCATATTTTTTAATTTTAATTTTACTATTGGTACTAATTATGAGTAAATGTACATATAATCGAGATAACCGCCAAAATGGTCTTTCACATATGGGTCAATGAGTTTTTAGTTCCTCACTTTTAAAACGGAAAAAAGTAGTTCTTCACATTTCATAAATGTACTCTTTTGGCCCTCCGTCACTATTCTATTTATTTTTCTGTCAAATGAGCCATGGTACATTTATGAAAAATAGATAGAATAGTGACAGAAAAATAGATAGAATAGTGACGGATAATTAAAAGAGTACATTTATGAAATATAAGAGACTATTTTTTCTCGTTTTAAAACTGAGAGACTAAAAATTTCATTGACTAATATGTGAGAGACCACTTTTGTTGTTATCTCTAGTATCTTTTGTTCAGTTCTATTTGATTTGTATTTTGCTTCGTGAATAAGAATTATAGTTGAGAATATGGAAATAGAAGAGACCTACATTTTGCGTATTTGTGACAATCATCTAATGATTTTAATAAGCTAGATAACGAAAAGTTTAAAGAAATAAAAAATTAAGTATTTTTCAAACCATAAATATAATTTATTTAGAATATGTAAAAGTATTATATTAAATTATTATTAAAGTATATTTATTGGTAGCGATTTTAATATCAAGTTTTGATAATATTTGACCTTTCAATTTTGAATTTGACATTAAATCCTGTATATTCTTTTGACATTAAATCATGTATATTCTTTAATAATATTCATAAAATGATAGACAAAATTATAGTGACTTTGTATAGTAACTGATGTGGCAATCATGAAAAAACAAAATTATCCATTTATTTTCATTACAAAATACAAAATAATGAGGGATAATTTTGTCATGTTAGTCATTATACAAAGTCACTATGATTTGTCACTATCTCTATCATTACTCTGAATTTATTAGGTATTTATGATTGTGTCTACTTACAGTAAAAACCTACGGTTAATCATATTCATCCCTAAGTAAACACCGATAATTGAAAATGAATCCAAAACTAGATTGGTTTAAGTCATAAATCACAAAACTATTATCATATTCACATCTAGGTAGTAAAAACCGGAATGGAAAGGAAATCCAAAGTTAGATGGTTAAACTTATATTTCACGAAACCATATATTTATTTATTTTTTAAACTATCTTTTTAACCTTATGTCATGGAAGTCCTCTTTTACGACTTTTCTTGAATAAACAAATCTAGTTCACAATTGAAATAAAAGAGACTTAAATTTTTTTTAAAAAAAATCAATAGGTAATGTTGCTTTTAATTAAACATGAGATATCGTTATTGTTTTTAAAATTAGATTCTCACAACTATGATAGGAATTCTTAATTCTATAAAATGTAAAATTAGTTGTAGACGTGTTGAGAACAAATATTTATATACGTAATCAAATCACTTGAAATTAGTTATAGTTGTTTAGTGTGTCCCGAGATTACTTGAAATGGCAATATATCATTCACAAATGAATTATTTTTATGTTTTAAAACTTATTACCAACGAAAATAAAAAAATGAATTATTATAATATATTATTACTTCATATTTAAATAGTGTAAAGTTCAAGGATCTAAAATTTTTAATTCTAATAAAACATTAAACAAATACTCACTCCATCCCCAAAAAAAGAGTCCACTTTTGGTTTGGTACTAATTGTATTTTAATTTACAAGGTACAACACATTTAATGTACAATTAAATGTATAATTTTACATATTTATCCTTACTTTTTAATTTGGCATTGTAACATTATTATCATTAGTAAGAGTAACATAAGAATTTCATTGGAAAAGTGAACTCCTTTTTTGGGGACAAAGAAATTTTTTAAATTGGACTCCTTTTTTTAGATGCGGGGAGTATTACTACAATTAACAAACCAATGTGTTAGAGGCATAGGTTTCTTTTTAAAAAAAATGATTAAGATGCTAATTTCAATTAATGTTTATGTAATTATATTAAGGGTAAATGACATTGGAGGGCACTCAACTTTTGAAATCGTATACTTTTGGCCATTCATCTAACAAAATTGCGCGAATAGCCATTCAACTCGTAAATTTGGCAACCAATGGCCACTCTGTTACTTTCAACCATTAAAACCAAATGGAAGTCAATTTTTCAAGGGCAAAATGGTCAATTTTTTAAGGGTAAAATGGTCATTTTCCTTTGGTTTTAACGGCTAAAAGTAACGGAATGGCTACGGGTTGCCAAATTTAAAAGTTGAATGGCTATTCACGCAATTTTGTTAGATGAGTGACCAAAAGTATACGATCTCAAAAGTTGAGTGGCATCCAATTTCATTTACCCTTATATTAAAGTTTTCAACAACGTAACATTAAACTACAACTTAGTTTATGAATACAAAATAATACTCTCTCTCGACTCCGTCCAAAAAAAAAATCTATTTTTAATTAAGTACAACTATTTTTAAATTCTTAGTACAACATATTTAATGCACAATTAAATGTATAATTTTCTATTTTTGTCCTTATTTTATAATTGGAATTATATATTACTAGTTTTTGGTAATCCATATATCATAAATATAATGTATTATTTTTTCTTTAAAATGTTATATATAGATAAAGAAAAAAATCTATAGAATAATAAGTTTCATTCTTTTAAAAATTTAAATTCTGATTTAATATAATATACAACTACAACTCTAAAAAAAATATTAATTAAAGTTGTTATTGAAGCTGTAAAATTATTATTTTTTATTGTTGCAACAAGTTTTGATAATTATCTTAAGTTTCCATTAACAAGTTAAAAGTAAAGAGAAAGTAAAAATAAAATTTACACAACTGAAGTGGGAGTAAGCAAAAAAATGGAAAAAAGAGAGATATATTGAAATTGAGGAAATAAAAGTAGAACGAATGAAGAATTATATTTAAAAAATTAATTAATTTTTTAGTCTAAATTTAAATCAATTATCTTCAATTTATTTTTTAAAATAAAAGAGATAAAAAAATTCAAGTTCATTTAAAATATTCACAAGACAAGTGGAAGCAATTTCAAAATTTTAATCCAAAAACATATAAGTAAAACACAAGTATATTATGTTTTAAATATTAAAAAATATAATAAAATTTATCAAAAATTATAGTACGCTATTAGGATTTTTTCTCAAATCAAATTTATTGATTAATTTTAGAATTTAGAGTAAAACTTGATGAAATAATTAATATTTTATAATCACGAATATTAGAATTATATTAAAATTATATGTTAATAAATAACTATTTATTTTAAATAAAAATAATAATGATAAGTATATTTATATATGAATTAAAATTAAATAGAAATTTAATAGAACCCTTATATTACTATTCAAGATTTAATAAAACTCTTACATTATTAATCTTTATAGCAATTAATTATCTCACCACTCTTGTATTATTATTATTTTTAATTAATTAAAAAGAGTAAAAAGGCAACAATAGCATTAAAAAAATATAATAATTACATTGAAACTGATTGACAAATTTTTTTCTTTTTATATAATAGTGATATTATTAAGAGTAATACAAAAATTTCACGTAAAAAGTGGAATTTTTTTTAAACTAAAAAAATTTTAAACTAAACTTTTAATTTATAGGTCTTGGAGAAATACATCCCTAAGAGATTATTTTTTATAGGCCAAATTTGTGTTGCCTGAAGATTAATTTAGCTAAATCTTCTATTTTTTTTAACAAGCACATGGAGGCAAACAGCAAAGCTAAATCATCCAAACTTTAGAGGGTATTAAGGAACAAAGGAGTACAAGATACTTGGGGCTACCATTGGGCATTGGAAAATCCAAGAAAGAAGTGTTCAAATACGTGCTGGAAGCTATTCGAAAACGAATTGGTAATTGGACCTCAAACTTCTTGAGCCAAGCAGGTAAAGCAACACTCATTAAAGCCGTACTTAATGCACTCCCTGTTTACGTTATGTCATGTTTTAAATTGCCAATTGGAATATGCAAAGATTTGAGTAGGGAGATAACCAAGTTCTGGTGGGGTACCAATGAAAACAATGCCTTTAAAATACATTGGCATGCCTAGTCTAAGCTCACGGTTCCTCAAGATTTGGGAGGACTTGGTTTTCAAAATGTCCAATTATTCAATGATGCAATGTTAGCAAAACAATTGTGGAGAACTATTCAGAACCCAAACGTGCTGATGAGTAGAGTAATGAAGTCAAGATACTTTCCCAAAAGTAAGCTTCTACAATCAGTTGTTCCGCACCATGCATTTGGTTATGGCGTTGCTGGATGAGGGCCACATATATATTAGAAATGGGGATAAGATATCAAGTTGGAGATGGTAAAACTATCCGTGTTTGGGAATCCCCATGGCTACCTAATAGAGATAGGTTTAAACCCCTTCCTAGAGAGGTCAATGATGGGTCAGTATTTTGGTGCAGACAATTGATGAATCGTGAGGGTACACATTGGAATCGAGCACCGATTCAAAGTTTGTTCCAACTTCAAGATGTTGATGTTATCCTCAAAATAAAGATCAGCCAAAACGGCAAGAGAGATACGATCGTATGGCAGCACAGTAGTACGGGCCAATATTCTGTGAACTTAGCATACAAATATGCCCTGGAATTATAGCAGCACTCACCATCCCTCGCTTCTAGTAGTTACAGGATGGATCTTGATAAAAAAAATGTGGTAGTCCATTTGGAAACTTCAGATAAAAAAGAAACTGCAATATTTCTTGTGGCGATGTTGTCATGGTATCCTTCCAACCAACAAGGAATTGAGCAAACGAAAGATCGTACTAGATCCCAGATGCAATTGGTGTGGAGAACAAGAGGAAACATTGGAGTACCTTTTTTTCTTTTGTAAGAGGGCTAAAAGGGTTTGGAATTTTCCCCTATGAGTAGGGCGGGATCACTAGATAAGTGTCATTGTTTTAAACATTGGTGGGAAAAAATAAGCTTACTAAGCAATACCACAATTACTCTTCATCGTGCGCAGCTATCAGTGTACATATTGTGGATGTTATGGAAGACAAGAAATCGTGGATATTCCAGAGGATTCATCAAACTGAAATGGAGATTGTTGAACAGGCTTGGAATGGCAAGAGTATCAAGATATTATAGCAAAGGATGCATAATGCCAAAAGTATCAGTAAGGTTTCTATATATTAAAAAATAATAATAATAATAAATTAAAAAAAAATTGTCTTGCTTTTTCTCCCACATTACTCTAACCATTTTATTTTTGTTCAAATGGTTATATGCTGTTTAATCTAACACTTTCTTCTATCCATGTAATTAATTGTGTGGATTATGTGGTATGGCATTAAGGTTTCTCACTCCTGACTATTGTCAAACTTGTCTCTTTAGATTTCTTGAAGGGAATAACTGGCTTAAGATATTATGTAGTCAAAACAGTGCTTCCTTTGTGAAGCGCTAGGTCAAGAATCTGCGGTGGAATACCTAAAGAGAGGTGTTGAGATAAGGTCTGTTTCTCCGATTTCTCTGGAACATTTCATATTTGTTTTTTACTGGAACTGCTCTTATTATGCTACAGCCTGTGGTTTACTGGAATGAAAGCCTGCTGAACTGGAATGAATGCATGATGAATTGATAGATCACTTTTATTTTCTGAAATCTTGAAGACTTGTTTTCTGAATTGGAATGGAGTTTGGTGATGGCTATTATTTTCTGGAATGAAAGCCTGTTGAACTGGAATGAATGCATGCTGAATTGATAGGTCACTTTTGTTTTCTGAAATCTTGAAGACTTGTTTTCTGAAATGGAATGGAGTTTGGTGATGGCTATTATTTTCTAGAATGAAAGCCTGCTGAACTGGAATTAATGCATGCTGATTTGATAGATCACTTTTGTTTCTCTGAAATCTTGAAGACTTGCTTTCAGTCTCTTGTTGATGCAATGTTTTGGTTTGGGGGCTGCTAAGCTTATCTCTAATTCCTATAGATATATATACATATTACTTGCCTTGTCTCCATCCTTTTTTTCTGCTGGACCTACTGGCTGTGATGCAATCCTCCTTTCTTCCTACTAGAATATTTCCAATTCTGCTACAAAGATCCTTTTCTGCTGGCTGTGATGCATCTCATTCTCTATTACTCTACATTCTAATTTTATAAATCTGTCTCCTATCTGATATTCTCAAATGAAAACCCCCTAATTCTTCCTATAACTTCATAAAGCCCTTCTGTTTTCTTTCCCAGCACCCATACTTTTTCATATGTTTTCTAAGCCTAGCTCTTCTTGAAGTTCATGAAATGCTTCTGTTCTGAAAAGAACTCTTATTTTGTATACCCGAAAATCTGATAAGGAATATAGATTGGAAAACAAGGAAACAAGAAAAAAAAAAGGAAAAAAAAAAGAAATGAAAGAAAAAAGAAAAAACAAGGATAACACTGGATTTATAGATTCATGGTTTACTTGATGGGGTCTGGGTAAGGTGATCGTCAAGAATGTGCTAGCAAAAGCTTTGGGAAGTTTCTTTGTTACGTTACCACATTTGTAGTTCTCTTAGTTTCTGAAGTTGTAATTTTGGTTTAATTATCTTTTTTTTTGTTTGTCTCATTTCGGATATCTGGGAGGTGGATAGGCTATTGTATTGGTGTGAGCTGATCCATATTGTGATATTGTGGTCCCTCTTGTTTTTTGTTATTTTGGTAATACATAGAGCTATGTAATTATGGAATGTATAGGAGTCTTGCTCTTCAACTTGTCTCATCCTCTCTATGTAAGTCGTAGAACTATAGTGCTAGAGAAATCTCTTCATCGTTTTATATGCATTTGTAAGCAGGAAAAACTTTGCCTCAAGGTGTTTGTAGAAACTAGAGACAAGGAAAAAAAAAAAGAAAAAAAAGAGAAAAAAATAGAGGAAAAAATAGAGAGAAGAGGAAGAAAGGAACAAGTCATAATAGGAAAATAAAATTCAAACAAAAAAAGCGGAAAAATTTAAAAAAGGCAAAAACAAATATAAGCTTTCTTAGAAAGGATTTAGATGGGATTTTTACTCATATCAAAGTTGGTTTTAACTTTCTTCAAAGGTTGTATTCACTAACTCCCAGTTATTTTGTTTCATATATTAGATTCTTTATCTTCTCATAGAGATACCTACCTACTCCCAAAGGATATGTGTTGTGTTTATGTTGGTAGTGAAAGTTTGAAGGAAGAATTAGAAGTTGGATCGATGGATGGTGTATTATTTATTTTTGATATGTAAGCTGTTATTGCTACTTTTGATATACTTTTAGTTTGTAATTTTATATTCGAAATTAGTCTAGATTGCTATTGAGATTCAGAATATAACATGAAAGCCTAGTCAATACGTTGAAGTTGGCTTTTGAATTATATCTGGCATCAACATTTTTGGCGCAATCTTTTTGTTTTTAGTAGATCCTTTCTTTGTATAATTAAAAAGGTTCTTAATTTTTGCTCTAGCTAGTTTTTACATCAAATGAGATAGCGATTTCGCTGTTATCGCATTTTCCTCTTGGGCTATTATGTAAGTCCAAAGAGAGCATTTAGCTTTTTTTGACTAACCCTTGTATAGTAATTATTCATCAATTGAAATGACTATCATTTTGGGAAAATATATATATATATATATATATATATATATATATATATATATATTGAGAGTGAAAATTTTGAAATACAATTTTTTTCTTGATTGAAATACATTCAAGAAATACAATAACAGAAGGAAAAACAATAATTTTAAAATACAATAATACAACATTCAAGAAATACAATAACAGAAGGAAAAACAATAATTTTAAAATACAATAATACAAGAAAAAAATTATATTTCATAATTTCCCCTTGACAATAATAAGAATTATATTTCAAAATTGATTTATAATAAGAATTGTTATAATTTTACATCCCCCAAGAAATTTCTAAAACCTAGCATAACAAAAAGGAATTAATTATAAATAAAAAGACAGCCCCTAAATAAACTTTTTAAAACCTTAGTGACGATTGTGAGATTAACCCTAGAAGATAATAAAAGTTATATGGGAATCAAATTGGGACAAGAATAAAAAAGAATAAAGATAGATCGAGTATAATAAAATTCTGAAGTAAAAATATCAAACCAACAGCAAAGGGGTAAATAAAGGACAAAAATGTTATGGAGGACAGAAGAAGAAAATTAGGAAGCATGAAGGTTGGAATCAAAATTATGCGTCTAAATCGTTCGACTCAACAAATATATCATAGTTCAAAATAGAGCCATCAGTTCACGTAATAGCTTACAAGTGCACGGGTAGCTGCTCCTCACAAGTAATCTCAAAGAGCACCTAAAGTTCCCTCACTGCGACTTCTGCGCATGGAAAGATCAGATTTGAATGCAAGAAGCTTGCTGCTCAAAGCATTCGAATGACTCTGCTGAGCAACTGCTTTAGTTCCGCTTGGTGGCAATCGCGAATGCTTGCTCTTAGAAGGTTTTGATGCAGCTGTTCCTTGGCTTCTACGAGCATGAGTCGATGAAGAGGCTGCCTTGCTGGTAGCAGCTGTATGAGTTCCCTTGCGCACGAGCTTGAGGTCAGCTTTGAGGCCTCGATCCATCTGATGAGCACTAATACCTAATCGAGCTGATCTTTCTGCAGAGTCCTTCAGAGTGCCAACTTTAATGGGTTGTCGATTGAAGTAGGTGAGATGAGGAAGAAGGCCTTGTAAGTGTTTCTTCACTTGATCATCACCGACATTCTTCAAGGCAGGGTTCCCTTCGAGGCTAATTGCTTGTAAAGAGATGTAGTTGGCAGCAAGTTGGCCTAGACATTTCGTTGTAGAGATTTTGTTGTAACGCAGATCAAGAACATTCAACTTAAGGAGCCGGTGAAGACCTTCAACCTCGCTAATTTTATTCCCAGCTAAGTACAATTCTTTCAAGGAGGAACAAGAAGCAAGACCTTCAAAGAAAAAAATTTAAAGAGGAAAATCAGGACGAAGAATGCAAAAAATACAACAGATTTAGGAAAAGCAGTTCAACAAGGAAGCGGAAGTAGAAAATCACAAACTACCACAAATTACGCCAAAGAACAGAAAAGCCTCAAGACAATTCTGCCAAGAAAGGGACAATCCTTCATCTAATCAATACATACATAAATCTCCTCAAATCAGAACCTCCCCATAAATTTCCCTATCCAAAAGATATATACACACACACATACATACATACATATATATAGATAGATAGGAAAATATAGATATATATATAGAGAGAGAGAGAGAGAGTTGCTAGAACAAAGGGGAGCATAACACTGTAACAGAATACATGCCTCACGTATGCCAAGAAGACTCGTAACATTATGCGTTCTCAAATCAAATTGCACCACTCTCCTTAGACTCACAATTTAGATTATTTCGCATCAGAATGAAACATATTGACAGCTGATGCACAACACATCTAAATATTCCCAACTTTTAATGTTCACAAAGCAGTTAAAAGATATCAATAATATTGCTAAACAATAGCATCAGGGCAGTTTTCAGTTTACAGGAGTACCTGTGACGGACTGAATGAAGGTTCCAAAAAACTGGGTTAAAAATAAATTACAGAGCTTTACAAAAGTAAAGCAACAAAAAAAAGAATTCAAATTAGGTACGACAACTCACTTCTGTGAACAAAGTTGGAGAAGAAGCTCAAACTCATTCATACTATGCATAATTAAGTTCTTTCAATAGTTTCTCAAATGAAGTTACACATAATTTTTACTACTTTCATTAGTTGACGGAAATTAATAATGCCATGCATTGCAAATCAAATCGAAAATTAGTTCTACCACAAATTGTGCGGTCAAAATATCAATGATTCTCCACTCAAGCCCAAGCCATAACTTTGCAAAAGTAATGTTTACCTTGTGTTTCAAAAGAATCAAACCGAATCCTCTAATGCTAGAAAAAGAAGAGCTTAGGGAGAAGGGAACACATACCATGCCCAATTCTCAATATTCGATTGTAGCTAAGGTCAAGAACACGTAGGCGTGTAAGTTCTCGTAAACCTTCAATGGTGGAGATTTTATTTTTTGACAAGTTTAGAATGTGTAATCCGCGAGGGAGAGAACCAGCAGTTATTCTTACTGGGAAACCAATAAAAAGAAAATGCCAAGAATGCAAAATCAGTTTAAGATAAAAGAGTGGAAATTATGTGGATAACACGTAATGTGATAAACAAAGAGGGGAAAATACTTAAGCTGAAAAGAATCTTACATATGGCATTCCCAGATAAATTAATTGCTCTAAGACTTGAAAAAGGACTGAGAAATGGGATCACAGCCAACCCGTAGTTTACCAGCTGAACAGCAGTAGCTGAGGGACTCAACGAAGAGATGTATTTCTTTACGGCCTCCATGCCAGGACTGCATTTACCCTCCATTTTTGTAGCAGGTGAAACATCTAGGACACTTCTACCTATTGGGACAGTATGATCATCCAAAGGAGAGAGTTCGTCACACTCATCCAAGGGGCTGCAATGCTGGAGATCATTCACCCACTCCTCAATTCGTTTAACCCTGAAATCCTTATTCAGTAACTTGTCTCCCTTGTGAAATGAAAAATTCCCCCCAAGATTATCATTTATATTAAGTTCATCTCCTATGGGGATTATCCAATCTTTTGCTGAACCAACGTAATTATCGTTTATGTAACTGTCATCAACAAGATTATCAGAATGGTTTTTGTTTTTAATAGCTATTAAACTATCATTGTTTTCCTGGTGTTGGAATACCAGTGTCCCAAATTTGTTGGTCAAAATCTCCTTTCGTCTTGAATCTAGAACACTCAGATCCTCAGCAGACCTAATGCGTCGCAAAGATGATACCATAACATGACCAGGAGAATCAATGTTTGGCAAGGAATTTGATTTCTCAAAGATAGGAGGAGTACGAGGTGTGTGATTACCAGAATTTGCCCCACCAGAAAACTGAGCATCAGTAAGGTTCTCATGGCTGTCCTTGTCTGAATGTAGAGTTTCCCCTATAGAGAACACAGATTCATGGTTTCCCACACCACCATGAACACAGAGAGAATCAGAAGGATGAGCTTCCTGAAATTGATCTGGCAGACTGGTTCGTGAATCCTTACCTCCATTTGGAACAATAGAACCACAATTATAATGGGATCCATCACAAGATATTTGCTGATCTATCCTGTCTTCGGGGGCACTCCCACCAGAATCCCTCCCTTTCAAGTCCAAACCAGTTCCCAGAGATTGAGATTTCTTCATATGCCTAGTTTCAAGAACTGAAAGATCATGAGCACTCTCAACCTCATCTGAATTAGAGTAGCCCTCAACAGCAGAGTGGTCTATTGGGCAATCAGCACAACTATTGTGAGTCTCCACATCCACCTTCGAGTTACTTGCAGCTGACAAATAAGCAAAGTTCTTCAGGGCCTCATTTTGTGAAGAATCCTCTAGCGTCTTCTGCATTGCTTCAGTAGATAGATGAACAGTTTTCTAATCATAAGAGAAGACAAGTCAGCAGTAGCAATGGAATGTTGCACACAAATAATACATACAGAGTTCAAGGTGTTCATCTACCAACCTTCTGTTTGTGCGACTGGGTGTGAGTGTTGAAGCATGAAAACCTAAACATCATTGTAAGATGAATGTTACTCAACTCACATCGGAACTGCTTGTTTTGCAATAAAAACCACCTTCAAACGAAATTCCAACTCAATTACATGAACAGCTTTCTAATAGAAAATCACATCATACATTTCCAAGGACTTAGCTGTGGATGACCCTGGCCACGGGAGACCTTAGCCGTAATCAAGGAATAAACCTTCTGACACACGGCACAACCGCCAAATGTGTGACAAACTTGATCTTCCCACAGCACATAGCAATATTATTCCTCCTTGAGAACCCCACACCTTCTTAGAGGTGCGAGAAAAGTTTGATGTCCTTGCAGCTGCCAGACTGAAAGAATATCCTTGGAGCTATGGAAGCTCTATCGGTATTATGCATAAGATAGCACCACCTGACAGAAACAGAAACAGAAACAAAATCAACCGACGACTCCAAAGATAATCTAAAGCCTGACATCATGCAGTCATGAATGACATTAAGAACATGAAAAGACACAAAATTAAGCTAATCCAGGAATAACTCAGTAAAACAATACAGTGGTCACAAGCCTATAGCAAACACACTTAAATTCAGCTTAAAAACACTGCAAAGATATTTCTTGTCCACACACAACATATTATCAAATGTCAAATTTGTTGAAGCTCATCTATTCTATTCTTGCAAAAGCATAAGATTTTAAAGTGCAGGACATTACTAGTTGTAAACAACTTTTTGCGTTTCATCCAGTTTATGAGAATTATTCAGAAAGCAGAATTGATTAGCCATATCCAACCAATATTCACTTAAATCTTCACTTTATCATTCACTCGCAGACACTCACCAAGGAAGGCGCTTTCACTAGCAACTATAGAGTTCCAGTTTAAGCCATTGCCAGCTGAAAAAACAACTTTCTTTCTTCGTTCAGAAATTTAGAGAAGTGAAAGACCAAACTATTAAAAAATGAATGGTACAACTAGGATTTCGTGCAACTAACCATATGAATCTCAACCTGTACGCATAAAACACTGAAAAAGGCCATAAAAAAAGAACAAATAAAAAAAAATCAAAATTCACTGCAGACAGAATAGCTGAACCAAGGATCAGAACTTCAATCACATCCAAAGATTAAAGCTTTACAAAACCCACCAAAGTATTATAAATTCTAAATCATTATCATAAGTAATCAATAACTAACAACCATAAAATCATCCCAGAAACGAAAAAAACAAATTCAACCCATTGTAACCATAAATCTAGAAATCCCAACCAGTAATAAACCCAAAAAAAAAAGGATCCATCTTACCCGTTCTCAGCCAGATTGTGCTACGAGCAGCTTGCCCCTGCCCCTGTAGCTGAAAATCAACGCGAAAATAGAACTTTTCCGAATGAAAAAGAGACGAAAAGTGGATTAAAAATGTCCCCAAATAAAAAAAGGAAAAAAAATATCTTCCTTTATAAGGTAAGGCCGTAAAGGTTGACAACGTTCATGGAAAAATTGTAGTAGCCGCTGAGTTATATAAAGCAGAATCAACGGAGGAGATCTAGTCTTATTTTCTTAGAGTTCTGTAAGTTTTAGGTGAGGAAGAGTAGATTCCATAATATCACCAGGTAAATCCAGAATTACTTCTTTTCTATTCTTTTCTCTGAACAAAATAAGATACAGGTAATCTATTACAAATTAAATTCTTAGCTGGATTGTTTTTTTGATGAATTTGATACACAATCAGGATAAAGAAGCACAACATGGCAAAAGGTTAACAGATCTAAAGCAAATCCAGTGGCGGTGAATTACGGAAAAAGCATCAAAATTTGGTGGCTGAGATGCCATTAAAGGAGTTGGTTCATTGTAGGGGGGCTGGGTGGATGAGATGTTGTCCTCCACCCTTTTTCCATTTTTTGGACCAGTGATCAAATCTGCATTTCCTTATAGTTTAATGAGATTTTTGTTATAAGGTAAAATTATTTATATTAAATTTTAATGACTTGATTGTTTGTTGAACTATTTAAATATCAAAATTTAAGTTTTGTTTGGATTGTTTTTATTTAAAAAAATTATGTTAGAATATGTAAAAATTTTAGTGAATATTTTTTTATAGAAAAAATATTTTGGAGAAAAAAATTAGAGAAAATTTTTTTAAAAATTATGCAAGAGGAATTTTAATGAAAAAATTTAAATTTTAAATTTTAAAATAAAAATATATTTAAATATTTTATTTTTATTTTAAAAAAATTAATTTTTTACAAATAAAAAGCTTGTCCAAACATAGCTGCACATGGTGACGACTGTATTTGGTGGGGTTATCAATTATCAATAGATGGGCGGGTGTGGGTTTAAATGGATGTCAACGAGGGAACAGCTGGTGGAAGTTGAGTGAGATTAGGCTGCGGTTTTGTAGGCTCACGGTTGAATGGGTTGAGTTATTCGGGTGTCAGGGATTATAATTTAATTCAATAAATATAATTATATATCAAATTTAAATCAATTTACACTTAAAGTTAGATTAAAACTAATTAATTTAACATATTAAAATTATTATTTTAAAAAATTTAAGTAACGGTTAGTCAATCATATGTCATTACCGAGCTAACGTCAAATCACCTCCTACCGGAGATTGAACTAATAACTTCACCCTGTGTTTTGTGGCTAACTTCGTCAGGACACCCATAATGACTTCATTACGTTGCTGAAAATACCTGACAAAAGTACCAAAACATTTAGAACACATGTTAACTTTGGAACGCAAGTCTTTTATTGCTACTTCCACGTCTCTTATTCTTGCTCCTAAAGAAGGTTTAGAAAGGGTTAAGGGCGGAGGAACAGCTTCATGACTATTTCCAGCAGACACAACTAATCTTTCTTTTATATATTTAAAAGATTTATTACTAATTACCCTTTTTGTATACTGCTCACGAATTTCCATGGTTGCCCAAGGAACCCCAGCTTATTTGCACAAAAAAGTAATCAATGAAGAAAAAGGTAGAGTAAGACATTTATCCATTATAGCACCAATTATAGCCTCATAAATTAACTTACTCACATTAATGGATTTTCTCATTTTTATAGCAAAAGTAGTGCAGCTCTCTCCCTATAGATTGTGCTGAGATGTGTATGAGGCATGATTCTAGAGGAAATAAACATATACATGGCCCTATCTTCGCTACCCATAGCCGTTGTTGGAAAATAACCAGCTTTGTTATCAGAGCTATATGATGACCAAGTGATTACTTCATCACACAAATAGTAAAGTACTTGGTTCCAATCAAATTCCGAGTTAACAAGCTGTATAAAATCACAAGTATCAATGTCATGAAGGCCATAGAATGCATTAATCGTTGTCTAATCAAAAGTCACTATTTTTCCTCTTACAAATACTCGATCACCCTTCCTAGTCATGGCATTAGAATAGAATTTTACCATAGATATTATTCCAGACTCAGGATGTTTTGCTAACTTTTCCCAACCATAGTGTTGAATGCTATCAAGTTTTACACCAGGCACATTAATTCCTCTCTTAGGGATAAAAGTTCTATTTTGTTGAAAAATATCAAATGTGGCTTTACTGACAAATCTACTTGAATCAAAGCTTTCCACTTTAGCTGATGTTTTAGTTTTTTTTTCTCTTAGGGGGCATGTTGAAAGATCAAATAACAGTCATGAAAAATATTAATCCACTGTGAAGAACAATCACCACAAAATAAAAACAAGCACAGAAATTTATCACAAAACTTCTAGCAAATTTCCAACAAAATTCACAAAATAGATTGAGAGAAATAACTCCTTATAGTTGTCATCAACTCTTCGCTAGATTTTGTTTGGTCGCCATTTGAAATCGCCCAAATATTCTTGCTGTGGTTAAATGAAAATTCTACACAACCCTCTAAATAATTTCAAATGGATGAGAAGATTTTTTTTGTTTTATGTTTTGAGAAGGATAAATGAGAGGCGGAACGAAAAGAAATGGCAGTAGAAAAACAGGATAGAAAACAGCACTTCCTAAGGTTAAAATAAATTGGAAGAAAACAAGACAAAGTCAAAATTAAACTCTTTTTTTTTTTTTAGAAAAGTGAAAAAGCTATGCCATGTCATGAGTATTCATGCTGTGGCCATAAGGTTTCTGGACAGAAAATATCCTTACGAACTACACGGTATCATGACATTCTATGCTACAGTTGTTAGCTCTCTGGAAACCTTCTGCTAAACCATATTGTAGTATGATTTTCATGATTTGGTCTCCAGTTCTCTGTTTCCTGCAACATGATTTCTCTACCATTATACCTGCAACATGGAAGAATCATTATTTCAACTTCTTCTTTTTTATTCCAAGAAACAGAACATTAGATACTGGTTCATGAGTTGCCTCTCATGCAATGCTTTTTTAAAGTCATTAGCTTGACTTCTATTTATTCATGCTTGTGAAACATCAAAGCTTAGGATACTCTCTTAGGTTGCAACCTCCCACCAAGTGAGGCTTCAATCTCAAGACACACATCAACTTCTCCAAATGCTGATTAGTAACATTTGCATTCACAAACATTGGCATTGTATCATTCATGCCTGTCGTTAACTCCTCACATGAATTGAGTTTTGGTTCTTCCAAGAATTTTGCTATCTTATATATCTCATCATTTTCATTTTTCTTGATTCCTACATTCACCAAACAATCCTTATATGGTTCTTTAAAATTTTCCAAACTGTACTTCTTCTTGATCACTTCATCAAAAACATCAACACAAAGCACATGATCAGTAAAAAAAAAGGATTAGTGCATGAATTAAAACAATTAGATTCTATTTCTTCTTCACCAACATTGAATTTCAGTTTACCTTTCTTTACTTCAATAATTGCTCTAGTTGCAACCAAAAATAGTCGCCCTAAAATGATTGGAATATTCACATCCTCTTCCATTTCAAGAATAAAAAAATTAACTAAAATAAATGATTGTTTTACCTTGACAAGCACATTTTCAAGAATTCCAATGGGATACTTTAAGGACTTGTCAGCCAATTGCAAAGTAACATTAGTTGGCTGCAATTCATTTAGGCCTAATTTCCTAGCAATAAATAATGGCATTATAGATACACTTGCACCCAAGTCACACAAAGCTTTTGAGAAATTTATAGAACCAATAGTATAAGGAATAGAAAAACTCCCTGGATCCCTTAGTTTTTGAGGCAATTTTTGTTGAATCACAGCACTACATTCCTCTAGTAGAGGAATTGTATCAAAGTATTCCATCTTCCTTTTCTTTGACATGATATCCTTCAAAAACTTAGCATATGAAGGAATTTGAGCAATAGCATCCACAAATGGAATGTTGATATGCAATTTCTTGAGAACTTGCAAGAATTTCTGAAATTGTTGGTCCTCCTTGTGTTGTTTGAGTCTTTGAGAAAAAGGGATTGGAGGCACATATAGTTTAACCTCAATTTTACGAGGTTTAAAGTGAATCTCCTCTTCGTTTTTCTTTACAACATCATTTTCAGGTTTTTTCTTTTCATCACCATCAACCATCACAAACTCCTTCTTAGCTACAAATTCTTTCTCTTCTCCAAACTGTCTTCCGTTTCTTAATGTTATGGCATTGCAATACTCTCTTGGATTAGTTTCTATTTTGCTTGGCAGCTACCCTTGAGCACGAATGTTTACTGTATTTGCCAATTGGCCAATTTGAATTTCAACATTTTTGCTAAGTTGCTCCATTCTACCTTCTAACTACCCAACTCTCTCAGAAATAGCATTTGTTGAATTGCTCACTTCAATGGCAAGCTTTTCAATGGCAATCTCCCATGGTTGCTTGATTGGCGATTGATAGGGCCTTGGTTGGAATCCCTGCAGATTTATTTGTCTATTATTTCCTCCTTGGTTACTCCAAGCAAAATTTGGATGGTTTCTCCATCCGGGTTATAAGTGTTGGCATAAGGGTTATTTAGCATTCTATTTCCTGCAAAACTAACACTTCCAACCTGCATACACTCAGAATCAACATGAGATCCTCCACAAAATTCACAAGAGTTAGAGATTGAATTTGCATTTGTTGTTTTAAATATATTCACTATTGAGTCTAATTTTGTATTAAGCATGTTCATTTCTTCAACCTCATACAAACCTACGACTTTCTTAGGCCTTCCTCTATCATTAAACCAATAATAATTATTAGAAGCCATTTCTTCTAACAATGTAAGAGCTTCACCATGATCTTTGTTCATTATAGCTCCTCCTGCAGCTGCATCTACAGTTATTCTCACAGATTCTATTAGTCAATTATAAAAAGTTTGCAAAATTAACCAATCAGGCAAACCATGATGAGGACATTTTCTTTGCAGCTGTTTAAATCTTTCCCAAGCTTCATATAATGACTCTATTTCATATTGGTAAAAACTTAAAATATCATTTCTGAATTTAGTCGTCTTACCAGGAGGAAAGTACTTACTAAAAAACTCTTAAGATAATCCTGCCCAAGTTGTAAAGGTTCCTGGAGCTTTGGAGTTCAACCAAGCTTTAGCTTTGTCTTTTAAAGAAAATAAAAACAAATGCAACCTAATAGCATCATCAAAAACACCATTAATCTTTATAGTATCACAAATTTCAAGAAAATTAGAAATACGAATGTTAGGATCTTCATTGTGATCTCCCCTAAACTGTATTTGCTGCACCATTTGAATTAAAGCTAGCTTTAATTCAAAATTATTAGCATTTACGGCAGGTCTTGTGATACTAGTTTGTGTGCCATTAATGGTAGGAGTGGCAAAATCCCTTAGCACTCTCTTTTGGTTTTGTTCAGCCATTTTCTGCACTTGTTTTTTTTTTTTTTTTTTGTGAAGCTTTTGTCAAAGCTCGACGTGTCTTTTCTATTTCTTGATCAAATGGCACAAGTTCAAGATTCCTTCTGGGCATAAACCAAAAATAAGAAACAAATGAGAAAAAATAACAAAAACAGAAAACAGAAAGTAAAGAAACTTAAATATACAATCCAAAGTAGTGAAAAAACTCCTTTCGGCTTGATATTGAGCAAATGCCTCCCCGGCAGTGGCGTCAAAATTTGATGTTAGATTTTCTTTTCTTCAATACCTTCAAATTAAAGGATCGTAACTCGTAATATAGAGTTAGTCCAGAATTGTCCCATAGAGAGGATGTCAAGTACCAAATGGAAAAGAAACTTTCGAACTATTTGGATCTCTCTCGCAACTTGTTTAGTGATGAAAACAAAATAGAATACTTAACAAAAATAATAAGAACTCAATGGATTAAAAATCTCTAGGACCTGGAATATCACCAAATGAAGATTCAATGAACTCAATCAATGCTACTTGATTTTCTTCTTGGCTTTTCTTTTCTCACAACCATTCGCTTAATTAAAAGTACCCTCTCTCCACAGGAGCGGGGTTTACCCCGTGCGCACCCTTGGGTAGCGGCTGCAGGTTCCCTTATCAACAAAAGAGTACCATCTCTCGAGATGTATCTCTCTTATTTAGGCAATTTTGTGATTACTCTTATGTCTACAAAATTTAACACAAATACATTAAGCACTCAAGAATTTAAGGTTGCTATTTTGTGTTCTACTCTCATAACTCCACATTCATAACCAAAGTTCCTACAAACTAATGTTGAATTTCAACTCTCGTTCCATCATCCAACATCTTAAATCATGCAAGAATTGATCAAGTTCTTACAAGCCATGTAAAACAAGAACAATGGATTTTGAAAAGTAAAAATTGAACCAAGTAGATTGATCTAATTAAAGAAAAACTTCAAAGGTTACATCCTAATTCCTAGAGTTGACGAATTCTAACTAGACATAATGCTTAAAATAGAATTTCATGAAAATTTAACATTTCTACAAAGTGAACAACCAAGAAAAGGGTGACCAAAATGAAACAAATGCTGAATATTCTCTAAAAATTCTTGCTAAGCTACTGAAAATTTGATATCTCAAATCTACTTCAATGCTGAAAAACTGCTCCCTGCTGCCAAAAACTCTCAAAAATTTATAGATGTTTGCTCTTTACTTTGCTCCTTGATTTTCTCCTTGAATCTTAACAAAGAAACCACCCTTAATCTTCTTGTTGGATCAGAAAATCCCAATTGCAAGATTTAGTCAAAATTCTATCTCCTTCTTTGATGGAATCAGCAAAAATATCTTTAACCAAGTCATGTAACAGCATTCTTCAAACCGTAGCATAGCCAACAACAACCAAATTTTGTTTTCTCAGCAAATCTTGCAAAAAACTCTTCCTAATCGGTTAATATTTCCAACAACTTATTTACTAGTTAACAAGTCTACCAAATGTAAAAACTACACTAATTTCATAGTAAAATCTACTAAATTGAATTAAAATCTCTAAGTTTTAGGGATAAAATTTACTAAAAATATCAAGCTTAGAGTAATTCATTTCAAAAGTTAGATTATGAACTAGAATCTAATATTATATAAATCTCGCATGGAAATTCCGTTTCAACTTTGGAACCAGCTGAATCATGACATAGGCTATTCAGTCTACATCAAATTGGGCTAGCCCATTCAGTCCCCAAACTGAAACCCATACTATAAACACCATCAAAGTAAGGCCCACTGACGCAGTCCCCATTGTATCCTCACCTTCCTCTGTCCCCGGCCGGCGGCCACCTCTCAACGCCCAAAACAGCATCAGCCGTGCTCTTCTCCTGTTCAAATCGAGTGGAGTGAGCCATAGCCATAACAAAAGGCTCAAATCAAGAAATCAAGCAAATGGGTTATCTTAGAAATCTATCTTTATTGAAAAGAACCTTTTCGATATGGAAATCTATAAATTCAACTTCAAATTTGATAAAGAAACGATTTTTATCTTCTTATTTTTCCCGTAGTAATTATCAACACCATCTGCAACCTTCCTTTCTTGCTGCTGAACCCTTTCTTTCTAGCCATTACAGAGGCCTTTGTTCGCGTAGCCATTCTTTTGTCGATGAGGAATCTCAAGGCCCTGCAGCCGGTGATAACCGGTATGGTATTTCAATTTTTTTTTTAATTCTGATTATTTGTTTTCGTGGGTTGCTATTTTTGTTATTATTATCTTTTCATGTATCTTCAGCTGAGGCAAATTCTTTTAGTATAAAAATTTTAAGGCAACAGAGATCTTTTGGAGGGGAAATTTTGGACAGAGACTTTTCTTTAAAGTTCATGTCTTCCTATATTTGGCAAGCAAAATAGGTAGTGTGAAAGGAAGAAAGACTAGACACCATGAGGGAAACTACACTTGTCGCTGTGATAAATTAAGCATTATGGTTGTTATTGGCGATGCTGATTTTGTTTCTCTAGATAATGTTGAATCAGAGCCAGAGGCGATAGTTTTGACTACGCGCTGATCTTTCCTTGTGAAAGTTCCTTGATATGTCTATTAAATATTATTGCTTAAACTAAGCGATAGTTTAAGCTTGTCGAGTAAAATGGATTAAGTGGATGTAGGTGATCAAAATTTACTGGTAGATGAAAGTTCCTTGTGAAAATTTGTGCACCCAAATTGATGGTTAGGCATGAAAAGATTTTGGGGAGGATTGATTAGGTAATGGAAAAAAAAAATGCTTCGTACTCCTTTATCCAATCTAATTGGCATAAACGATTCCAGAACCTATGGAAAGTAGATTAAGTAAATGATGGATTAGAGTGAAACACGGAAAATTTTGAATTTGCAGATCATAGTCATTCTATTTTGTTTGTGTTCACCATCTTAAGAATGAAACTTCTTAATGGTTCACTTGCGAAAGTCATATCATTTCCACCTGAATCTTGTGAAAATTTTCAAATTGCTTCTATCTTCAAAACCTTCTAAAGCCTTAACGCCCTACTCGCAAGTTATCACCAAATGTTGAGGGGATAAGGGAGCAAGAACCTACGCATAACATTGAAATGTTGGCTGGTATTATTTGAGTACGTTTGGCTCAAAAAATCATCATCATCATCATCACCTTTATCCCAAACTAGTTGGGGTCGGCGGTCGATGAACCCAATAACATAAATCCATAAAATAAAGAAAAGATAATAAGATAAATAGCTAAATAAATAGATAAATAGATAAAGAAATAAATAAAAATGCTAAAACTATAAAGGGCAGTTGGGACGATTAGAGTTTTGCTCTTCCACCACACTAATAGTTTTCCTCCACTCTGTTCTACTACAAACCAGCCGCCAATATATTTCCCACTTCACCAATCTATTTTGCCTCAAAAAATAAATAATCTGAGTACGTGTTAGTTTTCTGGTAAAGTAGGATAATGCTTGTGCAGTTCTCTTTTGCAGGAAGATGAGTATCAAAAGCTGGCCAATTCAACAATCCATGACCTTTTGGAGAAGTTGGAGGTATTTTCAGAGTGATTTGTGTAGCTAATTTAGGAACTGGGCTCCTGAATGTATATGACCGTTGAAAAATTTCATTAGCATCCAACAGAATTTCTTTTAAATTCCATTTGTGACCTTGACTGTAGCTGATTACAGTCCTATGACATTTGGCATGTTTACAATTTTTCTTTGATGCATTTCAGGAGTATGGTGATTCTGTAGATATTGACGGTTACGACGTAGAATATGGGGTGAGAACTTTTTGTACTGGATTTCTGTTTGGATGGTCCAATATTTTTTTTATAATGCTCTACCCATTTTAATATAACCTAATTTTACAGAATGAGGTTCTGACTCTGAAGCTTGGCGATTTGGGAACATATGTGATTAACAAACAAACACCAAATAGACAAATTTGGATGTCATCTCCAGTCAGGTACCATTCATAGTGTCTCCTTTCAGGTGTACACAATTCAAGGATTTTGTTATGTTTGAACTGAAGCCAAACACATTGGCAAAATTCAAATAAATATTGTCAAGCCAGCTACTGGTAAGGTATGGGGCTGGTATATTATCGTCGTTTATTAGCAATCCACCCATTCTTTTCTGGTAAATTGAATTCCTGGAAGTTTCACCTGGTTCACAATATTTTCATTGGCTAGCTTTTCAAGGAAAAGATAACAATAATCATAAAAACAAACAAATAGCAATTAAACTATATCTCTAACAAAATTCCTGTTAATGATGTTTAATTGCTGTATCCATGACTGAGTGAAATTCTGCGACATCTTTATATGCTGGAACTTGTTGCGTCTTCTTCTCATTTGTCTTATGTCTATGCATTCTCTACAGAACTATCCCCAACTCTTCTTCATTATGCGATGTTTCATTTCTCTCTCTTTCTGTTTTGCTTTTCATCCACCTAACCCTTCTCCCCTTAAACTTTAATTTGGTTGTGCTCTTGGAATCTGCAATATGTTTACACAACAGAACTCTTCCACATTCTAACTGGGCTCTTAACAGACTGAATGATTTCTGATTTTGATGTGAGCATTTATTTTTGCTCTGGACTTTTGGGGATAGCACCCTTTTTTTTTAATTTACTCTCTTCCTTTCGTTTGGAGTGGCACCCCAACAAAAGATGCTACAGAGCTACTAGTATGATTTTTGCAGCAGAGCTTCTTCTTTGTTGTCCTAAACCCCAACCTCAAGTATCTCCACTCCAACTTCATTGTTATTTTCTCTTCACTATTTTGTTTTCTTTGGGGAGTTCATATGGAACCTGAAATCATTGCAATAGGTTTGATTTTCATCATGTCTCAAAATTTGTTTTCTTGGAGAGTTCCATCTAATACCTGATTTTCTTGTGCAGTGGGCCTTCAAGATTTGATTGGGATCATAATGCTCAAGCTTGGATTTATCGGCGAAAGAAAGCAAACTTACTGGATATATTAGAGGGTGAATTAGAGCAACTTTGTGGCCAGCCTGTAAAGCTTTCTTGAATTTCTACTGGGGTTTGACTTGGCTGCTTTCTGGCTTTCCCATGCACATGTTCTTTAAATGTAGGCCTTACTTTCATGGTTGGAAATTTAGTGCATTTTGTTTTTTCTGGAAATGCTTCCAGCATCAAGCCTGATGCTGATTCTGAGAAGGCACGATTTCTTTCGTGCCCTTTGTCTTGTCAAAGTATTTCTAGCATCAGTCTGATGCGAATTGCATTATTTTTGAATGAGTTGACAGCTTAGAATGGAAAGAAGTCATTTTGTTAATTTCCCAGCGTATACTTCACAAGATTATGAAAAACACTGGTCCATTGGGGTAGCAAAGACACAAGGATCTCTCAACATATTCGTGCACGTTGAGTTCTGAAATTCCACTACAGCTCTGGGTTAAAATGTTGAGATGTAAAGCAGTGGAATATAACTAGTTGAACGAATTATGAAGAGAAGGAGCATGGATAAAGTCATGTACGTCCATTCGGGAATACTTTGAGTGAAATCCCCGTATTTTGTTATTTTGTGTTTTCTTTTTTCCGAAATTGTTGTGTTTTCTTTTTTCCGAAATTGTTTTGTTCTCATATTAAATGGTAACTTTTGACAATTTCATGTTACAAATTTACTTAAAAGTCATTTCACTTTATTTTTATCAAAAGATTATTTCCTTGAGCGACGTGTCAGGTCCAAGGCATTTTAATTAGATTAACTGAAATTTATAAAATTAACATTTCGATTAAATCACATATTGTTATAGATTATATTTTATCATTTTTTAAGAAACTTATCTGAAAAATTCGCAATATAACTAAGAATGTGTTTTAAATATAACAGGTGAGTTATTAGGCATGCAAGTTTGATGTAGCCCATTTAATACCTTTGTATACGAGAATCAATAAATTCAGCTCTATATTCCTCACAAAATTTGGAGTCTGTCTTTTTTCGAAGGACATGGAATTGGTAAGATATCTCCATTGGTTTTGGTAATATTGTTAATGAATTCTATAATGAATTAGGTTTTACCCACCCCAATTACTTTAAACATAGACGTCTTTACCCACCCCAATTACTTCAAACATAGACGTCGTAAGATGGATGGATGGATGGATCTTGTGTGAGAAGTCTTGGCAAAGTAAAAGTGTCATCAGATAATAATAATTCCCACAGCAGCACTCCCCAATCCATCCGTACATCAGAAATGACTTTTAACACGCTTCATTAACAAACAGTACTATAATAAATCCAAACAAATTTATTTAACCAAAATTAAACCGTGTTAAACTGTGAATGAGTGATTTGCTCACGCAAAATCTTTCATTGAAAGAAAAAAGCTGGCATTGATTATATGGGTGATGATACGAACTACTTTACCTTCTGTTACCCACAATCCTATTTTGTTATAAAAAGTGAATAGAAACTTTTTTAACCTTTCAACCATTGTTAAAAAGTTTTAACCGCTCAACCATTCTATCTTATCAATTTTTTTTTTGTATAAATGAAAATTCATATTAGTTAGACATTTATCAACCTAAGATAAGATATACTCTCTTCTCCAAAAAAAAAATAAAAAATAAATAAATAATCATCTTTTATATAATATTTTAATATTATTTTTATTAATCATGACGATATATAACTCATATTAAAAAGTGAAAATAAAAATTTATACTATAACTAAACTCCTTTCCCACAAATCATGGGCTCAAAACTTCATTTATCTACTCATTCATCTTGATCCCAATCCCATAATATCTTCGAGGTGGTTGATATTTGATAAGCATATGTACAAAACTAACAAGAGCCTAGCCATTCAATACTTAAAAACAAACCAAGAAAATCCCCACCACACAAAGAAATCAAGAAAGTAGCCCACTTGATTCTTTGTGCCTTTTTCCTTTTCTTTTAATCAAGAGAAACTAGACTTTAATTATACCCCATGAGAACCATCTGCTTGGCTCAAAAGAATGGGTACTCCTAGTCCTAGTCCGAGTAATAAATTATTGTGGCAGTGCAAAATTATGCAATATACAAATATAGATGGGATTCCTTGATGAAATGACATGCATGTCTAAAAGGGAGAATTATAGCATCCTCATAACTTAACCACAACCACAATTTGTTCATTAATTAGGTTGTTTAACACGTAATTTAATGCACAGCTTGACTGATTAACTTGTGGTTGGGATATAATTAATAATAATAATATGAGTTATATATGTGTGATTATGTTTATCCACCTCTAATAAGTTTGAAGTTGTACATTAAAAAAACGAAGGAAGAAGAAGAAGAAGAAGATTTCCCCACTTGATGGTGATTGCCGGCCATACATTGCTGCTAAAGGAGGAATAAGTGTATGATTATTATATATTAATTCTTCATTAGTCTAATCATGCAGTTAATTGTGTACCACATCTTCCAGATATTTTGGGAGAATAGTCTTTTAAAAAATAAAAAATAAAAAATATCTGCGGAATCTTATGTGCCTTTAACTTGTCAATTTTAATGCGCAATCTTGATCCGATGTCAAAAGATGTGAACTACCTGCGATTATGGCCTTAAATTTAATACTAGTAATTCAATATTAAAAAGTCTCGTTAACTTAATAAAATATTAGTACACTAATTAATATTTAGTTTGCTTCTACATTGAACTAGTTCGTCTACTAAAAATAAAGTTCACTACAAGAAAATGAACACAAAATAATGATAATGGATTTAGGAAATTTTTTATTTTTTTAAAAAGGTGCATTTTAGGGTATTTATTATTAACGTTATATAAAAAGACATTTTATACAAAAAAACATTTTTTAATAATAATTTACTTTAAGGGGGTACCCTTTATGATAATTAAGTTTCAATAACAACCTTGCATTTTAAAGAAATTTTCTTAGCAAATGATAGGACATATCAATCTTATCAAGATCTAAGATTACTCATCTTGAGTTCTTCCTATCTGAAGTTATCCTTTTGAATCACAAATTTGGGACTAATGATATGTATATTAAATAATGATATTTATAATGAAAATTTATAGTGAATGTTTGAAGTGACTGATAGAGCCATTCATTTAGCATAATAATATTAGATGATTAGAATAATAATTGTTGTTTAACGTCTCCGCCCATGTAAACATCAAGTTAGTTACTAAAATTTTTTATTGTATGTATCATTATATGTGTATAACAATTTATTCAATGACTAATATGAAGCTCACTTTTTATTTTTTAATATAATCATAATATTTGTAATAGAGATATCAAAGTATGAGAGAATATGGTATCAATTACTAAATCAAACTCATGGTGCAAATAATTCCTCTAAATGTATATGCATACAAGTTTCAATCCCAAAAGATAAAGGCTCATTCAAGTTTCTTTAATGGGGCATTTAATATAGTATTAGTAAGAAGCAGTGCTAATTAATATATGAGATTAAGGTTAACTTAATTAGATTCTCTCTCTCTCTTTTTTTTTTTTGGGGGTTCTAACTTTAATTAATTTGATTCTAAGCCAAGAGACAAAGCAATAACCTAATAAGGTTCAATCATTTTCCAAACCAATAACTGACCACCAACTGGCAAGTATAAATTTCTATACGACACATTATATAAAAAGTAGGGATTGGGATAAAAAAAGATGAAAAAATGTGTGGTGGGATCAAAAAAGATGAAAAAATGTGTGGCGCATAGTGAATTGCAGCTTTTGTTGAAGAATATGATTAAAGTTCAACCCATTAATTTAATGTAAGCTGTGATTTAAACCACTCTAAAGATTAATCATATTACTTAAAAAAAGATGGTTTTTCTACATAAACATAAGATTAAGAATTGGATTAATATTCTTGCCCAGATTGACCTCTCCTGTGGGGTTTGCGGGCTATTCTATATGAGTGGGGGTTACTCAGTGCGTATCTTTGGGTAACGGTTGCAAGTTCTCTTGTCAATAAAAGAATTGAATTAATATTTGTTAGTACCATTGTTTTAACATATTATGGGCAGTTAAACCGGAGTTCCTAAAATTGGAAACAATCAAATTCAACCATGAAAAAAGAAGCCAAAAATATATCATTATGTTATTACCAACATACTATGTTATATATTACTTTTTTGTTACGATTGTGAAGATTTGAGAGCTTAATTAGAGGCGTTAGGGAAGATATTCTAATTAGAAGGATTGAAAACTTAACTAGTGAAATCTAACATTGTGAAATTAATATTAGGATTATTAATTATCAACATTTTAAAATTCAGCTAATAGCTAACTTATTTGTATATTTGTTTGGGAGTTTGTTTTTAAGTATGTTATTCTTTTTGTCTTCTTTCATTTTTGAGAAAATATTAGATGTGATGATTATATCATTTAGAATGGTACAATTTGAGTAATTTAGATACGAAAGTGTAAGTTATAGAATGACAAATTTATGTAACTTTTTTTTTAAAAGTTCTTCTGTTTAAGTATCCACAATTTAAGAGTCCAAAATATTTTATTTTTGTTTTGATTAATTTGTTGTTTGAAAAATAAAGGTACAAAATCAATAATATATTTCCTTCATCTCAAAGTAAGAATTCACTTTCAAAACTTTTCTTTATTCAAAAAAAAAAAAGTTCACTTTTAAATGAAAATTTTAAAATATTCTTATTATTAATAGTTATGTATACTTATAATTAAAAAAAATATATAAAATCATGCATTTAGATGATGCATTAAGTGCATTGTATTTCATAACTAATAAAAAAAATTATAGGTAAAACTAACGTAGACTCTTTTTTTAAAGACGAAGGGAGTACAATATTTAATACTTTGTTCCATTTATTCAAGTGACCCTTGACATATTTAACTTTTCAAGAAATACAGAGGCTAATTTGGATTGTAGTTTATTTGATGAACTTTGTATTAGAATATATAATAATTTTGGTAATTTTTTTTTGTAAGAAAAAAGTATTTTAGAGAGAGAATAAATAATGTGTTGGAGGGAAAATTTCTTTAAATTATGTGAAGAAAATTTAAGAGGGAAATTTTGAAATAAAAATGTGTTTAAATATTTTATTTATTTTGTGAGAAAAAATAACCAAAGATGGCCATACTAATTGTATGAGTTGGTTGAGGATGAAATTATGAATTTCACCTTTTGATTTAGAATATTCGTAAAATTAAAAAAAAAAGAAGATTTATGAAAAATCATTGTAAATGACAAAATTGGCACTTCTCATTAACATATGGTTCACTTTGAAGGGCTTAGATATTCCTTAGTTTGATGCATTTAAAATACATAAAATTGAAGAGATGGCATTAAAACAATGGAGCAGGATGACTCGATTTGTTTTGGAGGTACATGGGCACCATAAAATCATGTGTACAATCCACCGCGCAACAGAAAGGTAAACAAAGCAAGGCCAGCCAACCAAATATTGCCCCCAACGACTAAAGGACACAAACGCCGTAGCAAATTTGGAATGATTTTTGCGCCACAAGCAGCACTAATAAAGGCTGCCATTGACTGCTTCAACGGAGGAAGGCTTTTTTGAGGGTTTTCTATGGTCCTTATTCTCAGGGATGGAGAGAGGAGAGAGAGAGAGAGAGGACTAAGAGAGCAGGATGACGTTTAAAGGAGACGGAGGTCCACTCCTTCTCATCCGTAGATACCTTACGTGTCTAAAACAAAGAGGGTCGTTTTTTGTCAGACGTTGCTGGCATTCTTGAATGGCTTCAGATCAACCATGTTTCAGCTTTCAACTAACGTTTGCAAGACGAAAGTTCGTTCCACTGGCGGTCTATTTGGAATGAACGCATTCCCGTGATTTCCAAGAATGGGATTGGCTATTCTCAAATTTTATTCAGGATAAATAACCTCGGTTCAACAATTCTCTCTCTCTAATGTATTGAATTTGTTGTTAGGAAAACTTCTTCTAAAAATCAGTTTACACCATTTTTTTTCTCCTTTTTTTTTTAAAAAAATCTTTTTAAATTAAATTTTTATAGTAAGTTTCATATGTCATGATTTAGTTAACGTATAAAATATGCTGTATTTTTTTGCTCGTAAGAAATTGTGATATTGAAATATGATTTTTTTTTTTAAGATGGAATAAATATTTGGTCAGAATAACGCACATGGATTGATTTAAAAAATTCTTCATTTATTTTTCTTAAATATTGAAAAGGACATAGATTCAGTTGCGCAATGATCAACCCATGTAAAGTCCAAATTTAGTCAAACTTTAAATCCAGACTCGTTTCTTGTTTCCACAACTTACGTAAATCAAACCAATTTTGTCTCAAACCAACAATATTTTGAAGTCAAAATTAGGTAAGGAACGACAATTCGTGATACAATATAACAATATAACACAAATTTAATATATATTTAGATATATTTCTTTGTAAGTTTGAATTAAAATTAAATCAAATTCATATAATATAAAAAATAAATTAATTTAATTAAATTAATTTATAAATCAACCCGTTTAATAATAAAATATATAAATATTTTTTATATTATATTATTTATAAAATAAATAAATAATTAAATTTTTATAAATTTTATGTATATAAAATATTCTTATGTTATTGTTATTATCATATTATATTATTCACAGAATAAATAAATTATATTTAAATTATATTATTTAATATATATAATTAAATAAATTATGTTTAAATTCATATAAAATTTATAATACTTATATTTAAACAAACCATGCGAACTCAAAACACAACTTAACGACTACCCAAATAGAAACAAGATGATGAATAAATGCTTAATGGAACTATTTTCTTATTTTAAAATTAATTCAAAGATTAAACTACTATCACAGTTAATGCTGAGATCTATCATTTTTTCGCAATCTTACATTCTAATTAACATTCTATGGTCAAGCCTCGTGTCTACTACACTGCAAAGACTGCTGGATCACCAAACCAAAAAACATATGTTTGGTTCTTAATTAAAATTGAAATTAGTTTAAAATTAAATATATTCTATATAAATCTTTAGGTGTCTTATCTCCATGCAATAAAAATAAAGCAGCTGACAATCCAAAGTACTAATAAATTACAATGCCGAAATGAATTTCATTTAACCTAATAAAAAGCCTCGTCCTAATAACATTTAAGAAATCTAAAAATAAGATGCAGTGAGAAGAAATAAATAGAAAATATTTTAAAATCCACACTAAAACTCCCTCGCCAATGTTACTGTTAGAATATACTATTCCTCCGGCTGGAAACGCTCAGAAAAATCACACTCAAACGGCTGATGAATCTTCACTTAATTTGCAGAACTCAGCAACGGCGGCTGTACTCGATCGGATCTCTTGCCTATGCATTTTCTCGACCTACTCCACCGTCGCAAATAGAGTTGACACCCAAGTGTCCGACCCGATTCAAATCAAATCTCCGCCTTTTCAAATCCCTCTCGCACCGTCCAGCACTAGCCACCACCGGAGACTCCGTCACCGGCGGTATACTCGCATTTCGTCCAGAAGAGAAGCGATTTTGATTTGCCTGCGTCATAACAAGAGTAAAATCTCCACATTTTAAGCCACAAAAAAGGGGGAAAAAAAAAGGCAAAACAAAAGTACGGAATTTCGTACATTTAAGCCAAGATCTGAAACATTTTCGTGCGTTCTTTTTCTCTCATCACGTGGTGAGGAAGACGACGAAGACGATGAGGATGACGAGGAGAAAGATTCTCCGTCACTGTTAGACGACGAACTCGCCGGCGGCTGAGGCGCGGTCGGTGACCACGGGACTACTTGATAATCTTCATTATTGTCAGCCTCTTCCTCGTCCTCGTCCTCGTCCGATAATGTTTCCACGCCTTCATCGCTACCACTATCCGACTCAATTTCCACATCGCTATCTTCATTTTCATCTTCGTATTCAGCTTTTCCCTTGTTATTAATATTATTTCTAGAATTGCGGAGGCAGTTGTCGCAGACGGAGATGGTGGGGCCGAGTTTCGTGCCGGTGGCGGACCACGGCGTAGGAGACTGGCAGACGTGGCAGAGGAGAGTTCTGGAATGTCTAGCGACGAGGAAATTGGCGTTGTGGACTTTGTAATCGCAGGTCCAGCACAAACTTGCCTGGTCCGATTCACAGTGCGCCTTAGCCACACTCGTACAGAGCTCGCACTTCTTCTTCATGTTTTCTCCTGATTTTCTTCTTTGTTTCCTTTCCCCCTCTCTTCTGAAAAAGAGTCTTGATGAGAGAGAATGTCAGGCGAAAATGGAAGATTCGGTGGAAGGGAAGAGAATGAGAAGGGTTGAGGAAGATGGGAGAAAAAGAAACTGCAATTTGTAGGCTCCCTACGGAAACCGCCTGAATATTTATACCAAATCACGAGACTGCCACCGACTTCTATTCCAATCCTTGGTGGCTTTTCAAGGGTAAAATCGTAAATTAAAAATACCATATAATACTGTTACTCATCCTGTTGGACTGGGGAGGAAATTTTCTCCACTACCCAAACTGAATGAAAGAAACCAAATAATCAATGCTAGTGAGAATTTGTATCAAAGTTTGTGGCCTGTTACTTTTTCCTTTAGTTCTTTGTTAATTTGTGTATATTTTTTAATTTATATCGTATTTGACTAAAGAATCTTTGGTATAAGTGAGGGAGTTTCGCCCTCACAATGAGGACTTTTTTTTAAAAATAAAGAAATTAAATAATTAATAACAAATTAAAAGAAGAGGAAAATATTTGGCACTTTTGAATTCTAATTCCTATATTTTAGATATACATGCGATAATTTTACCATTGAGTTGATGTTCTTTGGAGAAAAAATTGTTCAAAAAAGAAACTGGTGGTAAAATTACCAATTCGCCACTCCCACTTGAGCAACGGTAGCTTCGTCTGGCGTGGCTACTACGTGGACAATTTCGTAAACGGAGAGAGAGAGAGAGTCAGTCAGACAGAGACGTAAAACCGTGGCCTTGGAGTGAAAGATTTTTCAAACTTGGGTTTGTGGCTGAAACGGCAGCGTCCGGGCCCGGAGCGAATGGTGGGAGGGGTGCCAGGTGTCGGCAGATGGAGGCACACGGTTCTGTTACCTGTGGCTCGTACAAGATATTTTGTTCTCAGTTGGAGTCGTGGATCTCCACGTGGCAGATCACGAGTTAGGAAAGATTCTGATTCGCTTACGTGGACCGATTGGGGGCCACTACTGGGGTCCTGGACCACCTGAGAACACCTGGCGCTTACTTGGCAAGATGGGCATCGGTGAAAGGGTGGATGGTAGGCCCCAAGGCCCATCCCTTCTGTTTCTCTTTGGGTTTTGGGTTGTGGGCCTTTCTTGGGCGGCTTGGTATGGGAAGAACAAGGCCGATGTTTGCCATTTTCACACACTTTTGTGTCCATCCTATCCCCCAACGATATTTAATTTGGTTTGGATCAAACTCATCAATAAGTGCATGCAACCCGTCGTAAATATGTGTATAAATTGGTGTTTTGACTTATGGGATCCTGGTAATTAGGAGAAAAAATAAATGTTTTCCTTATTGGTGGTGGCTAAATTTGTTAGGAAGTTTATTAGAGTAGCAAAATAAATAAGTAATTATTTAATTCCATGCTTTAAAAGATTAACTTAGTATGATTTGAATTATAATAATTTATTACTCTCTTTGTCCCAAAACAAAATCTAATGTGGTTAAAATATAATTTTTTTATTAGTTATTAACTACAATACATTTAATGCATTTACTAAATATATAATTTTATATTTTTATCATTACTTTTTAATTATAAGTATACACAATTATTATTAGTAATGATATTTTAAAATTTTGGTTTAAAAGTGGATTAATTTTTTGGAACAAAATTTTTTTTTGAAAGTAGACTATTTTTTTTTTTGGAACAGAAGAAGTAGCTGTTTTATTTTCTTTTCTTGAATTAATGTGAGACTCTTTTGTTTAATCATGAATTCAGTATTTTCCCTTTCATAAATAAAATACATATTTATACAAAATTTTCCTTAACCCCAAATTTAATTCTCTACCGTTTAACTGTTTTTATTTCTTTTGACAATCTAAGTTACGTTTCTTTTATAATCATGAACTCAATAATTTCCCATTTCATGAATAAGCTATACATTTATGTGGCCTTTTCCTTTAGCCCAAATCTAACTCTCCATAGCCTGGCGAATTGTTTTTTACAACCCAATTCAATTCTTTTTTATTGACTCACAACATCCAAACCCTCCTTTTGTTTTAGTTTAGTGTATAATAGGCCTAATGTCAGGAGAGGCAGAGAAAATGGTATCGTTGTACTTAAAGGATTTTCAATTACGCATGGAACAAAAATTAGATGCCCTAATTATGTCACTTAAGTTAAACATATTCATTTAGAGGTGGTAATGATAGGCTAGATAAGGAATTAGTTAGAGTAGCTAGATATACCGCACTTGCAGTGTTGCTCAAGGGGTCCGGTGTAATGCGATTTCCTGCTTCCTTCCCTCTAAATTCAGTTTCTCTCTCCCGTTGGTTCTATTCTGTTGTCATTTCATTCTTTTTTCTTGTCTCTTTTCTCTCTATTTCAGTTTTAGTCTCTCCTTTTATTATGTATCAGAATTCCTTTTAATGAAATTGAGTTTTCAGAAGCTTGAAGAATATTCTTGACAACTGGTATCAGAAAAGTGATTTTGTAATTGCTTCCAATAGCCGAAGGTGCTCAAAATTCATGAAGGAAAACTCAAAAAATATGATCATAATGTTAAATCAGAGAATTTTTAGAGAAAAAATATTTCCTCAATATTTTGTCTATTTTCTTCTTTATTTGTTACAATGACCTAGATGTCTATATATACAGAGAAAATAAAACCTCCTAATTCTATATAAATTCTAATTTAGTTAATTACAAATATATTACAACTAATTTCCATATTTTACAGCTCATTCTCACACTCCCCCTCAAGTTAATGCATAAATGTCGTAAATGCCCAACTTGTCAAGTGAGCTGTAGAAGACTCTACTTGATACAGCCTTTGTCAGGATATCTGCCAATTGGTCCTCAGATCGCACAAATGGGAATCGAATCACTTTGGTGTCCAAGTTTTGCTTGATGAAGTGATGGTCCACCTCGACATGTTTGGTACGGTCGTGCTGAATTGGATTGTGAGAGATATCAATTGCTGCTTTATTATCAGAAAACAACTTCATCTCGCCTTTTGAAGCGAACCCAATTTCCGACATTAGCTTCTTAAGCCATAGAAGTTCACACAACCTTTTAGCCATCCCTCTAAATTCGGCTTCAGCACTTGACAATGCCACTACCTTTTTGCTTCTTACGCCTCCAAGTAACTAAGTTTCCTCCCACAAAAGTGAAATATCCTGATGTTGATTTCCTGTTATAAACACTCCCAGTCCAGTCTGCATCAGTAAACCCTTCAATCTCAAGATGACCCCTTTTTGAGAACTTTAGTCCTCATCCTGAAGAGGGCTTCAAGTAACGGAGTATACGCAATACTGCATCCATATGGTCTTTACTTGGGGCATGCATAAATTGGCTAACAATGCTCACTGCATATGCAATGTTAGGACGAGTATGCGAGAGATAAATTAGTTTGCCAACTAACCTTTGATATCGTTCTTTGTTTGTAGGTACTTGATCTGGATATTCCCCAAGCCTATGGTTTTGAACAATAGGTGTGTCTACGGGCTTGCAGTCCAACATTTCCACTTCTGCCAACAAGTCTAGCACATACTTTCTTTGTGAAAGGAATATTCTCTCTGTCAATCTTGCTACCTCGATACCTAGGAAATACTTCAGCCCCCCAAGGTTTTTCATTTTAAACTCCTCAGATAGTTTCTTTTGGAGCTTAGAGATTTCTGTCCCATCATCTCTGGTGATAATCATATCATCAATATAGATAATCAATGCAGTTACCTTTCCTTGTTGTCGTTTCGGGAACAACGTGTGATCCGAGTCACTCTGGGAATACCTATATCTCCTCATCGCCGAAGTGAATTGACCAAACCAGGTTCGTAGGGACTGTTTCAAACCATACAATGATCTCTCTAGTTTACACATCTTCTCAGGTTGTAAGGTTAAATTGTACCCAGGTGGAATATCCATATAAATCTCTTCTTCAAGATCACCATGAAGAAATGCATTTTTGACGTCAAACTGGTGTAGTGGCCAATCTAGATTAGCTGCAAGAAACAACAAGACCCGAACAGTATTAAGTTTAGCAACAAGAGCAAATGTCTCATGGTAATCAACCCTATAAGTCTGCGTGTACCCTTTTGCTACTAGTCTCGCTTTGTACCTTTCTATGGATCCATCCACTTTGTACTTTACGGAAAAAAGCCACTTACAACCCATAATCTTCTTCCCCTCAGGTAACTTCATTAGCTTCCAAGTCTTGTTTGTTTCCAATGCAGCCATCTCCTCCTCCATTGCCTGAATCCACTTGGGATCTTTTAGAGCATCATGTACTCCTTCTGGAATACGGATTGCAGATGTATTTGACACAAACGCTCTTAGTGGATCGGACAACCTTTTGGTTAACACATAATTCGTAATAGGATACATTGATCTTTTCTTTTCAGCATCTGGTGAATATCTATTCGGGGGCTTGCCTCGATTGTGCCTAGCAGGTAGTTTATATCCCACACAAATATTAAGCTCATCAAAGACAGAAGTGAGAGGAGAAGAGGTTACCTCAGGAATATTCTCAGGAGTTGAGTCGAGTACTGAAAATGAGGGAAGCTATTTTTCTTGATTTTGCTCCTGTAAGAGTTGTACTGGAGATGAGGGAAGTTGTTCATCATTCTCTGTCTGGACCTGTTCAATATCTTGTACCAACTGTCCAATCACCTCCCCTTCTTGTTTGGCTTCTTCCGGTGATTCATGTACTTGTCGAAGTTGCTCAGCATCAGGCAATGCCTCCTTCTCCCTTCCCCCAAGTTGCCTATCTGCTACCTTTACCTCTCCCCCTCCTCCGGATACTCCGAATAATATATTACTAGAAAACTCCCACCAATTCTCCCTTTTTGTCCGTGTCTCCCTCTGGAAGGAAGAATTGGAGTCCGGGTAAAAAGATTTGGCCTCAACAAAAGAGACATCCATAGTGACATAGGTTCGTCGAGTGGAAGGGTTATAGCAGCGATACCCCTTCTGATGTGTACCATAACCCAAGAAGACATAGTGCAGTGCACAGAGATCAAGTTTTGTTCGTTGGGTCTTCGGGATGTGGACAAATGCAACACACCCGAACACTCGAGGAGGAATGGTTAGGATCGAAAGCAAAGGAATATAGGTGGATAAGGCCTGTAATGGTGTCTAGAAGTTCAACACTTTAGATGACATTCGGTTAAAAAGATGGATTGCTGTGGTCATAGTGTTGTCCCAAAATTTTTGAGGTATGTGGCTCTCTATCAGAAGAGCTCGAGCTGTTTCGAGGATATGTCTGTTTTTTTTCTTCGCAACACCATTTTGCTGAGGTGTTTGGGAGCAGGAAGTCTCATGGATCAAGCCATGTTGTTGAAAATACTTCTTAAGATAGTCATTCAAGTACTCCCCACCATTGTCACTTCTTAAAACTTGGATTTGCCTACCAAATTGGGTTTGTATCATAGTACAAAAATTTTGGAATATCTTAGCTACCTCTTTTTTGTTTCTTATCAAGTAAAGCCATGTCATCCTAGTACAATCATCAACAAATTCACAAACCACCTATACCCTGAAATAGCAAGAAGAGGAGATGCACCCCAAACATCCGAATGTATCAAAGAAAAAGGAATTTCACTTTTATTTAAACTTATAGGAAAAAGGAACTCTATGGCTCTTAGCCAATATGCAAGTTTGACATTATAAATCCAAATGATTCAAGTTTAAAAACAAATCAGGAAATAGCCGTTTTAAATAACCAAAGGATGGATGTCCTAACCGTCTATGCCAAAGCCATATTTGTTTCTCCCTACTGTTGGATGCACATTGAACTTGATTTGCACTCCTAGAGCGGAAGTCATTCATGTAATACAGCCCCCCCCTTTCTTAGTATCACGCCCAATTATCTCCTGCATGAGAATATCCTGAAATAAACAAAAATGGGGATACATTAGAACAACATAGTTCAAATCTTGGGTAACTTGGCCAACCGAAATTAATTTGGTAGATAATGAAGGGACAAGCAACGTGTTAGGGAGAGAGAGTGCAGAGGAAATCGCAACAACTCCAACCCCATACACCGGATAGGTGAATCCATTAGCATTTGAGATACTATCACATCTTGGTTCTGAAGTACAAACAAAGTCATCGGGAGTAAATGTCATGTGGTCTGTAGCTCCCGAATCAAGGATCCAATTATTGCAGTAAGCCTGATCGGCACTAACCAAAGCATGACCATGTTTACCTTCTGGCGTCACATTCTGCTTATGCTGTGAATCCATGTGGGGTACCAATGACAGTTGAGGCTCTGTGGTCACTAGAGAAGCTTTCCCTTTGCCTTCTACTTGCTTTCGAGCCTTCAACTCCTTCTACTAATCTGGATATCCATGAAGTTTAAAACAAGTCTCCCTAGTATGCTTAACATTACCACAATTTGAGCAACCTTCCCCAGGAGGATTTTTTTGACGTGGAGTTGAGGTAGATCGGCCTCCTTCCTGAACAATCCCAGGCTTAACCATCTGCAATAATGGCCCTTGGGTCGTCTTGACATTCTGCTTATTCCCTCGGGATATCATGGCTTTCGAATCATGGAGAGTGTCATTGTTGGTTTGCATTACAATTTGTCTTATATCTTCCCGCCGAACCTGCGCATAGGCTTATTCAACTGTAGGAAACGGCTGCATTTGCAAAACATTTGCTCAGACCTTGTCTAAACGGTCGTCTAACCCATCAAGAAAGATGTATACCCGATCTTCCTGTATAGTCATATTGTGTCTTTCAATATCTTCAGGACACCTCATTGGATTTGGACGACGAAAGTCAATCTCTCTCTACAGACCTTGGAGATTGTTGTAATATGTCTCAATTGGTCCGCCTGCTTGTTGTAGCCGAGACACATGCCTCTTCAAGTCATAAACCTGAGAAGCATCGGTTCTATTGAAGAAGGTTGTTGCAATGGAATCCCAAACAGACTTTGTTGTTGGGAACCGAATGAAATTGCCAATTAAGGCTGGGTTCATAGAGTTGATAAGCCATCCTTTAACAATTGAGTCTTCAGTTTTCCACTTCCGAAGTTGAGGGTCTGTGGGTGGAGGTAGGGGAAAATCTCTATTGATGTGTCCTAACTTGTCTTTGCCAGTAATATACATCTCGACAAGTTGGGACCATAAACCATAATTAGTTCCATCCAACTTAATTGCAATATGCGATGAATCTGTGTAGGCTGTGATGTCGGGGAATGAGTTTGGTTCTGGGTCAGAATCTGTGTCAATTTGGTAGTCAAATTCTCCAAAAGTGCTTCAGTGGTCAAATTCTCCCATTGATGTTGGTGGGGAATCACCGCCTCTGTAGGATTAGGATTGATCATGGTATTGAGATAAAAATAATAAATCCCAAAAATCACCAAAATGGATTAGGGTTAACCACCAAAATAACAAACTTGAATGAATGACAAGCAGAACAAAATTGTGTGGTACTGCCGCCGCCGCCGCCACAAAGCAAAAACAAAGCTTCAGTCAAAACACCAAAACCACAAAACAACCACCGCCACAAAGCAAAAAATATCAAAACTTCGGTCAAACACCAAAAGAACAAACGGTGCCATCACAAGCAAACAAAAATGCTTCGGTCAAAACAATAAACGGCCGTGCAACAAGCAAACAAAAACCTTCGGTCAAAATCACAAACTTCTGTCACAACTCCAAAGCAACAACCGAGGGCCACAAGCAAACAAAAAAGGCAATCAAACAAAATCAAAGCTAGTCAGGAGAAAACAAACAAAGTCAAATTCGAGCAGGACGTTGTTGGCCTTGTGTTGGGGCTGGGACTTCAGAGTTTCTCCGTGCTAGCTCCTGGACGGCAGATTTCTCCATTATTGGCACCGTCTTCTTGTGCTGATACCATGTTAAATCAGAGAATTTTTAGAGAAAAAATATTTCCTCAATATTTTGTCTTTTTTCTTCCTTATTTGTTACAATGACCTAGATGTCTATATATACAGAGAAAATAAAACCTCCTAATTCTACATAAATTCTAATTTAGTTAATTACAAATATATTACAACTAATTTCCATATTTTACAGCTTATTCTCACACATAAAATTCAAAACATCACAGTGACAGTGGAGTTAAAAAGGCAGATAGAACAGAAAAATGTAGAAATGGAAACTAGTTTTGAAACAGAGATTGAGAAGGGTCCCGACTGGATTCTAAGCTAAATGCTTATGTAATCGCAAGGGATGCTAAGAGTGAATCAATGTTAGAATATTAAGAAAAGTTTGAGGGGCTGAGAGATTTTTTACTGGACAAAGATCCAAAACTATCAAAACAACACTTTACACCTTTATAAGTGGATTAAAGTTTGTTAGAAGCACGTGCAATAGCACAATTACACAAGAAATCCCTGAAAATGGTGACTAAAAAAAACAAAGTGATAAACAAAAATATGGGTGATTTGGCTAATATATCTAGATGAGTCAAAAATAGTAATGAGAACAAGAATTTAGGGCAAGAGGGAAAATTGGACCCAACTATAGGGGTGGTCATGGTTTGGTTAAACTGAACCGAACCGAATAATGAATCGAATCGAATACGGAACCAAATCGAATAAGAAAACCGAATCAAATAAAAAATCAAATAAACCGAATTTTATAATTTATAAATATATTATATATATATATATATGTATAAATATAAATATATTATATATATATATGTATAAATATAATATATGTTATTTTATAGTTATGGTTTATAGTTTATAAAACCATTGTAGACTTTGTAGTTATGTATATATATTTTTGTATAATTAATTTATTGTTATTATAGAATTTATCATGTATAGACATTAATGATAAGGGACAATATATAGTAATATTAATATAGTATATAACTATATACTATATACTAAACAATTTATAGTTTATACTATAATTTTAATTTATTAATTTATTTAAAAGTTAAACAAATATGAAATATCAAATTACAAATAAAGAAAAATAAAATAATGCATAAGCTGACAAAGTTGTTAAAATATTAAGAAAACCGAATCAAATAAGAAAACCGAATCGAATAAGGAAACCGAATAAACCAAATAAGAAACCGAATTTCTTATTCGGTTCAAACCGAACCAAATCAAAAACCGAATAAGAAATTCAGTTCGGTTTATTCGGTTTTATTCATTTTTAGGTTCGGTTTTCGGGTAGGGAGTTCCAAAATGTCAAACAGAATAAACCGAACCGAATAAACTAAAAACCAAACCGTTGACCACCCCTACCCAACTATGTAGTAGACAAATTTTAAAAAATTTCAAAACTAGACTAGTAGTTAAAACCAAGATACAAAGTTATACTGGTTGTTAAAAGTTTTAGTTAGAAAAAAAGAGTTGATTTCGAAGAGAGTTTTTTGCCGTTGTTAAGATATCTTTAATTCAAATTATGTTAGGCTTAATAGCAAGTCTTAATTTAGAGATTGAACAAATGAATGTAAAAAACTGCTTTTGTTCATGGTGATTTTGATAAAAAAAAATTTATATGGAGCAACTAAAAGATTTTCAGGTGAAAAGAAAAGAGGATTATATATATAAGTTGAAGAAGAGTTTGCATGGATTGAAACAAGTTTTGAGGAAATAGTATAAAAAATTTGAGTGTGTTATAGCACAAGAAGACTACAGGAATACTACTTCTAATCATTATGTGTTGGTGCAAGAATTTTCACATGATAATTCTATTATCTTATTGCTTTATGTTGATGATATGATTAATATTGGTCAAAGTGCTTCCAAGATTGATAAATTAAAGTAAGGGTTGCACAAATCATTTGCTATGAAAGATTTAGTGCTAGTAAAGAAAATTCTTGCGTGTAAGAATTTTGCGAGATCAAAAGATGAAGAAACTTTGGTTATCTCAAGAGAAATACATTGAAAAGATGTTTCGAAAATTTCGAATAGAGAATGCTAAAATGGTTAGCACTTGTTACCTGCATGAAGTTGAGCAGTACACAAAATTTGTCTATTAAGGAAGATAAGGAAGAAATGATAAAAATTCCTCACTCTTCTATTCTTGGCAATTTGATGTATGCAATAGTGAGTATAAGATCAGATATTACTGATGTGGTTAGCACGATTAGCCTATTTCTCTCTAACCTTGGGAGAGAGCATTGGACACTTCAAGTTTGAAACTTTATTTTGGAAGTGGGAAGCTAGCTCTTACAAGTTACACTGATGTTGATATGGTTGGAAATATTGATTTAAGAAAGTCTATTTAAGTTATTTGATTACCTTTGTAGGAGAAGTAGTATCATGGCAGTCTAGGTTACAACAATGCATGGCATTGTCTATAATTGAAATTGAATTTATTCCAATTATTGAGACATGTAAGGAGTTGCTATTGTTGAAAAGGTTTCTAAAGAAATTTGGCTACTCTCAAGAAAGGTATGTGTTGCTTTGTGACAGTTAAAGTGCAATTCATCTTAAAAATCATTCATCTTTTCATTGTATATCTAAACATATAGATGCGCATATCACTGAATACGAAATGTGTTAAATGAAAAGCTGGTTGAATTTGAAAATGTTCATATGGATGAGAATAGTGCTGATATGTTGACAAAGTCATTGCCACAATAGAAGTTTGAATTATGTTGCTCCCTTGTCAGAATGGCAAGCTCTTCCACATAGTTGAGAGGGGAGAGATTTGTTGGGTTCTCAAGTTATGTGGAAAAAGTTTAAAATTATTGAGTTAATTATTTGGCCAATTTAGGGGTTCAACCCTTGTATTTATAACCTTAAAAGGCTAAAAATTGTGACTGAGAAAAAACAAAGCAGAATTTATGCTATAATTTTTAGCAATTTCCTAATTTGCACAATATTGATCAAATTGATGATCAGAGGGTCAACGTACTTTGATCGGGATGAATTTTTAGTGATGATAAAAGATATCCTATTCAATGTTTTGAACAGTGGAGATTGGATTTCAACAGTTCAAAATTGGGATATAAATTGAACAGTTTGTTCTTGTTTTAAAATTTAGTTATTTCTGTTGATTGTTTAAAGTTATATCTCACTTGTATAGTTATTCAAAATTATATTTGATGCTTCATGGATTAATAGTGGAGGTTTGGTGGTGGATTTAAAGGCCCCATAGTTTTTCATCTTTACCTTGAGGAGGTTTTCCACATAAAAAAAATCTTGTGTTCCTTTTATGATAGTTTTTGGTGTTTTGTGGATTGATTTATCTTTACTTGCTGACAATTTTTAACACTCTTGATGTGTTCTAACAAATTAGAAAGTTTTTTAACTTATTATTGTGATTGGATTTAATTAATTTAACCCAATTTTTCTCAACACACTTATACATCATTTTATTCCACTCATTTACAAGATCTAAATTTGGTGAAAAGGCTGGAAAGATAGATGCTAACTGAATTAGGTTGAGAAACAGAAAGGTTAAGATCTATGTTTAGATAGGCAAATGTTGGTTAAGTGTTGATTAGCCTACAAACTACAAACCTCGTCAATTGGGTTAGAAACAATAAGTTTAATCATGTTTACTATACCTTTTGTGATGACCAAAAAGTGTTTACCCGAGAAGGCTAAAGCTAAATGCAACAATTGCAAGAATGCTATCTTGCGTCCACATACACTATACTCCGTTCATTAATTTTTTTTATTTAAATATAAATTTTTATTAATTATTATGTACAACACATTGAATGCATACATAAATGGATAATTTTTATATTTATATTTATATTTTTGTAATTCTAAATCTACATAATTATTACTCCCTCCATTCTAAAAAAAGTCAACTTTAGTTTAGGTATAACTTTTTATTAGTTATTAGGTAAAATACACTTAATACACTAATTAAATATATAATTTTACATTTTTATCATTACTTTTTAATTATAAGTATACACTACTATTATTAGTAAGGATATTTTAGAAAATTGATTTGAAAGTGGATTCTTTTGTTAGGACAAAAAAATTTTGAAAGTGAATTTTTTTTTGGGACAAAGAGAGTATTAATAAAGATAATTTAGGCTTCATTTGGATTGTTCTTATTTGAGAAAAATTGTATTGGCATGCATGAAAATTTTGGTAGGTATTTTTTGATAGAAAAAGTATTTTGGAGGGAAAAATAAGAGAGAAAATTTTTTAAAATTATGTGAGAAGAATTTGAATGGGAAAATTTGAATTTTAAATTTTGAAATAAAAATGTGTTTGGATAGTTTATTTTTGTTTGAGAATTTTTTTATTTGCAAATACAAATTTCCTATCCAAACGAGGTCTTAGTAATTTAGTTTAAAAGTAAACTATTTTTCCAAACAAAAAAAAAATTAAAAATAAATTCTGTTTTTGACATAAAATTAGATAGTTAGAAGGGACGAGAGAAGAGTAATGACAGAGTGGGAGTTCTAACTTAATAAAATAATTTGCGCGGCCCAAGACATGTCTTTATCCGACTGTGCTGTAAACGAACCGAACGATCTCAAACGGACATTGTTTAAGATCTGTTCGTTTATTTTAAATGAACACGAACCGATCTCGAGCACAAATATGAAAAACTTAAACGAACATGAGCTGATCTCGAACATATATATTAATGGTCGTTAATGTTCACGAATACTTAACGAACATGTTTACGAACATTTAAACGAGCATGTTCGCGAATATTTAAACGAACATGTTCGCGAACGTTCAAATGAATATGTTTGCAAGCACTTAAATAAACAAAAATTTAAAATAATATAATATATAAATATTACACATATATTTATACACCGAAAGATCATTCGCTTACACCACTAGAGCTTCTAATGTATAATTTCATACTAAAAATGAGTAACTTGCAGAAAGAGTAAAACAACAACGTAGTTTTGACAAAATTGTATATATTATTAATATTATTAATATATATATATATATATATATTATTTTAAACGAACATTAATCGATCGAACATGTTCACGAACACTAAACAAATTTAAAACGAATATTAATCGAACATGTTCGCAAACACTAAATGAGCTTGTTCGCGAACATAAATGAACCGAACACATATCTGTTCATGTTCGTGTTCGAGTTCGAGTTCGTGTTCGTTTATTAAACGAACACTAAAATCTGTTCGTTTATTGTTCATTTAACTTAACAAATAAATATAAACGAACGTAACCGAGTTTGTTCACAAGTTGTTCACCGAATGCACTAGTTCGCTTATGCTTTTTTGTTTTATGGCGAAGGAAATGATAGAGCAGAGGTTTCAACCCCTTACCTTGATCCCAACACATGTTGGGTAATTGTTTGGACAAGTCCGGCGACTTTTATACTCGACTTTTATTCATAATCCATTGAGAAAATATTGATTAGTCTAGTCATACCGAAAATCAAAATGCACCCACCGGTTCAGTGGTTGGAGTAGATTTATGACTTTATCATATCTAAAGTTAATGGCATATGAATGAAAACTCACAATCACAAGTGACCGTAACCCTTCATGAGTGACCCTACGCTTTGGCCTGACCCAATTTGGCGGATCTTACGTGTCCTGGTTCGATGACAATAATGTTTTTCTATAGGCTTCTGGGTAAGATTCATATTCGGTGAATTGCAAGCGTACAATATCAACAAGTAATAAAGTGATAAGTAGAGTATCGTTCCCACGAGGATTGTTTTCAATTTAACCAATTACTTACCAATATGATTAATTCAACAACAAGCTAGCCAATTAAATTGTTTTATGGCAAATTAAACTAAAGAAGGAAAAATTAATAACACTTGATAAAAACAACAAATAAGATGTTAGAGATTTCGACTTCACTTAATCAATCCTAATTAACTCTCTTGACTTGTCATGCAATTAAATTAAATTCCAATTTATGATGGTGAAATTTCCCTAATGTAAATTAATAGCCGACATCGGTCTAATAACCCTATTTAGATTAAAATCAACTCACACTTGGTCTAGGTGAATTTAGATTTCTAAATGCATTAGGAACTATGGAAATTCCCGGATTCAATCTAAGTAGCCACGACTTAGTTCTACTACCGAAACCACATGAACAACCTAGATTATTACGGTCTAAATTGAATTCACGGTTTAATATCACATGAGCACATGCATGTAATCTCCACACGGTATCAAACAAGCATCAAAAATCAATTAGGTGGTGATCAATCACCTAAAAGCATTAAGAACATGATATTAAACTCATAATTGAAATATAGGTTGCATGAACAAGTCTTAAGAATTAATTATTCATGATTAAGATCCATCTAATCTCTAACAAAAGAAATTAGAACATAATGAAATTTAAACTAACAACAAAAATAAAAATAGACATAATTAAAATTGAAACAAATTCTGAAAATTAAACTAACTATTATTCAATAAATAAACACAAAACTATAAAATAGTTAATCCTTGAAAATAAAGGACAACTAGAAGTTCATAACAAAAGAAGAAATAAAACTACTAAAATTAAAACAAGAAAAGAAAACCAAAATGTCTAAAATAACTAATTAAAGTAAGAGAAGAAAAGACAAATCAAAGACTTGAAGTCAACAAAATAAAATTCTGCTTCCTTGTTTCTTGAACCCGTAACATCTAAAGCAAAACAAAAATTGCTACTAACTTTGCACCCAAGTCAAGCTTGGCGGCTACAAAAGATAAACTAACTAGACTACTAAACAATCAAGAGAAGAACGACTGAACTTGACGGGAAAAGCAGGAAGGAAACACAAGAAGATGACTGAAATTCTGCAGCAACAAAAACCGAGAAGATGAAGCTGAAATCTGCAGAAAAACCGAGAGCAAGAAAACAGAAAACAGAAAGCTGGCTGCTCTAAACTACTGCAGGAAAACAGAAAGAACAAGAGCTTGGCTAAACTAAATCTAAACTAGAAGAAGAAAAGAAAAACGGGATGGATGTGCTACTACTACTCCTACACTAATGGAAAGAAAAGAAAAAAAATACAAAGACCGAAGAGTGGTTGCTCTCTTTGTTCCTCTCGGTTGTGTGCTTTATATAGAGCAAAAGATTGGTTGTTTATTTCTAAATTCTACAAATCCAAATCCTTCTTTGTTTTGCTCTTTGTCTTCAACTTGAAATCAGTCCCTTTTTGTTTCCAAATCTCAGCCGCCTTTTGTTTCCAAATTTGTTTGCAGCTCAGCTCACTTCTTCTCTATGTGCGGTTAAGCTTTCTTTTCTTTTTTCGGCTGTTTGGCTTGGCTTTCTTGTGCTTTCTTCTTTGCCCGAAGTTGCTTCATTCCCTTTTTCCTTTGGCTTTTGTTGTCCGAATTTTTGCTACCAAATTTCAGCTTGGTTTCTTTGGTGTTCAGCTGTCCTTTTCTTCTTTTGTAGCTGAAATAAGCTCTCAACTTGTAGCTTTTCCTTTCCTTTTTACTTTATACTTGGCTTTTGAAAATGACAAAATCATTAGTTAGTCCTTTGATCTTCAAATTAGAAGAAAAATTCAAGATTAAACTCAAAAGTTCTAGAAATATTAAATAATTTAGAAATCATAAAATCAAAGGATAATTTGGCCAAAATATGTAAAAACAAATTAAAACACAAGCCAATTTATAGCCAAAATTAATAAGAAAACCCTATATAAAATAGAGTTATCAATTCAAAATCTCAACCACAAGAATGAATGCTTAAATTTGTTACGTGACTTCCCTTGGCTCGTTCTATCATTCCAATCATGTTGCCGATGCAATTAAAGATACTCATAATCAGCAAGTTCAATCCCATTAATTATGATAAAATTTAGCTCACTATTATTAGTCAACAATCAACATCCATTCCCATTCTCATTTCCATTCCCATGTTTTATTCTGAGAAAGATGTCCTTAATTTCTCATTTTAATGGGCTCTTAAACGTTAGGAAGGATAGGGAATGTAATGGAAGATTTAGAAAGTAGAAGTCAACTTGAAAAATTTATATCAAAGGGGCTGTTGGGAGCAATGTGGCAATATGGTAGGTGTACTTGAAGGAAACTGCGTACAAATTGTATTTTAAAATATATTTTTATATTTTTTAATATAATAGTTATAAAATAAAAGATATATTAAAAATCATAAAAATATTTTTGAAAATGTAAAAATGCATTTTGAAAATGCAAATTCATACACAACTGAACTTTCTTAATATTAATTCATTTGTATTATACAATGAGCTTGATTCGAATTAACCTTCGAATTAGTATATTTCGAATTTCAGAAATACTTAAAAGTAATCTCATATTCTCATTGTGCAAGAAAGAATAGGTCAGAGTGGAAAACAAATTGACAAAAAGAGTGCAATCTTGTTACGTGAAGCCAAAATGGGATCCTCTATCATAACTGAAAACATACATAAAAATTTGTTAGTATCCCAACAAAATGTCGACATTACAAAGTTAAGTGAAAAACAACACCTTGCAAGCACACGAATTTGGCAATTTTGCATCTTTTGTAATTGGCTCAACATTCAAAATTCATGGATGGTAGGAAAATTTGGATAGACGTTCAGCTTGATTTTGTAATGCAATTCGTACTGTAATATACTGCAGCAACTTTTAAATAAAATCTGTGCCTCTTTCGATATGATAATAATAATAATAATAATAAAAGAATTTGCATTTTGTATTTTTTTTTGACAATTTTATTCTATTACAATGTATGTATCATGTTTTATTATAATTGTGTGTGTATTTTACAAAATGTGAAGTAAAACTCTCACTTTAACCAAAAAAGAAGAAAGACGGAGAGAGGCAATGTGCGTTTGAACTCTTATTCTTTTGGCTCCAATATTGCTCGGTAAATTATGTAGGAGTGTAAACGAACTAGTACGTTCGGTGAACAGTTCGTGAACAAGATCGGTTACGTTCGTTTATGTTCGTTTGTTAAGTTAAATGAACAATAAACGAACACATTTTAGTGTTCGTTTAATAAACGAACACGAACACGAACAAGTATACGTTCGTTTATTTATGTTCGTGAACAAGCTCATTTAGTGTTCATGAACAAGTTCGGTTAATATTCATTTAAAACTTGTTTATTGTTCGTTTATATTAAAATAATAATAATAATATAATATAATAATATATATAATAATAATGTTTGTTGATCATTCATAAACAAATTTGTTATGGTGTAGTGGTAAGTAGCCATGTTCCCCACGTTAGAAATCAAGGTTCAATTCTTAATAATGCTATTTGTTTTTTCAATTTGCAAATGTGTTTGTTTATTTGTTCGCGAAACGCTTGCAAATGTGTTTGTTTATTTGTTCGCGAACGTGGTCGTTTACTCGTTCGTTAACGTGTTCGATAAGTGTTTGTGAACTGTTCATGAACACTAATAAACGAACACGAACACATATTTCACAAACATAAACGAACATAAACGAACATGAACAGTCTAAAAAATAAACGAACAGTAAACGAATAAGACTCGTTCGTTTATATTCAGTTCGTTTACAGCTCTAGATAAATCTGAGGCGACTCTAGCGGCTGGATTTTGAATAATTAAGTAAGTGGAAGAAACAGCGTAGAAATTAACTCAAAACTCTGAGGATTTCACTTGTACCAACGTTGTCCAAAGCAATCCTCGAAATTAGTTCAACTGACTTTCTGCGAATATTAAATTTTGAAATGTTGAGTGGTTCAGGATTAATTTCCTGTCCAGAGCATTTATGATGTGTTCACTAAAATTTTTAATATTAGTGAGCTGGTGACACACATTTATGTGTTCAGTAATGCTTTGTGTTTGATATGGATTTTACGTGATTGTATGACTTTACTCTAGCCATTATTCATGTAATATGATCGCAATCAAAGATGCAGTAATTAATGTAATGCGATGACAAAACCAAAAAGGAAAGGAAAGGAAATGATGCATAAAATGTGATTGTGAAATGCTGCGTCGACAGCAGGGTTCGAACCTGCGCGGGCGAAGCCCAACAGATTTCAAGTCTGTCTCCTTAACCACTCGGACATATCGACGGCTGTGTCTGCTTTTTTAATAGGTTTTAATGACCATGTCTGTCAACATCTTTTCAATTCTGGAGAGAGAAAAGATATATAGAATAAAATATTTTAGAGAGTGTTTTTCATTGACTAATAGAAGTAATTAACTAATATTTACTCTTTTGAGTATTCATCAAAATTTAAATATACTTTCGTTTCAAAAGAGAAAACTTAATTTGTGATTAATTATAATTTTTTTTAGTTAAAATATACAACATATTTAATAGCAATATGTGAATTTTCATTTGTATTCTTACATTTTTTTTTCCATTTGTATTCTTATAGATAATTATTATTAATAAGGATAACATAATAATTTTATTTAATTTTATTTAAAAATAACTTTTTTTCTAAGGTAAATAAAAGTTTTGGAAATAACTTTTTTGAAAAGAATAGATAAAATAGATGCTATAATAGTTAGTGAAATAATTTATTAATTTTTATTACTGTAAAATATATATATATATATATATATATATATATATATATAAAGACAAAATGGAAAAGGTTATAGTATATTTAATGACTTTTAATAGTGAAAAGTCAATGATATAATAAATATGAAAAAATAAAATTAATTATTTATTTTTTTATATACTTTTAAAAAATATGATAATTAAATTTTATGTTTTCATTAATTACTATAATTTGTGATTATAAAAATTTATTAAAAATATGGTTACTCGAATGAAAGTTTACAACTTTGTAATCCTAAAAAAAATCAGCGATTGACTTGTTGACTAAACAGTATTAATTTCCCATTGTGATTAACGTGTTGATTAAGGGTGCGATTGGTTTGTTGAAAAGAATTGGAAATATAATGGAAATTTGTTTAACAGAATTGGAAATATAATGGAAATGATAATAGTGGGAAATGATAGTGAGTTCTTTTATTATAATTGTGATGATTGATTTGTGTTGGGGAATGATTATAATTACCAATAACGTTGATTAGTTAATTATTCATTATAATATTAAATTAATTAATTATTAATAAAAATATTATTGATTAAATTAATCTTAAATAATTAATTAATTATAAATTAATTAATATTAATTATAATAATTAATTTATAATGAATTAGATTAATTAATTAGTAATTATAATATTAAATTACAATATTAAGTAAATGAATGATTAATTAAATTAATCTTAATTAATTAATTAATTAATTATAAATAAATTAATTAATATTAATTATAATAATTAATTAGTATTAGTATTAGTTAATTATTCATTATAATATTAAACTAATTAATTATTAATTAAAATCATTATTAATCATGAGAAGGGGAAAGAAATTTTTTTTTTTTTGGTTTAATTGCTTTCATACCCCCCAATATTAGGGGGTATGAGGATACTCCCAAACGAGATAATTAAAATTTACTGTACATCCTTTATTCTCCCCAACTAGGTAGGTGGAATTCTTTTATTTCCATTCCCTTTCTCCCATTCTCCCATTCTCCCCAACCAGGCATGTCCTAAAACTTGTCTAACGACCAAGAACAAGCTTGTGTCGGAGAAACTTTCTAGTTGCGATTGAGATGTTGATTAAAGTTAAAAGTTGACAATATTTCTATAGTTCTAATACGAATTTAATGGGATGAGAGTTATTAATTTTTTTATACCTATTAAAAACACCTCTCGAGAATAAATGAAAAAGATGTTATTGGAATGTGAATTTATTAAGTGGGTTATATGATACCCATGGGTCCCAATAGGAATGGATAAATGGAATTATTAGATAATGTTGAATAATTAATGATTAGTGATAATTTAATAAAAATATATTAACTTAATGGAATTTAATTGGGAACATTTAGTAACTTTTATTAGGAATTTATTAGGTAATTAAATGGGATTCCATTGGGATTCAATAATGGTATCTAATTAAAATCCTAATGAATAATGGAATTACCATTTATATTATTTATCAATTCCAACCAATATTTAAAATTAATAAATATTTAATTACTTATTCTTATTAATTTCTCACTTATTAAATGTCCACCCAACTCCCCCCAATTCCCACTCATAATTAAAGTTGTTGCAAATGTGGACACGTATTGGTTGAGTCGATTTAATTGACTCTTCAACCATTCAATAAACAAAAAATAAAATAAAATAAAATTGCATCACTTATGGGTAGCGGGAAATTTTTGGTGTTCTAATCCTTCATGTGGCCGATGAAGTCAGAAAATTTCCATTAGCCAAACTCCTGATGGCAAGCCCAAGTTAGATCGAAGTGGAAAGAATAATACTAATCTACTATTCGTTTCTTGTAAATAAAAATTGATTTTCAAAAATTTTCTTTATTAAAAAAAATCACTTTTAAATTAAGAAAAAATTACAGTTTTAATTCCAATATTTTATTTGGTGTCACTTTTAATATTTAATGTATTAAATCTGACATATTTAGTTTTTAAACTTTCATATTTTTACTATTTGATATAATTGATAGCTATTAGTATAAAGAATGACATAATTTATCACGTAAGTGTCACATAGCTATTAGTTAATATCTTTATAAAATTTTTGAATTTACAAATTTAGTTAGTTCTCTTTATTTTCTTCATTCCAAACCCGAATTTTTTAATATTTAAACATTAAAGGTTTGTGAGGTAAATTACTTAAAAGATGAAGAATTGGAATAAAAAAGTAAAAATAAGTAATTTCAAAATTTGTGAATTAAAAAATTTAATATGAAATTGATTAATAGTCACATGATACATACATGATAAATTTTGTCATTTTTTACTTTAATATCCATCGATGGTACTAAATACGTCAAAGTGTAAAAATTTAATGATTAAACGTGTTGAATGTAAATTACTGAAAACTAAAAGTAACATTGAATAAAATATTAAAAACTAAAAATTGTGATTTTTTTTGGTTAAAGTAAAATTTTAAATTACTTTGCTAATACTAATACTAATACTAATTATATACTCATAATTAAAAAATAAGAATAAAAATATAAAACTATGCATTTAATGATGCATTAAATGTGTTATATCTAATAACTAAAAAAAATTATACCCAATGCAAAATAGATTTTTTAAGGACAGAGGAAGATTAAAGTAAGAATTTTCATTGAATTCTTTGACGAGTGAATGATATTTACAACCGAAAAAGTTCCTTAAAAGTTTGATTGTGAATAATATTCTTAATTTATATTTATAATATACAAAAGTTAGGCCAGGCCCAACAACATTTTGTCACGTCGTCATCATTAATTACCCCATCACATTCTCAATTATTGTCACAATATTAGTGAATTTGGTTTAAAGTTCTACCAAAAATGAACTCTAATTCTAACTCAAAATTCTCAAAAAAAAAAAAAAAAAAAAAATCAACTCAAAGAAAAGCTAGTCCACCTAAAATTGCATGGCGGGCTAACGAGAGCACCAAAATGTGACTTGGATGGCCCTCGCTATGGCTACTGATACAGGGAAGCCATATCCATTCGCCCCAAAAACATGGATGTAATTCTTCGATGGCTACATTGCAGGGGCCTTTCACTCCCGTGCAAAATGTGGAAGAAGAAAAGTTGAGCGAAGACCTTGACTTGACTTGTAGTCTTCCTTGTTGCCTTTTATCTTACTAATGTGTTCATAAACGAATCCAGATACGAATTGATAAAATCAAAAAATTAAGGGTTATATAGTTAGATCGGTGGTAAAAAAAAACTAAAATAATGTTATTATGATATAATAAATATTTAATTATAAAAATATTAATATTAATATATAAATATATTAGAGAATATTCAGATAGATAATCTTACTGAATGATTATTGGGTTCTTACTCAGAGAGAGCGAATTTTTTCCCATTGGAAATCCAAATATCATAAATCTTTAGTCGACGAAACCATATATTATTATGGATTCTACCATAGTCCCTGTGTTTTTCTTTGTCCTAGTGGTATTCCAGTGTGAGTTCAGACCATGTGTAGCAAGAGACACAATCACTTACACAACTGGGATGCTTGATAATGGTGAAACACTTTTATCAGCTGGGAAAATATTTGAGCTGGGCTTCTTTAATCCTGAGGATGACATTAATGGTGGGAGATATGTAGGCATATGGTATTACAACTTGAGCCAAAGGACAGTTGTTTGGGTTGCAAATAGAAATGCACGTTTAAATGTTTCTGGTTCTTTTTTAATATCTGCTGATGGCAACCTCAAGCTGTCGGATAACAATGGAAATTCATACTTCCATACTAATCTTGAAAGCTCCACTGCAGTTAACAGGACCCTCAGGCTGCTGGATTCAGGAAATTTGGCGTTGATTGATGATCAATCAGGGGAGTTCTTATGGCAAAGTTTTTCAGAACCAACAGATACTTTTCTTCCGGGTATGATGATGGATAAAAATTTGAGGTTGGTTTCTTGGCTGGACCCTGGCAATCCTGCAGATGGAAACTATAGTTTCCAGGAAGACAACGAAGACAATAGTCTGCACGTGATCATGAAAAGTAACATTCTTCATTGGAGAAGTGATGAATCAGAGTCTACTAAAATGCCCTTATATTTGACCACCTTGTTATCAAATAAGTCTACAGATGCTGGCATAAGGAGTAAATCATATAATTCTACAAATAATTCATATATATATGATTTTTTGAATTCAAGGTTGTTGATGAATTCTTCTGGAGATATACAATTTTATAGTTTGGAAGATCATCAATGGTCATTGAAATGGTCAGAGCCTAATGATGCCTGCAGTCTTTTTAGACCTTGTGGAAATTTTGGTACGTGTAATGTAATAAATGGAAGGTCAAGTTGTAGATGTCTGCCAGGATTTGATCCTGTTTCACCTGATAATTGGGAGAGTGAAGATTTTAGTAATGGTTGTGCTAGAAAGTTTCCTATCTGCAATAAGAACTTTAAGCAGGACAGATTCTTGAATTTAAAGTTCATGACACTCCAGGAACCGGACTTGCATGTTGCTCAGATTGACAGTGAGGCGATGTGCAAACAAAAGTGCCTCAACAATTGTCAAACACAGTGCGAGGCATACTATTATGATGGATATGATGGGCATGGAAGTAATTATGCTAGAGCCAATTGCTTGATTTGGACTTCCACGCTTAATAATCTACAACGTAATGTTGATGATGGCCATGACCTCTGCATTCGTGTGCCAGCTTCTGCAGTTGGTAATTTTTCGCTTTGAAGAACAATTAATATTCTTCCATTTCTTAAAACTTTTTATATGCAAATCTAACTGTTAGCTATTTTTCCAGAGGAAGCATACTTTGTTCATGAAAAATTGTGTAGGATTAGAAGGACTAGTAATGATACAAGTGTCAATGATAAGGTGTTTTCTTGAACATCGAACAACTGAATCTTTGTCTTATTGTTCTTAAATTTAAACATTCTTTGTAGAATTAACTGGTAGCGATTGTGATCCGTGTGGAGAGTACATAGTACCATATCCCTTGAGCACCGGGCCAGGTTGTGGCGATCCTTCGTACCATAGCTTCTCCTGTCATTACTCCACGGGCCAGCTATTCTTCTTGAACTTGAACGATAGCTACGAAGTCATTTACATCAACGTTACGGAACGAAGATTTATTATCCAAGTTTACAACCAAACAACTGGCAATTGTGATGCAAGAACTTCAGTCCTGCAGTTAAATCAGTCATTGCCTTTTGATGTTACCAACTGGTGCTACCGTGAACAGACTGATGGTCCTTCAACACAAGGAATAGAGATTGGTTGGAAACCTCCACTGGAGCCAAGATGCAATTCATCCATAGATTGTCAAGATTGGCCAGACTCAAATTGTTCTGCACACCAGGGTACAAGAAGGTGCTTTTGCAATGCCAACTATAGATGGGATGACATGTCCTTGAAATGCATCTCAGGTTTGGATTTATTTGTTCTACTAGTACTTTCATTTTTTAAAAGAGTATCTTCATCAACAATTTTGGGGATAATGTTCTCTTTTAGTTTCTGACTGCGTGACTACTTTTTTGTCCTGTAATGGTTGCAGCTGCTAAACCAAAGCATTCAGAAAATGTGATTATTGTTACTACAGTTATTGCTGTAGTTCTCCTTGCCGGAAGCTTCAGTTGCTTCTTATATAGGAGAAGGATCTTCACAAATAAAGGAGGTATAAATGTAGAAAATCATCACAACACAACAATTTTTACCCTACTTTAGGTTGATAAGGAATGGAAGTGAATTTGTACTCTTGCCTGCTTTCAGAAAGTAAGGAAAGCATCCCAGGGAATTCAATGCTTTACTTGTATGATAATGAAAGAGAAGCCGAAGATTTGGTTGATGAAGTTGATAACATTGTCGATCTTCCCTACTTCAGCCTGGAAAGCATACTTACAGCTACAGGCAACTTTGCCGATGTTAACAAGCTTGGACAAGGGGGATTTGGGCCTGTTTATAAGGTGATTATTTAGCTCATATTGACTTGATCAGTTTAGCATTCCAATTCACTAGTTTTTGCTCCCCAACAGTCATGCTCCCATAATTGCTTCTCGCAGGGAACGTTCCCTGGAGGTAAAGAAATTGCAATAAAACGATTGTTAAGCCACACTGGACAAGGCATGGAGGAATTTCGTAATGAAGTTGTGTTGATTGCGAAACTTCAACACCGGAATTTAGTTAGACTTTTGGGCTACTGCATCAAGGGTTCTGAAAAGCTTCTACTTTATGAGTATATGCCTAACAAAAGCTTGGATACCTTTATATTTGGTTAGTCTATGAAGCCTCAGTCTGATTATCATTGTAATTTTTCGACAGTTTAGAACTTCCTTACTAGTTGAATCAAATCAAACATTTTTTCAGAATTAGGTACCCTCCTTTTCTGTTTATAGTATAAATAATTAATTCACCATGAAAATTTTGCCAGATGAAGAACGATGTATATGGTTGGATTGGAACTTGCGATTCAACATTATTTTGGGGGTTGCTCGGGGCCTGCTTTACCTTCACCAGGATTCAAGGTTGAGAATAGTCCACAGAGATTTGAAAACCAGCAACATTCTATTGGATGAAGAAATGAACCCCAAAATATCAGATTTTGGCTTGGCAAGAATATTTGCTGGCAGAGACATGGAAGCAAACACAATGAGGGTAGTTGGAACCTAGTAAGTAAACATTTGATTTCATTCAATCATACAAATATCTTTGATTTTGGTAACTACTCATTGATGTGGCTGGTGGAATATGTAATCCATCATCTTCTATTGTAAGTGGTGCACTAATAAACTGGCTAAAGTTTGCTCAATCATCAAAAATTTTTGTTTCTACTAGCTAAAGTTCTCATCATTGTTCATGGTGCAGTGGATATATGTCTCCAGAGTATGCACAAGCAGGATTTTACTCAGTGAAGTCGGATGTATTTAGTTTTGGAGTAATTCTACTAGAGATTGTAAGTGGTAAAAGAAACACAGGATTTTACCATTCAGCTGAAGCTTTAAGCCTCCTAGGCTATGTGAGTACATAACTTCTTAAACATTTTCAGCTTGACGTTTACTGATTACTTGGCCAACATGGGACTCATCTAATCTTTGAAATATTCAGGCATGGACATTGTGGGAAGAAAGGAATGCAATTAATCTAGTTGACAAGAGAATACCACAATCATGCAATGAAGTTGATCTTATGAAGTGCATAAACATAGGCCTCTTGTGTGTACAGGAAGATCCGGGTGATCGTCCCACCATGTCTAATGTTCTTATTATGCTCAGTAGTGAAGTGACAACTCTTCCAAGTCCCAAAGAACCAGGTTTTGTCTCAGTAAAATACGCTTCTAGTATGTCTGCTTCATCGTCGCGTAAAGCGGAAACTAATTCCGTTAACAAGATGTCAATCACTTTACTAGAAGGTCGATGATTTGGTTTTCATTATAAAATCTCATTATTTGTAGTTTTTTTTGTTTTAACCAATTATGTATCCAATAAGAAGTTCATCTCACTGATGATTTCAACTTTTGCTTGCATGACATTAAGTTAAAATGCTCCAATCTGTTTTGCCATTTTGTTCTCAACCAGAACTGGAACTTGACAATCTTTTCGGTTGGAATTGTAAGGGTGTACTATAAGAACAGAATTTGCTTCTCACGTTCACTAACCAATTAACAAAAGTATATACAATTGAGGTTGAGTTTAATATGTAATCAGTGCTAATAATTAGCTGTTGATCAATCTAATGAATCAAATGTGGAAGGTTAGCTATGCACGCAATCTTTTGATATGGTTTATGATTCCTCTCGCAAATATAATGAAAGAATACTAAACTTAGACCGATGGAAAAAAGATTGGTGAGTAAGAACTTTCGTTAGAGAATGAACAAATTAATCAATTGTATGCATATTCGTAACTTGAAGTAGCTAAGAATGTATTTGATCATGAAGGAATTCACTACGGACAAATTTCAATGCAAAAATGAAAGAAAAGATTAACAGAAAAATAAGTAGCATTAATATTATTAGAATAAATTATTGGGGGAGAAGGAATAGACAGCCCAAGTTCTTGTAGCAAAATGGTAATCCAGCATGGCTTCTTCTCGATACACTTCTTACCCGCAAGATTTGCTAAATGAAAACATAGTTGTATAATTGAAATAGGTCTTATCTTTTTTCATCATGCTGCGATGCCTCTATATTTCTTGAATTATGCTTTTTAATGTTTTACTTATCATGCTTACTCTAGTCCCATATCATGATGCACCATATTATAAATTATTTAGACATCAATTATTATATATGTCTGTTTGTGTTTTTGCTTATTTGTGTTATCCTTGGTTTTGACTTTATATTACTCCCTTCCTAATCTTAAATAGAAAGAGTTTAAACACATAATGAAAAGGTCTTTTTTTTTAAAAAAATTCAAACTTTCAAAATCTAGGTTCACCTTTCCTATATGCTGGTAAGAAGAAAAAAACAAAAAAAGGCGAGATTCTCCTCATCCAACCCTCGACACTTTAAGATAATTTTTCAAACTTGCTTTTATTTAAAATCAAGAGATAGATAAATAGACACATCTTAAAACAAAAGCAAAAAGTATTAAAACATTAAGGGGGCGTTTGGTATAAATGGTGGGTTTAGGAATGGAATGGATTTGTGGAATGGAAAGGTTTGGAATAGAATGGAATGATAATAATTATGTTGTTTGGTATTATTTTGTAATGGAATGGAATAGATTTTATATTAAAATTATAATAAAAATAGTATTTTACATTATATGATATTTAACAAATTATATCTTGTTCAAAAAATAGTCAAAGTGCATGTCAATTTGTAGAGAAAAATATTTTCTATAAATTAGTGAAATTTGTTTTTAAAAAAAATAAAAAAAAAAAGTAAAATGGGGGTTGCAAACCATGGGGGGTTGCCCATGGTTTGTAACCCCCAGGATAAGTGGCGCGCGCCCAATGAGTTGAGGGTCATGGAGGATTAAAACCCACGTTGCTGGGTTTTGAGAAAAGGAGGGGGGGGGGGGGGAGGTTGGGTTTTGACTAAAGCCATTCTAAAGGGTTTTGATAAACTCATTCCCACAAAACAAACACTTAGGTAGTGTTTGGTACATGGGGATGGGAGGGGTTTGGATTGGTTTGGATTGGTTTAGCCAGAAAATTAGATGTTTGGTATGTGTTGGAAGGGTTTACATAATCCCTTGGGGGTGGGTTTTGTGAAACCCACCTCCCCCCTGGTTTTTTCAAAACCTTTGCCCAAAGGTTTCAATTGCTTTTAGCTTTAAAAGAAAAAAAAAAAAGAAGAAAAACTTGGGCTGGCAGGCGCAGGGCGCGCCTGCCAGCTCTGATGTGACATGCGTCCATTGGACGCATGCCATTTGTCCAGGGGGTTGCAAACCCCCCAATGGTTTGCAACCCCCATTTTATCTTTTTTTTTTTAAAAAAATAAATTTCACTAATTTGTAGAAAATATTTTTCTCTACAAATTGACATGCACTTTGACTATTTTTTGAATAAAATATAAATTTTAAAATATCATATGATATAAAATAATAACATTCTTATTATAATTTTAATAAATTTATTATTATTAATATTAAATTTTAATTTTAATATAAACTTTATTTCATTCCATTACAAAATAATACCAAACAACATAATTACTATCATTCCATTCTATTCCAAACCTTTCCTTTTATCAAATCCATTCCATTCCTAAACCCACCATTTATACCAAGCGCCCCCTTAATTTTTGCCAAAACCAATTCAAATCCATCCCAAACCCTTGAAACAAACGGCACCTAACATTTATAACTACTACTACCAAGATAGGAGTTCACTGAAAGATAAAATAAAAATATTCAAACAAAAACTAATCCAAGTAAAAAGCAGAATAAATTGGATTGATTTGACTTTTGGTGTTCAAATCATAAGAATCAACTCATTCCCAACTTGCGTCATCCCAAGAAAAAAAATTCACTTTTAATTTGGTATAACTTTTTTAAATTATAAGATATAACATATTTAATGCATAGTTAAACATATACTTTTAAATTTTTATCATTATTTTCTAATTTGAGTTATACATTATCATTACTAATAAGAGTAATATAGGCATTTCACAATAAAATTGAACTCTTTTTTTTTGGAAAAAAAACTTTTGAAATTAGATTTTTTTGAGGAGGAAGGTAGTATTAATAAATTTTAATTTAAATCTACTATCTTTATTTTGACTTTTTTCCCCTATCTATCATGTTTTCTTTTGTCACGGTTTATCAAGTAAGAAACTGTTTGTCTTTAATCATGTCAGGTTCTTTGAAAATCTTTTCCCCTTCAAAAACAAACTAGGGTGACATAAATCTGTCTTCCACGAACTTTTCTCAAATACGTATTTGAGTTCATGTCATCCCAAATATTACAGTGAAGTAAATATTATTACTTCTTTACATTCTTTACATTCTCTTCCTAAGATAATGTGATTATTTATTCTGTTTCTTTAGATTTTCAGTATTCATTGAAATAATATATTCAATTAAAAGATATATGGGCAAAGTGAAAATAAAACCCTTTCACGTTCTCTATATTAAAATTGAAATTGTGATTGTTCATTTTACTTGTAATCCTCTCCCTCTTCATTTTGGCTGAAGATTAAAAATCGTTTTGCTAAAACTTTTCTGACCACCCAACGATGTTTGGGTCGTGGAACCTTCCAGCTGCCATTGATATGTTGAATAAACTTGTTGCAAATTTGGACACGAATTTGTCGAGTTGATTTAATTGACTCTTCAACAGTTAAATTAAAAAAAATTGCATCACTTTCGAGTGGGAAAGAATTTTCCTTAATTTTATAATCCTCTCCAAGATTCATGTTCCTTTTTTTTTTTTTAATCTTCACATTGACCATTTTATCTCATTTTAAAAATATAATAATGCTTTAAATTGTGTTTCTACAATAGTGAAAGTACAATATATGAAAAATCTACTTTAAAATCGATATTATAAGGATTTGGGGTAAAAGTTTTATATGAATGTATTACTATGCTATTAAGTATTTAGATTTAAATTCTTTTATTTCGGAAAGGTGAAATAGAATAATTTGGTTGTATTATGATAACCAATGAATATTAATTTCTTTTCCCTATTCCACCTTAGCACTCAAGGTATTTGATGACTTTACCTATTTTTAATGTAATCGTTTTCAAATTCATATAAAAAATTATATTAAGATGACAACTAATTATATATAATATATGATGGCGAAATATAATTTATATAATTAAACTTATATAGTGCATAAAAGATTTATTGTTATTGTTGTTAATGTTGTCACGTTGTAAATATTACTACAAAAAATTGACTGTGTTGGTTGCTTCCTCTAATGTATGTTAACTTATCACTCAATTTATTTACGTTGTTGCATAAATTGAATTGGCGGTTGTGAAAGATTTGAGCTTCTAGTAATCAAGCAATCAACATCCACATTCCTGACTTCAGAGGTCCACAGAGCAAATATTCTTGACGGACTATACCGTGGCAGTACTGTTAGTCCAACAATAATTCCTCAGTTTCTGTAGGGACCAAGAATATATATGTTGGACCTACAATTCTTAATGATTCTTCAATCACCCAAACCATAAGCAAACTACAACCATTTACGCGTTGTTTCCCATACATTTTTGTCATATGGATGAAAATAAGTTCAAATCATGCTTAGCAATACACCCAAGAAGAGAAAAAATCACTTGTAGTGGTATGCTGTTTGATGACATTGCAGCCACATTCATGTATCATTTCTGGAATTGTAAATTTTGCAGTCATCACTATTCACTAGTGTCTAAGACTCTAAATTCATTGAATTTTCTTTCACATATTTATATACTTAAAAAAGCCAATTAAACTTTATTGCACTTGGACCACATAGGGAAAAAAAAAAAGCCCACTTTTGATGCTCATACAGAGCTGCACAATTTTTCGTTGAAAGAATATTCAGATAGATAATCTTATTGAATGATTATTCGGATCTTACTCGGACAGCAAATTTTTTCCCATTGAGAATCCAAATATCATAGAGCTTTAGTCGATGAAACCGTATATTGTTATGAAATCTACCATAGTCCTTGTATTTTTCTTTGTCCTAGAGGTGTTCCAATGCCAGTTCAAATCATGTGTCGCAAGAGACACAATCACTTACACAACTGAGTTGCTTGATAATGGCCTTAAAGTGCATCTCAGGTTTGGATTTATTTGTTCTACTAGTACTTTCATTTTTGAAAAGCGTATATTCATCAGCAATTTTGGGGATAATGTTCTCTTTTAGTTTCTTACTAGTTGACTACTTTTTGGTCTTGTAACAGTTTCAGCTGCTAATCCAAAGCATTCAGAAGCTGTGATAATTGTTACTACATTTATTGCTGTAGTTCTGCTTGTAGGAAGCTTCAGTTGCTTCTTTTATGGAAGAAGGATCTTTACAAATAAAGGAGGTATAAATGTAGAAAATCAATCACAGCATAACGATTTTTACCCTGCTTTTGGTTTATAAGGAGTGGAAGTGAACTCTTGCTTCCTTTCAGAAAGTCAGGAAGCATCCCGGGGAATCCACTGCTTTACTTGTACGATAATGAAAGAGAAGCCGAGGATTTGCTTGATGAAGATAATAATATTGTCGATCTTCCCTACTTCTGCCTGGAAAGCATTCTTGCAGCTACAGGCAACTTTGCCAATGTTAACAAGCTTGGACAAGGGGGATTTGGGCCTGTTTATAAGGTGATTATTTGGCTCATATTGACTTGATCAGTTTTTCATTCCAATTCTCCAGTTTTTGCTTCCCAACGGTCATGCTTCCATGATTGCTTCAAACAGGGAACGTTCCCGGGAGGTAAAGAAATTGCAATAAAACGATTCTTCCGGACAAGGCACGGAGGAATTTCGTAATGAAGTTGTGTTGATTGCCAAACTTCAACACCGGAATTTAGTTAAACTTTTGGGCTACTGCGTCAAGGGATCTGAAAAACTTCTACTTTATGAGTATATGCCTAATAAAAGCTTAGATGCCTTTATATTTGGTTAGTCTATGAAGCCTTTGTTTGGTTATCATTTTACTTTTAGACAGTTTAGAAACTCCTTACTAGATGAATGAATCGATCTGTTTTCAGAATTAGGTCCCTCCTTTTATGTTTATAGTATAACTAATTACTACACCGTGAAAATTTTGCAAGACAAAGGACGAGGCATATGGTTGGATTGGAACTTGAGGTACAACATTATTTTGGGGATTGCTCGGGGCCTGCTTTACCTTCACCAAGATTCAAGGTTGAGAATAATCCACAGAGATTTGAAAACTAGCAACATTCTATTGGATGAAGAAATGAACCCAAAAATATCAGATTTTGGCTTGGCAAGAATATTTGCAGGCAAAGACATGGAAGCAAAAACAATGAGGGTAGTTGGAACTTGGAACCTAGTAGGTTATTCATTCAATCATAAAAAAGTATACCTTTGGTTTTGGTTACTACTTATTGATGAGACTGGTGGAATTGGTAATCCATCATCTTCCATGGTAAGACGTGCACTAATAAACTAGCCAAAGTTTTCTCAATCCATCAAAATATTTGTTTCTACTTGGTTTGTGGTTGTTCTCATTATTGTTCACCGTGCAGTGGATATATGTCTCCAGAGTTTGCACAAGCAGGTTTTTACTCAGTGAAGTCGGATGTATTCAGTTTTGGAGTAATTCTACTAGAGATTGTAAGTGGTAAGAGAAACACAGGAGTTTACCATTCAGGTGAAGCTTTAAGCCTCCTAGGATATGTGAGTACATATTAAACCTTTTCAGCTTGATGTGTACTGATTTCTTTGCCAACCTGGGACTCATCTAATCGTTGAAATATTCAGGCATGAGATGTTGGAATAACAAGTGGCAAAGGAACGACAAGGGAAAGAATAAACACAATAATTTACATGAAAAAACCCTTCAAAAAGGTAAAAACTATGGGTAAAATAGAATAATATCACTATTGGAGAAAAATTAGGAATTACAACAATTCTTTATTTAAAATGTTAATTAACACCTTAAATAGGAAATCACCCAAAATTTTCTAATTATCCTCACAATGCAAAGAAGAGAGAAAGAAGAAGTTTATGTTTTATTTCTGTTGGCGCACTTAGGAAGGAGGGGAGAGCCTTTTTATATGCCTCCTCTTCACTTACAAATTCTCCCATAACCAATCTAGGAAACATTCTCCCACTTGAAATTTAATTGAATTTCAATTAATCTTCACACCATCCTTTCTACCTTACCATCATATTGCTTATGTCTCCATTAGGTTACAGGAGAATTGACACCAAATGAACTTGTCCGTACCGACTGTTTTTGTTAGAAAATCTGTCAAGTCATCTTTGGTATTGATTTTCTGCACGTCCACCGTTCCTTCTTCCATTTCTCACGAATAAAGTGATATTGGACTCAGATATTCTTGGTTTTTAAATGAAAAGCTGGATTATTTGCATGGTGCAAAGTGTTTTGGCTATCACAAAATAGAGAAATTTTCTCTTATTTGTGCCCACACTCCTCCATCACCAACTTCAACCATATCACCTCTTTACTGATTTATGTAACTGTTATATATTCTACTTTAGTAGTTGAGGTTGCGACAACCGACTGCAGTTGTGAAACCTAGCTTACAGCCCCGCCAACAAGAATAAACACATGTCAAGTGATGGACTTGCTTTTGTCAAGATCACTTGCACAATTTGAATCAACATATCCACGAACAATTGCTTCTAACCCTCCATAACATAATGCAACATCTGAGGTTCCTTTGATATATCGCAGAATCATCTTTACCACATTCCAATGCTTTTTACTAGGATTTGCTATGTACCGACTAACCACTCCCACTGCATGTGCAATGTCTAGTCTTGTACAAATCATAGTAAACATTAAGCTACCCACTGCTGATTCATACGGTACTCGAGACATCTCCATCCTCTCTTCTTCATTGCTAGGGCACCCACTTGAGGATAATTTGAAATTAACAAGAAGAGGGGTAGCAATTGACTTATAATCATGCATATTGAATCACTGTAGGATTTTCATCAGATAATTTTTCTGAATAAGCCAAATCTTCCTATTATTTTTGTCTTTGTGAATTTGCATCCCTAGAATCTTGTTTGCTAATCCCAAGTCTTTCATCTCAAACTCCCTAGCCAACTGAGCCTACAATTCTTCAATACAATCTTTGTAGGGGCCTGTAACCAACATGTTGTCGACATACAATAGCAATATCACAAGATCATTATCACCAAACCTCTTGAAATAAGCACAAGGGTTTGCATGGAGTCTATTGTATTCCAGGCTCAGGATGAAAGAATCAAATCTCTTGTGCCAAGACCTTGGCGCCTGCTTCGATCTTTGCAGAGATTTGTTTAACCTGCAAACCAAGTTCTCATTTCCTTTTTCTTCAAAACCTTCTGGTTGGAGCATATAAATTTCTTCTTCAAGACCACCATGAAAAAATGTTGTTTTTGCATCTAATTTTTCTAGATGTAAATCAGAGATAGCACATATGATCAGGACTACTCGAACTATAGAAACTCGAACCACAGGTGAAAATATGTCATCAAAATCAATACCTTCTTTCTGAGCATAACCCTTAACCACTAATTTTGCATGATACCGCTCCAATTGGTCATCATTGTTTCCTTTGATTTTGTAAACACATTTGTTGCCAATGGGTTTCTTTCCTTGTGGTAGCGGTACAAGATCCCATGTCTTATTTTTATGAAAAACTTAGATCTCCTCCTACATTGCTGTCATCCACTGAGATGTATCTGAACCAGTCATTGTCTATTGGAAGGTTGATGGTTCTCTGTCTTCAGTTAAAAGGCAGTATGCAACATTGCTATCCACAATATAGTCAAAATGCCAAGTTGGAGCTTTTCTTTCTTGGCTTGATCGTCTAATCTCCTGCACACTATAGTCAACAGGTTCTGGAATCTGGTCCTGTGCTACTGCTTTAGAAGAATCATTTTTCACCTGTATCACTGTAGTCTCTGCTTTTGAAGTACTATCATCTTTCACTTTATCTTTTGTGAAGATAACATCTCTACTGATGACAACTTTGTGCGTAGTGGAATCCTACAAGCGATACCCTTTCACACCGTCAGCATACCTTAAGAAAATACATTTTCTAGACTTTGGGTCCAATTTTGTAGTTTTATGGAAATTATACATTATATATACAAGACTTTCAAATACATGAAGATTAGAATTATCCACTGGTTTACCTGTCCACATTTCCATCAGTATCTTCAACCCAATAGCTGTTGATGGAGCCTGATTGGCCACATAACAAGAGGTGTTAACTGTTTCAGCCCAGAATGACTTTTCTAGACCTGCTGTTCCAAACATTACTCTTGTATTCTCAAGCAACATTCTGTTCATCCACACTGCAACTCCATTCTGTTGAGGAGTGTATGCCGTCGTGAACTGTCTTTTGATGCTTTCTTACTTGCAAAATTTATTAAATTCGTCACCAGTGTATTCTCCTCCATTATTTGTCCCGAGACACTTGAGCCTTTTACCAGTTTCAAGTTTAACCCACACTTTGAAAATTTTGAAGGTTGGAAACACATTAGCCATTCTCTTGGTTGGATACACCCAACATCTCCTGGAATAATCATCAACAAATGTGAAAAAATATGTTGCTCCTCCAAGGGACATAACTAGTGCTTGCAACACATCAGAGTGAACCAATTCTTGAACATCTTTACCTCTAGAATTTGATGCGTTGAATTTCAGCCGATGTTGCTTGCTTGTCACAAATTGTCCACAAAATGGTAGAGAAACATTTGTGGGACTCGGAAGTAGCATTCGTTCTGCAAGAATTTTCATTTCTTGCTCCGATATGTGACCAAGTTTCTAATGCCACATCATTGTAGTTTTCTCATCATGATTGTTTAAGGCAACTGATGCTTCTCCTTTCTGCAGAGTCTCTGCCTTGACCAAGTACAAATTTGCAGCCAATTTCTCTCATTTTATAATTACAATTGCATCTCACACAATCTTCATGATCCCTTTCTCACTCTTTATCTTGCATCTGAGGTCATCAACCTGTCCAAATGACAACAAATTCTTCTTTATTCTCTCCACATGTTGCACTTCTTGGATAGTGCAAATTGTTTCATCAAACATTTTCATTTTGATGGATCCTACTCGAACTATCTTTAAGGCATGATCATTAAAGCTATAAACCTGACCCCCAGAGATTGGTTCATAGTGATAGAACCATTGTCTACAAGAAGTCATGTGAAATGTTGCTCCAAAATTGAGCAACCATACATTTTGTAACCTTTCTTTACCTTCATGTGTCGTTGCTGCCTCATAGACTATAACACTTCCATCATCTAAACTGCTTGCCATATTTTCATAAGGATTGGAGTTCTATTTCAAACCCCAACAATCTTTCTTGTAGTGACCTTTCTTGCCATAGTTGTAGCACTTGACATTCTTCTTACTTCGTGATTTTGATCTACCATGTTTTTAATTCCCATTGGGGCCATGTTCTATTGATCTTCCTCTCGTCATCGTCAACGCTATTTGCTTGCTATGAACTTGCTTGCTCATCTTCCTTGTTCTTGCATTGCTTCTCTTCTTATAGAACAATACCTGCAACATCATCGTAGTCTAGGTGGTCTATGAGCAAGTTATTTGTTTTGTTGATCGTATGAATCAGGTAGACTTTGAAGTAGAAGCTCAGCACGTTCACCCATCTCTATTACATAACCCAAATTCTTGAGTTGTGAGAATAAAGTGTTTAAAATGTTTATGTGCTTCGTCACCGAAGTAGATTTTGACATCCCAAGGGTGTAGAGAATACTCTTAAAATTTTGTCGTGGAGTGACTTGGGCTCGTACAACTTTGTAAGATGGTCCCAAATCTCCTTTGCTGTTTTATTTTCCTGAATACTTGACAATATCTCATATCCTAATCCAAGATGAAGATTTGCAATAGTCTCAGCTTCCATTTCTTTCCATTTCTCATCTAAGGCATCCTCTAGCTTTTCACTAATAGTAGAGAGACACTTATCTTTTACTAAGATAGTCCTCATCTTCATTTTTCACAGAGAGAATTTCTCCCATTGAACTTTTCAATCTCAAATTTACTCATCATTGCTATATCCCAACCCCACTAATTCACGTAAGTGGGTCCCACATGAGTGCATTGCCTGAAAGCCCAAGGGTTTCTATGAAATCTATTTTATCTTTTGATGTGAAGGATCCACAATTTATGGTAACCATAGAACATACAATAAGCATATTTACAGACCCAAATTAGGTTCTGATGCCACTTGTTGGAATACAAATGGCAAAGGAAAGAATAGACACAAGAATTTATGTGAAAAAACCCCTTAAAAATGGTAAAAACCACGGTAGAAGAATATCACTATTGGAGAAAAATTAAAAATTATAACAATTCTCTAATTATCAGCCAAAATTTTCTAATTATCCTCACAATGCAAAGAAAGGAAAAAGAAGAAGTTTATATCTTGTTTCTTGTTGGTACGAAAGTAGGGGAAAAGCCTTTTTATATTCCTCTTTCTCACTGACAGGTTCTCCCATAACCAATGTGGGAAACAGGAGATTGTGGGAAGAAAGGAATGCAATAAATCTAGTTGACAGGAGAACACTGCAATCGTGCAATGAAGTTGATGTTATGTTGGGAATAAACATAGGCCTCTTGTGTGTACAGGAAGATCCGGGAGATCGTCCAACCATGTCTAATATTCTTATTATGCTTAGTAGTGAAGTGACAACTCTTCCAAATCCTAAAGAACCTGGTTTTGTGTCAGGAAAATACGCTTCTAGTATGTCTGCTTCATCATCGTGTAAAGAAGAAACTTATACCGTTAACAACATGACAAACACTTTACAGGAAGGCCGATGAGTTGTCTTTCATTATAGAATCTCAATATATATATATATATATATATATATATATATATATATATATATATATATTTACCAATTATGTAACTAATATGAAGTTCATCCCACTGATGATTTCAACTTTTGTTTGCATAACATCAAGCGAAAATGATCCAATCTGTTTTGCCATTTTGTTCCCAACCAGAACTTGACAAGATCTTTGTTGGTGGAATTGGAAGGGTGGTCTATAAGAATGGAATTTGCTTCTCATATTTAATAATCAATTAACAAGATTATATATAATTGAGACTTAGTTTTACATGTAATCCGTGCTCATAATAGATGTTGATCTAGGTAAATTATTGTCAATCAATCTAATGAATCCAATGTGGAAAGTTAGCTGTATACAATCTTTTGATGTGGTTTATCATATCCCTTGCAAATAGAATGAAAGAATAAAAAAAATCAACTGATTAAAAAGATAAGATTGGAGAGTAAAAATTTAGCTAAAGCATGAATTCTATGCACATTAATAACTTGAAGAAGCTGGCAGTGTACTTGATCATGAACAAAGTCACTAGTGGCAAATTTCATGCAAGAATGAAAGGTAAGATTATCAGAAAGACATGTGGCATTAATATTATTAGAATAAATTATTGGAGATATGAAATTGACAACCCGCGCTCTTGTGGCAAGGAGGTAATCCAGTACATGACTTTTCTCTATGCAGTTTTGAACATATAAGACTTGCTAAATGAAAACGTCATCATATAATTGAAATAAATGTCTGTTATAAAAGATACAAATTGTGGATGTCCATCTATTTTCCTTCTCTTGCTCATGATTAGTTGTCTTGAAGACATGTAACTCCCACTACCTTATAACCCCATGATTATTTGTCTTGAAGACATGTAACTCCCACTACCTTATAACCTATGTAACACCCCACCTTGTAACTTTTGTAATACCCTAATTGATGTATATTATGTAACCTACATTTAGGTTCTTGTAACCTACAAGACTTTTATATGAATGATGAATCCTAAACCTATATAAATAGAGGTTTAGTGAAGGTATGAGGTGATGAGAAAAGATAGAAAATTTTCACTACAATTTGTGTTCTTTACCTTTCTTTTTTACTATTATTCTACTTACTAGTTTACTACATTATAGAATAGAAGAAGTAATACTACTTTGTAGTATTTTTATAACACGTTATCAGCATGATTCTCTAGCCAATTTCCATTCCTTTTGGTAAGTTAGGTGAGATTTAATTTTTTTTATTAGTTATATTTATCACCATGGCTAATCTTGCAAAGCTTGAGTTTGTTGCTCTTGATATTACTGGAAAGAATTACTTGTCATGGGTGCTAGATGCTGAAATTCATTTAGATGCAAATGGTCTTGGAGAGACTATCAAAGAAGGGAGTAAAGCCACAAATCAAGAAAAGGCCAAAGAGATGATTTTTCTCCATCACCACCTTGATGAAGGGTTGAAAAGTGAATATCTGACAGTTAAGGATCCCTTTATCTTGTGGAGTGGATTGAAAGAAAGGTATGAACACCAAAAAATGGTCATTCTTCTAAAAGCTCGCTATAATTGGATGCACTTGCGCTTACAAGATTTTAAAACTGTAAGTGAGTATAATTCAGCAATTTTCTGAATCAGTTCACAAATGAAATTATGTGGAGAACAAATTACTGATGAGGATATGCTAGAGAAAACCTTCTCTACCTTTCACGCATCTAATGTGCTCCTGCAGCAGCAATATCATGAAAAGGGTTTTAAAAAATATTCTGAACTGATTTCTTGTCTTCTTGTTGCTGAACAAAATAATAAGCTTTTGTTGAAAAATCATGAAGCCACCCAACTGGTGCTACTCCATTGCCTGAAGCAAATGTGACAGCCCTGCAATCTAATCGTGGGCGTGGGCGTGGGCGTGGGCAAGGTCGTGGCCGTGGCCGTGGTCGTAATAACTATGGTGGTCATACAAAAAATGCTACTCATAACCAGAAGTGGGAGAGTAATGATGAGAAAGATGGAGACCAAAACAAAAAGAAAGTGGATAATAAGTGCTATCGCTGTGGCATGAAAGACCATTGGTCTCGTACCTGTCGTACGCCAAAACATCTTGCTGATCTCTATCAAGAATCATTGAAGAGTAAAGAAAAAAAGATAGAGAAGAATTTTATTAGTGATGATGTTAATTATGACGTTGGTTTTAGTGACAATGGTTTTACTGATTTTACTTTTTTGGATGTTGCTGATTTCTTTGTTAATCACCCTGAAGGTGATACTAGTCAACAATGATGGAAATGTCCAAGAGTAATTTTTATTTAAATAATTTGATGCAATAAACTTTTAATTTGATATTTTAAATCTTTATTATTGAATATTTACTTTAATGCTTTTCTTTTGTGTTTCACAAAAATTGTATACTCATTTGGAATTTTTATTTTTGGTGAAGAAATGGACGTTCCAAAGCTAAATAACAAAGAATTATGTCTTATGACGATTGCAACAACACACTCCATTTTTAAGGATAAGAAATATTTTTCTTGTCTAATTATGAAAGAAGCCCATGTTAGTACTATATGTGGCAGTGCAAAACTAATTGAAGGCTTTGGAAGAGCAATTATAATTTTGCCTGGAGGAACAAAATTTTGCATTGATGATGCATTATATTCATCAAAGTTTCAAAGGAATTTGTTGAGTTTTAAAGATATCCGCCGAAATGGATATCATATTGAGACTACAAATGAAGATAATAATGAATACTTGTATATTACAAGTATTTCTTCTAAGAAAGTTGTATTAGAAAAATTACCCTCTTATTCCTCTGGGTTGTGCTACACATATATTGCCACGGTTGAAATATATGCAACAGAAAACCAGAAGTTTACTAATTATGGTGATTTTGTCGTTTGGCATGACCGGTTGGGCCATCCCGGTTCTATAATGATGCGAAAAATAATAAAGAATTCATGTGGTCATTCTTTGAAGAGCCAAAAGATTCTTCAATCCCATGAATTCTTATGTGCTGCTTGTTCTCAAGGCAAGTTAATTGTAAGGCCATCACCAATGAAATTAAAACCGAATCTCCTGTATTTTTGGAACGCATACATGGAGATATATGTGGACCTATTCAGCCACCTTGTGGACCATTTCGATATTTTATGGCTTTAATTGATGCATCAACGAGGTGGTCACATGTATGTTTATTATCAACTCGCAACCTGGCGTTTGCGAGATTGTTGGGAGAATTAATTCGGTTACGCGCTCATTTTCCTAATTATCCCATTAAGACAATACGTCTTGACAATGCTAGTGAATTTACTTCACAAGTTTTTAATGATTATTGCATGTCTGTTGGGATAAGTGTTGAACATCCTGCAGCTTATGTTCATACACAAAACGGTCTAGCAGAATCGTTTATAAAGCGCTTGCAATTAATTGCTCGGCTATTGCTTATGAGAACTAATCTTCCAACTTCTGCTTGGAGACATGCTATTTTGCATGCAGCAGCATTGATTCGCATAAGGCCAACAAATTATCATGAAATCTCCCCATTACAATTGGTTCATGGTCAGGAACCAAATATTTCCCATCTAAGAATTTTTGGAAGTGCGGTTTATATTCCTATTGCTCCACCACAACGCACTAAGATGGGACCTCAAAAGAGATTGGGTATATATGTTGGGTATGAATTTCCATCAATAATTAAATATCTTGAGCCAATGACTGGAGATTTATTTACTGCTCGATTTGTTGACTGTCATTTTGATGAGTCAATTTTTCCAACATTAGGGGGAGGTAAAATAAAGCCGGATAAGAAAATTAGTTGGAATGAATTATCATTATCTCATTTTGATCCTCGTAGAAAACAATGTGAACTGGAGTTCAAAAGATAATTCATTTGCAAAATTTAGCAAATCAATTGCCAGACTCTTTTACTGACCTAAAGAGAGTTACTAAATCTTATGTCCCGGCTATAAATGCTCCTATTAGAATTGATGTCCCTGAAGGACAAGTGACCACCGCAAATGAGTCTAAGGCACGCCTGAAACATGGTAGACCAATCGATTTCAAAGATAAAATTCCTCGCAAAAGAAAATGAGGAAATGATTCTGATGGTCAAAACGAGGAAATTACAACTCCTGGAGAGTTTCCCAACATGGCTAGTGAAAAATTTTCAGAAGAAATTCAGGTACCTGAAAATACTGATAATCATGAGATCTCAATTAATTATGCCATGACTGGGGAAAGATGGAACCAATCGAAAATTAATGTAGACGATAAATTTGTCTATACTACAGCAATTGCTATTATGAATGACAATGAGGATCATGAGCCAAGGTCTGTAGAAGAATGCAGACAAAGAGATGATTGGTCAAAATGGAAAGATGCAATTCAGGCTGAATTGAATTTACTGGCTAAACGTAAAGTTTTTGGACCAGTGATACGCACACCAGAAAATGTGCAACCCGTTGGATATAAATGGGTTTTTATGAGTAAGAGGAATGAAAAAAATGAAATTGTGCGATATAGGCACGTCTTATTGCACAAGAGTTTTCACAAAAATTTGGTATTGATTATGATAAGACGTATTCTCCTGTGGTGGATGCAACTACTTTTCGATATTTGCTTAGTCCGGCATCATGTGAAAAAGTTAAAATGCGTCTCATGGATGTCGTTACTACATATTTATATTGCTCACTTGATAACGACATCTATATGAAAATCCTTGAAGGATATAAATTACCTAAAGGGCATGAACATAGTTCTTGAGATCTTTACTCGATTAAACTATGTAGATCTTTTTATGGTTTGAAACAAGCTGGACGTATGTAGTATAATCGCCTCAGTGAATATTTGCTGAAAGAAGGCTATAAAAATGATCTGGTATGTCCATGCGTTTTTATAAAGAGATCTAATTCAGGATTTGTCATTATTGCTATTTATGTTGATGATTTAAATTTTATTAGGACTCCTGAAGAGTTCCAAAAAGCTGCTGATTGTTTAAAGAAAGAATTTGAAATGAAAGATCTAGGAAAGACAAAATTTTGTCTTGGTTTGCAAATTGAACATTTGGAAAATGGTATCTTTCTACATCAGTCAGCTTATATAGTTAGAGTGCTTAAAAGGTTTTATATGGATCAAGCACATTCCTTGAGCACACATATGGTTATAAGGTCACTTGATGTGCATAAAGATCCTTTCCGACCGTGTGAAAGTGATGAAGAACTACTTGACCATATCTTGGTGCTATTGGAGCATTAATGTATCTTGCTAATTATACACGACCAGATATATCATTTGCTATAAATCTACTAGCAAGATATAGTTCTTCACTTACATGAAGGCATTGGAATGGTGTGAAACATATATTTCGTTACCTTCAAGGTACAATTGATAAGGGTCTTTATTATCCTAAAACACTCAAGTCTGATCTTATAGGTTATGTAGATGCTTGGTATCTATCAGATCCCCATAATGCTCAGTCACAGACGGGTTATGTTTTCACATGTGGTGGTACTGCTATTTCTTGGCGTTCTATGAAGCAAACTATAACTGCCACTTCTTCTAATCATGCTGAAATATTGGCTATCCATGAAGTAAGTCGGGAGTGTTTTTGGTTAAGATCTATGACTCACCATATTCGAGAGTCATGTGGTTTGCATTTGGACAAGGAAGCTCTTACTATTTTATTTGAAGATAATGCTGCATGTATTGCTCAATTGAATGAGGGATATATCAAAGGTGACAGAACAAAACACATCTCTCCAAAGTTCTTCTTCACACATGATCTCTAAAAGAATCGTGATATTAGTGTTCAACAGATTCATTCAAGTGATAATCTGGCAGATTTATTTACAAAGTCATTACCGACTTCAACATTTGAAAAGCTGGTTCATAGGATTGGATTGCGTCGACTGAAAGATATCCAATAATGTGTTCAAGAGGGGAAGTAATCATACACTGTGCTCTTTTTCCCTTAGCCAAGGTTTTTTCCCACTGGGTTTTTCCTGGCAAGGTTTTTAACGAGGCAGTGTCACATTTTAATGTATTTTTTTTCCTTCACTAGGTTTTTATCCCACTAGGTTTTTCCTAGTAAGGTTTTAATGAGGCATTTTGCTCAAAGACGGACATCCAAGAGGGAGTGTTATAAAAGATACAAATTGTGGATGTTCATCTATTTTCCTTCTCTTGCTCATGATTATTTGTCTTGAAAACATGTAACTCCCACTACCTTATAACCTATGTAACACCCCACCTTGTAACTTTTGTAACACCCCTAATTGATGTACATTATGTAACCTACATTTAGGTTCTTGTAACCTACAAGACTTTTATGTGAATGATGAATCCTAAACCTATATAAATAGAGGTTTAGTGAATGTATGAGATGATGAGAAAAGATAGAAAAGTTTCACTACAATTTGTGTTATTTACCTTTTTTCTTTACTATTATTCTACTTACTAGTTTACTACATTATAGAATAGAAGAAGTAATACTACTTTGTAGTATTTTTATAACAATGTCTTGTTTTTCCCCATCATATTGCAATGTCTCTACATTTCATGAATCATGCTTTTTAATGTTCTGCATATTTTATTAATTGCATGCTCACTCTAATCTTATATTATGATACACTACATTATAAATTAGTTAGATATCAACCGTTATACATGTCTTTTTGTGTTTTCGATTATTTATGATAGAGTTAGTTTCAACTTTATATTATCAATAAATTTTAATCTCAATCTAGACGTGTTGTCTTTATTTTGATATGTTCTTTTCCCTCTCTGTCACGTTTTCCTCTGTCACGACTTATCTGAGTCATAACATGTTTGTCTTTGATAGGGCCAAATAATTATGTCTTCCGCCAACTTTTCCCAAATATGGTCTTGAGTTTTTAGGGAAAAGAGTCACTCTCCAATCTTTCTCCCTCTAGCTTAGATTTACCAGTACTATTTCTACTGATGAGTGATGATTCCCCAATCACTCTTCCACTTTGGATTAGTGGTAGTTGGTATTGGGTTAAATCATGATGTTATGCCTATTTTTCCCGTGACCAACATTTTCATTATTCTACTTTGTAATGCAATTCCTGCGGAAGATATAACCACGCATGAACGTTGTCCCTGAAGGGACCAGAATTATTAATGTTCCCTTTCTGCACCTTCGTTGAAGCTGAATACATTTTTTTTTTATTTCTCTAAATCCTTTGAATATTTTGTTGTTGTCATTATTTGGTCCTTTGTTTTAAGAAGCTTTACCATGAACCAGTCCTCATCCTTGTCACATGTTAGCTGCTGAAATTTACCTTATTTATATGCTTTTACAGGTAGCCAACCCCTCCATAGATTCTGATATTGAATCTAAAAAAAATAAATAAAAAGAACGGAGACTTCTTCTACCAAATGATGTTACTCACTATCGAGATTTTTTTTTTTTTTTTTTAAGATTATGAATGACATCCCATCTTCATAGGCAGAGAGAATTTGACTGAATTATTTCGGAGGTTTACTAAGCCAATAGGTAGTTTTATCATCTCTGTCTTTCTAAACCATTGATTAGGAACTGTTTTTTCCTGTAATTAATGCACAAATCTCATTAACTCAAGAAACAACTATTATAATTAGGGGTGGCAAAATTTTGTAGTTTCAAGTATCTAATGAGATGGGCGTTATTGAGTTTTCCATACTCATTAAAAATACTCACTGAAAATTAATTAGAGAGAGTTTATTGTGTTGAAATTTATCGGGTGGGTTTTAGAATGCCTATAGGTCTCAATGGGAAATTTAAATTAGTAATTATTGTATAATATTGGGTAATTAATGAGTAATATTAATTTTAATTATTTTTTATTTTTAATATATTTATATATATTACTGATAAATAAAATTTTTTTTAAAAACTTTTAGAATCTTGTCAGCCACTGAGAGCCAGACCAATGTCAAACTGCCTACCGATTAGTCGCCACCAAAATGGTGGTTTATTAATTTTTCAATGAAAAATTTTAATGAAAATTGGGAAATTTCAATCTTGCTAAATCTCATTCTCACTTAACCTCAAAATTTAATATTCTATTCCAAATTATTACTTACCCATTTAATTCCTATCAATTCCCTCCCAACAGCCACCCCTAATTATAATTGATAATCATGATGCATTGCCCAATTTGTATATTACATTTTGAGTATTTTTATTATTCTCACATCAATTATTATAACTTTTTATAATAATTTTTTGTTATGTGTAATGTTACTCTTATATTCTAATATAATAAACTACCTATTATGTAAAATTCTAAATATAAATACATCTTATAAATTTAGATAATTCAGAGATATTTATGGAATTCGAGTCTCTTTTTAGATATGACTAATCTCAATTAATAAAGAAAAACCCATGTAAAAATAACCCTTGAAAACACCCAAAAAAAACCTGGTCAAAACAGTAAAAAAAAAAAAAAAAAACAATAGTTTGACAAGCAAAAATCTAGTTTAACCAGGTCAATCACCCATTTCTTAAGAAAAAACTATAATTTTAAAAAATTATAGCTTGAACTCAAAACTCATTTTCTATGACGTACTTTTTATATGAATATTTTGAATTTTTTGCTTATAAAATTTTTAGTTCTATAAATTTGAATATCCTAAGCATTTATGCAAGAGATTTTTTTTTAACAAATTTTAACACTTTCTTTACCTAAAATATTTTTTATTCTATTTTTTATAAAATTATTCAATCATGCACATAGAATTTTATACAATTTATACTATATTTAAATTTAATTACACTTAGAAAACTAAATAACATATCTATAAAATGTTTGTACATATATTTATAATTAATTTATATTTATTATATTATAATAACATCGCCCTTTTTTTTTTTACTACTGATCCAATTGGTCCCACCTTTTGATCCTTGGCATATTCACTTCTACAATTCATTCTCTGGTCTGATTTTTATAATATTGGAAGAAAAACTCTTAGGGCTCGTTTGGTTGGCGGGAAAGTAAAGTTAAATGGGAATATGATTTCAAGGAATTTAATTCTAAGGAAAATGAATGCTTTTCTAGGGAATTTAAATTTTAGAAATTTAATTATGAGAATTCTGAATACTTACCTATGTTTGGATAAATTAAAAATATTTATGAGAAAGTTAACGTAACAATGAATCACAAATATATTTTAAATATGATTTATTTGACATGTACTGTACATCTAGCATATTATTCCTCTTATTTTATACTAGTGTAGGATTCCCATGCAAGGCATGGGATGTCCAATAATTTGTTAAATACATATTGTTAAAAGTTTAGGGAAAACAAAAATTTTAAAATTTCAAACAATTAAAAAAATCATAAAACAATAGACTAAAACTCTTATAAATAAATGTAAAATGATCCTACAAAAGTACAATTCATAGTGCCAAAAAATTCAAAATACAAAAAAAGAAAAAGAAAAAAAGTCAAATTAGGGTGGGTGGGGGTGGGGAGTAGATAAGGTCATAAAAGAAGAAAAAAAGAGTAATAATGATTTAATTGAGGATGTAGATATTGCTGTCAAAATTCTTCTATAATTACTACAAAAAAGAGTAAAATAATTAGTTAATTATGAAAAAACATACCAATGAAAACTAAATTATTAAAAGGAATAATAAATTTTAACCATCTACAAATTGCTAAAAATAAATACATAGTAAATAGATAATATTTTAAAAGTTTGTAAAATTTAGAATTTTAACTATGTTCTAATTACTAAATATTTATATTAATATTACGAGACTATAAAAAGACAATTTAATTCTCAATATTTATAATAATTACATTAAAATTGACTGACAAAATTTTTCCTATTATATAATAGTGATTAATGATAGAGACAACTATTTTTATTCTTTTAATCAAAATATAATATAAAATTTCTTAATTTTCTCAATTGTAATATATAATAATATTTAAACAAAAAAAAACCTCATTTAAGATGAAATCAAACCACAATTTCAAAAAATTTAATGCGAAAAAATAAAAAATTACATAATTTTAAATTTTAATAAATTATGAATTTGAATAGAAAAAAGTTTTGAAGTAATTTTTTTTTAAAAAATTAAAAATAATAATAATTAAAATAGAAGATTACATGACTAATAATTAAAAAATAAAAGATACGTGAGAGTCTAAAGAGAAAAAATAGATGAAATAATATTAAAAGTAAAAAAGATGTTTATTTACACTAAAATTCTAAAACAAGAAATCAGAATGACAACTTTTAGTAAGGAATCAGAATCCTGGAATGTTACACTTATTTTCCCTATTTTCAGGAATTTGATTACTTGTCTAAAAAATTTAAAATTGAAACAAACATCGGAAAGTAATCAAATTACTTTCCCAAACTAACCAAACACAGGAATTTAAAACTAAGGAAACAAATTACTTTCCAAGGCAAGAATCATTGACAACCAAACAGGCCCTTACTTACTTATTTTGGGAAAAGAAGACTTTCAATGAAAAAAAAAGTCTCATGAGATAAATCTCTCACTTATTATTGACTGGGATTTAATAGACAAAAATATCACTTAGTAGGAAACTACCTATGGAGGCCAATTTATTTTAAACCAAATTATTTCAGTGTTGAATTTGGAGTCTCACAGCTTTGATCTTACTAGATACAATGCTAGTTTATTTATTTTTTAAAAAAGGAAGAGTTTAATATGGCTTACACTCATGATGACCAAACTTTGTTTTAACTTTTACGAAGTCAGAGGTTTGTTGGTTTAATTATTTGACACTTTTTACTATTATGGTATACTTAATTTCATCAAATCAAGCCAAAAAATTTTCATTCACAAATGCTTATCTGGACCATAAACGTTTAATTGTCACCTTTGGTTGACAAGAGACACAAAACAAAACCCTTAATTGACACTTGCTTCATAATATAGGTAAGAGGTTTCCACTTCTATATTACAATTGTAAATTACGAAATATTGTATGCATCATCCATGCTTAGTGAAGAATTATAGTAAATCTTTCACCGTGACATTTATGCGGTAGGGACTATTATATAATAATTATTTTAATTATTTAGTATTTTTGAACCAAAGTGTACTAAGTACTAGTGTCACGGAAGAATATACTTTTAAATTTTGCATTGAAAAGCTTTCCTTTTGTTTTAATTTAATTTTATGCATTACAATAAAGATAATACATATATAATCAAATGCATACTTAGTTAAAATATCAGCTCAGTTATGATGTAAATTTTCACGGTAAATCCAATACTCATAAAATATATAGTCTAAATAATATCAAGAAAACTATGACACAGAACAAAAGTTAATACGCAGTCCCTTTATTTTTTTGGTTTTTTTTTTTTTTTGTAATAATAGTTCTAGTGTCAAATGGTCATTTTTAAATTTGAAAAACTTGAGTACACAACTAATTTGATCATCCTTGCTACTACTTAAATTGGCGACTTCAATTTTTTCCAAGAAACTTCTCGCTTGAACTTCCTTTGTTTCGTACGAAAAACCAAAAAAAACTATCCGTATCACATTGGGAACACAAAATCCATGAATCCACAGCCTTTTCAGTGAGGTCATTTCGTGCTAGTTTCATGCAACATCGCAAATCCAATGCCCAACCGATCCTGAATATAACGTTGAGCAACCTTACAAACACTAAAATTTTGCTACCATTAATTTCCTAGACACCTTCCAAGCTCCCTTCCACCCCATAACAATGGGTCCATGACCATCATGTGAACTTCATCTATAAATTATGAGAAAAACACCAAAACTTCCAAACAATTTCGACCCCACTATTACAATGTGGAAATGACCCTCGACAGAAGCAATCCAAGGGACTTCATATATCACAAAAAGAAGGAGAAAAATTAGTGATCCTCCTCCTGAGGCCTACCGTTGTGCCACGAGTGAATAAGAGAATGAAGGAGACAAAACATGCATAGAATTTTGAGTTTATTGTAAAACATCCGCTCTATCAATAACTATTTTTCTTCATATTCCAACCCCCCACCCCCCTTCATTGTTTAATTAGTTCAATCACTACCCTAAAAGAGGATTCTTAGTTCTTTGAATAGATCAAAGATATGGGGTGTTATTTGAGATATTTTGGATTTTTTTTTTTTTTGGGTTCCTCTTTAGTTTGTTGGTCGAGCTGCAAAGTCACATGGCTTAATCATTATGAAAGTAGACCAAAAAATTATTGTTTTAGCATGAAATGAGAAAATTAGGTTGCTAAATCATGCTCCTTTGAGCAAGGACATAAATCCCTCAAAATCGTCCCTCATGGCAGGCATAATTGTCCAATTACAATAGTTTGTGCATTTTTTTTTTTTCATTTTCAACTTGAGATTTGCTAAGTTGGGTTGTATCATATTAAGAGAAAATTAAAAGTTTTTAACGGAGATTGTATCATACTATAAATTTTAAAGGGTAGCACTTACTTTGTAATTACGTCTATTATATTTTGAAATATGTGAAATGACCCGATTGCCCCCGAAACAGTAACCAACAGACTCGTAAGTTGTGATGAAGCTTCTTCCCTCCGAGAGAAACAGAGGCGCAATTTCAGTACGGAAGGCCGACCAGCATTAACTGTCAGTAAATTGGTTGTCAGCCATAACCATGATCTGTATCTGTCCTTTTCCCTCAACTAGTAATATAAATTCCCTTTCATCCGCTAATTCCTTAACCGCAAAAAACAGGTTCTCAAAAGAAATTTCTTGATTAAAAGGGAAGGAAAAAAACAGCAAACAATCATGGCAACCGGAAATGTGTTCCAAGATATGTTGCCATTCATGGCTGAAAAGCTCGGTGGGGAGGGTCTAATAAAGGAGCTGTGTAATGGGTTCAACCTATTGATGGATAAGGAAAAAGGGTTGATCACATTTGACAGTTTGAAGAAGAATTCAGCACTTCTTGGATTGCAGGGCATGGGGGATGATGAACTTTTCAGCATGCTTAAAGAAGGTGATCTTGATGGGGATGGAGCTCTTGATCAAATGGAGTTTTGTGTGCTCATGTTCAGATTAAGCCCTGAGTTGATGCAGGAGTCTAAGGCCTGGCTTGATCATGCTCTGCAGCAAGAATGGAATGCTTGATGATCATCACAATGACTTCAGGGACCAATGCTGGGAAGATGATGTCGTCTTTAGTTTGAAAAATTCATGTAATTTAGGATCGTTTCATGGTAGTTGTTTCCATAGTATTGTGTATGCCTCTGTGGGAAGAAATAAATGCAACAGTTCATCTGTTTCTATTGACTTTGTTCATGTTCTAAGTGGATACTGGAAAAGAAATAAGTCAAACATGACACAAGAGAAGAATAATCAAGCAAGTTATTTGGTTGATGACATCATTAATCAAGAACTGATACAGCTATTAACATTGATGGATATTGGTAATCATGGGATTTCACATTTGAGTTTGATGAAGAAATAATTTAATTTCTTGGAAACAGTTGACAGTGAATAGTAACAAAATAGTCCATTAAGAATTGAGTTCTCTAATGCTTGATTTTCAAATAAGTTTCCAAAATGATGATAAATGTTTGTACAATCTGCATTAAATTGTTCTGTACATGATTCAGAGTTCAGATGCTTTGCATTGTGTCATATAAAGTGGGATTTCAGAACTGCACCTAAAACGATAGATCAGTAGTGAAATCAATTACAGTTTAACTTCTTTTTCTTTTGGAATTTCATTACATGAAATCTTTATTGCCTCGTGTAAAACAAAATTTTGTTCCAACAATATGAATGTGTACATGTACAGGATTGGATCTCTCGAGTTCTTGAGTTCTCGTGTTGGCCAATGAGCCAAGCCTAATGAGATTAGTCACGAGTTATATTTTCAGATAAGATATTTTGTCATGTTACTGTCTCCTCATAAGCAGCGCTCCTCACATTTTCAAAACTGGCTATGTATGGACTTTGATTTTATTTACAAAAAATTAATTTTTGTCAAACAAAAATAAAATTTTCAAATACATTTTTATTTTAAAATTTAAATTTAAAAATTTCCCTCTTAAATTCTCTCACATAATTTTTTTTTAAAAAAAAAATTCTTTCATTTTTTTCCTAAAATATCTTTTTTTATAAAAAATACTTATTAAAATTTTACACATTTTAATATAAAAATTTTCAAATAAATCACAATTCAAATTAAACCAGAGTTGATAATGTTTGTTTCGCAAAGGTTACTGCCGTCCATCATTCCCTGATTCCTGCATAGGAACATTAACATAGATCCGGATTCAATGGGCCCTGCTGGTTATAAGTTACAACAAAGTGTCATTGGATTCCAATATCCTATGGTTTTGGGAATTTCTTGGAACCCGTGATTGGCCTTCGGTTGTCTTTCACATCTTTGAGTCGATGTAAAGAATTTGAGGGGCTCTTATCTACTTAGATTTATAATGATTTCATTTATAGAAAGTTAATTTTTTTAAATAAAAATAAAATATTTAAATATATTTTATTTTAAAATTTAAAATTTTTCACTTAAATTTCTCTCATATAATTTTAAAAAAATTTTCTTTCAAAATATTTTTCTCATTAAAAAATACCCACTAAAATTTTTATATATTCCAATACAACTTTTCTCAAATAAATCATAATCCAAACGAAACATGAATTTCTTGTCTTAAAAAAGTTTCAACCTAGCGTTTCTCGTCTTGAAAAAGTTTCAATTTAACTTATAAAGCGGTGAATTTAAATTTAACTAATCCCTAATTTAAAATTAAACAAAATCGGTCTTTATGTTGGCTACTAGTTGAGTCCCATGTCACAAGAGATGTGAAAATGGCCTTGGTGTTTTGGCGAAGAATTGAAATGGGATGGTATTAATAACGTAGACTTTGATAGAAAACAAGAACAGTGATGTTAAGATTAATGCAGTGATTGTCATTGGTTTAGTCCTAATCAAAACTATGAAACGAGGATGGACGCATATTGAGATAAAGTGCCCTGGCCAAAGTTTCATAAAAGGTTTAGGGACAAAAGAGTTAGAGAAGACGTGTGAACACTAATAAAATATTAGTTTGCCGCCAGTTCCTTTAAGGTTAATTATACTAGATTAGCGGATTTTGTTACACTTATCGTTAACAATGTGGAATAGATTCGTTTCTTCCCAAATTAAATACTTCTCTCAAAAAAAAGTTTATCTTTGATATAGTAAAATATTTTTTTAAAACTATAAGATATAATATATTTAATGCAAAATTAAATGTATAATTTTATATTTATTTTTTAATTTAGAATATGTATTATCATTATGAATAAGAATAATATAAATATTTTACACTAAAAGTGAATACTTTTTTTAAAACTGAACTCTCTTTTTGGAACGAATGTAGTGCTAGAATGACTAAATTCCTTTTGCCGATGTGCATAAATTTACTGTAAATAAAATCCCTTATTTTTCTCAGGAAAAAAAACGGAAGAGAGTGAGTTCCATGGATATCTGCAAAGGGTAATTGTACAAGGAAAATTTGGCTTCTCGTAGAATTGAAAGACCAACATTGGAAGTTTTGGGAAGAAAAAACAAACGGAAAACGGCAAAACCCCAAATGCGAATGAAATTAGGCACAGAATCCAGGAAAAGGTTAAGAAAAAACAAAAAAATTGTCGGTCTAATTTCGTCCACATGGAGGTTTTTGCTGCTTTTTATTTTATTTTGTTTATTTTAACTCCCAACAATTCCAACTTGGGGTTCATAAACATATTACTTTCTGAAGATGCACTCAGGACTCACGTGTTAGTCAGTAGAGCACCTCAATCTGCCTCATTTTGAGCTAGAGATCTATTAAAATTAAATTGATAATTTTGGAGATTAAATTAATTTTTTTTTAGATAAGGAGCGAAATACACCTAAGCCAATTTTAAAGGACCATTAACACTATTTATCTTTATTATTATTATTATTATTATTATTATTATTACTACTACTACTACTATTCATTTCATATAAAAAATAATAATTAAAAAAGGGTTTGCAATTGAAAAGCACAATTTATGAACAAATATCAAATACTCTCTCCGTTCTTAAGAAATAGTTTAGTTTCAAAAATTTTTTTTTTTTCTAAAAACATAATCAACTTTTAGTGTAAAATTTTTACATTACTCTTGCTAATAATAATAATAATAATATATAATCTAAATTAAAAAATAAAGATAAAAATATAAAATTATATATTTAAGAGTACATTATCTTATATTTAAAAGAATAGTATAAAATTAAAAGTTATTATTATTTTTTTTGAACGAAGGAAGTCTTACATATTAAATGTGTCATAACTACACAACCTCTTGGATTCTTACTTTTTAATTGTGCTTATATATATTTAATATTATTCATCAATAAATATTAAAGGAATTTTATTCAAAATTAATTTTTTTAAATGAGAAAAAAGTGGAAAATGAATTCTACTCTTGAGACAAAATGAGTATTATTATTATTATTATTATTTAAATAAAAATCCAATTGGATATTTTAAAATAGTACCTCTTTTTTTTTCGAAAAATGATAATATATTAACATTGTATAATGCAAAATTACATAGCCATAAAAAGATTAATTACACTTCGTGGTGTTAGAATGAACCAAACACACGAAAAAAAAGACCACAACTCGAAAGAATTAGAAAAATATCTACTCAAAACAGAAAAATACCCTAACATGTATAACATGTAGGGACACACCCCCTAGAGAGGGACAAAAAAAAAACTAATACTAATACTAACTACTAACGAACAACAGTGACTGGTTCGATTAGACACCGCAAATGGCATTTGAAAAAAGTACCTTTTCAACAAGAAGAAAAGTACATAATTTATTAATTTTGTATACGACTTATGTTCTTATTAAATTGTACATTCTCTTATAAAAATCTCTTTTTTGCATGCTCTTTGGAGGAATATTCGGAAAAATTTTTGTTGACGCGAGCATAAGATGAACAGCTGGCTCCAAAATAATAATAATAATAATAATCATAATAAATAAATAATAAAATAAAAGATGGACAGCCGTTCAAGTCACATGAAGGGCCCAAGGAGATCACACTGGGCCAGTAAGTGAACACTTCAATAATTGGATGAATTACATTATGTTTGACCTTTTGGTTTGACGACATTGTAATCTCCCTCAGGACCCTCACTGACTTGAGAAATAACAAGAATGACCTTCAATTTAAATAAATATTACCCCTCCTTATTTCTAAATAACAAATAAAACAATTATTTTAAAGTAAACTAAAGAGGAAAAATTAACAAGTTCACTGATTATTTTATATTTTCTCATCAAAAAATTTAATAAAATTCATTATTATGGACTATTATATTAATAAGTTTTTCACTAGTAATAATGAAGTAACAGTTATTGTTGTATTTTTTTTGTGCATATATTTTCCAAATTACAAAGACTTAATTAAACAAAAAAAAACAGCTATAATTATATATTTGTGGAAGATTAATTTTATATTAAAAAATATTTTAGAAGTACATAATTTGTCTTGCAAAAGGCAAATTTAGCATTTTAACTAGAAAAATTCTGAGAGCAAGGGGTTTTTATTATATGTTTGTCCATTACAAGGTAGTCACTACTATATAGCCAAATCTTGGGGTTGGTTTTGTAATATGGTCAAACTTCAAGATGTAAATCTAATTAACCCTTAATAATTAAAAGAATGATAAATTACTTTTGAACCCGTTTGTGATATATCTACGAAAGTGTTTGTAAATATTTTTCATAAAAACTAGTGAAATTGTATTTTCTTTTTCTTTTTTTCTTGTTTTTCCAACTTTGTTAATTGACTGTAGTTAAAAAAAAAAATTCTATGATGGGGAAAAAAATTCTTGGTCAAAACCTAGATTTTCTTTCTTTCTTTCTTTTTTTTTTTTAACTTTCTTAATTAACTTAAATGTATAAGCATTGTAGTTAAAAAAGAAACTCTAATCGAAAAAAACAATTCTAGTATAAAATGGTAGAGTTTGTTACTTGGCCTCAATCTATACAAGACTATAATAAGCATTTTTTTCCTCTATTTTTTAGTGATTCATTCTAGGAGTTTGGTCATGAATTTTTTTCCCTTTTTTTTTTTTAAATTAAGCACCACTATGGGTTGAGAGTCAAAAAAAATGTTTTGTGATACAAAAAAAAAAGATCTATATTCAAAAACTATAGTCTCTTTTTCTTTTTTTTTTTGAAAAAAAAGGGAAAAAGAAATTCTGTCTATTTTTGGTTTGTGTTTTTATTTGCAAAAAGTTAACTTTTTTCAACCGCAAAAATAAAACATTTCAACAAATTTTTATTTCAAAATTTAAAATTTAAATTCCCACAAAATTCTTGTCACGTTATTTCAAAAAAAAAAATTCCTTCAAATCTACTTTTGCATATCACTTTTTCTTACAAAAAATTTCCACCAAAACTTTCACACATTCTAATACAAAATTCTCAAATACAACAATATCCAAGCATAGTTAGTCTAGATGAAAAACATTTACAAACACTTTTATCCAAACCACAAAGAGATAAAAAAATAAATTTTAATACTGCAGAAAACTTATGGGCAGCTTAGTACATTAGAAGGGGTTCAGAATAATTTACACTTGAAACTAAAAAAAAAAAATCCCATCCTCTCAATCCCCAATTATATATACCTAATTTTATGTTGTGAGTCATTGAGATCTCACATTATCTTCGTTCAAGTAATGAGGATTAAACTTTCACTCAACAACAAAAAAATAAGAATCCTTAATTAGTAGGGGTATATATTAAATGCTATTTTGTTTTTTTATTTTCACATTTTCGATACATTTGTAATATATTTTTCGTCTCGAAAGGTAAAATGCAAATTCAGTTAGAAATTATAATATTTTCTATTTTGGCTGTTGGGAATTTGGACACTATTGCCATAAATTTTTGGACATGTTCCCTGTCTGTTGCCTTATGTTTCCCCTTAAGCAGCACAAAATATCACAATAAAAATATTCTGTTTTTGGTCGTCAGCAAGAACAGCAGTTCTTGTGTTTGATCAAGAGACAAGATCAGTTTAAAAATTGTGTGTGTTTGCAGTGGAAGAAGTATACGAGACTGCCTTAAACAGATATTAAATGGATACCCCATGATTGATTTATTATAGTATCTCCTAGCCGCAGCTACAATTTGTATCTGAGTAATGTGAACCAATCTTCAAATACAAATTCTTCGTGTAATCTTTTGATTAGTGATGTACGAGAAAATTACAAAATTTGTTCCTAATCAAATTGTGAAATAAGAATCATGAATTTTTTTTGGTAAATTCTTTGCACAAAGTTCTGAATGAAAGAAAGATTAGCTTTAGAAAAGAAGAAGAGAATGTAATAAAGTGAGTTGCTAAAAATAAATGAGGGGCGTAAAATACATAGAGTGAACTACGTTAATAATTAAAGTAATACAATAATAATAAGCTCTATTGGCCATGATGACAATTTGTTTACCAACACCCATAGATCAAGTAAGGAAGTAGGATCATAGTATGGAAGGAGATTTAAAAAAAAAAAGCAACATTTTTGCAATATGAATAAGAATCAGTAACATGAACTACTCAGAAGAAGAAGAAATCAGAAGCAAGAAAACCTAGGCTGCTTATAATTTCTGAGTTTGTTGATTCAAGATATGAATCTGGCTTTTAAAAGTGTTCTAACAATTGTTAGACTAGAACATTCTTTATTGTTCTATGCACCGCTCAAACATTAACCAATTGATCTGAAAAATCATATAGTTGGACTGACCTCACTGAAATAAGATCTTAGCATTAGAGGAAGCACGAGAGAACCCCCTTATTTGTGACTTGATTTTGTCCCTCTCCAGTGAGTTTCTTGGCTTGGAAAGTCCAGTGGAAAGAAACATTTCTTGCAAAACTTTACCATGCTTGAGCAGGAACTTCACCAGGCTAATATCATTCTCACATTCTGAAAACCCATGAATCTTTACCACTTTTAAGTGATGGAGGAAGGAGTTCATGGCTTGGCTTTGTGATTCCCAATATCTTTCTTCGCCGGAGCTGGATGATTCCCAGAGGTCCCTATTCCATTTCTGATACACAATATCATAGCAATTCATAAATTGTTTGTAACTGAATAAAAGAGGTACAAATGCAGTCGAATATGAGGATCTAGACTTACTCTCCTTTCAGCATTATGGACATCGTCAATTTTGATTATGAGTGTGTGGACAGTGGGGGAATTGCTAAATAAAGTTGCTAATCCAGGAAGATTATGTTTATTGAAACCGGTTCGCAGCTCCATGGATTTGAGTTTACTAAATGGATGCTGGAAAACGCCTCCAAAATGATAGTTCTTTGACAAAATCTTCACCAGAATAAGAAAAAATGCAAAGTTTGCTGATTCTGCAATAATTAACATTAGGCAAAAGGAAGACTAATTGCAAAATGAAATGGAAAGAGCAATATTACCTCAATACACGGGCTTTCCAGTGTAAGAGACTGAGAATGAGAAAGTCCAGACAGAAAATTGGATGCACTTCTTTGCTTTGCTGCAGTGAGGTCCTCATGAAGCACAAAAAAACCCACAAATGCCTCATGCAGGGAAGTCAAATTCTCCACTGAAATATTCTCAGGGATAGTATTATACGACCAGAATATTATTTGAAGTGTTGGAGCATCAATCTTGAACCAACTACTACTACTATACGGATCAAAACAACCTAAAACCCTCAAATTCTCAAGTTTGGGACTACTAATCTCCAAATCTTCTAACTGAAAACAATTTTCTAGCGTCAAATGTTCGAGGAATCGACAACTAACAGTAAGATGCTTCAATCCAATGCATTTCTCTAAACACAATTTTTTAAGCTTAGGGAAGGATGACCCAGAAAACAAATTAACAAGGGAGGGTTGATCATACAAAATTACTCGCGAAAGAGATAATGAAACCAATGATCGAAATCCACCCTTCAGAATCACTGCTGGAGGTAATCTAAATCCGGGATACCTAGACTTCAACCTAAAAATCCTTAATGACTCACTAATTATAACACTACGTGGGAAATTAAAGTAATCATTTGTGGTAACCTCAATATCAAGCTCTTGAACATTAAATTTTATAGCCTTCCTAATCAAGCCATTTAACCTGGAGAAACTCAAACATGCACGAAATCGAAGAATCCTTATGTTAAAATGTTTATGATCACGACGAGTCAAAACTTGATCAATTAGTTCAGCTCCTTTTGAAAGCAAAGATTGCAATTTTCTCCTACTATTTGGATCACTGGCAATAGTGGGATCATCACTGATTAAATCAAGGGTGGTGAAATCAAGATCAGGGAAAGAGTACCATATTTGCTTCCATCTTTTAGACAAAATGCTGGTTTGTGCGATTGATCTGATGGGCAAAGCGTAAAGAATATGATGAATAACTGCATCAGGGAGATCACTGATCCGGTCTTCATAACCTTCAGAGCTTTCCAATACAACATTTGAAAGCTTCTTTCTCTTAGAAGATCTTGTTTCCATTGAAAATGCATACAAGGGTGATCAGTACGTGGATCATTTTAGGGAAATTATGCTGATGATGAAGTGGTTAGGGTTTGAAATATTCAAGAAGTGAACTCAACAATATACGGGAAGAGCTATTGCAAGTTTGTTTGAATGCTTCCTACTGTTTTTTTTTCTTTCTTTTTTTCGGTCATTTTGAATAACTTTGCTCAAATTAAAATGTTGAGAAATTAAAAAAGTAACTACCATCCACAAAAATCAACATTAATTTTGCCTACCATGGCAAAAATGAAGGGAATACAGACCCGTGTGAGAATTATAAATGGATTATTGGGAACATGTGATTGTGTAGTAACATTTATTGATATACTTTGTGTAAGATAACTATTGATTAGTAGTTTAGATTCTCTATCCCACTTATAATGTACCAGTCTTGTTCCTATTGTCATTTTATTAATAAATACTAAATTTTAATATAAAATGTATAGACCTAATTTTATTAATGAAATTAGTATGCAATAAAAGGTACAAAGGATATTAAGAGGATATCAAGTGTTTTTATTTTAGGTCAAAATTAAGGTATAAAAGTTAGAGTATGGGTTAATAATTGTAACTGTTTCTTTGATCATATTGTGTAATCATATCAGACAAGATTCACTTTGAAAGATAAGATTTTGTCATATATATATATATATACCTATGTCGTTTCACAAAGGTTCTTAATAAAACAGAAATGAATTAACTTAATCCATTATTATTAGGAAAAGATATATGTTTATTAAGAATTATATTTCCAAGGCAAGAACACCAAAAAAAAAAAAAAAAAATCCCAATCCATTGAATCTTTAGGTGGATTGAGAAATCATGTATGGTTAAACTTTTTATAACTTCGTAATGAATATAAACCTTTTAAATGAATAATTTTTTTGAATCAACTTTTCCCTCAAAAAAGACACAATGAAAAAGTACAATTTATCATAAGTTGTGTCTGTCTCCTTGTAAAAAAAAGTCCATAGTGAAAAATCTAAGTAAGAGTTACAACACAATAAACTAGTCATATTTTAAGCTCATATTTTTACTTTTTAATTAAGAACTATACATAATAAACTCTTCTAGAACAAGAAATTAACATCTTTTATAACAAGGAAAAAAGTGTGCATCAAAAGTATTCTTACACTTTTTGATGTAAATATTGTAAAATAAAAATTATTTTGAAAATATAAAAAATTATTTTAAAAAAATATTAAAATACATTTTAAAATACAAATCATATATACCGAACTCTTTTTGGTACGCAAGAAGTATAAAGCACTAGGAATATAACCTTCGCATAAGCAACATTTATTTATAACATATATTATATGCAAAATACTAAAAATTTGTTTAACTTGAATATTTTGTCCTCTATTTTCCCTTTTTCTTTTTTAACCCTGATCAGACAGACAGAAATCATGCATGAGATTATTGAATCAAGACACCCTTTAATACCATTTCAAGTTTGGAAGTCAGGAAAATTGGAATAATTAAGCTCAGACAGGAAGTACTGAGATGAAGATTGAGATTTAATGTAAATGTGTCCGATGAAAAATCTATTAGCACGAAGGAAAAATAGTCTTCCAGAAAATTCATGCCCAAACTGAGGAAGTTGCCTCAGAACACAAGTGGTTTCCTTTCACTACTGGAAGTAAAACCCATAGCATATTTGATATACACGTTTGAGGTTCGCAACCAAACTCCAATTCTTGATAGACAGATAATCCTGCAAGTTTTCAAGTGAAAAAGCAAACTTGAAGTCTGATGTATTCACAACAGGGAACAATTAAGAAAATAAACTTCAGCATTAAATTGTCTGAAAGAAATATGGTTAGTTCTGGTTACCTTGTAGTGGGCTTCGAGTACATCAAATGATTTCCTAGGTATATGGCTGACAAGCTTATGTTCGACATCGAAGTGCCTTCCAAACTCCTCCTTACATTGGACATGATTACTACCAGCTATATGGGGAAGCACATCAGACAAGATGAACTGAAACACATTGCATAAAAGTGAAAAATGGACAAGATAAGGTCCTGAGAAACCTATGGATGAAGTAAATTGCTGACCCATGAATCAGCCACTAACGCAAAGACTGGAAGATTAAAGCAGGATAAGTGAAGGTCCTTATTCACAAATTTCCTCCAGAACCAAAACTTTTAGAGCCAATGTGTGTACACCCCTCTAAAGCTAGAAGTTAGCAAATGATTTATATGGATAATTCTCTATCAATAACTTTTTCTAAACGAGCAGGCAACATCTTAAGGCTCAAAATCCTTTCTATTCTGCACAAAAGAACATACCAGAAACAGCAGTATTTTCTCTCTTATTTTCCATAAAGGCTCGTACTTTCTATTTTTTTCTTAATTTCTTCATGTAGGCTTAGATGATGACTTGTAACTTCTTAGATCTAGTTAGCACCTGCGTGACAATTATCCTAACCTTGAATTAGATATCAGCAAATTATGCAGAGCATATTGATTGCATTCCTACTGCCATAGCCCATATAAACAGTTGCATACTTGCTTACTCTGATATATCAATCAATTTAGCCATGAAAACAAATGATGAGATAGCTACTTCTAAGGTTCAAATATTTGAAACAGACTTCAGCATGTGTACCCGGATGGCACCTCTTGGCCTTTTCTGGCATAATCAACTGGTTTTCTGTTATCTCAACGGACGCAATGAGACCAATATCAATGGAGTCCTTCTGAGGAATACATATTGGAGTTCCAATCTGCATGCATTGGAGGTGGATATCAGAAGCCAAAAACCAAATGATACAAGCACACAAAATGAAGAAAAAAGAGAAGTATAAGATAATGATGCAATTTCAACAAGACATTGCGGTAAATATACATAAAGAACCGGGGGAGATGGAGACCAAAAAGGTGAAAACTATATAATAAATCAAAATAAGAGCAAACCACATTTTGAAAAAAAGATAGTAAACCAATCAATACAGAAGTTAAAACTGTACAAAGATATAATCAAAGTAGATGCCAAGAGCTACAACCATAAAACACACTTCTATGTTTTAGTTGTTCCAAAAGCATTTTTACTAAGAGCTACACCAGCAACCATTTCTTATATTTTCGAGCTTAAAAAAAAAAAAAATTACTAATATGAAGAAGTCACCTGTATATTACAAAATGGAACTTCTTTTAATTATTAAAAATAACTAGGTAATAACACAAAAGCCAAAATCTACCCCTATTAAGACATGTACCATCTTAGCTTGCAAATTTTCCCACTACTTTAGACAATTTGAGACAAGATATACTGCACCAGAATACTGAAAATAGTTCAAAAAGTTTTGGGAAATTTCAAAATTTTCATAAATTCCAATAACTGGCAATTTTAAGCTGCAACACTTCTTGTGCAACACAAGGCTTCAAGGCTGTTAATTATTAAAAAAGTAATTAATAGACAAAACAAACCAACGCAAAACAAGGCTTTAAGGTGCAACACTTCCGAAATATAGAAATTAAAAAAAAAAAAAAACAGATAAAACAAGAAGCAAACCTAGCTTGCTCAACAAAATCAAATAAGCTTTAAAACCAAGTAAATCTACCGAGTTTTATGCCTTGAAAAGAAGGCCTCTTTAGCCAGCACACAGACAAAAAGATTGGCCTTCGAATGTGCACCTGATTCTGTTAGCTAACCAACCTGATTTATACTGAACAGAAGGCAAAGCACACCAACAAAGGCTTCATCTTTTAAAAATAGAGTGACAAGGTCATTAGAAATCCAGTGATTAGTTCAGTTATTCTCTTAATGGTAATGAGACTCCAGCGTGACAAGGCTGTGATCACATCAACAAAGCTCAAAAAATTAGAAATAATTTGCTTTCAAGTAAGCCATTAAGTATAACCTGAAAAGTTGGGTAATGTAAAGATGCTTGCTTACCTCTCACCAAAAGTCTTCACAAGAACAAAATCCATCCTTGAAATGATGAAAACGCCTGGCATCTCGAACAACTATCTCCCTGTTCACAAGCTTTGATATCATCTTTGTTGCTGCATGGCAATTTACGCATGCCCTAAGATTCTTTGTAATCCTGAGGATAGTCCCAGGAGGAGTACTAATAAGACCATAGGCAATTGCCAATCTCTCACTATGATTACAGAGAGACACTTCTTTGTCTTCTGTATCCAAATCATGCAAAGCAGACTCTGCATCTGGAACAAATCCTGCCTCCAGTAACTTCTTATCCAACATTTCGAGCTCTTTATACATCTCCTCTGACCTTGGATGAGACTTGTCACCCATACAGAATGCCTGAAGCTTTCCATTTACCTCAATCATACTATATCCCAGATCTTTAGTCAATCCCTTTTCTTTCATCAGAACTCGAACCTTTGTAACTCCCTCCCACATGCGGGCTGAAGCATACAGATTGGAAAGTTGCACATAGTGCCCTGTATTTAAGGGGTCCAAAGAGAGGAGTCTTTCTGCAGCATATTCTCCTAATGTAACATGACGGTGGATTTTGCATGCACTTAAGAGAGCTCCCCAAACTGATACAGCAGGTTCAATGGGCATCTTTTGGATAAAATCATAAGCCTTCTGCAAATTTCCAGCCCGGCCAAGTAAGTCAACTACACAGGCATAATGTTGGTGCCTTGGCTCTATTCCATAATCGTTGATGCTGTGGAAAAGTTCCCATCCTTCACGCACAAGACCTGAATGATTACATGCTGTAAGAAGCCCGATAAAGGTGACATCATTAGGACACACTCCAGCACTCTTCATCTTATAAAAGAGATCAATAGCTTCTCTCGCTCGACCATGTAATCCATAACCCACTATCATTGCACTCCATAGGACAACATCCCTGTTTGTTGACCGGTCAAATACTTTGCGAGCTAATTCCACACTTCCACATTTTGCATACATGTCAATAAGAGCCGTTATGACACAGATATCATCTTTAAACTCACTGTTACAAATATAGTCATCCATCCATATTGCTTGTTCGAGTGACCCGACGTGTGCACAAGCCAATATGGTGGACTGTATTGTCACAGAATTTGGTCTAATATTTTTCATCATCATCTTTCGGAAAAGTTTAACAGCTTTATCAGGATGGTCAGTCTTAGCAAATCCTGAAATCATGACATTCCATAGAATAACGTCCCGGACCTGCATTTGATCAAATATCTGCTTACCAATCATCACCTGCCCACATTTTGCATACATAGCTGTAAGTGCTATCCGCAAGTCTAATTCACATTGAAGTCCCATTTTAATCACCAAACTATGGACACAATTACCTTGTTCCAAGTCCTCCACATCACTATAAGCCTTCAAAACACTAACTAAAAGAATCCAATCAGGCTCCACGCTCAATCGCCTCATTTCACCAAAAACCCTCAAAGCCTCAACAGGCTGTTCATTCTGAGCAAGGCCAGAAATCATCGAACTCCAAGAAACAAGATTCCTATCTCGCAACCCATTAAAAATAACACGAGCAAGCTCAATTTTCCCACATTTTGCATACAATGTCACGAGCCCATTTTGCACAAACGCATCGGATTCCAACCCATGTCTAAACACTTGGCCATGTACTGCTTGACCAAATTCAACAGCCATTAAACCACTGCATGCTTTAAGCACATGAGGGAATGTAAAAGAATCAGGACTCACATAATCCTGTTGCATTTTATTATACATTTCAATTGCTTCATTGAACATGTTGTGGCTAGAATACCCTCTAATAGTTGCATTCCACAAGAACACATACGGGTCTAAAAATTCATCGAACACCTGACGGGCATAACTGATTTCTCCAAGATTACAGCTCACATGGATGAATTTGGTGATTACGAACCCATTATTCTGGAGCCCGAATGCATATAATTGGGCATGGATTTGATCAAGATGAATTCTAGTGTATGATTTCCCAAGCAGGGATGTGAAGTAGTACTCAGGTTCAGATACATTGTTGACATTGTCATTATTGTTGAAGCTCTGAGCAAGAGAAAGAGGCAATGTGGAATAGTAGTGATGGAGACACGTTAATTTCGACGCGGGAAATTGTAATGGTGTTAACGGTCCACAGCCTAGTAGATACCAAATGGAGGGAAGAGAAGAGAGAGAAAGGAAGGAAAGGGTTGGACGTGTTATTAAGAGAAATTGGTTTAACGCCATAGCCCATGTTGCAACACTCAGCTTATAGTTTTATTTGCATCTTGCAAGCCTGATATCAGTCCCTAGCAAATACTAGTAGAATTTACACCATTAGCAGTTGAGTTGATCACCACTGGTTTAAATTGTATTCCCAGCGTTTCCCCCAATTTCATTTTAGGTATTTAATAATAATAATAGAGCAATGATATTTTAGTAAAAAATTATAATAACAAATGTGATAATGTAATAATAGATAAAACTTATTGAAAAATAAAAAATAATTTTTTTTTTCACTTTGGCCATATAACTATAATTTTTCACTAAAAAAATCATTACTCTAATAATAATACTTTCTCTATTAAAAAATTACAAAAAAAAAAATTCACTTCTGATTTGGTAAATTCTGTTTTTGGGCTTAAAATAATTTTCTTTTCAGGTAAGTATAAAACTTGGATGAAGTACATAGGTTGGTTTTCTTCTCACCAAAAGTCTCCACAAGAACCAAATCCATCCTTGAAACATTGAAAACGTTTTGCGTCTCGAACAACAATCTCCCTGTTCACTAGTTTTGACATCATCTTTGTTGCAGCATGGCAATTTACGCACGCCCGAAGATTCTGTGTAATCCTGAGTGTAGTTCCAGGAATATTAATGAGTCCGTAGATAATGACCAATCTCTCACTATGTTTACATAGGTACATTTCTCAGTCTTCTGTATCCAAATCATGCAAAGCAGAGTCTGCGTCTGGAATAAATCCTGCCTCCAGTAACTTCCTGTCCAACATTTCAAGCTCTTTATTTATACATCTCCTCGGGCATTGGATGAGACATGTCGCCCATGCAAAATGCCTGAAGCTTTCCATTTACCTCAATCATACTGTATCCCATATATTTAGTCTGTCCCTTTTCCTTCACCAGAGCTCAAATCTTCGTTGCTCTCTCCCGCATGCAAGCAGAAGATACAGATTCGTGAGGCAGGGCGGATCTACTAAGGCTCTAGGGGGTCACTTGACTCCGACCCTTGCCCCTAATCTCATATTTCCTTTTAATTTTTCTTGCAATGGCGGAGGAAGTGACCCCCCCCCCCCACTCTTGTCCCTAATCCTCAACAATTGGGCCACATCTCCCTTTTAAGTTTTCCTGTTTTTTTTTTTCCCTTCTTCTAATATGATTATATTTGTTTTTCATGCATTATTATTATGTGTCGGGTTTTTTTAATATTATTAAAAAATTTAAATTTATTTTAATATTATTAAATATTTAATTAAGGCTTAATTAATTGTCTTAAAAAGTTCGAAAAGTTGAATTAAAGTAAAACAAATTACAAAGAATTTTATAAAATTTATTTATGTATTGTATTTTAAGACTTTAATGACTATTCTTTCATTTACTCATTTGAATTTTTTTTTGTAGAATTTACTGTATAAATTTTATAGACTAAAATTATAAGCATATACCTTTTATTTTATTTTATTTATTTATTTTTGATAGTTGCAATAGTTTTGTATGTTGAAACAGCAGTCCGTCAGATGTGATCATCGTACTGACTATTTTTGTGCTGCTAATCCATGTTAATGTTATATTTAGCGTACACACAAGAATCAAAGTTCAAAACTGCTATGCATGGTATCGTCACTTTCTCTCAAAGCATGGACTAATTCTTCAAACTGCATCAAACAGCCTGCAGAATTTGCGAGAAAAATTGTCAGCATTCTACAAACTCGTCTAATAATACCAGTGTAAGCAACGATGCTCCCAGCCCACTGTACTTTTGCCAAAGTTGCTGTCAACTCAAAGATGTTAGCTAATTATTTGTTTAATATTTATGTGATGTAATATTAGTATTACTCTTATTAACAATATTAAACGTATTAAATTTTATTTATTTTTATAAATTAAATTTATATTTATTATTTTATTATTTATTAATGTGACCTTGCTTAATAATTTTTCTAGATTCGCCACTGTCGTGAGGTGCACATAGTGCCCTGTATCTGAAGGGTTCAAATATAAGAGTCTTTCTGGAGTATATTCTCCTAGTGTAACATTAAGGGGGATTTTGCTCGCAGTCAAGAGAGCTCCCCAAATTGATACATCTGGTTCAATTGGCATCTTCTGGATAAAATCATAAGCCTTGTGCAAATACGCAGCTCGGCCAAGCCAGTCAACTACATAGGCATAATGTTGGTAATGTGGCTCTATGCCATAATCCCTGTTTCTGTGGAAAAGTTCCCCATCCCTGATCAACCAGACCTGAATGATTACATGCTGTAAGAAGCCCAGCGAAAATGATATCATGACGCACCCCAGCACTCTTCATCTCGTGAAAGAGGTCAATAGCTTCTCTGCCTCGACCACGGAATCCATAACCCACTATCATTGCACTCCATAGGACAACATCTCTGTTTGTTGACCGGTCAAATACTTTGCGAGCTAATTCCTGTTGGCTCTTTTGAGTTGTGTGTGAATTAGAAATTGCTTATTAAGAAAATTCACCAATAATATAGATTTTTCATGTCCAAGCTTTTTGTTGGTTCATGAATGACGTAAAGGCTTTTCAAGTGTAATGATAGCTTTTTATTTTCCAAGCGTAATAAAGGCTTTTCACGTATAATGGTGACTTTCCATTATGCGTGGTATGCTCAATGAACATTAAAATCTCCTCTATAAATAAAAGAATTTTCTTGATTAAAAAAATAATTTTAACACAATTCACACACACCTCTTAATGTGTTTCTCTCCTCTGACTTTAAAACTATACAATTTAAGTTTTTTGGTGATAGAAGAAAGACATAAATTTAAGTTTGCTGTAGCATCCTATCTTATGTAAATAAGCTACTATTCGTCATTGTATCATGGAAAATAGACGTCCAAGCTTTATGTTGTTTCATGAATGACGTGAAGGTTTTTCATTTTCCAAACTTTATGTTGGTTCATGAATGAGATGAAGGCTTTCAAATGTAATGATGACTTTTCATTTTCCAAGCATAATGATAATTTTTCATTTTCCAAGTGTAATGTCATTATGCATGGTATGCTCAATGAACATTAAAATCTCCTCTATAAATAAAAGATTTCCTTGGTGAAAAAGAATAATTTTAACACAACTCACACACACCTCTCAACGTGTTTCTCTCCTCTAGTTTTAAAACTACGCAATTCGAGTTTTTCGGTGATAGAAGAAAGATACAAGTTCAAGTTCGTTGTAGTGGTCTACCTTGTGTAAGTAAGTTGCTATTTGTTGTTGTATCTTGTGAGATAAACATCCGTTGAATCCTCAAGCACACATCGAAATGGACGAATCTGTTTTAAAGAAAGCGTTTAACACAGATCGACGTGTTTTTCTTCTTTATTTATCTGTTAATGGTTTAGGTTTCAATTGATTATTTTAAATTTCAAATTAATCTTTATTACTACCGGTAATCAACATATTTTTTTAATTATATAAATTATTTGAACAAAAATTCCACACTTCCAAATTTTGCATGCATGTCAGTAACAGCCGTTATGACACAAATATCATCACTAAACTCATTGTTACAGACAGTCATCCATCCATACTGCTTGCTGGAGTGACCCGGCATATGCACAAGCCAATATTGTGGAGTTCACTGTTAGAGAGTCTGGTCTAATTTTTTTTCACAATAATCTTTTGTAAAAGCTCTACAGCTTTGTCAGCATGACCAGTTTTTAGCAAATCCTGATACCATGGCATTCCATAGTTTGATCAAATATTTTTTTTACCGACCATCACCTCCCCACATTTTGCATGCATAGCTTTAAGTGCTATCCGCAAGTCTACTTCACATTCAAGTCCCATTTTAATCACCAAACTATGAATGCATTACCTTGTTCCAAGTCCTCAACATCACCATAACTCCTCAAAACTAGAAATAAAACGATCCCATCACGTTCCACAGTCAATTGCCTCATTTCGCCAAAACCCTCGAAGCCTCAATAGGCTGTTGATTCTGAACAAAACTAGAAATCATCAATCTCCGGGAAACAACATTTCTATCTCCCAACGCATAAAAAATAACACGAGCAAGCTCCAATTTCCCACATTTTGCATACAATGTCATGAGCCCATTAAGCAAAAACACATCCGATCCAACCCATGTTTAAACACTTGGCCATGTACCGCTTGACCACATTCGACAGCCAATAAACCACTACAGGGGAATGTAAAACAATTTGGACTCACATTATACTGTTTCATTTTATTAAACATTTCAATAGCTTCGTTAAACATGTTGTGATCAGAACACCCTCTAATAATTGCGTTCCACAAAAATACCTCTGGGTTCAGATATTCATCGAACTTACGGGCATAACTGATTTCTCGACGACCACAACTGGCATGGATGAATTTGGTGATTATGAACCAATTATTCTTCAGCCCTAATGGGTATAATTGAGCATGAATTTTGTTGGTTGATTTCCCTAGCAGGTAAGTGAAGTAGGACTAAGTTACAGTTGAATGTGTGGTAAAGAGTGGCAGGCAATGACGAATAGTCGTGTTTGAGATTTTGAATTTGGACGCAGGAGATTCAGAGAGTGTAAACGGTCTACAATCTAACAGTCGCGAAATGCAGGGAAGAGAAGAAAGAGAAAGCATTGTTGGGAGAATTTTCAAGAGTGAGTGGCTTAACGCCAAATCTACATGCATCCATTCGACTACTGTTCTAAAGGGGTGCCTGGAGCATGGGTTTGATTAGAGGGAATATGAGCTTGATTCCATTTCTGCTGCTTGGTTCAAGGGATTGGAATGGAATGACCCACTTTTTCCCACTTTTGATTACCCCATATGGGGTAATCCTCATACCCCCCAATATTGGGGGTATGGAAGGTAAGGAATGCTAATCATTTTTTAATTAATTTAATAATTAATTAATATTAATTAATTAGTATTAATTAATTAATATTAATTAATTAATTATTATAATTAATATAAATTAATTTATTATTAACTTATTATTGTTAAAAGTAATAATAAATTATTTAATCAAGATTAATTTAATTAATCATTCATTTACTTAATATTATAAATAAATTAATTAATTAATCTCATTTTATTAAATAGTAATTATTATAATTAATGTATAATTAATTTATAAATAATTAATTGATAATATTAATTAATTACTAATTATTACTAACTAATTAATTAACTAATACTAATTAAGTAATTAATATTAATTATTATAATTAATATAAATTAATTTATTATTATTAAATAATAATAAATTAACTAATTAAGATTAATTTAATTAATCATTTATTTACTTAATATTGTAATTTAATATTATAATTAATATTAATTAATCTCATTTATTAATATTAATTATTACAATTAATAGTAAATAATTACTTAAGATTAATTTAATTAATAATATTTTTATTAATAATTAATTAATTTAATATTATAATAAATAATTAACTAATAATAACTAATTAATTAATACTAATTATTACCATTAATTTATAATCATTTCTATTCCCCAACACAAACCAACCACATTATTAGTAATCATTCACATTCCCCAATACAAACCAACTAATAGAATTATAATAAAAGACCCCACTATCATTCCCCACTACTATCATTTCCATTACTTTTCCTATTCCCCTTCCCTAGCTGATGAGAATCAAATATTCATAAACTTATATATGTGTTTTTCACTCTTTTTGCATAGATTTCATTGAGATATGCCATGTTTATTAGAGAAATCACATTATATTTGTGATTCTCATCTTTTATGTGTTTTGTAGGAAAAGTTATGAACTCCGGAAGATGAGTGGTTTTTATCCCCTTTTTCCTACAAAACACATAAAAGATGAGAATCATAAATATAATGTGATTTCTCTAATAAACATGGCATATCTCAATGAAATCTATGCAAAAAGAGTGAAAAACACATATATATAAGTTTATGAATATCTGATTGTCATCACTAGCCAAGCGCACCCTAAGAATACTGACATTCAGGTTATGCCTGCAAGGTTGTGTAAAAATGTGCTGACAGAAGAATCATATGTAAGAAAGATCTCTACAAATGACAAATATGCATTAACAAGGTGCCAAATTAATTGTTTTTTTTATATTGCATTTGTTAAAGTTCCATGTTTTGCCTACCAGGAAGAGTCAATTAAACCCGTTAAGACATGTTATTCTTGTGTTACTCTTTTCGTAAATGAATTCCATTTGGATTTGACACCCAAAAACTCCCTTTGCTCAAAATTTTCCAAATGCAGTTTTGGGGCAACTATTTTCCCAATCTCCGTTTGCAAACAGGCTGTTTCCGTAGGTATAGGCAGCAGTAGCAAATGTATACATCAAGGATAGAGATGTAGTTGATTTTAGAAAGTAGAACGTTGGGCCACGCTGCCCATTTTTCTCTCAAAAACAGTTAGTAGGGGCGATTGGCGGTGCGGCAACGGTGCGATTTTCGCACTGTTGCTGCTTTTCCCTTTTTTTTTTTTTTAAGGTACTGAAGTCTCTTCATACAGTAGTAGCAGAATCGTCTGACTATTCAACGCTTGCGGTAGTAGGTGGGTGACGGCGCTATTCAACGTATGCAACGGTAGTAGCAGAATCATCTGCCTATTCAACGCTTGCGGTAGTAATTGGGTGATGGCGCTATTCAACGTATGCAGGTTGGATTCCACGCAACGACATGAAGTGATAGATAGAGATTTAATTCTAGTTTCTATTACCAAAAGCCATTTGTATTGGGCCATTTGAGATGTATAGTATCATTTTTGTATAGTATTAATAACCCGATATAACCGGGTTTGTGTATCTTTGTCTTTTCGGTTGATCCTAGGTTATCTAGGTTTTCAACCATTGCCGCTAGTCGGCCTTCTTCCCGCTCGTCGGGTTTTTGCCCCTTGTGGGTCTTTTGTCCTTTTTAAGGACTTTTGTTTTCGTGGGTTATAAGTATTTGTTTTGATTGCGACAAAACTATCTTAGCCATTGCGGCTTGTAAATTGGCCATTGTGCCTCTTATTAATAGATTATCGTTTTGAAAAAAAAAAGGATAGAGATGTAGTTTTTCGTCTATTGATTTCCACTATTGGTCATCTGTTAAGGAGTTGACATCAGAAATCAGAATAATAAGGCAATGGAATCTCGAAGCTAAAATATGCTAAAGCTGGAACTTTAGCTCAGCCATGATTGTACTCCATGCTGCTAAGGGGAAGGGTAAATTCCTTTGAATCATGACCAGTGCCATCCTGATGTATTTAGCATAAACAACAAATGAGTGTGCATTTAGATACTTAAGTTCACTGTATTAGGAAAACAAAAAATCAGAGTTAATATCTGGAATAAAATGTTTTCCAAACTAATGATATTTATTAGGATTTTAGATTATTTTATTTGGACATAATCATGCCATAGCTTGATAACAAGATATCTCAATTGTTAGGAAAAGACAATCAAATTACGTCTTAAAAAAAGAGTCCACTTTCAAAATTCTTTCTTGTCCCAAAAAAGAATCCACGTTTAAACCAAATTCTTAAAATATCCATACTAATAATAATTGCGTATACTCACAATTAAAAAGTAAGAACAAAAATGTAAAATTACATATTTAGTGAGTGCATTAGGTGTGTTGTACCTACTAACTAATAAAAAGTTATACCTAAGCCAAACTAGACTCCTTTTGGGATGGAGGGAGTACTTCATTTCAAAATCACCAATGAATTGGCATCACCAACTAACACTTGTCTTTTTTAAGTTTTCGTTCAATTCGAAGAAAGGGTGCAAGAGTTTTCTCTCGGTTGGAGAGGAAGTAAAAGTTTCTCTCTCGGATGGAGAGAGAAGAATAGTCCTCAGGAGTAGGAAGTACTATCCTAAGCCAAGTAAAAAACAACACTTTCAATACTTGGATTAGGGTAAGAATAACAATTAGTTTTCTTAACTACTGTCCGAATCCTTCACAAAACTCCAAGTTGTGTCTGCAAAAAGAAACCGTTGCAATCACAACGGTAATATCGTTTTCCTCTCCAAAACTAAACACATCCTAAACTTAGACAATTAACACTAACCTCGGAAGCTCTGCAACACAAGGACTGGAAGGGCAATCCTCTCTTCACAAGATCAAAGGCAACAACAAAGTGGCAGAATCGGTAGACGAACAAAGGATGGAAAACAGCAACACAGCAACGGGCACGAATGAAGTCGAGGAACTTGTTAGACAACTCAAGCTTTCAAAGGATGAGGAAGAAGGTGTGGATCTGATAGCAGGAGACATTATCAGAGGTAAAGAAGAAGGCCAACGGAGTCTAATTGGCAAGATCTATGGAGAGAAGAAAATTAATTTCTTGGGGCTGAAAAACACAATGCAAACAATTTGGCCGATCTCAAATCAGATTAAGGTGCGGGAAATAGGAACTAATTTCTTCCAGTTTGTATTTACAAACAAGGAAGATAGGCAAAAAGTGCTTAGAGGGAAGTGTTGGACTTTTGATCAACAGTATCTAATCTTGAGGGAGTGGCATGAAGAAATTACAACTCAAGATACCGATTTCCAGCAAGTTGATATTTGGGTACAAGTATGGAATCTACCCCTCCACTGGTGTACGAAACAAATAGCAACAAGAATCGGCAACCTCTTTTTGAAGATCCATGATATTATCATTCCAGAGAATGGACGTGCAAAAGGAAGAAATCTTAAGTTATTGGTATCCATGGACTTAACGAAACCTCTGATGAAAGGAACCAAGGTGCGGCTAGAAGGGAAATCCTACTGGGTGGCGTTTCAGTATGAGCAATTAGCAGGATTTTGCCATTATTACGGAAGGATAGGCCATTTAGAGAAAAATTGCAGCGTAAGACAAACTGATTATAAAAGTGGGACAATGCAGGAGGGACAGTTTGGAGATTGGATTAAAGCGGATGGATTCAGGAAAGGAAAGTCTGAACAAAGAAAAAGAGGGAATTCAGAAAAAAGATTAGAGCCTAATATTAGCACAAACTTTGTCCCAGTTAGAGAAGAAGATGAGGAAAGGCAAGCCACGATTGCAGGAAAGGAATTGTGAAGGCAGCAACAAGAGAAGAGAGTGAGGACCAGGGGGAAGCTGCAAGAAGGAACCAGCAAATTTCTAAGCACCATGAGAAGGAGGCAAATGGTAAAGGCCAGGAATCATCAACTAAGGAAGGGAAGGACATGGAACAAGAAATTTCAGCACACACCATAGAATTTAGAGAGCAACATGAGCATCAAGTAGTGGTAATGGAAGAAGATCTAGAACAGAAACATGCTATTGATTCAGTACACAACATGGTGGAAAGTACACTAGTGAATGTACCAATAGATAGTGTAGATGCTGGAAACCGAACCACAAGGCTAGGCAGTGCTAAAAAAGAAAAAATGCTGGTTGACATTGGCAGAAAGATCGAAAGTAAAGGAGCAACCTGGAAAAGGGTAGAAAGGACTTCAGTATAGGGAATGAAGAAGGGAGAAATGAAGCTCACAGGAGTACTTAGAATAGGGGACAAAAGAAACAGAGGAGACCAACAAGAAGAAACCGAAGGGATTGCTACTAAGCTCCAGAGGCACAAAAAAGGTAGAAACCAGAACTAGGAAGCTGAAAAATCATTAAAGGTGGGAGAGACCAGCCACAAATGGTCTCCCAAAGATCAATGAGAGTATGTGTGTGGAATTGTAGAGGTTTGGGAGGACCCTCTACAATTTCCCAACTAAGGGAGGCAGTGCACTTCCACTGCCCAGATCTTTTATTTATTGCAGAAACCAAACAAAAAAAAATTTGTAAATACGGTATGCAAGAGGCTGAAGTTTCAAAATAGATGGGAAGCCATAGAACTAGAAGGAAGAAGTGAAGGGTTGTTAGTTTGTTGGGCTTCAACAATTAAATTTTAAGATGCATCTCCCACTCCTTTTCAATTTAGTTGGAGTGTCAACAAGATGGTGAAACACTGAAGTGGTGGGCAGTTTTTGTATATGCAAGCACTAAAGCTGAAAAAAGGAAAGAGCAATAGAATTACCTAGAAACTGAAAAAAGGAAATGGGGAGATTGGTGGTTCATTGGGGGGAATTTTAATGACATAATGAACCTGGAGGAGAAGAAGGGATAAAGGAGGAGATTAGTGACCAATTGCTTACCTTTCAATGATTTCATCCGAATAATGGAAATGACTGACATGGGGTGTGTTGGTCACAAATACACTTGGGCAAATAATAGAGAATGAGAGGGGTTTGTAGAAGAGAGGCTTGATCGTTTCTTTGCAGCACCACAGTGGAGACTACAATTTCCAAATGCCAAGGTCTATCACAAGGAAAAGCAAGCCTCTGACCACATGCTATTAGTGATGGATACTGAACCATATATACAGCCAATTAAAAAAAGACTTATATTTGACAAAAGGTGGACTCAAAAGGAAGGGATTCTAGAAATGATAGAAGAAAGCTGGCAGCACCTACAAGAAGTCTCGACAATGTACCAAGTGTGCGCACAAATTAACCAATGCCAAAGAGATCTAAAACAATGGAGTCAGCATAATAACCAGAATTCAGCAAAGCAAATCAAGCAAATTAAGGACAAGATGGAACAAATGAGTAAAGAAGGCGGTTCAAGGGATTAGATGATTTGGGAGAGGATGAAAAGGGATTTGAATGCAGCATACAGGGAGGAAGAAAAATATTGGCAGCAAAAGTCTAGAGTACAATGGCTCAAGAAAGGGGACAAGAATACAAAATTCTTCCATACAAGCACCATACAAAGAAGGCAAGCCAATGGAATATATATAGATTAGTGAATGAACAAGGGGTTGCGATGGAAAAGCCAGAGGAAATTCAGAGGGAAATCACAGATTACTTTGAGAAGCTATTTTCCTCCAACAACTCCCAGAGAGGGCAGGAAGGCTTGGAAGGAATCCCACTTACAATCACACAATTCATGAACCAGAATCTGCTCAAACCTGTGGAGGATGAAAATATTAAAGCCGCATTGTTCCACATAAATCCAAACAAAGCTCCGCGTCCAGATGGTATGGCTCTCTCTTCTTTCAGAAATTCTGGAATGTGGTAGGAAAGGATATTTGCATAGTAGTTAAAGATTTTTTTCAAAGATGTAGAATGCTTAGACAACTAAATCACACACTTATTACTTTAGTTCCAAAAGTGCAAAATCCTACTTCTATATCTCAATATAGGCCAATTAATCTTTGCAATGTGGTGTACAAAATCATATAAAAAATTTTGGCTGAAAGACTTAAGGAATGCCTACATAAATGCCTTACCAATAACCAATCTACTTTTGTCCCTGGTAGACAAATTTATGATAATGTTGTTGTTGCACATGAATGCTTTTATACACTTCATTCAATGAGAAAAGGGAAGAAAGGCTATATGGCATTAAAAATTGACATGGCTAAAGCGTATGATCGGGTGGAATGGGATTTTTTTAAAAAAAATAATGAGGAAAATGGGATTTGCAAGCATTTTCATAAATTGGATAATGCAATGTGTGAGCACAGCTTCTGTCTGTAAACATAAATGGAGAAAAGTGTGGTTACTTCAAAACCTCAAGAGGGCTTTGACAAGGCGATCCTCCATCATCATACCTTTTCTTAATTGTATCCAAGGCCTCTCAAATATGATTAAACAAGCAACTTTAAGGGGGGACTACAATGGAATGAGAGTGAGTAAAAATGGACCAATGATCACACACTTATTTTTTGCGGATGATTCATTACTTTTCTGTGAAGCTAACTCGGAACAAGTACACAAAGTAAAAGATCTCCTTGATAGATACAGTCAACATTCGGGAAAAAGATTATATGGATAAGTCGGCTGTCTTCTTTAGTAGCAATGTACCTGCTAATGTTAAATTCAGAATTTGCAATGCCTTTGAGGGAGTGAAAGAACAGCACAAAGCCAAATATCTGGGACTACCGATGCACATTGGGAGATCAAAGAGAGAAGTCTTCAACTATGTTGTGGAAAAGGTGACACAAAGAATCCAAAGCTGGAAGACTCGCTTTCTCAGCCAAGCAGGTAAGGAAGTTTCAATAAAATCTGTTCTTAATGCTTTGCCAATTTATATTATGGGATGTTTTAAGCTTCTTGTGGCAGTATGCAAAAAAATTAGTAGCATTACAGCTAAATTCTGGTGGGGTAACAATGTGGAAGAAAAGAAAAAAGTTCATTGAAGAGCTTGGAGACACCTCACCGAACCAAAGTGCAATGGAGGGCTTGGATTCCTTGATATACAACGCTTCAATGACACATTAATGGCAAAGCAGCTGTGGAGAGTAGTCACTCAACCTCAACTTCTCATGAGTAAAGTACTCAAAGCAAAATATTTTCCTAAGGGCGGCTTGATGAAGGTGGAACCGAAGAGGAACAGTTCTTGGTTGTGGAAAGGCTGGATGGGGGTACGATATGTGCTAGAACAAGGTATGAGGTACAAGGTAGGAGATGGCAAATCGATATGGGTCTAGGATTCTCCATGGATTCTGGACAACAAAGGATTCAAGCCAAAGGAAAATAACCCCAACATGAACCAAGTTATGTGGGTCAATGAACTTATGATGAAGGAAAGCCAAGGATGGAACAAGGAGTTAATCTCACAGCTGTTTGAAAAGCAAGAAGTAGTTGCAATTATGCGATTAAAGATTGGTCCAACAGGAAGCCAAGACCAGCTAATATGGCAGTTCAGTTCTACGGGAAGCTACATAGTAAAATCTGCATATCAACAACTTTAACAGGGACAGCAACTATGGCAGAACCAAGCAACTTCTAGCTCCAATGAAAGCTCAAGGAAAGCAATGTGGAATTTCAGCTGGAAACTTGGTATCAAAGCCAAACTAAAACATTTCATTTGGCGGTGTTGTCATGACATCTTGCCCACAAAGAAGGCACTGCAAAGGAGGAAGATGACGATAAACACAATCTGTGAAATGTGTGGGGAAGCCGAAAAAAGCTTAGAACATGTGTTGTTTAATTGCTCTAGAGCAAAAACAGTTTGGCGACCTGCCCCGGTACAATGGCATGCTATTGAAGAAGAAGTTTAGAGTTTTGAAAGATGGTGCCAACTGCTAGGCAGCAGCACAAAGACTCACTTAGGACAGGAAAGAAGCCAACTCACTGTGTACTTGCTATGGATGCTATGGAAATCAAGAAACTTATGGATTTTCACAGGCGAATGGATGATTGAAAGGACTGTGGTAGAAGTTGCTATGGAAGAATGGCTAGAATTCAATAAAATAAGCACATTTGCAGGAAATATATAACTAGGACTGTGTAGGATTTTCGGTCAGTGGTTACATAAGAGAGAGAGGAGCATGTAGTTAGAAAATTGAGTGGATAGGATAACCTTTCTCAACTAGGGAGGTTATTAAATCCACTAGTATGTCCCATAGACTTTTTGGAACAAGCTGGATATCAGTAGTGTAAGAGGATGAGGAAATGTTGAGCTTAGGCCAACCTTTAGTGCCAAAGAGGGTTCAGAACATTAGGAACCATTGTTGTTTCTTCACTTTGTTTCAACAAAGTTAATATAAAGAATGTTTTCTGAAAAAAAAAAAAAACTAACACTTGTCTTTTACATTTGATAATAATTAGAGGAAATGAGATGCAGGATAGCAAAATTCTTAGGCCAATGTATTTTAGATTCTAAATCCATTTCCAAAAACCCATTGGGCAACAAAGTTGCGCAAGCAAGTGCCAGAAATAACAGAAATGCTTACAATCAATGAGAGAAATGCATATAAATGAAAGAAATAAAAAACAACAACAACTCTCTAGAATGAACATTTGCAGTCTTCATAACTTCTACTATATCACGAATACTCCATGAATATATTTTTCTGAACCGAAATATGCTGTAAAGAAATTCAAACTCAACAACCCATCTAATCCAACTACAAATCAAGTGCAATTACCACGCACTGATAAATTCTGATCAGTTTAATGGCAAAATCCACAGAGAACATTACAATATTAACCATGACAATTGGTTCAGCCTACCAACAAAAAATAAAACAAAATCTCACTTTCTAATTCTATAACCATTTAAGTAAAGGATAATAATTTGGGGAAAAAAAAGGAAGTTTATCACCTCTCATCTTGTGATCTTCATGAAAATTGTAGTCCTTTGTTCCCCAGCCAAGCTCACATTTCTAGCATCCAGAAACTGGGATTTTCTAAATAGTCTAACAATTTCCCTCACTTCATCATCTCCACACTCCTCAACAGCCACCACACAAACTCCCCCGACCTTCACGGTCCTCTCCATCTCCTCAACATACCGTGTAGGGAACAGAGCCCAATCAAGGTACCCACTAAACCCGAATCAAACACGTCATTAAAAAAGGGCAAATTGTGGGGATCAGCACTGCTCACCAGTGGAGTGAATCCACCAACTCCACCCCAATGACATCAGCAACCCCCATTTTCCTCAAGGCCATAACAACCTGGCCCGGCCCAGCGGAAACAATCAAGGCCCTAGAGTGGTTGAAATGGTGACTTCGGGCTTGGGTTTCGAGGGTGGAAAAGAGGGCCTTATAAGACTCGACAGTATGAAGTATGAACCCATGTCTTGGAACTCTAGAGGCACTTGTTCTTCTTCTCTAAGGAGGTGAACACTCGGTGGGTGTGGTCGCAGGTCGACGTTGGAAAGGATGTCTGGTGGGCTCGTTTGGAGGTGGGATAGGGATGAGGTGTTGTGGGGTCCACGCAGGTGGAAGGGGTTTGGAGGATGAGAATGAGGAAAACGAAGGTGGCTATAGCAATTGAAGCGTACGAGACTTTGTTCAGGAACACCTGTATATGTCTGTCCATTGTTTTGGCGATGGATTGATCCACGGGGCAATGATGAAAGAGAAAAGGAAGGAGGTTGACAATGGAATTAAGGTTCCCCGCGACGTCGTTTTGTTGGTGCACAGCTGGAAGAGCTGTGATGAGGGGCTCAACTATTTCAAAATTTTTGTTGCCTTTCCTTTATTTTGTGTAGTCATTTTTTTTAAAAAAAAAATTCTAGTAAAAAAAATGCTCTTTTGTTTTTTGGAATTTTAGAAAACTAGCATTGCTAGGAATTAGGATGCATTGCAGATTTGTTTTTTTGGAATGGTAAGAAAAACAAAACAAAAAGAAATTAAGGTACCTATGATTAGTTATTTTAAAACAAATTTTTTATTTTTTAAAATATATTTAATTTCTAGTATATCTCTTATTTTATAATTATTATTTTAAAAAAACATATTTTAAAATATAATCTATACACAGATATCTAGGTCAAAGGGATAAAATTAACTTGGTCTATGACATTTTAGAGTTGACCCTCAATTTTATAATATCCATTTAGTGCATGCTCTTTCTAAAGATTTGTATGGCTATTTAAAATTTGTAGATGAATTCCTTTTGTCTATGGAAATATACACATTTTTATCCAAATTATGGATAACTTGTTCTCTTGCTTAGATGATTTGCCCTGACTTTGGTTCAATTCGCTTATTTTATGAGGAATGTGGCATGTGCCCACAATTCTTAATAACTATAACCTATTTATCATGTTACATAAAAAAATGATACTAAAAGAATATCGCACGAAGTAACAGTATGTCAATGGATAAAATGTATCACCATGTTGTTTGTTTTTGATGTAATTGTCCAAACCAAACCTTGATTAGAATTGGCTAACAATACTGTAAGAGCAAGAGTTCAGATTAGTTGCAACAACAATTTTATTAGAAAACCAAAATAAAATACATTGCATGAAATCTGAAACACACCAATGGAGGATTACATGATCACAGTTCAATCACGTACATTCCCCCTTGTAGTAGTAAGTACCAAATATTATTCAGCAAATACAAATATCCTGGATTCATACACAGGGAATCACCAATAATAGACAGAAAAGCAAGCCAAACCTTGAAGAAAAAGGATACAGAGAGCTTCAATCCTTGAATGCAGGTCTCATGAACATGTTGTTTAGCTAGATTCAATCGTCTTGGTAGAAAGCATCTTCTGAATGACATCTTTGTTGTCGTCCTGCTTGTACCAGAATCCCATGGATGTAACATCAAAAGGGAAATCCCTCAGAGAACTGCATTGACTAATTTCCAGGTATCTGATTTCAGGCATCGCCTTTTGCACCTCATCCCAAGACAACTCCAGCACTTGGCAAAACTTCAAACACAACCCTTTGACATCCCATTTACATACTTCATCAGTTGATTCACATTCTGCATCACCCAAGAAGTCTTTGCTCATATTTTTCACCCTCGAGTGTTCCATGCAAAGATACTGCAGTTTTTTGAGTGATCTGGGCTTTATCCATCCTGGCATAGTTTCTCCCAAATAATGCTTGAGATACAACTCTTCAATGGAAGGAGGAGGTGATAACTTATCCAACTTCGTTAAGATGTCATTATTATCTTGTGAGTTTTCACAGTCACCTGCATTGATGGATAACAACTTTAACTTCTCTAGTTTTTCCAACACCGGCAATTCCGAACTCTGTATTCTACTTTCTTTTGTTATATCTATTTGTAAGATGCGAAGTTCAGTCAGATTCTCCAGCTCACCGAGACAGGAACCTGCTGAATTGCCTGAACCAGCTATTTTAAAACCATACAGTTCCTGAAGATGAGAGAGTTGCGAGAATCCTTGCGGTAAGCTCTTAAGCAGTGGACAATTGCCAACATCCAAGAAAATTAGTCTTGGAAGTTTTACTATTGATTTTGGCAACTTCGCTAGGTGCCGGCATTCTTGCAGGATCAGCACTTGGAGGCCCCACAATTTGACAATTGAACTAGGCACTTCACTCAAGTTTGCCACTTCTCGGAGGTTTAAGTAAGCTAGACGTTTGAGGGAAGTGATCCATTCCCAAAGGTCTTTCAGATTAATGATGCCCCTGTCCAGCTTTACCTTAGAAAGGTCTAGTACCCTGAGAGAATGGACTTTGGCCAACTCAATATCTCTTTTGAAACCGATACGATCTGGTGCAATTACAAGTAATGCCCTTAACTTGGAATTTCCTCGCAGGTTCTGCAATTTGGTGTCACTTGTAACTCCCAAGCGACGAGAACTACTATTGGTTATTTGCCTCCAATCTTCATCAAAACTGCTGAATTCCTCATTTCTTGCAATTTTAATTGTCAAATCTCGAACCATATCATGCACCTTGCAGGTATAAGCACTCCCATCAAAATTTCTTCGTTGAGCTACATCAACCAGGCACCTACTGATCAGCTCTGACAAACAATTGAAAGCTAATTCTGAGGCAGTTTCTTCAGTCTTACTACGGACAAAACCTTCACCTGCCCACCAGTGAATCAGTTGGTCAACGTCAATTTCATGATCCTCTGGATAGATTGAGAAGCACACCAGGCATGGCTTCAAGCGAGCAGGAAGCTCATCATAGCTTAGCTGCAGAGATGCAATGATAGACGCAGTACCATCTGAATGATTGCTGTCCTCAGTTAACTTTGCATGGAAGTTCTCACTAATCCTTTTCCACTCAATGACAGTCTTTTTGTCCTTTGAGGATAGCAAACCTCCAATGGTCTTGATTGCCAGGGGAAGGCCCCCACATTTTTTAGCAATCGCTTTTCCAACATCTTCTAATGATTTTTGTTCACCATTAGGAGAAATCCGTGCCACTTTGCAAAACAATTCCCAACTCTCATCTTCATTAAGTAGCCTGGGTTGATGAACTCTTTCTTCTTCAACTCCCATTTTTATGACTACACTCTTGATTCTTGAAGTGATTATAATGCAATTCTTGTTCTCGTCTGGCTTGGGCATACCTTTGGAGAGCTGGCCCCACCACCCATCATCAATGCTCCAAACATCATCCAAGACTATAAGGTAAGTTTTATCTGAGAGTGATTCACTGATTTTAGTCTGCATAACGCTCTCACTTGGTACAAAGTCTTTCTCTCCGAGTTGGCCCAACATGCTTTCCATGATTTTAACCACATTGACAGGTTGAGATACTGAAACCCAAATTTTCTTCTGATAGCGTTTTGTTAGAATTGGATCGTTGTAGATCTTTTGGGCAAGAGTGGTTTTGCCCAACCCGCCCATGCCGACAATGGCAACATGAAGTAATGGCTCACTCTGTTTAACAATCCAGTCCTTTATTATTTCAGCATCTTCTCCTATGCCAACTATTTCAGATCGGTTAAAAACCGGTGAACTCCAACGATTTCCTCTAGGGCTGTTGTCACCACCCATCTGCGCTGTAATTGGGCCAAAATAGGAACTCAAGTTTTCTTTCATTCTTCGAATTTCGCTATTGATTTGTGCCAGATTCTTTCCTGTTTCTAGGCGAAAGCACATCTCTGAAAGAGAAAGGAAGCAAGACCCTCCCTTCTTCTTCTGATAATATTCTCGAATCTGGCAGTCAGTAACCAAATCATCTGCCTGGTAAATGAGTTCTTGTAGAGCAGCTATGGTTGTGTTGACTGTTTCTTGATTGTCTTTCTTCTTACTTGCATCAGCAACGAATGCTTGCATGAATGTCATTTGTTTCTCCAACTCTCTGAATTTATTTGGAAATTGAGCAGCATATTGTCCTTGTTCTTGGATTGCAGCAGCCACATATTTGACAAGTTCTTGAGCTAATGCTCCTACTAGCGCACCTTGCATCATTTTGCCTGAGGAAATAGTTGAACATTTTTAGTAAATGATAACCAGGCCTACTTCTGATTCTAAAAACAATGCAGAAAGCTTTCACTATATGCCCAGTGGTAATCATAGTATAAGATATAACATACAAATCCAAATATAGATTAGAACATATTATGCATCCTCTCTATCCTAATAAAGGAAGGTATAGTTGGGAGAATAATCTTGTATTTTTTTAATTTAATTTTTTTGGATGCTTTTACCTCATATTGACTCCCTTTAATTTGTCCAATCAATCATTTTATTTAACCTTCTCACTTCTTTATTTTCTTTGTTTATATATATATATATTTGGTTGATAGACTTATTACTAAGTAATTCATTCACATTGTAAATAGAGGGCTAATATGTAATCTAATAGGTATTATAACTGGCCAAATTTATAAACCTTAATGTACTTAGCCAACAAGAACCTCCGTTTAACTACTTTAATCATTTTAAAGCCAATATGATGTTGAGAAAAATTATAAGGTAAATAGCTCGTAGAAAAGATAAAGAAAATAGTTGTAGAAAAATAAACTAAAACAGCTCGTAAATTTTGCAAAATATTATTTTTCCAATAAACCAAACAAAATAAACTGTTTGAGTTGTGTAGAATATATTTTCAGTAAAAACAAATAAACAGGTTGAGTGGTGCAGAATTTCTGCGCTATTTAAAGAATTACTAGTGCAGGATTTCCATGCAAGGCATAGGATGTCCATAATTTTGTTGATAATTTGTTAAATAAATATTGCTAAAAGTTTAAGAAAAAAATATAAAAAAATGTTAAAGAGAAATTCTCAAGCAATTAAAATTAATAAAAGTATGAAATAATATTTATTAAATAAAAGTATGTGAATTCATAGACTGTGGTAAGAAAAGTATTTTAAAATAAAATTACTTAATAATGATTATAATTTAATAAAATAGTATAAAATATAAAACACTAAATCATAAGTTCTTTGCATATAAATCATAAAACTAATTGTAGTTTTGACTTTTATCATAATTCTATATTATATATTTCACTACAATCTTTTCAAATTATATATATATAAAGTGAATGATTAATCCCTAGAAATATAAAAAATCAAGCAAATAAAAAATTATAAAACAAAAGACTAAAACACTTATAAATAAATGTGAAATGATCCTAGAAAAGTACAATTTACATTGTGACCCAAAAATCAAAACATAAAAAGACATGTCAAATTAGAGGGCAAAAAGTAGATAAGGTCATAAAAAAAAAAGAAAAAGAGTAAAACAGAAAGAGTAAAAAAAGAGTAGACAATAATATTTTAATTAAGGATATAAATATTGCTGCCCAAAATTCTTCGATAATTACTATAAAAAGAGTAAAATAATTAATTAATTTTGAAAAAAACGTACTAATGAAAATTAAATTATTGAAATGAATAAGAATTTTAATCATATTCAAATTTCTAAAAATTGATAAGATTTAGAACTTTAATTATATTCTAATATTAAATATTGATATTAATATTAATATTACAGTAATATTTATAATAATTATATTGAAACTGGCTGACAAACTTTTTCCTTTTATCTAACAATAATTTATGGGTAAATAGAAATATCCTTAAATTAAACAAACTTTCCTCGTATCAAGGGAGAAGGAACAACAAAGTGGTCAACATAGGCTTGGTTTGTTAAAAGACGAAGTCCCATAGTAATAAAAACAAAAGATCAAAATAAAGTCAGAAAAATGGAAGAAGGCTTGGTTTTGAAAAAGGTCAAAGAGCAAGTCCAAGGTAATAAAAATAAAACACCAAAATAAAGTCAGAAAAATAGAATTATTTTGGTCGGTCTAAAAATAAGTAAAATTGAGCTAGCCGGTATTTAGCTCACGCACAAGGGGACAAATCCACGAAAGGTCAAAAAAATGGAATTATCCACAAAACTTGGTAGGTGGTCAACATAGGCTTGGTTTGGTAAAGGTAAAACATCAAATCCAAGGTAATAAAAATAAAAGACCAAAATAAAACCAAAAAAATGGACATAAGCTTCGTTTGGTAAAGGTAAAAGACCAAATCTAAAGTAATAAAAATAAAAGACCAAAATAAAGTTTAAAAAATGAAATTATTTTGATAGGCCCAAAAACAAGTAAAATTGAGTTAGTCAAATATACAATTGTAAGTTTCACTTATTTCTTGTTGATAAACATAATGTTCTTTTAAACTAAACACAGAGCAGAGCTATTACATGGAATCTTTGAGTTGTGTGACATTTAATGTTGGTAAAGTAGTATCCACAAATCCTTACAGGCTCCATACTAAGAGATGATGATCAAAATTGGAGCATACCAAGTGCAACTACTCCTGCTCTCGGGGGAGGTTAGAGTCTAATTAGGCCATAATTTAACGAAAATATGCTCCTACCTCACTTCAGGTATAGATGCCACAAAGTTATCACTATATTATATTCCTTAATTATACATGATAGGAGGTTTGAGAGGTCCAGACAGCATTATCAGACCATGAAACCTCATCCTGAACCTTCCATCTACTTTCTGTTGGGGATTTTTTCTTTTTTAAAGGGGGGGTTGGTTTCATTGGTAGACTTTGCATGGAGAAAGTCCTTTTGTTTTTGTTTTCTCCCCGGTAGTACTAAATTCTTTTTCATCAAATATAATCCGGGACAAAAGAAAGATCTTGTTTTTTTTTCAACAATTTTGGATTTCATAGACCTCTTGGTAGGATTCGAACCCAGATGAAGTTCTGACCATCCAGAGAAAAAAAACCGAAAAAATCGTCATCCATGTTCAAAGAAAATTGTAGGCTCTCAGTTTCAGCTTATGAATATCAAAATCACAGTAGTTTACTAATCAAGGTAAAGCTGTTACCAGACTAGGAGTTTAATCCCAAGGAACAAGGGGCGGCTTCGTTGATAGCAATTCAGGCTGCAGACAAGCTCTAGCAAGGGCAAATCACATGTCTGGTGGATGCTTGAAGCTCAGCAACTGAAATCTTCACTTGTGATCATGGTGGAAAACAGGTAAGACCTTCAAAACAGGACTTAATCATACTCAAAATATTACCAGCATATTTCCATTTTTTTTTCCACGACCAGAGAATGAAATCAAAAAGGAGACTTGAATGATTGTGCCGTATAAAGATGACAAACTATCAGACTAGATCAGCAGAACCAGTAAAAACTATGAGAACAGAAAAAACACACCTCTGAGTAATGATTAATTTTTGGAAGGAATTATCTGCTGTTTTACCCAATGGGATACTCTAGTGGTGCTCTATTTAACTGGATTCCTAGCTTTGAAATAAAGCAGACTGAGTGATGGGAGAATTTTTTATTTATTTATTTTTTTTTTTTGGGTTTGAGCCTATGTATGCAAGACTGTCAAGCTAAAACAATGTAATTGAAGCTTTATAATGCTCAAGTCTTAGCGAAGATATTCTGGTTTGGTTGTTAGGTTCTCTATATTGATCGTATTCTTCACTCAGGGCAAGTCAATGAAGGCTCAATTTGCTTTACTCGCTAAAAGATGTCTCTTTATCTTGCTTGGTTGCTTTACAGGTTGCTTTTCTATTCATCAAATTAAAGGCAAAAAGATGTCTCCCACTAATCCCTTCCTTTAGAAAGTGCCAGCCTTTCCTTGAATTTTTTACATTGGACTAAGAGGAGGACTAGCGCATTTCAGTCTGAACATTTTTGTCCAAAAGCAGAATTGAGGTAGTGCAATTATGACCTGACTATGTTAGAACTATTTTAGATACTGATAAACAGTAGCTTCAGTCGTTATAACTATTTTAGGAAAAAAGAGGTTTGCAATTATTATTTTTTACAATATTTTATACTATTATAGCTTTTTTTCTATATATAACATTCTATCACTTGAGGGTGAGGGTTTTTGATAATATCTTATACTATTATAATTTTATGTTTTTGCAATATTCTATCGCTCAAGAACAAGAAAAGGGGAGGCGGGATTTGAACACAGTCATCTTGTTTCAACAAAGAAAGGTGACCGTGAGATAAGTCTAGTGATTAGATTTGCAATTATTTATTCCCAATAGTGTCATACCATTATAAAATGTGACCAGAAAGAAAAGAAATTGAGTGTAATTTCACAATATGAATAAAAGTGTTTTATGTTAAAATAGAGAAACTACACTGATAACTACTAAATGGTATAGATGATTTGGCTCCTGAGAGGATTATACCAGAAGGAAAACAAATATTGGTATGTACTTGTTGGGATGTTTGCAATTATGAAACTATGGAAAACTTCTCTTTAATAATCTTCTTTTTTTCTGAAATCAAATCTCACTTTTTTTAGTTTTTGTCTTTTAAATTGGTATTTTCTTTTGGCCTTAAGTGAATGAATGTTTGTACAGTTAAAACTTGGAGGGATATCTTTGAGAAATGCTCACCTCACTTCATACAACCACAGCAACGGACAGCTAGGATGGCCATTTTTTAGGTGACAGAATATAAAGACATTCGGGGCTTTTAGGCCACCCACAGCAGCCCTAAAAAAGGCCTGCTTAAGATCATGCCATATCAGCGCCACATCAGCTTTGAACGGTCTCTACTATTCAGACAACCATCATAAAAAAAAGTGCCCACGCTCATGAACGGCCTTTACTATTCACGCAACAAATTTCTCTCTTCTCTACCTTCTTTTACACCATTTATTTAATATATTTAATACTTCTTATTTAAATTAATAATTCTAAAATATTATTTATTTTTCATTTATAAAATTCAATATATATTAATAATACAACTTATAATTTTAATTCGTTAATACAATTAATACTTAAACAATTAATGAAAAATAATTTTCATTACATTGAAATTAAATTTTAATAATACATTTAAAATATGAAAATCAATACTCTCAATTAAATATGAAATACTTAAAACAATTAATAGAAAATAAATTTACATTATATTAAAATTGAAATTTAATAATATACTTGAAATATTCGAATAAATACGATAAATTAAATATTAAATTTTTATTATCGTGAGTAATTTTTTTTAATAATAGCTGTGTAAATTTTTTTGATTAATGAAAAATATTTTCTTATTACATTAAAATTAAAATTTAATAATACACATAAAACATTAAAATAAATACTTCTAATTAAACATAAAATACTTAAAAATTAAACATTCAACACTAAAACATAATCAACATAACTTAAATTAATACACTTTAAACATAACTTAAATTAATACACTTTAAACATAAAACAAGGATCAAACATCCCAATCAGAAAGACTTAGATCATCCAAGCTAAACAATGAAAACATATCGGTAGATAACAACGATCCATGATTGTCAATTATCGGTAGATAACATCCAGAATTCATCATCCCCATTGACACCAAGTGAAATTGTTCGTTAGAATATATCCCATTTGTCCATCGCAGAATATCTTCGTTCTTTGGATGTTCAGGGGCAGAGTTTTCTTGAATCTTTGCCATAATCTTTTTCCTCTTTGAAAGAAAAACCTTCAAGATGGCAATAGCGGTGGACTTAGACTTAGTGCGAGTCTTCCTAATGAGTTTAGACATGAAACTTGATCTTGTCTTTGAAGAACCCATTGGAAGAGAAGAGAGATTTTTGGGGAGAAAAAGAGAGAATTTTTAGAGACTTTGGGATATGATGCAAAAACAATGAAAACTATATGGTTTATATAGACATTTTCATATTCGTACTAATTTTTTTGATAATGGAGCATGATTTGACAATACATGAATTATTTGTACTGATTTTTTTGATTATGGAGCATGATTTGACAACACATGAATTATTTGTACCGATTTTTTTGATTATGGAGATTGATATGACCACACATGAATTATTTGTGCCATTTTTTTTGATAATGGAGTATGATTTGAAAACACACTTATAATTTGTACCGATTTCTTGATAATTGAGCATTGATGTTGAAAACACATGAATTATTTGTACCGATTTCTCGAAAATTGATCATAATGTTGACATTGCATGAATTATTTGTATCGATTTCTTGAAAATCGAGCATGATTTTTAATTTGAACTCAAATTTTACTATATTTAATAATTAACATAATAAAAAATAAATTGTTTCTTTAATTCTTATATAAAATTCAAAATTATAAATTTAGCCTTATTTATCAATTAATTACAAAAAATTCTTTTTCATTTAGACAAACCTCATTATTTCTTTAATTTTGTAATTATTTATGTTGTTTAACTATGAATACATATAATTTTAATAATCACATTCAATAATTTTATACAATATTATAGTCAAATTAATTGTTTTAAAATTTTTGTAATTATTAAATATGTATAAATAATTTTACATAATATTAAAATAAAAATTTAATATTATTAGACTTAAACTTAAAATTAATAGAAATATTAATAATTTTATATTAAAATTTATAAAATATTAATAAGTATATTATAATTTTTAATTATATTATATTTAAGAAAATCATATATTACACCAAAAATAGTCAAAGTGCATGTCATTTTGTGGAGAAAAATATTTTCTACATGTTGGTAATTTTTTTTAAAAAAAAAAAAAAAAAAGAGGCCAAAAGGGGGTTGCAAACCAGAGGGAGGTTTGCAACCCCCCTTTGACGTGTGGGCGCGCGTCACGTTAGTTGGCTGACAGGCGCCTGTCAGCCAATTTTTTTTTAAAAAAATTATTCTTGGCCAAACGACGTCGTTTGGCCTCATTTAGAGGCCAAACAACGTCGTTTGGCAATTGAAATTTGCACAAAAAAAAACGGCCACGGTTGTGGCTGTTTTTTACGGGACGAACGGTCAGAAGACCGTTCGTCCCAGAACAATCACCACATCAGCAATTTTTGCTAATGTGGTGGTTGTTCTGACGACCGACCCAAAGCGGGTGGTGTGCATCTCTTAGGACATGCAATGACCCAGCGTGCCATGGCGCACTCGCCACATCAGCTCTCTCCAGTAATTCTCTCTCCTTCACCATATTCCAAACTATTATCAAATTCCTTTTATATTAATAATGCAACTTATTCATTAAATTAAAATTATCATACATTAAATACTAAAAAATATTTAATCAAAAAATTTTCATTACATTAAAATTAAAATTTACTAATACACTAAAAACATGAAAATAAATACGATAAATTAAATATGAAATACTTAAAAAAAAACGTGCGTAATTAAAATTAAAATTTAATAATGTTCATTAGACTAAAATTAAAATTGTGTTATATACTTACTTAAACCATTCGAATAAATACAATGAATTAAACATAAAATTTTTAATAACGTGAATAATTTTAATAATTGTGCTATGTGAATAGTAAAGGCCAGACCTATATTAATTTTTTTCATATTAATAATACAACTTATAATGTTATTTATCATACATTAAATACTTAAAAACAATTAATAGAAAATTTTTCATTATATTAAAATTAAAATTTAATAATAGACTTAAAACATAAAAATAAATACGATAAATTAAATATGAAATACTTAAAACAATTAATAGAAAATAAAATTTTCATTACACAAAAATTAAAATAAAAAATATATTCTAAATTAATAAAAATTGTAATAAAATTTTAATAATAAATTTAATAAATAAAAATAAATACTCTAAATCAAATATGTAATGTTTATTACAATTAATGAAAAATAAAAATATCAGATTTAACTCCAAAAATAGTCAAAGTGCATGTCAATTTGTAGAGAAAAATATTTCCTATTAATTGGTGATTTTATTTTTGAAAAAAAAATAGGAGAAATGGCTGTTGCAAATCATTGGCTGATTTGCAACAGCCATCAATCATGTGGCATGCGTCAACGCATCGTAACAGCGATTGCAAGGAATGGCCAACGACGCCGTTTCGCGTCCTGGCGTCTTTTTGACACCAAAACAAAAAAAATAAAATAAAAGAGGAGCATGGCTTGGCCATGCTCCGGTTTTTCCGGACGGCCAAATGCAAGAAGCAGGAGAAGCGGAAGGCCATGCTAGATCAGCACATTGCTGATCTGGCATGGCCTAGGCCACCCACGGCAAGCCCCAAAAGGGGCTGCGGTGGGTGCCCTTAATCTTAATGTAGATAGGACAAAGCACAAAGAAAAGACAGGAATCACAAACAACTAGGAAAAGCACATAGACTAGGAAAAAAAAATGAAAATTTTGGTACTGTGAACCTACACTAGCAGCATGCAGAGGGAAAAGTTCTATCCTCATACAGGACCAGAAAAGCAAGCATTAACTCTTAGGGGCGGCCTGGTTGGAAGGGAAACGGGAAATGTAATAAAAATAATAGTAATAAAAAATGATAGTGGAGTCAATCATTATAATTTTCCTGGTTAGCTTGTGTTGGGGAATGAAAATGATTACTAATAATGGTAGTTGGTTTGTGTTGGGAAATGAAAATGATTGTAAATTAATTGTAATAATTAGTATTAATTAATTAATTATTATTAGTTAATTATTTATTATAATAGTAAATTAATTAATTATTAATAAAAATATTATTAATTAAATTAATCTTAAATAATTAATTAATATTAATTGTAATAACTAATATGAATTAATTAGTATTAGTTAATTAATATTAATTAGTATTAGTTAATTAATTAATTAGTAATAATTAGTAATTAATTAATATTATCAATTAATTATTTATAAATTAATTATAAATTAATTATAATAATTACTATTAATAAAATGAGATTAAAAATATTATTAATTAATTAATTAATAATATTAAGCAAATGATTAATTATAAGTAAATAAATAATTAATTAAATTAATCTTGATTAATTAATTTATTATTACTTAATAATAATAAATTAATTAATATTAATTAATTAATTAGTTTTAATTATTTATTTATTTAATTAAAAAATTTATTAGCATTCCCTAGTTTCATACCCCCCAAATATTGGGGGGTATGAGGATTACCCCATATGGGGTAATCAAAAGTGGACTCAAGTGCGCCCTTTCATTCCTCCCTTGCCAAATAAGAGAAATACTATCAAACTCATTTCCCCCTCAATCAAACCCTCCTGCCAGCAGGCCCTTAGTGTCTATCCAAAACCCTCTAAGATATCAGATATGAATAACTTCAGGTTCAGACCCTAGTCCTAAAGTCAAAACAAATGATATAACCAGCTGCATTTCAACCTTGAAATATGTGTTTTCTTCCTTTGGACCAAATTCCTTTAGCCATGAAGTCACAAGGAAATGAGACCAATGAAAAGCACTGGCTTATTTCCAAGTTCCAAGTATCTGATTTCAGGCATCACAGCAAGCAACTCTTAACATGATATATATGTGTTTTAGGCAACACTTTAAATGCACAGCCTTTTTACATCAGATGAATATCTTCCCCGCTCCAGAAATTTTGCTCATTGTCTTCTTATCTGAGTCCTCCATACTATGGTACTGCAGTTGTTGAAGGTGATTTGGTATTTATCCATCGTGGTGTAGTCTTGCTGCTATGATTTTTCAGATGCGACTCTTCAGTAGGAGGAGGAGGTGACAACTCGTCCAACTTCCCTAAGATGTCCACGTCTTCACAATAGCCTCCATTGATGGATAACACCCTTTGCTTCTCTAGGTGTGCCAACAGCTGCAATTCTTGATCCTGAATTGTTCTTTGCTCAGTAATGCCTATCAGTAAAACCTGAAGTTCTGTCAGGGACCCCGAACTTAGGAAGACTGAAGCCTGCAGTTGCGTTAGTTGGACCAGCTATTTTATATCCACAAAACACATGGAGATTAGAGAGCTTGACAATCTTTGCAGTAAACCGGCAAGTATAGGACAAGAGTCAACATTCAAGGCAGTTAATTTTGGCAGATATAAGATTGAATTGGGCAGCATTGAAAAGTTCATGCAACCTCCAAGAATCAAAACTTGGAGGCCCCATAATATTCCAATTGACTTCAGTTTTTTTTTTTCTTTTTCAAGTTAGCAACATTTTTTAATTATTTAATAAGCTAGATGTCTAACGGAAGTGATCCAAGGCCAGAGATCTTCCATGCAAATGATTGTACTCCACGCTGCTAAGGGGAAGGGTAAATTCCTTTGAATCATGACCAGTGCCATCCTGATGTATTTAGCATAAACAACAAATGTGTATGCATTTATATACGGAAGTTCACCGTATTAGTATCATTGTAGGGCACAACAAAAAGACATGAGCAGAGGACAACAATCTGGATTATATTTACAAAGTTGGCTGACTCATTTCTAAAAGTTCTTCACCAAGTGGTTGATTCTGATTCTTCCATGAATCAGAGTTTGTAGCTGCTGAGATAACTGGAATACTGCTGAAACTTTTCCGCCATGATTCAACAAGTATAGAAGAGTTTGTTCAAGGAACAGAATGATGGTGTGGCCCCTCGCTTTCATCTTTCATTTCCTCTTGACCTGGCATGGGTTTTCTTCATAACAAACTTGGTACGCAATTAATCCCACAAAACGTCAGAAACACCATCATCTCTACTTTTTCATCAATGAGTCGAAAGATAGGCGGCGCCTGCAGACAAAACAAGACAAACATTTATAAGTTATGTCAAACATACAGTACAAACATGAAAACTTTCACACGAGATTAATTAAGTGCAAGCAAATCCCACCGCACCTTCGGTGAGTTAGGCTTACTTGAGACTATTTTGACAACAGAATGAAGCTTTAAAGTAAAACTATGTACTGATTATATGTTACAACGAAGAAAAACCTATGCACTAATTATTTTTCTAGTCTAGATTTTGAGTGCGACGTCCTTTGCTAGTAGTAGCAAATAAGCCATTTTGTGTTGGGGACTAGAGATTGCTTTTTGAATGTGAGTACCCAAATTCCAAAACATAGCAAAGAACAAAATAAGTGTTCCCAATTCCATGCACCAGAATGCACAAGCTCGGCACAATTAGATCTTTGTTTATACTTTTATTTGTTTCTTCATCCTGCTTCACCACAAACATAATCACCTTTCTACAAGCAGAACTTGCCTGGGACATCCATTCAGGTGTTTCAAAATAAATTAGGAAAACTAAAAATGAGTTAATATCTGGAATAAAATGTTTTGCCAACCAAGGATATTTATTAGGATTTTAGATTATTTTATTTGGACAGAATCATGCCATAGCTTGAAAAAGAGATATCTCATTTGTTAGGAGAAGACAACCAAATTACCCCCTCCGTCCCAAAAACAAGAGTCCACTTTTAAACTAAATCCTTTAGGGTTTGTTTGAAGTGTGATGTATTTGGAAAAAATTGTATTGGAATGTATGAAAATTTGGTGGGTATTTTTTTAATAGAAAAAGTATTTTGAAGGGAAAAATAAGAGGGAAATTTTTTTAAAATTATGTGAGAGAAATTTCGTTGGGAAAATTTGAATTTTAAATTTTGAAATAAAAATGTGTTTAAATAATTTGTTTTTGTTTGAGAACTTACTTATTTGCAAATAAAAATTATTTTTCCAAACAGACTCTAAAATATGCATACTAATAATAATTGTGTATACTCACCATTAAAAAGCAAAGATAAAAATATAAAATTATACATTTAGTAATTATATTAAGTGTGTTGTATCTAATAACTAATAAAAAATTGTATCTAAATTAAACTAATTTTTTTTGGGACAGAGGGAGCACTTCGTTTAAAAATTACCAATGAATTGGCATCACCAACAAACACTTGCATTTTACATTTGATAATAATTAGAGGAAATGGATGCAGGATAGCAAAATTCTGAGTTTTTTCCTAAAAAAATATTTTTTTTCAAAAAGGAGGAAAATGGAAGAGTTTTCCCAGGAGGTGTTCCCATTTTGTAGTGGGCGCATTTACCAAATGCGCATTTTTTATTTGAACATATTTGCCAAATGCACCCAAGCAAGCCTGGAACAATCCAGCCCGGGCCCGGACGCATTTGCCAAATGCGCCCATGGAGTTGGGCGCATTTGGCAGAGAAAGGGTGCAAGCCAAATGTGCCCAAGTCATGGGCGCATTTTGTTTTCATTCAATTGAGGGAATCATAGTTGTTTTTTTTATAATTATATATTATAGTAATTGTAATTATTTTATAATAATAGTATTAGAATATTATAAAATAATTTTACAATTATTATGAAATGATTATTAACAATTATTGTTATATTATTAATATGAATAATATAATTTTTATTATTATATTTATTATAATAAATCTAACAATTGGACTTATTATAGTAAGAAATAATCATAAGAGCTAATAATTACACTAATAATAATAATAAGATCTAAGAATAATAGGAAAAAGTAATAATTATATTATTGCAATATTACAATAATTACATATACAATGATAATACATGTAAAAATAATATATAAGTATGAATAATATAATTTTTATTATTATATTTAGTTATGAAGAAGCGGTATATATATATAAGTATAAATTATTGTAATATTACAATAATTACAAATACATTATTATTGTAATTTTTTAGGGTTGAAGGTTTCGCGTTTAGTATTTACAATTTATTATTTAGAGTTTAGTGTTCGTAGAATATATATCTTTTACAATTATAATTGACTTGAATTTCCACTTAGAACACGAATTTATTATTAGGGCTCTTTTAAAGTCAAAGGAAAATCGAAATATAGCCACAACTGCCTGATTGAATTTACAAGTTTCTATTGACTATCTTGAAATTTTGTTTGAATTAATGGTTTCCGATTGACTATCTTGAAATTTTGTTTCCATCTTGACAACCGCCTGATTTTTTAGGATCTCATAAGAATTTTTTACATTTTTCTAAGAAAATTGACAACTTATTTACCAAAATACATTTCCACTAAATGTAATGTCAATTTTCGTCAATTTATTACACGAATCATGATGATCATCTTTCATATCGGGGATTATTAACAACAATGTTTTTCAAATTATTAATACATTTGTTCATTGATTTCAGCCAAAGAGAGAAACAAATTAATAATAGGAAACAAAACAGGAAATTGATTTCGGCTAGAGAGAGAGAAAGAAAAGGAAATAAAGAAAGTCAAAAAGAGGGCACTAGTCAACTGAAGAAAGAAGCCATTCTTGGAACAAAGGAAATTTGCAAGAGGGCAATATGAAACAAAGGAAATTTGCAAGCAGCCATTCTTGGAAGTCAACTGAAGAAAGAAGACAAATTGATTTCGACCAAAGGAAGGAAAAGAAGTCAAACTAAAAAGGATTATGGCAGCTGAATTCTAGAAGGGAAAAAATTCATTCGGGAAAGGAAAACAAAAGTGAATCCACATGTTCCTTCTTGGTAGAATTGTTAACTACACGAAATTGAACTAGCAGAGACCCATTCCTATTTGGTTTCTTGTTTCTGAATTAATGATTTACAAGGAGAAGGACATACGGGTAGTCTATAAATACTTGGCAGCCTTGTAGTAGTCCATCGTATCTTTTTCTTTTGCTTAAGCAGCCGTCTGCACATCTTCATCTTGTTTTCTTTCTTTGGTTTAGCTTAGGTGTTTGATTTTTTTCCCAGTTCTTCACGTCCCTTCTTGTTTTCCCTAGAAGACAAAATTACATTTGGGTTTGCTTCAAAAACAAAAAAGCCGCCTACTTTTTTTTTTGTCTTCTTGGAATTCACATGCCTTGTTTTTTTGTTCTTTTCTTTCTTTAGCTTTGTAGAAATTCTTAGAAAAATTTCAGCAGTCATTTATGCTACCATGAGTGGCTAAATTCTCTTTTCTAATTCAAGGAAATGATTGATTTCAATTGCAATCACTATGAGGTTTTTTTCTTAATTTATATTCTTGCTTTTATTCAAGTACTTGTTAATTCTTGATTTAATTCTTGTGAATAATTGATAATTAATTAATCTGACAAATTAATTCTTCATTATTTATTTTATTGCTATCCATGAATTCAATGATCTGTAATTGTCATGAATAAGTGGCCCAAGTAGAGACTAGGTTAAATATGTTTATGACTTGAAATATGCATGCTTAGCCAAAGGGAATTAACAGAACAAGATTAATTTACTGCAGCTATTTCGGTGTTTTAATCTTGGTTTAACTATTTTCATATATCTTAATGCTATCATTAAATTGATATGGAATGCTATCGTACCCAGTCAATTGATGGTAAGTCTTGATTTAGGGTGTTCGGCTCAGTCAATTATTTTAGGAAAGTAGAAGTTTATTATGGCTATCCTAATAAGTTTTAAGTTAAATGTTTGAATTTGCAAGATTATTTTTTGTGACCTATGATCAGTGATACAATTGAATGATATCAACCCTTGGATTGGAAACTCGGTTAATTTGGTAACTTTCGTTATTTCCATATTTTTCTGTTTTAATATTTATTTTTATTAATTTTTAGATTTCAGTAATTTAGTTAATCATTCAAAAATTCCCCTTGTTCTATTTATTTTTTTGTTCAAAATTTGGAATTATACTTCGGTTCCGTTGGGATTCGACCTGGTTCACTTCTGCTGCAAATTAATTTTACAATCACTTAAGGATCGGTGATTAATTTTGCGGGTTTCGACAAACCCGTCAAACTTCTACTATATCATGAATACTCCATGAATGTATTCTTCTGAACTGAAATATGCCGTAAAGAAACTCAAAGTCAAGAACCCATCTAATCCAACTGTAAATCCAAAGCAATTACCACGCACTGGTAAATTCTGATCAATTTAATGGCAAAATCTACAGAGAACATTACAATATTAACCATGACAATTCGATCGGCCTAACAACAAAAAATAAAACTAAATCGGGAAATTTACAAATATAACACTTCTGACCGTTGATTTTACAAAAATAACACCCTCCTTTTTTTGTTCTCTGTTATAGCACTTCCATCCGAAAAAAGACTACAACACCCCTCTAGCAGAAACACAGCACTTCACTCATCTTCTTCTTCTTTTTTCTCAAAACCCATTTGATCAATTCAACAAAATTTGTTCTCACACCCTATTGTTTGCACACCTCACTATTCGTACATCCTATTGGACTATCATCTCCAAGCAAGAAGGCCACAGTTGTAAAGAAGAAATCGCATAAATTTGATGTTAGTTGAAATTTGCAGTACTTGAACTGAGTTTGTGAATTTAAAGGAGCGAATGGTCGAGCTCTAGGTCAAATTTTAGGTCGAGCACAAGATTAGATCAATGTTGCTAGGCCAACTTTTAGGTCGAGCACTAAATTTGGTCGAGTTTTAGGTCGAATAAGTCAAATTTAGGTCGAGCTCAACCTAATGTTCAACCAAATTTAGGTCGAGTGAATTTTTTTTATAAAAACAAAAAAAAAAATCACTCGACCTAAATTTGGTCGAACATTAGGTCGAGTTCGACCTAAATTTCACCTATTCGACCTAAAACTCGACAAAATTTAGTGCTCGACCTAAAAGTTGACCTAGCACCATTGACTTAACCTTGTGCTCGACCTAAAACTTGACCTAGAGCTCGACCATTCGCTCCTTTAAATTCACAAACCTAGTTCAACTATTGCAAATTTCAACTAACATCAAATTTATGCGATGTTTTCTCTATGATTACGGCCTTCTTGTTTGGAGATGATAGTCCAATAAATGCGCAACGATAAAATGTGCAAACAATGGGAATGTGAACAAATTTGTTGAATTGATCAAATGGTTTGAAAAAAGAAGAAGGTGGAGTAAGTCTTTATGTTCTAGAAAGTGTTGTAGTCTTTTTTTCGAATGGGAATGCTATATCATAAAACAAAAAAATGAATGTATTATTTTTGTAAAGTCAACAGTCAAATGTGTTATATTTGTAAATTTCCCAACTAAATCCCACTTTCTAATTCTATAACCATATAAGTAAAAGATAAAAACTTGGGGAAAAAAAACAAAAAAAGTTTATCACCTCTCATTTTGTGATCTTCATGGAAATTGTAGTCCTTTGTTCCCCAACCAAGCTCACATTTCTAGCATCCAGAAACTGGGATTTTCTAAATAGTCTAACAATTTCCCTCACTTCATCATCTCCAAACTCCTCAACAGCCACCACACAAACTCCCTCGACCTTCACGGTCCTCTCCATCTCCTCAACTTACCGTGTCAGGAACAGAGCCCGATCAAGGTACCCACTAAACCCGAAATCAAACACGTCATCAAAAAAGGGCAAATTGTGGGGATCAGCACAGCTCACCTGCTGAGGTGAATCCGCCACCTCTACCCCAGTGACATCAGCGACCCCCATTTTCCTCAAGGCCATTATAGCCTGGCCCGGCCCGGAGGAAACGACCAAGGCCAGAGAGTAGTTGAAGAGATGACTTCGGGCCTGGGTTTGGAGGGTGGAAAGAAGGGCCTTATAAGACTCGACAGTGTGAACCCACGTCTTGGAACTCCAAAGGCGCTTGTTCTTCTTCTCTATGGAGGTGAACACTCGGTGGGTGTACTCGCAGGTCGACGAGGGAAAGGATGTCTGGTGGGCTCGTTTGGAGGTGGGATGGGATGAGGTGTTGTGGGATCCACGCAGGTGGAAGGGGTTTGAAGGATGAGAATGAGGAAACGAAGGTGGCTATGGCAATTGAAGGGTACAAGACTTTGTTCAGGAACACCTGTATGTGTCTATCCATTGTTTTCGCGATGGATTGATCCGCGGGGCAATGATGAAAGAGAAGGAAGGAGGTTGATGATGGAATTAAGGGTCCCCACGACGTCGTTTTGTTGGTGCACAGCTGGAAGAGCTGTGATGGGGTGCTCAAATATTTCGAAACTTTTGTTGCTTTTTTTATTTTGTGTAGTCTTTTTTTTTTTTAATTCTAGTAAGAAAAAATGCTCCTTTTTTTTTTTTGGAACTTTAGAAAACTGACATTGCTAGGAATTAGGATGTATTGGAGATTTGTTTTTTTTTGGAATGGTAAGAAAAACAAAACAAAAAGAAATTAAGGTACTTATGATTAGTTGTTTTAAAACACATTTTTCATTTGTTAAAGCATATTTAATTTCTAGTATATCTCTTATTTTATAATTATTATTTTAAAAAAAATCTTTTAAAATAGAATCCATACACAAATGCCTAGGTCAAAGGGATAAAATTAACTTGGTCTATGAAATTTTAGAATAAACCCTCAATTTTATGATATCCATTTCGTGCATGCTCTTTCTAAAGATTTGTATAGCTATTTAAAATTTGTAGATCAATTACTTTTGTCTATGGAAATATACACATTTTTATCCAAATTATGGATAACTTGTTCTCTTGCTTAGATGATTTGCCCTGACTTTGGTGCCATTCACTTATTTTATGAGGAATGTGGCATGTGCCCACAATTCTTAATAATTATAACCTATTTATCATGTTACATAAAAAAAAATAATACTAAAAGAATATCAAACGAATTAATAGTATATCAATGGATAAAATATATCACCATGTTGTTTGTTTTCGATGTAATTGTCCAAAACAAACCAAACCAAACCTTGATTAGAGTTGGCTCACAATACTGTAAGAGCAAGAGTTCAGATGAGTTGCAAAAACAATTTTCCTAGGAAACCACGATAAAATACATTGCATGAAATCTAAAACACACCAATGGAGGATTACATGATCATAGTTCAATCACGTGCATTCCCCCTAGTAGTAGTAAGTACCAAATATTATTCAGCAAATACAAATATCCCGGATTCATACACTGGAATTCACTAATAATAGACAAAAAAGCAAGCCAAACCTGCAAGAAAAAGGATACATAGAGCTTCAATCCTTGAATGCAAGTCTCATGAATATGTTGTTTAGCTAGATTCAATTGTCTTGGTAGAAAGCATCTTCCGAATGACATCTTTGTTGTCGTCCTGCTTGTACCAGAATCCCATGGATGTAACATTACAAGGGAAATCCCTCAGAGAATTGCACTGACTAACTTCCAGGTATCTGATTTCAGGCATCGCCGTTTGCACCTCATCCCATGACAACTGCAGCACTTGGCAAAACTTCAAACACAACCCTTTGACATCCCATTTACATACTTCATCAGTCGATGCATCACCCAAGAAGTCTTTGCTCATATTTTTCACCCTCAAGTGTTCCAAGCAAAGATACTGCAATTTTTTGAGTGATCTGGGCTCTATCCATCCTGGCATAGTTTCTCCCAAATAATGCTTGAGATAAAACTCTTCAATGGAAGGAGGAGGCGATAACTTACCCAACTTCGTTAAGATGTCATTATTATCTTGTGAGTTTTGACAGTCACCTGCATTGATGGATAACAGCTTTAACTTCTCTAGTTTTGCCAACACCAGCAATTCCGAATCCTGTATTCTACTTTCTTCTGTTATGTCTATTTGTAAGACGCGAAGTTCAGTCAGATTCTCCAGCTCACTGAGGCAGGAACCCGCTGAATTGCCTGAACCAGCTATTTTAAAACCATACAGTTCCTGGAGATGAGAGAGTTGCGAGAATCCTTGTGGTAAGCTCTTAAGCAGTGGACAATTGCCAACATCCAAGAAAATTAGTCTTGGAAGTTTTACTATTGATTTTGGCAACTTCGCTAGGTGCCGGCATTCTTGCAGGATCAGCACTTGGAGGCCCCACAATTTGACAATTGAACTAGGCACTTCACTCAACTTTGCCACTTCTCGGAGGTTTAAGTAAGCTAGACGTTTGAGGGAAGTGATCCATTCCCAAAGGTCTTTCAGATTAATACTGTCCAGCTTTACCTTAGAGAGGTCCAGTACCCTGAGAGAATGGACTTTGGCCAACTCAATATCTCTTCTAAAACCGATACGATCTGTTGCAGTTAGAAGTAATGCCCTTAACTTGGAATTTCCTCGTAGGTTCTGAAATTTGGTTTCACTTGTAACTCCTAAGCGACGAGAACTACTATTGGTTATTTGCCTCCCACCTCCATCAAAGCTGCAGAATTCCTCATTTCTTGCAATTTTAATTGTCAAATCTCGAACCATATCATGCACCTTGCAGGTATAAGCACTTCCATCAAAATTTCTTCGTTGAGCTACTTCAACCAGGCACCTACTGATCAGCTCTGACAAACAATTGAGAGCTAATTCTGTGGCAGTTTCTTCAGTCTCACTACGGACAAAACCTTCACCTGCCCACCAGTGAATCAATTGGTCAACGTCAATTTCATGATCCTCTGGATAGACTGCGAAGCACAACAGGCATGGCTTCAAGCGAGCAGGAAGCTCATCATAGCTTAGCTGCAGAGATGCAATGACAGACGCATTACCCTCTGAATGATTGCTGTCCTCAGTTAACTTTGCATGGAAGTTCTCACTAATCCTTTTCCACTCATTGACAGTCTTTTTGTGCTTCGAGGATAGCAAACCTCCAATGGTCTTGATTGCCAGGGGAAGGCCCCCACATTTTTTAGCAATCGTTTTTCCAATATCTTCTAATGATTTTTGTTCACCATTAGGAGAAATCCGTGCCACTTTGCAAAACAATTCCCAACTCTCATCTTCATTAAGTAGCCTGGGTTGATGAACTCTTTCTTCTTCAACTCCCATTTCTATGACTACACTCTTGATTCTTGAAGTGATTATAATGCAATTCTTGTTCTCCTCTGGCTTGGGCATCCCTTTCGAGAGCGGGCCCCACCACCCATCATCAATGCTCCAAACATCATCCAAGACTATAAGGTAAGTTTTATCTGAGAGTAATTGACTGATTGTAGTCAGCATATCGCCCTCACATGATCCAAAGTCTTTTTCTCCTAGTTGCCTCAACATGCTTGTCATGATTTCAACCACATTGACAGGTTGAGATACTGAAACCCAAATTTTCTCCTGATAGCGTCTTGTTAGAACTGGATCGTTGTAGATCTTTTTGGCAAGAGTGGTTTTGCCCAACCCCCCCATGCCGACAATGGCAACATGAAGTAATGGCTCACTCTGGTTACCAATCCAGGCCTTCATTCTTTGAGCATCCTCTTCTAGGCCAACTATTTCTGATCGGTCAAAAACCTGTGAACTCCAACGTCTTCCTCCAAGGCTGTTGTCACTGCCCGGCTGCGCTGTAATTGTGCCATAATAGGAACTCAAGTTTTCACGCATTCTTCGAATTTCGCTGTTGATTTGTGCCAACTTCTTTCCTGTTTCTAGGCGAAAGCACATCTCTGAAAGAGAAATGAAGCAAGGCCCTCCCTTCTTCTTCTGATAATAGTCTCGAATTTGGCAGTCAGCGACCAAATCATCTGCCTGGTAAATGAGTTCTTCTAGAGCAGCTATGGTTGTCTTGACTATTTCTTGATTTTCTTTCTTCTTACTTGCATCAGCAACGAATGCTTGCATGAATTTCATCTGTTCCTCCAACTCTCTGAATCGATTTGGAAATTTAGCAACATATTGTCCTTGTTCCTGGATTGCAGCGGCCACATCTTTGACAAGTTCTTGAGCTAATGCTCCTACTAGTGCACCTTGCATATTTTTACCTGAGGAAATAGTTGAACATTCTTAGTAAATGATAACTAGGCCTACTTCTGATTCTAAAAGCAATGCAGACAGCTTTCACTCTATGCCCAGTGGTAATCATAGTATAAGATATGACATACAAATCCAAATATGATTAGAACTTATTACGCATCCTCTTTATCCTAAAATAGGATGGTATAGCTGGGAGAATAATCTTGTTTTTTTTTTTTTTTTTTTTTGTTGATGCTTTTACCTCATATTGACTTCTTTTAATTTGTCCAATCAATCACTTTATTTAACCTTCTCACTTTATAAATATATTGGGTTGATAGACTTATTACTAAGTAATTCATTCACATTGTTAATAGAGGGCTAATATATAATCTAATAGGTATTATACCTGGCCAAATTTATAAACCTTAATGTACTTAACCAACAAGAACCTCTTTATCACTACTTTAATCATTTTAAAGCCAATATGATGTTGTGAAAAATTATAAGGTAAACAGCTCGTAGAAAAGATAAAGGAAATAGTTGTAGAAAAATAAACTAAAACAGCTGGTAAATTTTGCAAAATATTATTTTTCCAGTAAACCAAATCAAATCAACCGCTTGAGTTGTGCAGAATAAATTTTTAGTAAAAATAAATAAACAACTTGAGTGGTGCAGAATTTCTGCACTATTTTAAAGAATTTCTATGCAAGACATGAGATGTCAATAATTTTGTTGATAATTTGTTAAATAAATATTACTAAAATTTTAGGGAAAAAATATTTAAAAATGTTAAAGAGGAATTCTTAAGCAATTAAAATTAATAAAAGTATGAAATAATATTTATTGAATAAAAGTATGTGAATTCTTAGACTGTGGTAAGAAAAGTATTTTAAAATAAAATTAATAAATAATGATTATAATTTAATAAAATAATATATAATGTAAAACTCTAATTCATAAACTCTTTACATATAAATCATAAAACTAATTATAATTTTAACTTTTATCATAATTCTATATTATATATTTCACTACAATCTTTTCAAATTTTATATATAGATGAAGTAAATGATTAATCCCTATAAATAAAGATATCAAGCAAATAAAAAAAAATATAAAACAAAAAACTAAAACTCTTATAAATAAATGTGAAATGATCCTAAAAAAGTATAATTTGCAGTGACCCGAAACTCAAAACACAAAAGAACATGTCAAATTAGGGGGGAAATCTAGATAAGGTAAAAAATGAAAAAAGAAATAGTAAAACAGAAAGAATAAAAAAAAAAGTAGATAATAATATTTTAATTAAGGATGTAAATATTAATGCTAAAATCCTTCTATAATTACTATAAAAAGAGTAAAATAATTAATTAATTTTCAAAAACATACGAATGAAAATTAAATTATTGAAAGGAATAAGAATTTTAATCATCTTCAAATTTCTAAAAGTTGGTAAGATCTAGAACTTTAACTATATTCTAATATTAAATATTAATATTAATATTAATATTACAAAACAATAAAAGATACTTTAATCCTTAATATTTATAATAATTATATTAAAACCGACTGACAAATTTTTTTCTTTTATATAATAATAATTTAGGGATAAACAAAAATATCCTTCTAAAATTAAACAAACTTTCCTCTATCAAGAGATTAGGAACAATAAAATGGTCAACATACGCTTGGTTTGGTAAAAGAGCAAGTCCAAAGTAATAAAAATAAAAGACCAAAATAAAGTAAAAAAAAATGCACGTAGGCTTGGTTTGGTAAAAGGTAAAAGAGCAAGTCCAAAGTAATAAAAATAAAAGACCAAAATAAAGTCAGAAAAATAGAATTATTTTGAAAGGCCCAAAAACAAGTAAAATTGAGAGAGACAGCATTTAGCCCATGTACCGGGGAGCAAATCTACCATTTTGAATTAAATTAACTCAACTTAGTCCCTTCTCATACGTGTGAGTCCACCACTTTTTATCTTAATCACAAATTTATTTAAAGAAAACTTAATAGAAAATGTTAAAAAACTTTGTAAACTTTGAATATGAGACGTAAATTTCTTTTGAATAACATAAACACCCCAACATATGATAATAATTACTTAGTCAAATATACAATTGTAAGTTTAAATTATTTCTTGTTGATAAACATAATGTTCTTTTGAACTAAACACAGAGCAGAGTTATTACATGGAATCTTTGAGTTGTGTGACATTTAATGTTGGTAAAGTAGTATCCACAAATCCTTACAGGCTCCAAACTAAGAGATGATGATCAAAATTGGAGCATGCCAAGTGCAACTACTCCTGCTCTCGAGGGAGGTTAGAGTCTAATATGCTCCTACCTCACTTCAGGTATAGAGGCCACTAAGTTATCACTATATTATATTCCTTAATTATACATGATAGGAGATTTGAGAGGTCCAGACAGCATTATCAGACCATGAAACCTCATCCTGAACCTTCCATCTACTATCTGTTGGGGATTTTTTTTTTCTTTTTTAAAGGGGAGGGGGGTGTTGGTTTCATTGCTAGACTTTCTCGAGCTAATGCATGGAGAAAGTCCTTTTGTTTTTGTTTTCTCCCCGGTAGTACTAAATTCTTTTTCATCAAATATAATTCGGGTCAAAAGAAAGATTTTGTTGTATTTTCAACAATTTTGAATATCTAGTAGACATATCAGTAGGATTCAAATCCAAATGAAGTTCTGACCATCTATTAGAGAAAAAAAAACCGACAAAATTGTCATCCATGTTCAAAGAAAATTGTAGACTCTCAGTTTCAACTTATGAATATCAAAATCACAGTAGCTTACTAATCAAGGTAAAGCTGTTACCAGGCTAGGAGTTTAATCCCAAGGAACAAGGGATGGCTTCGTTGATAGCAATTCAGGATGCAGACAAGCTCCAGCAGGGACAAATTACATATCTGGTGGATGCTTGAAGCTCAGCAACTGAAATCTTCACTTGTGATCATGGTGGAAAACAGGTAAGACCTTCAAAACAGGACTTAATCGTACTCAAAATATTACCAGCACATTTCTTTTTTTTTCCAGGACCAGAGAATGAAATCAAAAAGGAGACTTGAATGATTGTGCCATATAAAGATGACAAACTATCAGATTAGATCAGCAGAACCAGTAAAAACTATGAGAACAGAACAAACACACCTCTGAGTAATGATTAATTTCTGGAATGAATTATCTGCTGTTTTACCCAATGGGGATACTCTAGTGGTGCTCTATTTAACTGGATTCCTAGCTTTGAAATAAAGCAGAATGAGTGATGGGAATTTTGATTTTTTTGGGTTTGAGCCTATGTATGCAAGACTGTCAAACTAAAACAATGTGGTTGAAGCTTTATAATGCTCAAGTCTTAGTGAAGATATTCTGGTTTGGTTGTTAGGTTCTCTATATCCATCCTATTCTTCACTTGGAGCAAGTCAATGAAGAGTCAATTTACTTTACTCGCTAAATTATCTCTTTATCTTGCTTGGTTGCTTTACAGATTGCTTTTCTATTCATCAGATTAAAGGCAAAAAGATGTCTCCCACTAATCCCTTCCTTTATAAAGTGCTAGCCTTTCCTTGAATTTTCTACACTGGACTAAGAAGAGGACTAGCGCATTTCAGTCTGAACCCCTGTCCTCTTGGCCCAAGAAAGTAGGGTGACCGCTGAGCTAACTCCCGTGGTTAAGGTTGCAATTATTGATTCTCAAAAGTGTCATACCATTATAAAATGTGACCAGAAAGAAAAGAAGTTGAGTGTAATTTCACAATAGGAATAAAAGCGTTTTATGTTAAAATGGAGAAACTACACTGATAACTACTAATGGTATAGATGATTTGGCTTCTGAGAGGATTATACAAGAAGGAAAACAAATTTTGGCATGTACTTGTTGGGATGTTTTATGAAACTATGGAAAACTTCTCTTTGATAATCTTCTTTTTTCTGAAATCAAAGTCTCACTTTTTATAGTTTTTGTCTTTTAAAATGGTATTTTCTTGCCTTGAGTGGAATGAATGTTTGTACAGTTAAAACTTGGAGGGGTATCTTTGAGAAATGCTCACCTTCATACAACCAAAGCAATGGACAGCTAGGAAGGCAATTATTTAGGTGACAGAATATAAAGACATTCGGATTTTTAATCTTAATGTAAATAGGACAAAGCACAAAGAAAAGACAGGAATCCCAGACAACTAGAAAAAGCACATAGACTTGGAAAAAACAAATGAAAATTTTGGTACCATGAACCTACACTAGCAGGATGTAGAGGGAAAAGTTCTATCCTCATACAGGACCGAAAAGCAAGCATTAACGCTTGGTATCTGTCCAAAACCCTTTAAGATAGCAGATATGGATAACTTCAGGTTCAGACCCTAGTCCTAAATTCAAAACAAATGATATAACCAGCTGCATTTCAATCTTGATATATGTGTTTTCTTCCCTAGGACCAAATTCCTTTAGCCATGAAGTCACATGGAAATAAATCCAATGAAAAAAAGAACTGGCTTATTTCCAAGTTCCAAGTATCTGATTTCAGGCATCACAGCTTGCAACTCTTAACATTAAATATATATGTTTTAGGCAACACTTTAAAAATACAGCCTTTTCACATCAGATGAATATCCTCCTCGCTCCAGAAATTTTGCTCATTGTCTTCATATCTGAGTCCTCCATACTAAGTTGCTGCAGTTGTTGAAGTGATTTGGGATTTATCCATCCTGGTGTAGTCTTGCCACAATGGTTTTTGAGATGCGACTCTTCAGTAGGAAGACGAGCTGACAACTCGTCCAACTTCCCTAAGATGTCCACGTCTTCACAATAACCTGCATTGATGGATAACACCCTTTGCTTCTCTAGATGTGCCAACAGCTGCAATTCTTGATCCTGGATTGTTCTTTGCTCAGTAATGCCTATCCGTAAAACCTGAAGTTCTGTGAGGGATCCTGAACTTCGGAAGGCGGAAGCCTGCAGTTGCATTAGCTGGACCAGCTATTTCATATCCACAAAACACATGGAGATTAGAGAGCTTGACAATCCTTGCAGTAAACATGCAAGAATTGGACAAGAGCCAACATTCAAGGCAGTTAATTTTGGCAGATGTATGATTGAATTGGTCAGCATTGTAAGGTTGATGCAACCTCCAAGAATCAAAACTTGGAGGCCCCAAAATTTTCCAATTGACTTCAGTATTTTTTTTTTTCAACTTAACAACATTTTTTAATTTTTGAATAAGCTAGATGTTTAACGGAAGTGATCCAAGGCCAGAGATCTTCCATGCAAATATCGTCTGGTTCAACCTGTCAGAGGTATGCTACCCTGAAAGAATTGACTCTGGCCAACTCAAGATTTCTACCGAGACAAACAGCATTAGTTTTGGTGAGAAATAACGCTCTTAGCTCTAAGTTTCCTTGCATGGTCTAGAAAGTCGTATCATTTGTGAATCTCAATCTAGAAACACGTGCATGTAATTTATGATAAAAGAACACGTGATGCATTGTGGAACACATATTCAAGGAAGTTCAGTTGTTTAAGGAATGAGAAATTCGGAGAGACATTGTAAAACGCATAATCTAAGACATCATAACATCATGTTACGTACGATATATTCTTTCAACTATGTAACCGATGATAGGCTTACAGGATTTCCTGGATCTTAAAATGCGTTTGCCATCATTGATTGGCAGTATTGTCATAACATTCCAAATTTTAGCAGCAGTTAAGGTAACCTTGAGTCGATGCAAGTAGGAACAAACACAATCTTCTGTCTTCGTTCATGCAAAATAAACACTTTCTCCATCAAAAAGAAACTGATTTTACTAAATCATTCTTCACGTGTTACACTTTACAATTCAAAGTTTCATACCATAAGACAGAGTACTATAATTTTCTAACCTTCAGTTAAGGTTTGTAGGAAAAGATGGCTAATATTCAGAAAATAAATGGGGACACTTGAGTCGTGCAAAATATGCACTGACCTAAAGAAACAATTCCTAATAGTTGAGGAATTTTTCCCCAAGATAAAACAAGGCTTCCTCTTTGTTTTTGAGGACGGCAGGAGCAGTAAGAAAACTAAAACCAGCAGAACAAGTTTTTAGAGGGAAAGAGTATGGAAGGAGAGGAAGCAATAATTTTTCCAGTGTTCTTTGAGGCTCGGGATTGGCAGTATTTATAATACTGCATGCAACAAATTCTTGAGGTCGTTGGAGCACAACGTGGTCAACAATCCCACAACCGGTAATACGAGCTACTCGGTCAAATTAAGATAGGGTTTTGACTAAGTAAAATTGGGTAATAGTTATTGGTAAAACTTGGGTTTACAGGTCAAATTAAGATAGGGTTTTGACTAAGTAAAATTGGGTAATAGTTATTGGTAAAACTTGGGTTTACAGATAGGCTGGAAAAACTATGACTAAGTAAAATTGGGTAATAGTTATTGGTAAAACTTGGGTTTACAGATAGGCTGGAAAAACTAAAGGCTTACAAGAGAAAGTAAAACTTGGGCTGGACCGTGTGTAACCCACGCGCAGGGGAGGGGGCAAATCCATCGTTTTGGACTGCTTTGGCCCAATTTGTCCCACTCTCATGCGCGCGAGCCCACCACTATTTCTCTTGGTCACAAGTCCAGACAAATCAATATAAAGTGCTTCTATGTTGTTATACACTTCCAATGTGGGATTGCCTTTTTTCTATTGAAATATACAACAAGGTTATCCTGATACACAAGAAATATTCAGCATAACCAGAGCTCTAGAACCTGCTGCTGCTGCTGTGATGTCGAACCATTTGCGGCTATATATCTCTGCTCCTCTTCTCCACAAAATCAATTGCCACAATTTCTTGGAGATTTTTCATAGTAATTTGAAGATTTTCATCAGATAACAGAGTTTTAAAGCTCATTTCTCAAGCAATGATGCCAAAGTTTCGATATGTAAATTATGTTTAATTAACGGAGATTGTCATTCTGTTTTAGCTGTTGGTCTTTGTTCATCTCATCATGTAGTTTATGAGCAACAAGCCAATGAAGGCCTATCACTCACTGAAAGTATATTTCAACTTGCTTAGTTGCTTTACAGGATGCTTTTGATTTACATCAATCAAAGGCAAAACCTTGTCCACAACTATCCCGCTTTCTTTGCAATGTACAGATCCGTAACAAGAGAATGACTTGACCATTTTAGTCTGATCACATTTTTCCAAAGGCGGAAATGCAGTTGTACAATCATGAAACGAGAACTCCTGGACTATTGGAGACTGATAAACGGTGGTTTTGATCTTGCTTAATTGCTAAAGAAAATAGAGGTACTTGGTTCAGCTAAGACTCAAAAAAAGGTTTCTGAATATTCCATAACAAATCCTCACAAGACCAAATGTTGGTAGCCTTCCATTAATCCCTCTGTTAGGCACAAACTCTTGTACTTGTTTGAATTAATCACACTTCATACTAGATTGGTGTTGTGGATATATTCTGTGACAAATATTCGGTGTAAACGTTTAACAATTCAGGTTAGGCTTATGAAAACATCCCTGTCAGGGATTCCCAATTTGCTCAATGCTTGTAGATTCTCAAGAAAGTCGAAGGGGCAGCATAAAAATCAAATAGGACAATAAGCCCTGCCACATAGTTATAGTGGCTCTTTCTACCTACAAAATACATACTGAATCTTTCAACTTTTTTTTCTGATCATAGCAAGTAGAATTCTTTTTTTTTTTTTTTTCCTTCATAGCAAGTAGAATTCACTAGATAGGAATAAACTGAAGTTCCTACGCAGGGAAAAGAAGTTCACAATTATTGATGTTCAAGTGTCATACACTCATACCATATTCGTACAGACAAATAGACGGCTTTTACTGCAATGCAATTCGACACAGGATGGAACAAAGAGAAACACACAATTTTAATCCTCGTGAAAAAGCCAATACCACAAAAATTTCAGCAAAATACATGAGCACTAAAGCATGGTTCCTTTGGCGAACAAAATCTGCGCTGAGACATTTGCACATAGGAATTCCAAATCATGTTATGTTACAGAGTACTATAACATTCTAATATTCAGATCAGGCTACCTTGATGCACCAGAAATCTTCTCCACACCCAGAGCTCTAGAAATTCCATGGATTATAACATCTTTGGATACAAAAATCTCTCCTGCTGTGATTTCCACCATATCAATTGCCAATATCCCAGAAGAATTGCTCTTTTGAATTTCAAGATTCTCACCAGATAATAGAGTTTTCAAAGATGATTTCGGAGGCATTGAGGACAATTCTGTGCAAGTAAACCTCTGAGGCAAAATATGTATCCTCACAACTCTGTCAAGCAACGGTGAAGGCAGCGCCAGGAAAGTAAAATATGGGGGAGCAAAGATGGTTACAGAGCTCAAATCAGCATAATCTTGAACAACCCCATCAAGAACAGATCGCAACCCAATAGCAAATGGCAAAAATCCATTAGTGCTAAGAAATTGAATTATCCTCTGCCACTGAACAAAGTTCTTCGTCTCAGTATTGTTCGAATCATGACCACTATTATAGAAATTCTCACAAGTGGGGTCAGAGTGAATATTAAAGTTCCAATCTTTATCAACATCATCATGAAAGTTCAATGACGAGAATGATCCAATTACACCATGAACTGAAACGGGTCCATCAAGAAACATATCGGGATGAGAAATCAACACATTATTGATCTCGATCGCTTCCTTTTCTTCATCAACCTTTGTTATCTTGACATACTTATTATGAACAAGAGTACTTATGCAACTTTCTTGGGGTTTCTTGAGCAATTCTTGCATGGGCAGTTTTGAAGGGGAAGTATGGTATTGCAAGAGTTGTTTCATTGCCCAAGGAGGGAGGTGGCCGGAGATGTTAGAAATGGTGGAATCTTGGATAGCAAAAATGGTGGATTCTGGGGACAAAAGGAAGAGCTCAGGAGAGATTTGGAGAAGGGTGGCCATGACTTTAAAACCTTGGGATCTTAGAGCTTTGGAAGCATTCACTGAGAGACCACGTTTGATGAACTGCAATGATGGGGCTGAATTGTTGTTGGGTTCTTCATGAATTAGTGTTGAGATTGCCACAACTGCGAGGGCTACAGACGTTGCAATGTAGAAAGGTGCATGCCACCAATGTGAACAAGAAGAACTCGCCATTCTTCAGTAAAAAAAATGGAAACATTGGAACATGATTTTGATTTTCCTTTCCACTGTGTGTATATGTGTTTTTCTGAGAGAGAGTATTTAAAAAATCAACTGTTTTTCCTATTAGGACTATCAAAGTAGATTGACCAATATAAAATTAGCTTAAGATAAAAAAAAAAAAAATAGCTTTTAGATTTTTACTTGTGAACTAAGCATAGTGAAATAGATTTTGATGTACTCTTACACCAATATGGGACAAAGTAATTTATTTTTTCTACAATATTTTATTCTATTTTTTTAATATTTTATACTATTAAAGTAGGAAAAAGTAACTTAACTGTGGGTGGTTTATGACTATTAACATTTGTGAATATAATTTGTTAGGAACTATTCATTAGCGTCAAACCAATCAATCATAGGCTCTTGCCACAATGTTTATGAAATTGAAAAAGTTTTGCTCGAGTTTTGGGTTGTAGGTGGTATAAAAAAAAATAGTAATAATATACACAAAAAATCTTACTAAGTGAATGACTGTTGATATTTGCATGACCAAAAGTTAAATGGAAATCTCTTTAATTAGTATTAAGTATTCTTCCCCCTCAAAAAAAAAATTCAATTTCAAAATTTTTTTGTCACAAGAACAAAGTCCACGTTTTGTATCAAAATTTTGTATTTCCCTTATTAATAATGACAATACATAATTCAAATTAAAAAGTAAAAGATGAAATATTAAAGTATATATTTAATGATACATTAAATTTTTATATTTTGTAATTTAAAAAAAAAATTGTACCAAATCAAAAGTAAACTATTTTTTTTGGGATGGAGATAGTAATATTCTTCTTCCACATAATTTTATGTTAATATCAAAAAATTTATTACTCCCTAAAAGTTAAATACCGATCAGTTTAATTATTAAATAATACTCCCTCCGTTTTAAAATTTTTGTTTGTCTTAAAAAAAGTATACTTTTGATATGAAATTTTTATATCACTCTTACTAATAATATATAATACAAATTAATAAGTAAAGATCAAAATACAAAAGTATAAATTTAATAGTATATTAAATATGTTATACGTTGTAATTTAAAAAAAATAAGAAATCAAAAGTGAAATATTTTTTGAAATGAAAAGAGTATTTCTAATTCATATAAATTCTAAATCAATGTCTAAAAAAATTTACTAAAAATATTTTATTGTAAATATTATTAATATAAATATAACTTTATCCTCAACCGTTTACTTACTTTTAAGAATTTGAATCAAGTGAGACGCAAATAGTAAAATGGATTACCATTCATTCAACAATCTGAAAATGAACATGTGTAGGATTTGAAAACATGTCTAAACCTAAGCAGTTCTGTAGTATTCCCATTCTATGGTTTTTTTTGGGTGAAGCAAATCGAAGTAATTAAAAAAATTTATTTTTTAATTCGATATAATTTTTTTTTTGGTTATAGATATTAATATTTAATGTGTTTATTAAATGTATAAATTTTAAATTTTACTTTTCTTTTTAATTTTCACTATTAAAAAATAATATAAAAATTAAAAATAAACTTATTTCAGAATAAATAAAAAAACTAAAAATGAATTTGTTAAGGGGGAGGGAATAAAAAATTAGTAAACCACAATGTTGCCAAACCGACAGTTGAAAAGCTCTCATCCCGTCAAAACGGGAGAATACCAAAGCTATCAAAGTGCGCTTAACGCGCCATATGCTAATGACTCTTAGAAAACTAACCCGGGTCAAACTCTGAAATTCTTCGCTACGAACACTGAGGCTTTGTTTGGATTGTATTTTATTTGAGAAAAGTTGTATTAGAATAAATAAAAATTTTAATAATTTTTTTTTTATAAAAAAGTATTTTAAAAGAAAAAATAGAAAGAAAAGTTTTTTAAAATTATATAAGAAGAATTTGAGTAGGAAAATTAAAATTTTAAATTTTGAAATAAAAATATATTTAAATGCTTTATTTTTATTTAAAAAAAAATTAACTTTTTGTAAGTAAAAATTTTGTCCAAACAAAACTTCCATTAGTAACTAATTCCCACCTAATTTTTAGTAATTATTCGTTAAAAATTTAATAAAGCACCGAATTTGAGGAATGCAATCGTTTAGTTCAGAGCAATTAACTCATTTACTGTGTATTAATTATATTTTATTAATAAATATTAAATTTTAAAACTTTATTTTATTTTATTTTATTAATAAAATTAATCATTTTATTCTATTAATAAAACGACCTAATCACATGGAAAGTGAATCTGAACTTGAACTTAATGATGTTTGGTAGTAGCTCATGGTTCAAAATTGAACCAATAGAACGTCATGGCAATTTCAATAAACGTAACAGCTTCGGGCATCGTGAATTAATATCACTATTAACAATTTCAAGAATTAAATAAAATCACAAAGATACCAACGTTAATTAATATCAAGATCAATTTAAACTGAAACTAGAAATAAGTAATAATACTAAGATCATACTTCTACTATTCTGAATCTGTACATTAACAAAGTTGAAGACCATAATCCATGTCTGAAGCCCATCTTCAAGTACATGAGAAAATGATTTCAAACTCCATAAAAGAGTTTGCCTATGATTCTTCTAGTCGATCTATATTCACATCTACTCTCTGTTTTAACATACACAATTAACTCCATTGTTTTCGAAAAAAAAAATTAGTAAAATTTTGCATCACCAAAGAGTAGAAGACCAGCAAAATCAATGCTTGTCACCGCCACCTGATGATTGCCGTCTAGTCACACGAATGTAGCAATAAACAGCAGCAAAAATGGCAGTCATAAGTCCACCAATAATGACACCAGCCCCGGCCACAGATTTATCAGATGAATGATGCTTTGATAGTTTTCTCGAAACAGCTGGGGCTTCTGCTAAACTTTGCTCATAACCATATTCTCCTTCTTTTGATAATGCATCTGAAGGTGGATCAGCCATGCTCTTCGTCTCAAACTTCTCTGACTTTTCCGCCATGGTCTGTATCAAGAAAATCCCAGATAGAATCAAGAAAGCAAAAAGAGTTCGACCCATGACTCAATGAGAAAAAGGCAGCAGAAGCCCCGAACAATCGTAATATCTGGATATGATTTGGCAGTGAAATTGAAGTGGGATTTTCAGTGGCAGTATGTGTGGTGTGTGCTTTTATAGGCTGAGGGAGAGGAAGGATGGGAATAAATGGTTGGGGAGATTGCTCTGAGCTGTGAGATGCAAAGAAGTCTGTGGTTGGTTAGGTGTTTGGTAATGAAGTAATTTTGTTTGTTTGTGTGTGTGTGTGTGTGTGTTGGGGGGAGAGACTGGAAAGAGGGGTGGACGGAAACCGTCCAGTCCGCCAGGGAAGTGGAAGATTTTCGTATGAGCTGTGTGAGTTGGAGCAGAGTAATAAATAGAAGGCAGATTCTTGTGAACTGTGAATGAGGATGGATGGATCCTTGCGGTTTGAAACTTAAAGAGAAGCTTCACATTTCCCATGAACCAACCAAATACAGTAATGCATCGATTGCTTTGGTCCATTTCTGGGTCAAGTAGGTCCCTTGTGTTCTGTTGTTTTCTTGGTGGAGGAAAGGGTTGGAGAGAGTTCTTGAAATTTCTATGATGCATCTCAGACTTCTCAGTAGCTTGATCCAGCAATGACACAAAAGCTAAAAGAGCATGAATGTCATTTTGAAACATTTTTATTTTTATTTTTATTTTTATTTTTTAGGGTAAAAATTATTGGATAAAAATTGTTTTAAAAATGTAAAATGTTGTTTGAAAGGTATAAAAGCATGTTTTGAAAGATAATCTATATACATATTTAGAGAATTTATACCTAACTAAGGACAAATTTTGCAATAATCAGTTCCTTTAGTTTTTTCTTTTGGAAAAGTCTTTCCTTCTGGCGAAACTCTCCACTGCACTCAAAGGTAGTCTCGCTTCACGGCGCGAATCCTCCACTGTCAAAGGTACTTTAGCGTAAAATCTGCCTGGCGGAAAATCTGCCCCACGCGAGGTTTGAACCTGCGTTGCCGGAGGATTTCTCCCCACATCACCTCAGGCTTACCAACTCGCCTATGCCCCTGGGGCTCCTTTAGTTTTTTCTTTTACAAGAGAAGATAGTAGATGCAATCACCCAAGGCATCATGCGCACGTGTAATTTAATAGTAAAAAAAATAAATTTATTAGCCAAAGTATTGCCTAAGACTATCTGTTACACTTGAGATTATTAATTTCTATAATTGTATTATATTTCAAAATATATTTTTATACTTTTTAAAGTAATTTTTTAATTTTCAATTACAATATTTATTTCAATTCGCGTGCAAGTAAATTGCATAGCCTAACTGAATTATGGAAAGAATTTTGTAATTCTAAGAGTAAATAACCTATAAATTAGCAGGCCCTAAAAAACAACCAAAAGTTATTCTTGTTGTAATTTGTGTGTTACAATGAATGATCTAAACCAAAGTGACAGCTACCATAACCAAAACAGACCATTGCTTTGGTCCAAATACAGTAAATTGTTAAGAGGGTAGCTGTACTAAAATAAATCATTGAGGATCTTAAAGGAAGAGAAGTTGCACGAGTGAAGACTGAAAGACCGAAGACTGGTCAGAGATAAACCTAGGACGGTGCTGGAACGCATGGGCTTGTTCAAAGGTTCACACTCTCCAAAATATTAAAATAAATAAAGTAATAATATTTATAATAATTTTTTATAGTGATTTTTTATAATATTTGATATATTATGTGTGAAAAAATAAAATTATTTTTTATTATATTATATTTTTTAATGAATGTGATAAGTAAAATTTATTTTTTTATATTTATTATTTTTACTATAAAAAATTACTAAAAGTATCATTAATCAAATAAATAATAGACCAATTGTTGGGATTAAAATCAATATATCCCAAAAAGCAGCAAAATTGAATAAAGTATCACTAAGATGGCCGCTAGGTTTGGAAGCTTATTTCATCAATTTGAATGAATTGATTTTGCAGGACGTTATGGCCCACCAAAACAAGGCAAAATTGTCAACCGAATAAAACAAATTAGCAGCCAACGTCTGAAACAAACCAAAGCAAAGCTTCGGCTAAAAAACAAAACAAGGAGAAAATTTGATCAAAATTTAAAACGTATAATATATTAAAATGTTCCGAACTTAGTTGATTGTAATTATTTTGACCCGATCTTTCAATTATAATAACATGATATTTGAACTTAAGAATTTGTACAGTAGTGGCCTCTGACTGAAAACAAGACGAAAATACCTTTCTTAATAAAACATATAGTTTAAAATTTTAAAATAAATTTTTAAAAAGACTAAAAAGATAAAATTTAAAGACAAAAATTTAATAAAATTATTTATACTATATAATAAAAAAATTTTAACTAAAAAATAAAATTTAAAGATGAAAATTTAATAAAATTTAGAGATAAAATGACACAAAAATTGAGGTTAAAAAACAAAGTATATGTAAAAAAAAAAATTTGAGGTTAAAAAAAGTATCATATAATAAATTTTTGTCTTTTTGCATTAAAGATTTTAACAAAATTTTTACATAATTTTATTAAATTTTTATCTTTAAATTTTCTTTTAAAAAGTTATTGAAAAAATTAAATTATATCAATTTTTTGTTATTTTTGTCTTTAAGGAGGGTATTTTTATCTTTTTTCAGTCAGAGGCCACTATTGTTAGAAATTATAAAGTTCAAGTATCGTATTATTACAATTGAAAAGTCAGGTCAAAACGATCACAAACATCTAAGTTCGGGAAATTTTAATACATTATTCCAATTTAAAAAGCCAAACCATGTAGCTTTTGATGAGTGGCGGCTGAATTTTGTGTGTTTTTTTTTTTTTTTTGTATTTCTCTGTGCATAAAACTCTAAATAGCATATCTTATTTGTAGGACTCAATAAAACTCTACATTTATTGAATTTGGTAACTACTAAATTCAAAACTCAATAAAATTAATAATTATAAACCTAATAGAATTATTAAATTACAAACCCAATTGAATTACCAAATTACAAACTTAATAGGAAATTTAGTTTAATTCTACCACACTAATGTATCTCAATTCTTATCTCAGATTTAGAGTTTAGTTCAGGGTGGGATGTGATTTTGTTGACCATGATTATTGCAAGTTCCCCTTTTCATTCCACAAATATTCAAATTGAACCATTCATAATACCACTAATTTAATTTTTAAATTTTCAGTATCTTATTCCTGTCACTTGTCTGAACAATTTTTTTAGCGTTTTTGTTCTTTTCTTTTTAATTTCCTTCGGATGTATAGAAGGTATTAAAGTGTTGTAGTGGTTATAGTATATGAATGCTAGAGAAAATACATTCCATATATATATATTGCATGAGCCTTATCATGCAAGATGATGCAATTAGAGGTATTATATTTTTTTTTTTGATTTTTGATTAATTAAATTGTTCTTTATATTTAGTCATATAAATTTTTTTTTGATCCTTTAAATCTAAATTTTTAAATTTTCTCATCGTTTTATTGGTAATTTATCGATTGTCGGTAAAAATAATCATGTAAGAATAATTTTTAAAGGTTTTTTTTAACCAAAAAAAAAAAAGCACAATCATAGACTGAATACACGAAATTTTATCTCCATACTTTTCTAAATCTCTAAATTCAGATAGAAGAGAAATCAAAATTGGGGTTATCCAAATTCTAGATTGTAACGTACAATCAACTGAGTAAAGACAGCAATTAAGAGATAATAGCACAACAAATCTTATGCTACTATCGGAAGCTGATGATAGGGAAGATTCCATAACAAATGATTTCACAGATTGTAACAAATCCTTGATTATCCTCATTTATCAATTTGAATTCTGTGTTGAAAACTTGGAGTCTGAAGGCATTTTCAAGAAATACCTTCAATACTTTCTCTCGTTATATTGTATTTATGACACCCATGGTTTTTCATTCCACAAAGACGTCAATATTTTCTTTAGCTATAGGTGGGATATTGCTTTTTTTTTTTTTTGAAAGGGTCCTACACTATTATAGTGGGGGAAGGGGGAAGGGAAATACCTATATATTACACAATGAGGGCCTTATACTATTTTTGTGACAATTGTCACTGGTAGAATTTGAACCTGCAACTTCTTGCATGGGCACCTAAAGACTTTACCGTTGTGCCACTGGCTCATTCCTGGGATATCGCTTGTAGTCTCTGTTTCTGCTGCCTGTTCATAACTTGAATGGCCAAAAAATATGGAAAAAGAAAACGAAAGGATGCATGGAGGTGGGAGAAATTTTGATAAAGTTGAATTGTCTGCCATGCATATGCCTTGGGTGAAGTTAAAGAACATAAAAGCTCATTTTACAAAGTGATTGATCGATCTCTGCCATGCACATGCCATGGGTGAGATTAAAGAACATAAAACTTATTTAGAAAGTGTTGCTCTTCGCCTTATTGATGCGGAAAAAGATTGCCTGAGTCTAGACTTTTCTAATTATAGATTGAATCCTTGCTTTGTATTGCACTTCCCTTTTTTTGAAAAATATCTTTAAATCTTACTATCAAGGGAGATGAATTTAAAGTGAGTAAACATTTTAACGAGTTGTGAAATTTTAGGAATTTGACTAAACATTTGGTAGTAGAACCCTGATTACCTTTTATTTTTATTTTTTATCTTTAAGAATTATTTCACGTGTAAGGTGCATAATCATTTAATCAAAAACGAATGAGGTTACTAGTAAAAGAATGAGAAAATTTAAAATTTTAGAATAAAAGGGATTAAAAAATCATTAAACCAAATGCAATGGATGATTTTTGTGATTTAACCTTTGAGTTTTTTATTTTTTTCCAGCTTTTTAATTTTTTTAAGAGTTTAAAGCTACTCGAAACTAAATTTTAAAAAGGGAGTTAATTCCCAATGACCCTTGTGGTTTGACAAATTTCTAAAGAAAACCTCCTCATGGTAGAAAAATCTACCACGTACGCTCTTGTGTTCTGGACAAATGGAGAAAGTAAACATAATACATTATAATTAATAGAACCATTTTAAATTCCAAATATAGAACCATTTTAAATTTTAAATATACCCTCGCATCGTTTCCTTCCCAATAATGTCTCAACCAAGAAGTACTCGCTTGTGTCTCCTAATGAATCTCACCCGAAACCAACCCTTCTCAATAATTTTACACCCTCTTCTTTTCTCCAACATAAATTAAGAACCTAAACCCTTTCTTTAAAATCGAAAGAACAAACTCAATATTTCGTCAACATCTCCGCTCTCACATTGTTTTCAGATTCTCTGTATATAATTTTATACTCTTCTCTCTGATAATTTTCTCTTTCATCTCCCTTTTCTTTGTCTTTGATAGTATTTCATGGTAAGTTGAGAGATTGGTGGAGATACTTTTTATGGCATGGATTCTGAATCTGAGATAAAAAAATAAAATAAAATAAAATAAAAAGTGGTTAGAACCCTAACTGTTGAATCCTGTGACTGTCATATTGTGGTGCCTACAAGGAGGTAGGATGACTTTTGGAACTATACGTTATTGTAGGTTTATGATAAATATCATTTATTTTGAATACGAAAATAAGAAGCAAAAATGTTGGAAATTTTTGTGTGTGGAGGGTTAAGATTTAATTTTGGTCATATGGAGAATACAAATTTATGAGGAGTGATTAGATTTTGATAATCTAAAATTGGCAAAATCATTGTTGGTGTAATGGTGCACCAACCATTAGGATGCTGGTTACGGTTGTATATTTGAAAAGAGTAATGATATTCATAATGACTTTTTATAGTGATTGATGGGGCAAGTATGAAAAGATAAAATTATCCATTATTATTTTGCATTTTTTAAGTAGGGTGATAAGTGAATTTTGTCTATTCATATTTGCCACATTAGTCACTATAAAAAATCACTAAAAGTATCATTACTCATTGAAAATAAGTTTGATATCTGATTTTATGGTTGAAGATAAGAAAGAAATAGGAATGTAGAAAAAATTGATACGATAATTTTGAGAGGCTCTTTTTTTTTTCCATAAAAGATAGATATATTAACTTGTCAAAGTTAAGGGATACAATAAAATTCACCAAAGTGAACTCTTCTTAGCACTAATGTAGGCTAAGAATAATTGACAACTTGTCAAGACCTTAAACTTCTCTACACCTAATTAATTCCCACAAAAATAACATAGCATAAATCAAGTGGTAAATCTAACCATATTATACAACACAAAAAAAACAAAAAGGTTAGCCTTACCACTTGATTTCTTGCCATGCTCCATCCCTTAGCTACTCAAAACTACAACCACACCTCTTGTAACTACTCAAAGCTATTGGCATATTGGTATTCCATCCATGATTCAATGGCCAATTCTACAACCTTCATTTCCTCAATCCATTCTCTCTCAAAAACCCAAAAGTTCCTATTCTTCCATATCATCCATAGAAGGTAAACCGAAAATTGCGCTCTTTCTTCCCAATCTTCTTTTTGATGTATGGAACATATGTCTTGCCACCACTCTATGAAACAAATTCCATATTGTTGAGAATGATGCCATGAAACCGGAGCCATTTCCAAATTTTCTGTACTTTAGTACAATTAAACATAATATGTTCCATCTGTTCCTCTCCGTCTCCACACATGGGGCATATGGAGTCCACTGGGATTCTTCTTTGGTGCAACTTAACATTAATAGGCAAAATATCATGGCAACATCTCCAAACAAAATGCGTCAATTTCCTCTTCAACTTCAATTTCCACATTTGCTTCCACATATTCTGCAATTTGCTTCTGTTGGTGTTGCTCTGCGGTTGTTGTGCCTGCTCTGAACTGATTTTTGTCAACTGAGAATATACATATTTAACTATATACTTTGCATCTAGGCTAAAATGCCAAATCAACTTATGCAGGCTACCTGCTGAGGAAAGAAACGTGAGATGAGCGGTGTATTCCAAGCAGTACCATCTACGGACAACAACTCACTTACCCATCTTATTGGCTGCTGTTCTGGCTGGTTACACCGAAGTCAAAAATTCTGTTTGCCAGGTATCCAAGGCGACTTTCACACTCGAATTGTTTTCCCATCTCTTCCATAGCCAAGATGCATTTCCTTTTGTTTCCGTTTTCATCATCCCCATATGAGGAAAATATTTGGCTTTCAGAATTTTGCTCATCAGCAACTCCGATTGTGTTAAAACTCACCAAAGTTGTTTAGCAAGTAATACATCATTAAATTTCTGAATATCTTGAAACCTGATTCCTCCCTCAATCTTGGCTTTTGTCAATTCTTTCTATGCCTTCCAATGAATTTTCTGATTTCCCTCCTTTTGCACACACCACCAAAAATTAGCTGAAAGTTTGCTAATTTCTTTGCATATCCCCACTGGTAACTTAAAACAGCCCATAACATAAGTGGAAAGTGCATTAACCACCGCTTTAATCAACACCTCTTTCCCAGCCATACTCAAGAATGTACTCTTCCAATTTTGCAATTTTTTCTAAATATTTTCAATAACAAAATTGAAAACCTCCTTCTTGGATCTCTCAACTTTCGTCGGCAGTCCCAAATATTTGGCCTTATGTTATTCTTTTACTCCCTCAAGCAATTGACAAATCTGACTTTTGTGCTCCCTTTACACATTATGGCTAAAGAAAACGGATGATTTCTCCAAATTGATGAGTTGTCCAGAGCTTTGGCTGTAAGTTTTGAAAATAGCTTGCAGTTTTTGTGCCTATCTTGCATCCGCCTCACAAAACAACCACGAATCATCAACAAAAAACAAATTGGTGATTAAAGGTCTCTTCCTACTGGCTGTCATATCCTTATATTCCCCCCTCACACTCGCTTGATGAATAAGATTAGATAAAGCTTCGGAAAGAATAAGAAACAAGTAAGATGAGAGGCTTTCAAAAATTGAATTATTAGGGCAATTTGGAAAATAACAATTTCTTAATTCAAACTTTAATAATTACCATGAGAGAGTTCTTTTAGATTTTTGTCAAAACCACAAGGGGGTCATTCGAAATTAACCCTAAAAAGAATAGTCATCAAAAACCGAAAACCAAAGAGTTGATAAATGACTTGGGCTTTTCAGTTTGGTCACCAATTAAACAAAAATTTAAGAATTATTCAATCGATCCTATAGTGAACAACAAATTCACAGGACTATTAATTTAATTGAACAACAAATTAAAATTTTAAATTATATATTTTATGTATTTATATAAAGTAACAGTATTAAATGTACTTTTATTTCATAAAAGTATTATTTTGAAAACACAACAATAATAAATATTAATTCTGAATTTTGACATTGTTAGAATATTCTTTTTATTAAATAGAATATTTTGGGAAAGATTTTTTTAATAAAACTATTTATTTATATTAATAAGTTGCATCTTTTAAAGAATAGAATAAAAATAAATAAAGTATGGTCAACATATAACTACAAAGTATATAAAATAATATAAACAAAAATATATATTACATAACAGAGTTATAGAATATGTCATATACAGTTTCTGGGATCATCATGATTGGTAGGAGACGAGAGTTAGGAATCTCGCGTTCAGTTTCTTTCCTCAACTGCCCTTTACAATGCCCAGTCGAGCCAGTCGCCGTTGTTCGTTAGTAATTAGTATTAGTATTAGTTTTTTTTGTCCCTCTCTAGGGGGTGTGTCCCTATATGTTATACATGTTAATGTATTTTTCCGCTTTGGGCAGATATTTTTCCAATTTTTTCGGGTTATGGTCTTCTTTTCTTCATGGGTTTGGTTCATTCCAACCCTACGAAGTGTAATTAGCCTTTTTGTGGCTATGTACTTTTGCATTATACAATATTAATATACTATCATTTTTGGGAAAAAAAAAAGTATACGCCAAACCATGATTTTCAATCCAATTAACTGAAATTTGCCCTTAAGCTAAAACCTGGCCAATTAATAACCTTATGGAAACGATTGAGTTGAAAAACTTAACTAGTAATCATTTGAACTGAAACTGGTTGCATTCGAGCCATAAACACCCGCATGAATAGCAGCACACTCAACCAGGAATAATATCCTAATTTTAACTGGAAATTAACTTATTTATATCAAGGGGATTTTAAAAAAAAATTATAATTCGATTAGTATATTAAAAATATGAATACAAAACTCTATAGTATAATAATTCTAAATATTGTGTATTTATAAGATTTGAAAATATTATAATGATTAAAATGATACCTTTACAGGCACATATCATCAATCCACGTTATATCTTTGCAGGCTTTCAGATCATTGTTTTCACTCAAACTGATAAGTCGCATCGACGCACTAACACAAGATATCTTCCACTTACTCTTTTGAAGAAATCTTTTAGCCTGACATTTCTCCAAATTTCAAAACTTGCATTATGATGTCATATTCCATTTTTAAGCACAATTAATACCAAACTTTTATTTAAGGTACTTAAAACAAAAATGAAGTAAAAAAAAATCATTCAATTAGTGCAACATATATATTATCAATAGCGAAAAGAAATATTCATAAATTAAATGCATATTAAGCTCTTTTTCAGAATCAAACTATAGCCTTTCCTTAAAGAGTCCATTTAATTTCTATCAGAAGTGCTACCCATTTAAGAGGGGTTAATAAAAAATTTTTTAAAAAAATAAAATATAGAAGGAAGAAGTGTATCTCGTGTACATTATCATCAACAACAAATGATGTCGACTACTTTATTTATAATTGTAGCATGCATGTGCTACACCTCAACATCACATTAACCATGATGCAGCTGTGCAATAATTGGGATATGGATATACATTTGATTTTGGACTAACATATTGCACAACCTTAATCAAATCTTCATTAAATGTTATTCCCAATTGGTAAAAAATCACATAATTTGTGGTCCAAAATTCAGTTGGAGGCCAAGGATAATTAAAGGGCCTAGCATGAGAAGTTGTAAGAGATTTATAGGATCTAAACAGCTGGTGATATAACAGGAAATTTGTGGATGACAATGGAGGAGGAGAAAGTTGGCATCCAGTCTTTTATAAAGTAGGTGGCCATTTGAATGAATAAAGTGGTTAGGGAAAATCAACCATTCATTTTATATGTCAAAGTACAAAGTTTGGGGGTGGGGAAATATCTTAGCACCTTTATTTGTGGGACAATCACAATCACAGTCGCAATCACAATCACAATTATGTGATGCACCAAGAATCAGAAGCATGAATTGTGTCCTTCTGGTGATGGACCGCATGAATATATTTAAATGCTAAACCGATCACCCCCATGGCGGCTGATATCGTGTCCAAAATTTCCAAACTATACAAGCACTCTGTGTTAGTGTATCTTCCACATCCATTTGCGAAGAGAATAGTGTAAAAGGATATTACTTCCGTGGGAAGTATAATTTTTTTAAAATTATAAAATATGATATACTTAATATATAATTAAATATATAATTTTATATTTATATCTTTATTTTTTAATTTAGATTATATATTATTATTATTATTATTATTAATATAAAATTTTCCTACTAAAAGTAGACTTGTTTTGAAAATAAAGAAATTTTTTAAAGTTAAACCTTTTTTCAAGACGAAAGCAATATTAATTTCAGTCCTCGAGATAAGTGAGAAGTCCCAATCTTACCTAATAGTAGTCCAATAATGTAAATATATTGGGCCTTTTGAGGCAATTTCAACCGGTGACCTGGTGACTAAGTCCCTAGATCGGTCCGAGTCACTTATTAACCTAGTTGGATTTTTTTTTTCTCTTCTTCTTTTACCTTGTTTTTTTTTTTAAAATATACAATTGATAACTTGAATAAACATTTTATACAGGAACTTTTTTAAATTTCGAAATTATGATCCTATCGAAATTAAGGCCAGTAGAATATGTGTTCATTGTTTTTCTTATTATTTTACTTAGGATATGTTTGGGGTGTGATATATTTGAGAAAAGTTGTATTGGAATGTGTAAAAATTTTGGTGGGTATTTTTTTTATAAAAAAAAGTATTTCAGAGAAAAAAAAATGAGAGAGAAGATTTTTTAAAATTATGTGCGACGAATTTGAGTAGGAAAATTTAAATTTTGAAATAAAAATATGTTTAGAGTGTGATGTTTTTATTTGAGAAAATGGCCTACTTTTTCTATTTGCAAATAGAAATGCTTTGTCCAAATATACCCCTAGATGGTGTTTCTATATCAATTTTTATGAGTGTGGATTTTGGATTTTGGATTTTATTATGCTATTATGACAATATCAATTATTTGGTTGCTTATAAGTTAATATTTTATATTTTCTTTATATTTTGATATTATTTTTATTTTTTATTAATTTTATAATTAACCCACCGGTTGAACTATTGACCCACTGGTTGAACTATTAACCCATTGACCCGAAGCCTCGACTGGTTCAATGACTGGTCCAGTCTGATAACTATGCTTCTACTCCTGCTTATTCCCAACCTAGACATTCTGTGTTTGACTTTAGACCAATGTCTTCATCCTCAACCATGTTTCAACACCTTAACAATTAATCAAATATACCTCAAACAAGGTATACAGTTCAAACCGAGCCATCTTCTTCAGAGCACAGAGATTTACCAAAATCTCCCACATACTCTACTATTACTGATAATACTCCAATTAGTGAATTACGAACTTTGACTTTAGATACCCAAATTGGTTTTCAAATTGATAAAGAATACTTAGAAAGGATTTTTACTCAGAAGAAAATCTTTCTAAAAGAACATGGTTCTTGAATACTTTCCAAGGCGATTTTCGAAAACAAGTCCAAGAAAATTACTATTTTCTTCTTTGAATGGTTCATTATTTATGCAGAAGAAAATTCAATTGATTTTCCTTTTGATAAAACTATCTCTGTTTTGAAAAAATAGAAAACTTCAAAATGAGAAGTTCCATCTAAATTTCCTCCAAATAAACCAGTCACAATTTCTTACAAATCAATTCAATTAAAAGCTGTTCCTTTTAAACAAAAAACTAAAACAAAACCATTAACTGGTAAAGATATACAAAGTGTTTTTGAACAAAACAATTATACTAATAAGTATTTACAAACTATTGGAGAATATTTAATTACAAATCATAAAACTACTCATCAATCTTTTTACGTTCCTCCTCTTTCAAATTTATAGATTTTTACGGTTCCTTCACCTACTTCTTTTCCAAATATTCCTTTATTCAAGCCATATGAAATTCCTAGTCAATTGACCAAAACTATTCAGGAAAAACCTTTGTCTGAATTTGAGAAAAAATTAGCCAAAATAGAAGAGTCATTTCAGACTCTTAAACCCAAGCAGAAAATGGAAATGGGGTCATCTTCAGTTTCTGCTCAACCATCCAAATCAAATGATTCAGCCTCGGCCTCAGTCAACTGGTCAGTCTGTGTCTTAAATAAAGACACTGATATAGATGAGTCATCCGACCCTGAAGTTGCCAAATTCAGAAGTTTTAAAGCCCATAGTTATAGTAAAGACAAGTCTATTTCCACCTGGAAAAATTCACAAAAACTTTATTACCCTAGGGCTACTTATCCCGACTTAACTTTAGAAGAAAGACCAAATGTTTTTCAAAATAATTATACTGCAAATGATATTTATGAATGGTGTATTGATGGTCAATCTGAATACAAGATTTTAACAATACTACAACAAATGACTATGGTTGCTATAGCATACCAAACAACTCATAATTGTCTTGACCAATTAGCAGCTCATGTTTTAATTGCTGGTTTTACAGGTCAGTTAAAAGGATGGTCAGATGAGCACCCATCAACCGAAGATAAAGAAAAAATTTTAAATTCTGTTAAATTAGATGAAGATGGTGAATCCATTTTAGTTAATGGTCAAATTATTTCTGATGTTGTTTCTACTCTTCTTTTTACAATTGCAAAAACTTTTGTTGGAGACCCAGGGATCTTCAGAGATAGATCATCTGAGCTCCTTAATAATTTGAAATATAAAAAATTATCTGATTTTCGATGGTACAAAGATACATTTTTTACTAGAATTTATTCTAGGCCTGATGGTAATCAAGCCTATTGGAAAGAAAAGTTTTTAGATGGTCTTCCAAAATCTTTGCGTGACATAGTTCGTGATGAACTACGAGTCCAGTACAATGGCGTAGTTTCTTATGAACAAATTACTTATGGTCAACTAACAAATCAAATAAAACAAGTTGCTTTAAAATTTTGTAGACAAGATAAAATACTTAGACAATTAACTAAGGATAAGGCACAACAACGAAAAAACTTAGGATCTTTTTGTGAACAATTTGGCCTTCCTAGTTACCATCCAACCCCTAGGAAGGGGTCATCCAAAACTAAGTTTAGGAAGTATCAACACAGTCTTCCTTACAAACCTAATAAGCATTTTTCTAAGAAACATTCTGATCCACCCAAACCAGCTTTCCAAAAATCAAAAGATATTATTTGTTATAAATGTTAAAAGCCAGGTCATATGGCCTGGTATTGTAGACTTAAAAATAAAATTCAGAAATTAAATTTAGAATAAACAGTGTTAGATCAAATAGCAAAACTACTTGTTGATTCTGACAATTCTGATAACTCAGAACATGAGTCCAATGATCTTCTAAATCAATTAGAAGATCAAGATGATTATTACAGTTCTAGTTCAGAAGATTCTGGACAAGAACATTCAATCAATTACCAAAGAACAAGATCTTTTGGTTGATCTTCTTGAAGAAATTTCAGATTTTGAAAAAAAGAAAAAATATTTCAAAAAATTGAAACAAGTTTTTGTAGACAAAGAACCTGAAATTGATCATTTCGTATCCTTGATCATTCTAGTTATTTTAGTGAGATACCAGTATTGGGATTTAATAGTCAATGCATTCATTGCAGATAAAATATAGAATTTTGATCCTTTAGAAATTATTAATATGCAAGCCCTTCAAGAATCTCAATTTTTTTTGTCAATTACTACCCTCATTCCAAAAAAAAAAAAGAGTTCAAATTCAAAAATTTTCTTTGTTCCAAAAAAAAATATATCTAATTTTGTGTGGAATTGTTGTATTACCCTTACTAATAATCATAATGTATAATCTAAATTAAAAAGTAAGAATAAAAACATAAAATTATATATTTAATAGTACATTAAATGTGTTGTAATTTATAATTTTAAAAAAATTATAATAAATCAAAAATGAACTCTTTTTCGAAACAAAAAGAACAACTTGTTTTCAAAACTCTGGGTTTGTTTGTTAGACAATAATGACAATATAATATTGGACATTTCATTTCTGGATAATAAAGACCTAATAATTAAAGAAATTTTTAATTACCTTTTTTCACATTTGGTATTGACAATTTATATTTATCAGAATGAAAAGTTCTTATTATGCATGAAGACAATGTTTGAGAATGTAAAATTACAAAATATTAAATATTAAATGTGTTTTTTCATAACATTTATTTAGTAGAAATCTCTTAAATTAACGATGTTTATTTTTTTTTAACGTGCCAAATTAGGCGATTCAAACGTGAAAATGATAAGAAAAGTAATGAAATATCCATTCTCTTACTAAGATATATGAAAAATAAACACACCCCTAAAAAGTTGCCAAGGACAAAAAGAGGCTGGATTATAACAATAATTAATGCTGTTGTATTTTATCAAAATCCAAGCCTTAATTAATATATTGACTGTTAATTCAGCCATTTGAAGGTGGTTCAAAAATCTCTTTTTTGCTTTACAAATTTTTGTTGCTTTCAACGATTGGATTAGATTACCAATTTTGTATCAAATGTTTGAATGATGTTGTTTTGGTGTAATAGCACTTATAGTTCGTTCTTAGCCCATGTTGGCGTACTCGGTTTGGCATACGAAATGGATAATATCACAGGTCCAATACACATTAAAACCTTAGTGGATGAGACCCATGCCCATGCATGTCTGTATCTCATTTCTTCCTTACCAATACTTGAACACGAGGACCCCATTTAAAAATTCCGAATATGGTTTTCGGGTGGCAAAATTAGATCTACCCCAATAAATCAATTTAATTCATTCAGTATTTTAACTCAACGGGTTAGGTTACTTAAATTATGAGTTATTAATTGATTGAATTATGTAATTATCCGTAATTTCTAAATTGGGTTGGATGAGGTAAGGGTAAGGGTAAGGGTAAGGGTGATTCGTCAAATTAAGAGTTTTTTTTTTTTTGAAATTTTTTTTAAAATGTTAGGAAAGTTATCAATAAATAAAAATGACATAATTTTCTCTTAATTTCTAAAAAGATAAAGTAATTTTTCTTTTTAGACATAATTTTACTTTTTTAGATGAATTTTTTTTAAACTTATGCTTAATTAAGTATATAACTTTAAAAGACTAAATATGAAATTAAATTAGACTAGTTTCTTAATATCAATACCAGAAAAAATAAAAATATAAAAATTTTTAAATAAATAATTACACAATTTAAAATTTTTATTCAAAAATTTTAATTTAATTTTTTGCCTTTTTTTTGTGAACCTAAATGTTATGTAATAAAAAATATCAAAATAGTTACATAATTAAAAATTAATAAAAATAATTTACTATTTTGATACTTTATTTTCTACTTTTTGTGAAATTTAGTGTTAAATAATATTAAAAGTCTCAATTTTTTAAAAAATCTTTATATTAATTTTTTATCTTTTGATAGCTTTTTGAATATTCTAACTCTCAATTTTCCATCCTCAAAAATTTTGAATTTTGATGGCCAATAAATCTTTATTTTCCTATGAAAATTTTGTTTTTAAAATTAGATATTTGATTATATTTAAATGTGCAAAAAAATCACTTAAAAAAATAAAATTATGTTTAGAAAGTAAAATATCTTTACCCATATTAAAAATTAAAATAAAATTATACTCTCTTTATTAATTTGATAACTTTCACTACCTTTTTAAAAAAATATATTTATTTTTTTAAGACAACCACGCAAATACGTGATGTATTGTTATTGTAAATAGTAACTAGAAACTAAATGTCCATAATACATTAAATATAAATCTCACCAAATTTAAAAAGCTTTTCAAAAAACTCGCTTTCACATATTTTCTTGAACCTACTAATGGTTTTCACAATAATTGCCTTATTGGTTTTAGTGATTTTGATAATGTTTATAAAACTTACTTGAAAAATGGAAGTGTGGTAGCCCTTAAAAAATTAATACATATTAATAGAGAAACTAAATAAAATTAGTTTATTTTTTGGTTTTGGTGAAAACATAATAATCATCTTTTATAAAAAAAAAATATTAAATGGAAAAAATAAGATTAGTTTTTAAAAAAATAATCAAAAAAGATGAAAAATGTAAGTTTATTTCCTCAATTAAATAGAAAATGTAAAAAAAAATTGTTGAATTGACCCGTCAGATTGATTAGGTTTAACCTAACCCAAATATGATCCATAACTAAATGGGTTTTGTTGGGTCATGATTTATTAAATTGTAGCATATCAATGACCTAACCCATGAGTGATTCAACTCACCCATCTGCTACCTCTATTATGGTAGAAAGATAATATAAGGTGATCATGAAATGAAGCTGACAAAAGTAAATTCAACTTAATTCATCTACAATTTAAATTCTTTGAGTTGAGTCAAATGGGTCACGAATTAAATAATAATATGTAATTTAAAGATTTAGAAATGAATTAAACCCATTTAACTTAATAAACTAAAGTTATTAATTTAAAAAAATGAAATAGACAGCCAACAATTTGCTATCACTGAATTTGTAATACGCGAAATAACGCACTTACATGTCTTCATTGACGTTGTTTTTGAAAGATCGGGAGCTAATTATCAAAACTTTGGACTATCTACACATATATTTTGAGAAATTGTTCATGCATGTTTGTTCCATAGAGTAATAAAATTTAGTTTGTAAAGATCAACTTCTGATTTTTATTTGAGGATCGGTGATCGAGACTTGTAATAGAGTCATCTATTTAATAGCTGGTGTACATTATATTGTTGATGTCACTAATTGCGTTACACCACTAGAAAGAATGGTGAATGTTTGTGATCCCAACTGTTATACATCTTTGGGAAACTCACATTAAATTTTGTTTTCTTTTAAAAAAAAAATTCCTTTGGAACCCATTTCAAAAGTTAATTAACGAAATAAAAGAATCCACTAAAACATGCAAACCCCATTTTGAATTTTATTTTTTTTATGTGGGATTTAAATTCCATATACCTTGTAACTAGATCATGACATTAATCTTCTTGCACAAATCATCCCTGCTAGTAGTTCCCTTTTTATTTATTAATTTATTTTTACAGGAGATCAGTGAAAATGTCTTAAACCTACAGTCAATTTTCTCTTCATCCCCTTTTTTTTTAAAAAAATAAAAGAAAGAAATGAAACCATATTCTGTGGAATATATGCTCTTTAATTCTAGCACTAATTTCCCCCCCTAAGCATAAATTATTACAAGCTTCTTCTTGTACACCCTAGGGATCCCAAAGTCAATATCATGAATTTTATCCTAATTTCCTATCCATCACTTGATATATTGGATCTGGTCCAGCCTTCCATATTTTATCCTTTGAGAAGATAAACATGAAACAATGCCATATTGCCATGCACGTCCTCCTAGACTCCTGGTCATATTCCTCCTTGTCCCTCCATCCTGCCCTGCCAATTTTGTGTCATGCATGGGATTGGGACTTGGGAGCTGTTACGTACTGCATCAATTATTGCCGACTGCAAGCACAAATTTGAAAGCAATCACTTGTCTTATGACTCTTATCCACAGCCATGAATGAAAGGAACCACCGAAATAAAGGGGGGAGCTTCATAATAAGCCATTGAAATCATGGTCCACCTTGACTCCTATGGTTTGCGTGCACGGCTTCATCAAATTAAAACGTGTTAGATTTTTACTGTTTTTGTATGGGCTGGCTCCAGCTATGAATTCACTCCAATAATGACGGTGCCTCCCAATCTTGGAGTATGTCTGGTTTGGATTTTAAATTATATTTTTTACACTTTAATATATTTTTATATTTTTAATATATATTTTTATTTTATAACAATCATTTAAAAATAATAAAAATATAATTTAAAATACAATTCATACATACCTTTAATTTCTCACTTTTATTTCTAAAGCAAAACTAGGTCCATTTGGTTTCTTATAGAATTAGTCATTTTCAAATTAGATATTCCATCTATCTTGTTATTTTTGTAAATTATAAAATCCAGCGCAATTAATACACTATTAAATATTTAATTTTTTACTTTTATTATTAATTTTTAATTTAGATTACAAATTGTCATTATTAATACGAATAATATAATAATTTTACACAAAAAGTAATTTTTTTTTAAATAAAGAATTTTTTTAAAATTGCAATCGATTTTTTGCAACGGGAAGAATATATAGATTTCAAATTAAATTGCATAGTATTTTTAATATTCTCTAATATTTTCTTGATTAAATAGTATAAATGACTCAAAAGATTCATATAAAAAATTATAAATTTCAATCAAATTTAATAAAAAAAAATTCTCCAATTCCTAAACAATTTTAGTTTTAGTCGAGGAACCAAACATTAGAGATCGAATTTCTCCAATTAAAAAAAAAAAAAACCTTTACTCCACATTGACAGCATTTATCTAATGTAAGTACTGCATTAAAAAACTGAAATTATGTGAAACTGTGGCAAAATTTATTCGTGATTGAGATCTACATCAATTGAGGTGGAATCACTTTGCAAACCAACACTATACATTAAAGAAAAGAAAAAACAAAGTAAAGGGCTCTTCTTGAACCATAAATTGAGGCATGATAGCTAGTGAAAACTTTTTAGGTCTAATAATTAATTAGTGTGCCTTCTTTATTCAATCATTTTCCATGGCTTGAACTACAATCGATTTCTCTGCCCAATTGCTGTTTTCCTTTTTGTTGCAAGAACACGAATTGAGAGGAGAAAAGCTCTCACATATCCTAAAGGGCCTATCTAAGGACTATATTCTTTGGGGAACTTTGTACGTAGTCCTAAAGGTCATTTTAATGTCCAAAATATAATACTAATGGACCATAGAATGATGATTTGTGCTCTAAATTTTATAAACTAATGTTTTCAAATTGCATTATATTGGGCATATGTATGAATCATATGATGTCGTTGTATGAGAATCAGAACCCTGAATTTAATTTGTACTTAGGGGGCAAAGATTAATGTTGTTGTGGACCAGTACTGCAGGAATTATTGATTATTGTAAGGCCATTCAATTCGTGATGGTGGGTTTAAACCAAACATTAGTGTGATGTTTTGGATCTTCCATTATTGTATCTTTTGCTTGTTTAATGCTCAAGAAAACACAGTTGTAGTCCATATATTCACGTTAATGTAGGATTAATAATTAAATATTTCATAATGGACATTGATCCAAATGTAATGATTATTAACCATTCAAAAGTAGGGAATTTAGCAATGAAAAGGACCACCTAAATAGTATAATAATATAATGATTTCGAGATATAATACCCTACACTTGAGATTAGGTGATTGGCCGGGTCTGCTAGGCCAACAAAATTTTTGAATAGTAGTACGATAAAAAGTGCGAAAATAGTGCGCTAGGCCAACAAAATTTTTGAATAGTAGTACGATAAAAAGTGCGAAAATAGTGCTAATGTATATATATATATATTTTACTACGACTTTGGTTGAAAGCACTTCACTATATGCAGTAGTAATTTAGTTACTAAATTATTCAACGTATGTATGGATCACCACGAAAGGCATGAGACTAGAATTAGGAACTTCAAATTTAGTTTCTTTCATCGTATATATTTTCCGGTGTACCAGTTGAGATAGTTACCTTAGTTAGTAATAGTAGTATTTCTCGATTTATTCGGAATCTTGTCGACCCTTGTGGCCGCTTTTGTAGACCCTTGTGATCTTTTTTCTTTCGTGATTTAATTCAAAACTCACGAAGATCAATTAACATGTTTGGCTATGCACTTTTGCAATTCGTGTGCAATATATCTATCGTTAAAATAAAAAAAAAAAACCCTACACTTGAGCATTATTTAAGACCAAAACACAATATACAAATAAAGAAACGAATCCTTATGGTAAGTTTCTAATATTTCTTTTCAATTTGTCAATTTGGTCACTATTTAAAACTATATAAAACTGAGAAGGGTTATTCCCCCTCGCCATTGAAAGCGAGCACTTTAGCAAGTGATCATCTTTAGGCATAAAACTGAAAAGAGTTATTCCCCTTTATGTAACGGAAGTAAGCATTAAAAATTTATCATCTTTAAGCATAAAATTTGTAAACTTGTACTTAATGGTTAATATAGCAAGTTAATTGCAAAACAACATCTCCCCCCCCCCCCCCCCCCCCCCCCAAAAAAAAACCCAAGAAAAGAGTTAGTTATATTTTTTACTCTAATTTTGGATAATTTACCCAAAACATTAGAAAATTATCCCCACGATTAGTCATGCACAACGCGTTGCTACATATTATAGTTGCTCCTCTTGATATTTCCATAACTTTAATAATTGACTCAATTACATTTAATCGAAAAAAACAAGTCAAAATTATCTTTTATCAGTAAATACACGAGAGAGGCGTGTGGTTTTAATAAGGATAAAAATAAAAAAAAATTATCCTTGCAATTGAATCCTTTTCAACATAAAAAATCAATGGTGAAGTGAAACTTCGCCTGAAATTGAGGGACGAATAACAACGTAATTTACCCAAGATATAATGTACATATATTTTTTTGGATACAAGAGTAGGGGAAAAAAAGTATTATGTTTACTAATAATAAAGTTTGAATCATGTAATATGGATGTAGAGATTATATAATATTTTTACTGCTCGATCACTAGTCATTTCTAATATATAACGTGTGTATTATGTCATTGTAATATTTTTTTCCTGCTTGACGTGATTTATTTTTTCTTTTGTACTCGCAAACATTCGCAAACAATAATTGGAACTGGACAACCAGCAACCACAAGGTTGAAAATCGTGAAAAAAAAACAAAACAAAACAAGAAAAAACCCTAGTCCTCACGACTTACAAGAAAATTATTTGGCAGAATCTTGTCAACTTGAATGTCGATCAATGTCATGTCGCATATTTTTTGCTCTCCAACAGTGCATATTTATCCATCTACCTTGCAGGTACATACATTTCTTCAACTTTTTGAAAGAAGAAAAAAGGGGGCATAATTCCTAATGGTGCTTTTGGACACATAACATTTCTGCCCTTTTTGACCATGCACCTTGTCGTTTTATTAAAGTTCATCGTATCACTAATATCGAATCACTATTAAAAAAATTTGTCCGTTTATGTTTTTAAATTAATACAAAAATTACTCAATATATATAAACAATACTCTCGCCATCTTAAATATATATATATTCTATGCAACTATTAAATTACATAAAATGATGGGAAATTTACGAAAATGACACCTTTGACCATTGACTTTACAAAAATAGCACCTTGCTTTTTTCCTTTTGTGTTATAGCACTTCCATTAAAAAAGTGACCAGAACACCATTCTCTTCTTCTCTTCTTCTCTTCTTCTCTTCTTCTGTGAGTTAAAGAACGCATTGTAAGGCATATTAGCTGGTTCACTCCTGTTGCTTTGCTACTCCTGTATTAGAGCCGCTTTGGTCGATTACCACGTTATAGACTACTCTTCGACCCAAGATTTTAGAGCTTAGTTATAAATACTTCAAGAGAAGGGTTGTCACACCCCATCGGATGTGAACAAAGTTTGTTCTCTCACGCCATTATTCGTACTGCAGGCAATCACGTTTTAAATAGTCTGCAAGCAATCACACTTGTTCTCGCCCATTTAGCAGGAGGTTAGTGAATAGTTTTTTCGTTTTTTAAAACTGGGTTTGTGAATGGTACAGAAAAAATAGTCGAGCAATATATCCATCACGAGGTCGAGCATAAAGTTGCGCACGCAGTTGGGTCGATCACGAAATCGAGCATTACGTCGAGTCAATTATCAAGTCGAGCACATAGTCGATATATTAGTCGAGCACTATGATAGGGTTAGATCAAGTTCCAGCTTTAGAATAGGTCGAGTGTATGGTCGAGTATTAGGTCGAGTCATTGGAAGTCGAGTATGTAGTCGATATATTAGTCGAGTACTCCAATAGGGCTAAATTTATTGTCCAGCATTATAGTAGTTCGAGTGAAAGGTCGAGCTATTAGTCGAGTACTGTGGTTGGAATGAATTTTCTCAATCATTGAGAGCCCTTCAACGATCCTGCTGCTTTGTTGATGCCCTTACGTTTTAAAATGTTCTTTTGTTTGATGTAAAATCGTTGTTTATTGATTGTTTTGATTTTGAATGTAGGGATGTCACACGGCATTAGATGGTCTATACACGTTCTTTATGGCGGAAAATGGAACGTTGATCCTAGTACAAATGAACGAAGCTTCATAAATTACAAGAGGGTCGAAACTCTTTTGTTGACGGAAGACACAAGCTTCAAGGAACTAGTGAATCTCATAATCTCTGTTATACAATTAGATATGGAGATTGAAGATAGATTGGTCCTCGAATATGTACCTAAATACCTGCCAAAAATTCCCCCTCTTCCCATCAAGACTGATTACCATGTCAAATGCTTTTTGAATGAGATTATTATAAGGTCTGAAGATGCACGGATTCCAATATGTGTTACCGCCGTCTTTGAGAGCGAAGCATCACGTGCTGAATATGGTGCTGAAGATGGTGCTAGCAATTCACCAATAAAGCGATTGGGTGGCGACAGTCCGTTATGGACTAATGATACTCTTCCGCCAAACAATTTTGTCGAACCAATTTTTGAAGAGGAAGTTCATGATCTTGGACCCAAGATTGATGTAAATACTCCGGTTGAAAAAATCATTGTTGTGGAAGATGTAAATACTTCGTCCAAGCAACCGGAGACAAGTGTGCGATCAATCGGTTCAAACCCATGCTCAAGCAACCCCATTGCCAAATGACAAGGTCATCGCATGCTAATAGTGGACTTCTTCGGACAGATTAGCCGCCATCGCCGATGTTGCGGTCAATGATGTTTTCAAACGAGACAAAGAATTGCAATTGAGAATGAGTATGCTTGCTGTGAAATATTTCTACGAGTGGAAGGTGGTCAGAGCAAGTCGCAAGTATTGGTACATACGATGCACGCATAGCAATTGCGGATGGAAGCTAAATGCATCTTCCATTGGAAACTCGGGTGCTTGGAAGGTCAATAAATTTGAAAATACCCATACATGTCAGTTATCACTTGTCCATTGTGATAATCGTCAGGCAACCAGTAAAGTAATAGGATCGTGGATCAAATGTAAGTATCAAGAAAATTTGTCGGTCATATAAACCTGCCGAAATCATGGCAGACATTCGTCAAGAGTTGGGTGTGAATTTACAATATCAGAAGGCTTGGAGATCAAGGGAATCGGCACTCGACGAAATGAGAGGTGGATTTGAGGATTCATATAGAATACTACCATCTTATTTGCACATGTTGAGGGAGTGTAATCCGGGTACATTCACTGATCTCGAGATGGACGAAGATCATAGTTTCAAATATGCTTTTTTTGCAATGGGAGCATCACTTCGTGGATTTCGCAGCTGTATGCGACCGGTTCTTGCAGTTGATGCCTGCTTTTTGAAGGGGAAATACCCAGGGTCATTGCTTGTTGCCACTTGCATGGACGGTAACAACCAAGTGTACCCGATCGGTTGGGGTTTGGTGGATTCAGAAAATGACGCCTCGTGGGAATGGTTTATGGAAAAGTTGAAAGCTGCAATAGGTGTTGAAATCGATGGATTGGTGTTTGTGTCCGACAGGCATAAAAGCATAGCCAAAGGTATCGCACGTGTTTTCCCCAACGCCTTCCATGGAGTGTGTATCTATCATTTGAGCAACAACTTGAGATCAACGTTCAAACACAAAGAGGCCCTACCTATGTACTTTAAAGCAGCAAAGGCATACACTCTTGCCGAATTCAATGAGATGTGGAGAATTCTTTCCTTACAAGATTCGCGCTTTTGCGAGTATTTAACAGAGGTCGGCATTGAGCGGTGGTCAAGGGCACATTCGAATGGGAGACGATACACTATAATGACCACCAACATTGCTGAATGTCTGAACGCATTGTTGAAGGATGCACGGGAACTACCAATTCATTGTTTGGTTGAGTACATTCGGAGCACGCTTCAAAGATGGTTCCATGAAAGGCGTACGGCTGCGTCTGAAATGAAAACACATACAACCCCTTATATTGAGAATGAGCTTTCATCTAGAATGCGAGCGGCCCAATCTCATGTCGTTGAACCAGTCGATATACACCGGTGGTGTGTACGAGACATAGCAAACCGTACTTATACTGTCGATTTGCTTCAAAGATCGTGCACGTGTCGAGTGTTTGACATGGATCAACTTCCATGTGTTCATGCGCTGACCGTCGCGAGCAAAGTGACCATTATTCTCTATGCTCGCCATTTTATTTCTTCAAGCACTCAAATCCGCTTATGCAGATCCCATTATCCCGGTTGGTGAACCCCGGGAGTGGCTTGTGCCTGAAGAAATTCTGTCTATTCAATTAGCTCCTCCTGAACCAAGGTCTAAAAGTGGTAGACGCAAGAAACAGAGAATCCCTTCAACGGGTGAGGAAAGAGTTCCAAAGAAATGTGGTCGATGTGGAGGGACTGGTCATAACCGTAAAACTTGCTCTAATCCTTTCCAATCTAGGGCAGAAAAGTGATTAGGTTGCGATCATTGTAAATATTCTTCTGCAATATAAGCCAATCCATTGTAAATTTATGCCACATATTTTCAACTTTATGCCACATCTCATTATTGTTGGTTTTCATTTCTTTTTTAATCGGGAAGGATTATCAGAAGTTTCCTTAATCAAGAAGAAATGATTGCTATCAACAAATTTAATAAAGCCAAAGTTCTGTTTCTCACTCGACTTCCAACTCGACTAAACACTCGACTAATGAACAACTCGACTTCCTTCCCTATATTATACTCGACTAAATGATCGACTATGAACTCGACTAAATTTTCAGAAGTAAAAGTTTTAAAAGTTCTGTTTCCTACTCGACTTCAAAATCGACTAAAGACTCGACTAATGAACAACTCGACTTCCTTTCCTATATTAAACTCGACTATATGATCGACTATAAACTCGACTAAATTTTCAGAAGCAAAAGTTTTAAAAGTTCTGTTTCCTGCTCGACTTCAAACTCGACTAAAAACTCGACTAATGAACAACTCGACTTCCTTCCCTATATTAAACTCGACTATATGATCGACTATAAACTCGACTAAATTTTCAGAAGCAAAAGTTTTAAAAGTTCTGTTTTCTGCTCGACTTGAAACTCGACTAAAAACTCGACTAATGACCAACTCGACTTCCTTCCCTATATTAAACTCGACTATATGATCGACTATAAACTCGACTAAATTTTCAGAAGCAAAAGTTTTAAAAGTTCTGTTTTCTGCTTGACTTCAAACTCGACTAAAAACTCGACTAATGAACAACTCGACTTCCTTCCCTATATTAAACTCGACTATATGATCGACTATAAACTCGACTAAATTTTCAGAAGCAAAAGTTTTAAAAGTTCTGTTTTCTGCTCGACTTGAAACTCGACTAAAAACTCGACTAATGACCAACTCGACTTCCTTCCCTATATTAAACTCGACTATATGATCGACTATAAACTCGACTAAATTTTCAGAAGCAAAAGTTTTAAAAGTTCTGTTTCTTGCTCGACTTCAAACTCGACTAAGTACTCGACGATAGAACAACTCGCTTGCCTTCCAATATTACTCTCGACTAGATGCTCGATCTTGGACTCGACTAAATTTACCTTTTCCAAGGATCTGTTTTCTGCTCGAGATTACACTCGATGATAAACTCGACTAAATAATAGCTGTGCTTGCTTTGTTGAAATACACTCGGATACGTGATCAACTAGATGTATTTACAATTTCACACTTCACATTAATAGATGTATTTACAAGTCTCAACTATAAATGTATTTACACTTCACATTAATAAATGTATATACAAATAAATGTTTTGGAAAAAGAAATTGTATTTACATGGTCTGTACAAATAAACCACTACTCTACTTTTTGCGCCTTTTTTGTACTGTTTTCCTCTTCGCTGGTCCTCTTGTCGTGCATGGATGAATAGTGCAGTAGCTATCTCCGTACGCGCATCCATTACAGACTTACGATCCGGTTTAAATGTCGAAGTGGGACCCGTGAATCAGGAATTCAGCCCATCTCAAGACAAAGATCCCACAGGCTCCACCGCTAAAGGAAACGATGCGCGTATATTGTTAGTTGCAAAGAATAATATAAAACAAGGAAGAACCACAACACATTTCTTTTAACGCTGCCAGAAGTACTAACCTTGCTCCTTGACGTGGCAAACCCTGCTCAATGACGATTTGCCAAGTATCCATGCTCGGAAGTTCACATGCCTTTAGTATCTTCGGCATGGTTTGCACGAGATGCTCCAATTTTGGCCCCATCCCTTCTTGGTCCAGTGAGTTATACACGTGGAACGTGTGTTGATGTATATCCATCCTCACCAATATCCAGTGATTTCCATCCACATTGACCGGGAACAGAACTTGGTCCACCGTCCGACAGTTAATCTCGTACGGAACTGAACCAACAAATTGTTTCATGGCCAAATCTTCGTGCGTGGATCTCGCTGTCAGATATAATGTTTTCATTCCAATCGTGGCGAAGGAAAGAACACAATCAATTCAAACTATACAAGCCAAAGATAAAAATAAAGCATATAAGAAATAACTTACATCAAAATGCGTTTCCATAATGGAAACATCTCTGCGGCCCATTATGAGGATCCTTTTCCGAAGCATGGATGTGTATAGGTCCAAATGCTGAAAAAAACACCCGAATTGCATGGATTAGGACAAATATATTCTCATTGCCTAACGATAAATGCAAGAACAATCGAGTATTACCTCATTGGAAAGCCACTCATTTTCAAGAAGAAGCTTCTTGAGCAAATCCGAATCAAGGTCAAAAATTGGAGTCCACAAGAATTGCCGCTTCGTCGGCTTCAACCACTTAAGCATGTCTTCAGTATCTTCCGGCCCAGGTTGGAAATCATGGAAATTAAACCGCGCCGGAACCATAAATGGAGGGGGAGAGGGATACTCAATGGCAAGAACCGGTGCCAAATTGATACCACAGGAAACATCCTTCATACGAACCCCATGATCCTTATTGCCTTTGGCCTTAATCGGGGTTGGGGGAGGAGTCTCGATTTCAACAATGACGGGAACGGATGGAGTCTTCAGGTACTCAAAGTTGGTGAACAGTACCAACGCTTTCAAATCCGCCCATCGCCGAAGTTGCCCCACCATCAGCTTTGCCTTCTTTTCCCGCCATCACTTGCTCGAGAGTGCGAGTCAGATGTTGAACGGTTGCGGTTAGCCTGTTAATTGTGGACTTCAATTCGGCTATTCGAGCCTCCGCCCTGTCTTGCCGTTCGATAATCTGACTCACTGAAGGCCGACGAGCCTCTCGTGCCTCTTTGGGAGGATGCACGTCTTCTGCTTCTTCTTCTTCCTCGGAAAACTGCAAATCCTTGGCGGCCTCTCCGATTTCTTCTTCCTCCCAACCCAAAAAATTGGCAACTTCTTCTGGAGTTGGAGTTATTGGTGTGACTTTAACTCTCTGCAGCACATTGAATGTGGAAAAAAATGATACCTCACATTATTTAAAATGCAGACATACGAGGAAATTATTTTATTTTATTATGAACTAATACCTCTCCGCTAAGTAGCTTTTTGGACCACACGGCATTTTTTTCTTGGACAGATCGGTGGCTCTTCACCGCCTTCCACCGTAACATCCTTGGCCTACCTCCAGGGGTTTCGACCTTTTCAACTAAAGAGAATAGGTCGAAATGCGGCATCAATTCATAAGCGAACACCTGCGATTCAGAAAAGGAAAAATTAATTATGTAAACTTAAGAACACAGTTAAAAATAAATCGGTTATCACTATTAATTCGTTACCCCTAGAGCAACTGGGAATCCGCCAACGGTGTATGTCCTGTTATCGAGATCCCTCGACTGCTTCAAGGCGTTGGCCATAGCCTTTCTAGCACTATCCGTAGTCACACGAAAAGATTCTTCGCCTCACGGGATTTCATCAAACATCTGCCAATTACAGGCCAAATGCACCACCTTGTCATCTATATGGTTCCTCTTTTGCTCCCCAATTATAGGCATGTATAGTAATAGCAAGGTGAAGGACACAACAACCTCGTCCGAATAGCTTGCGTTTATTTGATCGTAGGCTTTGAAAACATCGGCGTATGTTGTTTCATTGTGCCTACCTTCTCCAGTTAGATACTTACTAATCAGACTTGGCCCATCGGTGCACGGAATTTGGCGTATTCACGAGTAAAGTCACCCATCTTCAACCCGGTGATGAGTGCGAACTCCTCCGCCCAAATTTAACCTTCTTCCCAAATAAATTAAAGAATAGGCTTCCGCTTTTGGGATTCCTCGTCTACCTTAAGTCGCCTCAATGGGGACGTGGATCATCCGCTTGCACCAAAACGTATGCTCATGATCCAGCAATTCCAAAGAAGGCTACTAACCTTTCGAAGTATGTCCCTTTGCGATTCAGTTAGTTTGAGCCTAATTCTCTGCATATTAGCCTCATAGTAGCAATACTGCGAAACCTTTGCATTGAAGAAATCACACTGAACGACCATTTGCTCCTTCAAAGGGTCCTGATTAATAAATGTGCACAATAAAAGAAAATTAGAATTGGTAATATCTCGGAATAACACAAAAAATTCTAGAAATTAAACATTCTGTTTCATGCTCGACTATATGCCCGACTGCTAACTCGATCTAAAACAGAAGCATTATGAACAAAAAAATTCTGTTTCCTGCTCGACTATATGCTCGACTGGTAACTCGACCTAAAACAGAAGAATTATGTAGGAAAAATTTCTGTTTCCTGCTCGACTATATGCCCGACTACTAACTCGACGAAAAACATAAGAGTTGTTATGGACAACTTTTCTGTTTCCTGCTCGACTATATGATCGACTACTAACTCGACGAAAAACATAAGAAGTATTACGGAAAAATTTCTGTCTCATGATCGACTATGTGCTCGACTATTAACTCGAACTAAAACATAAAAGTAATTTTTGGAAAATTTCTGTTTCCTGCTCGACTATATGCCCGACTACTAACTCGACGAAAAACATAAGAGTTGTTATGGACAACTTTTCTGTTTCATGCACGACTATATACCCGACTATATGCTCGACTTTTTCAAGAGGTCGAGCACAGGGCTCGACTTATCATCGACCCCCTGCCAGACCAGTTTTCAATCATATTCAGACAACCCATTTCAATTCCTTATACACAACATCTACACACACTATGTAGGATGAATAAAATAATGAATTATAGAACAAATTTTACTCATACTTACCGCGTTATGCTGGACTTGTTTCTTCTCCGTCGGGGTTGTCTTCTTAATCATCGTCGATGATTTTCCTCCCTTTGTGCATGCCATTGAATGTGTTTCGAATGAAATGAAAGTATTTGGTTTTTCAAAATACTTGAGGTGGAGGTTTTGGAAGGAAATGAAACGAAGGTTTTGGAAGGAAATGAAAGAGGAAAAGGTTTGCAGAATTCGTCCAGTGAAAATGTAAAGCAAGGTGTGAAGACAGCGGGCGGTTTAGCTTCAAGAAATTTAAAATGGAAGAACGGTTTCAAGAATTGATTGTGGAAGAAGAACGATCGCTCAATTGAGAATGGTTTCCCGCGTACAAGAGAAGGGTGTTGAAGTAATTTTGTGCATAGAAGTGCTATAACACAAAAGGAAAAAAGCAAGGTGCTATTTTTGTAAAGTCAATGGTCAAAGGTGTCATTTTCGTAAATTTCCCTAAAATGATGCAACTAGAGACAAGAGTTTATAATTTTGGAAGAACAACATATTTTGTTGTAAAAGGGAAAAAAAAATTAATGTGATTGACCCGTTACACTAAAATAAAAGCACAACGAATACAAGATTTTTTTTTTCCAAAAGAAAAGTCCTTTTGGATTGAAAACTACTTTATTTTTTAAAAAAATTATTAAATACAATACTTTTAATTTAACATCAAATGCATACTTTTACATTTTTACTCTTATTTTTAAATTATGGTTATATGTAATTATTACTCCTTTCGTCTAAAAAAAAATCTACTTTTGTTTAGTTACAATTTTTTATTAGTTACTAGATATAACACATTTAACACATTAACTAAATGCATAATTTTATATTTTTATCCTTACTTTTTAATTATGAATATACATAATTATTATTAGTAAGAATATTTTAGGAATTTGGTTTAAAAATGGACTCTTTTCTAGGACAAGAAAAAATTTTAGAAGTGAACTCTTTTTTTGGGACCGAGAGAGTACTTCTTTTAAAAAAAAAAAAGCTTAATTTCAAAAAATTTCTTTATTCCAAAAAAAGAGTCCACTTTTAGTTTGGAATTCTTATAATATTTTTATTAATAATGACAAGATATATACAAGGATAGAAAGAAAAAATATACATTTAATAGTGAATTAAGCGATTGTATTTTGTAATTTAAAAAATTGTATCAAATAAAAAATAGACTCTTTTTTTGGACGAATGGAGTATTAGTAAAAAGTATTAACGGGAATTTTATTTTAAAAGTGATTTTTTTATTTTATTTTGGAGGATAGAAAGATTTTAAAAGGTACTTTTTTCGGGGGATGGAAGTATTAAAATCTATCTACAACAAATCAAGTTACTTGATCTGATCAGATTGAGTTTGTTTTAGTACTAAATCGTTAGTGTTCAATTTAAATAATAATCAAACTATTGTGTTCAGTCTGAATAATAATCAAATTAGATTTAAACAAAACTTTAAATTCATTTCAATTATGTCTCACTTTGAACCATGTGTTTCATGCGTGAGTTGAATCTGGTATTCTAAACAGAAGGGATTAGGAACAAATCACATCAAAATGCATCATTCATGTATAGTTGCAGCCTTAATTACACATAACTTGCTAATAACAGCTCAATTGATTTAACTACAACTATGAAATCTTTGCTCTTCATCCATTTTTTCAGCCTCACCCAAATCGGAAAAAAAAATAAAGAGAAAAAACAGTTCCACCGACACTTTTGGTGTTCATCACTCCATGATACCATTACTGACCAATTAAAGCACCTTTTAATGTTATTTTCACCAAATGGTCCATTCTCCCAGAGCAGATGCCCATAAATCCCCATCCCCTCCAAGTTAGATTATTAAAAAAAGAGCAATGAAGTTTGGTCTTTACAAAAAGAGCTTTCTTTTAAAATAAAAAAAATAGCAATGAACAGTGAAAACATTCATAAACTCTTGCCGCATTTACATGACAAAAACTAATAAGCGATATCACTTCGTATTTTTATTATTTTCATGTCGCATCGATATCGCGTTTGTTAAGATTTGTTAAATATTTTTTACTATAAATATCATTTCTAGTTAAAAGGACCCTTTCGAAAACTATTACACATGATTATCCTCATGGCAACAAAATTATGCTGCAAATGCTTCCAAGATTTTTTTTTTTGAACAATCTTGTGTGCCATTACAATCATTCTATTCTATTATATGAGTACATGAGAATCCTATTTTATTACATGGTCCCTATCTATCACCAAGAGGGAGGGAGATCAAATAGGGAAGAGAGATCAAATAGGGAAGGGAATGACGAAGTGGGGATTTGAACCCCTGCCCTCTTGGCCCCAACAGCCCCAACAACCTTTGGCAAAGTTAGGTGCCCAACTGGGCTAAGCCAGCTGCAAATGCTTCCGAGAATTGAAAAGGAAAAGTTTTAGAATAATCCAATCACCAAAAGTATTCAAAATTTAGGATGACCCATGGATAGGGTCCCCTCCCTTGGAGTTGGTTAACTTTTTCTTCGGGCTGTGTCATCTTGGCCCCAGTTTAGGAGGTCCATTTTCTCTTAATGGTCCCCCAGGAGTGTCCGTGGAGATTGCCATAGGCTAAGGGCCACTGCAAAATCTCTAAATAATTTCAGTAAACGTTATATAATGCTAAAATACTATATATAATTTCTTGTGCTTCACGTGACATAATGATAATATTAAACATTTATCAGTCCACAGAGATTCCCTTTTTTATTTTGTCATGTCTTAGTTGAAGGATTAGCAATACATGGCAAAGTTCGTTTAATTCGACCACACACACACACATGGCTGATATGTAATTTTGGCCAGGCCTGTCATTCGTTCAACATCCCTGAGATGTCACCATTGTTTTTTCAATCTTGTTTGGAGCAATTAACTTACATTGTAGATTATTGGGGCTTTAGGATCCCAAGCATAGATAATTAAAATGGGACAAAATGGAGTAGATTATCAAAGAATCACCAGATTGTACAATGCTGTATTATTGTAAAAGTAACAAGGAAACGTAGAATGAGTTAAATGATGTAGATGATTGGAGTTACCATGGGAAAATGGACCAGATTAACAAATAAATTTAGGATTCATATCTTACAAACATAATAGCGGAAACACAGAAGAAATTAACATGGAGTTCATGTCTGTGGCAAATATTAGAACTTTTTACAGTGGAAACATTGAACCCCTTTTTTTGTTCTTTTACCAGAACAACAGTGCCAGAGTTGATTGTGGTGCTAGTAACGGTGCTGGTGGTGCTGGCACTCAAGAGGGGCAACAGGGAACCTGGCAGTATCAGTGCAATAATCATATATCATATGGTTAGCCTTAACCCATATGAGTTGGTGGCTTTGATGCAGGCTGAGCTCTCCCATTGTGGGCTCATCCCACCAGTACTTCGTCTCATTGCTGCTGCTACATTTCTTAACATTATCTGCAGCTGCTACTGTCGCTGGGCACTCACAAGCATCAATCTGGAAGCCTTTATAGGAGGCTATAAATGGTGCATGGCTCCAATCAGTCTTGACCCTACCGCCTTGTGTGGCCCAATCATCCGCATTCCAAATGGAACTGTACACTCCCATGGCTTGATCCCTGGGAAATGGTATGCCTCTATGCTCCAGGTTAGAATGTACTCTTACTGGGGTCTCATCGACCAAGAATCTGCAGAAGATGGGGACGCATGAGAAATATAATAACAATTTGATTAGAACAATAAGCTGAAAAGGTTTGTCAAAAGTTCAAGAAATGAACTAGAAAGTCGACAATTCTTAATTACTATCATATGCTAAATGTTTGTATGACAGGAAGTTTGTAAATATTTGATTGAGCCCAAGTGAAATGGCAAAGGCCCTTGATTGGACTCAAGGACAGACACTGGGCATTTATTTCATCCATCCACGAGGAAATTGTCCAGAAATCATAATTATGCATGGGTCCCTCGTGCAACATAATTATTTATAGCATTGCAAGTGTCTTCCCAATTTGTTTGTATTGAAGACCGTTTGCGTCCCGTGCATATGGGATCCAGTCTAGACCTTTAATTTAAAACAACAGTCTTATAGTATTAGCAACTGGGGATAGAAAGTAAAACAATAATCTAAACTGTGGATCAACTAAGCTTGTTCACAGTTTGTGCCGTTCACTGTCAAACTAATTCTGCTATGCTTGATGTTCAATATTCATGGCATCGCAATAATCAATGCAAAGTAAAAGAGTAAAAAATTTCTATTTTACCTCAAAATTTTATTAAGATATTAATGTTCACAAAAAGTCATACGCGCACACATTGAGACAGAGATGGAAAGCTTACAGAACTTGGCGAGGGTGCCAGCTAACGGAATAAGTATGGAAATCCTTAGTGGGGTCAAACCAAAGGTTAAATCTTTGCTCTCTGTCACCAACACCATTAACATACACATTAGTCTGCACCACATAAGGTTCGCCAGTAGTGTTGCCAAGGAACTCAAAATCAAACTCATTATGGGTTGGACCATCAGATGACATCTGCATACATTAGAGCACAAACATTGAACTACTAATATAAACAAAATGATTAACTCACCAACATAAGATCAAAGATATAAATTAATCTATTTTAATACAATAATGATGAATGTCAATCTAATAGAAGTGGTAAAAAAAGATAAACAAGTCAGCAACAGGCAAATGATTGTCTTACCGATAAAGCATTTATGACTTTGTGCTAGCGAACTAAGAATCTTTATTATACTATTCATAATTCAATGGACACAATAAGTGGACAAAAGAGTGGGTGCATACAGGATATTGGATTGGACTTGGGAGTCCTATAATTAAAAAAACTGTTTGATCAAGCTAAAAGATAAATAGGAACAGGGTAATAAGAGTATGACTCATAAAAATATTTTTGCGCATGCATTCAAAAATTTTCCCAATTTAGTTACTCAGTTTCCTGGCAAAATCCAACATGAATAAACTTTATACTACCAGTTACCAGTGACGACAAAGATGACATTTTTTTTTTTTTTGGCAATGAAATACAAAACCATTGTGTTGTGTGGTGTGACCCTTCACTCATACAACATCAAAGTGATGGGATAAAAAGATTAGAACTCACATAGAAAGCAGTGACAGTTCCAGCAGAATCACCCTCCACTAGCTTGATCTTAACTGAGACTTTTCCAAACATATACTTGCTCTTCGACTGAAATCCAGCACCTGAATTGAAGCAAATACATCACAGTCACTTCAATCGGAATGCTAAAAGAGACGGTAACATTAATAAAAACAGAGATAATGAATTTTATTATGAACATAGCACTGTACCAGAAGAATAATCCAACTTCATCTTGAGAACCTCCTCTCCCTCATAAATGAAATGGTCATAAGCCCAAGCAGGCTGAAAAAGTTCATCAAATTTCGAAGAAGAACTAACCAATCCCACCATTGATGAAAGAACAAAACAAAAACCCACCAAAACAAACCACTTCTGCATTGAAATCGGATCGGAAAACGCCATTGATGGATCAAGAGAGGCTAAGAAAGTAGGGGAACGATATGATAGAAACCAGAAGTACAGGGCTTACCAGCTCAGTTTGAGTGAGGGCCACTACAAGCATTATGGGGGCTTTTATAGGCGAAAACTTTTCTTGAAAGGCTTCAATGGGAAGCCATGCTGCCAAGTCATCCAGGTTACTGCCACGTGGGGTAAATATTGTACACGTCAGACTAAGGTAAAAATCAAATGTTGTAGCCGTTGGCGTCGGCTTATCTGGCTCGGAGCTGGTCCCTATTGTGGGGCCAAAGTAGGAAGGACAGGTCGCTGTCGTAATAGAGAGGAGTACAGATACGATCCAATTGGGGGAGAACACGTGGGATATCACAGCTGGGCACTGCGCAGTACAGCTGTCAATGGCAATATCGGTTAAAATGAGGCAGTCCCCCACCCCCTCTCTCTTTAATTTTGCGCATTTCAAACGAGATATTTATAGGCAATTTTTTTTTTGCAAAAAAAATTAAAGGAAAAACATGCATAATAGAGTTAATAATAATTAGTTCTAGCTAAGAAGGGACCAAGGATTTTATAAATCAAAATTAAACACAATGCTGTATTATTTGGGTAAATAAATTCGTGATATTAATATGTTTGTAAGGTAAAACTTTATGATTTTTATGGACAGTATTTCAAAATATATTTTTATATTTTTTAAAATAGTGATTATAACTTGTGAAATAGAAAATATATTAAAATCTAAAAATATATTTTGAAAAACACAAAAATATATTTTAAAAGTGATCCATACACACCCTAGATCATTCACTTCAAAAGTTGTGGATTAAACCACAATTGCAAAATAGAAGGTGCAAATGAATTTTAATTTTCAAATGTTTTTATATATTTTTAAATATTTTTATATTTTTTAATATATTTTTTATCTTATATATATATATTTTTTAAGATTCTATACTATTATAATTTATGTTTTCTTTAAAATATTACAAAAGTGTTCATAATTATTATTTTAAAAAATACAAAAACTTCACAACGACTCTCACCCTTTCTAGGAATCCAAAGAAGGGGAAATTTTTTTGTTATGATTGTAATGTTTGGAACCTCGGTTCCATTCATGACAAATTGGATGCTTATTTAACCTCTTTAGCTACCCAACTTTCTTTTTTTGTTTCCAAGTGCTTTAGATTACTTTGGATTTGCCTTTTTTTTTTTTGAAATAAAATTTTTAGGCTCCATTTTGGAGTGCGACGTATTTTAAAAAAATTGTATTAGAACGTATAAAAATTTTGACTGGTATTTTTTTTTAGAAAAAATATTTTAGAGAAATTTTTTTTAAAATTATATGAGAAGAATTTGAGTGAAAATTTTTGAATTTTAAATTTTGAAATAAAAATGTATTTGGATAGTTTTTTTTTGTTAGATAATGGTTAACTTTTTGCTCATTTACAAATAAAAATGGCTTGTCTAAATATAGCCTTAGATTTTATCTAATGTTCCTTCCATTATAGAAAAAAATATTTTAGTTTAAAAAATTTGTTCCCGGAAAAATCTATTTTGAATGTAAACCCAAAATATCTTCATTAAAAAGTAAGAATGCAAATATATATATATATATATATATATATATATATATATATATATATATAATTATTGTATTAAATGTACTGTATCTTATGAGTAATAAAAAATTATATATAATCAAAAGTAGATTATTTTATATTGATATTTTTTTACTCTCTCTATCACAAAAGGATTTTAATTTAGGGTAAATATAATTTTTTTTAATTATTAAATATAAAATATTCAATACAAAATTAAATGCATAATTTTATATTTTTATTATTACTTTTAAATTATGACCAAACATAATTATTATTAATAAAAGTATTAAAAGACAAAAAAAAAATTTGAACTCTTTTTTTTTCAGACAAAAAAAATGTGGAGAGGTGGAGGGAGTTTTTGAATTTTTAATGTAGTATAATTATATTTTTAAAAATTTAACTAAATTAAAGATGAATTCAATTATTAGAATGCACTCGGGTGAATCGGGATGTATATGGTTAATTATTTCAAAATATATCTTTACAAATTTTAAAATATTTTTGTAATTTCTAATAAATCTCATATATCATTAATATTATTTTAAAAACACAAAAACGTGTTTTAAAACGCACACCCTCTGTATATCAAAATGGAAGAAAGGAGTACCAGCCTTAAACAATTCTTAACAGCATGCATTTTTTTTAAAACTAAAAATTGATCCAAGGAATCACCAATTCAAACAAGAAGTTCAAAAACATTTGTAAAATAGCATAGAGTACTAAAATATCCAATTTGCATTTGGAACCACATCACATAAATTAAGATATATAGGTTGGTCTTTCAAAACGATGTTGTTATTTTTTTTTTAATATTTTTTAAAATTTTTAATATATTATTTTATTTCAAAAAAAAAGTTTAATTTTAAATTTTTTTATTGTCTAAAAAAAGAGTTAATTTTTAAATTAAAATTTTAAAATATATTTACTAATAATAATAAAGTGTATATTTATAATTAAGAAGTAAGAATAAAAAATAAAATTATATATGTAGTTAGAGTGTTAAATTTGTTGTATTTAATAATTAATAAAAAATTATATTTAAATCAAAATAATTTTTTTTTTAAAGATAAGAAAAGTATCTCTTATTTCAAAAAAAAATGAAAATATGTTTTGAAATCTTGTGCAGCCTAAAAGTTTTTGAAATTTGTTTATTTTGAGAACATGGTGGAAAGAAAAAAACGGGAAGCATACAAATTACAAACTATAGCAAAACAAAACTCCAAGGCAGAGTACAGTCTGGAAGTGGGGGATGGGGCCTACGGAATTATCAATGATGGGGATCGAACGTCGAACATCGATCGCTTTATTAATATAATAATATTAATCATCCCTTCCCTTCCCTTCCCTTTCCCTCTTCTGGTTTTTTGTTTTTCTTTTTGCTGACGGCAATAATCAATAACGCCAGCTGGAGCACTCAATTCAATTTCTCCTATGTACGTTTTCATTTATTTACTCCGTGAAAAGCATTTATATATTTATCAACTTTTTCAACCTGGAGATGTGTGCCCCTCCCTCATCATCTTTTCTTTTCCCTCGTTTTTTTTTTCCTCCCTTTTGTTTAATGGAATTTTAAAAAACAAAATATTATCCTCTCTGTTTTGAAAAAAAAAAAAATTTTACTTTTAAAACTTTTAAAATATATTTAAACAGTATTTCAAAATATATTATATATTTTTTAATATTTAATCTATTTTTTAAAAAAGTTTACTTTTAATTTAATATAAATTTTTTTAGTTACAAAATATTATGTATTTAATTTATAATTTGAGTTATATATTATCATTATTAATGAACATAAAAAAAGAGTTTCACGTCAAAAGTAATTTTTTTTTTACATAAAAAAGAAAAAGATGAAAATAGTATAATTTTTTATATTTTTGAAACATTTTCTATTTCATAACATTTATCTCACCAAACATAAAAGTGAACTTTAAAATGTAATTTACATACACTCCTATTAAATTGAAAAAAACTAATTTACTTTTGAAACAAATTTTGATTATCTTTATTATTAATAAGATGTGTGACCCACATTTAAAAGTTTGGATAAAAAAAATTAAATTTTTAATAATGAATCATAAGTTCAAGAATAATATAGACATTATGTTTCAAAACTTTTTTTTTTACTTTTAAATATAATAATTATAAAATATAAATTGTATTAAAAATATAAAAATTTATTTTTAAAAATATCTTTTGTTCAGGTGGCAGGTGAGATGGAGTTGCACACACCACATTAATGACACTTTTCATATTGATATAAAAAAAATTAAATTATTATTTTTTAAAAAAAATATATATAAAAATATTAATATAAAAAATAACAATAAATATCATTATAAAAATTACTGTATAGTCAAGAGCGAACAAAGGAGTAGGAGTTTTGCTTGTGGAAATGAACTATAAATGGAGATTTGCATTTAATAATGGATGAGATAGGGAGGAAGGGATAAATTCCTCCCATCATGATTAAATATGATGAGCTAAACATGCAAGGGATCTGGCCTATTATAGTCCATTTCCTCCAAAAATGCACGCTATAAAGGGTACTTTCAGCGATTGAGATCACCTCCTCCAATTTTACCAAAAGAAATTACGAGTTTGAATTACATTTCAAAGCCAGTGCAAAAAAAAAAAAAAAAAAAAAAAAAAACCTTTTGAATTACATTTCAAAACCAACATGTTTTTATATTTTTTTAAATTAATTTTTAATACATTTTTAATTTTACAATCACTAATTTAATATATATATATATATATATATATATATATATATATATAAACGCTTTATGAAATTGAATAGGTGTAACTATTTTTGGTCACAAATTATACTCTCTTGTTTTTAAAAAAATAGTTTATTTTTAATTTGATATAATTTTTTTAAAAATATGAAATATAATATATTTAGTATACAATTAAATGTATAATTTTATATTTTATATTTACTTTTAAATTTAAATTTTATATTATTATTATTAATAAAAGTAATATAAAATTTTAATCCAAAAAGTAAATTCTTTTTTTAGGATAAAAAAGATTTTTAAACTGAATTATGTTTTTGAGAAGAAAAGAATAATATATCTAATTTTAATACTTTTTAATTGTAGATTATATATATATATATACTCATTATTAATAGGGATAATTTTATTTCTATTTTTATAAAAAAAATAGCAAGTGAACTATTTTTTTTAAATGGAAGGAGTAAAACTTTTTCGCTCAAATGAACTAAGGTTTGCTTTTTATTTTTTTTAAGGTTTGCTTTTCTTTGCGATGAGGACTAATTTTTTTAAAATAAAAAAAGCAAACTAATTGTACTTGTCTTTTTGTAATTGAGTGTCTGACAAAACCTTTATCAGGATGATCCTGATATATCTTATTTTCTTTTATTAAATACTAATACTATTGCTTCTGAAGAAGAAGAACTTCGTTGCAATATCCCTGCAAAGAAATATGTTTGGATTGATAATGATTTACAAAAAATTATTATTTTTAAATAAAAATAAAATATTTAAACAATTATTTTATTTTATTTTAAAAATTAAATTTAAAATTTTCATCTAAAATTCTCTTTATATAATTTTAAATTTTTTTAAATACATTTTTTATTTTTTATTTAAAACACCTTTTATTATTAAAAAAATATTTATTAAAATTTTCATATATTTTAATTCAAAATTTTTTAAATAAATCACAATCTACACGCAACCTAATTGTTCACTGTACATGTACTACTGTTTCTGACCACGCGACTCACTTTTCCGTACAAATAATTGTTCATGGTAGGTGTGCCACTTTATCAGTTTTCATTTCAAAAAACAGAAAAAAAAAAACATTAAAATATGAAGATGTGTTTGATCAGATTGTTCTTATTCACAAATAAATAAATTTTTAAATAAAAATAATTTATTTAAATATATTTTTAATTTAAATTTTAAAATTAAAATTTTTTCACTCAAATTTTTCTTACATAATTTTTTAAAAAAATTTATTTCATTTTTTCCTTTAAAATATTTTTTTTATTAAAAAATATCCATAAAAATATTTACACATTTCAATACAACTTTTTCCAAATACAACACACTCCAAACAAACCTTTAATTTCTTTATTTTATTTCAAAAATCCAGTTAATTTCTTTATTTGTCTTTCCAAATCAATTTTTAACAAATATAAAAATATATTTTAAAATATTTAGTTAGAATGCGAGTAGGGGGTTAATAATTTTGGTAATTATACCTTAATAAAGCGCATCGAATGGCTTGGAAAGCAAATCACAATTCGTGTTTTTTTATAAATATTGTGAAATTATTATTATTATTTTTTTAAAATTACGGAGGAGGTAAATAACTAATAAACGAAGGGTAGAGGAATGAGGTGAATGATAAGTGCATCGTGGAGTGCACGCGTGGAAAGTGGTGATTGGACATGTCTTATCAAATCAGAATTCAGAAATGACGTGTCTGTAAGCTTTTATTGCAAGCTTCTTTGGTTTCTGCATCCCAGCTCCAAAGTTCTGCACCCTTTACCTTCCACCGTACGCTTTACCATTATTATTATTATTATTATTATTATTGCTGATCATCCCACTTTGTGAACTGTGCCTTCTGCTCCCATTCCCATGCCCTCTCCCCCACTCCAAATTCTTTTCACCAAATTTGGCAACAAAATTAAATTTAACGAAAGTAGGACTCCTACTTCTCCGCCTTATTAAAAAGAATTTACTTGCATTAATTATATTATATTTAATTCAATTTTAATTCGGTATAATTTTTTTAAAAATTATAAATTACAATATTTTTAATTTATTATTAAATCTATAGTTTTTATAGTGTTATATTTACTTTTTAATTTGAATTTTGTATTATTGATATTTATAATAATAATATAAAAATTTCACACTAAAAATAAATTCTGTTTTTTTAGATAAATAAAATTTTTAAAATTGAACATTTTTTCTCTTTTTGGGACAATAAGAGTAAAATATAGTATGTGTTATAAATTATGAAAAATATATTTTTTAAATTTTAATTATAAATTATACATAGTTATTATTAATAAAAGTCATATAGTTTTTTTTTTTATATAAATAAGCCTATTTTTTAAGAGCAAAAAGAATTAAAAGTGAATTTTTTACAATGAAGGAAGTAGATTTTTCTTCTTGTTTTTTATTTATTAAAATGCTCTTATTAAGAATATTTCACTTGAAATTTGATTTTATTACTAATTACTCTGTAAAGTTTGAAAATATTACTGTATTTCTTTTGACTATTTAAAATTTAGTGTAAATTTTATTAAATAATTAAAAACAAGCAAAATTGATATAAAAAAAGTGTTTTCAAAGTAAATAAAAAATTAGTTAAAAATATATTTGAAAGGAATATATATTAAACGTAACTATGAGTAATATTATAATGTAAATTTAAAATAAAAAAGGTAAATTAAACTCTTAGTTTTTCAGTTATTTCATGAATTTTTAAATACTTTCTCTCTCTCAAAAAAAACAGTCTATTTTCGTTAAAATATAATTTTTTAATTAATTATTAGGTACAATTCATTTAATGTGTAATTAAATATACAATTTTATATTTTTATCTTTATTTTTTAATTTTAAATATACATAATTATTAATAATCAGGATATTTTAAAATTTTAATTTAAAAATTGACTCTTTTTTTTGGAACAAAATTTTTTAAAAAAAATAAACTCGCTTTTTTTGGAACGGAATGAGTAAAAGATTATTAGTCTATATAAGACAATATTTCAAAATGCGTTTTACAATCTAAAAATATATTTCTATATTTTTTAAAATAGTGATTATGAAATAAGAAATATATTAAAAATTGTATTTGAAATAAAAATAAATTTTAAAATATAAACCAAACAGAGCCTATATCTTGAATAGTTAAAAATATGGAGACTATAATATTTTTAAGTTTTAAAAAATAATCGGTAATAAAATCAAATTGAGATAAATAATTCGTAAAATGAAGTCAAATCCGAATGCAAATATCCGTAATTTACCCTATTAATTAATTACAAATTTACAAGACCGGAGGACAAACTGCCACAGGACACACGCGTGATGTCTTGTTGAAACTTGAAACTATGACGGTGACGGCTGTTCCATTGGGGAAGGAAAATCTTCAGTTACCAATACGAGCCAACCAAAATTTAATTATTCTTATTTGAAATAATCGAATCGAAGTTTGCAAAACATGAAAAAAAGAGTAATGATAGTGATTTTTCATTGCGTAAAATATTATAGTAATTGATGTGATATATCTTTAAAAAATAAAATTATTTATTATATTATTTAAAAAATATAAAATAATAAAAGGCTATTCAAAAAGAAAAAGTCACTACAAGTCTACAAGTACTCATAAAAAAATATGTAAACATGACAATTTTTAATACTCCCTTCATAAAAAAAAAAGGTTTAATTTTAAAAAAAATTTATCCAAAAAAAAACATTTACTTTCAATATGAAGTTTTGTATTGCTTTTATTAATAATGATAATGTATAATTTAAATTAAAAAATAAATATAATAATATAAAAATATATAATTAATTGTAAATTAATTATGTTATATATTGTAATTTAATTTTTTTTAATTAATTTAAAAGTAAATTATTTTTTTTGAGACGGGAGACTACGATAGAGTTATAGAGAGTTTTTTTGGGCTTAATAGGTATATATAAATCTGGGCTTAATTGGCCTCTTTTATATATTTATATATATGTTGTTCAGCAACGAGCAACCTTTGAGCGGCCCATGTACCTAAGATCTTGATGGGTTGGACCAACATCGGCCTAACACTTTAGCCTTTTAGTAATAAATTATATATATTTATAAGAATTTTTTGCTGGTAACTTATAAAAGATTTACGGTGGCACTATAATTTTGCTCAATTCCTTTGTATTCATTCAGTTTCAAAAATAATATTTACTTTTAAAACTAAACGTAAAATTTTACATTTAATGATGTATTAAATATTTTGTATCTAATAAAAAAATATTTAACTTAAACTTTTACTTTGTTTTTGGGATAGAGTGAATATAATATAAGTAAGGAAAAAAAACTGTCAATTTTTTTTTTAAACTTTGCTAAATGAGAGAAACATATACAAGCATAGCCCTAAATTCAGTTTTTACCAATTAATTAAATAGAATCAACAAAGAAATTGGCACTTAACAAAAATAAATCAATTCCTAATTTTGTTTTTATAATTGTACTAAATTATCGCAATTAATTAATACACCTAAAATTAATGCATTGATCACTCAATAACATTGGTAATTGATAAGCTTTTCCGCGTTCAACATATCAACCATAGTAGTATACACAAGCACGAGGGCATGCAGTCTTTTCTTTTTTAACTTAAGACGATAGTTGTATTGATATTTTCAAATGAACAAAACAATAATACCAAATGGTAATGAAATGACTGAATACTCTGTGCGAGTCTCAGATCACAAATAAGCTACACCACGAATAGGGCATGCAGCCTATATACAACAATTTCATGGTAAGACTTAATGAATTAATTAATTATAGGAGTGAAAAACAAAGCCTTTACATAATTATCGACGCTGGAGAAGTAGCTGTCTTCCTCGTGTTGGTACACAACTTGGGAAGCTCTGGCCATGTTGAATGCAGCTTTGATGACTGCAAGAGGCATGGCGTTTCTTGACACCATCTCCGAATTCAGGTCTTTCCACAGGTTACGAATGAGTTGCAAGATCCCTTTTCGACCCTCTTCGTCTGATGTTATGTTGTTCTCCTTCATGAACAATTGTATGCTCGATGCAAGGTCCCCTCTTTCTTGCTCCTCCTATGGTTTTGAAAAAAGTATAAAAATACATTTTAAAATACAATCTATATACAAAAACGTCATAATAAATCAGGATATGTGAATATCACGCTTTTGTTATAATATGTGAATTGTATTAATGAAATAAGCAAATGCCTTATGAATTTGAAGCCAAATTGGAAAATTTTAGTTTCAAGGACTTCTTTAGTAGAATGAAACCTTTAATATCATACAACATTTGAAGGTAAATTAAACCATTATTTTCTTAAGATCATACCTTTGCAGTTCCCAGATCATCCCAGAGCCGAAGAATTCGTCCCGAGCAGGAAAAGAGCTTTGGATATGGTTTCCTCAATAACTTTACACTTTCTTCTGTGACACCTTGCCCTATGAGAAAGAATAGATGCACCAAGGCCATGTATGATCCTGCTGTTCGGACACCATTTTCTACATATTCTTCCATGTTGGGAACTTGTCCATTGTTGTACCAGCTTGCTTCCAGCATAAACCCCTCAATCATATCTATCCACTGTGATTGCAAAAGAATTCCAGTTAAAAAATATAAAATATTTATAAGAAATGAGGATACTGCTTCAATAAAGACTTGGAAATTACCGTTGATTTTAGGTATGGGAGGACACTCCATCCATTTTCTTTGAGGACTTTGTAACAAATTTCATTAGTAGTGTTGTACAATGCCATGTAACATATCCTCATGTATTCAGGCAGCTCTTCCATTGCCTCAAGATCCCACCTGCAAATTTTATCGTGAACTTGTTAAAATCAGGCCAAAGTTCTGCAGCCCAATATTTTCATCTACAAAATTGAAAGCTACCTTCGAATTGCCTTGGTGAAGAGAACAAGCTCATCTATGGTGCCATGAGTGTCAAAAATGTCATCAATCACCAATAAAATTGCTATAGTCTTGGCTAACTCAATTCTGCAGGACGAATACTTGGGCTCTGGAAGCAATCCCACGGTCCACAGGAAGCATTCCAATGGTCGATCTCGAGCAAATGTCAGCTTATCAACAAGACCTAACTGTTTCCACCACCTGAAACAATATTCAGAAAATTCAAACACAGCTTATCTTTTGCCATGTCAACCTGCAACTTTTAAGGTTGAAAGTTTGTAGTGATTAATTGAAGTGCATGAAATTTCAAGTTCGAAGCTTTTTTTTTTTTTTTTCTCAAAAATAATCTCATGAGTTTCTTGAATAGGGTTAGCCATTTGCACTTTGAAACTTAATTACATACCTATAATAGACGACCATATATAACTCTTAATCAAAATCAATGTTTTTTCTCACATTATTTCCACATATTTCAATAGATTAAAAGCATCATATATACTAACCGAATCTAAGTAGTTTTGACTAAATGATAGTGAACAACATCTGCATTCAATACCTTATCATGACTATTAAGTATTTAAAATGTAGAATGCATACAAGTTTTTATCATAAGGATTGTGATGCTCCAATTTTTTACATCTACATTGAACCCTTGATTTTATTAAATTTAATGATTGTAATTCGATTAGAAAATATTATCAGATTTTTTTCCCCAAAACTTAAGAAGAAACCCTTACCGGGTTATCTCAGACAACTCCATTTGGTGCAATGATTGGACCTTGTTATAGTCCAATTTGGCTAGTTCCAAAAGGTCTGGATTGTGCCCACTTTCCTTCCCATATTCTTCAATAAATCTTCTGGCTTCTAACCTTACCATCCTTCTATGCCTTGGAAGCTCCAAAGCCTGAGATACCTTCCTGGCAACTTGGGGTTGCAAATTAGAAAGTGAGCTCCTTAAATGGGCTTCACTGAACTCCAGTGCCTGTAATAATATGTCTTCTCCATTTGCACCTAAGTGTGAGGCTTCATACAAGCCCAACAACCCTACTGTATCTTCCTTCAGGGAGTCTTTGAATTTTCCATTCTTGTCCAAGAATTTTCGGAAAATATCTGAATTCCAAAAAATAGAGACCCAATAAATTAAACACACAGGAAAATAACTTTGATGCTATAAAAAAACAAGTTGAATAGTTATTCTTTTGTTGCAATTCACAAGTTATAGTTCATAAAAATATATTCATTTTGGAACCAAAATATGCTGACAGAATACCAAATAAAATTAAAATTTGTAATACCATCTGGGATTTGAAAGCATTAACGTAGGGAATGTATGTAATAGACACTGAAATGTTTTATTACAATTGCGTAAAAAATTTCAATATCCCTTGCCAAGCGAACCAAAAGATATTGCTTTCCTTACTTATATTCAAGTAGGGTCGCAAATGGGTAGATTAGATTATTTATAAATTAAATTACAAATAGGATATTTTTACAAGTCACCATCTAATCCATTCCATATAATGATAAGTCATATTTGAATTGTGTTTACCAATTAAAATTATTAATTTTAAAAAATAAAATAGGAGGCGGCCCTCAATCCCATCGTTGTTGGTCAGTGACCAGCCAACTCATTCCCGAACAAGTTGCTACGAGTTGGCTAGATATGACCAGCTAGCCAGGAGCAAGTTGTGGTTGACGGCAGTGAATTATTGGGTGCTGTCTATTTTGTTTTTTTTCAAAAATAACAATTTTAATATATTCATAGGTCAAATGGATTGAAATTAGTTCAACCCCTTACACATATGAGTTGTGACCTATTTAATCTAATCAAATAGATTGAAAATAATGCGTCAGTTGGGTTAAATTTTTTAGTTGAATTTTCTTTTGCATGCCCTAATTCAACTTTTTGGTCAAGTATAAGTATAGCCTTGATACACATGAAAGTTTTGTATCAATATAAATAAGTTTTCCTCAAAGTTAGGATGATAAAAAATTCATAAATAATCTCGATCCTAGATTGCGGGTTTCACTAATATATTCATAATCATATTTTTAAATCGAAATCTAGATATTCTGCATCAATTTTTCCTGGGTAGGTGTTTGGAAGATCTTGAAGTTTTCCTAAAGGATTTCTTTCAGATGAAATGTTCTTCATATGTTGGAAAGGATCTTGAAAAATATTTCAAACGTAGTGAAGTTCTTCTTTTAATTATAAATATATAATCATTTAAAAATGGTATGATTAATGCCTACCGGGGCTTATTTTGTGTCCATTGTGTCTGAGCAATCGAAAGCGAAGTCCAGTAGTGAGGAGATTTTCATGATATTGGTCCTTTGATGAAACCCCTGACAATATAACGTTGATTTCATCTTCAAAATGGTATGCTATTCCCAGTCGCTGAATTGTGTCTATCAGCTTCAGGACCTCTAAGGGTTCTGAAATTGATCTCAATTCCCTCCTTGTAATTTCCAACAGTTCTTTCCTCATGGTCCCATCATCAACTTCGTGTGGAAGTACCTATATTTTATTTTACCAATTAAAGGATCAAATAAATATGTATATAGAACAAGAGAAATTTTGAAGCATATTTCACGGATTTCCCGTTCTCCCCCTCCACTTACAAAAAAAAGTACAACATAAAAGGTACGACTTTATAGAAATTCGAATGATAAAGTGAAAATAATCTCATATAATGTGAAAATTAAGAAAATATTTAATTTATAAAGAAGGGATTCATTCTACTCATGCGAGTTAACTTTTAAAAACAAAACCTGAAAAGTTAATATCCGGTATGAACACATAGATCAATGTTGCTCTCATCAAAAAATAACAAACAAAAGTACAAGAAAACCAATATCTCTTTACGTTAAATAAGTGCGTTTAAGCCTCTTTCTAGTTCAGAAATCGAGACCCTTTCTATTAACCTCGTACATAGTAAAAGTTTTTTTTTTTTTGAAAAAAAGAAACTAAAAACATGAAATGGTGTGTGTAGATATATATGTAAGAAAATCAAGTCTCATCCCATTTTTCATAATCTCCTATAAGGTAAAAGTTGCATTTGGGAAAAACAAAATAACAAAAACATGAAATGGCTATATATTCAATCAAAAGGAAGGTTTGCGAGGGGGGAATACTTCAACCATGAAACGGTTCACATACCGTGGGTTGTTGCAAATATTTGAGAAGAGACTCATTGTCTCTGATCAATGGAGCTGCTATGGGCTGAGTAGAGGTTGGTGGCGATGGCATGCACATACAAATGCGTGAGGTTCTGACGCTGAGCTGCTTTCTTAGCCATGAACGAGTAGCTCCAGGAACCCCACGAGGGACGTACAAAGCTGTCCATGGCTTCGAAAGAAATGAAATGCTGGTGGAGCATGCCATGTTTTTTTTCTCCTCTATTTTTTGCGCTATTGGAGAGACAAAGACACGCTTGTATTGCTCGCAATTGTAAACAGATTTATAGAGAGCACCCCGCGACGTTCCATTGAATAATTAAAAAATGTAGTGCATGCCTCACGCGCAAACATTCTTTTTACTTTTCTGAGTTTCTACTTTTACGCCATGTCGGTTATTAATAATACATAATGAGAAATATCAATTTCATTGACTAGTTTTCACTTCATAAATTTTACTATATATGTACATCAATCTCAATCACTAAGAGTATTTGTTGAACTTTTTTATTACAAAAATCATTATACTATATGATATACCGATTGTGGAATGTTGGATTTTGGCTTAAGTTATTTGGTGAGGGTAAAGTAGTTACTTTTTTTTTTTTTATGAGTTACAATTAAAATTTAACATGCACATGGTCAAATTGAGATTTGGAAAGAAAAGAAAAGATAGCAATCTTTTATCAAAAAATTACATTTGTCCTAAACCTTCAGTTCCACCATGTACACATGAACTTTCCTCAAATCTCAATTCTATTGTATGCATGTGAAAAACCATATCCTCTTATACACATCCCATTCATCCTCTAAGTTTGATCTCAAAATTTATTAAGTGTATCACATTATATAATATAATGATCAAAATAATGCAATAATAGAACTTACTATTGCAAAATATTGTAGTTGTTTAATCAAATAAGGTAAATGGAAGTATACCCAAGAATGAATAGGCCTTACCTCATAGGCATAGGCGAGTTAGTAAACTTGAAGTGACTTGGGGAGAAATGCTGTGATAACGCAGGTTCAAATCTCATGTGGGGCTGATTTTCACTGAAATATTGTAGAGGTCTGTCTTAGGATTTTGGCCTATTGGCTTTCTCTCTCAGGTCTCTGCCAACTCACGCACATCCCTTGATTTACATCCCGCCTGGCTAAAGGGCCTCTGGTACAGGTAGGGGGTTTCGCCTTCACAAGGAGGCCTTTCTCCTAAACAAAGAATGAATAGGCCCTTCAATACAAAAACTATTAACTTATGTATTTTTGACTCTCATTTTTCAGTCGAAGACTTCTAACATTAATGTCGAATTGACTTAGAATTTTCTTGATGAGAAGCCACCCTATTATTAATGGTCATCTACTCATTCTGGCTTAACCTTTTTGGGGAGGGTAAAGTAGTTACTTTTTTGGAAAATTGCGGTAATTAAATAATACAATTAAAATCTAACATGCATATGGTAAAATTAAGGTCTCGGAAGAAAGAAAAACACCGTGATCTTAGTTTCAAAGTTTCAGTTTCATTATATACATGTAAAAACTGTGTTTTTTCCCCCCAAAAGACCGTATATTTTTTTTTCCTCAAATCTCTATTCCATCATTTGTACGTGAACACTATAATCCTTTGCGAAAGATCGTGATCTTTCTCGCCTTCATAACACATCACATTTATCCTCTAAGTTTGATTTCAAAATTTATTATAACGCTATATAGTATAATGATTAAAATAATGCAATAATGGAACTTACAATTGCAAAATTTTGTAGTTGCCTAGTCTAATAAGATAAACGGTGTTAGGGTTTAAAGTCAAGTAATAATATATATGCGATTGCTTGAAGTATTACACCTTAACTATCTAATTTGAAATACCTAACATGCTGCCTCCAATTAGCATATATATAGAGATATACTAAGATTATATCCAATTAATGGGCTATTACCCATACATGTTCACTACAAAAGTCTATTACCTATGGGCTTATATTAAAACATACATTTAAGTTATATTAAATACCCAATCGGAAGTATAGTCAATAATGAATAGGCCCTTCAGAAAAACTACCGTCTTATGTATTATTGACTCTCATTTTTCAGTCGAACACTCTTGACATTAATGTTGAGTTGACTTAGAATTTTCTTGATGAGCAGCCACTCTATTATGGAGGCTTCGTATAGTTGTACTATGTTCCCGTCTACATCCTCCAATATAGATGCACCGGCGGCTAATGTATATGTTGACGCCGTTATTGCTGATATACTGATGAGGTTTGCTGACATATATTACTTGGTTTAGATTTTATAAGGTTTTCCTTTTATAAGGAATATGCAACCTTGATTATGATTCGGAAGAATCTGAAGCAAGGCAATTTACAAGAAATGGAGGAGGATATTATTACATTTAAATTTCAATGGTACAGTTGTGTACTTTTCTAGTCTCCCTTTTAAGTTGTGTAATTTGTATTTATATATATATATATATATATATATATATATATATATATATATATAGTATTGTCGCTAAAATTTAAGGTAAATTATATCTATTTCCTCTAAAGTTTGATTTTATTATCAATTGTTTCCTAAAGTTTGGGAATATGATGATTTTCCCATTTGACCATCTAAAAGTCAATCTTTGATTACATAATTCATGAAATAGCTTAAAAATAGTTGAAAATGGAGTCTAGCTTATCTTTTTCATGTTGGATTTATATTATAATAAAATTTTTAGTAACGTTGAACACATATCTTTTCCAAATAAATGCCTTTAATCCATTTTATATTTATTTTGAAAACATTTCTTGCCCACATTTTTACCTATTTTTTAGTTATTTCTTAAATTTTAGGGAAAATCATACTTTTAATTCTCAATGTTTTAAATCTGACACATTTAGTTCTCAAACTTTTATATTTTGATAAATTTGATACAATTGATGACTATTAAAGTAGGAAATAACAAAATTTGTTGCAAAATTTGTTATCAAAAATTTTTAATTTACAAATTTTGAAAATTACATTCTTTTTTAGTCATAATTTTTATCAAATTTTTTATTTCATAAATTTAATTAATTATTTTTATTTTTTTTGTTCAAAACCAATATCTTTTAATGTTTAAATATTAAAGGTTTGTGAGATAAATTAATTAAAGAATGAGGTTTTGAATGAAAAGTAAAAGAAAAAGAAGGTGATTTTCAAAATTTGTAAATTAAAAAATTTGATAACAAATTTTGGTATTTCCTACTTTAATAGCCATCAATTGTACCAAATTTGTCAAAATATGAAAGTTTGAGGACTAAATATGTTAGATTTAAAACATTGAGGACTAAAAGTGATACTGAATAAAACATTAGGAATTAAAAGTGTAATTCTTCCTGAATTTTATAATTTGGTTAAAGAGGAAAATTGTAATATTGTCAAATCTCAATGAGCAATTGGTACTAAAATCAAATATCAAAAGAAGTAAATGTAATTTACCTAAAATTTAACAAAGCTATTTCATCCCTCATGGTTAACATAGAACAGAATTAAATTATCCATACTATATACGTTATATACATATAAAATGTTGTGTTATCTATTTAAATTTATTTGTCACATGGTTTATATTTTTCAATGCTGTTGCTCTCTTATATTTTCAATTTTCTTTCTGTGAAGTTTACTAAAAAAAATACAAAAAAATTACTCTCTTCAATCAATAAGCTCTTTAAACATCTTCTTAGGGCTTGTATAAGTAGCGTTTCAAAATGTGTTTTACAGTTCAAAAATGTGTTTTTACATTTTTCACACTACAAAAAAATTGGTCTTTAGTGACCAAAAAGGTAGTGACAGCAATATTTTTGGTCACCAAAAGTAGCCTTTAGTAATGAGAAAAATCTAGTTACAAAAAAATGGTCACAAATGGATTCATTCTTGACCACGCGAAAAAGTTGTCACTAAATTATATCATTTAATGACGAGAAAGAAAAAGTGGTTACTAATTGTTATAGTGTGAAAAAAAACAACCAAAAGTTGACCACATTTAATGACCAGTATTGGTGACGACAATTCCATTTGTCATGAAAAAGTTACAAAATGTGTTTTGGTGACAAAAAAAATCGTCAATAAATTTATGACTTTTAGTGACAATGTTTTGTAATCACTAAAAGGCTATGATTGGGCTAACAATAGACCTATCATTGGGCTTGCGTTGGTTTGGCTTACAAATTAATTGAGCTTACAAATAGACCTATGATTGAGCTAATAAATTAGTATGATTGGGCCTAATTTTATTTTAATTGGGCTTATATTATAAGAAATAAAGTTTGGGCTAAACAATTTTGTATTGGGTTGAATTTAACTAATTTGTATTATGATACTCAATTTTCATTAATTGTATGTGGACAACTTAATATTCATACATTTGCTATATAATTTTACTTAAAGCACATAATCATTTAGCATTAAAATACACTATTGATTAATAGTCTTCTTTGACCAAGAATTATGATTGGGTTAAACAATTTATTCATTAGACCGAAGTTAGCTAATTTGTATTATGACTTTCAATTTTTAATAATTGTACTAAGGCACATAATACTTATGAATTTGTCCACATAATTTTACACTAACCAAAAAAAAAAAAAAAAAAGCCTTCTTTGATTGTCACCACTTATATAATGATTAGAATTGTTTGGCTAAAGATAATAATTGGGCTATGTAATTTATTCATTGGGCCAAACATAACTTTTTTAATTTATGGCTCTTAATTTCTAATAATTGCACAAATACACCCTAATATATCTAAATTTGCCTACATTATTTAAAGCTCATGATTTGTCATCCTTAGATGTGGAAAATCTAAATATATGTGAAATATCATTAATTCAAATACATAAATTTGAATTTTTGGTGTATTATAAAATTAAATTTTCTAGTTTAAAAGAATTTTTAATTAAGAAAATATTTGGATAAAAAATAAAAATATTTATAATCTTTTTATTCATATCTCTATATATAAAGTTTTAGTGTATAATATTTTTAAATATAGACATATAAAATATTTGTTTGGTGTGTGATGAAATTAGACATTATAAATTTTAATAACAAGATATGTATTGGGCCATATAAGTAGGGATTAGATGAAATAAAATACTTTGGCACACATTAATTGCTCACAACTTATATAATGGTTGGACTTATTGGGCGAAAAATAATGATTGGATTATGTAATTTATCCATTGGGCCAAGCTTAACTTTTTAAATTTATACCTCTTAATTTTTTTTAATTACACTAAAACACCCTAATATATATGAATTTGAATATATTATTTTACTTGAAGCATAGAGTCTTTTTAGATATACAATCAATTAATTATGATTGGATTTTTTTGGCTAAAAATAATGATTGGACTAAGCATATCCTTCCTTATACCCAACTTAGGTTACTTATATTAGGCTCTTAATTTCTAATAATTGTACTAGGAGTTATAATCTTTTAATTCATATCTTTATATATAAAGTTTTAGTGCATAATATTATTAAATATAGATATATAAAATATTTGTTTTGGGGTGTGATGAAATTAAAAATTATAAATTTTAATACCAAGATATGTATTGGGCTATATAAGTAGGGATTTGATGAAATAAAATATTTTGGCCCACATTGATTGCTCACAACTTATATAATGGTTGGACTATTGAGTTAAAAATAATGATTGGATTATGTAATTTATCCATTAGGCCAAATTTAATTTTTTAAATTTATAACTCTTAATTTTTAGAAATAATGTCCAAAAAGGTCCCTCACATATTGATAAATGAACTTTTTAGTCCCCCAATTTCAAAATGAGACAAAATCGTCCCTAACATTATATAAACGAACCATTTTCGTCCCTCATATTATATAAACGAACCATTTTGGTCATTCACATTACATAAACGAAACCATTTTAGTCCCCCAAATCACGTGTAGTGTAATGTGATGGACGATTTTGTCTCATTTTGAAATTGAAGAACTAAAAAGCTCATTCGTCAATATGTGAAGGATCTTTTTAGACATTATCTCTAATTTTTAATAATTGCACTAAGACACTCAAATATATGAATTTGCCTACATTATTTTACTTCAAGAATTGAGTCTTTTTTATATACACTCAATAATTATGATTGAATTTCTTTTGCTAAGAATAATGACTAGACTAAACATATTCTTCCTTATGCCAAACTTAGCTTACTTATATTATTACTCTTAATTTCTAATAATTGTACTAGGACATCCTAACATTTTATTTGTCCATATAATTATACTTTAATCACACATTCTATTTAGTATTAGAATACGCTATTGATTAGTACGAATTAGTTTCTTTGGTTAAGAATAACAATTGAACTAAGTATATTCTTTATTGAGTTGAGATTCATTAGCTTATTTATGTTATGGTTCTTAATTTAAAATAATTATACTAGAATACCTTGAAATTTATGAATTTGCACACATAAGTTTTGTTAGTATTAAAATACACTATCGATTAATGGTAATCAAAAGTTTTGACATTTATTACGAACTATATTTCTTTATAAGAAAATTAAGAATAAAAAATATATAGTTTCAAACTAGTTACAGTCACTAATATAATATTATAACATAATTAGTGGTTAATTCATGAACATATATAGTTAGACGTACAATGTATAATAAAGTCATAAAATACATTTATATTCCCTTTGTCCAAAAAAAAAAAAAAAAAGAGTTTGGTTTCACCAATGTACAACTTTTTATTTATGGTCAACCAAATAGAGGTACAACTAATTTTATACTACTAATTTTCTCATTAAAGGTATTATAAATCAACACATCCTTTAATGTATTCTATCTCATTAAAGGTATTTTGGAAATTTTGTAAAAAAAAAATAGCTTTGATTTTTGAAATTGGACTTTTTTTTGGTGCATCTCATTTTATACCACTAATTTCCTCATTAAGGGTATTCTATACCAAGATACAATTTTAATATATTTTATCTCATTAAGGGCATTTTGAAAATTTTATTGAAATATATCTTTGACTTTTAAAATTGGACTCTTTTTTTTTTTGACAAAACTTGTCTAGAAACTGAATTTTTTTTTTTTAGATAGAGGGAGTGTATATATATATATATATATAGTTAGAAGTTAATACATATATAGTAGTTAGTAAATACTATAGGTATAATAAAAGTAATTATTACATAACATAAGTAGTTTAGTGCCTATATATACATAGTTTTATGTATACATAGTGACACACATATGTTAATTATGCATCCATTTGTTTTTTTTTAACTAAATAATATATAATCTATATAAACTGAAGTATATAATATACATAATTTTTTAATCTCAACATGAAAATTAAAATATTATTTTTTCTCTGAATTATTTTAAAACGATTTCACTTTAGCTATTTAATAACTAATTAACATTGTAAAATTTTAAACTATAAAAAATTCAAGTTAAATTTTTTTAAAACAAATATGGTATTGTAAAGTGAAAGATTGATTATTGGTTAAAAAAAGTAAATTTTTTATCATAAATAATTGAATAAAAAGTTTGAATGTTTTTAAAAAAAGAGGGAAAATGAAATTATTTTAAAGACAAAAGTAGGAGTAAAAAACTAAAAGGCGCCCTCCAATAGTTTGAAAATGTTTATTGCCTTTGCCACACTTAACAAAATTTCAATTCCTTTTGCCATTTTCAACTGAGCTCTGCTTATTCAAAACCCTCTCCACCGTTCATTTCTTCCTTTCCTTCATTCCTTCCTTCAAATCCAAAATTGAGTCTTTCACTTCCAGATGTCTTTGTATACACATATGGTATTCCATTATTCATTCTTCGATTTGAGGACAAAGATTGAATCTTTGATTCATTCAAGCCAAGCCCAGAAATGAGTACTTTAGATTTTCTCTTTGCTTCATCACTCCAGACAACGGCGGGGAAGATCTATTCGCACACCACTCTGGAATCTCATTGAATCACATACGTCCACCATTTCCGAAGTGCTAGAACCCTGATTTATTTTAGGAACTTTTTATTTCATATTTTTGTTGGGAATTTTTGGATCCTCTTTACATTCAATTGATTGTTGATAGGAATTGTCGGTGGAGAAGTAGGACTAGTATCCAAGAATCGGAAAGTTCATGGCATTGCCAACATTTCTGCTACTTACGCAACTAATTTCACCATCGTTACCGGTTGTTACTGCGGTAATTGTTCACCCATTGCTTTAATTTGTTTTTACTAACTCGATTTCCGTAACCTTGGATTTGATCATGGACTGGAGCAAATGATGGTTGAATGAAAATGTGGCTAAGTGACTGAAAGATTCAAACTTTAGGTTTATCTTGAATGCCATGTATAAAATTTAGGGGGTGCCTGGAGCGTGGATTTGATAAGAGGGGAAATGGGTTTGATAGTATTCTTGCTGCCTAATTTAAAGGAATGGAATGCGTACATTAATTTTCATTTACCAATTTGGGGAAATCTGCATACCGCTCATAATCGGGGGGAATGAGCGCCAGATATCCAAAATTCTGAAATCTATTTCCTCTTTGCATTTCCTTTTGCTGGCTAAGGGTTTCCGATCGAATCCTTCAACTTTCGTCCTCTATTTCTCAGGTGTTTGTTCTTCCATTTTCGCCTTCCATTTTGTTTATTCATTGTTGTTATTTTCGTCTTCCATTTTGTTCTTTCATTGTTGCCATTTTCGTTCTGCATTTCTAGTCCTTCATTTTTGTCTCATCATTCCTTCATCTCAGTTTGGCATTTTTGTCCTCAAGCAACAAATTGTGGCAGCATCATCCTCCAATTTTGTTCTCTGCGCATCCTCCAACTGGGAAGTCAACCCCCTCCGCTACAAAGCCAGTGAAGAACTTGCCTATGTGAGCTACCAAACTTAGCCGAAGCCATCGTCAAACAATTGGTAGCCCAAACCCACCAAGTCCTCCATTTTCGACATTATCATTTTTTTTGTTTGGATTTTTGAGTGTCAATATTTCAGTTTATAGTTCCCTTCATTTTTCTTTTCAGGAATCTCGAGCTTTGAACTATCATCGTGTGTGCTTGACTTTGGAGGATTTTTATTTATCTTTTTTGGGTAATTTTCTATTCTGGTAATTTGCTGGTATTTTTTGGTATTTTTCTAGTATTTTTTTGGGTATATTTATGTTTTGGATTTTTTTTTGGTATTTTTTTTGGCTATGTTTATGTTCTGCAATTTTTTTGGTATTTGTTTTTGGGTATGTTTATGTTCTAGTATTTGTTTTGCCGGATTTTGTGGTTGTTTTTTTATAAATATTTGGGACTTTTTTGCGCGCCGATTTGAATTTAGGTCTTTTGAATTGAATTCCTTTAGTTTGGTTGTCAAGGTTCCTTGAATTCAGATTTTGTGGTTCTTTGAATTCCTTGAATTCCTTACTGACATGCCCTTCTCAAAGTTAATATATTTTGTAGTTTTTGACATTTATGCAGGACTTTCTATTGCATTTTGGATGTTAGTGTTGAACTATTTTTACTATCCTGCGTGATCATGCTTAATGTTTAAATGGTTCATTGCATTTGGTTTCACATCTGTGCAAGCCAGTAGAGTACATGAATGGATCCATGTATTACTGAACTAGGAAGTTAATTATAAGTCGTACAAAAAGGGGTTGGAAAAGCAGCTGCCCTTTTAATACCTAAATAAACATTAAACACTGGTTTTGTTTTCTAGATTTTTTTCTGGTTTTTTGGATTGAAACACATTGATATGTTTTGTGTGTGTGTGTGTGTTTTTTTTTTTTTGTTTCTTTCTACACATTTTGCACATTGCAATGATTTTGATGGTTCTTTTTCTAGTTTGATATGGATAGATGCACATTGATCCGTTTTTCTATTTTTTCTTGATTTTTTGGATTGAGGCACATTGATACCTTTTCTGTTTTTTCCTACTTTCTTTCTGCACCTTTAGTACATTACAATAATTTTGATAGCTCTTTTTCTGGTTTGATATGGATAGATGCACATTTTTCTGGTTTTTTTTTCTCTGTTTTTGTGTGCTTTTTTCTTTATTTTTTCTGTTTTTTTGGACTGAAGCACATTGATATATTTTCTATTTTGTCCTGGTTTCTTTCTGCACCTTTTGTACATTGCAATGATTTTGATAGTTCTTTTTCTGGTTTGATATGGATAGATGCACATTTTTCTGTTTTTTTTCCAGTTTTTTCCAGATTTTTTCCTTATTTTTTTTTATTTTTTTTTGTTTTTTTTGGTCTGAAGTACATTGATACATTTTCTCTTTTTTCCTTCTTTCTTTCTGCACCTTTAGTACATCGCAATGATTTTGATGACTCTTTTTTTGGTTTGATATGGATAGATGCGTATATTGTTGTTTTCTTTCTGATTTTTTCCTGATTTTTTCTTTTTTTTTTGGACTGAAGCACATTGATACATTTTTTGTTTTTTCCTACTTTCTTTCTACACCTTTAGTATATTGCAATAATTTTGATGGCTCTTTTTTTGGTTTTGATATGGAAAGTTGCGCATTTTTCTGTTTTTTTCCTCATTTTTTCTGTTTTTTTTGGACTGAAGCACATTAATCCATTTTCTGTTTTTTCCTGGTTTCTTTCTGCACCTTGAGTACATTGCAATGATTTGATGGCTCTTTTCTTGGTTTGACATGGATATATGCACATTTTTTTGTTTTTTTCCTATTTTTTTCCTGATTTTTTTTTTCTGGTTTTCCTGGTTTTTTTTCTTCTGATTTTTCCCTGATTTTTTCTTGTTATTATGGATTGGCAATTCCACATTGTATCTTGAGTTCATTGGTGGAATTTGTAGTACATGTTGATGCTGTTTGGATCAATTTGAAAGTGTTAGCCTTGAATTTTTTGAACTTATTGGATTGTTCTTGCCCTCATATAGTTTGTATTTTTTTTTTGGTCTATATATGTAGACCAATATGGCTCGTCCTACTAGTTTTGAACGACGTCACAAATTGAGGCGATTATTGGTGCTTCGTCGAAGAATGCATAATATGTTCGTTTTGGTATCTGCAATGTATTTTGCCGTCTTTTGTTTTAAACTTCGAATTATGGCTAGTGAAATCAAAACAAAGAAAGAAAGAAGATTGGATTGCATGAGATGGATATATAGATTGACCATGGACTGTGATGCTGCATGTATTAGTGAACTTCGAATAGATAGTGCAACTTTTACATTGTTGTGTGAAATGGTTAGAGATGTTGGAGGTTTAAAACCTACTAGGTATACATCTATAGAAGAGGTTGTAGTAATGTACACTTTGGCTCACCACAAAAAAAGTAGGACAATTAGTCTGCTTTTTTCTCTTAGTAACAAAACTGTGAGTCGGCAATTTCATCAGGTTTTATCGGCAATTTTAAAATTGCATTGTATTTTACTAAAGAAGCCGGAACCTATTCCTCATGATTGTCAAGATGAAAGATGGAAATATTTTCAGGTATTTTAACTTTATAAGTAAAACATACTACTAATATGGAATACTTGTTGTATAATCATTTTATATTCAATTTATAAGTACTAAATCTTATGTGTTTTTTTCAACAACTTGAAGGTTGTCTAGGAGCCTTAGATGGAACATTAATTAAAGTTACACCCCTAAGTGATGATAAGCCCCAATATCGGACAAGAAAATGGTATATCTCAACAAACGTGTTAGGTGTTTGTTGTCCCAACATGCAATTCATATATGTATTGCCAAGTTGGGAGGGCTCCACACATGATGGCTGTGTGCTTCAAGATGCGATCTCAAGGCCTCATGGTCTAAGAGTCCCTCAAGGTAAATTTGCAATACAATATCCAGTTAGTTAAAACTACTCATTTCACAGGTATGATAAACTCTAAACCATAATGTGTTTTTGAATATATGAAGGTTATTATTATTTGGTACACTCTGGATATGGTAATGCGAATGGATTTCTTGCTCCATATCAAGGGCAACGATATTGGTTCAAAGAATTTGATGGTCATCGACCAGAGACTGCAGAGGAGTACTTCAATATGAAACATTCCAAAGCAAGGAATGTCATTGAGAGATGCGTTGGATTGTTGAAATGAAGATGGAAAATACTTGCTTCCCTTTCATTTTTTGTAATTCAAACGCAAGTGCGAATTCTAATGACGTGTTGCCTTCTACACAACTTGATTCACAAGTTTATGAGTTTTGATCCACAGGAATCAATCATGGAAGACGCACAAGAAAGTGAGGGAGAGAAAAGTGATGAAGATGATGAAGTGGAATACATTTCGCATATTACTCCAACCGATGAGTGGTTGGCATTTAGAAATAATTTGGCAACTAATATGTATAATGATTGGTTAGCTAGATCTGATTAGGATCATATGGATTAGTACTTTAAGAAACATTTCTAGCTTGTCCTATTACAACATTTTGATGTGTTGACTTCTTTAACTATACCAGAAAGAGAAAGACATTGTATTTGATTTTATTGATTTGTAAGTGTGTTCTTAAACTACTTTGGAAATGCACACATACTATGCAATCTATTTTATATTTTTGGTATAGCTATTTATGTTTTATATTGTTTGTTTACTAATTATAATATAAGTAAACTTTGTTTTTTGTTAGGAGTGGATCCACTTATAGTTATTCGTGGAAGGGGAAAGAACAAGCAATACTAGAAAGATGAAGAGGTCGAAGCCTTGGTTCATGCTTTAGAAGAAGTAGCTTCTGATCCATTGTGAAAAGTAGGCAGGGGATTCAAGAGTAATTATACGAGTGAAGTACACAAGATAATGTTGCGGAAGATCCCTAATTTTGATAAGGAAGTCAATTCGCACATTGACTCAAAGATCAAATGGCTAAAGACCAAGTATAATTCAATTTCTGAAATGTGCACGCAAAGTGGCTATCAGTGGGACAATGTTGAGCATAAAATAAACTGTGAGAAGTAATGGTTTGATGAATGGTGCAAGGTATGAGCATCTAACTTCTTACATTATTGGGTTCATAAATTGGTCCATGTGTGTCTTGTTTCGGTTTCAACTATTTCTTGCATAGTGTATTCTAACAGTGTTGGATCAATTCTATACTTTTACGTTCTAAAGTTATTTATGCTGTGTTTGTTCTTAAATTTTTTGTTGTGTAGAATCACAAGAATGCTAGTGGATTGTGGAATTTCAGACTCCCTTATTTGCTCAAATTAGACTTTGTGTGGGGTAGAAACAGGGTTACAGGCCTTAGAGCTGAAGATATAGCTCAAGCAAGTGTTGATGCTAACCTTGGAAATGATTTTCTGGTTTTTTCTTCTTCTGATAGTGAAAGAGAATTTGGATTGGGTTCTGATGCACAAGGATCTCCGGCAAGTGCATCAAGTTTTCATACATCAAAAAAGCGTAAAAAACTCTTGCCAAGAAAGGAAAGTTTTTACAAGAACAAGAAAGCAACAAAACTTTAGAGCACTATTGATGCAGGGTTTGGTCAATTTACGGCTAAACTTGAGTCCATTTGCAATACAATATCCACAGAGAATGCCTCAACCGCTAAAGATTTAACCGCAGAGCCTAAGGTTGCATTCGCGCCAGATGAGAAAATGCAAGAGGTAATTAATGAACTTATTAATCTTGACCTGTCTTCATCGGATGTTGGTAGGGCTGTTGAAGTTTTTGGTATTGATCCGCATAAGGTTCGTATTTTGTTTTTGCTGCCAAGTCATTTCAGAAAATCTTATGTGCTTGGGATTCTTCATCCGCCTGCTAATCCATGAATCAAGTGTTGGAGTATATTCTTTTGGTATATAAGCTTTTGGTAATTAATATATATTTTGGGATGTCAGTGATGTTGTGTAACCAGGTTAATTTGTAATAGTTAGCTTTTGTATAAATATAATATTGTATTTAGGTGTGGATTTGGTGTCTTGTTTTGTTAACCTGGTTATTATGCATCATTGAACTTATTGAGAATGTAACTAGCACTGGATGACATATGCATTTTATTTTTAACTCATATGTTTGAAGTGATGAGGAAGTTTGATATGGATAGTTGAGTTTGAATTTTTTTTTCTCACGAAAGTATGGATGTGGAATGTAGCTAACATGGGATTGATTATAGCTTATGAGACTAGAGAATGGACAGGTTGAAAAATGAGCTATTTTTGCTTTCACAGGCAACTAATTTAATCCCTCAACATGCACCAAAATATGGATCTAATTATTGTGACCAGCTTGCATGCCTATTATTTTTTCCTATGATGAATCATTGAAGATATTAATCAACAACCACCCCCTAAAACAAAGGAATCTTATTGACCCTTTGTGACCGATCACACGAAATATCAAAAGTAGTTTCATTATTGTTGTTGTATGAATCTTCAACTTTTGTATGGCATTTGATATTTTCTTTAGGAGAAAATTCCACTAGGAATAATAGTATACGCCAAGTGTGAACAACAAAATGAAATTCATTATAGTAGCCACTCTCAATGAAACATTTACCTAGAAAAAAAAAATCTTCTCTTCTTCAACATTTGTCAATCATAACCTGCTCAAACCCATCCTCAAAAGAGGGTAAGGAATATGAGGGTGTTGATTACGACAATAATTAAAATATCATAATTAAATATAATTAATAAAAAATTTATACTACAATACACAGGAGAATACAAAATAATAAAATTAACATATTATATTATTAATATCATAATTTATTAGTAATTATAGAAATTTATTATTCTATAATTAGTCTTTTTTTAGTTATTAAAGAATATTTATTAGTAATTTATTAGAATATTTATTAGTAATTTAGTAATTATATTAGAACATAAAATAGAAATTAACTAGATTTTTATCCTGAAGATTTTGAAAACCAACCAACAAGCATGAGAATACAAAATAATAAAATTAACATATTACATTATCAATACCATAATTTATTAGTAATTATAGAATATTTATTATCTATAATTAGTAATTTATTAGTAATTAAAGAATATTTATTAGTAATTTAGTAATTATAGAATAAAAAAAATTAATTAGATTTTTATTTATAAAGATTTTGAAAACCAACCATCATTTTTAGTAATCATTCTCCAACACAAACCAACCACCATCATTGGTAATCATTTCTATTCCCCAACACAAACCAACCACAATCATTGGTAATTATTTTCATTTTCCAACACAAATCAACCACCATTATTAGTAATCATTTCAATTCCCTAGCACAAACTAACCAGTAGAATTATAATGAAAGACCCTACTATTATCATTTCCATTACCTTTCCCATTCCCCCATATAAGCCAGGTGCATCATTAGTATTCTAAAGCTTAGCAATTTTGCTGGACTGTTTTTAGTTGTTCTAGATTGAAATGAATTGGCTTAGATGAAGACTGATTTTTGGTTTTTTTTTTCTGTTTTTTTCCTTTTTTTTTGGACTGAATTGGATTGAATTGAATTGTTTCTGATCTGTTTTGATGGACTGAAATGAATTGGCGTAGATGAAGACTGAATTTTTGATTTTTTTCTAGTTTTTTTCCTGGTTTTTTCTGAACCGTTTTGCTAAACTGTTTCTGGACTGTTTTTTTCTGTTTTTTCTAGACTGAATTGAATTGTTTCTAGACTATTTTGATGGACTGAAATGAATTGGCGTAGATAAAGACTGAATTTTTGGTTTTTTTCTAGGTTTTTTTCCTAGTTTTTTCTGAACTGTTTTGCTGAACTATTTCTGGACTATTTTTTTCTATTTTTTTGGACTAAATTGGACTAAATTGAATTGTTCTTGGACTGTTTTGATGGACTGAAATGAATTGACATAGATGAAGATTGAATTTTTGGTTTTTTCTAGTTTTTTTCCTGGTTTTTTTCTGAACCGTTTTGCTGAACTATTTTTGGACTTTTTTTCTGTTTTTTCTGGACTAAATTGGACTGAATTGAATTGTTTCTGGACTATTTTGCTGGACTGAAATGAATTGGCGTAGATGAAGAAATGTATGACTCTTTATTTTAGGCTCTACTTTGATGACTTTTATTGCATTAACAGGTAAGGAATATAACCCCTATCCATAAAACAAATATCAGCAATGATATTTTTGGGATGAGATCTTATGAAAAGTAAGTGAAGATTTTAAGTTAAAATATTAGTTGCATTGCTTAGTTTAACTTCTATCATGCCGTGGTTCTTTAATGTTAATTGTTTCTTTCTTATTGCCTTTCAATTTGGATGTGAATGCTGCCTCATGCTAGAGGTCATGCATATATTGATGTCTGCCATCATTTGCCTTGTTTCAATAATTAATTGAAGTTTTATATCTTTCTATCTTCTTTAACAGGAAGTCTGGAATGGTGATTAAGAAAAAGGGAATGAAAGAACACCACTTGTGGCAAAAAAGAGATTCTTCTAGGTCTAGACAGAAAGCACAAAATCTTGTTCGCAACATGTGTTTTGTTTTCTTTATTAGTTGTCAATGTGTTATTATCACATGTATGTCTTGTTTTCTCCTAAAGAGTCCATTCTCTAGTTTTGACAACTAAAGGATGAATGCTTTTGATGGTATTTTAATTAAATAATTTCCTCACATATATAGTGGCTTTATTGGATTACTTGGCTTTCTCATAAGATTGTGTTGTTTAAGGAAAATCTTTCACTTTGCAAATTTCTAGACTTCCAAATGAAAAAGAGGCTGTATATGGTGCCTTAGATAAATGGATAGCTTGGGGGACTGAATTTCCATTGATTGTTGCAGCTAAAGCTCTAAGAATTTTGAGGAAAAGGAGACAGTGGTTGTATATGGTGCCTTAGATAAATGGATAGCTTGGAAACTTTAGTTGTGTACTTTTGTAGGATAAAGAATGTTGTTTTTGTTTTAGTACATTAACTTTGGATGCTTGTGCTTTTGTTTTTGTACAACATTAGGTTGATATTGTCCTAACTCTTTTGTCGTGTAAATGATATAACGGTCATATTTTGTAGAGATATGTTAGTTTAATCTATTGTTCAATACTTTATGTACAATTAATCCCAAATAATAAATTTAATGGAAAATTGTTGAGAAAATAATGTGGTCACTAATGGTTGTCCATATGATAGCATGTGACAACAATATTTTGTCACTAATTATTGTTATTTGTTGACAATTTACTGACGACTTTAAGTGGTCACAAATGGTGTTGACCTTCTTACATTTTTTGACACCATATGTGGTGACCAAAAGTGGTCACCAATCATTATTTTTTTGTGACCATCATGTATTATCAGTAACCAAAAATATTATATTTTTGTGACCACTTTATGTTGTCCCTAAGAGCGTGACTACTTTTTTTGGTCACTAACTAGTACCAATTAGTAATCACCATGTCACCAACGTGTATTAGCAACCGACCTTTGCCAACTACCATGTGACGATAGGATTTTGGTCACTAAATCCCATTTGTGACAACTATTGTATATTTAGTGACCACTTTGACTTGTCACTAAAGGCCAATTTTTTTATAATGCCAACATAGTGATGATAAAATATATTAAAAAGCGTGTTTGAAATAAAAATAAGTTTCAAAATGTAGATCAAACAAATCACTATTTTTCTATTGATCGTTTTGTTATAATTTCACTTTCAATCACAGAGAGATATCACTTTCTCCAATCATACAGTTTGTTATCATTATTCTTTCAAGAAATTCTAAAATATCTTTTCCTCAATGTCAAGAAGATTTCCTATATTCTTTTTATCATTCCCTTTTTCTTATATCATTTTTTTTAAAATTTATTCTGTTTAAATTTTAAGAACAGGTGAAAAAAAAAGCTAGTTGTTTGTGAATTTTGGGCCTTCACTTTATGGTTTTCCTATTAATTGATCTAAGGGATAATATATTAAAATGTCCTGAACTAAGGTAGTTGTAACCATTTTGACTCGACCTTTCAATTATAACAACACAATATCTGAACTTTAAAATGTATAACAATAATGTCCTCATGCTGGAAAAAAAGACCAAAAAGCCCTCCCTAAAGACAAAAATGATAAAAAAAATTGATATAGTTTAATTTTTTATTAACTTTTTAAAATAAAAAATTTAATAAAATTATGTAAAATTTTAATGCAAAAATACAAAAATCATTATATGATACTTTGTTTTTTAACCTCAATTTTTTGGGTCATTTTTGTCTCTAAATTTTATTAAATTTTCATCTTTAAATTTTATCTTTTTTGTCTTTTTAAAAATTTATTTTAAAATTTTTAACTATATGCTTTATATCGGAGGGTTTTTTTGTCTTTTTTTTAGTTAGAGGACATTATTGTTACACATTTTAAAGTTCGAGTATCTTGTTTTTACAATTAAAAGGTCAGGTCAAAACGGTTACAAGTGCCTAAATTTAGGATATTTTAATATATTATCCCCTGATTTTATCATAGAGCCCAGTACACTTGTCCAAAGAAAAAAGGAAAAAAAAAATCCCAATGCTATGGATGATCCAAAGCAAGGAAGTGCTACATCTGAAACTGTCAGGATCAGAGTTTTTTTTATCCTAACTTCAATTGCAGAACAGAAAATTAGTGAAGAAGGGAAGAAGGAAAATGAAAGAGAGAAATCGGAATAATGTTAAGGAGTAGGGAGGCGGAGAAGATTCAAGACAAAGGAATGGAATTGCATTATGATTCTTTCCATAATTCTACATCCAGTAAGCAGTGCAGTCTTATAGTTTCATTACAAGCCCGTAATCGCCCCAACCAAGTAACCTTTTCTAACTAACCTTCAGTACAATCAATACGGCATCGTTTGCTACTTATTTGGCTAGGGTCGTTACAGAAACTTGCAACAGGCCCAGATTATCTTTGTGAGCAAACCACTAAAAGCGGATCAATTTACACTTGTAGGCCCAAAATTTGAGGATTCTTAGTCCTTTTACATTTCGAGAGTGCGTGTGTGTGTTTTTTTTTTGGAAAGAAATGGAGAAAATTAGGGATGTTCATTTTCATATCAATTCGTCGATTCTATTCGATCCGAAATTTCGGATCGAATCTGATAAAAAACGAATCAAATCGGATCAATGCATTTTTCGGATCAGATAAATAGATAGATCTGATCCGTTTTGATACAAATAAAAAAAATAGTTATAAAATATAAATTAGTATTATTTGATAATTTAATTAATTTTTAAATTAAAATTAGTCAATTTGTGACAAAATAAATTAAAATATTTATATGAAAATCCACCAATTAATTTACATGAAAAATACACAAATTAAAATATTTAGATAAAATTGATTTGTTATCTTTATATAAAAATAGATAATTTTTTAACATGAAACTATTAAATTCAAATCTAAATTAAATCACCTTACATTATATATGAAAAGAAAAACAATAGTAAAAATAAATAAATAAATAAATAAATAAAACGAATCAAAAATCTATTCGAACCGATTCGAATTTGATATTTCGGATCAGATCGGACCAAACTATTAATTTTGAACACTTCTAGAGAAAATTATATTGGGTTGGTGCAGTCAATCCACAACATTAGCTTGTGAAATTTGAAATAGGTAAGGACTAAGGAGAACTTTCGTACTTTTGGGACAAATTACACCCAATAAGGGGGAAAGATTATTACTCCCTCCTCACCAAAAAGAAAAAAAAAATTCACATTAGATTAGATACAATTTTTTATTAATTAATAAATACAATAAATTTAATGCATTATTAAATACATAATTTTATATTTATATTTTTTAATTATAATTATACATAATATTTTTATGATGGTTATTTTAGAAAATTTGTTTAAAAGTGGACTATTTTTTTTGAGATTATTTTTTGGAATGAAAGAGTAAAATTCTTATTTGTTATTATTATTATTATTTTGTTAAATGGTTGCTTGTATTATAAAAAAGTAGGTGCAACCGATGTACTTAACATTTTCCTAGAATTGATTGAAGAAAACCAAAGAAAGTTCAATATTCCTTCTTTGTCTCTCAAAAGGAAAAAAAAAAAAATCTTCACTTTTGATGTAGTTTTAATGTATTATCATATCCACAACGTACGAAAAGCTTGAGAGATGTGCCACAAGTCCAATATCATCAAACCATTAAATTTAATTTTGACCCTGAAATACATGTTGACCTCGGAAAATGTTGTAACAATAAGAGTGGCGTTTAAGGAAATTCCACCGTGACTTCTACCTTATTTCACCATTTTTTTTAAGAATTAACTCGGCACAAACTCGATTCATCTGGATTAGCACACATTCTTTACAAGGATTAAGATAGTTGTCTCGTTTATCACACCATGGGAAGATTGATTTTGCTTTGGGTAAGATGTCCTTCAAACTTAAGCAAACCATTTGACCCGGCAAAACCAAATGATGAACTATGAATTAAGGCTGACATGCAACGTTTTCAAATTGCCAGATTTGTGAAATGACCAAAGCAGAAAAAAGAATGCCTTAGCCAAAACCAGATAATAGCAAGTAATTTAGGTTTATGCAGTAAGGGTTGTTTACTAAGGTAGTCGAGAAATATATTCTAAAACATAGGGAAAATTTTTGTTGACTTATTAAGCTATTTAATGGGGTTGAAGTTACCAAATTTTGGAGTGTCGGTATCAATTTATGTTGAATTGTTTCACCTATAGTATTGAAAATGGTATGTTTTAAATGAATCAAAATTAACCCAAATTTTGATTTTGTAGAAGATATACTACAAAATGAATACGTTTATTTTTCAAATGATTCATAACGTTAATTGCATTCATTCTAAATTGAGTCCATCAATTAATATGAGACTCCAACATTTCTCGTAGTAATAAAAAAGTATTGTTCTAAAATATATCGCGTTGTTGTAAAAAAAAAAATTAAAAAGACAAAAGTAAATTCACTTTCTATTTTGCATCAACTAATACTCAGAGTAACTTCTGACATAATATTAAAAGCCAGATATATAGATAAATTGACTAATCTAGTTACATCAACTAATATTTAAATTTGATATAATACTGAAAGCAAGATAAGTAGGTAAATTAACTCATCAAGTTCTCATTAAATAGTCTAACATAAAAGCTTAATATCATTAGCGTATTTATATATTTTATTTCATTATCATTGAGGATGTGTAGCCTTATTTCTTAATACTATTCCAAATTAATTCGTTCAATTTGTTTCTAGATACTCATTTATTCAACTAACAAAGTGGTTTTTAAGTCGAATGGAAGCATGATAAATCACAGCAATTACAGAAGCATGAGAATTTTTTTTTTACTTTTTAATAACATTGAAATAAGATAGGCAACTTTCTCATGTATCTATCATAATATTTTAGATTTTTCCACTCATTATTAAGAAGTAGGTAAAGGTTGCATTGAATCATTATTGTGGTGTAGAAATCTCTACTACTAAAGTAGTCATCATAATATTTTAGAAAGTTGACTACTTTTGTGCCCCATTTTCTATGTCTAGTTCTTGAAATTTTGACTCTTTAAGAGAACTCATATTTGTGCTAGTACTAAAAGTACCTTTCAAACTTTGTACTAAATCACGGGATCGTCTTTGTTCTAATCTCATTTGCTACTCCTATGTTGTTCTTATATTTCAGTCACATTCACTTCCTCATCAATCTTTTTCTGTATTCAAGAAAGTAAATTTGAGATTACATGCATGTTTTTGGCTAACATGCTCATGTACCAAATGCCCGTTTGCAAAAGTCTTTGCTGCCATTTTAGAATGTAAAAGTAAATCCATTCTGATGGTGACAAATCCCAAGAGATGTAGGTGTAATGGTGCAGATAGGCTGGTGGCAGAAAGGAATAACAGGAAGATAGTGGAACAGAGAATTGTTTTTCTTATGGACAAAACAGATTTTAAAAAGATGAATTCAGAAAACTTATCAGCTACCTAAGTCAAATCTCATTCCATGCAGTACGTCTCAGTTGCCTATGGTATCATGCTTTGTCTCCCTATGAGAATGATGTTGAAAAGGACCCAACCTCAAGTCTGTATTATACACGTATTAGAGAGAATAAACAGTCTCTGCAAGAATATACATAATAGCTATTACTCTTTTTCATCATTACTGCTATATACAGCCAAGAATTTCATCCTCTGTAAAAGTTGCCGCTAAACATTATGATGCAGAAAATAAGATGTTGGCAATCCCCATGGTGACTGTTCCTCAAGCTATATGTACGTAGATATGGAAATGTAAAAGGGAATGAAATTTTAATTTCATTGAAAAGTCTTAATCATGAACATAGCCTGGGTAAAGATTTTGCATTGCTCTGGGAAGATAACCTTGATTTCATTATCTTTGCCATCTGGATTTGCATTTTCCTGCATACTTTTTCCAATTCCAACACCCTCCATTGCATGCCTTGCAAATGAACTCTGAGCCTTTGGTTCTCAGTTGGAATGTCAAGTTTTCCAGCATAGAGGACAATTTGTTGACAAGATTCATCCTTTTTGCCCTTCCCTTTTGATCCCACAAAGCTAGAAGGCGAACCAACAACATAATTTGGCTGGTTGGTTTCTTGTAGCAAGCTTCTGAGTTTAGATTTCTGAGAAATAAGAGCTTCTGCAGCTGATTTTGATGGGAACTTTCTGTTCGTAGTAAGATGGTTACAAGTTTCTAATGATAGTTTCTCATAATTTAGTCCACCACAAACTCTCATTTTTTCTTCTTCAGATAATCCTAAATGAATCTGCAGCATATAAACAAATTTAATCACAAGCAAACAAAGCTTCAAACAATGGACAGGAACAAATTAATTGCGGGGTAAATAGTTTCTCACATTAAAAAAGTTAAACACACGAATATGAAATATATGGTACTAACTAAATGCACATACCTCCAGATAAATATCAATGGCACTGTAAATTCCATCATAGGAGGCTCTAGCAGAGTCTGGCAGGGCCTTAATTAGAGCCAAGAACTTGGATGGTTTCAGACAAGGATCTGGTGCTACTTCTGCTATGTAGAGATCCATCAACGTAGCAACTTTTCTCAATCGAGTCAAAGGCAAACAACATGCTTCTTTACCAATAAATGACTTCAGAAGTCTAATTACCAGATTCACATCATATAGATAACTTTTTCCAACTGGAGATGGAATCAGCAGATTGTCCAATGTTGCTTGATCCAACAGTGAACCAATCATAGACTCCAATTGGTTACTGCAGCATTTGGTTATATCCAAATTCAAAGCAAGTCGAAGCAACCCAAATAAACTCTTGAAGGACAACGGGCTCAGGTCAAGTGAGTGAAGCATCTGAACAACACCCTCGGTTATTTTACATTTTTCATCAGTCGTGGCAGCGGCAAATCTTGACTTTTGGTAATAGAAGAGAAACCGACCGATAATGCCATGATCCAAATTTTTTGATAGCATTGATTTAACGAACATCTCAATCAAAAGTGGGTCTAAAGCTACAAAATCTTCAAACCACCATGTTGTTGACCTGAAGGAGTTGTATTTCAAGCTCTCAGTACTTCTTGTGTCACATGACAACCGAAACCCAGAGCTATCTCCAGATGAAGTTGACGGACATGGACTTGGTTCAGCACAGGATGCTGCAATGCGTCCACTAAGAGAATCAAAATACTTGCCAATTATACCAGAAGTGCTTGCAACAGGTTGCAGATCTTGACATTGCCTTAAAGCTAAAATAATCTCAGGCCATGTCCAGTACCTAATTTCTTCAAGTGATTTCTCTGTTTGCTCGAGTAGATTTGGGGTTTCAGACACTGATTCTTTCATCTCCATGAAATGTGCAGTGCAGTATAACGTAGAAACATTTAAAGGATTGACATCAATTTTGCCTTTGTTGTAGCAGAACCTTGCCATGAGCCCAAAACTCTCAGCTCCACCAGGAAAGTCATTGAAAATCACCTTGAGACTTTTTGTTAGGCCCTTTGATTTTCCAAACAAATTCTTTATTCTTCCTGAATACAAAGACACAACTTTCTGCAAAGTTCATCACGAATGCCAATGTCAAACAAACTACGAAAGTACCTTATAACATGGAAATAAATGTGAAATCAATAGAACGGAAGTGTAATAGCAGCAAAAGTAATTGAAAAGAACAGTATCAGACAAATGTGTGAAACATTTACTTGGTGAAAAACCAAAATAATCTGAAACATGGAATACTGACCTAAAATAAGGTAGCTGCAATGACCATCAAATGGAACGTTGTTTGGTGACTTAAGACGCAAAAGGATAGCTAATGAAGATCCCGAAAAGGAGAACAAAAATTACAAAGACAGCATGTACAATTTACCGCAAAAGATGAAAAGAATGCTGAGAGGTCGTTATAGGCAATAAATTTCTGGAGAATCACAAAAACAAGTCTGGTAACATTCCCAGCAAAAGAGGGAAAGTACAGTAATGACTACTGACTAGTGAGTGAATGAGTAGATAGAACAAGAGCAGCCCTTTTACCCTTAAAAGTTGCGAAAGTAACAAAAAAAAAGGCAGGAGCATTTAATCTCCATAATAACACAATCACGCAGGAAACAAGTCATGCAAGAAACAAAGGGTGGAGGTAGTGGACTATATGTCACATTTATGAAAAACTAGTGGCCTAAAACCCAAAGAAAACAACCTAAGGAACAAGGAAAAACCCCACATTCCAGCAATAAAGGGGCAGATGCAAGGGTAGGTTCTCGGAGTGGTAAAAAGTTGAAATGAGACAATTATAACCCAATAATGCAAAATACAGAAAAGATAGTCCAAAGCTACTTAAAAAGGTCTAATCAACTACAAATTTGAAGTTTTAAAGCAACTTATCATTAATGCATGGAAATTTCTTGAATCCTTGGTTGATGAAACTAATGGAGATTAACTTCCTAATTGTGTAGAGAATTATTCGAATCAAACAATCAAGACTCAAATGAGCAGAGATCGCTGATACTTCTAGTTAGTTTGGCATCAAAACCACTTCAAAATTCCAAAACCAAACCTTTATTCTTCTCCCACATTTTTTCAGAGGCCCAAACCAATTGCATTTTTAATAGAAGAAGACAAAAGAAATCAGTCAGAAAACATTAACGAAGCAGAACAAATTTGGACATGGAAAGAGAAAACGGAAGAATTCTTTGCGTCACAAAAAGAAAACAGAAGAAGAAAGAAAGCAAAACAAATTTTTTTTTTTAAAAAAAAAAAGAGAGAGACAATTTTTACCTTATCCACCATGAAAACCTCTTCTCCATTGACATCCACTTCAAGATCACAAGGGACATCCATAACCCAAATAAAGAAATACTCAGAAACCCAAAAGACTCCAGGAAAACAAAACAAACAAACCACCTCAAATGAAGAATCTTTTTGTCAACTTATGTTGGAAAAATAAAAATTTCTGAGCTAAATGTGGAGGAGGGATGGCAACGATGCCATATTCTCAGAATGGACAAGATAACAATCAGAAAAGGCCAGTTCTTGGTTCCCCAAAACGCATAGTCAATTAGTGCAGAAGCAAATTTCTTGTACTATTGTGGTTCTTCTGAGCTGGAATAGAGGATTGAGAGACAGGAGTGTATGTGAAGCAATATGGGTTGCGAAAAAGGACGCAGAAAACACACATATATAGGCATAGAATAAGAGTATAAAACAAAGGGAGTTCAGAGCTAAGACAAGTATATAGGTAAGACTAAGAAACAAAGACAGAGTTGTTGAGACCCACTAATCTATGTTACTATATCTGACATTATTCCTCAAAAAATTGGAACAACTGATGTGTTATGATCATAAAACATGTGAATTAGGAATAACCCTTTAAGGCTTAGAACGCAAGCTTTTTGGCTGGCCTTGTGCCATCTCTATCCTCAATATCTCCAATCTATACTCTAGCAGTGAAGTATCTTATTAACTTAATTACCGTGTTAGTGTTAAATTAATCCTCTGAAATTTCATTGTGTCCCTTTTACAGGCTTTTGATGCTTAGAATAACGGACAAATTGCTGTATTACTGCAGTACCTTGGTTTCTTTTAATTGTTTATTTAAGGTTTTGGTGCTTTTTGAAGTATTCTATGGTTGTTGTGGCTGAAGTGGGATCTCATTTTTTTTGCAGGGACCAGGAGAATGCAGAGACTGCAATGTGAAAGTCCCTCCCAAAGGCTTGTTAGTGTTAATTTGGGGGATAAGTTATGCTTAAATTGAACCAGCCACTCTATTGCAGATCGTTTGCTAAAACTTCATCAAAATGTCATGATCTCTACTGGGACTGATTGCAGGGTTTGGTTACTGTAGTAAAATTTTTCATTAAAGTTCACATTTCTCTAGTTGTATGACTATAGAGAGTATGAAACATTTTTACAAATCTTCAAGAGATATCTAAAAAAATAACCTTAACAAATTTTTTAATAGATTTGATTATGTATAAAGTATTAAACAAAGAAATAGAAGCCAACAATAATATGATTTCTCTTGCAATCTTTTTTTTTTTATAAATTCATTCATTTTTCCCTTTTGGTTTTTTGCTTGCACAAATGTGTATCTCCTTGACATGCCACAAAAACAATCTGAGCAAGAGAAAGCAAAAGAGTTATACCCATAACAAAAGAGTTAAGGGTCAAGCCTAAAACTCACAATTTGTCAATGTAATCTTTCCCTTTTTTTTTTTTGGTGAAGCAGATACTAAAGCATATAGTAATGAGAAAAAGGGAAGAGAATTTTCAGAGGGGATTATAGATCTCATAATATTCGAAAGAATGCCCAATCAACTCAGCTAATTAAATGTACCTTATACCAGTCATACTCTCAATATACTGAATTGAAAAAAAGGCATGTTCATATCAAATGATGGAGTGATGATCCATAGACCACCAATGCTCTAAAAAAACGTACATCTTTTACTGAAACTGTTGCATGTCTTTTTCAATTTCTCCGACCCCTTTCTCATTCATGTCTAATGAATTCAACACCAATTTAATGTCTGGATCTCGACTCATGCTCAAAACTATGGCATATTGGTCCAACGCGAGGGTCCCTTTGTACTCTTTTATTTTGCTGGTGTTAATTCTACATTTGTATTTGTACTCCTCATCAAAAAACGCCTTCTTTTTTTTTTTTTGGTTATAAAATTAGTTTTTAATGCCCCGCTCAAAGTACGCAAAACTTTAATAAGTATTTTACACTTTTAAAGAAAGATTTTTGTGTTTTTACAATTATATAATTGTTATTTATTTTAAATATTTTTACTTTATTTTTGTGAAGGGAATAAATCTTTTGTTAAATTAATTTAAATGTAGAGTAGTTTTGTAATAATGGTCTTAATTGATACATTGATAAGTATTTTTTTTTCTTCAAAAACATTTACAGAGAATGACAATTATGTGAGAAAATCAACACTGCAAAAGAAAATTACTTATATAAAAAAAATTGAATTCAATGCAATGTAATAGAAATTTCTAATAATTAAATAGGCCATCCAAAAAAAGATGCAACTTTTGTTTTGATACAATTTTTTCTTAAATTACAAGGTACAATACATTTAATGTACATTTACATTTAATTATTATTATTATTTTTTAATTTGGGTTATACATTGTTATTATTAATAAAAATAATACAAAAATTTACATAAAAGTGTACTCTTTTTCAGGATACAAATATATGCCATTAACGTTTTCTAGAAAAAAAGATAAAATCATCTCCATTAACATTTCACTATTTAATGTTAATTTTTAAGATAATCCTGATTGCATTAGGTGTTTGATGAGTTAATCTAATATGAAGTATTTTTTAACATAGAAAGGAAAAAATGTTGAAGAATTTACTTTTTGGTCTTAAAAAAGAAGTTTTACTATTTATTATTTAATAATATCAAAATAGTATCTATAATACAAATGTTTGGTATTAATATCTTGAAGTGTACGTAATGGAGTTGTTTTGATTGTCTAATTCATTTTGTCACATTATAATTGAAGCATATCAATATTTAGTTTTCTTTATGTTATTTCGTTAATTATTTAAAAAATTTTACAGATGTATTCGTATTTTAATATATAAGAGTAGGAAAATGATTATAAATGGTGACAAACTAATAATATTCTATCGCTTATCAAAATATGTGAAATGTGTGTGTTTTTTTTGGATGATAAATATGCAAATTACCTCAAAGGATGATATTCATAGTTTACTTAGCTATAGAAATTTGCAATAATGAATTATGATTGAAATGACATTCAATAATATTTAGAGCTAAGCTATGATTTGTAATAAATTAATTTAAATAATAAATGGATAACAAGTTAAGTTAACTTTAACATTATTTTTTTTAGTGTTTTAATTTAAAATTAATAGGTAAAATATATATAAATCAAAAAATTAAATTGATATGAATACTTATAAAAGAAATAACATCGTATCGAAAGGTAATATAGGGGAAAAAAATGCATCCTATAACCTATATGAATAATCTTATCCAAGTAGTTTCTAACGCTAATAAAACGTAATTCATTTGATAGTGTTTCATATCCAAATAATACCTAAATAAAATGAGTCCCACGCTTTGTCGGGTGTACTTGCCTTTGTGTGGGTCTTTGTTTTCGTGGGTTATAGCGGTCTGTGATTCTGACACTTAAACTTTATTACTTTGAGGCTCGGTCGTTAAGTGTGTCTCTTTTTAATATACTATCGTTTCTGGAAAAAAAAATTAGTCTCACACTGAAATATCGCAAAAACACGTCCCATCATATGACGATGTTATTTCACTAAAAACTTCAATAAAATATTGTAATGACATAAAACGCCATAAAAATATGATAAAACAAATGGTGAGATATAAAAGTCTAATAAACTTTAGTAAAAACTAGTTTTTGATAGTCCACGTAAAGCGTTGGTGCCGTAATATATATAAAACATAATGTATTATTTTCTTATTTAAAATGTTATATATAAATTTAAAAAATTAAATATATAAAGTAATAACTTTCATCCTTTTAAAAATTTAAATTTAAATTTAAAATAATTTAAGACACATTATTAAATATATAACTGCAACTCTAAAAATATTAATCAAAGTTGCTATTGAAACTATGAAATTATTATTTTTTATTGTTGTAATAAGTTTTGAGAATTACATTAATTTTCATTAACAAGTTAAAAATTAAAAAATTAAGTAAAAACTTACACAACTGAAGTGAGAGTAAGAGAACTATATTGAAATTGCAACAATGAAAATAGAAGGAATGAAAAACTATATTAAAAAAGTATTAGTGTTTTATTCTAAATTTAAATCAATTGTTTATTTTCTAAAATAAAAGACATAAAAAATTTCGAGTCCATTGAAAATATTCACAACACCAAATGGAAGCAATTTCAAAATTTTAATCAAAAAAAAAAAAGTAAAACACAAGCATATTTTTTTTAATACTAAAAAAAATAAGAAAAATCTTATGCCTGCTAAAGACTTTGGCACCATTAATATTCTAGCAATCAAATTTACTGATTAATGTTGGGATTTAAAGTAAATTTTGATAATATAATTAATATTTTATAATTACGCAATATGAGAGTTATAATAAGTTTATATGTTGATAGATAACTATTCATTTTAAATAGAGGTAATAATTATAAATATATTTATATATGAATTAAAATTAGATAGAAGTTTAATAAAACTCTTATATTAATATCTAATGTTTAATAGAACTTTTACATATTAATTTATATAGCAATTAATTTTCATACCACCCTTGTATGACTAATATTTTAATTAATTAAAAAGACTAAAAAGACAACAATATCTTTAAAATCATGATAATTACTTTGCAATAGACAAACAAACTTTTTTGTTTTATATAATATAATAATACTAGTATAGATTCCATGTAAGGCATGGGATGTCCAGTAATTTTCTGAATAGTTTGTTAAATACAATATTGCTAAAAGTTTAGGGAAAATAAAAATAAAAAAAATGTTAAAGAGAAAATTTCAAATAATTAAAATTAATAAAGTATTAGATAATATTTGTTGAATAAAAGTATATGAATCCATAGAATGTGGTAAAAAAAGTATTTTAAAATAAAACTATTAAATAATTATTATAATTTTAAAAAATTGTATAAAATGAGAACTTTAAATCATAAACTCTTTGCATATAAACCATAAAGCTAATTGCATGCAATTTTGACTTTTTTCATAATTCTATATTGTATATTTTACTATATTCTTTTGAAATTCTATATATAGACAAAGTGAATGATTAATCTCTAGAAATAAAAATATCAAGCAACTAAAAAAATCACAAAACAAATGACTAAAACTCTTATAAAAATATGTGAAATGATCCTACAAAAGTACGATTCATAGTATCCCAAAACTCAAAACACAAAAAGACATGCCGACTTATGAGGGAAAAAGTAGATAAACTCATAAAAGAGGGAAAAAAAAAGGAGTAAAAAGAAAAAAAAATAGATAATAATATTTGAATTAAAAATATAGATATTACTACCACAGTTCTTCTACAATTATTGCCAAAAGAGTAAAATAATTAATTAATTATAGAAAAACATACCAATGAAAATTAAATTAGTAAAAGGAATAAGAATTTTAATCATCTTCAAATTTCTAAAAATTAATGGATAGTAATAGATAATCTTTTTAAGAATTTGTAAGATTTAGAACTTTAACCATCTTCTAATTACTAATTACTAATATTAATATTAATATTACAGGACAATAAAAAGATAATTTATAATAATTACATTGAAACCGACTTACAAACTTTTTCCTTTTATATAATAGTGATATTGTACTCTTTTCATTTTAAAAAGAGAGTTATTTTTAAATGAATATAATATTTTTTAGTTATAAACTACAATATATTTATTACAAAATTAAATATATAATTTCTATTTTTATTCATTAATTTGAGATCACATAATAGTTTTTGTTAGTGCGGATATTATCAAACTTTTAGACTAAGTTGCATTCTTTCTTGGGTAAAATAAATTTTTGAAAAAGAAAAATAATATTTACAATAAGAATTTTCAGTTAATTGAAGAGTGAGTGAGATGATATTCACATAACAAAAAAATAGTGAATGATTAGAGTGATTGTAATTTAGTGATATTTGCCATGTCAATCATTGAAAAATCGTATTGAGATTTTTCATTACATATATTATCACTCTAAAAGGGTTTTTTTTTTTTAATAGAGATTGAGAGATTGTGAATTGATTTTCAAAAAAAATTTCTACACTTTTTGATATACTCTTTTCGTTAAAAAAAAAAAAAAGAAAGAAGAAGTTCACTTTCAATTTTTTTTTAAAGAGTCACTTTTAAGTCAAAATTTTAAAATATCCCTACTAATAATAATTGTACATATTTATAATTAAAAAGTAATGATAAAAATATAAAATTATATATTTAATTGATACATTAAGTATATTGTACTTATTAACTAATAAAAAATTATACCTAAATTAAAATATAATTAATAATTATAAAATAAAAATATAAAAATTTAATATAAAAATATATTTTAAAATACAATTCAAACTCAGTCTAAAATGTTGGAATGAAAATTATTGTGGAACTAATTGAGCGAGTAGTGGGGCCAACCAAAAGATACGGTTGAGATCACAGCATCAATAGTGCAGCATGATGCATTGATGGTGATTGATGCTCTAAGGATAATAGTAATGTAGACTACAATACACCTTATAGATTCTCCAAATCTTCCCACCCAAAAATTATTAAGACCAAAAAAAAAAAACGTCCGAACAACATGATGACGTAACAGTCGTAATCTGAACTGCTTTTGTTTCAGCGTTCCACCGGGTAATGCCCCACCTCTCGGATCAGACCAACGAGGGCCACGTGATTCACTTTTTGAGTTAAAAGGCGATTTTACCCCTCATGTTGATCTTAACTACGTCTTCACCCCGTGGGGAAGTCGTGGTATGTTTTTTTTTCGGGTTTAAATAAAATAAATAAATAAAAAGGGACTGTAATTTGATGATTTAAGGTTGAAGGGGGCACCCAAAAGTTGTGAAATGATTGGGTAATAATCTCTTTTTTAATTTCAAAGGGCCATGAATCATGATGATGAGTTATAAGTAGGGTGCCCCATCAACTATTACAAACAATGGAAAATAGTATTCATCCCTCTCAAAAACACAATAACGTATAGATAATATTCCATTGCCTTTAAAAAAGGGTTCGATTTCAAATTTTATTTTTGAAACAGGGAAAGTACCATATTAGATGACATTTTGTGCTAAGAATAACTAGCTAGAATAAAAATGCAAATTATTTGCGATACTTTTTTTTTCCTTTTTATTTGGGTTAAGAAACTTCATCTATTTTAAAAAATATAGTTCACTTTGATTAACGCATAATTTTTTATTAATTTGTAAGTACAATTTATTTAATGTACCATTAAATATATAATTTTATATCTTTATCATTATTTTTTAATTTTGAGTATAGATAATTATTATTAGTAAAAATATTTTAAAATTTTAGTTTAAAAGTAGTTTTTTTTTTGAACAATAATTTTTAAAATTTTTAATTTAAAAATAAACTCTTTTTTTAGAAAAAAAAATTAAAGTAGATTTTTTTTTTTGGGGAGGAAGGGAGTGTAATAATCAATTAATGGACAAATAGTCATAAGCATTTTGTCTTTTTATCGATTTAATAACGTAGCTATCAATATCCGAGCTTTATATATTTCTTTTACCGGATTATAATAATAGGCAGGGGAGATCATCGAGACTGTTCATGTCAAACACGTTGACTCGTAGTCTATAGCTAAAGAAAGCCATGAGAGTATTAAAAATCTCACTAGTATTTGGATTGTATAATAAGATTTTATTTCCAACATATCCCAATAAAACTCCGCTAACATTGTATTTAGTTAAGTGAGAACAAGATAATACGTCTGTCAGTCCGCCAGCCCAGGTGCACTTTTAAAGCACCTTCAAAGTGCGTGTACCTATAAGGCTATAATACACAATTTTAGTTCTGTAAAATACTTTAATGTTACCAAACTATACAGAAGATGTAAATTGTCCATGTGTTTAATATTGAGTAAACTCAGTCTCTGTGTAATATAGCTTGCAAATCACACAGGAGATGTAAACCACACTATATAAATTCTGTGTGACGCTGTGTAATATAGCTCACAAATCACACAAGAAATGTAAACCACACTGAATAAGTTCTGTGTAATGATCCAGACATTCGTAACGCTTTACATAATACGCGGAAGTGCATACCATGATTATTCTGCCTATCAATAACTGCATGCATTGCATGGTGAATGTGAAGAAGTAGGCCATTATCTCGGCAATAATGAGCCAAGGTAGTATTAGCAGTGAATCCACCTTTTAAGTAATCATGCATTACGATAGGAACTCTCAATTCTCTAGCAAATACAGCTCTTTTCATCATTTTTTCGCATGTACCTGCAATAGCATTTAAGTAATGCCCTTTGATTTCACATGTTTCAGCCTGCAGTTTTCTACTTAAATTGAAATTGGAATTTTTTTAATTTCAATTTGGAACGGATACAAATGGAAAGGAATTGTTAAAACAGTTCTAGAAAAAAAATGTTTACCACTTAATCTTAAAAAGGTTAAGTTATAGAATTTTGAAGAGAATATCAAAACAAAAAAATGATTGAATTTCTATCATTATTATGATATTTACATATTTGAAGTTTCTAAATTATGATATTAGATATATGAAGTTTCTAATATAATAATAGAAATAGAAGAGGGGTTTATTTATTAATTATTAAACACATATGTAAATATTACATATCTGAAGTTTCTAATATAATAATAAAAATAGAAGAGTATGATATTACATATCTGAAGTTTCTAATATAATAATAGAAAGAGAAGAGGGGTATGTTTATTAATTATTAAAAACGTGCGTAGATATTACATATTTGAAGTTTCTAATATAATAATAGAAATAGAAGACGGGTTTATTTATTAAATATTAAACATGTATGTAGATATTAATATATGGGTGACTATAAATTATCTTTATTTGACAATTATGTAGGATTTGACTAGTTGTAATTTTGTTGTAGAATCCTAATAGATCGGAATAGAGCGTTACAATATTCTTTAGGATGAAATATTGCCGCATCAATATCTTTGGTGTGAATCGGAATTCAAGATCAGGATAATTGTTTCAATATCTAAGTCAGTGGTAGATTCGGATACAGAGAAAAAAGTGAGAATAATAAAGAGGAAAAACTATCACATGAATTATGAGAATTTGTGTGAATGAAGGTTGTGAATTCTTTCCAAGATTCCATGAGGAAAATATTTATGGTATTAGTTACATTAACAATACAGTAATATTGATCACTGAGTCAAACAATAGTTTGCGGTGACACAGATCATGTGCTACCGCCTTGTATCACTTGAAAACGATTAGTGGCAACATGACATCGTGGGCGGTGACCACTTGGTGGGATATGTTATATTCTTGGGAATATATCACTAAATAAAGCAAGTGAAAATTTCATACTTAGTCTTACCTTCAAATGTAATTTCAAATCTTGATTCATTCAGGCCATACTCTTTCATTTTTTTTGCTGTTTCACTCTTAGAGGGATAAACCAAGTTTCAATGGCATTCCTAAAGGAATTTAAGAAATTCTTTATATAGATTATATTTTTACATTTTTTGAATCAACAATAATCGTGAAATAAAAAACGTATTGAAAATATAAAAAAAATTTAAAATATATATATATATATTTTTTAAAATGTAATCTAATCGTAACCTAAAGTCGACAAGTTGCATTTTGAATGGACGGCCTTTTTTTTTAGCTTTTAATTCCTGAGCTAGCAACAAATGATCAATGATTTCTCAAGTGATTAAAAAAGAGAGTGCAAGTTGCATTTCGGATTGGGGACTCCATGGACCATATTTTCATTGTAGCTTTTCAAGTCTGTTCCATTCCCAAATCTCAGATTCAGTTGTCCCAATCATAGATTTAATTCGAAAGGAAATGAGGCCACACTCCATGCTCCTTTAATTTAAATTCACCCCGAGTAAATTACCCACATTAATAAGTATGATAAAGTGCAGCTCATGTGGGATCAGCTATGGCAATATTTAGACATACCTTTTTTTTTTTTTATCCCTTAAACGTAGACAAGACAAGTACAAAATGTAGTGGGCATATAAAAAATTAGAAGGAGATGAAAAATATTAGATTTTAGGTGGTTAATAATGGTCAGTTAAAATTGTTGGGTTAATGATTAATTTCTAAGAATTAATTGATTTCTATCCTTAATTCATAGGATAAAAACTTAACCAATAAAATAGTCAAATTCATAATTAATTACTAATTAATTAAATTATGAATTATGTGATCTCTTAATGGAAGGAATTGATTCTTCCTTAATTGACAAAATGAAAGGTTCTAATTTAGCTCGGAATAGCAATGCCTGTGTATTCTAGCAGATTACGAATTTTTGAACTCAATAGGGATAAGTGAGATATATTTCCTTCTTCTTCTTTTTCTTTTTTTTTCTCTAAATAAACATATAGAAGATAGCATTTTCATCACTTGCTGAAGGTATTTGATTTTGATTATTCATTTGGAATCATAGCCTATTCCGGCCATGTTGTTTAGTACTGTTTAAGTCGGTGGCCTTTGACATGATGATTGTGAATTAAAGATCATTATTCTTGATATGAAAATTAAGTTGCTAATTAATTCATTACATATCATTAGTTGTTAGAAATTTTGTATCATTTCTATACCTAGGAAAAAAAAATATGAGGCTAAAACTAAGATTTACTTTGTTATGTGCATGCATGTATATATTCTTCATGATTAAATGCATGTTATAAGTTTTAATTTAACTTTTCGCTATGTTTATTTAATCTTTATTGTCTAAAAAGTAACCAATAAAATATTTAGATTTATAGATTTATAATTAATTGCTAATTGATTGAATTATGAAAATTATCAATTATGTGATTTCTTGATTAAAGGGATTGATTATTTCTTAATTAACAAAAGGAAGTGTCCTAACCTAATTTATAATAGAAAATAAAGAGTAGAAGTTTTTTCCTACTATTTGTTTGTGTTTTAACATGTAGGGTTTTTTTTTCTATTGTATTACTAGTTTCCGCTGTGTGATTTTTATACTTAAGATTTTTATATCCTCTAGTAATGCCTATATTATTCCATCAGTTTGCAGATTTTTAAACTAAATATATAATAGGTAAGAAATATTTTCTCCTTTTCTTTGTAGGTATACACAAGATATTATTTTCGTTACTTGTTGGAACAATAATAGTTCAAATTATTCAATTTTAATTCATAATTATCCATATAAATTGATTAGGAAGTCGATTTTTGTGATGAGTCCTCCCTATTATGTGGTTTAAGGCCAAATTGACCACACCACAAATTTAACATGGGTAACTAAATCACTGACTTGACATTGGGGATTCATATTATTAACTACCTTTCCTTCCTCATTTTTTATATGGATTCAATTCGAGGAAAATGAAATTACCATATTGTAAGTACAGTTCAAAGGAAGAAAGTGAAATTATCACAATTATTTAAATTACAGTCCAATAGTGTGAAATTGTCCCAAACATAATATTTTGTCCACATTATTTTGCCCACTATTATGGACTACAAACTGGATGTATGTTCTATAGATTTAGAATCCAAAACATGCATTTTAGGTTAAATAATGCTAATGGTAGTATATTCAATTTGTTTGGAGATGATCTTCTCATTTTATCTCTTCATCATTAGTTTAAGTCTTCATATATATATATATACAACCGAATCATTCCATATACTTTATTTGTTCTAAAAGAAGTTATTTTTAGTTGAATATTCCCAGTTATAAGTACATACATTTAATATACTATTAAATGTATAATTTTTAATTTTACTTTGATTTTTAATTCTAAGTGATATATTTTTATTATTAATAAGAATAATATAAAAAAATTTAAATATAGACTTTGTTTTAGAAATTAAAAAAAATTAATTATTTGTCGCCATATCATGAATTAATGCTAGATGGCATTATGAGGCTACAACAAAGTTCGTCGATCATACGGTGCAACCAAAAATTCATGATATCTATGCTTTTCCAAGAAAAATTATTTTATACATTCATTGTACTATGTAAAATTATGTATTTAGATATAATTAGGAGATAGACTATAAATTAGGAGAGACCGTTCATGTATATAATAAGGGGATAAAAAAAAAAGAAATTATATGATTAATTTGTTGCACTAAAGATAAAGATATAGGAAATGTATGAAATATTTTTTTCCTTTTGGGTGCCCAACTTGGCTATAAGTATGTCATTAGAACAGGGAACATTTTAAACTACAGTGTACATATGTCTAAAATCCAAATGGCAAAATTTATGCGAAAATTCACGAGAAGCAACAATGTAGGATGCATTTTCCTTACCTTCTAAACCATGTGCAGTGTCCTAAAATAAATTAATTTTTAATTACAAAAATTGGCCATGGTCTCATCATCATGTCGGTACAAAGTTGTCAACCTAGAACTCAATAATTAAGAGTTTTTATTTCCAAGCGAGTTTTAATCTTGTCATGTATATAAATTGTATTTTAAAATACGATCTTACACATTGTAAGGTAAAAATTATAAGATAAAAGATATATTAAAAATAAGAGTAGTAAATAAGTGGGTTAAATCACTTATAAGTTGAGTTACAAGTAAAATATAATTTTATAAGTTATGATCTAACACAACTTATATAATCATGAGTCAAATTTGAATGTTAATAGCAATCCAACGATGGCGAATTACTAGCTGGCCACCTTTTTAAATTTTTAATTAATAATTTTAATTCATTGGATTAGATAAATTGAATCTAAACCAATTTCTAAAATTACAAATTATTATTCAACTCATGACCTACTTAACTTAATCTAATAGGTCAAAATAGTGGGTGTATTAAGTTGAAATTTTGAATTGAATTTACCTTTGCCAATTCTAATTAAAAATGTAAAAGATTATTTTAGAAAATGCAAAATCAATTTAAAACACAATCGAAATGCTTTCTCTCCCCACAATAAATTAAATTTAATATCGTCCGGGTATGAAGGAAGAAATATGGGTGATTTGCAAAAATAGCACCTTTTCAAGAGTGATTTGCAAATATAGTAGCTGTATAAAATTCCTTGCAAAACTAATAGGTCAACGTAGTTTGACCAAGTGAAAAAACTCAAATAACCCTCTGTTTATAAAAAATGAGAAACATCGCACCTAAAAGCAATAGGTCGAGCATTTGCACTAGGTCGAGTACCAAGTCAAACACTAAGACAAGCACTTCATTACTAGGTCGAGCACTATATTGATTTGCTTTAATTCATGTAGAACCCTCTCAAGGAGCAAATAGTCGTTCAGGGTGATTTCTTCAATGTTCAAAAACCTCAGTATTGCTACTACGAAGCCAATATGAAGAGGATCAAGACAAAACTAGCCATTAAAGAAATCACCCTGAACGATCATTTGCTCATTTTTGCTGTTGCGATTTCTTCCCCATATTTCTTATTTTTTGTAAATAGAGGGTTATTTAGGTATTTTCACTTGATCAAACTACATTGACGTGCTAGTTTTGCAAGGAATTTTATACAGTTGCTATATTTGCAAATCACTCTTGAAAAGGTGCTATTTTTGCAAATATTTCAAGAAATATTAGTACTTCAGCCAATAGTAATTTTGGATGCTTATTTCCACATTTTGTAATCTTAAAAATTTCTAACCTAGTACTATCACCTCTGGCATTATACATAAAATCTTCATGTTAGCCCAAAAAAGAAGAACTATTTAAATCGATGATTTATTAAAGAATTTTATGTGATCTTATCTCTCAACTGGATTATCATTAAAAATGACATCATAAGAGAGAGTTGGGGGGAAAAAAAAAGAGAAAAAGAAGAGGTGTAATAAATATGGCCATAAAGAAATGGAGGCAAATGGTATGGGTAGAATAGGATATGGTAGCTTGATTCACCTAATATATATTCCCTTTTTGAGTCTGGTTAAAGTTGAAGAATATCATTTCCCAACAAGAACTTTGGCATGCAGAATCATCAATCATGGATTACATATGATCCGACCAACCCCACCTCAAAAGCTAATGAATAAATACATGAAACTATGAAAGCTACGTGAAAATATAGAATCAAGTAATGGGTTGATGCAATAAATTTTAGATTTTTTTTTGGTTAGCACAAAATATTTAAACTATATAAAATATTAACAATTCAAAAAAAAAATTATATGAATTTCAAATATTTCTTACTAACTTTACCATCCTAATCCTAAAATATTGAAAATTTCACTTCTTGTGATTTTAGTTATGGCAAGGTGCATAAAACAATTATAGGCTTAATAAGTTTGACTTTTACCTTTTTATAAAGAGCAATGATATATATAACAACTTTTCATAACGATCGATGTGATAAATATGAAAAGTCAAAATTTAATTATCACACTTTTTAAAACATATAATATAATAAGAGATGGTTTTGTCTTTTCATACTTGTTATATCAATTACTATTGTTTTTTACTATAAAAAGTCACTATAAATATCATTATTCTTTCTAGAAAATAAGATCGAGAGAGTAAATTTATTTATAAAATGAGGCGAGATTAAAAATTTGAAACGTATATCATAAGGTAAAATATCAATTTCGAGAATGATTGGAGACGCAACCTAGGCACGCAAATAAAAGTGAATTCAACATTTGCAAAACTCGAGTTTAAGTTGGAATTCTTAAATTATACATGTAAATAAACATTATTCACACTAATCACACGATCCAGTGTGGTGATGGTAATAATGGGCCATTACAGTTTGCACAACGCTGGAACAGAATTTGTAATCTGTGTAGCCCATGTCGTGGTCACTGAGGATTGATAAATTGGCCGGTTACGTCACTGTAGGCTGCAAAGGAAGCCCATTCCCTCAAAAAGGCTCAAAAGACTCCAAAGTAGAGAATATCGACGGCCACTATGTGAAACAGTATAACCCGCGAAAGTGAAAGTGGGGAAAAAAAAACATACAAAAAGCGGTTTCCCACTTTGGAAAATTCCGAGTCCAAAAACTAGCGTACAAATATGAAAAGAAACAAAAAGAAAAAGATTAAAAATAAAGGACCACCACTGCTAAAGTTTAGGCTAAGAAGCCTAAGATCCATGGATCAAAGCCTCGAAGCGAATTTTTTTTCACTAAAGCCAATGTAGCACTCCTTCGTCAATTCAAAAATTTGACGAATAATTAAAACTACATGAGTTATGACTCTTTTATAAAAGTAGAAATTTAAAATCTCACCAACAAGTGAATATTCTTGTACTGTTATTTGTTAGTTTCAAAAAATAAAATAAATTGAATTAGTTGACAAAAATTGTCATTAATTTTCAAAATAAAATGGATAGAGAAAATATGTCAAATCAATGTTTAGATGCCAATTGCTGCTTTAGGGGTTAAATATTGTAGAGATTTAATTTTGTCATCCAATTGTATTAGGGACTAAACTCAAAAAAAGAAAAAGAAAATTCTATTTGGAGACACAATTCTTCTAAAATTTTGTTACAATGTCGTGCGAGAAAAATCTGCTTTAAAGAGAACGATTGGAGACGTAACAGAAGAAAAATAGAAATGAAGAAAGAAGAAAAAATAGAAATGAAGAAGACTTTCAAGGGTTTATTTTTTTTTTATTACTGGTGCACCACTTTACAAAATACAAGAAGCTGAATATATAATGCTGTTTGTTGCTTAAATTTACTTCCATAAAACTAGCCACTAATTCTGAGGAAAGATATAGATTGATTGTGATTTCCACTATCAACTGAATTACCATAAATGTAGGAAGTTGTTACTCCTAGAATTCTTCATCACCAATCATATCTCTGATCTGAATGATCTGAATTGCATAATCCTTTCTTTTTCGTAATTTCGTAATTCTGTCAATTTACTCCATGCTGTGGCATGAAAAGTTACATGCCATGGCATTAGCATCCAAGTCTTCCTTTTCTCCAACAAAATCAGGTTTGCCAATAGCCTCCCGCAAACTGAGCCGGGGCTGGAGGCACAGTTTGGGAAGAAAGTGAGCCAAGATGGTCTTTGGGGAGAGATCAGTTCTGAATAGGTTGGTCTTGGAGGTTTCAACATGGTATGGTCTTTAATGGATTTATTGTCATCTTTGCGCAGATAAGTGAGTTGTTGGCGAAGCGTGAACTCACGTTCTTGAGAGTCTTGGGCATACGCTTCTTTGAGTGCATCCCAAACTGCAGACGTGGTGCCTAATCTAATGACTAATCCGAGTGCCTTTTCAGAGAGGGTGCCAATTATCCAGCCTCGAAGAAGCCGATCAGATTTTTGCCAGGTAACAAATTCTATTGTTGGCATTGATGTAGTTGTTTCTGTGCCTGTGGTATTTGAATTTGGTGAGGAATATTGTGGTGGAATAGGATTTGCTGCGTCAAAATGATGAATCAGATTTTGGCTTTCTGCTAAGCCTAAAACTTGTTCTCTCCATAATGGATAATTGGAGGAAGAGAGTTTCAGAGTAACAAAGTTACCAACATTGAGAGATAAAGAGGTCATGATAAAAGATGAGCAAGACAGAGATCTTGGCTCTATACCAAGAAGAAAAATAGAAATGAAGAAAGAAGAAAAAATAGAAATGAAGAAGACTTTCAAGGGTTTATTTTTTTTTTATTACTGGTGCACCACTTTACAAAATACAAGAAGCTGAATATATAATGCTGTTTGTTGCTTAAATTTACTTCCATAAAACTAGCCACTAATTCTGAGGAAAGATATAGATTGATTGTGATTTCCACTATCAACTGAATTACCATAAATGTAGGAAGTTGTTACTCCTAGAATTCTTCATCACCAATCATATCCCTGATCTGAATGATCTGATTTGCATAATCCTTTCTTTTTCGTAATTCCATAATTCTGTCAATTTACTCCATGCTGTGGCATGAAAAGTTACATGCCATGGCATTAGCATCCAAGTTTTCCTTTTCTCCAACAAAATCAGGTTTGCCAATAGTAACCTAGGCACGTTAATCACTTTGGATGAAAATAGTCTTGTCTTACTTTGATCCTTTTGATCATATAGGCGAATTGGATAAGAGTTAGAGAGATAAGAAGTTGGGAAACTATTTTGTTGAACCTTAGACTCGAAATGAGTACTAAAAAAGCCATAGCCAATGGGTAAATTGTATATGATGAATGTTTTTTGAGAAGTAAATACAATTATTGTTTTGTGAAAAAATAAAATCTCGTGAAATGTAGCAAATCAGTAGTAGTATAGGGGATTCAAAATAATTAAAGTTTTTTTTTTTTATCACCCCTAATATTCAATTGCGTAGTTTAGTTATTAACCCCACCATCAATTTGTTGAAACAGGTCTGATTCTATGATTTTACTTTTTGGGTTCAAGCGCAAATATTATATAAATGTCGCTGGATTTTACTTGCAAAAGGCCCATAGAGACTATGTGCAAAAGTTTGGATAGGCCCAAGAGTCTTTCTACTGTTCGCAGCGCCAGCTCAACCCAATTTCTTTGTTGACTAAGATATACTCCCCGCCCCTACGATCTAACCTGCAAAGCCCATTAAAAGATGTAAATTACACTAAACAAACCTTGTGTGGTAGACGAAAAATTGAGTGGCAACCCAGCTCAACCCAATTTCTTGATGTGCCGCAATCAAGGCAAGGTGACGACATATTCATTAAATTCAAATAAAACCACAAATTGAAAATTTTAAAAGGATTGTCTAAAAATGCAATTGCCCAATTCAAACCACAAATATTAGATTAATTACACAATATGGTCCTTTGCTCCTTCTTAAAATTAGAATTAGTTTAAAATTATATATATATATATATATATATATGTAAATTTTAGTTTGAAATTTTATAGTTTATTTACATAATTTGAATATGTTATAACATAGACATATAAATAAGTTAAAATAAGGAAAATTTATAAAAATCAATTATAAAATTATGATCCACTACTTTTTAGCTAATTAACTATAAAATTCTTCCAACTAGTAAAGATTGCAACGATTATTGGAGCGAAATTTCCACAAGTTGATGATGGATTTACGTGTAAGCTGATTCTCTATTCTTCACACAAATTAATCATAGACTATCTATCTATCTATCTATATGAATATATAGGTAGAGAAGGCGCACTAAAAAGGAAAGTCTTGAAATTTGCTCAGATAATTCAGGAGTAAATTTTTAGACAGAGTCCAATAAGTAAGTTATAGTTGAATTCGTACCTAAAAGTTTAAATCAATAGATTTAAATATATTTTACTGATTAAGAGTTCAATATCATTCTCTAAAATCTTTATAAATTTCTTGAAAATTACCTAAATCTTAACAATAAAAAATATTTTATACACTTATTACATCTTTATTTTTAGTACAATAAACTAATTAATTACATAATCTTTTCATTCGTAGAAATATAAACCAAAAATCTCCCGATTAAATTTTGACTATTGATAAAGTGGTCATACTACCTTTCCTCTAAATTGGAACTTAATTTAACAATTCTTTCTAAAAGGTGTGAATATAAATAAAAAATATACCCTGAATAAGCTTTGCGACTAGGTAATCCTCATAATAGAAAATACATTTGGCGATCCACTTGCGTTTGTTTGGAGGGATCATCATACATGATTAAAATATATTGTTTACTGTACATAAAAAATTCAACTAGATCTACTTCTTTATAAGAAGCAAGATATTGTAATACGTTGTGTGACAAAAATTTTAAATATTTGTTTTTCAACAATTGAGAATATATATATTGACTCTTGAGATCGAAAATACATAGAATCCAATGCAAACATTCCAACACAAGAGATTAAAAGTAATAAATAAATCCAATAATTAAGCAATAGGCAAGTAGTAATTAACTCTCGCAGTCATAATATTGAATGCGGTAAATGAGGAAGTGGTGTTCATTATAAAAATGAAGGATGGTCCCAAAAATTAAATAGGGTAAATGATTCCAATAGTCCCTCATGTTAAGGTTAAGTAATGATTTGGTCCTTAGAGTTGAAAAAGTTGCAATTGAGTCCCTCAAATCTATAATTGGTGCAATTTCGTCCTAACTTGGTGACGCAACAATTTTGGCAAAGGCAATTTTATCCTATTTTATTATTTTTATTATTTTTGTATTTTATTTACTGTTTTGTGTCTTCTTTGCATCTGCCTTGCATCTTTCTTTAGGATAAAATTTTTAGGACGAAATTTTGCAAGATATTAGGACTAAATTATTATTATTATTTGTATTTTATTTATTGCTTTGTGTTGCCTTTGCATCTGCTTTATATTTTTTTTTAGGACGAAAGTTTGCAAGATATTAGAACTATATTTTGTAAGATATTAGGACTAAATTATTTTATTTTTTCATTTTTTTGTATTTTATTTGTTGACTTGTGCCTCTTTTGCATCTGCATTTTTCTTTTTCTTTTTTTGTCGTTTTGCTCATTAAATCCATTAAATATAATGAAAGTTATTTGCAAGGGGTACTGGTAGTTTTGACAAACTACAGAGTGTGATTGGTAATAAACATAAACCACAGAGAGTATTGGTAACTAACCCAAAAAAGAAAAGAAATTAGATAAACTCAGATTTGGCAATTGGGAAATGGAAAGGCAGTTTCAAATTTATAGTTTCAGATATCGTCCTAATAACTTGCAAAATTTCGTCCTAAAAATTTCATCCTAAAAAAAATACGAGACAGATGCAAAGGAAACACAAAACAGCAAATAAAATACAAAAAAAAAATGAAAAGATAAAATAGGACCCCAATTAGATAATAGAGATGTAATACGCCAAAGTGGTAGAGGATCATGGTAATAGCTAGATAGGAAGCTACGTTATCTTTATTAGTTTTTAAATTAAAAAAAAATAATCATTGGTTTGTAGATTATTTATTTATATTTGTAAGAAAAAGAAACGTTCTTTAATTTAAATGCTTAAAACCATTCTCAATTAAAAGATTGGAAATAATTAACACAAGAGTGCTTCTTCTTGGTAGAGTGGAAGATATATTGCCAATATTTTGAAGAACTAATTAATGTTCTAATTTTATATCTTACAAGTAATGACAGATTATTTTTATTGTGTCCAAGTTTTTATTTAAATTTACCAAATCGTAGGCAGTTGTTCGAAATCCTTTTAAATGCAATCGACAATATTTATTTTTAAATCTTTACATTCCTGATGAAACCACAAGAAATTGTGTCAAAATACACCTACAAATTAATCATGTAGTACTTAAATTAGACATAAATTTTGTCATCTACATTGGAGTCTCTAAAGTTCAATATTTGTAGAGAAAAAAAGGCATAAAATTTCATGATAAGCCCAACTTCATAGAGTTTCTTAATTATTGTAAGATAATAGTATGCCTTTTGATAGTGACCAAAATTAGTTAATTAAGCAAATGTAGAAGCTAGGTAGCCCCAATGCTAGGAAAAAATCCAACATCAGTCATCAATCATTAGGATATTCAATAAATAAAAAGAAAAAGATAAGATCCAATTAACTAATGTCATCACAAAAGGGCTCAATCAATACCATAGTGGCTTCTTCAAATTAACTAGGAAATTAATACAAAAACCCTAACAAGAGATATGAAGACAAGAAAACAAATTGCTAAAGTAAGAAACGCTTTTGTCTTTCATGCAAAGACAATATGTACAATGATTATCCCTTTGCATAACATGATTTCATTCCATTCCATTTCATTCTTGTGACCATAGGTAAAGAGCTGGAATACAAAGGTTTTTTTCCTTCTCTTACTTTACCCATCTCCTCGTCTTGTCTCTTTAAATCTGCCACTGGAAAAAGGAACATCTTTTTGTCATGGCCACTTTTTTTCCCCACTGGAGCACCATTGAGACACAAATCCATGTGTTGGTAGGCCACCAAAAAACATGGAAACTAATATACCATATTTGAGACCACTTGAATCAAATTCCTATTCAATCTCTCCAAATCCACAAGGGACCCAAGCTGTAGCATACACAGAATTGTGGCCCTTCCATGTTAGCACCAACATGTCGTCTTCCTTTTTCATTCCCCAACCGCTGGCATGTTCATCGAGCAAGAATTTAACTTCACCAATGGTGTCTTCACCGAATGGAACACTTAAGAAGCCATTGTTTCTCATCCTTTGCGAAAATTTGATCCCAGATTCTAATCTTTCAATTCTATGAGTCCCTTCAAACGCGATGAGGTTCTCGATTTTGTGACCGATATCGGCTTCGTATTCGATCCTTTGGATATTGTCCTTAGACAAGAAAGTTTCCAAGGCATCAAAAGGGATCCATAGATAATTGAAACATGTGGTGATTCTTGATGTGAGGTTTAATGCACCTAAATCTGAATCCTCATCAACCACAGTAATAATACATGGATTTAGATCCTTAGTTGCCTCGAGAAAAATATCCCGACATGAAATATCATGAGGAGCGCCACTTCCTTCATTAGGCAAATAACGTAGCCAATTCTGACAGTTGATCACTAAAGCCTCATCATCCCTAAGATTCAATGCTGAAGGATTGAGTTGATTTAAGAGCAAATCATATTGGAAATTGGATGATTCTCGAGTTATGCATGGGGAAGAGGGAAACATTGTTTGATCTCCAAACACTTGAAACTCAAAAGGGACATCTTTAAACTTTGCAAAATTACCCAAACGTTGGCCAACTTCTTCAGTTGATACATTCAGAAGAGGAGGGACTTGCGGCCGCCAAGAAGGCACAGAGATTCGAACCAAAGGAGGCCCTTCAGGCCTCTTAGCTAATGCATCTATGAGAGTAGGCCATTGCATACAATGAGTTATGCTTAAATCTAAAATATGAACTTTGTTGTAACCTTGGATGGCCTTAAAAATGGCACTATTTGATGCACAAAATCCAAATCTGTGCCAAGGGATTAGATCGACGTACCCGGCTAGCTCAGTCACTGTCATTAATCTCCTTTGAGCTGGAGAATTCCCATTCAAATTCATTGGTGTAGGACAAACACTTGAAACCCTTGAAATGAGCGCTCTTAAAAACCAAGAGGTTAGCCTTTGATTTGGATCACCAACAGGAGAAGCCACGTTATTTAGAACCCACATAACTTGTTGAGCCAAAGTTACATCATTGCTTTCAAGGGCACTTGCACAATGAAGCAAGAGTTTCTCTATGCATGCCCCATCAAGACTTCCTAGGCATCCTTTGAGCGCTCCTGAGAGTATCGAGCCTTGTGGGGTGTTAAGAAGACTAGGGTTTTGTAGTGGGATCCGAGCAGTGTTCCCTCTAATTTCGGCTTTCATAGCTTTTGCTCTTGAAAATCCTTGATGAAGATGATTTTTGCTTGATGAAAAGGAACTAGGGTTTTTGAGGGTTAGTGTTAATATTTTTGCATGGAAGTTTTCAGGCTTCAAGGGAAGAAAGGGAGAAGAGAAATGTTCTAATTTGCCTTTTATAGGGGAGCTATTGCAGAAGCATCATGGAAGGGAAGGGAAGGGAAGGGAAGGGTAAGAGTGTGTGAGTATGTTTGAATGAAACAATTTTAAGTACATATTTCTAATTACCAAAAACTGAGTATACATACCAAGAAAGCTATGTCTGATTAATTAATCATCACAATAGTGAAGTTGTATTTAAATTTAGTTTTGAGTGAATTGAAATAAAATGAAAAGGCTGCCTAAAATTTTCACTTCTCCATCTTAGCCCTTAGCCCTTGTAACAGACAAGTTGGATCAGTGTCAGATTTTTTGTTTGTTACTATTTTTTCATTTTTTTTTTTGGCAGAAAAAGTCATATTGAACGATAAGCACATGCCCTAGATTTTGCATAATTTCAAGCAATATGGTTGTGTAATTGGACCACGTTTTCAGGCACATATGCACGACCACACATTTGAATCTGACAGCATTTTTGCAAACAGGATCAAATGTTGAAGTCGTCACTTGGTATTTTGAGTATATTTAGTGCCTTTAATTAATTTGCTAATATTATTATCATTATATTCTATTGGAAATATACCATGTAGTAGCCCTTCATGATACCGATCTCTTTAACAAATTTTACTCAGATGAAACTATAATTAATAGTTTTAATGGATTAATTAAAGTCACAATATTAAGGGCTAACTAGAGTCTTATTGTCAATATCCTTCATTAAAAATAAAATAAATAGAATCAATTCATGTCATATGCCCTTTAGAAAAAAGTTTCCATTGTTTTTGTTTTTTCTATGAATGTCTTTGTGCCAAATCATACGGAGTCTTTTTGTTGGTCACATTAATTACTTCTAGTTTAATGTGTGAACCTAACGTTTCAAGTTTCTATCTAGCTACCGAGCCATTATTTGCATAGTTAAGCGAATGGTTATGGATTGTTAGACAATAAATAATTAATTCAAAGCAATCAAACTTTTAAAGAAACTGCCTTAGCCGGCCAACTTTTTGTCCAATTCTACTCAAAGAATGCCAATTAGGACAACTTTTAGATTAGCAAATTAGTTAATTGGATTTTTTGCTAATTCAGTTTTGTGATTGATGGCTACCATTCATTACCATCCCCTCCACACACATGATGTCAAGTTTTTGTTTGAACGCCACACAACGATGGCAAGTTACTTGTTATGGGGTCATAAAATGACACAACAAAAGACAAAATCGACCCCTGTTCACTCGAGGACAAACTATGTTATTTCACTTAAAGTGTCATTCCATCATGCTGTTGAAGACCATGGAATATTTGCACAAAGGGCACTTCTTCCCAGTTTCCTTCCTTATCCAATCAGTATCTGTTTTTTACAAGGTTACTTTTATAAAGGGCACCTTTTGAATCATGAGAATTGTAGCAATGTTTATTAGTTTTTGGTTCGTTTTATAGTATTGTAACTGAAGAGATTAGTGTACATTTTAATTATTTAGAAGTCTCTTCTGCAAAGTGAGTGGCCCAATTAGTTTAGTTTCGGCAGTTTCACTAGTGATATTGAAACTAAAATGAGCATTAACTCAATGAAAAAGGGTTTAGGTTTGCCTTTCTAAGATTTAGATATGGTCAATGGTTAGTAGTTTTTATTTCTCCTTTAATAAAAAGTTCAATTGATCTGGTTCATCTTTTTTCCTCCCATTTAGGTAGCCATATTTCTAGGTTTAATGTTAACACATCTACCAAAATTGGTTCAGTTGAAATGAAATCTGTTGAGTTCATTCCTAAAAGAAAAGTATCCAAATAATATATTTAATAAGTTAATATAAACTAAGTCTTAGTCACAAATTTACTATGCCAACTAAATATTAATGGCCACTCTTATTATTCCGTTCCATGAACAAAATATTAAGATTATCTATAATTTCCGATTAATGTTATTCACCGTATAGGAAATTTTCTTCTAGACAAATTCAATTGAACACATTTGAAAGAATTCAATGAACAAGGAAACTTTCCAAAGTCCTTGTATGTAAAGGCAAATCATAAAGTAAAACAGGCATCATTCATGCTGGTTCTGTTTGAATGATCATATAGAGTTTTCTTTCTTCTTCAATATAACACTGAGACCTTGGAACACAAATCGATTACCCTTTTCACCATGCATGGAAATTATGTCAAAATTTTTCGTGGTAAATAAATGTACCGAAATTACATAACCAGGAGCCTGCAGATGCAGATATGTTTAGTCATTTCAAATGGGCAAAATCTAACCAGATTCAGTGAATTTCCACTGCCAACATCTCCTACTACCAAAAAGTACATAACAGGAGTGAGGCCATCCTTGTTACATTTACTAATTAACAAAATCATCTGAAAATTGCAGCTTAATTCTATCACTTTAAGCACCCTAATAGGTTTTTCTTATTCCTTAATTAATTAATTAGTTGCACCCATGTTTCACAAATACGTGACAAGATTTACCCCTTTAATTTTAAATATTCATGGATGATAGTAACGATGAGAATTATGAGATGGATGAAACAAACAAATTTTTTTTTTCTTTGTATTAGTGATTGAAAGACATACCTAGAAGTGCTTTCTTCAGCTTACTCCAACTAGATGGTTATCTTCAAAACAACAACATTAGGGGCTTTGAACCCTATTTTGTTTTGTTTTGTAGATAATTTTGTTTCTTTCGTAAAGATTTAAAGGCCTGTGCGGTTGAATCAACATATAAATTTGCCTAAAGATGTGATATAATGCCAGGTGTAACAATTGTAGTAGAAGATGCATCTAAATGCACCAGCGGTAATAATCATATACAAGCCTACAAATTCTTAACATTCCATTTTTACTAAAATTATGGGGCTTAAGAACCGTATATGACTTCAAAAGTTAGTGATGTTTTAGAGTGAATATTTTCAACAAATTTTTATATTGATTGAGTCAGCATATATGTGATACAAAGACATTGGATGATTGAAATGATTACTACTTTGAAATTTCTAATATATAGACATCATGTCAATCACTGAAAGATTTTATTTGTTACCATATGTATCATTACTCTAATCTGAAATAGTAATGATAAAAAAAGCTCAAAAAATAAATGTGTTATACACTTTTGTGTTACCACTTCTTAATGCTGAATCAATGTTAATACATGTTCAAGCAATATATAAATAGTTCTACCTAGGCTCTTTACCAAAAATGCATATTTTAATAAATCATCTACCATATGGAAAGAATAATATTCGGTAGAAAAACTTTATTCAAAATAATGTAGAACATTTATTAAAATATGTCCCTTGGAGAAAACATATAGACACACACCCCTTTCTAATCTACATAAAAATAGCCTAATGTTTAGAGAATTAGAGTGCTTATAATAATTACTCATGCCTCTCACAAAAAAGAGTTTAGTTTCAAAAATTTTATTTCTCTCAAAAAAAAAAAAGAAAAAGAAAAAGAAAAAAGTCCATTACCTTACTAATAATAATAATAATATATAATCCAAATTAAAAAGTAAAGATAAACATAAAAAATTATAAATTAAATTATGTATTAAATATGTTGTACCTTATAAACAAAAAAAAATTATGCCAAATTAAAAGTAAATTTTTTTTTTTTTTTTGGAAACGAAGTGAGTATATTCTGTTTCTAGCGTTGGAGTTGTCGCCATTTTTTCACTTCATATGCATACCTCTTTATCAGCAGCCTCTTGATTTTATCATTTGTCTCTAAACTAGTATACAATTCAACTCTAAATGGAAACTAATAATTGTTATCTTGCACCTCTCAAAACAATACTTAACGTTAAATTCCTCTAATGAGTAACTTTGCTATTGGTTATTATAATGTAGGCAGAATCAAGAATACAACAACTCCCTTGATGTTTTTTTTCCTTAAACTTTGTCGGGACCAAAGAGGTTAAAAAACACACGAATGAGTGAAAGATCTGCAAAGGCCTGCACGTACGGCTGAAATGAGTTATACTCATCAAGTGGTGATATTTTGGAAAAAAAAAGAATTAGGTCGAAGCTGCAATTAGGGCAGGGATCCTACTGAACAAAGACAAATAAGCCAGAAAGAATTGGTCCGGCATCAACGCTAGTATCTAATGGTTTTAATTCCTTGGGAAATTAAATATAGTTTTTTCACTTAATAATGTGGCCAATTGCCTAATATTTTATGGGAAGAATGTCTGGAGGTTTAACAAACAATACGCCAAATACTTAATTGGCTTTGATTTGTCTTCACCAAAAAATAATAATAATAAAAAAGTGGCAAGTGAGTTAGTCAAATATGATTTGAACAAAGGAAAAAACTGGAATTAATTTATTCAGGTTGAGGATTCGTGTATATATATACATATATTTATATATAGATCTTCTTATTTTTTTTCCCTTAAAAAAATTCTACAAATTAGTTATGTGTGAGTTACTATAAACCTCCTTGTGGTATGTCTAATCTACTCATAGTCCCCCTCGGTGGTATTAAAATTTATCTTTTATGCTTCTCGTGATTTTGGATGAGATTGTTTATGGATATTTTCCTTCTATACTAACGGAGTATTTTTTGTTTTTTTTTCTAATTTCGTTAATTAACTTAAATGTCCAAGATCGTAGTGTAAAAAACACAAAAAAAAAAAAAACTCTATGATGGAAAATGAATTTGTAGTCAAAAAGGTAAACGTTCTTCTTTTTCAACTTTGTTAATTAACTTAAATGCATACAAACTTGCAATAAAAAAAAAATTACGATAGAAAAAATTCTATGGTCAAAAAGTAGAGTTTATAACTTGACTTCAGTGCATACAAAATTACAATAAATTTTTTTCCTTTGTTTTTTAGTGATTTCCATTAGGGGAGTTTTCAGTGACGAACTTATAATTTTTATTTTTTTAATGAAACACCCTATGATGTTTTGTGTTTGTGCGTTGAGAGTCATAAAAAAAATGCTCTATGATAGGAAAGTAAAACATATTCAAAAAGTATAGTTTGTTACTATTTTTCATTTCTGACAAAAATTGAAAAATAAAATAAAATCCGTTAGTTTAGAAAGAAAACATTCACAAACACTTTCATTGAAAACCACAATAGATGAAAAATAGATTTTAGTACCACAAGAAGATTATAGGTCGATCAAACGTACTACAATAGAGTTCAAAGTAATTTAATTTATCCATTAGACATTCAACGGTTTAATCACTGTAACCCTACCTAATTTCCTTTGTGGGAATTGTGGCAGGTTAGCTTCCAGCAGGTCTATTATCTCTAACATTTTAAGGGGCTAGTTACTTAGCAATGAGGCACACGAGGTTTCTTTCTTCATTTTAATCTCGCCGTCCTTGCGTTGTACTCGTTGATATTCGAAGGAGTTCTACTTACTTTAGCAGACATATACTTTACTTTCTACTTATTTTCTCTCATCATCCTATTGAAAATAGCTAAGAGATGAATCACTATACCATGCAAGATGCTTTGATATTTTGGTTACGTTTTTTCTTTCAAACTCAATCTTAAATCAAGAGTCCATAAGGTGAACAATTAATGAATTACTATGCTTTCCTTGTTTTTATTATTTTTTTAATGCAATTGGAAAGTCTCGAATTTGGGACCTCCTAATTATAGTCTACTTCATCTTTCTTTTCTTTTGTTTTTCAAAAGTCGATACTTGTATTAACTTTGACAAAAGTCAATATTTACATCAAATGCTTTCAAGATAGACTCTCTTCAACTCTAACAGAGGTTAAGGCTAATCGGCTAATCACCAATCTATGACAAACATTCACAAACCAGCTCTTTACATCACATTTCACATTATCACCATCCAAAAATCGTAACAGAAGACTAGCGAAAATACTAACTTTATTAACACTAACAATGGTAGCCCTTCCCTATTAAACTTGGTTAACTACATTTAACTTAATACTTGGTTAATTACATTTAACTTAATTATATGACTAATGAATATTGGATTTTGGCCCATGACGTAGGTTTAGAGGTTTAGACAGATGAGGATAAATATTATGTTTATAGTGATATTGGTATTTATATGAGATTTGGTAAATATGTTCCTACAATTAAGATTTTAGGCATAAATAAAACCCTACTTTGGAATGTGTCTTGCAAGTGTATGTTCGTGATGAAATATTATACCTCAGAACAATTCTATTTTGGAACGTACGTGTTTTGCAAGTATATGTTCGTGGTGTAATATTCATTTCCAATCAAATAACGAATATTGGTTTCATCAGGGACCAATCGATAGTTTAGACCTGGAAAGTAAAGTATTAAACCAAACACTGGTTGGTAGGTGAGAAATACACTGGTTGGTTAAGAAATCTGGAAACATGGTAAGGAGCCCCTGAAGTAACACCGGATTGATCTCAACAAGGGATCAGCGTTTTGTTCCATACAAAACCTTCCCCCATTTTTTTTTGGGTAAAACAACTCGTCATATTCAGCCAACCTCTCTAGTATATAAAAAGGAAAAATTTGTCAATCGATTTCAATATAATTATCATAATTTTTAACGATATTGTTGTCTTTTTAGTCTTTTTAATTAATTAAAATATTAGTAATACAAGAGTGGCATTAAATTAATTGCTATACAAATTAATATGTAAGAGTTTTATTAAATATTGGATAGTAATGTAAGAGTTCTATTAAACTTCTATCTAATTTTAATTCATATATAAATATATTTATAATTATTATCTTTATTTAAAATCAATAGTTATCTATTAACATATAATCCTAATATAACTCTAAAGTTTGTCAGTCTATTTCAGTGTAATTATAATGATTAGGGTGATTTAAATTGTCTTTTAGTAATCCTATATTTTAAAGGAATTTTATATATCATAGTATTGCATTACTCATAAAAATCTTTTTATAACGCTTAAAAATATAAAAATATTATAATTATATTGGTCTAATACTTCAAATGAAACGAAATTATATTAGAAAAACAAATGTTAATAGGAGTAAATTTACTTTGTAGAATATCTCTATTAAAATATTAGAGTTTTAATAGAATTACTATAGATTAATAAAAACTATTATATCAAAAAAATTATAAAAACTATAAAATAACTCTATTAATTATGTCGGTGTTAAATGTTGAAAAATATTTACAATTATAAGTATAATAATTTAGGGAATTCATAAAGTTAGACTTTTAATTTATTATTTTCAAGTTAGACACAACTTTAATTATTTTAGTTCTAGAAAATTAGAATAGTAAAACAATTTATTATTATTAGAAATTAGGACAAGTTACTATTATTAATTCTAAAGATATAGAACTTAGAAATCAGGAATTTTGAATTGAAAATTTATAATGTAAGCTATTTTTTAATCAGGAATTTTGAATTACAAATTTAGGATGTAGCCTATTTTAATAAATAAACTATGCTTAATTATTGCATATTATTTGCAATTTCAATAAATTTTTGTATTACAAACAATATTCCACAATTTCCATCTCTTTAGCTATTTTTAATCCAAATTATAATCTATTACACCCATATTTTTTTAATCAACATGATCAATTGGATATCCAAATTTTATTCACAATTTTCACAAACAAAAAAACCTCAAAATTTTAATGTAGAATCTACACATCTTTTCACAAGATAAGTCAATATTCCAACATATATTATTATAATAACATATTATTATACTCAATGTATATTATTACTTGTTATTATTTCATATAAAATCATTTCATACTAAAATTCAAAACACCAACACAAATTAAAAAATCAACAAAAAATAATAATAATAATAAACAATGGACATCCCGCGCGAATTCAATACAGGTCAATTTATTTACGTCCTTGATGACTGAGAAATAAGAACGTTTTATAAATAGTGATCATATAACTAAAGATGATGATTGATGTGCTGTTTCTTCACGATTGCACCTCTCCACATGGATTTCCTTTTGGATAAATTTCTACGGAAAATTCGTAAATGCCCAAATTCCAGCACGTAATTATTGCCACAAAACTAGAATGTATAACAAGACCTCCTATATAACCACACTAGCATAGGTTAAGTATTAACAGATGATAATAGCATTTGGACTTTTATATTAAAAATATTCTATATCTTTGACATATATTTTTGGCATATTTGTGACATATATTATGTTAATATTTATATTTACTATCAATCACTTATTGATATCATGTATAGAGATTTGATTGTGATTTAATCAATATCAATCGAATAATGATTAATGTCATATATTTGATTGATTTATTGTCATGTATATATGACTGATTTATTATCATGGACTAATGTCATCTTCTCATATTCTCCACCGCACAAAAGCAAACTAGTTATTGTACATGAAATTTTCTCAAACTCCTTCACTTCTAATGCTTCTATATATATGTGTGTGTGTGTGCACGCAAGAAATTGACATTGGCGTAAATTTGAACTGAGAACCAATTGAAATTAAATTTTTCATAAATTCTATATAACAATGGCCCCGTGATGGGGTACTATATTAACAGAAGCATCATCAAACCTGTGCAATGAATTAATCAAAATACCTCATGTAGAAAAACTTCTACATTCCCGGCGTATAGCGAGATTAGTCCATAAATCATAAGCTTGCTATGGAGGAGACTCTGTGAAAACAACAAAAGGTTTAAGGTTTTGTTTTTAGAGTCTTGTCATGGACCAGCTCAGAAGTTTTTGTCTTCAAGATCGGTCTAGTTTGGATTTCTTTAGAGTTTGTCTTTAGAAAGAGCTGTACTCAGTAGTCCATATTTCAGTGACTGCTTGGAACCGTCCCATCATGGACTGGTTCCAAATATTTATTGAAAGTAAGCCTTCAAATCAATCAAAACAAATTAAATTCAGTTGTTCTAAATTAGTTTCTCATTTTTAACTAAACCCAATTAAACTTTGTTAATTTCTTCCTGTTTTAGGTTTTTCTTTAATTCTATACCGACCAAAAACAGATGCCAAATTCAGGGTATTGTAACTTTTTTTCTTCTTTTGGAGTATGGATTAAGGAGTAAGGAGTAAGGAGTAATAATGTGTAACATTGTAAGATCAGTTCAAACTCTCTATTACAATTTATGCGTAAGTGCACTAATTTCATATAAATTTTATAGACAGATATAAAGTAAACACTTCATAACATATTGGTTTGAATTTTAAAATCCAAGTTAAGTTTCAACTTAGTTATTAATAAATATTGTATACTCATTGTGTTTTTCTCCTGTTCTGAATTTTCTATGCCTTTTTTCCCTGTACAAATTTTCTATGCCTTTTTTCTCTGTAATATGTGTTATCAGAGCCTAAAATTGGGTTACCTGGACTGTGAAGTTTCATGATAAATTGCTCGCGTTCAACAAATAAGGGATTGAGGGGGTGTTTGGTACCATGGGTTTGGATTGGTTTGGATTGGTTTTGGTAATTTTTGGATGTTTAGTACATGAGTTTGGATTTGTGTAATCCTTTGGGGCTGGGTTTACGTTAAACCCACCCCCCTCCTTTTGCCAAACCCTTGCTGAAGGGTTTTAAATTGGCTTCAAAACAATGTCGTTTTGAGCCTTTTTGACTCAAAATGACGTAGTTTTAGAGCAAAACAAAAAAAAAAAAAAAATTTTGGCCGCTGACAGCGCTGACGCGCCTGTCAGCGCCAATGTGACACGCGCCCATTCATGTCAAGGGGGTTGCAAACCCCCCAAAGGTTTGCAACCCCCATTTTACCCTTTTTTTTAAAAAAAAAAAAAACTAATTCACTAAATTATAGAAAATATTTTTCTCTATAAAATGGCATGCACTTTAACTATTTTTTGAACAAGATATAATTTATTAAATATCATATAATGTAAAATACTAATATTTTTATTATAATTTTAATATAAAATTTATTTATAAATTTATTATTATTAATATTAAATTTTAATTTTAATATAAAATCTATTCCATTCCATTACAAAATAATACCAAACAACATAATTATTATCATTCCATTCTATTCCAAACCTTTCCATTCCACAAATCCATTCCATTCCTAAACCCACCATTTATACCAAGCGGCACCTGAAAGTTAGTTTATAACATTCTTATTGTATCCCTTCATAACATGGCATATATATCAACTGGTGAACAAAATTTAATTTTTCTTGGGCAAAAGACATTGAAAGTTACTAAACTTTTGAAATTGTATATATTTGGCCACTTATCTAACAAAATTGCTCAAATAGCCATTCAACTCGTAAATTTGACAATCTATGACCATTTTGTTACTTTTTGCCATTAAAACTAAACGGCCATAATTTTACCCTATTTTACAAGGGCAAAATGGTCAATTTTGAAAAGCACTTCTCACCTTCAAATATAGGCTTCTTTAATCAATTTTATATTAAAATATTTTAATATAAAATAGTGTTTTAAAATATTTTTAAAAAATGTTGTACTCATTATCCCAAATAAATAGAATGTATTAAAACACTTACCCATATTTCAAAATACAAAAAATTAATTATTATATTATATTAGATTAGATTAAAAAGAAATTTTTTCTTCCGATTTAATATTTTAATATAAAATACATACAATTTTTATGAATCTCTACTATAAAATTGATTGAAAAAACTTATGTTTGAGGGTGAGAGGTGTTATGTGAAATTGACCGTTTTGCCCCTGTAAAATAAGGTAAAATTGACTACCGCTTGCTTTTAACGGCTAAAAGTAATGGAATTGTCACAAGTTGTTAAATTTACGAGTTGAATGGTTATTCACGCGATTTTGTTAGATGAGTGGCCAAAAGTATACGATTTTAAAAGTTTAGTGGCTTCCAATGTTTTTTACTTATTTTTCTTTTATATATATGTTTAGAAGTTTAGAAGTTTAGAGTGCAAAAATAAGAATGTTAAAATAGATGCATGGATGTACTTATATTAGATAGAATAAGTAATGAATGTATTAAAAAAAAATTTATAAAAAATAGGAGTAGTCCCAATAGAGGAGAAAATGAGGAGATACGTTTAAAATGATTTAGACCTGTGCGTAAGAAACCTTTAGATGTACTAGTAAAACATTTAGAAATTAGAAAATTATTAATTCAATAAAAAAAGAAGAAGAGGAAGACCTAAAAAGAGTTGGAAAGAAATTATTGAAAACGCCATCATTATCTAAATTTAAATGAAAATATATATTAGAAACCGATTGCAAAATACGATTCATATAGCCAATCTCACATAATAGAATAAAATTTTAGTTGTTATTGTTATGGTATATATTTGGAAGTTTGCATAATTTAAGTCATATTTTAACCTAGTATGGTAGACAATAGAGTTGGCAATATTTCTATAGTTCCAATAGGAAGCTAATGGAATGAGAGTTATTGGATTTTCTATATCCATTAAAAATACCCATTAGGAATAAATGAGAGGGATGTTATTTGGATGAGAATTTATTGGGTGGGTTATGGGATACCCATGGGTCCTAATGGCAATGGTTAAATAGATAATTATTGTGTATTGTTGAATAATCAATTATAAGTAATAATTTTATTAAAAAAAATTAACTAAATGGGATTTAATTGGGGACATTTAGTAGCTTTTTATTAGAAATTTACTGAGCAATTAAGTGGGATCCCATTAGGACCCAATAATAGCATCTAATTGGGATTGCAATGAGTAATGGGATTACCCATTCTCATTTTCTACCAATCCCACTAAATACTTAAAATTAATAGATATTTAATTACCTGTTCCCATTAATTTTTCACCCATTAAATTCCCGCCCAATTGCCACCAATAGTAGGCATAAAAGTTCCTGCAAACGTTTTATCTCTTCATCAAGGTTTAGACGCAAACACAAGCAAAATCAACTTATAACCATTTTCTTAACCATACAATGACATGACAAAAGTACAAATTTCATGCATTCAGTATTAAAAGTGACCTAACAATAGATATTTCAAATTGGTGCATATCTTGTGGATCAAATTTAGTCCCGTTGATGTTGGCTTCTCATAAACACATGTTGTGGCCTTTTAGTTCCTAGTTTTGTATTTGTGTGTACTTCAGTGATTTTCTTTTTCCGTTAACCAAAGAACAAATTTCCTTCCTGGAAAAAAACAATCGTCATTGACAACGGGTAAATTGCATTCTTGTAATTAACACTGCCAGATCTGCACATTACAAACATATTCAACAAAACGCACATATCCAATCTATAAAATTTAAACTATCTTAGCATTGGAACACTAATTATCCTGAATGGCTTCAGAAAACTAATTGGCTAAATCCGATTCGTGTGGATTCTTCTCCCAACTAATGAAAAGATATTGGTAATTGTCACATATAATATTGAACACAATTTTACAAAAAAATAATTTACTTGTTTCTCGAGAAGAGATTAAAAATATCCTCAATATCGATAAATGATCATTTCCATTGTTTACCCAATAAATTGCTATGGTTTTAGTTGAGAAAAAAAAAATCTTCGAAATATAAACAAAAAAATATATTTCAATGCAATAATTATGTATCTGGTTTTTGTGACGGTGGCTGACTGAATTGTCACAATGTCAAGTGAGAAAAAGAAGTAGTTTTTTTTTTCTTTTCTTTTTCTTGTAGCCAGAAAAATCTAGAGCTGAAAAATAACAAATCATTGCCGCAAAAACAAGGGTTTCAAGAAGGCCGACCAATCCAAAATACAGTGATGGAATAATTGTTTGTGGTTAATATGAAGTTTGGGTTAATTCCCTTTAAAGCACGGCAGCCCATACCCATAGCCTCCAAACAATTCTGGACGTTTCGGTTTTTGGTTGCAAAATATCTGGAAAGAACTTCGAAGCTCTGCATAGGCCTCGTTTTACTTGAACCAATCATTTAGGCCTGTTTCAGAACTTTCTGGCCCAACTATTGAAGACAAATTGGGGACCAATAAATAAACATGTTTGGTCACCTTTCACATTCAAATCCTTGTCTCTATCTCTCTCTTTTCTTTTCTTTTCTTTTCTTTTTTAAATATATATTCAATTTTTTTTTACCTTTCACCATCCCGAAATTATATGTATTAAATATGTCATCGGACAAATATGTTTTCCCGAGTGATAATCAGAGCCATTACCTAAAAACAAAAAGGCCGGAAGGCAACTTTCTCCAACAAATTTACTGTATGTGTAGGCGATTTGAATTGCGAAAAGGTGCAAATTTTTTATTTTATTTTATTTTTTTTAGTGTGTGGTATTAGTTTGGACATCGTCAAGATTGGTATGGGCAAGAGTTAAGAATCAAGATCTGCGTTCAATTTTTTTTTACAACTTGCTGTTTAGTGAGACTCAGGATAAATGTTTTTTTTTCAAATTTCAATAGTATTATGTCCCTATTTATTAGGGTTATATTCCCTATTTATTAGAATTTTTTCCTCCATGTTGGAGGTATTAATAGTTGTACTTTCCTTCGTGATTCATATTAATTACTACGAAAATCATTTAGCCTGTTGTTGGTTATCTTAGGTAAATATTTTGCTATTACAATAATATATTTAACGTTTTCAAGAAAAAAAAAATAATTAAAGCCATTTGATTAGCCCAATGATCATTAATAATGTTTGAGGCATTTTGGGGCCAAAAGGGCCGGATTTGAATCCATCCCCCTCTGGTCTTTTTTTCTTCCAATTTTTCAATTGGTATCCTCTTTTCTTTGGTTTTGTATGTACATCCTCTTCCCTCTAATTATTTATTAATTTTTATATTTTTTAGTAATTTTTTACATTTTTAAGATTATTTTTTTTATAATTTTGGCCTCGTAAATAATTAAATGTAAAATGAAATACAATATACGAAGCCCTAATTTTCCCAAAACTGAAATTGAAACTAGAAGATCATTTTGTTTGCTGAGATAAAGCAACGCGGAACTTGTTACAAGTTTTTCTAATCAAGTTTTGTTTTCGCAACGTTAAGTTGATCCAAATGGGGGCCAACCTCTTCAACAAATATCCCATCATTAAAAAAAACTCCTTCGACGCAAAACATTTAATACAATTTGGCACATTAAATCTAGATCTAATAAATATACATTCAAATATACATAATTATATAAATAAAAAGTAATATTGATCATTTCAGTTGAAAAGCAACACAGTTTAGAAATTTCAAATTAACTTAAAAACCCTTTTCTAGGGAAATTAGTGGTGAAAATTGATTCTTGTTTGTCAATTACACATTAGCTAAAGTGGTATGATTTTTTTTAAAAAAAATAAAAAAATCTAACATGTCCATTGACATAATCTTCCCACATTAAACATATATTAAAAGCTGTATTATACTTCCTCTAATGATTTTTCCCCCTCTTTGTTCCACTCGAGAAGGAAGCATGTTACTTTCTCATCGAAGTATGGATTACTTATTAAAATAAAAACAAAAATAAAATATTAAAAACTAGTTACTTGCCTACATATAAGGCATTTTACCCAAAAAAAAAACGTCTGCTTAACACAGTGATTAAGGTTTTATCTCTTCAAAAATTTAATTTAAACAATCACATTAAAAAAAAATTCTAGAAAACTCAGAATTGGTTGGCTGCCTTTCACATATACAGCTCCTAATGATTATCTTGGTTTAATTATCTGAAGGTTTTCTGTTAGAAATATAACTCATGCAAGTTATACTCAATTTCATAAAAATTAGGTCAACATCTGATTTTTTTTTTCAGTTATTTGCTCAACATATTTTTAGTGTTTTTTTTTTTTTTTTTTGGTATGCTAACGTAGAGATCGACACCGATGGGTTAACAACTAATCGTGGAATCTTTTTGGTCATTTGCTTATAAAATTGTACCATTGCTTTTAATTAATCAGTAATCATGCAGAAAATTGAGCGCGGGATTCATTTTAAAGAATTGACCACTCACCTGCTACACCCCACGTGATATAGAGTTGTACCTTGCATGCGTTTTAATTAACAAAAATAATATTTTTAATGATTTTTAAGAAGATGAGTGAATTTTATCTTTTCATACTTATTATATCAGTCACTATAAAAAGTTATTATAAATATTATTACTCTTTTATTAATTTGATTTCCACACATAGTTATTATTGTAATAATTAATGTGTATTGGAGAAAATATTTTATACATCCATTACACTACATGTAATGGTTAGTCAAAGACAAATTAGGAAGGAAGAATAATTTATAATTTAGAAAAATAAGCTATCTACATATATAGAGATAAAAAAAAATCATGTAATTGATTTGTTATACTAAAAATAAGAATATAACCTGTGTATGAAATATTTTTTCCTAATATTGACAGTTTTAATATTAGCAAATTGGCAATGTAGTACATGCAAAAGTTTCCTAAAGTAATATTAAGGGAGTAAAATATGTGCACGTTAGATTGTTTTTACTATGTCATGGAAAGAAGTGATACTTATGTATTTTGTGTATGAGCAGCCAGGCTGACTCTCTTCTCCAAATCACGGTGCATGCGGGCAATAGAGTGCGATAAAAGTGTGAATTGTGGCTACAATCTTTTACTGTAGCCACTATATATATATATATATATATATATATATATATATATATATATATATATATATATATATATATATATATATATATTTATTTATTTGTTAGATACCGGCGTTAGTCGGATTTTGGGTCCCTCGTATAAGAGGATGTGTTAAGACGTATAATGCACATTTTTTTATTACTAGACTTCGAAGTCAGTGGCGTTTCTTAGTGCTATTAGCGAAGCTTCCCTGTGGCAGGGTTTTGGTGTCCTAACTTGAGAGGATAGTCAAGTACGATGATAACTTCTATTGGGTTTAGGTTAGTTGTGTTAGTGTCCGTCCATTTAAGATTAGTTCTTCTATGGACCCTTTATATATTGTGTTAACTTGGGTATTCCAACGTTAATATAGTCAATTTGTTTTGGTTTTTAAAAAAAACTATAAGGAAATTGTTTTTTTAAAGGGCATAATGGCGTAGGAAAAGACCAATTTGCTTATGAGCTCAAATAGTTCAACAAGATTATGTAATGGGGTGTTAAATTTGCTTGCTCACATGAGCGGCCAATGGTAATTAAACCTATCTATTGATAAATTAATAATGGGCCAAAATTCAACTTCAGGAAAAAAAAAAAAAAGAATGTCCTAAATCTCTTGTGTTAATTTAAAAATCCAATTTCAGAATGAGTAACGTAATATTCACGTTGCACAAATTATTGAACAATAGTTACTCTAATTATTTACTAATAATTGGTGATGAAGATTATATATAAATCACTTTATCTATTATAAAAAAAAATTATTAAAAATTTTCATTACAATTTCAAACTTAGCCACCAAAATTAATTATTTTTTAAACTATTTCAAAATTATTAAAATTTTTCATTACGAATAGATTATGGCATATCTTGTATTTAGTGTAGGAAAAAAAATTAATTTTTTTAAAAAAAAAATTAGCGTGGGAGGATATCCTAATAAAAAGTTAATTACAGTTTGAGAGTAACTTTGCAGTCAGTAAAAGTAAAATTCATTGGACGAATGGGATTGAGGATAAGGTTTGATGAAGTAACAATTACAGACCCAGAGAGCTGGTTTTAAAAGGGCACCAAAACGGCTAAAACTCTGACTCCAACGGCGGCTCAAACCGCATTTTGACCGACTTTTAAAACAATATTATTATAGATCGGAATCCTATTTATTTACCTTAACATCCCTCGAGTTCTGGGCATATTTGCCAAAAAATTCACATTCAGCTTTGAAATATACAAAAATATCCCTTTAAGTTTTTTTGTTTTTTAAATTACGTTATAGATTCGTCAACCTAACCTCTCTAAACGCCAATCTGAACCTAAATTTATTTCAAAATTTTGTAAAATACTCTTTTGAATCTTCGGAAAAGAGTTCATATGCTAAGTGGTCTTTCTTTCTTTCTTACTTCTTTTAGATTAAATCTTTTAATAATTCCATCATTTTAATATGGTAATTTTTTTTCATACATTTAACTTTTTAATTTTTTTTTCCTATAATGTTTTGTAGGTGAAGGAGAAAAGAACATTTATACTCTAAAGAAAAGCAAACATATGATTCAAAATAATGGCATTAATAAAATTTTTATGAAAAGAGCAAGAAATTATAGCAAATCCATTTGTCCGTAAATTGCTTAGAGTTCTTTTGATTCCTTGTTAGAATTCGAATTAAATAAAAATTAAATATACTTTCTATATATTTTAATTTTAATTTTATAATTTATTTATAAAATTTGTAAATATTGTAAAATAGAAATTATAAGTGAAATGAAATAAAAAAAATTATAAAACTCAAGAAAATACAATAAAAAATTTGTCTACTTCCAAACTAATTTCAATTTTACCAATGAACCAACCCTTGCTCATTTTATGATAAAATTTTGGTTTATTAATTATTTAAATATAATAGGCAAGGTAAAATACCAATTAACCAAATAGACACTTGCTCATTTTATGATAAAATTTTGGTTTATTAATTGTTTAAATATAATAGGCAAGGTAAAACAAGGGAAAGTTCAAAGAAAAATATGTCTCTTAAATTTCTTTTTCATGAAGTTTCATGGACTATAGTCGTTCGACCTTTATTAAAGAGAAATTAAATATGCTAGTCTTAATTAATCAATCAATTTTTACACACTAGATTAGATCTTGAATATATATCAATTTCTCATAAATTTATCTTTAAATTCTGATATTTTGCCTTAGCTTTATCCGAGTTTATTGGGGTAATCTTATTTTTTGTATTTAATCGGCCCATTTATTGATACTTTATAACTTTAGGACTAAATCTGCTATTATCAAAAACTTTAAGGACCACAAATGTTTTTCTTGCCACGTCGGAAATTCTTCTCGCATCCTCCATCCCGTTTTCCTATATAAGCCCCATCACCGCTACTTCACGGTGGTAGATTTACTGTCTAGCGTTAACGTTGCATTTCATCATTAAAAATCCTTTCTCGTCTTCCAACGTTATTCAGATCTCTCAATTTTCCTTCCTTAAATTCCATTTTTTGTCCAATTCCCTCAGAATCCCATCGCATTATAAACTCGTGGCGACTTGCTGAAGTTGAAATTTTACAGTATTCAATTATGAAATTTTTGCCTGAACTGGGCCCTTGTTTTGGTGGCGCCACCACCAGCAACGACTCAACTGTGACTTTGAGGGGAAAGGACGATGTGGGTCGTCCGTATAACGGTGATAAAAGCCATAGAATTCCCTCCGGAGGCTCAAGAAAAGTGAAGTCCACAAACTCATCGAGGCAATGGAAGCCATCCCTTCGTGTGATTTCGGAGGATACTATGATGGTCAGTGTCAGTGACAAGAATGAATCTTCTGATAAATCCAAAGTCAAAGAGAAATCAAGGGCCAAACCTAAATCACCATATAATGGAGAAGAATACTGGTATGTATATCTTTCTTAAATCACCATTTTTTGTTTTGGAAAATTCGAGGGAAAAAAAAACGGAAAATAAATTTTGTGCATAATATTTTTACGTATTGGATTTATTTTTTGATTTCATGATATAGTTTTGGTTGTCCTATTCAAATAAATGTGATTTTCATGTGGCTATAATTGGTTGTGATATTACAGGAAATCTTCTAGCCTTTGGGCTTTGCCGGCATTCGCTCCGACACTGTCGCCGTTTTGATCTCCAGCGGAAGAAATTTGTTTTTGTGCTCAATAGATTTGGATATCTATATATATATATGTATGTATTTGAATTTAATTGGGTTTCTAATTTCTATTAATATAGAAGTGATTAGTGAACACTACAATTCTGTTTTCGTATTCTAATTGTAGCAGTTTTCTAGCGTTGCAATTCAACCTTGCATAATTTCCAAAGTATATGGATGAATTGTCAATATTTTTCCATTAGTTATTAGATTGATGACAATAATAATGTTTCTTAAAAATTTGTATGCCATTTGAATCCCGCGAGACAAATTTTAGCCCTAGTTTAATGTTAACATAATTTTCTTTCAAATTTTTTTTAAGATTTAACATATTGTTATTATCTATGTTAAAATCACGTATGCTCCTTGGCGAGGTTTCATATCATATCTTATATATAAAAATGAATAAATAGATACCAAGGTTAACTGTCCATCGCATGGGGATATATTTAGTCTATTGTGCATAAGACTAAGATTTTAATAGGACTTAATTTTTGTCAATTTGTTTAATTTCAATTCCATGTAGAATAAATCTAAAAAAATCAATCTAATCTATTTGGTACTGGGTTAAATTTTAAATTCTACATGATCAAATTGATGGGATTTAAGAAATGAGAGAGAGTTCTACCTGAATTGGAATTGGAATTGGAATTGGAATTTTTTAAATGAAATTTGGAGTAGATACAAATGGAAAGGTTTAACTTCAAAAAAAAGTCAGTTAGCATTTTCATCATATGTTCAAACTCTTTCTATTTAGAATAAGATTAAGTTCTAGAATTTTGGAGAGAATATCAAATTTAAAAAAAAAAAGATTGAATTTCTATTACTATTATGATATTACATATTTGAAGTTTCTAATAAATAAAAAAGGAGAAAAAAATATAAATTTATGTGATTGATTTAGATGTAGTAAATGTATAAAATATTTTTTCCATAGAATTTGCTTAGATTAATAAATGTCTTAATTAATATGTTAGCTACTTTCAAAACAATGAGTTTGCTTGGAGGAATTTCCCCTTCCCTATAAACTTTAGCTTTTCATAGCATTTTTTTTATTTTTTCCTTTATTAAGAAATTGCAATAGCTTATAAATTTTTATGAACTAAAAGTCCAAAATTCATGAGTAGTGCAAAAAAAAAAAAAAAAAAAAGAAGAAGAAGAAGAAAAAACACTAACATGAAAGATTTACATACTTCAACACCCAATTTTATTCAATCTTGCAAATGTGAAATGCCCAAAAATACTTATTCATCTTCACATCCTTAAATTAGTTTACCATTCTTCTTCATTGCCTTAAAACAATATTAAGTCATTAGATTCGAGTGTTGAAAATTTACGTGGAAAATAATCACAAAATCTGTTATGCATATTCATTATGCAATCACTCGGTAGATCTCAACTTCGTTGCGAAGCACATAATATTTTTTGAGGAATATTGCAAAATATAGAGTAATAATCTCCTCAAAGCAAAGAAATTATAGTAATTAACCTTGACAGGTACTAGTAAGTTTGACTGGCGATTTGCACTTGATTTCATGCCAAAAACATAAGATTGTTCGCAACTTGACTCATTTAATAGTGAAAAAAAGAGAAAAGGTTGCGCATATAATATTTACCTTTCGTATTGTTAAAGTTTAGTCAGTTTCATTATTAAATATTAAAACGCATCTAATAAGAATATGAAATAAATAAATACGACCATGCATCTTGCCAGCTAAAATAAATTGGAATCTCCAGTTATCAATGTTAAGGACAATTTTAATTTTTGTACCATTTGCACTTGCTACAAATGAACATTTTTCAAGTCCACAAAAGAAAAAAAAAAAAAAGATCCCAACAAAGGGAAAAAGATGAATCCAATTTCAATGGAAAAGAAGAAATTCTCTACAACAAACAAAGGGCAGAAAATAGTTGCTGCTTGCTAGGCATATTTGTAGCCACATCTCTATTTCCATTTGTAGCCACATCTCTATTTCCATCTCATATGTTGTGCAAATTGCAGAGGACGAATAACTCTTGAAGTCTGTTTGGCTCTTTGATAGAATTACAATTGGTTTAAAATTAGAAAAAAAATTTATTACATTTAATTGAGTTTTATAATTTTTTTTTATTTCAACTCATTTATAATGTATATTTTATAATATTATCAAATTATGCAAATAAATTATAAAATTTAAACTAATTCCAATTCTATTAAGAAACGAAAGGGACCCTTGTCAAATATAATCTTTGTGAAAATCAAATATTTCATGTGAAGAGTAACTTAGTCTGTTAGTCATAATGATGCATAATGAAACCAACTAGTTTTTAGTATCTTGTTCGGGGAAAGGGGAGTTCCCAATTAAAATTTTTAATAAATTTTAAAAATTTAAGTAATTTTTTTATATTTTTATAAATATATAATTATTATTACTTTAAATATTTTTAATTTATCTTTCTACTATATAATTATTTTGTTAAAATAATTTAAAAGTAACACAAACTTTATACTAATGGTGCTAATTGAAATATTGATAAGTTCTTTTTTGAAAAAAAAAAATTGTTGCTATCGCTGCATAAGAATGTGACTTTTATTGGAACAATTGAATTTAATATAATAGACTACAAAATTCTAATAATTAGATATGTTAATAGTTATTATATTTGCATGAATTTAAATGATTTTAATAGTTCATTTTTAGTTAGTTTTGCAATGATTAATAATTAATGAAAAATAAAAAAACTCTTGTAATATTTTTAACAATTAATAATAAATGAAAACAAGTTAACTAAATTTAATATTACGTTTTTATAATGTTTTATTTATACATTAATATATAAAATATCCACAAATAAAAAAATTAAATTGATAGGAATACTTATAAGAGAAATATGTAAATGTATGTAAGTTATAAAATTTATATATTATTTTTAAAATTGAACTATCAATTGTATTTGTAATTAAAAGTTAAATAATAAAAAATAATAGTTTTTTACTTAAAATAATAAAAAAGTGATTTTTTAAAGAATACATTCAAATAAGATTTAAAATAAATAGTTTAAAAAATAATGAAATTAACCTATAAGGATTTCTAATAAATCAATATAATTAATAAAAAAACACAGTAAAAGCTTTTAAAACACATTAAAACTTAAATTGCTTAATAAAGATTTGTAAATGTAAAATAAGTATTTTTTTTTGGAATAAATAAATATACCAACTAACATGTTTGGATAAATATATATTATAAAAACCAAATGACAATTGAAATGATTTTATAAAATATTTAGAAATAGTATTGGTATTTTAAATTAAAATGCTTAAAATTATAAAAAAAATTATATTATTTTTAATGTTTGTGATAAAAATTACATTTTAATTTATGATAACACAATTTTTTTAATTTACATATGTGTGTCCAAAATTAACAAAAATTTTATGATAATATAATTTAAAAAATAAATCCCCATGCATAATAAAAAAAGATTTGATTTATTTTACATTGTGACTATTGATTATATTTGAAAGTAAAATTTAAATAAATACTAATAATTTTTACGTTAAAATAAAGAAAATAATATTAAAACTTTTAAAACAAATTAAAACTCATAAATTTGTTTTAAAAATAATCACAAAACTTTACAAAATTACACTTATACCAAAAGCAACCTTTAACTTAGGAGAAATCTACTAACAGTAGACCACCTCTTAACCCTCCCTTTTAGAGTACAGATATCAGCCATCTAATCTGAAATGAAGATTCGTTGAATGTCACTATGAATGCATCTGTAAAACAAATACAAATTTGTTTCCAATAATCAAATGCTTAAGTTATTGCTTGAAAATTATTGAATGGAGTAATGATATTTTTAATAACTTTTCATGATGAAATATCATAGTAACTAATATGATAAACATGAAAAGATAAAATTATTCCTTATTATTTTTTATTTTTTAAGGAGTGTGATAACTAAATTTTGTCTTTTTATACTTGCTATATCAGTTAATATAATTTGTCATTATAAAAAGTTATTAAAAGTATTATTACTTAATTGAATTAGGGTTGTCCTAAAAAGAAGAAATATTTATACTTAAATCCAAAATTATATGAATGTGTTTTACAAGTAACAGATTATCAAATCCCATATAAACATCAACATCACTTTCTAATTATTCTCAAGCATTTTATGAGTTTAAATCTTTAGACCCTATATTATAAGTCGATATCCAATATTCATCGATGCACAATGTAGATTAATCCAAGATTTTTGTGCAACTAGTAGGTAACCAAACACATTTACTAATTGTTTCGTATTTGTTTTAAATGGTGTGCCTTGGGCATTTTGAAGCAAATACTATTTAAGCGTATAAACAATGGTGCCTTAAACTCAAAGGTTTTTTTTTTAATTGTTTGAAAGAAAAGCCATCGCGAAGATCAGATATATTTGACATAGACATCTATCAGAAGGGACAAATAAAGTCAAAATGTCCAGGCAAAAATAAAATAAAATAAGTAGGTAAACAATACACATGGCCATAATTTTATTTTCGTTGGGCCAATTGATGATAGTTACAATTCATAATAAAATAATATACAAGCCATCATTCATCCACTCTAGAAAAAAGAAAGAATGGATCTCTGACTTTTTCGTTTGAGTAATGAGTTTGATTATGCTCTGATTTTAGATGCATTTTTTTGCCCACAATCAGAATAAGAAATTAACTAAACTGTAAAGAAAGTAAGAATAAAAGTAAAAAAAAAATGTATATTTAATTATATATTAAATGTATTGTATTTTATATATATTTTTTAAAAATATTATACTAAATCAATATATATATATTTACAAAGATTTTTTTTTTATTAATAGTGTTCGCGGTGACTCAACGTAATCTACATCTTGAATTTTATGTGAATTACACCTTAAAACTAAAGGCATTTTTCTCAATCTGATTTTTCCCTTTTTTTTCTCATCCAAATTTGAAATTTAAAGGTGAGGGTTGAAATATGTTGATGTACTCCATAACCAGCTTCACTCGTCAGAACTGTAGATCTTCTTGTGAGGTGAGAAAATTTAGAAAACTCAAAAGATGGGAATTAACTATAGTTTTAACACTTTCAATATAGAGTTTCACTAAAATTTGTCAATTAAATTCCCCAAAAAAAAAAAAGAGTTGGCAAATTTGTGACAAGTTATATATATATGTATCATCGTAACATGTGTTGAAATAATTTAGTCAATAATTAATAAGGGTATGAAATTTAATGAATTTTGCTAATTAAACATTTGCAAAAGACACACTACTAAGTTGCATGATGTGTAGCTTGTGGATAAGTTTAAAAAAAGAATAAATATATACAACCAGATTACATATTAATAATATTACATTTTTCCGTACCATTCAGAGTAGAGAAACTAAATTGAATATTTTAGATGTTGAAGAGGTAAGATGAGTATGACATTATGATTTATTTAATTTTTTGGTTTCCCAGAAAAATTCAAAAATTTTAGAATAATGACTGAAGTTGATGTTACTTTAATGCCATTAAATATATGGAGCACATCAAATAATTAGGATTTTGATGACCTCTTCACACGACTACACAAGTTATACTCCATTCATTTAAAAGAAAAATTCCAATTTGGGTGGAATATAAGTTGAATAATGATATTTATAATAACTAATATGACAAGTATAAAAATATAAAATCATTATTTGTTATTTTGCATTTTTTAAGAAGGGTAATGAGTAAATTTTGCCTTTTATACTTATCACATTAGTCACTATTAAAAAAAATCACTAAAAGTATCATTACTCATATAACTATTTTGGGTAATAAAATATAACACTTAATAGATCATTAAATACACAATTTTCCTTTTATATCCTTATTTTTTAAGTGTAGACCATATATAATCATTACTAGTAAGCATAACATAAGAATTTACTTTAAAAGTGAACTTTTTTTTAAAAAATAAAAAAGAAAATTTTTGAAAGTTATAATGAAAAATTATAGTAATTGATGTAACAAGAATAATAAAAAAAAACACTCTTTGAAAAGTGCAAAATAATAAAAAATAATTTTGTTTTCTATATGAGTCATTATAATTTTTCACTATAAATTTTCACTAAAAAAAAATCATCATTCTCTACTGAAAATTACCTTCTAAATAACATAGAATCATGACATGCTCTCAATAAAAATTTTATATTACTTCCACTGTTTCAAAAAACAGAGTTCAATTTTAAAAATGTTCTTTGTTTAAAAAATAGAGTCTATGTTTGTGTGAAATTATTATATTACTCTTATTAATAATAGCAGTGTATAATATAAATTAGAAAATAAAAATAAAAATAAAAAATTATATATTAAAATGTGTATCAAATATGTTGTAACTTATAATTTAAAAAAAATTACACTAAATTAGAAATAGATTTTTTTAAAACAGAGAGAATATTATATTTCAAAAATTTAGCTAATCAGAACTAAACTTGGAGAGTTCTTGTATTAAAATTTTTATAACTAAATTTTTTTTTGACAAATTATTCTTTTATTTATTTTGCAATTGTTAGAAACAATTTCTCCTTTCTTTTAAAACTTTTATAGTTAGTAAATGTACCTTTTTGCAAAAGTTAATATATTATCGAATTTTCGTTATAAAAAAAAAGAAATTGTACCTTTTTGCATTTTTACAAGTTGACCAAAATAAGGCCGGCCAATCACCAACTGGCAGTGGTGATGGGGTGGCCGACTGCTAATTTTAATAATTTTACCCAATGAGCCAGTTGGGCCAAACTCAAATTAACCTGTAAAATTATAAATTATTATTTAACTTGTCACCCATCTAATTCATGGCTCATCTGACCTGAGTTGAATAATGAGTGGATTTGGTTGAATTTTTTGGTTAAGTTGACTTTTGTTAGAGCTAACATTTCAAAAATTTTGTTAACCAAAACTAAACCTGGAAAGTTCTTTTATTATTCTTTTTAGAGCAATAACAGAGATAACGATAAATTATGGTGACTTTGTATAGTGAATGACGTGATAATCATTAAAAGATAAAATTATCTATTAATTTTTATTACAAAACACAAAATAATTAGGGATAATTTTGTTCTTTTATAATTGCTACTTTAGTCACTATACAAAATTATTATAATTTGTCACTATCTCTATCATTACTCTTCTTTTTATAAATAATTTTTTTTTAAGGAACCAGTCTTTTGATTCTTTTGTAATTGTTAGAAACAATTTTGTTTTTTCCCATAAAACTTGGAGGGTTAGAAAATATACCGTTTTGCATTTTCCAAGTTTAAGGCTATGTTTGGATTATGTTGTATTTGAAAATTTTGTATTGGAATTTGTAAAAGTTTTGGTGAGAATTTTTTTTGTAAAAAAAAGTTATATGAAAAAATAAATTGGAAGATTTTTTTTTTGAAATAATGTAAGAAAATTTTTAGTGGAAATTTAAATTTTAAATTTTAAAATAAAAAATTATTTGAATATTTTATTTTTGTAGTTGGAAAAAACTAAGGCTTCGCTTGGATTTTGATTTATTTAAGAATAGTTGTATGGAAATGTATGAAAATTTTGGCAAGTTTTTTTTGATAAAAAAAAATTTAGAGGGAAAAATAAGAGAATTTTTTTTAAGAAAAAATTATGTGAGAGGAATTTGAGTAGAAAATTTTTAATTTTAAATTTTAAAATAGAAATATATTTGAATATTTTATTTTTATTTAAAGAGAGTTAATCTTTTTGTAAAAGAAAATGAGTCCAAACGGAGCTTAACTTTTTACAAATAAAAACATAAACCAGACGCTGCCTTTATTTCCAGAAGACAACCCATTGCTTGACAGTCAGGCTCCAACTAAGGGACTAAGAAAACTGGATAGATTGGTCCATTTAGTACGAATCCAGTCCAATGGGCTTTTTGGATTGGGCAAAACCAACCTATGTGATTTTATCGGTCCATTTACATACTTGAAATATAAAAGATACAAATCCAACGTGAAATTAATGAGTTAATAAATAATCACTCTCATTTTGACAAATTTATTTAAAAAAAATACGTTTAACAAAACTAAAGTCGGAACTCTGAACCTATTATGTCATTTTATTTAATAAAAATTGATCTGAAATAAAAAATATGAAGTTTGAAGTATGAAATGTGAATAATTAAATTAATAGAATAGAATTAGTGATAAAATCATATTTGAGATTGGACACATGAAATTACAATGATATAAAATTTATTATTTTTAATTTAAAATTATATAGTAGTAAAATACATAATTTTCCATTTTTTTTAATATCATCAATAATAGAGAACAATAATCGTACAAATGTTTTAAGCAGTATTTGAATTAAAAAAACTGTTAACACAAAATCAAAGTAGCAAGATATGAATAAATAAAATTTTAAAAACCTAAAAAGTGACACAAACTATATTTTACATATTTATGGGGTTATAGAATTTTTCAAAATTTTAGTAGATAAAAAATTTATGAATATTAAAATCGTAAAATACAAAAAAAAAAATGATAGAATGAGAAAGAAAACTATAGATAATAGACAATTCAATTTAGTAACGAGTGATCACTTATTTTTAGACCAATATTTCTAGTAACTTTTCCCACTCAATCCATTAAAACATTCAAGTTTTAGATATCAAATAGATTTAAATGATTATGCACTTAAGTTTAAATAACTCAATCCATCACTACAAAAAAAAGCAAATATTCCGACGGAATATTCCGACGGATATAAATCCGTCGGAAATTTCCGACGGAATACCGTCGGAAAAAGGAAAGTGCAAGCCGGCGCCAACCTTACCGACGGATATCCGTCGGAAAAAATTGGCGACACGAGGCGCCAAAATATTCCGACGGATTAACCGTCGGAAATATTTTTTATAAAATTAATTTGTTAAATTTTCTGACGGAAAATCCGTCGGAATATTTTACCAAAAAATATAAAAAAGAAAATTAAATTTCCGATGACTTAGTCGAATGTAAACATTTCCGACGGAAAATCCGTCGGAAGTTTCCAAAAAAATATTTAAAAAAAGTAGTTCCGACGGACCGACAGTTTCCGACGGCTAGTCGGTCGGAAGTTCTTGCCGATAATCAAAAATGGATAACTTTCGACGGAAATTCCGTCGGAATAAATTCGATTGTAGAAACAACTTTAGATTTCCGACGGATTTCCGTCGGAAATTTTAAAAATGAAAGTAAAAAACATTTCCGACGGAAAAGCCGTCGGAATTGTCGTGGAATACGGAAAAAATTTTAATTTCCGACGGGTTTCCGTCGGAAATGCAAATCTACATAAAAAAAAACTGCCCCCCTTTTTTCTTCTCTCCCATTTCTTTCCCCTCCCGCGCGCTCTCCCCTCTCTCCCGCCTCTCATCCGCTCTACCCAAATTGTTCCATCCTTTTCCCCTCTTTCGGATTTCCGGAGTCTTTGCCTCCCTTTTCCCCAGATTTCAGGCGGAAATCTAAGGGTAGGCGCTGCATTTTCCGCCGCGACCCCGCAGGAGTCTCATCGCAAATCCGTCGGCCGCGCTCCAATCTCCAACCGCCTCGTCACTGCCCTTCTCGTCCTCAACCTGAGCTCGTCGACCGTCGGCCGTGCACCCCTCACCCGAGTCCCCGCCTCCGCCGCCATCACTGTCATTCCGGTCCTCCTCTGATTTTTTCTCATTTTTATTAAATATTGGTGTTGTTTTATATTTCTGTTCTGGCTGTGTATGTGTTTGGTGGGAATTTGTGTTTGAATTTTTGGATTTTGCGGGAATTTGAGGAACAGCAGCCGAATTTCCATTCTATTTTTGGGCATTTTCCGATCTTTTTTGCAAAATAAAATGTTTGATTGATGGTTTTGTGGCTAATGGCGAATGGGTGTGAATGTGGCACTGATTTTGTAGGTTGTCATTTGCTAGTATGGTTTCTGGATTTTTGGTGCTGGATTTGTGTTTGTTGTTTGGCCGGTGTTGGCTTCGGCTGTGTTTGTTGTTTATCCTCAGTATGAAGGCAAAATTTTTTTTTTCCCTTTTGCTATGGATGTTTAATTTTTTGTGGAAATGGAGTGTATTTGGTTTGAGTGTAATTGTGGTTTCAAAGTCCGTATTTAGTGCAAAAGTCATGTTCTTGATTCTTTCTGAAGTATTTTTATCTCCAAAATAGTACTTAAAATGTTAATTATATTCTATTAACTTGGAAGAGAGTTTAGAGGTTAACTTGGAAGAGAGTTTAGAGGTTAAATAATCATTCTAAAAAAAATAAATTTTGGAAAAAGGGTAAACAAGTTAAATGTATTAGAAATGGTAAAAAAAAGTTTTCTAAAAAGAAAAACAAGTTAAATGTATTAGAAAGAGTAAAATAATCATTCTAAAAAAAATGAATTTGGAAAAAGGAAAACAAGTTAAATGTATTAGAAATTGTTGAAAAAGTTTTCTAAAAGGAAAAACAAGTTAAATGTATTAGAAAGAGTAAAATAATCATTCTAAAAAAATGAATTTCGGAAAAAGGAAAACAAGTTAAATGTATTAGAAATGGTTGAAAAAAGTTTTCTAAAAGGAAAAACAAGTTAAATGTATTAAAAGAGTAAAATAATCATTCTAAAAAAATGAATTTGGAAAAAGGAAAACAAGTTAAATGTATTAGAAATGGTTGAAAAAAGTTTTCTAAAAAGAAAAATAAGTTAAATGTATTAAAAAGAGTAAAATAATCATTCTAAAAAAATATTTCACTTTTGATTTGATTTAAATTATAAAATTTTCATTAATAGTAAAAGTAATAGAAACGATTCAAACCAAAAGTGGACTATTTCTTTAGAAACAAAGAAAATTTTTCAAAACTAAGCTCTTTTTTTGGTATAAAGGGAGTAAAAAAGAAAAGAAATCAAAGGTAAAAGAAAGAAAGTAAAAATGCGGAAGGGGAGGATAAAGAAAACGAGTAACAATGAAAATACTGACTCGAGCACGGATACGGATAAAGATTAGGATAGTATTAGTTTTTATCAAATTTATATGTATAAAACTATTTTTAGCTTTTTTTGAAATGGAATTTATTTTTTTTTAAAATTTTTTATTAAATTTCCGACGGATATCCGTCGGAACTTATTTATTTCGTTTTACAAATTAATTAAATTTCCGACGGAACTCGGTCGGTAATTACTTATTTTTTTAAAGCATTTTCTTTAAATTTCCAATGACTTATTTAACTTATTTATTTCTTATTTAAAATTGATTTAATTTCCGACGGACATCCGTCGGAAATTATTACTTTCCGACGGATATCCGTCGGAAAATTTTACCCCGTTGTCGTCGTAAAATCCGTCGGAAGTATCGAAAATCCGTCGGAAATCCAATGAACTTCCGACGGATTGCCGCCGGAAATGTTTTTCTGACGGCTGTTTTCCGACGGTGATGTTCCGTCGGAAATCCGTCGGAAATAGGCCATTTTCCGACGGAAATGTGGTTATTCCGACGGTAATTGTCCGTCGGAAAACGACTGCTTTTTTGTAGTGCATTAAGTTTTTTAGATTTCACTTATCAAACACACTTAATGTATTAAATACTTTTTCAAATTAATTTAACGAAGTGAGGAATGAGGGGGTGAATAAATGATTTAAAATGTTGTGGATCATTCTTCACCCGAATTGCACATGTGACCATTCTATCTAAATTAATGGAGATAATCGAGAGAAGTGGCACAAGTAATCATTTTGATTAGTTTAGTGGATAGACGTTTAAAAGAAATAATTGAATGGCAAAAAATATAGAATCGTAATAACTTAGTGATTGTTGAGGTTTTTTGCCTCATAAATTTAGTGATAATCGATATAATTATTAAAAAGATTATTGGCATACATAATGAAAATTTACGTGGTTTGTATCTAATAGAAGCCATTAAGCAATAATAATTCTGATCATCTAATATTCTTTTGCTATGTGGATATGACCTTAATCATTGTGAGAATTTACTAATACTTTTACTAGATCCAATTAAAAAAATCGTCTGCTATATGTGATTTTATAATTTTTTTAATTCCTCATATTTTAAAATAATTTTCTCAATCCTATACATTTAATTTCATAAAATTTCTCGTCCTTTTATTGGCATTCAAGTCGGTTCTTAGTTAAAAGGATCATACAACACGCATGTAAAATAATATTCAATGGTTAAAAGAGAATCAAAGTCATGATTAAATACACGATAGTTAAATCAATTTATGTCCAAATTTTCCTTATGTTTTTTGATCTTGTTACTTAAACTCTAATTAGTCATCTCAAATCCAACTCCCTTGAGAGTTAAATTCAGAAATATCTTTCCTCAAAAGGTCCCAGTACAAAGTAAGGATTCTATTCTCAATTGGAAAATCCCTAACTAGGGTAAGTTTTTGAAGAATTTGTTCATAAGAATAATTTGATTTGCGAAAAGTATGCTCTAAAACTTTTTTGCAGAGAAAATGGCGATAAATCTTCTAATGCAGAAACAACATTGGAACCGTGTCTTTCATCATGTATTAGCCAAAACCAAGCAGCTTTTATCTTAGGAAGACAAATCTTAGATAACGTGGTTGTTACTATCCACACTCTATATTCAAAGACAAAAGGGCATAAAGGGTATATGGCACTTAAACTTGATATGGCTAAGGCTTATGACATGGTAGAATGGGCGTTTTTGTGTTATGTTCTTAGAAAGATGGGGTTTTCTTATATTTTTATAGAATAGATTAGACAGTGCATTATCTCTTCTACTTACTTGTTTAATCTCAATGGGGAACATTGTGGTTTTATCGAACCTACACAGGGCATTAAGCAGAGGAATCCTATTTCGCCTTATTTGTTTTTAATCATTTTGGAAGCTCTTTCAAATATGATTAAACAAGTGAGAGTGCATGGGACATATTGGGGTTTGAGAGTGTGTAGGAATGGACCATTAATTACTCATCTGCTATTTGCAAATGACTCTATCTTGTTTTGTGAAGAAGATGTAGAGCAAGTTAAAATGATTAAGGTTCTACTGGATGAGTATTGCAGAATGTCGGGACAATTGGTCAACCTGGAAAAGTTCTCAATTTTTTTCAGCCGCAACATGCCCAAAGAGCTTAAAGATGCAATTTGCCAAGTACTTGTTGGGATCAAGGAAAAGAAGAATGCTAAATAGTTAGGTCTCCCTATGCATATAGGAAGGTCTAAAAGGGAGGTTTTTGGCTATATTGTGAAAACCGTGCAGAAGCGAATCAAAGGATGGAATAATTGATTTCTCAGCTTGGCAGGTAAAGAGGTTCTAATTAAAGCTGTGATAGACGCTCTTCCAACATATGTCATGAGTTGTTTCAAACTCCCTACTAACGTATGCCAAGACCTAGTCAAAAACACAGCGGCTTTTTGGTGGGGAGATAATTCGGAAGGAAAGCCAAAAATTCATTAGAAAGCATGAAAGGATTTAGCTATTCCCAAGGAGGATGGAGGGCTTGGCTTTAAAGATATCCAACTGTTTAATGATACTTTGATAGCTAAGCAGTTGTTGAGAATGGTTACACAACACAACCTACTAGTGAGTAAGGTGATGAAAGCTAAGTATTTCTTGAAAGAGAGGTTATTGGTAGCTCCTAAAAAAAATTCATTTTGGTTGTGGAAGAGCTGGCTCAATGCCCAATATGTCCTTCTCCATGGGGCAAGATTTCAAGTGGGAGATGGCAAATCTATAAAAATTTAGGATCACCCTTGGATTCCAGGTATTAAAGGAAGGGAAATGGTACAAGAACCATCTTACTTGAAACAGGTTACGTGAGTGAGTCAACTCATGAATCAAGAGAGGACAGATTGGAATAGCCAACTGATTGGGGAAGTGTTTAACGTATATGAAACTGAGATAATTTGTTCCATCCCAATAGATCATCGAGGGGGCAGAGATAAACTTATTTGGCAACCAAATCAGGATGGAAACTATACGGTCAAATCAGCCTACCAGGAAACACTAAAGGACAAGATGAGGAATCCAAATAAAGTAGAGAGCAGCAATTCAAGGGGCATACAGAGACACCTTTGGAGAAAAACATGGAGACTGAGAATTGAAGGGAAAATCAAGCATTTTATTTAGAGATGTTCGAATGCATTTTACCCATCAAGGATCAACTTATCAAGAGAGGCATGGAAAAGGACCCTATGTACAAAATGTGTGGGGAGCATTATGAAACTCTGTCACATGTTTTACTCTATTGCAGGCGTGCAAAGATAGTTTGGAAAATTGCCTCAGTACAGTGAGAAGACGTTGATTCGCAAGAGCATTCATTTAAAGATTGGTGGTTTAAGATGTGTATGGGGATAAAGGGGTGAAACTGGCCAGATAAAATACAACTTGTAGTATTTATCTTGTGGATGATTTGGAAGTCTAAGAATCTCTAGATTTTTCGAAAGGAATGGAGGGAGGAAAAAGTAGATGTGGATCTAACTCTTTTTGAGTGGAGGCAATTTCAATAGGCTAAGAAGCGTGGGATAACCAATTCATCGTAAAAAGGTTTTTAGAAAGTACAATCTATAGTTGATAGAGTAACTATTTTATAATTTTAACTGTTGTACTATCTACTATATAGAAAGTATTTTTAGATTTTATATGTTGAGTAAATTGCTAGATCTAGCTTACTCTTTGTCTAAGACTCACTAAAAGTACTTAGTCAATCATTACCATTTGGTATTATTATTTATGTTGGTTCTTTTAGAAATATTAATACAAGTATTATTTTAAGTTTAAAAAAAAAAAAGAAACAACATTGTATCCTAAACCTAATATCAAAGGCGCCAAGAAAGAAGAATCAACTAAGAGGCCACAAATCATGTTTTCAAACTATTTCTGTCGAACAGTTGCACTAATTAAAACGTACGTGCAGGATGCCCACGAAGACTTTGTCAAATCAGAAGGATTGCCAGAAAAGAACTCAAAATTGAATGAGACTGTGATTTCTCTTTTATCTTCAAGTATTATTTCACATGCCTCACGTGATCTTTTTAATTAAGAACTAATTTGACTCTCCAGAAAATTTATAAAATTAAATATATTTTATAATGTGAAGAATTAAAAAAATCATAAAAGTCAAATGTAAGGGATAATTTTTGCGTTTTAACCTTTTACTGTGCAAAGATGAAAAGAAACTTTGTAATTAGTCTAATTTTTTAAACTAAATAAATGACTTAAAATTCCGGCCCTATGGCATGTAAATATTCATGGCAGCAATCGTGTATTTTATTCTACAGCAAACAAATCAGAGGAAAGAAAGAAAAATTTTAATTATTTTAATCTTTATTTTGTAATAACTTTGACAAATAAAAATATAAAATTGTCTGTAAATTACATAATTTATACTATTTTTAAGTCGATGAATATAATATTTACTCATCTAATAGTGACACACATAATATTTACTCTTGTCAAAAAAAAAAAAAATAGTGACACACAAGTTGTTGCAACAAACCAAAAATCAACATTTGCATGATCAACGAATTCTTCCCGTGCCATATATGCAAGCTTCCTTCAAATACAATTTCATAAAATTCCATAGCATTTTTAGATGACTTAGTTGCACATCCATCCCAACCCTACCTCCATCCTATATATACATAAACTCAAACTCAAACTCATCACCATTACGCTTAACGTTGAAATTTATTTCCCTAATAATTACATTCTTCTTCAAACCTTGGCGATCGATCAATCGAGTTTTTTTTTTATATATATATAATTTTATCATGAAGAAATGCATTAGGAAACTGGGATCATACTTCCATTGTGCTAGCAAACCCGTGGCAGACGAGAACACCTACTCAGCAACCCTAATGCTACAGCAGCAGCAGCGGCGGCAGGAGGAGGGTCGCCATGAAATTGCCTCAAGGAGCTCAAGAAAATTGAAGTTCAGAAACATGGCAAGGAATTGGAGGCCAACTCTTAGTATAATCTTTGAGGATTGTGAAGCAGTACCCGAGATTGGAAGAAGAGGGAGTATTCATGACAAAGGTAATGCTCAAAATATGGGACGAGAAAGTGAAAGGAAAATTAATTTTAGTATTGTTACTTTGCTTTGGTTTTTATTTTTTGTTTTTTTGTTGGTTTAAATGATACGAACTAAATTCTGGATCCATTTGATTTTTAGTTAGAATTATAGAAATTTTAACAATTTGAAAATATTATAAAATAAACATTATAAATGAGTTTGAATAAAGAGAAAAATCATAAAATTCAATCAAATATACTTGTAATAAAAAAATTCTTTAATTTTAAAACAATTCTAATTCAAATGAGCGACCAAACACACCCTATGCAATTCAGATTCTACAGTTTTTTTTTTTTTCTTGGAATAGGTTTTGATAGACTCTAGATAATTAGCACGAATTACTTTAGACAAATCGAGTTTTGTCAACTTTAATTAGCTTAATTCTTGACAATTAAAACTAATCTTTTGAAGATTAATTAGTGTGAAATTAAAAAACCAAACTTCAAGATTAATATATTATTTAGCGCGACTAGAGTCGACTTGACCTTATAGCATTGGATAAGAAATGATAGAAAAGAAAACATTTTTTAATTAAAAAAAAAATTCACTATCTAATGAATTCATGGTGGATTTGGTTTTTCGTTAGAATTAGAATTATTTTAAAATTAGAGAATTTCTTTTATATTCATAACAAATTATTTGAATTTAAAATGGTGGCAAAACAATAAATTACTGTGCAATTTGCTTATTTACCATATCTGAATCATTAATTTACAGGCTAAAATTTGATTGTGTATTTTTCAGAAAATTTTGCTTACCTATGGGCCCTGGGATTCCGAATGGTACCCGTACTCTGTGGGAATATTTGGCTTGTGCTCATGTAAAACCGGATACACAAAATTGAAATATGCGTTGGTAGAATTATAGTGAACGAAATTGATGATATTACAGGAACTTTTGGTTCAGTTTTAACTCTGATTAAAATGGTGTAATTTTCACATGTATTATTATTACCTTACCTAGTCCATATTTGTCCTGAATGGCTTACTGAAGCCTAAAGGAGGTTACTGGTCAATTGGACATATTGTAAAGTTTATTGTAAAAAAAAGGAAATTAGTGTATACAATCCTTTATTGTACAATAATTGCAGATATCAACAGTTTTTACAAAAATAAATGAAGTAAGGGAGGGAGTATCTTTTTATTATTTTTTTATGCCGTGAAATGATTTTTTTCCCAACTCTATTAGATAATTTGCGCAAGTTACAATTGGATTAATTTGAATTACCAGTCTCTGCGGTGGGTAGCTGAACTCGAATTGCTCACTTCATTGTTCATTCTTATGCCATGAAAAGATAAATCCACAAAAAAAAGGGCAAAAATCTTTAAACTACAAAATGTCAAATAATCTAATTAATCCTATTTGACCTTTTTAATTCTAATATCTTTTGACTTTCTTATTATACGTTCACAGATATTTTGGTAAGAAAAAAAATCAATTCATATAATAATTAAGTTTGTTCTAAACTAAAAATTGTAATAAGAATACCACTCTCACATGTAAGAAATCGTTAATGATGGACTGCAATGCTGAGACATAAATATTTTACGACATTTTGTAGTGTTTAGTATGATAAAACTAATCACAGTATATTGTTCTTTGGGGGAAAAAATAAAAGAAGAAGGAAAAATAAAGTTTGAGGGTATGAATTGGAGTTCATGCCTATGTCGCTAGATTGATTTTTTTTGCGTTTTCATTTTATATTATATTATATTATTTTATTTTTTGTGTACAAGGAAGATTGAGGAAGAAAAGTGTGGAACCTTAAGCTAATTCGTAGTTCAATGCTTTATCTTGTTAAAGAAATAAAAATGAAATTTGCAGAAACTTTATTATAATCATCATTGGTGACAAAAATCTTTGATTAATTTTGCTATTTTACACAAACTCTTGATTTTTTTTTTTTTTAGAACAATACTCTATTTCTGTAATTGTTGCAGAAGTGTATTGTTTTTGGAGGGGATAAAAACCCATCACCAACGATCTTAACATGCAAAAACCATGGAAAGCAGTCTACCTAGCTAAAATGTGGCTAGAAAGATTCCCCTTGATATGGCTAGAACTTAGAAATATTCTCTCAATACCTAACGATATTACTCATATTAGCATGCAAAAGCAGTGAGGGATTTGATAAATGAATAGAAAGAACTAAAATTGGAACCCCTTTCTTAATATGGTCGACAAATCTTGATTAATGATATTTAACTTATAATTTTGGGTAAAAAAATTGGAGGTTACTAAACTTTTGAGATCGTTTACTTTTGGCCACTAATCTAACAAAATTGTGCGAATAGCTATTCAACTCGTAAATTTAGCAATCTGTTGCTATTTTGTTACTTTCAGCCGTTAAAACCAAATAAAAATGACTATTTTGCCCTTAAAAAATTGACCATTTTGCCCCTGAAAAATTGACTTCCGTTTGGTTTTAACGGCTGAAAGTAACGGAATGGCTATTAATTGCCAAATTTATGAGTTGAATGGCTATTCGCGCAATTTTGTTAGATGAGTGGCTAAAAATATACAATTTCAAAAGTTTAGTAGTTTTCAACGTTTTCTACCATAAATTTTTTTATTACATTTATAATAAAATGATGATATTAAAAAATTAAAATGATTATTATTTAATAATTTTTGCCTCTTAGTCGCTGTATCAATTATTAAAAAATTTTATTTAAATTTTTACTATGTGTACCATCACTCATAAATAGCTATAAGATCACAATACAAGGGTTTTTTAGGAAATTGACAAGTTTCCCAGGCATTAACATCGCCATTAGTATTATCATTTTCTATTGTAATGATCTGTTTCACAGTCCAAACCCCACAAAATAGTTTTTGAACTGACCACTATTTTGCTTAATAATTATGACGCAGATTTAATATTTCATGCACCATTTTAGTACGACGTCCTTTTATTGAAGAGACAACCTATAACCCATTGGTATTATAGGTGTATAAGGGACACTAGAAAATATACGTCAAATTATGAACTTAAAGAGATGAAACCTTCCACACACAATTTGAACTGAGGATAAATACATTGGTATTAAAATAATCTTTCTATCTGGAAAAAAAAAGTCTAGTTTTGCATTTTTTTTTTCACAAAAAAGAATTTACTTTCAAGGAAAATTCTTATATTGTTTTTACAGACAATGTATGGCCTATAACAAAAAAGAAAGATAAAAGTAGAAAATTATATATTTAATAGTGTATCAAATGAGTTTTAACTTATAACTAAAAAAAATTGTATTAAATGAAAATTGAACTTTTTTTTTTTTGAGATGTATAGAGTAATTTTTATGAAATTGAATGAGTTTTTAAGTTGGGATCTCATGTTTATTAATTTCCTGATTACTACTTCTTCCTTATAGATTTAGGGTCTTCTTTGAACCAACAAGAAATAATTATTCTTGGATTTGCTTAAATAAACAAATGATAATAAATAAATAATAGTCTTTTTCTTTTAACCTCCAATAGATTTTTTTTTAAAAAAAATGATAAATATTACTCCCTCTATCCTTCCTCCCCCCAAAAAAAAGAGTCTACATTAAGTTAAATATAAAGTAGGGAGTTTTGACCAATTTAAAATATTATTTAATGTAGTTTAAATAATGGAATTTTGTGAACTCTTCCTCTTGAAGTGAACCATTAGCCTTAAAAGTAATACCATGCAGTTTTTTAGTTCTTTTGGAGTGTTAACTTCAATTTTTAATTGTCAGGTCTAGATTTGCAGCGTATTTTTACATTTTTTGATATATTAGTTATAAAATAAGAAACGTGTTGAAAACTGTAAAAATGTATTGAAAAATATAAAAATGTGTTTTGAAATGTCTCTCCATATGGCCCTAAGTTTTGATCTTTTGATGTGGGTTCTTGTAAATGTATATAATTTTATATTTTCATCATTACTTCTTAATTTTGAGTATAAATAATTATTATTAGTAAGGATATTTTAGAAATTTGGTTTAAAAATTAACTCTTTTTTTGAGACAAAACTTTTTTTTAAAATGAATTCTTATTTTGAGACGGAGGAAATAACATTTTTTAAATCTTTTTCATTTACTCAGAGAAAGAGGTTAGATTAATGTCCTCCTTTCTTCTATAATTTTATTTTATATTATAGAGTGTTTTAAAAAAAATACAAGTAGACATAGGATTAAGAGAGCGTATTCTACGATCAAATGAACAATTATTGCTGGAAAATTATGTATTCTAGCCATAGGATTAAGTTTCAAGTTACACGTCTGCCGCTAGTTGATACGTTATACCTTTAATTAACAAATACCGAGTTGAATGAATATAAACGTGAATTGAAGTAATAAATTATTGAAACCCTCACCTCGATTCCAGTTGTGACACTTCTGCATCCATGATTTCTTCCCCGGTCGTCGCCGCCATCGCTTTTCTGCTGACTTAGGTTTTAGCCGTTTTGGTTTGGGAAATACCCATTGAAAATAATTAGAATGGATATTATTCAAATGAGAATTTATTGAAAATGTTTTGGGATACCATGGGTCCTATTGAAATAGTTAAATAGGTAATTATTTAATAATGTTGAATAATTATTGGTTAATGTTTAATAACCAATATTAATGATAATTTAATTATTTTAAAACTTTTAAATATATTTATATATATTATTAATAAATAAAATTTATTTTTTTATATTTTAAAATCGTGACATTCACCGACTACCTTCAAGTTGTTGGCCTAACACCACCAACTGTTGCCAGGGCCGACGGTGGTCGTACCACCATTGGATACCATTTATTTTTCAATGGAAAATTTTAATGGGATCCTAATAAAAATTAGAAAATCTAAATACCATTCTCTATCAATTACAAAATTTAATGAGAATCACATTTCTAATTCCTAATAATTTCCTACACATTTAAATTCCACCCAATTCTTTCCCATTCCCTCCCAATTGCCACCCCTAGGTGTACTAAAGTTCATGCTTATTCGTTTTTAAGTCTTTGCTTTCGTAGTTCCTTTAAGTATTATGAACGGTGAGTAAAGATAGATAGAATTCTGGTTGTTTTACTTAACTCAACATTATTCTCGTAGCTTGTGCTACAATATGTGAGTTGAAATTCTATATTGCTTTTTTCATACGTGATTTATGCTTTTTTTTCTTACGTGATCTAATTTGTTGAGTTTTTGAAAATCAAAATAAATAAGTTCACAATATTTGTATTGTTAAAGTATTTACTATTTTATTTCTTTATTCAGTCAAACAAATAAACTATTGATAGATATACACTTATTACTGCCTTAAAATTAGGAAATTAAGTTTATTCAAAAAAAACAAAAGGTTTCTCATTAGAAAAAGATGCAACTTTTTATTAGTTATTATATATAACACATTTAATACACCAATTAAATATATAATTTTATATTTTTATCCTTACTTTTTAATGGTGAGTATATACCATTATTATTAGTAAAAATATTTTAAAAATTAAGTTTAGAAGTGGACTTTTCTTTTGGGATAAATTTTTTTTTTTTAAATTGAACCATTTTGTTGAGGGGGAGGGATTAATATTTTAGTTAAAAAAGACATTATAACAATTGATGATAAATCCCAATTTAAAGCACTCGATCCATGCAATTCAAAGTTTTAAATAAACTTCCTGAAATCAATAAAGTGTTTTGCCTTTCAGATTCGGTTTTGCAAGCTAGAACAGAGCGGGCGCCAATCACCGGAGAGGACCGAACGAGTTGGAAGGGGTAGGACTACAAGTTTAGAGAGAGGGAGCCGGCGCCATTGCTAGTAAGATCTATCAAAGAGAGAGCTCGTGAAGAGTGTGTCTTTGAGATTATTGCAAACGCAGAATGAAGAGTGTGTCTCTGATATCGTTGCAAACGCAGATTTTTTTTTTTTTTTTTTTTTTGTGGCCTGAAAGAAGCATACCAAAAAGCTATAAAAGGCATCTACCTACAAGCTAGATATGCAGGTAAAAGACAAGCTGCCCCTGGATAGTCTACTTGCCTTTAGTATTATATATGCTTATTATACGATGTGACTAGTTTAATTACATTGTAATTGATTATGTTAGGCTATTGTAATCACTTATGAATTTGGAGACGACATTGTATAATCCTCATCTGCTAATTCAGTAGAAAATCATTATGGAACAGATTTCATCCAGTCTTTATGACGGCAGAAGTCAATAGTAACATCAAACAAAATTAATAACAGTAACAAAGAAAGGAATGGGAGAGCAGAAGGAAACCATTGTAGTGTACTAACATTATTTAACAAAAACAACAGACCACTAGGTGAGAGATCATCATCAGAAAATATGTTTGCCTATTAAAATTGTTTTTGTCACCAAGTCGAGTAAAGATTTAAATAAATGTGCATCTAGATAAAAAAAAAGTGATAAGAAATGAACTCAAGTGAAGATTTAAATAAATGTATATTTAGAGAAAAAATGATAAGAAATGAACTCTAGTGGGGATTTAAATAAATGTACATTTAGAGGGAAAAAATTGATAAGAAATGAACTCGAGTGAAGATTTAAATAAATAACTCGAGTGGAGATTTAAATAAATATCATCTACTAAAAAAGTTGATAAAAAATGAACTCGAGTGGAGATTTAAATAAATATACATCTAGAGAAAAAAATAATTGATAAGAAATGAACTCAAGTGGAGATTTAAATAAATGTGCATCTAAGGAAAAAAAATAATTGATAAAAAATGAACTCGAGTGGAAATTTAAATAAATGTGCATCTAAAGAAAAAAAATTGATAAGAAATGAACTCCAGTGGAGATTTTGTTGAGGGGGAGGGATTAATATTTTAGTTAAAAAAGACATTATAACAATTGATGACAAATCCCAATTTAAAGCACTCGATCCATGCAATTCAAAGTTTTAAATAAACTTCCTGAAATCGATAAAGTGTTTTGCCTTTCGGATTCGGTTTTGCAAGCTGGAACAGAGCGGGCACTGATCACCGGAGAGGACCGAAAGAGTTGGAAGGGGTAGGACTACAAGTTTACAGAGAGAGCCGGCGCCATTGCTAGGAAGATCTATCAAAGAGAGAGCTCGTGAAGAGTGTGTCTCTGAGATTGTTGCAAACACACAATGAAGAGTGTGTCTCTGATATCGTTGCAAACGCAGATTTTTTTTTTTTATTAATTTTTTTTTGTGGCCTGAAAGAAGCATACCAAAAAGCTATAAAAGGCATCTACCTACAAGCTAGATATGCAGGTAAAAGACAAGCTGCCCCTGGATAGTCTACTTGCCTTTAGTATTATATATGTTTATTATACGATGTGACTAGTTTAATTACATTGTAATTGATTATGTTAGGCTATTGTAATCACTTATGAATTTGGAGACGACATTGTATAATCCTCATATGCTAATTCGATGAAAATCATTATGGAACAGATTTCATCCAGTTTTTATGACAGCAGAAGTCAATAGTAACATCAAACAAAATTAATAACAGTAACAAAGAAAGGAATAGGAGAGCAGAAGGAAACCATTGTAGTGTACTAACATTATTTAACAAAAACAACAGACCACTAGGTGAGAGATCATCATCAGAAAATATGTTTGCCTATTAAAATTGTTTTTGTCACCAAGTCGAGTAAAGATTTAAATAAATGTGCATCTAGATAAAAAAAAAGTGATAAGAAATGAACTCAAGTGAAGATTTAAATAAATGTATATTTAGAGAAAAAATGATAAGAAATGAACTCTAGTGGGGATTTAAATAAATGTACATTTAGAGGGAAAAAATTGATAAGAAATGAACTCGAGTGAAGATTTAAATAAATAACTCGAGTGGAGATTTAAATAAATATCATCTACTAAAAAAGTTGATAAAAAATGAACTCGAGTGGAGATTTAAATAAATATACATCTAGAGAAAAAAATAATTGATAAGAAATGAACTCAAGTGGAGATTTAAATAAATGTGCATCTAAGGAAAAAAAATAATTGATAAAAAATGAACTCGAGTGGAAATTTAAATAAATGTGCATCTAAAGAAAAAAAATTGATAAGAAATGAACTCCAGTGGAGATTTTGTTGAGGGGGAGGGATTAATATTTTAGTTAAAAAAGACATTATAACAATTGATGACAAATCCCAATTTAAAGCACTCGATCCATGCAATTCAAAGTTTTAAATAAACTTCCTGAAATCGATAAAGTGTTTTGCCTTTCGGATTCGGTTTTGCAAGCTGGAACAGAGCGGGCACTGATCACCGGAGAGGACCGAAAGAGTTGGAAGGGGTAGGACTACAAGTTTACAGAGAGAGCCGGCGCCATTGCTAGGAAGATCTATCAAAGAGAGAGCTCGTGAAGAGTGTGTCTCTGAGATTGTTGCAAACACACAATGAAGAGTGTGTCTCTGATATCGTTGCAAACGCAGATTTTTTTTTTTTATTAATTTTTTTTTGTGGCCTGAAAGAAGCATACCAAAAAGCTATAAAAGGCATCTACCTACAAGCTAGATATGCAGGTAAAAGACAAGCTGCCCCTGGATAGTCTACTTGCCTTTAGTATTATATATGTTTATTATACGATGTGACTAGTTTAATTACATTGTAATTGATTATGTTAGGCTATTGTAATCACTTATGAATTTGGAGACGACATTGTATAATCCTCATATGCTAATTCAGTAGAAAATCATTATGGAACAGATTTCATCCAGTTTTTATGACAGCAGAAGTCAATAGTAACATCAAACAAAATTAATAACAGTAACAAAGAAAGGAATAGGAGAGCAGAAGGAAACCATTGTAGCGTACTAATATTATTTAACAAAAACAACAGACCACTAGGTGAGTGATCATCATCAGAAAATATGTTTGCCTATTAAAATTGTTTTTGTCACCAAGTCGAGTAAAGATTTAAATAAATGTACATCTAGATAAAAAAAAATGATAAGAAATGAACTCAAGTGAAGATTTAAATAAATGTATATTTAGAGAAAAAATGATAAGAAGTGAACTCTAGTGGGGATTTAAATAAATGTACATTTAGAGGAAAAAAATTGATAAGAAATGAACTCGAGTGAAGATTTAAATAAATATCATCTACTAAAAAAATTGATAAAAAATGAACTCGAGTGGAGATTTAAATAAATATACATCTAGAGAAAAAAATAATTGATAAGAAATGAACTCGAGTGGAGATTTAAATAAATGTGCATCTAAAGAAAAAAAATAATTGATAAGAAATGAACTCTAGTGGGGATTTAAATAAATGTACATTTAGAGGGAAAAATTGATAAGAAATGAACTCGAATGGAGATTTAAATAAATATCATCTACTAAAAAAATTAATAAAAAATGAACTCGAGTGGAGATTTAAATAAATATACATCTAGAGAAAAAAACTAATTGATAAGAAATGAACTTGAGTGGAGATTTAAATAAATGTGCATCTAAAGAAAAAAAATAATTGATATGAAATGAACTCGAGTGGAAATTTAAATAAATGTGCATCTAAAGAAAAAAAAATTGATAAGAAATGAACTCCAGTGGAGATTTAAATAAATGTACATCTAGAGAAAAAAAAATTGATAAAAAATGAACTCGAGTAAAGATTTAAATAAATGTACATCCAGATAAAAAAAAATTGATAAGAAATGAACTCTAGTGGAGATTTAAATAAATGTACATCTAGAGAAAAAAATTGACAAGAAATGAACTCAAGTGGAGATTTAAATAAATACACATCTAGCGAAAAAATAGATAAAAAATGAACTCAGGTAGAGATTTAAATAAATATATATCTAGAGAAAAAAATAATTGATAAAAAATGAAGTCGAATGGATATTTAAATAAATATACGTCTAAAGAAAAAAATAATTAATAAGAAATGAACTCGAATAAAAATTTAAATAAACGTAAATATAGAGAAAAAAAATTGATAAAAAATAAACTTTAATATTAACCATGTTAAATAAGGCTTCCGCGTCATCCAATCGTCCTACATCCACTGTTTCCATCGACTTCTTCCCCTCCTGGTCAGTTATCCATAGTCTCACTAGATCCACAATAGATCCACAATTATCCATAGTCTCACTAGAATCCACTCACCGAATCCGCGCCATGTCTTCCCTGTTACATTTAACATAAGTAAATTTGTTTTTGAGGATTGAAAATAATAAGATATTATATACTTTCCTCTATAGTCAGTAACGAATAGCCTCACTAGAATCTTCTTGGCTTTGACCATTTTCAATGTGGAAAATAACACGACACAATGCTATGATGAAAAAATAAATTAATACTCCACGTAGTTATCCCAACAAATAATAATATGAGTATATCAAGAGCAATATCCAACTTTAAACATACGGTGTTTCCTAATTTGATAGAAGTTTTGCATATCAGCCTAAATCACAAAAATATGTTCAAGCATAACGCATGGGCGTACTGCGTACGTATAAAAAAAATTAATTCAACCTAACAAAATTACTAATATTGTGAAATCTGTGAAAAAACACAGATGAAAATGCGTCGAAAAACACGACTTGCTTCCTTAGTACATGAATCAAACGATGGGTTAGTAATCATATAAAGAAAAAACGTAAACGAGACGCAAGCCATTATCGCGAGCAACACATAGATTTGAATTTACTGTACTCAATCCATGCAATTCAAAGTTTTAAATAAAGTTCAATAATTATAAACACGGATATGAATAGAAAAAACAGCAAAATGGCGAAAACCCCTTAAAGCATCGATGATTTTACCTTCGTGATTCGGTTTTTCAAAGCAGAAACAGAGCGAATTATAACAGGTTTTTAATTTTTTTTTTCTGAAATGATAGTGATATTTCCTAGACAAACTGGCCAAAAGTATACAGCCCAAAGGACTGAATGAGTTTCATGGTGTTGGATGAAATCGAACCCATGAAGATAGCACCTCCGTGAAGGAGGAGTACGCCCGACTATATCGAAAAAAATAAATAATATTAACTACAACTACTAAGAACACTTCCAAATGAGGACTAAAGAAAACACCTCCCCAAGGGAGGACAACCCTAACTAGTAGGGACAAAGCCCTAATACATAAGGACAAAATCTAACACCAACACTAAAACTAAAACTAATATAACTACAAATTAAGGCTTACTAACTCGACTTGACCACTGCAAAAAGCATCGGATGAAAGAAACTGAACTTGAAGTACCTAACTCTCGCCCCACCATGTTTGCTGTGAACCTACAAAATTGCATTCGTTACATTGCTTCGAATAATTTATGGTTGATTTGGTTGGACTAAAAAATGAAGTATCCAGGCTCTGTTTGGAAAAAACCAATTGATTGGTAATATATCTGCGGTTCCTAGTTTTAGAATAAATGATTCCTATTTGGCTTATTTGTCAAGCCAGTTAGTGTTAATAAATATTTGGTAAGAAGGTAGGAAATACATTAACAAGGGGGCAGAAAGTCATAATAAAAAGAAATGGTAATGGAGGCCTTTGTCCTATATGTACAAATAAAACTCGGGCAAATCTTTACCTAGAGTAGAGCATAAACCTAAGACGGTGAATCTCGAAAGATATGAAAGATCTCTCCCCAAACCGTACATACGACTTTCATCGAATACTGCTTTCCACAGAATTCTATATGTATCTATGAGATCGAGTATGGAATTCTGTTTATTCACTTAAAATTGAGTATCCCTTTCCTGCTAAGATTGGAAATTCTGTATTTTCCATATCCATACAATTGAGTCAATAACACGGAAATCAGACTACTGCCGCAAGAGTTGAATAGGTTGACCTCTGAATTATTACTGTATGCTTGAGGAGTCTGCACCAAAATTGCAGCTACAACATGAACCTAAAAAAAAAAACTGTACTGTAGCTACAATACAAAAATTGCACACAAATCACACGGAGAATCACACACATGTACAGTAAAAAATTGGGAGAGAAAGCCTTCCGACAGTTACTTTATTACCTAATGCAACATAGGTTTTCAATGAAAGCAGCTTCCTTAGTATAATAATGCAACAATGGCATAAATGTAATAGAAAAACTTAAACGATACACGAGTCATTATTGCGACTAACACATAAATTTGAAGAATTTATAGTATTCAATCCATGCAATTGCAAATTCTAAATAAACTTCACTAATTACAAACAATTAAACCTAAGATATGAAGTCCATGAGTATCGATGGTTTTGCTAACCAAATAATTTATATAATTAGGAGAATCTAGATGGCTGCTAGCACAAAAATATAACAATAAGGATTAACTTGAAATTTAAAATAACTAAATTAAATCTGAACCGATAACAGATGAAAAAGAAGAAAAAATATGTCGAAACGCGTTATAGCAATTAGAATTTCCTTAAAACAGAGTCGTCCCCTCCAATGTGTGCTTGAAGATTTAACGGACGTCTGTCTTCCAAGATACAACGACGAATAACGGCTTACTTGCACAAGATAGACAGTTACAACGAACTTGAATTTGTGCCTTTCTTCTATCATCGAAAACTCAAACTACAAGAATTTTAAACTAGATGAGAGAAAATGTTGAGAGGTTTTGTGGGTTGTGTTAGAGAAATTCTTCTCCTTCCCCAAAGGAAATCCTTTATTTATAGAGGAGATTTTCATGTTCATTGAGCATACCATGCATGAAAAGCCTTCATTATGTTTTGGACATGAAAAGCCTTCACATTTGGAACCATGCATGAACAACCCTTCATTATGTTTGTAAAATGAAAAGGGTTTGGAACCAAGAAAAGCCAAAAGCCATCAACCAACAAATGAAAGGTCCATAACCTACCATGCACCATGCTTGAAAATGAAAAGCCTTCATTTATGAATCTCCTTAATGAGCAATTTTTCATTCATATGTGGCCATTATTCCATTATTATTTTCCAACAGGTTTTACCTTTGCGTTTCGGTTCTTGTATGGAGAGGGATCAAAACTGACGGCAATCACCGGAGGAGATAGAGCGAGTTAGTATAATAATTAAACAATCGTATAAAAGAAATCATGTGGAGAAAAAAACTTAAACGATATGCGAGTTTACCAATTGCAACCCATGCAACTGCAAGTTTTAATAAACTTTGGTAATTACAAAAACATACACAAATAGGAAGAACAGCAAAGTGCCAAAAACCTAAATAAAAGTATGCCTCTATCAATTGGATGTTTGAAAGGTAACTAGAAATATCGTAAGAAAAAAATCTTATGTCTATAAATCACATGTCTTTCCAGACCAACCCAACCGGTGATTTCCAACCAAACAAGTCTCTCTTTTTTGGGAGCAGAGCACGATTCCATAAATGTAAGTAATGAATTCACAATCTTTGGTTCTCTATGGGTATCCAATGTCCAGTGATATGCTACAGCACGAGTTGGCCTCTTCCTCATGGTATAAGACGTGCTGTTCTTAACAATAGTAAACCGAACCTATTTTATGAGTCAATAGTAAAGGTCAACGACATTAGTTCACCCTCCTCATGTGTTAAATGTATTTATTTTAAATTCATCATCTAAATCAACACTAACAAACAAACATCCAGTAAAGATTTAAATAAATGTACATCTTGAACCTCTGGTGGAGATTTAAATAAATGTATTGTGTTTAGCCTGTGAAGATTTAATAAATGTACATCTCTATAAAAAGATAAAAAATGATAATGAAAGTAATAAATGTTTCTTTAGAGATTTAAATGTATAGAAAATTATCTACATCACAGAGAGTTTATATCATATCTATATTGTTGATTAGAAATTGGAAATTGCTATTTGAAAGAAATAATTATTTAATTATATTATTAATTTTGAAATTTGTGTATTTTGTGGTAATTGTACACATAACTTAGTCACAAATCAGAACAATGAAACTTTTTCTTAATATTTACCCCTATATTTCTTACAGCAAAAGAAACGGATGAAATTGGTATTTGTTGGATGTGAAAATTTGATCTTTTTTTGTCTGTATTAGTTAACTGATAATTAATTTAATTAGTTGGCCCAGCCCAGCAAGGCAGCCCATTATATATTTTCACATAATAGGAGTCCCTTCCTGCATGATGTACAGAAGTTGTAATATTGGGCCAAATATATAATTGAACTTTTTTTTTTATCTGTAATGGGTTGTAAAAAAAAAAAGAAAAGAATTTCATAGCTTCCACCTTATTAGTAACAGAGAAAGGGAGGAAGAGAAGTTCAAAACTTCTCTGAAACTTTATTGGGCTTTCTGCCTAAAAAAATTTGTAATACATATGTCTTAACACGACACACGAATCCGAAATACGAAGTGATTGCCATTACTAATTTCGTGTCTAAGTCCATTACCAACAATGTAAAAATAATTTTAATTACATTCTGATTAGTAAAAGTTGGTATCACATAATTCATGAAATTATTTAATTTAATTAGAGTGAACACCAAAATGGTCTTTCACATATTCTCATAACTTGTGCTACAATATGTGAGTTGAAATTCTATATTACTTTTTTCATACGTGATTTATGCTTTTTTTTCTAATTCCTTAAGTGTTTGAAAATCAAAATAAATAAGTTCACCATTTTAGTCTTGTTAAAGTATTTACTATTTTATTTCTTTATTCACTAAAACAAATAAACTTTTCATTGATCTACACTTATTACTTCCTTAAAATTAGGAAATTAAGTTTATTCAAAAAAACAAAAGGTTTCTCATTAGAAAAAGTATTTTTTAAACAATTTTATATATATGTGCGTTGTTGATTAGATGAATTTTGGCACATCAAGAGAGAAGACTTTGGAAGACGGTTTGCTAAAAAAGAGGATATTAAAAGAAAGTTTATAAGAGAAAATATTACTCCCTGTTCATAAAGTAATTTTCTTTTTTAAAAAATACTTAATTATGTTGGTTTCAAAAAAAAAATCTAATTATGTAAAAAAAATTAACTGTGTAAATATGTAAAATAAAGGAATAAAATTTAAATGCTAAAATGTTAAAAACTAAAACAGAAATCATACTAGAATCCAAACAATTACTTAATAAAATAAAATGTTAACCAATTTCTATATGAAATTTATACGATTTTCGATTCTTACACCTCACAAAATCTAACCATTAAACACAAGTTGATTTACATGGTTTTGATTTCTTATTTCTCAAAATTTAATTTTTAAGATAGGCTCCTCCAAATTTCATGATAATGGTTCAAGTCATGCCACACAATTAGTGACTGAGCGTAGCTAATAATTCCGTGTATTCGATTGAGATTAAAGAAAATAATCTAATATAAAACCACTAATTTTGCCTGAACATGAAATGCGAAGCGTCACAAAAGATTTTTGGTTGCTGGGGTAAGAGTAATACGAGGCCTTCTTTGATTTTGAATGTAGTTCCTTGGATCAAATCTGAAGGCCTGCATTTCAAGATTTTTGTGCTCACTAAATTCAGTTCAATTACTTTCAAATATATATATATATCAGTTCAATTGCAGTGCTAGTTTGCCTAGAGGCGAGTTGTCTCCCCAGTTCCCAACTTAGTTGATTCTCACTTTAAATTAAATTAGGTATATGCTGTTATGATGGTAATTGGCAAAAAAAAAAACAACTATTTAGGAATAGATTCCGGCCAAGGTAATATGATTTGCTTGGCAAATAACAATACAAAATAACCATGGTGTTCATCGCATAATCACCGTGCATATATCCTTATTTTCTGCTTATTAGTAAGTTTATATAACAAAAATTTAGCTTTCATAATTTTACAAAATATAATATATTCGTTTAAAAAAAATTCACTTTAAATTTTAAAATTATTAAGTACGACACATTTAATATATAAATTTATATTTTATCATTATTTTTATTTATTAATATTATAAATTTTGACCAATAAAGATTTTAAAAGTGATTTTTTTTTTTCTGGAAGAGTATTACATTAAGTTTTTTTTTCTTTCTCTTTTCACCTTTTCATGTACTCAAAGTTCCTGGATTGAAAATTTCCAAATTTCATATTCATTGTGTCGGAATGGATAGATCAAACTTATCGAATTGATTAATGGGATGCACACATATATACATAGGAGATCAACTGTATTAATAATATCAAGGTAAAATTTGATGGTGAAGCTTTGAACAAATTTCTAACATTATAGCATACTAACTTTTTTGAACCATTGTAACCTACTAACATTGTTTAACAAAAACAACAGACCACTAGGTCAGTGATGATCATCATCCATGACTTCCAAGGTTGTACTCAAACAAGAAAAGACCTAAAAACCAAATACTACCCTTAGTTAAAACCAAACACTGACTCAGGGAAAAGCATATATATTTTTAGGTTTAAAATTCAATCCAGGAGTTAGAAAATAGGTCCGTACTATGGGTACTATGGGTTTGAGTTGTAAGCATCTGTTATCTTTACTCTATTACCTTGCTAATCGTCGTAAAAGGCGCGAGCGTGAGGAGCGTCTAGGACGTATTTAGTGTGCCCGTAAACTTTAAGAGTGACTATGTTAAAAAAGACTTTCGCATCCTCAAATTCTAATACATCCAATATTTCTATCGACTCCTTCTTCCTCCGGTCTTTTTATCTCTAGTCTCACTAGAGTCCGCTTAATCGGCACCTGCCTCATAGTTAGCCTCCGTCTCGAGTTTAGCGGAAGCCGCGCCATGTCTTCCCTGTTACATCCTGAAAACGATATGCGAATCATTATCGCTACTAACAAATAAATTCCAAAGTCTTACAATTAACCAGCCAACTTCTGTCCTTTCCAGGTAAATCATCAAGCCTAGTGAACAATTATGCACATGGCAATAAATAGTTACAAGGTGCCAATGGGTCAAGATGCAAGTTCATTCAAGTAAAGTGCATCCTAACATTAACCAACTAATTTCCGTCCCTTCCAGGTAAACAATGAAACACAATGAACAATTATGTTCATACAAGTATATAGTTGCAACTTGACAATGGATCAGAATTCCGGTTCATTCAAATAAATTGTCTTAAGACTAACCAGCCAACTTCCATCCCTTCCAAGTAAACAATCAAGCCTAATGAACAATTATGCTCGTAACATAAATTAAATGAACTTGTAAGCAACCGAAATAATTTTGCAAGAACATGCATCATAAAATACTAAAGATGACAATGAAAGATGACCCCAAAAAAATCATTTTGTACAATTCAAAAAACAAAATTAAACTCCACCTATGGCATGAAAGTGGTATTTTCATTAGAAAATGTAGGCTGTTAATCACTGGACCATTTCCAATGTGGAAAATAACAAGATACAATGCTGTGATGAAAAACAAATTAATACTTCATATAGTTATGCCAACAATATATCAAGAGCAATATCCAGAGAGTTTATAATATGTATTTAATAATTAATAATATGTATTTATTTTGAATTCATCATCTAAATCAACACTAAGAAACAAACCTCCAGTAAAGATTTAAATAAATATACATCTTGAAGCTTTGGTGGAGATTTAAATAAATGTACGTGTTTAGAATCTCATTTGAAGATTTAAATAAATGTACATCTCTATAAAAAGATAAAAAATGATAACAAAAGTAATAAATGTTTCTATAGAGATTTAAATGTATAGAAAATATATCTACATCACGGAGAGTTTATAATCATATCTATATTGTTGATTAGAAATTAGAAATTGATATTCGAAAGAAATAATTATTTAATTATATTATTAATTTTGAAATTTGTGTATTTTGTGGTAATGGTACACATAACTTAGTCACAAAACAGAACCATGAAATTTTTTCTTAATATTTACCCCTATATTTCTTGCAGCAAAGAAACGGATGAAATTGGTTGTGGAAAATTGCTCTTTTTTTCGGGGGAATTTAAAAAATAGCAGGTCCAAGAGGGTCATTTACAAAAATAGCAGACCTAACATAACCTTTGTAAAAATAGCAGGCCAACTGCTTTTGACCATGTGAAAATACCAAAAAATCCCTCGAAGAGCAAACTTCATCGTTTCACTTCACCTCACCATTCTTGATTCTTGATTCTTGATTCATTATTCTTCATTCATTATTCTTCATTCTCAATTTGTGAGGATCATGGGTTCAACATCTCATTCAACATCTCATTTTCCTGGGTTCCCGCTTGAATGGTCTCCAAGTTTGAATGTCATCATGGCTGTGTAAATATTTTGTAAGTTATCATGAAAAACAAAACCCGATCGATGAACATTCCAAATCCACTAGCAATTGGTTGTTTTATGGGCGCCATCGTATCGTCAGCATCTTATATAAGTTTCAAAGTAAAAAATTCGACATTTGTTTATGTATTCGACAATTTGGTCGACATTTTGATCGACATTTTAGTCTACATTTTGGTCGACATTTTGGTCGACATTTTAGTCTACATTTTGGTCGACATTTTGGTCGACATTTTAGTCTACATTTTAATCCCTCAAGAGCAAACTTCATCGTGCGAAATCTCTTCTCAAGAGCAAATTTAATCGTGTGAAATCTCTTTACCATTCTCGAAACCATTGTTGCTCTGCTGCTAATCGTCTGTAATAGAATTGTTGAGCAATTATCCCTCATTGAATCAACATCCCATCTCCCCCATTCCATTATCGTTATTAGACTATTAGAAGAGATTAGAGGAATGTACACAAGAAACGCAAAATGCAGACAAATGCAAGAAACGCAAAATGCCGACCAATTTGCGTTTGTCGGCATTTTGCGTTTCTTGCGTACATTCCACTAGTCTCTGCTAATAGTCTAATAACGATAATTGAATGAGGGAGATGGGATGTTGATTTAATGAAGGATAATTGCTCAACAATTCTATTACAGACGATTAGCAGCAAAGCAACAACGGTTTCAAGAATGGTGAAGAGATTTCGCATGATGAAATTTGCTCTTGAGGGATTAAAATGTAGACTCAAATGTCAACCAAAATGTAAACTAAAATGTCAACCAAAATGTTGACTAAATTGTCGAATACATAAACAAATGTGGAATTTTTTATTTTGAAACTTATATAAGATGCCGGCGAATACGTAACCAATTGCTGTTTTTGTAAATGTCCCTCATTAACCTGCTGTTTTTGAAATTCCCTCTTTAACCCGATCGATGAACATTACAAATCCATTAGCAATTGGTTGTTTTATGGGGGCCATCGTATCGCCGGCATCTTATATAAGTTTCAAAGTAAAAAATTCCACATTTGTTTATGTATTCGACAATTTGGTCGACATTTTGGTTGACATTTTAGTCTACATTTTGGTTGACATTTGAGTCTACATTTTAATCCCTCAAGAGCAAATTTTATCGTGCGAAATCTCTTCACCATTCTTGAAACCGTTGTTGCTTTGCTGCTAATCGTCTGTAATAGAATTGTTGAGCAATTATCCTTCATTAAATCAACATCCCATCTCCCTCATTCAATTATCGTTATTAGACTATTAGCAGAGACTAGTGGAATGTACGCAAGAAACACAAAATGCCGACAAACGCAAATTGGTCGGCATTTTGCGTTTCTTGCATTTGTCTGCATTTTGCGTTTCTTATGTACATTCCTCTAATCTCTACTAATAGTCTAATAACGATAATGGAATGGGGGAGATGGGATGTTGATTCAATGAGGGATAATTGCTCAACAATTCTATTACAGACGATTAGCAGCAGAGCAACAATGGTTTCGAGAATGGTAAAGAGATTTCACACGATTAAATTTGCTCTTGAGAAGAGATTTCGCACGATGAAGTTTGCTCTTGAGGGATTAAAATGTAGACTAAAATGTCGACCAAAATGTCGACCAAAATGTAGACTAAAATGTCGACCAAAATGTCGACCAAAATATCGACCAAAATGTAGACTAAAATGTCGATCAAAATGTCGACCAAATTGTCGAATACATAAACAAATGTCGAATTTTTTACTTTGAAACTTATATAAGATGCTGACGATACGATGGCGCCCATAAAACAACCAATTGCTAGTGGATTTGGAATGTTCATCGATCGGGTTTTGTTTTTCATGATAACTTACAAAATATTTACACAGTCATGATGACATTCAAACTTGGAGACCATTCAAGCGGGAACCCAGGGAAATGAGATGTTGAACCCATGATCCTCACAAATTGAGAATGAAGAATAATGAATCAAGAATCAAGAATGGTGAGGTGAAGTGAAACGATAAAGTTTGCTCATCGAGGGATTTTTTGGTATTTTCACATGGTCAAAAGCAGTTGACCTGCTATTTTTACAAAAGTTATGTTAGGTCTGCTATTTTTGTAAATGACCCTCTTGGACCTGCTATTTTTGAAATTTCCCCCTTTTTTTCCTGTATTAGTTAATTGATAAAGTAATTTAATTAGTTGGCCCAGCCCAGCTAGGCAGCCCATTATATTTTGACATAATAGGAGTCTTTCCTGCATGATGTCCAGTAGTTATAATATTGGGCCAAGTATATAATTGAACTTTGTTTCTTATGTAATGGGTTCTAGTAGTTATAATATTGGGCCAAACATATAATTGAACTTTTTTTCTTTTGTAATGGGTTGGAAAAAAAAAAAAAAAAAAACTTAGGATTTCATAGCTTCCTCGGGAGGAAGAGAAGCTCAAAACTTCTCTGAAACTTTACTGGGCTTTCTGCCTATACGGAGACCCAATTTTGCCCCAACGAACTATTATGTGTGTATATATTATGGTAATCATTCTAAGGTGTTAGAAATTGAAATGTAGCTATTGCAAATTTTTATAATGATTTTTTTTTTCAAAAAAAAAGTATTCCTTCTGTCTTAAAAAAAAAAAATTACTTTTGATTTTGTACAAAAAATTTTGAGTTACAAGGTAGAACATATTTAATACACAATTAAATATATAATTTTACTTTTTTATTTATATTACATATTGTCATTATGAGTAAGTGTAATATAAGAATTTTACGTCAAAAGTGAATTTTTTTTAATAAAAAAATAATAAAATTAACTTTTCTTTTGAGACGAATATAGTATACAAGATAAAAAAGAATACACGGAAGAGACAACAATGACATTGATTGTTTACTTATTATAAATTAGGATTTGGGTGACGTATTTTTAAACTTGGAATTCATAGTTTTGAAATGATCTATTTTTTTAGAACCAAAATAGTACCACATTTTAACTTCGACATGTTATGTTCACAACTTATTTTAGCTATAACAATGTTAATTAATGCATGCCAATAAATTGAGGATCTTAAAAATTAAATATATATATATATATATATATATTATTTGCATTTTCAAATATATATATATATATATGTTTTCTTAACCCCAAGTTCCTACTACCAATGATTTGTACGTTGTAATACCATGTTCTGACGTACTAATGTTCGAATTACTCGAATAAGATGCACATGCATGCACTCAAAATCATTCTTCGATCATGTGTAGTGGTGTAGTAATACACTTCAATCCCTGTTAGCTAACTGCCAAATACATGCATCCAGTTTTGCAGTAATACTAACAATATGCTTCTTTCATGTGGATCTCAGTGGATGTTTTGTTCCCAACTTAATTTAAACCGTAAAGCCAACGTAATAAAGCCCCTTATTAATATATACGGCGTGATTTGATTGTTCTTTAACAATCTCCACTTTTTCCAAGGTCAATTTTTTTTTTTATTTTTTTTTTTATAAAAAGTTATTAGTGGAATAGAAATGTGAATGAAATATCTTACCAAATTGAATTGGGTCAATGAATCTAAAAAAATAACTAAAATTCTTGATTTTTCTCAATATGAAAATTCACTATTTGAATTGATATTTTTTTATTCATTTATCATAAATTACATTAATTTATTCTAAAAATCTCATACTTTTTTTTTAAGTTATAAAAATACCATATGTTTAATGTATCATTAAATGTATAAATTTTTATCTTCATAGTAAAAATTTAGTAAGAATTTTATTCAGTTTTATTAAAAAAAAAACAACTCTTTTTTTCAGAACAGGTAAAAGTCTTAAAAATAATTTTTCTAATAGGAAGAATACTAGTAAAAGTCAACTAAATAGCTGTTATTCATAGTGATTAGATTGTCCATTTGTAAACGAACTAGTACGTTCGGTGAACAGTTCGTGAACAAGATCGGTTACGTTCGTTTATGTTCGTTTGTTAAACTAAACGAACAATAAACGAACACATTTTAGTGTTCGTTTAATAAACGAACACGAACACGAACAAATATACGTTCGTTTATTTATGTTCGTGAACAAGCTCGTTTAGTGTTCATGAACAAGTTTGGTTAACGTTCGTTTAAAGCTCGTTTATTGTTCGTTTATATTAAAATATTAATAATAATATAATATAATAATATATATAATAATAATGTTTGTTGATCATTCATAAACAAATTTGTTGTGGTGTAGTGATAAGTAGCCATGCTCCCCACATTAGAGACCGAGGTTCAATTCTCAATAATACTATTTTGTTTTTTCAATTTGCAAATGTGTTTGTTTATTTGTTCGCGAACGTGTTCATTAAGTGTTCGTTTACTTGTTCATGAACGTGTTCGTTAAGTGTTCGTTTACTCGTTCATTAACGTGTTCGATAAGTGTTCGTGAACTGTTCGTGAACACTAATAAACGAACATAAACGAACACGAACACATATTTCACAAACATAAACGAACATAAACGAACATGAACAGTCTAAAAATAAGCGAGCGATGCGACAAAGACTGCTCGTTTATGTTCGATTACTTCTACCATTTAGACTTAGCAAGCATTAATCATAATGTGGTACAAGGGGTTTTTTTTTTTTTTTCCCATTCAATACAACATTAGTACTAAAGCTTAATTTTATTTTTCACAATTTAATCTTCCTCTCACGAAAATTAATAATTAGCAAACTAATTAATTAAGAAGGATCCCTTTTCAAGGTCGAACAGACTGTCGGGAATCGAGCCACGTGGAATGTCTGGAAGTATTTAAATCACCATGATCATGAGCACGTTGTTAATAATGGCGGGATTTTACTAAACCCCATTGATAATTATTGAGAAATAATGGTGCAATTAATTATGCATTGTTACAATTATTCATCAACTTGATGGAAAGAGCCTTGCTTCTTCCCATTCATGCATGTCTATCATATATCTCATTAATTTAATCCATCCCTTAATATTCCCATAATCCAACCCCAAGAGCTAGTGGGGAAACTAAATAATTAAGTTAAAGTTTCCTTTTTAGCCAAATTGGTGAAATGTTGTTTAATATTAATAAATTCGTGAATTTAATCAAGATTGCCATTTCTAATTAGTTTGAAGTTAATCAAACCTACACCACTACTATGTAATAAGCATTTGTTTTTCCTAATTAAAGGATTCATAAATGTTTTACAAAATCCATTTTAGGAAAATTGCATTTCAAAACTCGTCTTTATATTTTTTAAGATAATAGTTAAGAAATAAAATATGTATAAAAATTATAAGAGTGTTTGAAAAGAAAGCAAAAAATATGTTTTAAAAAATCTATTGATACTGACCTGATTGTAACCAAGTGTGATTTCGTATCAATATCTTTTTTTTTTTTTTTTGGCATCAATGATTGAATAAAGGGCAACTTATATCATGACAGATCAGATTACTTAATGGTTGCCTCTGTAAAGGGTTTTTTTTTTTTTTTTTGTAAATAATTAATCTATAAATAAACAAACATATATTAAAATTTAGTATTATTAGTATTTTTTGTGTGGATGACTGGGTACGTACATCCAAATGCGCCAAATCAGAGCAGCATCTGCCCAACGTCAATTTTTTTTAAAAATTTTATTAAATAAAAAACTCGCAATCGTTACTAAAAATGCGCACTAAGAAAACCTTTGAAATGGCGAAGAAGACAGTTAAGTTGGTCTGCCTGTTAATGGGCTACAGTAAATAAATATTAGTAGTAGACTAGTAGTACACATAACAATGGGAGTTTGAAACTAGGTCAACGAATTGACCTGTTTGACATGGTCCCTTTTTCTGGTTCTGGGTTCTGCCCATCCTCATTTATTTCTGCCCATGTCAGGAATGATCCAAACTCCAAACCTTATCGATAGAATGGCCTATTAATTGTAAGCCAATGTGAATAAAAAAGGGGAAAGAGAAAGAATGTGGTGGTGAAGAGCTGCTCATAGTTCAATTTGAGATGGCCAAATTTGATTGAGGACATTAACAAGGTCAGACAAAATCATATAGATTTGGTAGAGTGAGTTTTACTGGCTATTAATTTGGTATTTCAGAGCAATGATGTTTATTGTGGCTTTTATGATGAAAGCTCTACACATAAAATTATATTTTATTATGTTATATTTTTTAAAAAATGTGATAATTTAATTTTTTCGTTTCGTGTCATTAATAGTCACCATAAATTTATTTTAAAAAATATGAACGGAAAGTAATTTTGTAAATTATTACTCAAAAAATTACCACTATAAGTATTTGCTTACTAATTAAAATATTGCATCATCCAGTTAATAAATCATTGTAAAAAGAAAAAACATCTACTCAATCGCACTACATATATATTTTATGACACGACAGCATAATCCGACATATTTTAGAATGAAGTTCATGTTTATAATAACTTTGTCCCACAAATATACACAGAGAGGGAGAGGAGCCGAAAAATGAATAGTTAGTTGTTTGTAATTGAGTTGCTAAACTAAAAATACTAACTTAATGTCGTTGCACATACACACACTTTTCAAGACTCAAACTAGGCAAAATCAAATCCTATAACATTCAAATTCCATTGAAATGAGATTCGATTTACGTAAATTTTGTCCTCCTTAATCATAAGCAAGAAACGGTCGCAAGATACGAAAGGAATGACAAAATACCATTCCCACAATCGATCATTAATTAATTGTATTTGAGAAAGTGAAAGGAAAATTAATTTTAGTATTGTTACTTTGCTTTGGTTTTTATTTTTTGTTTTTTTGTTGATTTAAATGATACGAACTAAATTCTGGATCCATTTGATTTTTAGTTAGAATTATAGAAATTTTAACAATTTGAAAATATTATAAAATAAACATTATAAATGAGTTTGAATAAAGAGAAAAATCATAAAATTCAATCAAATATACTTGTAATAAAAAATTCTTTAATTTTAAAACAATTCTAATTCGAATGAGCGACCAAACACACCCTATGCAATTCAGATTCTACAGTTTTTTTTTTTTCCTTCAAGGAATAGGTTTTGTTAGACTCTAGATAATTAGCACGAGTTACTTTAGACAAATCGAGTTTTGTCAACTTTAATTAGCTTAATTCTTGACAATTAAAACTAATCTTTTGAAGATTAATTAGTGTGAAATTAAAAAACCAAACTTCAAGATTAATATATTATTTAGCGCGACTAGAGTCGACTTGACCTTATAGCATTAGATAAGAAATGATAGAAAAGAAAGCATTTTTTAATTAAAAAAAAAAATTCACTATCTAATGAATTCATGGTGGATTTGGTTTTTCGTTAGAATTAGAATTATTTTAAAATTAGAGAATTTCTTTTATGTTCATAACAAATTATTTGAATTTAAAATGGTGGCAAAACAATAAATTACTATGCAATTTGCTTATTTACCATATCTGAATCATTAATTTACAGGCTCAAATTTGATTGTGTATTTTTCAGAAAATTTTGCTTACCTATGGGCCCTGGGATTCCGAATGGTACCCGTACTCTGTGGGAATATTTGGCTTGTGCTCATTTAAAACCGGATACACAAAATTGAAATATGCATTGGTAGAATTATAGTGAACGAAATTGATGAAATTACAGGAACTTTTGGTTCAGTTTTAACTCTGATTAAAATGGTGTAATTTTCACATGTATTATTATTACCTTACCTAGTCCATATTTGTCCTGAATGGCTTACTGAAGCCTAAAGGAGGTTACTAGTCAATTGGACATATTGTAAAGTTTATTGGAAAAAAAAGGAAATTAGTGTATACAATCCTTTATTATACAATAATTGCAGATATCAACAGTTTTTACAAAAATAAATGAAGTAAGGGAGGGAGTATCTTTTTATTATTTTTTTATGCCGTGAAATGATTTTTTTCCCAACTCTATTAGATAATTTGCGCAAGTTACAATTGGATTAATTTGAATTACCAGTCTCTGCGGTGGGTAACTGAACTCGAATTGCTCACTTCATTGTTCATTCTTATGCCATGAAAAGATAAATCCACAAAAAAAAAGGGCAAAAATCTTTAAACTACAAAATGTCAAATAATCTAATTAATCCTATTTGACCTTTTTAATTCTAATATCTTTTGACTTTCTTATTATACGTTCACAGATATTTTGGTAAGAAAAAAATCAATTCATATAATAATTAAGTTTGTTCTAAACTAAAAATTGTAATAAGAATACCACTCTCACATGTAAGAAATCGTTAATGATGGACTGCAATGCTGAGACATAAATATTTTACGACATTTTGTAGTGTTTAGTATGATAAAACTAATCACAGTATATTGTTCTTTGGGGGAAAAAAAGAAGAAGAAGGAAAAATAAAGTTTGAGGGTATGAATTGGAGTTCATGCCTATGTCGCTAGATTGATTTTTTTGCGTGTTCATTTTATATTATATTATTTTATTTTATTTTTTGTGTACAAGAAAGATTGAGGAAGAAAAGTGTGGAACCTTAAGCTAATTCGTAGTTCAATGCTTTATCTTGTTAAAGAAATAAAAATGAAATTTGCAGAAACTTTATTATAGTCATCATTGGTGAGAAAAATCTTTGATTAATTTTGCTATTTTACACAAACTCTTGATATTTTTTTTTTTTAGAACAATACTCTATTTCTGTAATTGTTGCAGAAGTGTACTGTTTTTGGAGGGGATAAAAACCCATCACCAACGATCTTAACATGCAAAAACCATGGAAAGCAGTCTACCTAGCTAAAATGTGGCTAGAAAGATTCCCCTTGATATGGCTAGAACTTAGAAATATTCTCTCAATACCTAACGATATTAACATGCAAAAGCAGTGAGGGATTTGATAAATGAATAGAAAGAACTAAAATTGGAACCACTTTCTTAATATGGTCGATAAATCTTGATTAATGATTTTTAAATTATAATTTTGGGTAAAAAACATAGGAGGTTACTAAACTTTTGAGATCGTTTACTTTTAACCACTAATCTAACAAAATTGTGCGAATAGCTATTCAACTCGTAAATTTAGCAACCCGTAGCCATTTTGTTACTTTAAGCCGTTAAAATCAAACAAAAATGACTATTTTACCCTTAAAAAATTGACCATTTTGCCCCTGAAAAATTGACTTCCGTTTGATTTTAACGACTGAAAGTAACGAAATGGCTATTAATTGCCAAATTTATGAGTTGAATGGCTATTTGCGCAATTTTGTCAGATGAGTGGCCAAAAGTATACAATTTCAAAAGTTTAGTAGTTTTCAACGTTTTCTATCATAATTTTTTTTATTATATTTATAATAAAATGATGATATTAAAAAATTAAAATGATTATTATTTAATATTTTTTACCTCTTAGTCGCTGTATCAATTATTAAAAAAATTTATTTAAATTTTTACTATATGTACCATCACTCATAAATAGTTATAAGATCACAACACAAGGGTTTTTTAGGAAATTGACAAGTTTCCCAGGCATTAACATCGCCATTAGTATTATCATTTTCTATTGTAATGATCTGTTTCACAGTCCAAACCCCACAAAATAGTTTTTGAACTGACCACTATTTTGCTTAATAATTATGACGCAGATTTAATATTTCATGCACCATTTTAGTACGACGTCCTTTTATTGAAGAGACAACCTATAACCCATTGGTATTATAGGTGTATAAGGGACACTAGAAAATATACGTCAAATTATGAAGTTAAAGAGATGAAACCTTCCACACACAATTTGAACTTAGGATAAATAAATTGGTATTAAAATAATCTTTCTATCTGGAAAAAAAAAAAGTCTAGTTTTGCATTTTTTTTTGTCACAAAAAAGAATTTACTTTCAAGGAAAATTCTTATATTGTTTTTACAGGCAATGTATGACCTATAGCAAAAAAGAAAGATAAAAGTAGGAAATTATATATTTAATAGTGTATCAAATGAGTTTTAACTTATAACTAAAAAAAATTGTATTAAATGAAAATTGAACTTTTTTTTTTTGAGATGAATAGAGTAATTTTTATGAAATTGAATGAGTTTTTAAGTTGGGATCTCATGTTTATTAATTTCCTGATTACTACTTCTTCCTTATAGATTTAGGGTCTTCTTTGAACCAACAAGAAATAATTATTCTTGGATTTGCGTAAATAAACAAATGATAATAAATAAATAATAGTTTTTTTCTTTTAACCTCCAATAGATTTTTTTTAAAAAAATGATAAATATTACTCCCTCTATCCTTCCCCCCCCCCCCCCCCCCCCACCAAAAAAAAAAAAAGAGTCTACATTAAGTTAAATATAAAGTAGGGAGTTTTGACCAATTTAAAATATTATTTAATGTAGTTTAAATAATGGAATTTTGTGAACTCTTCCTCTTGAAGTGAACCATTAGCCTTAAAAGTAAGGTACCATGCAGTTTTTTAGTTCTTTTGGAGTGTTAACTTCACTTTTTAATTGTCACGTCTAGATTTGCAGCGTATTTTTACATTTTTTGATATATTAGTTATAAAATAAGAAACGTGTTGAAAACTGTAAAAATGTATTGAAAAATATAAAAATGTGTTTTGAAATGTCTCTCCATATGGCCCTAAGTTTTGATCTTTTGATGTGGGTTCTTGTTCTAGGATTTGTTGGGTTTGAGGGTTTAGATTTTCTAGAAAAGGTAAGAAAACGGCAAAGTTTTGATCTTTTGAAGGACTATTTGTTCCCATTTTAAAAGTGGAGGATGAAAAAGATTATTCGGTGAAATGTGGAGGACGATTTTGGGTGTTTCCTCTAAAAAAAAATACTACCTCCGTACCAAGAAAAAAATTAACTTTTAAAAATTTTCTCTATTTTAAAAAAAAATACTTTTAATGTAAAAGTTTTATATTATCCTTTTTAATAATAATAATGTATAATTCAAATTAAAAAAAATAAAAATATAAAACTGTAATAAATCAAAAGTATTTTCTTTTTTTTAAGATAAAGAAGTAGCTAATATTTACTTGAATAAAAAAATCATTTATAATACTTTTTCTTTTAAAAAAAAAAGAGTTTTGTTTTTAAAATTTTGAATAAAATTTTTGTAATATTCTTTATTTATTATTTATTATGTATAACCTACATTTGAAAACGTAACGACACAAATAGGAATGTTTAGAGTGGCCCGCCTATTCGCTGTCCTATGCATATATAACCCTTAATAATTTGTATAATACTTTTCAGTTTAGGAATATTTCCAAAAGATGGAAGGAGTAATTTTTTTATTGCATATATAACCCTTAATAATTTGTATAATACTTTTCAGTTTAGGAATATTTCCAAAAGATGGAAGGAGTAATTTTTTTATTAAAAAAAAAAAATAATTTTCAGTAGTTCAATAATAACAGAAAAATAAATTAATTAAGAAACATTTTTAAAAGTCGGAGATGATTAATCCTTTTATCCGTGAATTAATTCTCTAATAGTTCTTAATAAGCGAAAAATGAAAGTTTGAGATCAAATATTATAGTACATGACTATAATATTTATCTTAATAAGCGAGTTTTTTTTTTCTTATTCATCTTTACTTTTTAATGATGATCCATACATATAAATATGAATAAGATAGTTTGGTAACTTTATTCTGACTTTTTTTTTGTAGAAAATTAAAAAAAATTGAAAGTGCACATCCTGTGAGGGAGAAAAGGAGTATGAATTTTTTTTTTTCCTTTTATGTCTGCAACAGAAGCATAAGTTTATGAAATTGTTGATCTTGTAGCAGTTGAACGAAAATAACATGGATTTCACGCAAATTTATGATTTGCGATTTTCTCTCTAAGTTTATTTAAAGGAATTGACAATCATCCGGTTAAGATCAATCAAGAAGTGTTAAATAATTTCTTTTTTGCTTTCCATTTTCTTTCTTTGTTGATGGAAAATGATGCTCCATTCAATAGAAAAGTTTTCTAATACAAGAGATTATTATATTCTTATCTTACATTATTATATTCCCATACTTTAAATAGAACTTTAAATAGATGTGAGATCCAGAGATTTCCGTTCGTCATTTTAGAAGTCTTTTTTTTGCTGGAATTCTTTGTTATTTTAAAGAAATAGGTGTGATGCATTCTTGTATTCAATGGGGGTCCGAGGAAACTTTATTCTGACCTTCTTTTGTAGAAAATAAAAAAAAAAATTGAAAGTGCACATCTTGTGATGGAGAAAAGGAGTATGATTTTTTTTTTTTTAAACAAGGGCCTATTATAAAGAAGGAGGGAGATCAACAGGAGAGGGATGATGGGGGTTGGAAGAAGGAGGGAGATCAATGGGAGAGGGGATGACGAAGTAGGGGTTTGAATCCTGCCCTATTGACCCTAACAACCTTTGGCCAAATTGGATGGTCAACTGGGTTAAGTCAGTTGGTTGAGTATGAAATTTTGAGCACTTCTACATGGAATAATTTCAGTCCCATTTCAGGGCCAAAATATGCACCGAAATCTTCTAAAATCCTCCAACATTTTTTTCCAAAAAAATAAAAATAAAATCAAGTACTATTCATTTTTAAATGACAAAAACAACCTTGTCATCTACATATGTGAATCAAAAACTAAAATTGCAATCTTGGGCTTATTTGGCTCTTGTTCTGAGATCACTGCCTAGTAGAAGCAACAAGTTCAAGCATCATAAATAACAATCTTACAATTCAACAATTATTATTACTCCCACCGTCCCAAAAAAAGAGTTATTTTCAACATTTTTTCTTATCCCAGAAAAAAAAAGTCCACTTTTAGACCAAAATTTTAAAATATTCTTACTAATAATAATTGTGTATACTCACAATTAAACAGTAAGGACAAAAATGTAAAATGATACATTTAGTTGATGAATTAAATTTGTTGTACTTAATGACTAATAAAAAATTGTACCTAAAATAGGAGTATTAATTATCTGTCGTTTATACTTACTATCATAGACAATAAAAATTTACCATTAATGTTTCAAGCCCTAATTCTTCTTTTTTTTTTTCTAATTAGAAAAAAAAGGAAAAGAATAATGCAAAGCATAACAATATTAAACTAAATACATTACACAAAAGGTTCGACATTTTTGTGTTAGCTACAAGACAGATGAAATAAAGCATAAGGAAAAATTACAATGATTGGCTTCTTGCTCAATTCATTGTTTTTTAAGTAAGGATGTGAGTTGCACCACCTCATGGGAATTCACCTATTTTTCCAAATCAAGATAAATATTTTCTTTTTTGTTTTTAGAGGTACAAAAAAATAACTCAAATTTCATTTTATGCATGGTGTAAAAAGAACCTAAGTTCTGTTTATTTCTTTATTTATAGCCAATGAAAGGATTAGAAAGGCACATTTTTTAGTTAGCTACTTTTACTCCAAATATATACATACATATATATATATATATATATATATTACTAAAGGAAATAACAAAATTATATGAATCTTTCTTATAGGTGATACATTAAAGAGGAGATCACAGCAAGTCATTTGGAGTAAAATCAGGTAACGGATTATAACTTCATCAATAAATATTAATTTTTCCTAATTTGTTGAAAAAAAGAGGATGGTGTACTAATTCAAAAGCATTTCCGAAGATAATAATTGGATCATATTAGAATGCCCCCATAACCTAAGTTGGCACTTATAAAATGACATACATCATATTTTAATTTTAAAAAAATATGGTTAAAATGGTGAGAAATATCAATCATTCATCTCTATACACTTAAAATCGAGCATTACTTAATCGTACTTGGAAGAAAATCACGAATTATGAAAGGGACGTATATAGAAAATACTAATAACCCAAATAGCAAAATTAAAATAAATTACTTGACCATTAATTGATAATATCCAAAAAATAAAAATACATGAACAACGATATTTTTAGAGGCGCATATAAGAAATACTCCCTCTGTTTGAAAAAAGAAAATACTCTATTTTTGAATTGATATAACTTTTTTTAAATTATAAAATACAATACATTTCAAAAATACAATACATTAAATGTCTAAGTTTTCATTTTTATCTTTACTTTTTTTGTGAGCCACATATAATCATTATTATTAAGAATATCACAAGATTTTCATTTCAAAATAAACTCCTTTTTTTATAAAAAAAAAAATAGGCTTTTTTGAGATGGAGGAAGCACTAATATTCAAAGAACAAAAAACTAAAAATACATATATGTATGTATGTGTGTGTGTGTCTATATATATACATATATATATATATATTATAAGAGTAGAAAAAAAAAATTTAATATTTTTTTATGTAATATGCACTAAGATAAAAATTGAATACAAAAAGGAAAATGAAAATACTTACAAGAACCTACTCTGCAATGGATCTCTACAGGGAGATAAGTAAAAGATGCTACTACATAAAAGTAGACATGATGGCGGGTGAAGAAACTACTAATGGAGCCTTCGAAGAAGACGCTTGCACAGTTGTTTCGTGCTCCAGTCATGGGCGATCTCCATTCGTCCTCGCCACTTGGGGTGTCCAAGCTTCCCGCGGCCGTGGATCATCCTAAGACAGGCTTGCACCATGGGAAGCTTGCTATTTACTTTCCTCCGGCAAAAATCCTGTCATATACTGCTCATTTCTAGTGAGCATTGGTAGAAAAGTTTCTTCAAGGACGTCCAATGATGGAGTTTCTTTGTGTCCCTTGATTTAAGGGATCAATTCCAAGTTGGATTGCTTGATTCGCGTCATGTCCTTATTAATCTCAAGGTCGAAGTTGATTTTCATAAAATCTTTTCAAGGATGATTTGGTATACAGAGAAGCTCCCAATGCGTGTGTTTACGTAGTCTCCTAATTTCCATGTCAGTAGGAAATTTTCAATTGTTCCAACGTGGGAACAATTGAGAACGGATGCTGCTACTATGGCTTCGAAACGTCCTAGCGTAGCACGCATCCAAATTGAGGTGGACCTTCTCAAGCCTTTGTCTAAATTTGTTTGGATAACAATAATGGTTTTTGGCGCACAATTTTCTATGAAAATCTACCATATTATTGCCCATATTATTGGCATTTGGGACAGATAGAAAAGCTTCGTCATAACAAGCATTATGAGCTGAAGATGATTTTTAAAAAATCAGAAGCCTAAGGTCGCTAATTTGCAAAAGGTGGGACATGTTTATAGGCTTGAACTAAACTGGAAAAGGTTCAACCAACTACAACGAGAATCGGGTGGAGGTTAATAGGTATTGAAAAAGGGTTGATGTTAATGGAGAGAAGTCTGTTGGGGATGATCAATCTATTCGGACTACAGACATGCTTATTCAGGGAGAAGTAAAGGGACAAGACAAGAGTTTTGATGCGCTTGTTGTTGGATATGTCTAATGAAACTTAGATTCGACATTCTAATACAGCCTTCCCCTCCCTTATGCCAGCATGAGGAGGCTAACAAGACCAAAGAATTAGTAGATCGCATAAAGTCTTTGCTACAAGAAGATACACAAAATTTGGTAAAGGAAGGGATTAAGTTACTACTACAGAACTTATTAAGAAAATTGTTGATGAGGCGGTGGCTGAAGCAGATGTTTTTTTTTTTTTCCCCTTAAACCATAGATATTTTATTGTACTTTGCAAATTTGTACATAGCCAAAATAAGGCTAATGGTTCCCCATGGAAGTAACCATTAAGGAAAGTGCGACTAAAAAATAGGAAGGAAATAACTCTAATAAATAGGGAAATTAACCCTAACACGTAGGGATAAAAACAAACCTGGGAGGAGAAATCCTCAAATAGTTCTGAAGTCAAAAATATTATCGTGACTACACTCACTGAAAAATTAGCGGACAAGATGATACAAGAATATTTTCTTCTTGTTGTAGAAGAAAATGCGAAAAAGATTCGTCTATGAGGAACAGGGGGAACGTTATAACAAAACTTTATACAATTTTTGAAGGACTCCGAAAAGATATTTGATTTACAATATAAAAAGTCTGCTCAAAAGAGTAAAGATGTAGAAAAATCTCTTCCGTCGGAGAATAATTTTATCTTAGTCATCACTAAAAAAACTAACTTCGGTCAAAATAGTACATATTAATTAGACAAGATTCAAAACTAAATCTTCACGTTTAGCCGCATGGTATGTGGACTCACTTTTTAATATTGTACTCCCTTCATCTAAAAACAAGAGGTCACTTTGTTTAAAACACAACTTTTTTTATTAGTTATTAAATATAACTCATTTAATACATCACTAAATGTATAATTTTATATTTTCATCATTACTTCTTAATTTTGAGTATAAATAATTATTATTAGTAAGGATGTTTTAGAAATTTGGTTTAAAAGTTAACTCTTTTTTTGAGACAAAAATTTTTTTTTAAATGAATTCTTATTTTGAGACGGAGGAAATAACATTTTTCAAATCTTTTTCATTTACTCAGAGAAAGAGGTTAGATTAATGTCCTCCTTTCTTCTATAATTTTATTTTATATTATAGAGTGTTTTAAAAAAAATACAAGTAGACATGATTAAATTTTAGAAGAAAAACTTGAACTAAAAGCATTTTTCTATAAATACAGTTATTAACATCATAAAAGGAATGCCCAAAATTCCATAAGCCAAGCCTCTACATTTGTAAGTCAAACCCAAACAAACTCGCACAGCCACTGGCCTAATGGAGAAAATCCAGATGAAGCTAATTGTCGAGGATCCACATTAGTAATCACCAGTATATGGTACCACCTTGAACCTGTAAATCAGCTGCTTCTTCTTTGTAGTTGGGTTGTCTTTAATGAGCAATGTTTTGCCGAGCTCAGTAATCCTAACGCTACAAGAAATCACAGGCTCATTAAGCCGGGGACATCCTCCTTGCCATTTTTAGTACTAAGCACATATTCAACGCAGTAGCACACTTCTCACCCAACAAAATTTTACCCATTCTTTATTTCCAAAGAAGTGTGAGATAAAAAGGAAAGCGTTTTTTTAGTAGGTTAAACTTTAAAGATACTGGCGGAGATCATATTCACACTGGTACTATTGTCAGGAAAATTGAAAGTGAAAGATATATCACTTTGGACTTTGTTGATTTATTGCATGATGATTATATTGAAAAAGATTGATTCCACAGTATTTATTTCACTCAAGATTTGGTCTCTTTACCAAGTGTTCTACTTGTGACTTCAGGAGGTATTCGCGTTTGGCATATGCTTGCTCTAACGGAGATCTTTAGAGATGATTCAGTAATATAGTTAGGAGGAGGAACTTTGGGACACTTTTGGGATAATGTGCCATGCTGCGAATTACCCATTCTTTCTTTCTAGATAAGTGTGAGATAAAAAGGAAAGTGCCTTTTTAGTAGATACTGATAAGGTCTTTTAAAACTATTTTTGATAACTAAAAATCTAAAATATGATATATATTGTATATGGAAAAATTCATTATCTAAAATTGGTTCATAAAATGATTGTAAATTTTTAATAGATTTAGCTAGTATTAGTAGAAACATTGTCAAAACGAATTGAAATTTTCTTTCAATCAAGTTATATTCATTTAAAATAAGACTAGTTAATCTGAATATATTAATAGCATTGTAATGTTTACCAAACATATAAAAAGTAATTAGTCTATTGTGTAATAAGGAGTTATTATCAATCTAATGACTAGTCACGTCTATGTAATGATAATATTACCAATGATCACCTCAAACATCCAAATATATTAACACGCTAGTATTTAAATTTGAAAAATGTTAATCAATTTCATTTTTTCATTTTCTTAAAGTTTTTTTAGTTTACGTGTAATAGTTGTTCTAGACATATGTTCTACATTTTTCATTTTAATAATTTAGTTTTATTACTTTGGTTGATATATATATATATGAATACAAGAGAGTGTGAATTAAAAACCATGATTTGCATTTGTGATGGGCTAATACTAACTTTTTGTGCGTATTTTTTAACCAAATATTTGTGATACGTTTTGTACTCCTTTTTTTTTTTCGTAGATGTATTCTTTCTTACAATAGTTGCAAATAACCTAATAGGATTTTTTGTAGCATAAAAAAAAAATTGAAATGCTTTTTGAATAAATTAGCCTTTGGACTTGAAGACCTTGTTTGAATTTCCTATAATTATACATCAACAATGTGTTGATTTTCAATATTAAAAAGTTCAAAATTTGATGAATCTTCATGATTAGCCATTTTATGATTAGTATTAGCCCGTTCATCAATATTAAAAAGCTCAAAAGTTGAGATATATATATATATATATATATATATATATATATATATGTATGTATGTATGTATACATGTATGTATGTATGTATGTATGTATGTATGTATGTATGTATACATATTTATATATATCAAATTCCCAACAATAAATCAAATGCATGCAGTCTTGCATAATTGACCGTATGTAGTCACTAGAGCTTTACTAGTGCTACGGAGATGGGAACTGGGTATGATTTTGAGCAAAATGAGAGTAACTCAAGTACTCATTTGGGTTAGAATTTCTAGCATTATGATAGAATGTTTCAGTCCAAGGGCAGCAAGGAAAGTGACAGGAATGGTGAGAGAAGTATATGAGGTCCGAGCGGGGGTGGTAAATGCAATTAACACTAGATTTCTAAAGGCCAGAGTTTGAATAGATGTTAGTCTTCCACTCGTTCTAGACTTCTATCTAAGAATGGAGAATGGCAACATAGCATGGGTGTCTTGCTCATACGAAAGGCTTTTTAAACTGTGCAAAAGATGTGACTTAATCGACCATACATTTAACAGGTGCAAAGTGATGGATGATGAGCTACTTATTCAAAAGAATGGGGGACAGGTTGGGAATTCCAATACATTTGGATGAGTAACAAGACTTATACCTAGGAAACATTATACTATTTAGACACATGCCACATAGAAGATTCACTAGAATTTCGAGAGGATACATGCATGAATTAAATACATTTTTTTTAGAATGCACACAGTGAACATTTTCTAGATGGATTTAGATCGCATGATGTTAGAAAGCTATCCTCAAATCCAGCAAAGAAGGGATTCAACACCATTGGTTCATGGGGATAAAGAAAATGATAACTCACCACTGGAAATTCAGGCACGGGACAACACTGATAGGAAGATTTAGAATCAAGTGTCCATGGATTTAGAGGAGCAAATAGATCCCACACTACTTCCAAAAGGTGAAGAACATGAAATGCCTAACCAGAACAATAGGACAATGATACCAGAACAACTAGCAGAGAATCAGCTGCATAATCTGTAAATGCCTAACCAAGAAAACGTTCCAAATTTTGAACCAATTCGTACAGAACCACAAATGCAACAACATGCAAGGACAAGGGTGTTCAAATCAATTGAAGGAGATGTTATGGAAGAAGAATACCAGTTTATTGACAACCAAATTCAAGCAATGGTGCCCGTCAATGTGGACAGAACAACAGAGTGGCAGTGCTACCCACTGTTCACTAACGGGAAGGTGATATTGAATACTGATTGCGACACTGATGTGTTGATTGAGAAGAGTAGGTGCGGTTTTAACTTCACTATGGAAATTCAGCTTAAGACAATACAGGAAGCGGCAATAAGCAGAGTGGATGTAAAATCAATTAAAATTTTGTCAATCTCTGAAAAGAAAAAAATTGTTTCTTCAACGAAGGAGTTCTGGGAGTGGGCTAATATAAAAAGAATTGGGCCAATTGTGAACAAGAGAGATTGAGCCTAGGAGGAATGGGAAATAGACCAATAATAAGGAGTTCAACCTAAAGGAAGAAGAAGCGGACCAAGGAAATGATGGGAGCTCATACTCATCAAATGGATTTGACGCGGACTGAGCCAAATTTATTAACTACGGATAAAAGAAAGAAAAGAAGGTAGATAAAAAGAGAACAAAAAAAACTCGGCCCAAACCAAGAAAAAGGCCCAAGCGGAAAAAATAAGAAATCCAAAGAGGTGGCCCAACACAGAGGCCGACAAGTTACTATTAATCTAGGTAGCCTAGTGACACAACTTGAGATTGTACGAGATAGTAGGGATGTATGTCCAGAGGAAAAAATGCATGATCAAATAGATTCAGGCCAAGTACAATCCATTGCAAAACCCAAAGATGAAGCCTCAAATAAACAATCTCAACAAATGTCTAGCCCCATGTGCAGAGACAAGGAATGGCTAGAGCAAATCGCTCTAGAACCTTCCCTTACAAACTGGCTAGAATCAAAATTTCAGCAACAAAATCAAGAAAATTCAGAGATGTAGCAACAGGAAGATCACACAAGTGCAAAAGTAACAGGAATTAAAAATTTGGAAGAGGATAACACTAGTACTGACATGAGTAATTGGAGCATGAGTAATATTTTCCAGACAGGCTTTCAAATGCATGCTGTGAAGTGGAGCTTGAAGGAAGATGCAATTGTAACGATGCCAAGATTTACAAAAAAGAATGAGAATTACTATAGGATTTGCAAGTTGTGAGTTTTCAAAAAAGGAAACTGAATAATCTTGAGATGCAAGAGGATCTAAAACAAGTCATTGTTAAATATAAATTGAGGTACCCTGATGAGAAGTTAAGATCGGTCATAGAAGTAGTGAGAATGGCAACTTGGTTCACTGAGCTGATTAATGTGATTATGGCAAGTCAAGTTGAAAGAGATGAGGTCTTCTGGGTGGTTGAACAAAATTAACCACCCAAATCGCCATGAGATTTTTATGCTAGAACTGTAAGGGTATAAGTCAACCCCTTACAATTCATGTGTTGAATAAATTGATCCAATCCCAAAATCCAAATGTCCTATTTTTGATAGAAAAAAAGACGAAAAATGTGTAGATGAAGAAGTGGCTATCGGCATCAAAATTTTGTAAATGGAATCTGGTGGAACCTAACGGTTTTTGGGGGGGGGTCTTTGTGTGGCATAGACTAAGGAAATCAGTATGAAAGTGATAGACAAGTCCCAAAATTTCTTGTCTATTAAAATCAGAGAACAATATGAGGAAGAGTGGATTTTGCTCCTTATCTATGGACATCCACAATCAGAGAAAAGAGGTGAGCCATAGGAAGAAATTCAACAAAAATTCAAGGGAAAGAGTGTTCCAATTGTCATAACAGGAGATTTTAACCAAGTGTGAAACAATGAGGATAAAATAGGAGGAAGGCCAATAAACAAGAGAAATGCAAACCAAATGAAAAAAGTGCTTGACTCTTTGGGCTTAACGAAATAAAACATTTTGGGCTTTGGTTCATTGGGACCAATGGAAGGAACGCTGAAGAAAGGGTCTATAAGAGGTTGAACAGAGTGGTGGCCAATATGGACTAGATCAAACTTTTTTCTAAGGCCTCTAAAAGAAACTTGCCTATATACAGGTTGGATCATAGCCCAATGGTGCTTAATACACATGTCCAAAATGTAGTAATGAACCAAGGCCAATTAGCTATTTGAGAGATATCGGGCTAAAAGCAAAAAGGCAAGGGAGATCATTTCTAGCAAATGGGGAGTCAAACAAGTCAAGCCCAAACAAAAATGAAGGAGGTGCAGGAATACATTTGGGCATCTAGAGTCCAGTTGAACAACTAGAATAAGGAAGCATTTGGTAAATTGGAGCAGAGGATCAAAATCTAACATCAAAACTAGAGCAAATTCAGAAAGGAATTTTGAATGATTCATCTATGAAGGATGAAATTTAGAAGCAACAAGAATTGAAAAGCCTACTAGAAATTCAAAAGGAATATTAGCAACAAAGAGTTAAAATTCAATGGCTTAGAGTTGGTGATGATAACACTAAATTCTTTCATGAATGGGCCACAAAAAAAAGAGGAAAAAAGTTTATCACACAACTTAGAAAATTAAATGGAGAGTGGACGCCGGATCAAAAAGAACCAAGGGAGCTCATTCTAAATCACCTGACCGGGACTTTGAGAGATGAATCCAGTTTTTCTAATGATAGAAGAAAGAACTTCAACAACTTGGACAATATTTTCTAGTATATCCAAGAAGAGTTGAATCAAAAACAAAAAGAATGGTTGAGTAAACAAATTACAGCTGAAGAAATTTAGGAAGCTTTTCAACAAATGGGAAAATGAAAGGCTCTAGGTACATATGGCTTCCCAAATGGTTTTTATCAGGAATTTTGGGATGTTGTGGGACAAAAAGTCACAGAGGCAATATTAGAGTTTTTCAGAACTAATTCAATGAATACTACATAGAATGATACAAACATAATCCTTATCCCAAAATCTCCAAATCCAATGGAGCCACAAGACTTTAGGCCGATTAGTCTTTGTGATATAATTTACAAAGGAATTGCTAAAGTCTTGGCAAATAGCATGATGAGAGTGATGTATAATTTAATTTCCTCAAATCAAACTGCATTTGTTCCTGATAGGTTCATAAATGAGAATGTTCTAATAGCTCATGAAGTCCTAGAGCACATTAGGAAAAAGAAGGATGGTTCAAAATGTCTAGTAGCCTTGAAGCTAGACATGAATAAAGCCTATGATAGGATCTCATGGACTTTTTTTGGAGATGATTTTGAAGAAGTTTGGATTTCCTTCAAACTAGATTTCTTATGTAATGCAATGTGTCACTACTATTTCCTACACTTTGAAGTTCAATGGCTGGCTTTCAAGTTCCTTTAGACCAAACAATGAATCGAGACAAGGCTGCCTTTTATCACCATTTCTATACATCTTGTGTCAGCATGCATTATCATCCTTGCTTTCCAATGCAACAAAGTTTTAATGTCCAGGGATTTAAGTTGGTAGGAATGTCTCTTAGGCATCGCACCTCATGTTTGTAGATGACTGTCTAATATTTTTCAAAATTTCCAATCAAGCTGTGAGCCATTTAGGATGGAGAAAATTTTTGACAGCCATGTTTAACATTCCAAATGTGGAGTTTAAAGGTAGATATCTTGGCCATAATTTAGACTTTTCACAATCAAAGTCTATAATTTTGGGGGATTTATTAAGAAGGATCAAACACAAGCTGGCAAAATGGAAAAGTTCATACTTGTCTACCATGGGAAGAATAACACTTGCTAAACATGTTTTGGCCACTCTACCCCTATATGTACTGGGTGCCTTTAGAATCCTTGTCCTCACAACCAAAGCAATTGATAGATATTTAGCTAATTTTATTTGGGAGGGAGATGTAGAAAGAAGAGGCATCCATTGGAAGTTTTGGCAATCCCTTTGCATGTCAAAGTACAGAGGTGGACTGGGAATGAGATCAATACAATTAATGAATCAGACACTGTTGGCAAAGGTAGCTTGGATAATCCATTTGGAGGACTCATTCTTCTCAAAATTTTGTAGAGCTAAACAATGCCAAAGAGAAGATTTTCTAAGTTTAAAGAAGGATAAAAATTGGTCCTGGGGATGGAGGAGTATAATTTGGGGAAAAGAGTTATTCTTAAAAGGGTTGAAATCGAAGATAAATAATGGAAGAAGAGTCTTCATCTCAGAAAATTGGATTCTTGGAGCTCAAAATCCTCTAATATCTAATATTTTGTTCCAATCTAGAAGTCTTCACCTTAAGGTGGCAGATTTGATAGATGCAAAGAGGAAATGGAGGATATCATTGATTAGGGTGTCATTTCCCCAAGATTATATTCCAAAAATCCAATCAAGCCACCTCTCAAAATTCTGCATTGCGGAAGAGGATGGGTTGTACTAGTTTCTAGAAGTAAAAAAAAAGGCCATTATACTGTGAAAACAAGTTATCATCTAGCACATAATATATGGATGCAAGCGAGTCCATCCTCATCAAGAAGACCTATTGGTTCTGATGACCAAAGAGAAGAGGCTTTCTGGAAAAGATTGTGAAATTTTCAATTGTCAATGAAGATGTTTTTCTTCACTCGGAAAGCATAATATATGCCTAACTACTGATCAATTGAAAAAGAGAGGAGTCCTTATACCATTAAGGTGCACTTGGTGTGGAAGAGAAGAAGAAAATATCTCTCATATCTTACTTAGTTGTGAAACTGCAAAAAGAACATGGAGATGCTCTACGTTGGGGTTCAATTTTGATGTAGGAATACCAATGTAGTTCAGACAATGGTTCATGAGTTGGACACTTCAAGCACAACATTTGGAGGATATTATATTATCAGCTTATATAATTTGGAACTTATGGACTGCCAGAGATGAAGCTATCTGGAATAGCAGAATTCTCACATCAGAGTCATTTGGCAACAAGCTCAGAAGTTGTTTATGGATACAAAATCCAGTTGGGAAACACTAACAGAATCATTTCAGGAAGCATGGAGGAAGGGCTAGAAACCGTGAAGCTAGAAACATGAAGATCATATGGCAATAAAATGAGGATATTGAAAGGGAGTGCCATCAAGACTGGATCAAAATTTGCGCGGATGGTGCCTTCAAATAGGAAAAGAATAAGGCATCACTCGCTTGGGTTGCAAGGGATATGGAGGCAAGAATATTGGTTTCTAGATCAAAAAAGATCAAGGCTTCATCTTCTAGCAAGTGGAACTATTAGCCATTCTAGAGGCATTCTTGGAAGCAACATCTAAAGGATAGTCCAAAGTACTATTGCTAACAGATTCTCTCATTGCTCTCCAAGCCTCAAACCAACCATAGGAGGCAAATATGGCTACTAGGAATATAGCTCTAGACATATTACAGATAGTAAAGGAAATAGGTAGATGCATTTTAGTCAAATCCCCTGAGAGACAGTGAGTTAGGCTCACAGACTGGCTACTAGTACATTGTCTATTAAAACATGAATTTAATATGTACTATTCCAAGCTAATCCATGAATGATAGTTTCTTTCTTTTAAAAAAAAAAGTGAGAGGAATTGCCATCCCTAGTTAGGTTCAATTTTGGTTTCAGTTCTTAGACTATAGATGAATTTTGATTCAAATTGAAATTGTGATCAGGCTAAATATGTTATGGTATGAGTTCGTAAACTTTGTTGTGAAAGTATCTCGAATCATCAACCAATTCTACTTTCGCTCAAATGTTAAAAGTTTAAACACATACAATATGTAAAAATTATTATAAAAAAAAAGAATAAAGAATAAGACGTTGGTTAAACGGGCTCCATTTATTCTTAAGTCATACTTAATCGAAAATCTAATGATAACTATACAGAAGTTTGATGCAAAAGTTAAAGGATAAATTACATCTAGTCCCCTTAACTTAATGAAACCATTAAATAAATTTTGAAGTTTGGAGAAATTATTAATACCTTATTAAAATTGATAAATTCATAACATTTAACTCTCTACTGGTAGTTGTCTATATCCACGATTAACTTTTGACCAAGTCAACTATCAATTCTTTAAAATTCCTAAACCACCTTTTAAAATATAATATTAGAATTACATTTAATCTCTCAGTTTATTTTAATTACAAAATGGACCTTGAATTTTAACAAAATTGATCATTCCTCTGTTTTTTTTTTCTTATTTACTTAGTGTCAACAAATTTTTGATAGCAATTATTATAATCAAAATTTAAACACAATTCTAACAATTCTCTACCCAATTTAATAAATTAACAATTTACCAAAATACATATAGATTCAGATCTTTAATGGTTTATTATGCTTATTTTTTCTTTTTCATTCAAACAAATCTAATAAATATAATTCTTCATTTTACAGCCATTAGATCAAATTCTAATAACCAAGATAAAACTACAAGATATTTAAATAATTAATTATTTCTTAAAATTTTATAAGGATACAAAAATAATAAAATAATCACTTATCATTTTGTAATTTAAAGGGACAATAGTTGTAGATTAATATTGAATGTATAATCTGAAAATTAGAAAATAAGTTTTTTTTTTAAAATTTGGTGATGATGAAATAAAAAAATTATTAATTAGTTTTCAGAAGTTCTAAATGTATGTATTGATATTATATTCTTATTACTTATTCATTTGATTAGTTTTGATATAAAATAAGATTATAAAAATATTTCTTGAGGGGGAAAAAAGAGAAAGAAAAAAAAAGTATAAAATATAAGAAATAGAAGTTGTTAGATTTTATTTAATAAAATTTTAAAACTTTAATAGTCATTTCGTAACTAAAACGAACCTAATTGGAGTATATATTATTTTTCTACAATGTCTTTTTTTTTTTCACTTATTGTATTAATTGACTTTAATAATTGTTAGGTCAATGGAGGTATTAGTAGTTTTTTCAAACTTCAATGTTTATTTGATAGTTTCACTAAATCTCATAAATAATAGATGTAATTACCCAAAGTTAAAAGACAAATTCTGCAGGAAGTACAAATTTAGGTATTAGAAAATAGTTTTTGTTGGATTACTTTTGTAATTTGATTACTGCACTTAATGGTACGTGACGGCAACCGTTGACAATCAAAGTCAATTCTCCGTTTTGATTAATAAGGGTTCATTTGCTTCTCAATCAGAATTGGAATTATTTTAAAATTAAAAATATTTTATATAAATTTTATAAAATTTTTTAAGAATTTGATCACTATTATATAAAAGGAAAAAGTTTCTCAGTTGGTTTCAAGGTAATTATACTGATTAATGTTACTTAAATTGTCTTTTTTCAATAATATTATATTTTAAAGAAATTTTATATGTCAAAGTATTGCATTACTTATAAAGCTCTTTTTATAACTTTTAAAAATATAAAAATATATTACTTTCTAAACTATCTCTTTTTAGGAAACTTACTTTCTAAAATATCTTTATTAAAATATTAGAGTTCTAATAGAATTATAATAGATTGATAAAAAGTATTATATCAAAAAGTTTTTAAAAAACTATCAAATAACTTTATTAATTATGTCGATATTCAAAAACATTTATAATTGTAAGTCTAATAATCTAGAAAATTCATAAAGTTAGACTTTTCATTTATTATTTTTAAGTTAGACACAACTTTAATTTTTTTAACTTTAAAAAATTAGGATAGTAAAACAACTTATTACTATTAGAAATTAGGACAAGTTACTATTATTAGTTCTAAAGAGATAAACTTAGAAATTAGGAAATTTGAATTGCAAATTTAAGGTGTAGGCTATTTTCTAATTTGGAATTATGAATTACAAGTTCAGGATGTAAACTATTTTTAATAAATAAACTACACTTATTTCTTGCATATCATTCACAATTTCATATTACAAACAATTTTACACAATTTCTGTTAATTTTTTTGTCCAAATTTTAAGTGTTTCAATATTTTCAAGTTTCTCTTTAGCAATTTTTAATCCAAATAATAATCTATTATACCCATATTTTTGTAATCAACATTCTCAATTGGATCAACTATGTAATTTTTTAATCCAAATTTTATTCATAATTTTCACAAACAAAAAAGACTCCAAAATTTTAATGTAGAATCCACACATCTTTTTATAAAATAAGTCAATATTTCAAAGATATTATTATAATAACATATTATTATACTCAGTGTATATTATTACTTGTTATTATTTCATATCAAAATTCGAAACACCACAATATATTAACAATCAACTAAGAAAAACCAAAAACCTAAACAATAAGCACCCCGCGCCTCGTGTAGGAACCCAACACTAGTAATAATAATGAAGAAAAAAATCATAACATTTAACCAATATATAATAAAAAAATTCCCAAATTCTAAAATAATTCCAATTCTTATAAGGAACCAAATATACACTAATAGTAATTTCAAAGCCACCACAATGTTTTTTTGTTTTAAAATATCATTAGTTTTTTATTGTATAATTAACCTACAATTTAAGAAAAAGTAATGATGCAGATAGTGACAAATCATAGTGACTTTGTATAGTAACTAACCTGACAATCATAAAAAAACAAAATCATCTCTCCATCCTCATTACAAAACACAAAATAATGAGAAATAATTTTGTCTTTTTATAGTTGCCACGTTAGTCACTATAATTTGTCACTATTTCAATAATTACTCTTTAAGAAAATATTACATGTAATTGTTACATTAGATAAGATAGTGCAACATGAGCATTTTATGGGTAAAAAAGTAATTTTCTAATAAAATATGCTCAGATTAGGGGATCATATTTATTTATTTCAATTTTAATTAGTTTGCGGCACAGAAATTAAAGATGTGAACATTTACTCCCACAATTTGCAGAACATTTAATCAATCGTATAGCTACTATGTATAAAACAGGAAAAGCTAATTATACTTTTGACTTGTTCAAAAAAGGTATTTTGCGTTTTTCTTTCTATATATATTATGTGTGACTTGTATAGTATATCCTGCAACTAAAATGTAATTACATAAATAAATAAATAATTACTGTATATAGTTAATGACCCTAGTAGTATTGTACCATATAAATAAATTATGCTTTTTAATTTTAATTTTTTAAAAGCCAGATGAAATATTTTTTTAATCAAATAATTAATTCTACAATAGTATAATAATAGTAAGGGAAAAATGATCGAGAATATAAAGGAAGAGCTTTGACTTTAGTTTTGTCGCTTTCCGAGGTAAAAGTATCCCATAAAATTGGAGGGATATACGTTTGGAGATGAAGATTCTGCATCCAAATTCCAAAGTCTAAATTCCAAAGTCCAAAGTCCAAAGTTCAAAAATCGAGCTTACAAGTCATTATGAAATTTTGGAGCGCCAAAATGTGCAATGACATTTTAACCAAAATCTTCCAACCTAAATTGTTTTTTTTTATTTTTATTTATTACTATTACTTTTTAAATAACAAAAATAACCTTCTCTGCGTATGGCAATAAAAAATTAATATTACCATCATTAGCCTAAAAAAAAAGAGTTTATTTTCAAAATTTTTATTAATAATAATTATATATAGTCACACCTAAAAAGTAATGATAAAAAAGAGAAAATTATGCATTAAATAGTGTGATAAATGTGTTGTACTTTAATTTTTTTTTTTTGTAAAAAAAAAAATTGTACTTCACCTTAAGTAGATTTTAAAAACAAACAAAAAGAGCGTAAATTATGTGCTTGTGTAAATTATATCGACACGGATAATAAAAGTTTATCAATTCTTGTGTTAAAGCTATAACTTTTTCTTTTTTTTTTTCAAAGACTGTCGCAAAAAATGGAAATATTATTAACCTACATACATTAAACAAAAGGTTGGATCCTTTATGAGAACAAGTTACAATAATTGGCTTCTTGTTCACTGATTTTAAATAAAGTATGACTCGCTTTACCTTGCCTCATAATCTCATCCATTCTTAATTTATTAAAAAAAAATCGAAAAAGTGAGTGGCCATCTTGTCTAATTGATCTTGTTCTGAAATTAACAAAAATATTTCCCTTTTTGTTCTTGGGGTGACATGAAAATAACTTAGAGCTTCATTTTGTGTAGGGTGTACATTGAAAAACTAATTTAACCAAACAAAATCTTTAACCTTTCAAAACATAAGAAATGCTCCCAGGGATATAAGCGAGTTAGTAAGTTTGGGGTGACGTTGGGAGAAATCTTCTGGCAATACAGGTTCAAATTTCGTGTGGGACAGATTTTCAACTGAAATATTGTGGGGGGTTTGGCCTATTGGCTCTCTCCCTCAGACTTATGCCAACTCGCACATTTCTTCATTTACATCCGCTTGACTAAGGGGTTTTTGGTACTGGTGACTTTCTCTTGAAAACAAAGAAATGAAGCAAAATTGGGCCAACCAAATAAAGTCTAAAATTCTGGTTTGTTTTCTTATTTGTGATGAATGAAAGGATTAAAAATGCACGTTTGTTTAGAACATGTTAGTTAGCCACTTTGATTAATGACAACAGTATTAGTAAATAAAATGTCTTGTTGAGATTATATGTAAGCATTAGTTACTCACAATTCTTTTGCTCGAAATAAAAAGTGGTGTACTAATTCAAAAGCATCTACGAAAATAATAGTTGAATTATATTCATTTCCTATTTTAGCACTTATAAAAATGTTATGCATTGCATCATATTATAAGACTATATTTGAATTGTATTTCAAAACACGTTTTTTGTACTTTTTTAAACATCTACTTATATTTTTAATATATTCTTTTATTTCACAATTGTTATTTTAAAAAATATAAAAATATATTTTAAAACGTAATTTATATTCGCGTTAAGTTTTTTGATATTATATGGTAAAAGTAAATATCATTAAATTGATAGAGAATTTCAATAGATCATGTTATACACTTGAATTATCTTCGAGTTATGGCATGTCATGGTGCAAGTGAATCATAAATTGATAATCTCTAACACTATCATAAAATGAATACCTAGAAAATACTAATTGCCTAATGATTGAGAAGAAATAAATAAATCGATCATTAATTAATTGTATTTGAGAAATACTTTTGCGAATTATGAAAGGCAGAGCATATATAGAAAATATCAAAATCCCAAATACCGAAAATAAAATCAAATAAGTGACCATTAATTGATCGTATCCAAAAAATCACATGCTTAAAAATTATTTCTAGATGCACGTAAGAAATACTATTTCTATTCTAAAAAAATATTATACATTTGAATAAGTATAACTTTTTCTTACAATTAATCATAAGATATAACACTGTTAACATATAAAAGTTATAAATTTTTATTTTTATCTTTATTTGTAATTATAGGTCACATATAATTATTATTATTAATAAAATAATATAAAAAATTTATTCGAAACTAAACTCTTTTATTTCGTTCAAGACAAATTTAGAAAGTAGACTTCTTTTTTTTTTTGGAATAAAAAGAGTACTAATATCCAAAGAACAAGGAGAAATAAAAAGGCATCTATATATAAATATATATTTATAAATGTAGCAAATGAAAAGGAAGTCTAATAATTTTTCTTTTGTGTAATATGCGCTAGGATAAATTGATAAAAGTTAAAAACAAAAAATAATGTAACGCTGAAAATAAAAGAAATAGTAAAAAGAATAAAAGAAACAGCCCCCACCCCAATAAAACTGGAAAATATAAAAAGTGAAAACAGGATTAAAAATCTACAGAAGGAGAGAGATTCGTCTTCAGCTATTATTTTCCTCATCAAAACAACAAATCGTTCGCTCGCTTCTCCTCCTCCTCCTCCTCGACTCCTCGTCGTCAAAGTCTCTCTGTCCCTCTTCTCAATTCGACTCGGTATCTCAACTCAGCCGCGACTCGGTTCAACTCAACTCAACTCACCTCTCGTCGATCGTCCTCCCCGGCACTGCCTCGGCCACAAGTCAGAGTTTTCTTCTAAGTAAGTCTCCAGATATCAAAACCCTAGGTTTTTCTCTGTAACTTTTTCGTTCTCCAGGTAAAACAAAGCTTGCAAAAAAAAATCAATCACTGTTTTGGCATTTCGAAATCCCTACATTTTTTTGCGCGTGCTCTGAATTGGGATTTTTGGTTAAGTTTTTGGGAGATTTGATTTTGTTTTGGTGTTAATTCTTGACATTTACGGTGTTTTTCTTCTTGGTTGTCGGAATTTCTAGGGTTTTGGAATCTTTGCCGGGAAATTTGTGCAGCATGAGCAAAGAGAGCCCCGGAGAAGAGGAGAATTAGGATTCATTCATTTGCAACGAGGGGATTTTTCCAAAATTCTTGGGTTTGGATTTTGACATTCCATGGGCGATGGCGGCGTTGCATGTGTGCCTTCGCAGCATATTGTGGAGCGGTTTTCAATTTGCGGAGGTAAAAGTAACGCCAACAGCACTAGCAGCAACGGAAGCAACGGCAAACTTAGTTCTACTACGAAAAACCTTACCAAAATGAATGGGAAGAATACTATGAAGAAGGTCAAAAGAGTTAAAGTTAAAAAAGGAGAATTGGGATTAAAGAGTAGTGTGAACAGTCGTAAAGAAGTTTTAGGTACTAATAATAGTAGTAATGGTGACATAAATAGTAATAGTAATGTTATGAGTGACGTTAATAAGGATGAAGTGGAGGAGGGTGAACTGGGCACTTTACCAATTGTGAATGGGGAGTTCGTTGTGGAGAAGCCAACCAAGAAGCCTGAGTTAAAGAGTGAAATTGAGAAGGGTGAAACTGTAGTTGACAAGTGGAGGAAAGGTGGGGAGGTGGAAAAGAAGGAGCTTTCGAGTGGTAGATGGCAAAAAACGGAAGAGAACAATGATACAACATCTGGGCCATGGAGGCTATCCTCTAAAGATGAGTTGGAGAAAGGGGAGTTTGTTCCGGATAGGGGGCGAAAGAGTGAGTTGGTGCCAAAGGATGATTACAGCTACTCAAGAGGAAGAAGGTATGATTCTGCCAAGGGGAAGAGCTGGAAAGGTGAGCGTGATTGGACTACACCTCCTCCTCCTCCTCCTTCTTCTGGGAAGTATTCAAGTGAGAAGGAGCTCAGTAGAAGTGGTAATCAGCTTCTGAAGAGGGGTTCTAGATACGAAGCTGGTATACTTGGCAGGGCACCGAAGATCATCTCAAAAATTGCGGATGAAGATGATTATGAACTTAGCAATGGCAAGAATTATTCAAGGGAATACTCTTCAGGTAATAGGTTAAAGCGCCAAGGTGCTGTTGCAGACAGCAGTGAGAGGAAACATCGGGGTGAGTCTGATGATTATACAAGCAGTAAAAGCCGAAAGCTTTCTGAAAATGGCATTCGGTCAATCTACCCATTAGAACAGCATTCACGCCGGTCTGTGGATGTGGAGAGATCGTACAGAAATTCTTCTCGGCATGCTTCCTCAGACAGGTATTCTTCTAGGCATTATGAATCTTCACGAGTGGCTTATGACAAGTACAACAGCAGTCCTTATCATTCTGAGCGGTCCCCACGTGACCGGTCCCGCAACCATGATCATCGGGATCGCAGTCCAGGCCATCATGATCGGTCTCCCTATGATCACAGCAGGTCTCCGTATGACCGGAGTCGCCACTATGATCGAAGTAGGTCTCCCTATGATAGAAGCTATCAGTGTGGTCGCAGTAGATCCCCTTATGAGAGGAGCCGCCATTCTGACTACAGAAAACGCAGCCCAAGTTATTCAGAGTGGTCCCCACATGATCAAGCTCGATGTCAGAGGGGTCGGACCCCGACTTTGTTGGAGCGAACTCCTGATCATGGGCGGCCTCGTGAACCAAATCGGAAGAATGGCGCAAGCCAAAAGAAGCAGAGTTATGGTGGAGGTAGAGGGGCAGAAGAGAAGACCAACCAGAAGGATCCTAACGAAAGAGATTTGCAAACTTCAGTGAAAGAGTCTGATGACAGAAGCTATCTGGATAAAAGTAAAAATGTGGTTCCGAATGTTAACAAAGAAGAGCCAGCAACTCAAGTTCCTGATGCAAATGTGAAGGAAGTTATCCACGACAATGGAACTGCTGAAGAGCTGGTCTCAATGGAAGAGGACATGGACATATGCAATACACCTCCACATGACCCTGTGGTGGACGTTGCAGTCTCTGGAAAATGGTTCTATCTTGATCACCTTGGAGAGGAGCAGGGACCTTCCAGATTATGCGACTTGAAGAAACTTGTGGAAGAAGGTTTTCTCGTGTCAGATCACCTGGTTAAGCACCTGAACAGTGACAGGTGGGTAACTGTTGAGAAGGCAGTCTCACCATTGGTGACTGCTAATTTCACATCAGTAGTTTCAGATTCTACAACAGAGCTGGTCAGCCCTCCCGAGGCTCCTGGTAACCTACTGGTGGATAATGAGGATCTTTTAGATTCCAGTCAGGTTGGCCAGGGGATACCACCTCCTTCCTTAGATCTAGCATCCTACTCTAAGGACTCTTCGGAGGCATTGGAGCCACTGGAAGATTTACATATTGATGAAAGAGTTGGTGCGTTTTTAGATGGTTTTACTGTTATTCCTGGCAAGGAACTTGAGATAGTTGGAGGTAAGCAAATCCTTTTTTTATTTGAATTTGAATTTGATTTTGATTTCTGTTGATTTTTTTTTTGTCTTTTTCTGATGTAATGACGTTTTGTCACGTTCTGATTTCAAATTCTTGTTACAGAAGTGCTTCACATGATGTCTGGGGATAGTGATTGGGAGAGATGGAGGAAGATTGAAGGTACTCTTTATTTTTTCTATTTGGGTGGAGATGCAACTGTCTTTTGATGGTTTATATTGGTTGAGATGATATTGTCTGTTGTAGTTTCCTGGGGGCCCTTTTTACCGGTTGAAGACTTGGAGTTTTGGCCCTATTTGTCTTGTTATAGCATGAATTATGTCCCCGTCCATAACTGAATTGTTCATCTGATCCATGCAATTGATATTATTTTTGTTGTTTGATTTTTCTCTACTTGAAATAATTTTTCTAGTTCTTTAGGTCAAAAGGAGAAGAAATGTGGTTGAAATGTATGTTCACTCATGTCAGATCAGATTCCTTGACATATTTCCTGTATATTTTGATTTTTGCAGTATCTTAAAGGTGCAGCAGTACTTCATTTTTTGTCAAATTTTTCACATTCTTTAACCAAAAAAAATTCTATCACTTTTTGCAGTTCTTATTCTCCGTTCCCTTTGTCTACCTAGTGAATATTTTCGCTACTGTATGTCAGTTTGCAGTTTTGTATTGTCAGAGAGAGGGGAGATGGGTGTATGATGCTTTATATTGGCAAGTAAATTATTCTTTATGTCTGTGGGAAGAGACATCTATATTTCATTGCTGTGCCTTTAACTCTTATTTAAAGATTGTGATGGAATGAAAGTCTGTAATTGGTGATTTGGTCCCACTGGCTATTTACAAGTAGGCAGGATCAGTGGTGAACTTGGCCTGGTGATTTAAGTTATCCTCTCTTTTAGGGACTTGGCTATGTTTCCATTCCAGACTTCTCAGAAAGATCAACCCCACCATTCATCTGCTTGATTAGAAATATTGAGATTGTGGAGTTTGTGTACCAGACTTTTTCTCTTGAGATATTAGAATATCTTATCTTGCTTCTTTTCTTGATTCATGATGGCAAACAGCTGATTAATCCCTTGGTACCCCTTAATTTACAGTTCAATTGTTACTTCATTCTTTTCCCCATCCTCCGGCTCCACAATGAGAAAATCCCATTAAGCTTTTAGGTTTTTGATCATTGCTTTCAATTAGCATAATATTTTTGAGACTGTGCAAGCTTATCAGCATTTCACCATAGGTGGCAAGCGTGAGATTAAAGTAGTTAAAGATTGAATGGATACTCCAATGATTAAAGCTATTGACAATACTTGTTGGTTGTCTGATTTTCCAATCTTGGTTTAAAATGTGAATATTGCCAGTGTTGTACATGTTTTATTGAATTCATTGTGGACTATGTACAGGCTTCACTTGGTATCAACCTGACTTAGATGAGAACCACAATCAAAGATCAAGCGAGGTGGTACTTAGGTCTGAATCTGCTTTAAGAGAGGGTTTGGATTTGAGGTCCTCTGTTCCGGTACCATCAGAAAGAGATAATGCTTTTACTTATGAAGATGGAGTAGCTTTTTCTGGCCATTGGCCATGCAAGGGCGGGGACTGGAAGAGGACTGATGAAACTGCTCAAGATCGAACATTTAGAAAGAAACTTGTTTTAAATGATGGGTATCCTCTGTGCCAGATGCCAAAGTCTGGCTTGGAGGATCCCCGATGGCAGAGAAAAGATGAGTTGTATTTTCCTTCCCAGAGCAAAAGGCTTGATCTTCCACCTTGGGCTTCTATCTCGCCAGATGATTGGAATGATAGTAGTAGTGTAAACAGATTGGGTCAAAGCAAGCTGAGCATTGCAAGGGGAACAAGAGGAGTGATGCTTCCTGTTGTCAGGATAAATGCTTGTGTTGTGAAGGATCAAGATTCACTTGCCTCTGATCCTCGAATGAAAGCAAGGGGTAAGGATAAGTACTCTTCAAAGGCTTCAAGAAATTACTCAATAACTAGTGAAACAAGGAGGTCATCATCTGAAGGTCTTTCTCAGCCCAAAAATATGCACGACAAAGATTCACCGGGCTTTTGGAAGAGCAGCATGGCCTTTAGCATCCCAAAGGACCATGTTTGTACAGCAGATGAGCTCCAATTGAATTTTGGCGAGTGGTACTATCTTGATGGTGCTGGGCATGAACGAGGACCTTTATCATTTTCAGAGCTTCAAGTCTTGGTTGATCGAGGTGTAGTCCAGAAATATAGTAGTGCTTTCCGAAAAGTGGATAAAATTTGGGTTCCTGTAACCTCGGCTGCTGAAACTTCTCGCCCCATTAAAACCTTAGAAATAAATGGTGGTACCTTACATCATAATACTGGAACTTCTCTTTTGGAAATGGGTGATTCTATACTTGGTGGTAGCAATGGGTTTTCCAGTATGTTTCATACCTTGCATCCTCAGTTCATTGGGTATACTCGAGGAAAGCTCCATGAATTAGTGATGAAATCGTACAAGAGTAGGGAGTTTACTGCAGCAATAAATGAAGTCCTTGATCCTTGGATCAATGCAAGGCAACCGAAGAAAGAGATGGAAAAACACATCTATAACTCTAGTCTCTTCCAGAAATCAGGTATCAGAATTTTAATCTATTCAGGTATCATGTATTTGCTAAGAAATAATACTTCCAAATTCAACTGATTTACAGTGCTCATGGTTGCTTAAGGTCTTCAATTGCTTGCATATATTATTAGTTTTCAGTGCAGAAGAGAAATTTATTGATGTGTTTATTATTATTTATTTTATTTTTTTCATTTTGAGCAACTCATTCTAGGACTTAAATCACATAGAATTGGTGCCAAACGAACCTGACCTCAAAAAAAGCACTGTTGGCGGTCACACTTTGCTATCTGCTGAGTGTGCTCATCCATATGATAACTGCAAGGGAGAAGGAAAATATTTAAACTAATAGCTGAAGAACTGATTCTTATTCTTTCTATTGCGGTCTTGGGGAATTTCCACCTTCATGAACTAAACCTTAGCTCGGCTGCCCATACTGGATTGCATCTTTTCCTTCTCTCTTGATATTTAACACAAAATCTCATATGGCTATAAATATAGCATCATTGGTGCTTTCTTATTTGGCTAGACATTTCAGGCTAGAAGAGGTTATATTGTTTCTGGCTAAGTCTTTTTCATTTTAGTTTCATTGGTGTCATCATTTACTGGTGGCTTTTGTATGACTTTTGTGAAAAGTGGACTTTCTCAATAGTTGCCTGCTTATAGCAGGTAGGCACAGGTATATACATGAACATGTTATTAGATATGCTGGTGCACGGTTTTCCATTACGGTCTTTTATCACTAGCACGTGGTTAGCTAATGATTGAATAAGCTGCAATATGCAAAGGACTGACTCATTGTGTACTAGGGTGTATGTTTTCTGATTTTATGAGTTCAATTTTGATATGGGTCTTTTATGCGAGTATCATGTTTGGTTGGAACTTTATTATAGGATATGTCATTTGTGATATTATGTTGAAATTGGTAACAAGTAGGACCATATAAAGTTTTGGAGGCCCACCTTATTTGACTGCTTTAAGATTTTTGTATAATGAAATCTGGATGAACAAACCAAATGCATCCATAGCCAGTTTGGTGAAAATGTTAACTCATCAGGTCAGGTGACACGTCACAGGTGAGCGGTGTCTCAAGGGGGGCATGGTTACTTTGAACCAGTCCTGTTATAATTGATATGTTCTCCTCTAGCCTCTGCTTACAGTTACTGGATCCTTTGCATGCAATCATGCTTTATTTAGTTTATGTACCTTATCCACAAAAATCTTTTTAACTGTTCCTTGCAGATCAATTGCGTGCTTGCAAGAGACTACGTGTTGATGATAGTGAGGATGAATATGAGGCGGAGGATGTATTGACTCCTCTGAAGGATGAATCATCATTTGATGACATATGTGGCAATGCAACATTTGATGGAGAAAAAGGTGCAGGTTCTGAAATCGGAAATGGAATTTGGGGTGAATTGGAAGGCTGTGTCCTGGCACGGGTCTTTCATTTTCTCAGAGCTGATGTAAAAACTCTGGTTAATGTTGCTTTGACTTGTAAACTGTGGAGATCTGTGCTCAATTGCTACAAAAAAGTGTCTATACTAGTTGACTTGTCATCTATCGCACCCAATTGCAATGATGCTACACTGTGGAATATAATGGTAATTTTAATTCCACGCCTTTTTGTTTGTTCTTTTTCTATGTTTGTCTTCCCATTCTAGCCTGTTACTCATATTATATTTGTTTTTATTTCCACATTTTATTACAGTTTTAATTGTGTGGATCTTGTATGGCTTTTTGAGTAGTTGAGTTTGAGGTCATTGATATGATACAGCTCTTACCAGTGATTTTATTTCTTTGCTGGCAGAGTGGTTACAAGAAAGAAAACGTATGTACCTTGGTTTTACGTGGCTGCACTAGCATTACTTCTAGCATGCTTGAAGAAGTGCTTCAGTCATTCTCGAGTTTATCTTCGGTAGACATTAGAGGTTGCAGCCAATTAGAAGACTTGGCCTCTAAATTTCCAAATATTAACTGGATAAAGAGCCGGGGTACACATTCTAAAACAAGGGGTATTAAACATGTAACTGATAAAACTTCATTGGCTTCTAGGACAATTTCTGGTTTAGATGTTCAGACAGATGATTCCAGTGGATTGAGACATTACTTGGAAAGTTCAGACAGGAGAGACTCTGCAAACCGATTATTTCGACAGAGCTTGTATAAACGCTCAAAACTGTTTGATGCCAGAAAATCCTCATCTATTGTATCCAGGGATGCCCATTTGAGGCATTTGGCCATGAGAAATGGGTATAAGAAGATGGAGCAATTGATTGCCCTAAGCTTGAAGGATATAATGAAGGATAATACATTTGATATTTTTGTGCCAAAGGTATTCCTACACTGTGTCTATATGGTAGTGGATGCAGAAGTATACTGTTGCATGCTCTTTTACAATATTTTCTTCTTGTTTATCAGGTTGCTGAGATTGAAAACAGAATGAGGAGTGGTTATTACGCTCGCCGGGGGTTGAGTTGCATAAAAGAGGATATTAGCCGTATGTGCAGGGATGCCATCAAGTGAGTCTTTCTTCAGTTTTGGGCTAGTTTAATGTGAAGTTTTATAGCAGACTTGTTGAAAGCTTCTTGTTTGCTATGGGAAGGCTTTTTTCTTTTAATAATAATATCTTTATTGGTATTATTTGTTGTAAATTTTAAATTTTCATTTAACACCGCTGTCTTCTTTCTTCTCCCTCTTTTTCAAGCCACATTATACCACAAGTTCACCCCGCATCTCTAAGTGATTTATCCCTCATCAAACTGCCCAACAGAGGTTGGTTTGTAGGAAAATTTGTTGTCTAAACACTTGCTGTGGAAGAAAATTGGTGGCTAGAGCACTTGGCTCTTCTTTGCATTCTTGCTATCTCTCTCTCCTTTTTTTTGGGTGGTTTATTTTAGCGTTTCTTTTGCTTGTGATGTTTCATTGCCTTCTTCTATCGTCTTCTTCTTTCTGTTTTTTTTTTGGTGGGTGGTTGCTGGAGGAGGTGTGGGTACTACTAGTTAGAATCTGTACAACTTTATATTTTATTTTTCTGCACTTTGTACATTTATTGCACCTTTTCAGATTAGTTATTATATGAGAATTTGTGCTAGTTTCTCTGCACTAAATTGGATGTTATATTTGCTTGTTTGGTCAGTTGCAAATCATTGTCCAATTTTTCAATTTTAAACTATAAACTCTTTCCTGCCTTATTTTGCTTAATAAACAAAAGTTATGTTGGATAGGCATATTTGACAGTAGTTGATCAAATCAACCTTTTAATTTGGTTGGCTTTGAATATTTGCAGCCTTTTTCTTTTCCAATCAAATAATATATCTGAGACTCTTTTTGTAAAGCTTGTGTACCAGTCAATCTTGGATATTATTGGACAGGACAAGTGTTCTACATTGAATGTTCTTTACATCTTTGGCCTTTTGTTTTTTAATGTTTCATGTTCGACTTAGTTTTATTTATATGTCCTGTTCTATGTAACCAGATGGAAGAATCAAGGCGATGCCAGAAATATCAATCGTATTATTACATTATTTATCCGTCTTGCTACAAGTTTGGATGGTGGTGCCAAGTCATCTTCTGACAGAGATGTTAAGATTCGGAAGGATGATTCTCCTCCAGGGTTCTCCTTGGCTTCTGCTAAGCATAAGAAGAAACTCATGGAAAAGAAATATGTGAATAGGAGCAATGGATCTCCCTTGGTAAATGGTGTTTCTGAGTATGGAGATTATGCTTCTGATAGGGAAATCAAGCGGCGTTTGTCAAGATTAAATAAAAAATCTATGGACTCAGGAAGTGAAACATCTGATGATCCGGACAGATCTTCTGACGAGAGCTTGACTGATACTGAGAGTACTGCTTCAGACACTGAAAGTGACCCTGATTTGAAATCGGAAACTGGAGCTGGAGAGTCAAGAGGAGAGACATACTTCCCTTCAGATGATGGGCTTGATTCTTTGGCTGATGAACGAGAATGGGGAGCTCGTATGACAAAGGCAAGCCTGGTACCTCCTGTCACTAGAAAATATGAAGTCATTGATCGCTATGTTATTGTGGCAGATGAGGAGGAAGTTAAAAGAAAGATGCGAGTTTCTTTACCTGAGGATTATACTGAGAAGCTCAATGCACAGAGAAATGGTACTGAGGAGTCTGATATGGAAATTCCTGAAGTGAAGGATTATAAACCAAGAAAACGGCTAGGAGATGAGGTGATTGAACAGGAAGTTTATGGCATTGACCCTTACACTCATAATCTTCTTCTTGATTCCATGCCAGAGGATCCAGATTGGTCTCTCCTTGATAAGCATTTATTTATTGAAGATGTGCTCCTTCGCACTCTGAACAAGCAAGTAAGGCAGTTCACTGGTTCTGGAAATACTCCTATGATGTATCCATTAAAGCCTGCATTTGAGGAAATTCTGGACATGGCTGAGGAAGACCATGATTGGAGAACTGTAAGATTGTGTGAGTACATTTTGAAGGCCATTGATAGTCGTCCTGAGGACAATTATGTCACATATAGAAAGGTAAGTGGCCCTAAATAGTTACTGTAAGTTGTAGATGGCTTTTTTTTTTTCTTTTCGGGGAAGGGGGTTTGGTGGTTGGGAAACTTCTTTCATGTTCTCTTTCTGATAATTCTTTTGCTGAGCAGGGGCTTGGTGTTGTTTGCAATAAAGAAGGTGGCTTTGGTGAGGATGATTTTGTTGTTGAGTTCTTGGGTGAGGTAAATCCAAAACTTCACTTTGTAAAGCATAAATTTGGATGGATGCTACTTTCTATATCATCATGTTTAGAGATGTCAGGAACTTTGAGGGGTTCATTTTACCGGTGTCTGAGTAATGTAATTGATCTTAGGAAAGAGTACTAATCTATAAATGTGGGTTTCTGATCACAGGGTCTTTCCAATAGTAATGCATGATGCGGTAGGCTTCTTTCGAAGTCATTTTCAGACCTCTGTGATTGCATGTCTGTATAATTGCTCTGAATCTGGTTCGGGATTGATTTCCTTCTATTGGCACATTAATAAAATTGGATCTCTTACAATTGATGTCCATGTAAAACGGGTGCTAGTTGAAAATACATTTATCAAATTTAGCATTGGAAAAAATGAAAATCTTGATGACATTTTATAACTGGGGTTGAAAAGATATATGTTATTTTGGAAAACTGTACCATTTCCAGCCTGATTTGATGCATAGCAAATTATAGTTTAGACAGAGGTAACAACATTTCCTAAGGGCCTAAGGAAACCCTTCTTATTGTGGAGTATCTTTTTTAAATTAAAGTAGATAGGCCGGGAGCTAGTAGTGACCTATACCTACTTATCCATGGGCTAAATGAGGATAATCGTACCCCAAGTTGTTGCAAACACTTCCCCAAGTGACTTGTGTAACATATTTTCCACACCAGGAATGCAATGATGGGTAGAAAAATGCTAGGAGGGAAAAGCTAAGTTGTACCTCAAGATACAGAAAAAGGTTTTACCTAAGACTATTTCAGGAAATCCTGTTTGGATTGCTTTTCTTTTGAGACTACAGCACAATGTATTGCAAAGTATATTTGGTCTTTGGAATTGATTCTCGACAGTTTAAATGTTGTTTTTGCTTCCTCAACTTTGGGTTCTAGACTTGTAAAGTTTTGATGGTCTACTTTTTCATTGCTGCCTTATATGTGATGGCCTTCTTCTTCTTCGTCCTTGGTTTAAGAACTGCTTCTTGTCCCCTCCTTTTTTTTTTTGGTTTAAGAACTGGAGATGGGTTTGTGAGGCAGAAAAAATTTGCTTTGCTATTTATCCTTGAAATATAAACTAAGCAACTTAGAAATCTCATTTTTTGTTTTTTTTTAAACTGTCATGTTGTTTATAGTCCTAGCCCTTTCCCCTTTATTCTGTTATATCTCTTTTAGTGATTTATCTATTTCATCGTGTTATATCCCTTTATCTATTTCGTCTTGTTATATTTCGTTTTATTTTGTTATTTCCCCATTATTTTGGGTTCATCGACCGCCGACCCCAACTAGTTTGGGATAAAGGTGATGTTGATGTTGATGTTGATGTTGATGTTGATGTTGATGTTGATGTCATGTTGTTTATAGGTTTATCCTTCTTGGAAGTGGTTTGAGAAACAAGATGGGATTCGCTCTCTGCAGAAGAACAGTAATGATCCAGCACCAGAATTTTACAACATACATCTTGAGAGGCCAAAGGTGGTTTAACTCTAACCAAAGATTTCAACCTGCATTTCTTGTTTTTGTGTTTTCACAATTTTTGGTTGCTTTATATTTCTTTCTGTGGATGTATTCACAGTGCATTTGTGCATCTGCCTACATTAGTATATAAGCATTGTCCAATTTGGCAGGGTGATGCTGATGGGTATGATCTAGTAGTTGTTGATGCAATGCACAAGGCAAATTATGCTAGCAGGATATGTCACTCTTGTAGACCTAATTGTGAAGCAAAGTAAGTATTCAGATGAATAGATTATTTCTTTCTTTTGGGTAGACAGTTTGCCCTCGTTCACCTGACACAGATTTGTGGACCATGGTCTTTGGGGTTTGGATGTTTTAGAAGTGAAATGTTTTCTTGATGGAAAGATTGTCATAAATTCACCATATTACATGTTTGATTCTAAAGTCCATTCCTTTTCCATATCCAAATGTACATTCAATTTGTGATATATTTTCTTCAATTATATTCTAGGAAATTGTCTTTATGTGGGAAAGACTGTCTTCCATGTTGCTAAGTGTTGTGCCTTTCTAGTGGATTTCATTGAGAATGCAAATGTGAGAGATCATCTTTGCACAAGTTCATTCATTTGCATTTTCAGATGACTTCATATTGTGTCTTGAAGATTTAGTGATTATTATTAGAAGAGAATCCCATCATAAATTCTAGTGTTTGAGCAGCTTGTGATGTGATTTTGCTTAAGCTTGAATTTTGTATCTTCTCCATTATTAACTTGTGATATGCCCATGCGCCTCCTCCTCTCCACCGCTTCATGCACTCATTTGTTATCAACTTTACATGAAGTTGGCTTGATGGTATCTTTTATTTTTACCAATGATGATGATGATTAAGTTTTGTTTAATAATATTCTCCAATTACCTTTAATGATCACAGGGTTACTGCTGTTGATGGTCAGTACCAGATTGGAATCTACACTGTACGCCCAATTCAATATGGTGACGAGATTACTTTCGATTATAATTCTGTTACCGAGGTGGGTGTTTTGTTTTTCATTTTTATTAAGTATAAAAAGGAGAATTAACGTCTGGAATTTAGTTTCTCCTGGAGCGTTTTTTGTGCAAAGCTCATTCCTCTGAATCCCTGCAGAGTAAAGAAGAGTATGAAGCTTCAGTTTGTCTATGTGGAAGCCAGGTTTGCCGGGGGAGTTATCTAAACTTAACAGGTGATGGAGCTTATCAAAAGGTAGAGTGCATCAGGGAACCTTTCTGGAGTACAGTGAATTGGTTAGGGGTTATTATCATTATAGCAGCTTCATATAAGTTTCCATGCAGATTTGCTAGGTGATTTGCATGGTATAGATTATTATTACTTAAAAATAAATGCTTTCTATGATGTTATGAAGCTATTTGTAACTTGTATTTACATGCACTTGACTGCTTTCTTCTGTGCCAGGTGCTGAAGGAGTACCATGGAATCCTTAATCGACACCAGTTGATGCTAGAGGCTTGTGAACTTAATTCAGTTTCAGAAGAAGATTATATTGACCTGCTCAGGGCTGGACTTGGCAGTTGTTTGCTTGATGGGTTACCAGATTGGCTTATTGCATACTCTGCCCATCTTGTACGTTTTAGACTATTCTCTTAATTTGGAAGTAGATCTTTGAGAATCCATTTTTCATTATGCTGATTTGTTTGTAGGTGAGATTCATAAATTTTGAGAGGACAAAGCTTCCCAAAGAGATTCTTAGGCATAATTTGGAAGAGAAGAAGAAGTATTTTGCTGATATTTCCCTGGACTTTGAAAAGAGTGATGCCGAGGTTCAGGTATCTGTGGTCTATTGCTTTCTCTCAGTGTGTCTGTTTGTGCATATGACTTGGACCCTCATACCCTTGGCTATATTTATTTTTTAATATTTTCTTTCTGTGCCCAAATGTTTATCTGGAGTAACCGAGTAAAGTCTTGTCCTTGGAATGCTGTTTTTCATTTCTCTTGTATTGCTGCAGGCTGAGGGTGTATATAACCAAAGGCTTCAGAATTTGGCTCTTACACTTGATAAGGTGATTGATATATTTAACAGCCACATAATCAAGATAGTTTAGAGAGAAACTTTATATATTCTGAGATGGCCTGATTTCTGGACACTTTGACTCCTTGAGCGATGAGACATAAAAGATGGAAACAATTAGAAGACTAGCACATTTTTACTTGGCTCAGTTCTTTTACAGGTGAGGTATGTGATGAGATGTGTTTTTGGTGATCCAAAAAGTGCCCCTCCTCCTCTTGAGAGGCTCAGTCCCAGAGAAGCAGTTTCATATATCTGGACTGGAGAGGATTCCCTTGTTGAAGGACTTCTTCAATGTATAGCACCTCATATGGAAGACAGCATGTTAAGCGAATTGAAGGCTAATATCCATGCACATGATCCTTCCAAGTCAGATGACATTGAGATGGGTCTTCGAAAATCATTGATATGGTGAGTGGCAAGAGCTACTTATATTTGCTTCCTAATTCTTGCGGAGAACTTACTGGTAGTCGAATTTGTTGTTACTCAGGTTAAGGGATGAGGTACGAAACCTTCCGTGTTCAAGCAAATACCGACATGATGCTGCTGCTGATTTGATTCATATATATGCCCACACAAAATGCTTTCTGAGGATACGGGTGAGTCTTGTATCTTTAGTTTCACGTGAAGAATGCAGATGTTCTGTTTTGAAGAGGTGTTGTGCTTTCTTTGACCTTGTGTGTTCCCTCCTGCAGGAGTACAAAACTGTTACATCTCCGCCTGTGTATATCAGTCCTCTTGACCTAAACTCGAAGTATGCCGACAAGTTGGGCTCACAAGGTCATGAGTACTGTAAGACATATGGTGAAAATTATTGTTTAGGACAGCTCATATACTGGCATAACCAAGCTAATGCCGAGCCAGATTGTAGCCTAGCCAGAGCAAGCAGAGGCTGCTTGTCTTTGCCTGAAATAGGTTCCTTTTATGCAAAAGTCCAGAAGCTATCACGCCAACCTGTCTATGGCCCAAGGACCGTGAAGTTTATGCTTTCAAGAATGGTGAGCTTTCTTCATGTTTGATCTCTTTGCATCACGGAGTCCATTTTTGTGTGTGGATAGTATATGATGAACCACTATGCATCATGATATGTTGTCGAATCTTTTGAGTACTCAAAACTCAACCTTCATGGGGATAGTAGTTTGATCTGATGCCATTTTACCAAAATTTTAATACATGTGCCTTGTTGGAAGAGGTGATGATTTGTCTTACTCGAGATCCATTTACCCATTTTGTGGGTTTTTGTTGACAGCAATGTTAGAAACAAAATGAATATGTTTTATTATTTCATCTCCTGTGGTGACTTATTTAGGTTGGGATACAATATTTGCATATGTCCAATTTAAACTTTACCTTGCAAAGTGATGTTTCATCTGCGACGTAGGTTTGGATCAAACAAACATCATTTTTAGGTGCATCTTTTGAAGTTCTTGTTGATGTTATTATCGTACTATTGTGATTCTTTTTCAACTTGGTACTCTTGTTGATGCTTATGGTGTAAGTTTTTGTTTATTTTGGCAGGAGAAGCAGCTACAGAGGCCTTGGCCCAAGGATCGCATATGGTCATTTACAAGCAGTCCAAAAGTCATTGGCAGTCCTATGCTAGATGCTGTTTTAAACAAGGCGCCGTTGGACAAGGATATGGTGCATTGGTTGAAGCACAGACCTCCCATTTTCCAAGATATGTGGGATAGGTGAAATTTTGCAGGCAGTGAGAAGCAGTGGCATTAGATTTTTATCCTAACCTAGTCATATTTTTCGAATGGTTTTAGGAATTTAGTTGCAGCTGCTGCATTTGAGGTGGAAGTGGGTGGGATATAGTTGAGGAAATTATCCATTGTGCTGCTTCCCCTCACCATTCTTGTGTACAGTTCTTTCAGTTTCAATTTCATTCTTTCTTGTTTTTTGTTGGGCCATGATCCAATTTGTAATTTATCAATTAGTTGTAGATGGTGTTTCTTTCTGATTTAATGGAAAATGGCATAGGGGCAGCAGGTTTCATTAGACTCGTTTTCCTCTCTTACAGTTGTGCTCTCGTAAAACTGGGTGTGGAACCCCCCATTGCCTAGGAGTGCGAGTGCAAATCAAACTCCTTGTGTAGTGCGACTTAATTTCGTTACTTCGAGTAAAAGCATAATAGAATGGGGGTGGGCTTTGTGGATCAAAATGATAAAGGTGAAGTTGGTCAAGCTTGGATTGCTTAGGGTGGATTGTTGTACTCCAATGGTGGCAATTATGAAAGCAATAAGAATAGCAATCTCTTTTTCAATTTCTTTAACTGCGCATTGGTTTTACGGAACTATGGTCTGAAAAATTGAAGTGCAAATTGATGCTAAAGATATACTACTAATTCACTGCCTGAAAAAGAAAAAAGAATTTGGTACGAAAGTAGTAATTATAATCAAATGTATCAAAGCCTCTTTTTCTAACTAAAGTTTGTGTCAACGTTGTAATAGAAAAGCTGAATTTGCCCACGGTGGTATTGCTTTTGGGAAACTAGTTCTCGAGATCAGTCAGAGCAAGTTTTGGAAGATGATATTCGACTCATTGGTTGAGATTATTTGTAATTTTTGTTCACGAATTATAATCTATTGAGTTTGACCCCTAAAAAGAAAAAGTTTAACAATATATAATCTATTGCTTTATGCCCATGAAATACCTTTATGTACCCTCAATACCATTTACTAGGTGATTTTCAGTCATAGATAAATATTTTTTGATCTTGGAGTCCTGAGTATGTCTAAATACATTTGAAATTAAACAAAAAAATAAATCACATATGTGACTCTTCAAAAATTACTCCTTGACTTTTTTGATCATACAAATTTAAGTATAATCTACATTTAAAGATTGTGTGAATTCTGTGATATAATTTTTACTCTAAACTACTTCTTCATATCACACTAAAAATTGCCCCTTGAGGTTTAGTTGAGATGGTTTGTTCAACAGAAGTCTCTAGGACACGTCATGGGTTCAAGTTTCAGGATTGTCGTCGCTGGGTGGGATTTGGGACAGTCCCATGCAGTCAGAAGGATTATTACCACCTTTGTTCAAGAGTAGGGTATGGAAAATGACCCATAGCTATGGTTAATGTGAGAGACAAATGAGGAGTGTGAAGAGTTTAAAGTTAAATCTAAATATGGAGAATGACCCATAGTCATAGTCAATGTAGAAGACAAATGAGGAGGGTGAAGAGTTTAAAATTAAATTTAAAAAATAATAAATGTATCTAAAAAATAGTGAACGTAAAGATATCATTAAAGAAAAAAAATCACACTAAAAATTGTACAAAAAATCCCATCAACCTTTATACCGTTAATCCGCCAAAGTTCCCACCCAGCTCCCAACATCATCATTCCTGTGCTAGTACTATTGTCCTCCCAATTACCATTTCCACCCCAGAGGATAACATAGTATTTTCACCGACTCTGAAGCATCTCTTTCTTGTTTTATTCTCAACAATTTAGTCTCAGTCCCACGAGCCACCTTTCACGCGCTCCTCTTTTCACCCGTCCGATCACCCCAATTTCTTCATCCAACGGTTCACGTGATTAGGAAGATAATACCAAAAACGTAACGAATTCGTACTCCCAGTACAGACCAAAAAACACATTTTCTGACCTCCCTTACTGCCATCTGTCCCCCTCAAGCCGCCAATTCATTTTCATCATCATTCGTTATCCAATGAAATCACGCCACGTCTATTCCGTCACCACTATATAAAAAGGACGGGCCGCCCTCACGCATTTTGCATTCCGGTTGGCATTTCATGCAATGGAGAGAGATTCCGGCGTTCTGCCGAATTTTGCAGGCGGAGCAGGACAGAGCCACCATTACGCCGGAGTTGAGGCTACTCCGGCTGCTGCGACGACGATGGGAGTTGACGAAGCTTTTCTCAACGGTTGTTTCTCTGAGCTTAGCTTTCATTCCATTTTGCAGCCTCTGTCGGCGTCGACGACGTCGTTGAACTACTACTCGCAGTATGAAGCCGGCGTTCCTTCTGTTTCCCATCTTCATCATCAAACTCCAGCGTCGTCGTACGGATGCTTCGAGCGAACTTTCCCAGCCTCTGAAACTCCTCCTTCGAATGCTTATCCTTTCACCGGTCAGGATCTCAAGTTGCCAAAAAATGAACATTTTGACTCACGAGAATTCGCCTTCCAGTTGTTGAATCTCAACAACACCGCCGGAGTTCCCCCGGAACCGCTCATCAACTTTTTCTCTACTGCTTCTGACGTCGCGGTCGCCGGCGTTGGTAACGCTAATGACGACGTCTATACCAGTGGCCTCAACTTTTCGGAACCAAAACAAGACGCGTTGGTTCCAGTAGCTCTTCACACTCCGTTGTACCAGGCCGGCTCTCTCAACGACATCCTCACCGTCCACCACCACCACCAACTCACGGCTGAGTCATCGTCATCCTTAAAATTCGACCGAGTCGACTCAGTGATGAACCGTTACATGCCGTACTCCATGTCATCGAACTCGGCCAGACAACGCCGGCAAAGGATAAGCGAGAAAACGCGCCGCTTGCAACGGCTCTTGCCTTGTGACAAAAAAATGGACACGGGGACAATGCTGGAGGAAGCGTACAAGTACGTGAAATTCCTGCAGGCGCAAGTTACCATCCTCCAAGCCATGCCTCTTCAAAGCAGTAATCCTAACCCTAGTTCCGACATCATCGGGTGCTATGATAAAGATAATAATCCTAACAACGACGTCGTCTGGGGAGAGCTGGGGAAGTTGAACCGGCAGCAGTTGTTACAACTGGTGGTGAACTCGCCGGCAGCTCAAACGTTGCTTTATTCGAGAGGCTGCTGTGTGTATTCCCGGGAACAATTGGGTTTGCTTCAGAAACTCGCAGAGAAGAAATCTTTTTGGGAACATATGATGTTTGCTTCCCCCTTCCGCTTTCCGTATTAAAGGCGTGGTGTCTCTCTCGGTAGTCCTCCCTAACTAAAGGCGTGCTCGCCTCAATAGTAGTCGTAAGTACCTAACTAACCAAAGGCGTGTTTATGTAGAGGCGATATCAGCAGTAGTCACTGTTAATAATTTTCTTTTTAAATTTTTGGTCTGAATTTCGGTGCAGATCATGACACTTGATCTACATTTGATGAGACAAGGATTAAGTTTTGGTGTTTTTGCGTTTTTGGGAGTAATGATGACGGTGCGTTTAAGAGAAACTGAGAAAGTGATGAGTAAGGTTTGATGGTGGGATGAGGGATGATCTCAGAGTTGTGTTGAATTGTTAGAATCTGTCATTTTCGTCTTTTCTTTGGCCTGTCTGATTCTCTTGTGATAATTCATTATCTGCAAGATCATGTGTGCGTGCGTGTGCGGCGGAAACTGGAAAGTGGGATTCTGGGAATATGCATTAATTGAAGAAAACAAAACATAGAATGCCCCATTTGATACACTCTCTTTCTTTAGTTTAGTTTAGTTTTGTTTCATCATACAGATGCCAGGAACCACACACAAACTTAATGGAAGTAAAAGAAAGAAGGGAATCTCTCAAAGATGGTTTTGTTTAGCATAAATGGAAGGGGATTGATATATCATAAGAGATAATGTGCACTGCGGTAAAATGCCTTTTTACGCTTTTTCAAGATAATAATAATGAGATAAAAAGAATGTTACAAATAATGGCGAGATAAAAAGAATGACTTCCAACGTAGTCTTCCTTTGAAAAGATTCTTGATGAATTTCGTTTGCCGCGTGAAGTTCGAACATCCGGAAAATAGTTGTGCCAAAGAAATCGAAGGATTCATGGCTTGTTGACACAAACTAAACTAATTTTCATTTTCAGTGCCATCTTGCAAACAAAGCATAAATGGAAGAGTTCCATTTATGTTATACATAGGAAATCAAAAGGAACAAAAACTAATGCCAATCAAAATTTACAACCTTCAATCAACTGCGGCATGAATGATACGTGATTAATTTTACAACGTCAACTATCAAGTGGAAAGAACCCAGAAAGAATTCCTTCAAAAATCAGTCTTATTTGTCGAATTCCCAGATAACACCTCCATCATCTGCAGAAGAAATGAAAAGAGTGTCAATAGGAACTTATCTTACCAAAGATCAGAGCAGAACACAAGGAATCAAGAAATAATTGTAACAAGTGATGATTCTTCCTTCTTTTACTCCATAATACAAAGCTCTACCAGAAAAATCCTTCAATTATGATTACCATTGCTATTATAGAGGTTGTGGGTTGCTGGCAGCTGTTCAAATTAGGCAATGCAAATCAGCAAGAGATCAGAAGGCAATGAGTCTAGATCTAAATTGATCCCTGTATAAAACAAGACTCTTTGAATTTCATGGGAAGTAGCTCTGACATGCAAAAAATAAATAAAAAATTCCATTAAGACTAGGCATTTCAATAATGAGGGTGGATGATTAATCTTAGACCATATTAATCATAATCAAGATTTTAACATCTTGTTTACAGCATAGCCATTTTGACAATACAGAGTAACATTTAAAAGTAAAAGCCACTAGTTATATTTACCTGACGATCTCTTATGTAAGGCAGCGAAAAGAGAGAATCTAAGTCATACCTTTGATCTTCTTGTTTATCCAGATTTCTGCCAGCATCCCAGCACCAACTCCAGCAACAATCCATGCACCATAGAATGCAATCGCAGATGGTAGGGATCTTCGAGGAAGGAAATAAGAATCTGGAATCTGCCTAATTTTTTTGGGAAGTCTTTTCTTCACAACTTCTTCACTGCCTTGCTCACTTGATTTACCAATATTTTTCCAGTCAATATCTTTAACTGGGTCTTTTGTCTGTTCTGTGCCCATATTAAAAGATATGTCTCAGACTGTGATCCACTGCTTAAATCTGTGAAGATCAGTACACAAATGATTGGACAATTGAAGAAAAATAACAACAAAATTCTCTTTGGTCTTCCAATAAATGATCTTCTAGTTCTAAACATACAGTTATCAGATTCATCAATATGCAATTCAAACATGTAGCTCATGAAAGACTTTTCTAAAGTCTTTCCTCCTTCCATAACCTTCATAGTGGAAATAACCTCCCTTCGCAGTTCTAAGAGTTAAATGTGCCCATTAAAACATAAATATTCAAACTTCACTAGATTGAAAATCCACCAACCCTTAAGCAAACAGATATTTGTCGAATCAAATTCGAAAATAATTACTGACACAACCAAGTAGACCATGATCAAGTTTTCTTTCGAAATTTTTACTGTCACAAGCAAGTCAAACATGCTCAAGTTTTCTTTGGAATCAAATGAGTACTATGAACATGAAACACTCTCTTCCCTTTTGATAAACTTTTAAAGATGTCATGGTTAGAGGGTGCTGATGTAAAACTCATCTTTTATCATCATCAAAATAAACAAAAAGTAAAAGATTTGAAAATGGCACACTCACTAATATTAGGACAAAAATTGTTGGAAACATTACAAGTAGCACTTGACACAAGAAAGTTTTGAAACCATTCAATAACAGGATTTTATACTGATACATCTTCATAGCTTCATATCATAACAAAGGTTGAGGCCCTTGAAGGCTTCACCATCAAAAGACAAACAATCATCATCATCATCAAAAGACAAACAATATAGCAATAAAATCCGAACTGAATACATCTGTCATCAATCATCAATCATTTCCTCCAAATTAGCACCAAATCTGAACTCTGGAAAAAGGATAAATGCACAACTTCAAGATTACTTTACATTACTAACTCATGATATAGTATACGATTTCTGTTTTCCACCCTCTTCTTCCTCATTCTCCATTGTAGTAAACATAAGAAACAGCTTCGTACTTGGCTAAATAAAGATAATAAAAAATGACATGCTATTAGACTAAATAAAATGACTTAAGCGAAACCTATCTTAGGTATCAAGAACAGCCCTTCTAAAAGCATTTTACAAAAGTACTCCTCTGAAGTAAAGCAAATCCATGAACTGAAAATCAGGCAGGAATTAAAAGGTACTAAAACAAATTTGGTTCAAAAGCTCAAGAATTCTCTTGCATTCCTCATATTGATCAATCACAAACAAGAAGGAAATTCATCTTATTTCAAATCATAGCTACTTATTCTATTTTCCTGCCGTCCAACAAAATCCAAACCGTTTTACTTCTCCCCTTGAACTGAACATCAGAACCCACAACACCGCCACCTCCCTCGCCCGCGGCCACCCCAACAACCCAAGAAATCAAAATCAATACCCTCAAGGGAAAAAAAAAGAGAAAACAATATTGAGAATACATGCAGCATAGTCCAGAGCCAATCTAAGCAATTGCTTTTGTGTTTAGCCCCTCTCCCCAAATTTTGTCATAATTTTCCCCAGTCAAAATTGGATACTCCAAATTCAGAATAGCAATACTAAAAAATAGTTCAGACAAAACCCATTTCTACTTCACATCTCTAAGCTCAAATTTCACACTCTAAAAAGATAAATTTACTACTTCAAGAGCCAAAAGAGAGATTAACAGTTACCTCTTTTTCGGTTCAAGAGTTTGCAGGCACTTGGAACAACAGAGAAATCAGGGCAACTTAAATTATGAAATAGAGTTTTGTTTAGGAGTGAAAGAAGGTAGCGGTTTTTGAACGAGACTTGAAAAGGGCAACTAAAATAGGTTAAGGAATAAAATAAGAGTAAGAAGAAAAAACTTCGAGGGGCAAAAAAACAAGAGAAAAGATGAATTTTTAAAAAGTTTGGGGATCAATTTCTACACACATGACAAAAACTTTCTGAGTTAATTTTTAAAATTTTGAAATTTAAGGGGTCATTTGCCCATTCTCACTGATACGTGGCTTTGCCACTGATTTTGATTCTAAAGCTATTCAAATGTTACTATATAAAATATTGAGATCTTTCCGCCTTTAATTAAGGTGCAGAGGCCCCAGGGCATGTGGTTCAATGGTTTCCTTGGGGCCTTAAGTTGCTTCCTTGGGGAGGTCAGGGGATCGAACCTGACTATCGTCGTTGGGTGGAGTTTGGGGCGAATTTCACCTGGTCTTGGAGGATTAGTCCCGCTCCTGGCTTGTGGGTTCTGTAGTCCCGGTGATTCTAGGTCCCTGAGGACAAACCCAGCTTGAGGGAAGTTCGGGACACACCTGTCAGTGAATGTGGGGATACCTCCAAGTGAAAAAACGCTTGGCTTGTGGGTTCTGTAGTCCCGGTGATTCTGGGTCCCTGAGGACAAACCCAGCTTGAGGGAAGTGTGGGTTTTGTAGTCCCGGTCCTGAGGACAAACCCAGCTTGAGGGAAGTTCGGGACACACCTGTCAGTGAATGTGGGGATACCTCCAAGTGAAAAAACCCAGCTTGAGGGAAGTTCGGGACACACCTGTCAGTGAATGTGGGGATACCTCCAAGTGAAAAAAAAAAAAAGTGTAGAGAATTTTGTGATTCGTCACTCAGGAATTATTCATTCTAATGGTTATTCTTCACTCTATATTTCATAGATAAATATTTCATATATAAATAAAAATACTCTAACTCTATAGTATATAGAAATATAGTCTAAAAATATATAGTATTAGAGTATTTAGTCTAAGATAAAATAATAATAATAATAATAATAATAATAATATAAATAATTATTAACTTCAAAATACTCATTCATATATTGACTAATAATCTTTTTAGTTATTCACTTTTAAAACGGAAATAAATAATTCCTCACATTTTATGAATATACCCTTTTAATCCTCCGCCATTACTCTAATACTATTTCGTCACTATTATGCCATTATTCCATCATTATTCGGACAGAAAAACAAATAGAATAGTGACAAAGGACCAAAAGGATACATTCATGAAATGTGAGGGATCATTTATTCTCGTTTTAAGGTGAGAGACTAAAAATATCATTAATCAATATATAAAAGACCATTTTGGATTATCTCTAAAATATTCCTTTCCAAAATTACAAATTCTTAAATTACATGAATATTATAATACTCCATTTGAGTCCATTTTGTGTGTGAGATAATTTTTTTAATTATAAATATAATATATTTAATGTTTCATCAAATGCATAATTTTTTTTAAATTTTAGTTTTTAATTGTAAATTATATATAATTATTATTAATAGAAATAATGTAAGAATTTATTTTAAAAATAAGTTTAACTTTTGGTAGTGAATTTATTTTAAAAATAAGTTCAACTTTTGGAAGTGAATTTTTTTTTAAAAAAATAAAAACAATGTGTAATTTAAATAAATATAAAAATGGTTAAATATAATTTAACGGTAAATTAAATTTTATCAAACATTGAAAGAGTAGGTAATTACGGAAAGCCAAATATTACTTTTCAAAAAATATAATAATTTAATCAAATTGGAAAATTTTGTTATCCAAAATGAAACCTCGAGGGAGATAATTGTAAGATTTGATAGTTGAAGGAAGCTATGTAAAATTATGCGAAACCTTAGGAGGAGGCGTATGAAATTATTCCTATAATGAATTATTTTGGTCTAATTAATTCTTTTTCTATTGACTTCCTTCGCCATCGAACCTGTGAAGCAATCAGTGGAATATTCAAACCATTAACTGAAGCCCTGCACCGAGCAAACCAAATAGCAAACAAAACCATAAATGCATCAAGCAAGCTGATATCGCAGAACAAAACCATACATTCACCGGAAAAACCCACAAAGAATCTAAAAAACTGAGCCTTGATTACTAAATCTTCATAACCACCACTTTATAGTCATCCCAAACACTTCGATAACACAAACTGATTTTACAAGACAAACCCACTCATCCACAGTTACAACCAGCAAAGGGATCTTAAATTTCGCCTTGATTTCTTAATTTTCAGTGCCAAAAAAATGTGTTTGCACGATTTGGGCCCCTTGATCATTTAGGTACCAGAATTTTTTAGAAATCATCTACAATTCGTTTGGTCTACCTCCACAAAGTTGATGCTCAAGCGGCCTTAAAGTTTGCTACCAGTTGAGACTCCTGAAACGGAGTCTACCAAGGTGGAGCCAAAACATTGGGATTTATCAATCAAAGGATACTCCGGTTCTGCAGCAAAGGCTGGCTACAAATATTGTCATCAGCAATTTCCCATATCACCGAATAATTATCATCACCATACTGAATTAGTATCAAGAAAAGTGCGGAGTTTCGGCATTCCTACAGCCCAACCTCTGCTTTGGGGGTTGGGGGGAGGGGGGCAGCACTGCCGACCGGCTGGGGGAAAGGAAGGGGGCGGCGGCGGGCTGGGATGAGGGCAAAAAAGTAAGCCACAAATTTTGGGGGTTGGGGAAGAAGGGATGCGGCAGGGGGCTGGGATTGATGCAAGACCGGTGAGGGGAATTTGGGAGGGGAGATGCGTGATTGTATAGGAATTTTGGCCGGTGGGGAAGAGGGAATGCAGGGGAAGAAGGAATGCAGGGGGCTTGAATTGATGCGGCTAGGGGCTGGGGAGATGCGCAGGGAATGCAGGAGAGGGAAGATGCGGCAGGAAAAAAAAGCTCAAGGAGGAGGAGAAAAAAAAAGAAACAAGGACTGAATCAAACGCGCAGGTTTTTGTGTTAAGAGACATTTAGGCTGAAGTCGACATTGGGAGTGTCAAGTTATCTTGAATAACGACTTTGAAATCGACCCTCCAACACTTATAATTTTGAACTATTTTAAAAAAATAATATTTATTTAATTTTTATTTTAATAATTAATTTTTGTGGAAAAAACTCTTCAACTGTCAATTAGTTGATCCCATGTGCTAAGCTTCTTTTCAATCTTCACTGGCTTGCTCCCTTTTGACTTTCAGATCCAGCACAATTTCCAGAGCTCAAGATGGCCCTCAATGAGCCTGCTGTGGAATCTGCCTTGCATGATCTGGAGTTGCTGGAGGGCAAATCTTCGAGTATTCGCAAGCATATATTCACAGAGCTGATTCACAGGCTAAGGAATGTCAGGACATTTCTTCTTTGCGGAAGAAGGTTGCGCCATGAGGTCCGTATGAAATCTGATGACAAGGTTAATAAGGATGGAGGCATGGGATCCCTCCTGGTGCAGAGGCTGAGGAAACTGAGAACATTTGTTACTTGTGCAAGAAAGTTGGGCACTGATGCGCATATGGGTTCTGATGGAAAGAGTGATGAGGATGAAAATCTGGGATCTCTCCTGGTAAGGATTGAAGATGAAGTTTGCAGATTTGCTATGAAAATTCACCCTTATTGTCTTAGCCTGGAAAATGGAGTTCCTTCCGTTGTTGTGGATATGACTGGTGATTTTCAAGACGAAATTGAATGTTTTGACAAAGAAATAGATGAATGGTATGTCAATTTCTCAGAATACTTATTACAATCAAGTTCTCCCAGGACACATGAAGTTTTGGAAATCACTGATTCTGTTCTGGAGAGTCTTGGGGATTTTCTCTGTTTTCGCTTTGATTTTAAGATATATTTATTCGAACCGATGAAAGAATTGGGAGAGAGTATAAAATTCTTAAGGAATTTCATACGCTTTGCTACACTGCAACATGTTGAGCACCCGCAGTTGGAACCTTTGTTGACTCACATTGAAGCTGTTACTGTCAATGCAGCACATCTCTCTCATATGTGTCAATTTGCAACGGTTGATGAAGAATGGTGGAAGGGATTGCAGTATAAGATCAAACCCATTGAACCTCAGGTCTGCGAGACTTACACTCAAGTCTTGACTAGCTCAAAGTTGTCAAGAGAATTACATGCTCAGGCCATGGAAGTGGATGATAATCCTGTAATTATAATGAAGGAATTCATTTCTTCTCTCGCATGTAATCTTTGGAAGATGCTACAACTGGATACTTGGCTTGTGGTTTCTTTGAAGGATCAACTGCAGGAACTGTATGAGGGACTAAGATCATTGAGAATCATTCTCGAGCAGCAGCCAAACAAGTTTGATCAGAAAAACATCAATCTTACTGGAGCCGTGATATGTGAAGCTGGAGCAATAATCTTTTCGCTTTATCAGAAAGATGTCAAGATAGATCTTGCTCTTTTTGATTTGCTGAGGAGAATTAAGCTTATCAGGGCAGAAGTTGAAGAGAAAGGACCAGAAACATCGACATTCAACTTTCCCAAGACCAATGCACAGGGTTTTGTTGATTTTCTGTTAGAAATTCTGGAGGAGTTTACAATTAGTGAGGTTGATTCAAATGCCCATTGTTATGTTAAAACAATCCAAGCAGAAATTGTTTTCATAAGATCTTTCCTGGGGGAAATTGAGGAGTTGTGCTGTGAACAGGAGGAACTCCAATCTCTTTGGAATCGTGCTCTAGAGGTGGCATATAGGGTAGAGTTTCTCATTGACCACTTGGTACATGGAGATATTGCAGATTCTTTTAAAATGTCATTTGATTCTATCATAGAAGACATCAGAATTTTTAAGAATGACGCCTTGAAGATTTTTGATGGCAAGACAAACGACATCAAAGTCAAGAAAGTATCCAGAAAATCTACTCGTGTACCATCACAAAATTGTCCCCCAATAACCAATGAAGTTGTTGGTTTTGATGACGAGGCTACATCAATTATGGACCGACTTACAAGAGGATCAAAGCAATTAAAGGTTGTCGCTATTGTGGGTATGGCTGGAATAGGCAAGACGACTTTGGCAACAAAAGTTTACAATTATCCTTCAGTTTTGTACCATTTTGATGTTTGTGCATGGTGTTCTGTTTCTCAAGCACTCAACAAAAAGAAAGTGTTACTTGAGCTCTTGAATTGTATTATTCCCGACAGATACTCCGATATGACTGAACTCGATTTGGCAGAAAAGCTCCGACGTCGTTTAAAAGGATGTAGATATCTCATCTTTTTAGATGATGTATGGGGCATTGAAGTATGGAATAGCTTAGAAGGAATATTACCTGATGATTCTAATGGGAGTAGAATTATGTTGACAAGTCGACTTCATGATGTTGCTCCTCAATCTATGCTTGACTAGAAGCCTCATTTTCTTCGCCAACTTACAGACGATGAGAGTTGGGAATTATTGCAGAGGAAGTTATTTAATGGAGAAGGTTGCCCTTCTGCATTATATGAACTTGGGATGCAAATTGCAAAAAGTTGCAAGAGATTACCTCTAACTATTATCATTGTAGCTGGACTTCTAGCAGCAATGGAGCAAGAATGTTGGAAGGAAGTTCTGGAAAGTTTAAGTTCAGGAATAATCCTTTCTAGTACAGAGCAATGCATGAATACGATGGAGCTGAGTTACAAACATTTACCTGATTATTTGAAGCCATGCTTTCTTTATTTTGGAGCATTTCCAGAAGACGAAGAGGTTTCAGTTAAGAGGTTGATTCGGTTATGGATTGCTGAAGGATTTGTCCGAAAAACTGAATCAAAGAGTTTAGAAGATGTTGCAATAGAATACTTGATGGATTTGATTGGTAGAAGTTTAGTTATGGTTGGCAAACAAAGATCTGTTGGTGGAGTCAAAGCTTGTCGCATTCATGATTTGCTACATGATTTTTGCTTGGTAAAAGCCAAAGAAGAAAGTTTTTTCCAGTTTTTACGAGGGTATGATGAGCTTTCAGCTTTTAATGAGCCATGCTACCTACGGAGGTTATGCATTCAATCTGAGCCCGAGCATTTTAAGGACTCAAGGTTGTTTTGTCCTCGTCTACGTACTCTACTATTCTTATCTCAAACTAAAAAGAGAGAAGGGATTCAGTTTAGTATCTACTTCGTTATTCACATCTTCAAACTTCTTAGAGTTTTGGATTTGGAGCAAATTCATTTAGGTTCTGTGTTTCCAAGTGAAATGGAGCTTCTTGTTCAGTTGAAATACTTGGCAGTTCAAGGCGAAATGGTAGTCATCCCACCATCAATAGGTAACCTCTCGAACTTGGAAACTTTTATTGTGAACTCACTATGTGCATATGTTTCGCTGCCAGATAGTCTCTGGAACCTGAGGAAATTGAGACATCTTTACACAAGAAATCGTACTTGGTTTGTGTTGCCCACTAACAATCTTGAAAAGTCGTCTAATTTGGATCAGCTGAATAGCTTTTCTGGTGCACTATTTTCTTGGCCTGTCATGGAAAAGCAAATGAGAAAGGTTCCAAACATCCGTAAACTGAAATGCAAGTTACTGGGGGATGGAGGTGGCAATTGCAACAGGATTATGATTTGTGACATTCTGAGTCAAATAGAATCACTTGATGTGTCACTTTATTGGTCTGATGCAACAATAGTTGGGAATCATATTGAATTTGGTCTCCCTATAAATCTTAAAAAGCTGACTTTGTCTCGCTTTCGGATGCCTTGGAGTAAGATTTCTACAATTGGAAAACTACCTAATCTTGAGGTTCTCCAGTTACTTGATGAATCGTTCTCAGGGGACACATGGAACATGGAAGAAGAGGAATTCTCAAAACTCAGAATCTTGAAATTGTCGAAGTTGGACCTAGAAAGGTGGACAGCTTCAGATGAACAGTTACCATGCCTTGAGAAGTTAGTGATAGAAACGTGTTGGAAGTTGAAAGAGATGCCTTCTTGTTTAGAATACAGTTCAACACTTGAAATGATTGAACTCTTGAAATGCTCAGACTCTAACATAAATGTAGTCACACACATTCAGGAAAAACAGATGAGCATGGGAAATTCAGTTATGAAGGTCCTTGTTCGACGCTGAATGACCAAGCAAAGCATGTCAAGGCTGGATTTCGAAGGAGCGCCAATGGCGATTGGGTTTCATTCTTTTGTTTATGTAGCTACCGCAGCTGCTACTTCTTTTATTGAATCAATTTGGTGGTGAAACTATTCATGTCTTCTCAAATTAATTCTTGAAATTTATCTATGTACTGTGTTTTATTGAATCAATAAAGGTGATGTTGATGTTGGTGTTGAATGTGTTTGACTGGATGTTGCAACTCTTTCTCGTAGTCAGAACGATTTCAGATCTCAATTCTTCCATTGCCTTATTGATTCTCAATATGACAAGGATTATTTACAAAGATAGATCCTATTAGAAAAAAAAAAAAAAACGTACCATTTTCTGCACCACTTGATGTGAGAATCATGCAAATCTCCAACAAAAGTTTAGGATAGTTAACCCTAGGACCAAGAAATCATTGGTTATCTGGGATTCCTTGTTTTTGGTGTGTTTTGTCCTAAGCCAAGTCTTTGTATTCTTACGTTGTTTGGCAATGGCCTTGGATGTCAATACATTTTGACTGGTTTTGTTTATGCAGTATGGATGGTTTTTCCATTTTGTTTGTTGCCACATTTACATTTTGGTTCAAAGAAATTTGAACTACAGAAATGGTATCATTTTCCACTTAATTAGGGCCAAAATACAACACTTTTTTTAAATATGCAAAGAAAGACTCTTATCAAGTAAGACTTTGAGGAGTTAGGATGGAATGACCAGAAACTTTTTTGTCCTAGCTGGTCCAAGCCTTCTTCTTCTGTTGTTATGCAGTAAAGATAGTTCAGAATAGGATCAAAACTACAGGTTATCAGCTCATAATCATACAAACGTTGTCACTTCTGTCGTTGTACAAATGTGAAGAGACAGAATTGGTTAAAGTCATTTTCTTGCTCATTATTTGGTTGAAGTAAGGTATTAGTGGGAGACATGCGAACTCTGGTTTAATTTTATTTTTTTTAATTTGCTTTTCATAAATGGGAACTTAATATTGTTATATTTTCTTTTTATTTTCAAAAAACATTGTAAACTCAGTTTTAATAAATTAAAAAATTTGAAAACATTATGAACTTAATTAATCTTCATAAATTAAATTCCATTAATTTTTTTTTCTTAGTTTCATATAAATTAAGCCAATTCCATTCCTTTTGTCCCCTTAGTATCATAGAAATTGAATTATATTCTATTATTCAAAAACTACTGCTGAATAGGAAAAATGACTAGTGCCACTGTAAAAGAATGTACATATGTATATGTTATATTTAATTTAAAATTTTCACACAAATTTTCGTCCATCTCACTTGTGTGAGAAAACTGTTTCATAACATAAAATATGTTTCAAGGAGTAAATTTATTATTGTTATTTATAAGTTAAGTAAAGTAAATTAACCGCGACATATATTCCAATCCAGCCCAGATGATCTGGGAGGGGCTTTTCTGATTCTGAAAACAGTACAATAAGGACAAGCTGAGGAGGAAATGGAGGAATGTCACTTAGAAATATGCATGAAAGTCGAACTATGATAATCATGATTTTAACTTTGCCCAGAAGATGTAGGGATTTAGAATTATCTTGCAATCACTCGCAAGTTTTCCTGACAATTGCATTCTGCGAAGCCTAGAATCACTTGGTTTGTCATGTTTTGAGTGTGATGTGCTTAGGAATCGTACTAAACTGGAGGAATGTCACAAGATTATCATACCTGAATTTTTGTGTCACCTTACATTTGTCAACAACTAAGTTTGATGTGCTTTCGAAACGGAGTTTGGTCTCCCAGAAATCTTAAAATGCTGATTCTGTCTCTCTTTGGCGGCGTGCCTTGGAGTAAAATTTCTACAATTGGAAGACTGCCCAATCTTGAGCTTCTCAAATTACTCCATGGATTATGCTCAGGGGACACTGGGACATGGACGTAGGGGAATTCCCGCAACTTGGATTCTTGAAATTGGGATCCTCAGACATATCACGTGGACAGCTCCTGATGATCAATTTCCTTTTATCTTCAGAAGTTAGTATTGGAGAGGTTTTGAAAATTGGAAGAAACTCCTCCTTGTTTAGAGAACAGTCCAACGTCTGAAATCATTGAAGGCTTGGTGTTGGGTCTAAAAATAAATTTACCCAAAATACTAAAATGATCTTGATGACGATCGCTGAAATAATTCTCCTCACGCCGAACGGACTTTGTACGCACAAACTTGATTGAAGAGGTTAAATTTTTCTCTATTTTTTTTGTACATTAAAACCTGAATAATTGTTCTATTTATAGAATTTAACCAAACCTTAAATCTATTAGATTTGACTATCTAATTTTACTAAAAGACATCTACTAATTCAAAATCTAATATAACTACTAATTATAAATTTAATAAGAAATTTATTTTAATTCTACCATATTGCCTCCTTTAAACTAAGCTTTCATAACTTGTTATGCTAAACATTTTCTTTACTTTCATAAATGAATCCATCGTTAATATTTTTGTGACAATATTAGCCATTTGATTTTTAGTCCCGCAATAATTGATCACAATTTCCTTTCGTTGAATCAAATCACAAATGAAGTGAAATTTGATATCAATATGCTTGTTTTGACCATGAAACACCGAATTTTTTGTCATCTTTATTGTCGAAATACTATCACATAGGATAGTAGTTGCTCCATCTTGTTTGTGTTGAAGAAAATTTAGCATTCTTCTAAGCCACAACGCTTGAATAGCACAGTTAGTCACTGTAATGTATTCTATCTCCGATGTAGATAACACGATAACTGGTTGCTTGTTTGAATTCCACGAAAATATATCAAAGCCAATGAAGAATGCATAACCAGAAGTGTTCTTTCTCTCCACAATGTCACCAGTCCAATTACTATTAGTAAATCCAAGAAGATCCATAGGACTGCCATTTGCATAGAAAATTCCATCACCTTGAGTACTTTTGATTTATTTCAAGATTTTCTTAACTACCTATAAGTGGGACTGATGTGGCGTCTCTATAAATATGCTAATTAAGCTAACATTGAAATTAATATCAGGTCTTGTAACTATCAAATATCTCAAACTCTCTACCAAACCTTCAAAATGAGTAGGGTCTACAAAAGTGCCAGTCCTATCTTTGGTTATTCACAATTGCTCTTCAATTGGAGTCAAGATTGGTTTCGCACTATCCATCTTGAATTTCTTTAAAATATCTCCTACATATTTCTCCTGGCAAATGAAATGCCTTGATTAGTCTACGAAACTTCAATTTCAAGGAAGTATAACATAAGACATATGTCTATCAACTCAAATTGTCGAATCATAGCCTTCTTGAATTCTGCACTTATACTAAGACTATTCCCGGTAAATATCAAATCATCTACATACAAGCATACGATGACAACTGCACTATGAGTCGATGATTTCATATATGAAGCATGATCAAAAGGATAGTGTTGAAAATCATTGTCAACGAAGAAATAATCAACACAGGTGTACCACACTCCTAAAACTTGCTTCAAGCCGTAAAGGGTTCTGTTCAATTGGTACACCTTATTTTCTTGACATTTCTTAACAAATCTAGTAGACTGCTCAACATACACTTTTTTCTCAAATATTCCATTTAAAAATGCAAACTTGACATCCATTTGATGTATTTTCTCACTATTTTGGGCAGCTAAGGAAATAATTAAGCAAATAGTATCAAGCCGAGCAACAGACGTAAATACCTCAAAATAATCGATACTAAGTTTTTGTTTATAACTTTTGACAACCAATTACGTCTTGAATCTGTCTACTCCTCCATTGGGCTTGTACTTCATCTTGTAAACCATCTTGATACCAATGATTTTTTGGTCACTTGGAAGATTTGTGAGCTCCCAAGTATCATTTTTTTTCAATGATATGAATTTCTTCAGCCATTGCTTCCTTTCAATAATCCTCACGAACAACATTTTCAAAGGTAATAAGGTTATAATTTGCAAAAAGAGCAAAATTCACAATATCTTTGTTAGTTAAATTTTGAGAGTGATTATCAATAACGTAATCCTGCAAATGAGCTGGTAGACGTCTTTGTCTTTGTGGGCGACCAGACTGCACATAAGTGGATTGAATAGGAACTTGTTGTTGTTCAGGTACTTTGGGCTAATTGACCTCATCATCATTGTCATCAAAATATGAAGGTTGCGGATGATGGCTAACTGCCACATCTGACTCCTTTCTGACCAGTTCTAGGCATCTTTCACGTCAAAATTGACATATCTACTAAGAATGGTAATCTTTGTCACAAGATTGTACAACTTGTACCCTTAATTTCATAACTATAGCCAATAAAAATACACTTTTTTGCCTTATCGTCAAGTTTCTTCTTGAGAACATCTGAAATATGTGCATATGCCAAGTAACCAAATACTCTATGATGAGAGATATTTGGTTTTTTACCAAACCAAACCTCATAAGAGATCTTCCTATCATTACATCTAGTATGACATATGTTCAATACATAAATAGCAAAAGAGATTGCTTCTGCCTAGAAACCCTTAGGCATATGCTTGGCTACCATCATTGAACGCACCATGTCCATCACAATTTTATTTTTCCTTTCTGTATTGCTGTTCTATTGATGAGTATACCTTGTTGTTAACTGATGCTTGATCCCATGCTATGCCAAAAAGTCATCACATACTATATACTCTGTGCCTCAATCAATTCTCAAAATATTGATAGAGTAACAATTTTGTTTTTCAACATACACTTTAAAATTTTTAAAAGTGTTACAGGTATCAAACTTATTCTTCATAAAATAAACTTAGACTTTTTTGTTGAAATCATCAATGAAAATAATAAAATATTTATTATCTCCATTAGAATGAACATTTACTATACACAAATTAGAGTAAATGAGTTGTAATGGTTATTTTGCCCTCCAAGCCTTGTCTTTAAAAAATGGTCTCGATGCTTCTTGCCTAATATACAAGACTTACACTGTCCATGGTGAAAATTAATTGAAGGTAGACAAAAAATAATATTATTTTTGGCAAAAAACTGCAATCCGCGAAAATGAAAGTGCCCAAATCTCATATGCCACAACTAAGTATCATCAACTTCAATACGGTGAACTACCATGATTCAAAGTGATAGGAAATAATTTGCTATTAGCCATGCTTACCTTTGCAATTAAACCCAATCGATCATCAGTGATGGTGCAAACATGTTTTCGAAAACGCAAATGATAGTCCTTCTTTTGATGTTGACCCAAACTCAAGAGATTTTGACGCAAATTAAGCACATAATGCACATCAGCAATGGCACTTTTAGTGCTATTTTTCAAGGTAATAAGAATATCTCATTTACCACATATAGACATGTATTATTCTTTACTAGAGTCAACATATCATGTATTATTCTTAGATTCCTCAACCATACCAATAAAAAATAAAATTGTCTTATACTTTTCACCAGAATCTTCAACAACGTTAGTATTGACATCTTTATTTTCTGATTTATTATATCAACAATTCTTTTTGAATATGACTAATTTACCACAATTAAAACATTTAGGCTTTTTTTTTTTTTGCTGATTATTGTTAGAATTATTAAAGTTGCCTTTTTGTTGGGAGGAATTGTTAGCTCTACTATGACCATGAGAAATACCTCTTCCAAGTCAATGTCCTATGAAATTCCAACCATGGCCACCAAAAGTAGTACTATTAGATGAATCTTCATTACTTTTCTCCTTAGTAGTCGGAATTTGCAAAACTTGCAATGCCTTCTCCATATGCTCATTGTCATTTGATTCATTCAATTTCCCACTAATTCTTTGTTCATACAATAGTAATGACCCTTGTAGTTCATCAACCAACAAGGTTGACAAATCTTTTGTCTCTCCCATTACGGCAATAACATGATCAAACTTAAATGTCAAAATATTCAAAACATTTTTTTTATAATAAGCTTATAAGTAAAATCATGCCCATTCAACATCATCTCATTCTTTATATCATTCAAATGAGAAAAAAACGATTTAGTGGTTTCATTCTTCTCCATCTTGCGCAATTCAAATTTTCTTTACTTTGTTGAACTTTATTAACACCATGATACGTTTTGTCCAAAATATCCCACGCCCGTTTCGTGGTTGTAGTTGTAGTGGTAGATATTTTGCCAAATATGAAAACATCAATTGTCTGGTGAATTTGAGACAACGCTAGCCTATCATTTTGTTTAGTCTCTTTATTAGCATTTGCTGCTAAATTTTGTTATTGAGATGCGTTTCTATTTACATCCTCCGATAATTATAATCTTATTTATCTTTTAATTTAAACACGAAATAAGTAATATTCCATTTCGTCATAATTACTAAACACCAACCGAGTTTTGATACCGGATGTTGGGTCTAAAAAAAAATAAACCCAAAATACTAAAATTATCTTCATGAAGATAGATGAAAAAATTATACTCACATCGAACGGACTTTATACGCACAAAATTGATTGAAGATTCTCCAAGGCTGTACGGATTTCTGATGCACAAAATTGATCAATAAACAGGACGAAGCTTGGCCGCAAACAATTCAAAGAAAATTGATTTGGCCGAACTTAATCAATGGAAACCAGGAAGCAACAGGAACCAACTCACGTACCCACCCACCCAAGTCAGAATCACTTCGGCAGTCAGGGGAATTGATCCCTCAACCTCCCACAAGAGAACCTCATGAGAAACAGAATCACTTCGGCAGTCAGGGGAATTGATCCCTCAACCTCCCACAAGAGAACCTCATGAGAAACCACTGAACCAACCCCCCGGGCGTGAGTTGTTTTTTTGTTGAACATAATGAAATTGACTAAAATAATTGTAAGCAGCCTAGGTAGACAAAAACAGTTATCACACTCATCAGTTGTATTGATATAGTCTATGTTTCTTCTTTGAACTTCCATCAGCAATCTTCCTGAGTTTGAGTAAAATCTTTTCTTTACTCTGGAATTTCACTGCCACTGACCCTATTAATCCTTGCTAAGAATCAGAACAACACCCACCCTATTGTTTCTTCTATCTCAATAGCCTTGTGGCTATGTGGTTTCCTATCTGCATTTTGGTTGTCAGTTTATTCTTCCTTTTTCGTTCGGTTCCTCTGCGATTCAGATCACGGAAATTTTCCAACCTCTTAAATGATTCTATTACTTCTCTTCATTCTGCCTTGGATGATCTGGAGTTTCTGAAGAAGATACCAGGGCTTGCTTCCGATGATAGCTTCAAGATCCTGCTGCAGAGGCTAAGGTATCTCAATGCATTTCTTCTTTGTGCAAGAAAATTAGGTAGCGATGTGCATCTCAGATCTGATGACAACCATCTTCGAGGAAGTCTGGGATCTCTTCTGGTTAGGATTGAAGATGCTGTTTGGACTTATGCGCGTCAAATCCACTCTTTTAGAAGTTCGGAAGATGGAATTCCTCTTCATGTTGTGAATGGGATCAGTGACCGTATAAAATCACTTGAGAAAGAGATAGATGAGGGATATGTCATTTTGTCAGAGTATATGCGGCAATCAAGTTCTCCAACGACAGAAGAAGTTATGGAAGGCATTGACTCTCTTCTGGTTCTTCTGGAGAATCTAGTTAATTTTTTCAGGTTTAGTATGTATACCAGAGAAATTATGCTAGATCCAATGAAAGCCTTCAGAGAAGAGATAAAATTCTTGAGAAATTTCGTCCGCTTTGCCACACTGCAAACTGTTGACCACCAACAATTTGAAGATTTGTTGATCCACATTGAAGCTGTTGTTGTCAATGCAGCCCAACTCGCTCATATGTTTGGATTGGGAACAAATGATGAAGAATGGTCCAAAGGAATGGAGTGTAAGGTTTCAGATTTGCTGCAGAAGATCAAACCTGTTAACCCTCAAGTCTATGAGATTTATACTAAAGCCCTGAAGAGCTCAAAATTATCAAGGCAAACAAATGATCCGAATCTGGACATGAATGGTAATTCTTTAAATATAATGGAGGAGTTCATTGATTCTCTCTTATGTAGTCTTTGGGAGATTCTACAATTGGAGTTTTGTCTTGTGCTTTCTGTGAGGGATCAATTGCAAGTACTCTACGAGGGACTAAGAGTCTTGAGAACAATTCTCAAGGAGCAGCCAAACAAGTTTGATGAGAAAATCAGGGATCTCATTGGAGTTGTGATATGTGATGCTGGATTCATAATCGTTTCACTTTCTCAGAAACATGTCAAAATAGATGTTGAGCTATTGGATTTGCTGGAAAGAATTAACGATATCAGGGCAGAAGTTCAAGAAGGAGTTCCAAAAACTTCAACAGTCAACTTCCCCAGGACTGACGAGCTAGGTTTTATCAATTTTATCTTGGAAACTCTGAAAAGTCTAACAAGTTCTAAGGATGATTCAAATGCCCAAAGTCTACTTCTCATAATCAGAGAAGAGCTTGTCTTCTTAACATCTTTCTTGGAGGATATTGTGGAGTTGCGCAATCAACAAGAGGAGCTCCAAGCTCTATGGAATCGTGTTGTCCGGATGGCATACAGGATAGAGTTTCTCATTGACCACTTGGAGATTGGAGATATTTTAGATCCATTTTCAATGTCAATTGATTCTATCACAGAAGAGATAAAAAATATTAAATCAGATGTGTTGAAGATTTTCCTCGGCAAGAGACAAGATATAAAAGGCAAGAAAGTAGCCAGGACATCCAGCCTAGTACCATCACAAAGTAGTGCCTCAATATCCAACCACTTTGTAGGTTTCCATGATGAGGCAACATCAATTATCAACCAACTTAGGAGAGGATCAAAGCGATTGCGAATTGTTGCTATTGTTGGTATGCCTGGATTAGGTAAGACAACTTTAGCAACCAAAGTTTACAATGATCCTTCAATTATGCGCCATTTTCATATTTGCGCATGGTGTTCTGTTTCTCAATTATTTGACAAAAAGAAGGTATTACTTGAGCTTCTGAATCATATTGTTATAAAGCTTCCCGACAAATATTTTGAGATGACTGAAGATGATTTGGCTGAAGAGCTCAGGCGTCGCTTGAAAAGAAGTAGATATCTCATCTTTTTGGATGATTTATGGGACATTGACGCATGGTACCGCTTGGAAGCATCATTACCTGATGATTCTAACGGAAGTAGAATTATTTTGACAAGTCGACATAGGGATGTGGCTCCTCAAGACATGTTTGATGAAAAACCTCATTTTCTACGTGTACTAACTTATGTTGAGAGTTGTGAGTTATTGCAGAAGAAGTTATTCCACAGAGATGGTTTCCCTACACCCCTGAATGAAGTTGGGAAGCAAATTGCAGAAAATTGCAGGGGATTACCTCTAATGATTACCATTGTAGCTGGACTTCTAAAAACCATGGTGCAAGAGGACTGGAAGGAAGTTCTGGAAAGTTTAAGTTCAGGCATCATTTCTAGTACAGAACAATGCATGAACACATTAGAGTTCAGTTACAAACATTTACCAGATTATTTGAAGCCATGTCTTCTTTATTTTGGTGCATTTCCAGAAGACAAACTAGTTTCAACCAACAAGTTGATCTGGTTATGGATTGCTGAAGGTTTTATTCCAAAGACTAAGCTAAGGAACTTAGAAGATGTTGCGAGAGAGTACCTATCAGAATTAATTGGCAGAAGCCTAGTTATGGTTGTCAAAGAAAGGTCCATAGGTGGTGTCAAAGCTTGCCGCATTCATGATTTGCTACATGATTTCTGTTTAAGAAAAGCTAAAGAAGAAAATTTTTTCCAGCTGTTGAAAGGGTATGATGAGCTTTTAGCTTTTAATGAGCCAGGCTACTTACGCAGGTTATGCATTTATTCTGATCCCGAACACTTCAATGATTCAAAGCTTTATTGTCCTCATGTTCGTTCCTTACTGTTCTTCAATCAAGTGTCAGGCCCTTGGCGTAATCAAAGTTTGCTTAATATCTCCTTCGTTATTCACATATACAAACTTCTTACAGTGTTGGATACACTGGAAGTTGATTTAGGTTCAGTTTTTCCAAGTGACATTGAACTTCTTGTTCATTTGAAGTACTTGGCAGTTCGAGGAGATATGGATGTCATCCCTTCATCAATAAGTAACCTTTCAAACTTAGAAACAATTATTGTGGATACAAGGCGATGGATTTTGCTGCCAGACACTTTCTGGAATCTACAAAAATTGAGTCATCTTTACATGATGTCTAATTATGTGGCTGGTTTTCGATTGCCCTTGAAAAATCTGGACGACTCTTTTGATTTGAATGAGTTGGAAAGCTTTTCTGGTGCTATTCTTCATCAGCCCATCATGGAAATGCAACTGAGAAAGTTTCCAAATATCCGTAAATTGAAATTTAAAATACTCTTGGAATACGGTAAAAATTGTAACAAGATTGTTGTACCTGACTTTCTCAGTCGACTAGAGTCACTTGATTTGTCACGTCCTCAGCGTGCTGTGATTAGGAATCATATTGAGTTTGATTTCGGTTTGCCCATACATCTTAAGAAGTTGACTCTGTCTTGCCTGTGCTTGCCTTGGAGTAGAATTTCTACCATCGGTCAAATGCCTAACCTTGAGGTTCTCAAATTACTTGTCAATTCTTTCTTAGGGGACACATGGAATATGGAAGAAGGGGAATTCCCAAAACTTAGATTCTTGAAACTGTCTTTCATGGACATTGTCAGGTGGAGAGCTTCTGATGATCAGTTTCTCTGTCTTGAGAAGTTAGTTCTGGAGAGGTGTAAACTTTTGGAAGAGCTTCCTTCTTGTTTAGAGAATGTTTCAACACTTGAAATAATTGAGGTCTCAAATTGTAACGACTCCACCATAAATTTAGTCAGACAAATTGAGAAAGAACAGATGGAGATGGGAAATTCGGCACTGAAGATCCTTACCTCGGGAGACGTTTATAGCAAATCTTCTGGAGGCTTCAATTGGAAGGATTTATGAGGATCAGAGTTTCATTCTTCCGGTAAGTTCATGCCATGAATGAAGTCAAAGTTTTGTCACATAATTGCCTTATTCTGACTGTGTTTTTCTCTCTTTCATTCTTTTGGTTAGTTGCATATAAGGCTTTTCATATTTGAGTACACACAAGGAGCAGAGTCATGGTGCTTCTATTCCTGGAGTGGATCATGTTCTTGCAAACCTGCTTGGAGGATGCAGTGTAGGTGTTACTGGTGATATTCTGAAAGCATCCGCAGTATTTTTGCATGGTGAATTTACACTAAACGCTTTTTCATTTAGAGAAGAATTTTGGTGCATTTTTCTAATAATTGAGTTTGATGATAAAGATGTAATAGCTGAATTTGGGATAATATATGAGATCCATTGTTCCACCTAAATTTTACGGCATGAGATGCAATTTGAGTACAGTAAATCATTTGTCATAGGGTACAAGGTCATGCAATGTAGTGTATGAAATGTAGTGGCTGAGCAGTTAAAGGTTTGCCTTCCCAATTTCCAAAGTCCCTTCCGGGCGGCCTACATACTAGGAAGACAGATTCTAAATAATGTGGTAGTCGCATATTAGTGCATCCATACTTTAAATGCAAAACATAAAGGAAACCAAGGGTGGATGGCCATTAAACTTGATATGGCTAAAGCGTATGATAAGGTCGAGTGGGAATTCCTGTGTGAGGTCCTGCGGAGAATGAGATTCTCTAGTACTTTCATTGGTTGAGTATGACAGTGCATAAGTTCTGCTACGCCCTTTGTCAATATTAATGGTGAAAAATACGGGTATATCCATCCGATTAGAGGCATTAGACAGGGGGATCCACTATCTCCTTATCTGTTCTTAGTTGTGTCCGAGGCCTTCTCAATCACGATTAAACAAGCAAACCTTAGGGGGGAATATAGGGGCTTAAAAGTGAGCAGGAAAGGCCCACAAGTTACTCATCTTCTTAAAAGTGAGCAGGAAGGGCCCACAAGTTACTCATCTTCTTTTTGCAGATGACTTACTACTTTTTTGTGAAGCAAGAGTGGAGCAAGCAGAAAGGATCAAAACGTTACTATCCAATTACAACAGATCATCAGGCCAACTGGTCAACTGGGAGAAATCATCGATTTTCTTTAACAAGAACATTCCCCAGAAGCAAAAAGATGTCATATATCAGATCGGCATCAAGGAGAAGAGGAAAGCCAGATATTTCGGACTCCCTCTGACCATTGGCAGAGCAAAAAAGGAGGTGTTTAGCTACATTGAGGACAAAATCCATCAAAGAATCACTGGGTGGAAAAATAGGTTTCTCAGCCAAGCTAGAAAGGAAGTGCTAATCAAAGCGGTGATCGATGCTCTTTCTACTTATGTGATATCGTGTTTCAAAATTTCCAAAGGAGTTTGCTAAAACATCATCAAAAGGACTTCAAGCTTCTGGTGGGGTGACAAAGAAGATGAGCAAGCTAAGATCCGTTGGAAAGCATGGAAGGACCTAACATGGCCAAAGGAGGAGGGGGGCCTGGGATTCAAAAATCTACAACTCTTTAATGATGCGCTAATAGCAAAACAACTCCGGAGAATCATCACCCAGCCGAACCTTCTCATGTGCAAGGTATTGAAAGCCAAGTACTTCCTAGACAAGGGTCTCTTACATGTCCCGGTTAAAATAATGCATCATGGTTGTGGAAGTGCTGGATGAGAGCCAGATATGTGATAAAAAAAGGGGTGATTTTCCAAGTGAGGGATGGTAAATAGGTCAAAATATGGGAAAACCCCTGGATCCCTAGTAGACCCAACTTCAAACCAACTTCCGCTCTGAATCAGTGGGAGCAGGCCTCATGGATAAGTGAGCTCTTACAAGACAGGGGAGACTGGTAGAATAAGGAGCTAGTACGCCAAATGTTCAACCAACCAGATGCCAAAGCTATTGTAAGTATCCCTCTCCCAAGTGACATTCATAATGATCGTAGAGATAAACTTGTGTGGTACTTCACAAAACATGGAAATTACACGATCAAATCTGTCTACCAAGAAGTTATCAAGGCCCAACTGGGAATGCACCAACAAGCCGAGAGCAGCTCAACCAGAGAAACAACAAAATAAGCTTGGAAGTGCAGTTCGAGACTAGGCATCAAAGGGAAACTCAAACACTTCATTTGGAGATACTGGCACGGAATCCTCCCAACAAAAGATTAGTTACTAAAGAGAGGCATTTCGGAAGATCCATTTTGCCATATGTGTGGAGAAGATGAGGAGACTTTAGAGCACGTCCTTTTCAAATGCCCTAGAGCTCAGAGAGTATGGAAATTGGCCCCGGTAAGATGGGATGGTTAGGAGGGAGAAAATATTAGTTTCAAACAATGGTGGCTTTTAATCTGCAATGGAAGAAAGGGCATCTTCATGCAGGACAGAGCTGAACTAATAGTCTATAAATTATGGATGCTCTGGAAAACTAGGAACCTATGGATATTCCAACAATAATGGAGAGAAGAGCGGGCAGTTGTAGACCTAACTATAGAAGAATGGCTGGAATTCCAAGAGGTGTGCAGGTTGGAGAGAGATTCGTCCTAAGGGAAGCACTAGGAACACAAACTAATGTTCAGAGGTAGCTACCCAAACCAAGAGATTTTTGATAGGTTGAGACATTGACTAGAATGGAGAGAATATCCAATCAATATGAAAATAGGATATTTGATCCATTTTAGTTCAGAGAGGTATAATTTGAACAAGCTAAAGTGTGGTTTTTGTTATAGCTTGATGCACATGTTGATAGTCTATGTAATTTTGGCCTCACAACCTAAGATAGTTAGAGATAGAGTTCAGTATGATTGGGAAAACCCCAAAATGTTTCACTTAGCCTCAATGCGAGTGTTAAGGTCTTCTTGTGCCAGTGGACAACTTGTAAATGTCATATTTTTGGTAGCTAATATAACGATCGTTTCTTGGGTAAAAAAAAATCATTTGTCACAGCCCTTCTTCTTTTTTTTTAATGTGACATTTGTGCCATCAATTTTCTTTTGAAATTTAGATTTTCCATGGTCATAACTCATAACTTCACTTTTGTGATGCGTTTATATCAACAATTTTCCTTTGAAAATTTGATTTTCCAAGATCATACTACCCATGGGTTTCTCTGTGTGGGCATGAGAACAAAGTCATCTACAGCTTCATTCGTAGTGGTGTGACATTATCAAAAAATCAATCATTGCAAACTCCTCTTTTTCCAAGTAAAATTGCAAACTTCCGTTTGTTATCTAGAGGTGTATGATAAAGTGATAATTGTGCCTGTTTTTGATGTTAATTATCACTTTATTTCTGGCCGAATTTGAACTAATTGGTATTTATTTGCTAAAATTGTGATGTTAGGAGTTACAAGCAGTAATTGGTGAAATTTTGTTTACAAGTGGATTGGAGCACATAAAAATTGGAAGGAATTGAATGGGAGGAGAAATCAGCAATGCCGTCTCACTAGGACGTGGTCTAGCCCTATCATTTGTGCACTGGGAAGCAGAACGCAGCAATGGACTTCGACTAAGGCGAGGTCTCGTCTTACATCAAAGGCACTGCAGTTAATTTTTGGAAGGAGTCAAGACCTATTTCATAATTGGCATTTAATATTCTCATTTTCCTTTTTCTGTCTTAAATTAGTACTAAGACATTTATTAATAGTGTTGTCTTTGTAGGAAATAAATTAGGATTAGGAATCCTACTCCTATGGGAATTCCTACACTTTAGGAAGTTAGTTTTATTTTAAATAGGATTCCTATGGAAAAAAACATAAGGAGGGGGAACTATCATCCAAGGAAAGAAGAAGAGAAAAACAGCCGCCGTTCCACTCCTCCAAGAACACACGTTGGTTTCTTCTTTTCTTTTCAATTGAAGGATGTTCAACACCACCATGAGTGGCTAAATAATTATTTCTGATCCAAGAAGATGGAAGTCAATGTTTTCTGCGTGAGGTTATGGTTTAATTAATTTCTTGTTATGTTTGGATGTTCGTTGATTTTGATAGAATTGATATGAACAATTAGGATTATTTGAATTGACGACTCAACTAGTTCTAATTCTTCAATTGCTTTACATATGATCTAAATCCGTAATTGTTTAGAATCATTTGAAATCAAGGGCACCGAGACTAATCTGCATTTGTAGAGTGAGAGCGATAGTGTAGTTTAGTTAAGGAAGAATTAATGAACCAAATCTAGAGAACTGTAGCTATCTCAGTTGTTTGGATTTGATTTAGCCGTTTTCTCCGGCTTAATGCTGCTTTCAATTCGATATGGAACGCTATCGTGCCCAGTTGGTTGAGAGTTAGGTTTGTTTGGATGCTGGGTTCAAACAGATAAATTCGGAAAACACAAAATCTTCTAGCTATCTAGTGGATTTTTGGTTAAATGTTTAAACTAATGAGAATATTGCATGAAACCAGTGATCGAGAAACATTGACAGAAATCACATTCCCTGGGTCAGAGCTTTGGTAAGAGTGTTATAGTCCGTCATTTATTTTGTTGTTAATTCAGTTAGTCTACTTTCCTTATTTAAATTTCCCTAGCTAGTAATCAATTTCAAACACCTTTCTCTTTTACGTGACTAAGAGCTTTCCAGCTTTCCTTGTGGGATCGACCTGATCCACTTTTTGCTACAAATAATTAGAGGATCAGTAATTAATTTTGGAGGCTTCGACAAACCTGCCAGTGTAAACGATTGATCTAAAACGAACGGACTATTTGAACTCCGTTCATTTATTTATAAGGGTGTTTGTGTTCGTTTATATTTGTTAAGAATTTTTGAAACCCTATTTGAACTCAACTCGTTTAGTAGAAGTTATGTTCGTGTTCATTTGTTAAAAGCTCGCCTAAACTAAATGAGTTTGTTCACGAACATATTAAACGAACTTGTTCACGAACACGTTAAACATTCATAAACTCATTTATTTTCATAATTTTCACAAACATATTCATAAATTTTATAATTAATAAACAAATAAAATTTATTTAATTTATATTATTATTTTAAAATAAATAATTAAAGAAAAAATTTTAAACTACATGCATAGCCAAGGCTAATAAGCTCAAGGCAAACCTCTATCGTCTCCCCTTTTTATAGTTGATTTTATAATTAATAAACAAATAAAATTTATTTATTTATATTATTCTTTTAAAATAAATAATTAAAGAAATTTTTTTTAAATTGCATGCATAGCCAAGGCAACGGACAATTGCAAAGCCAAGGCTAAGAAGCTCAAGGCAAATCTTTATCCTCTCTCTCTTTTTATAGTTGAGTTATACTTCCCCACTTTCATCAATTTTCGATGTAATTGAACCTTAGCCTTCCATGTGGGGAGCATGGTTACTTACTACTACACCATAACGAATTTGTTTATGAATAATGAGTAAACATTATTATTATATTTATTATTATATTATATTTATATTATTATTTTAATATAAACGAACAATAAACGAACTTTAAATGAACATTAACCGAACTTATTCATAAACACTAAACGAGCTTGTTCACGAATATAAATAAATGAACGTACATCTATTCGGGTTCGTGTTCGTATTCATTTATTAAATGAACACTAAAATGTGTTCGTTTAATTTAACAAACGAACATTACCGAGTTTGAACATGAGTTGTTCACTGAACGTACTAGTTTGTTTACACCCTCTAACAAGTCCTACGATGTTACTATGATTACAAGAGTGGAAATAGCCCAAAACTTGGTCACATGGACACTAACTTTTTATTTATTTTGGTAGGGAAAATATTACATGACTGCATTATGAAAAATTATGCGATTAAAGATAATTAAAAAATAATTTATTTATATAATAAAAAAGTAAAAAAATTAAATAATATAATTAATTTATTGCAGTAAAAATTAAGATACTATACGAAAATGTTTTTCTTTGGACGGGGTTGATCCCGTTTTTGTCATCAAAGGAAGTCAGCGTTGCAAATTGGAATGGCGTGTCTACCCTTCTTACTTATTTGCCTTTTGAACTTGAGCTTTTGTTCGTCATGTTTAAAAGCAAAATGCAGAATTCGGCCGGATTTGTTCACACTTTTTCTTTCACATTTATTGGACGATACAAATCAAGTTGAAGACTCTGAAATTGTTGATTTGGATGAATGTTTAGAATACACGATAACAATACAACAATTGACCTGTTTTACAGATTTAAAAGAGAATTAATTTATACTCTTTTTGTCTAAAAAAAGGTTTATTTCAAATTCTTTTTTAAAAATAAATTTTGTAATATATTTATTAATAAGGATTATAGAAGGCTTACCATTGAAAATAAAGGATAAAAATGTGAAATTGTACATTTAATATAGAGATAACCACCAAAATAATTTTTCACATATTGACCAATGAGTTTTTAGTCCATCACTTTTAAAATGGGAAAAAAATAGTCCATCACATCTCATAAATATACTCTTTTGGTCATCTGTCACTATTTTATCTATTTTTCCGTCACTATTCCATCTATTTTTTATAAATGCATGAGGGTTCATTTGACGGAAAAATAAAGGAAATAGTGACAGATGATTAATAGAGTACACTTATGAAATGTAAGGGACTATTTTTTCCTATTTTAAAAATAAGGGAATAAAAAGCTTATTGACCAATATATGATGAACTATTTTTGTGGTTATCTTTTAAATATAAGGATAAAAATATAGAAAAAAATTATAATTAACTCAAAATATACCTTTTTTCTTTTAAGATATATTGAGAGAGTAGTTATAAATATTAATATCATTCACGTACCCGTATGTCAACTTATAATTTTATACTATTAACTTTTAAGGTAAGTTTGTACATGCTTTACCGATATTATTATTTTCTATTAATTTTGGGCCATCAACTGATTAAATGTTAAGAACTTGGCCAATCAAGAGGGGTTTTGGTAATTTTCCCAAATTGTAGAAAAGTAAATGTAATTTGCCTTAATTAATTAGTCCAGCGACTCAGCCCGGGAACGCACGTCTAATTTGTTAGTATCATATTTTTAGGCTGTGCTCCTTTCCTAAAATGGAAAATTTTTTAACACTGTCTAATCCAAACATGTGCAAGAGTTTTTGCGTAGATTGAGGTCGTGTACCTGTGGTTGTTCTTGTGAAGGTATCTAGGAATAACAAGAAACTTATCATGGCTGAAGGAGTGTCTGATAGTCCCACCGTTCTCATTCCTAATTGAACAATCTTTGTTGTTCTTCGGGACTAATGTGATCAGGCTAAAATGGTCAAGCTGATTTCTTGTTCTTTCTGCGAAAATTCCACGGCAGACCTGTACTCTGTTAAGCAAGAAGTTAGAGGGAGACATGTTTTTCCCTTTGGTTTGATGAATAGGAAAAAGCATCCTGTAAAGCAACTAAGCCAGTCAAAAGATGTTTCCAATGAATGCTTGTGCTTCAACGATTTGTTCGATGTGAAGGACATGATGGGATAGAAGGAAAACTAGATTAAAAGCTGAAACAGAAAAGCAATTTCCCTTCAATTACCTCAGTTTAAACAGAATCTTACTGTCCCGACTCGAGCGTTATAAATTGGCCTAGTTTCAGATCCTTGCATACATAGGCTCAAGCGGCTGAAAACCCTTACGAGATCATTCAGACTGCAGAATTTCAAGGCTTTCAATCTGGTTAGCATCTTCAATCATCATAGACACCGCTAAAGTAATCCAGTGAGCTAAATAGCGGATAACTCCTTGCAGAGAGTTGGTCTTTACTAAAAGGTGAGTTTGCATTGTTCTTAAAGTTTCTGCTGTTTGTGGTTTGTCATGTTTGTATAGTGTGGTGATTTAATGTCCTTTTTGAATTCCTTCTCCTGTCGTGGACAGAATGTGCTGGAAATGCTTTGAAAATATCATCCACCTCATCTTATGAAGCCTGTACCAGTTTTGCACTCTGATCATTGGTGAAGATTTCGCTTGCCGAACTTCCAGCATCCGCCAGAGATATAATTATCCTTCTGGAGACCGTCTCCAGCCTGAATTGCTATTACAACAAAGACATGCCTTCTTCTGGTAAAACATCTTCCCCATGATTGCTTAAATGATGTGATGTGATTTGATTTTCAGAAGCACATGGATGATAATTTTGACTAAAATTTTTTCTTATCCCTTAAATATCTTTGCCAATAATCCTGTGAATGCCTTGGTAAATACACACATATCCTGAATCACCTTTTTCTAGTCTTAATAATATTATTATTATTTTGAGCAAAATATCCTGGATCACCTTTTGACTAATGGTTTCCAATCTCCACTTCGGTTTTCATTTCTAACCTTGTAACTAATGGTGGATATTCTGATCCAGTAAAGTTTTGGAGATATCAAGATGGCCTGCATTCCTTCTATTAATTCTGCCTTGAAAGAGATGGAGTTCCAGGAGAACATAACCATGGTTAATCGGATTCTTTCTGCCTTGGAAGAGCCGGACATGGAGATTTTCATACCTTTCGCAAGATTGAAGTTGCTACTTAAGACGCTGATTCAAAGGCTAAAAGACCTCAAAACATTTCTCCTTTGTGCAAGAAAGTTGCGCAATGATATGCATCTCAGATCCGATGACAATAATGAGGATGGAAGTCTGGAATCTCTCTTGTTAAGGATGAAGATGCTGTTAACAGAAATTCACGGAAAATTCACCATTATTGTCAAGGTGAATTTTGCGTGGAACTTCTGGACGAGATTGTTTCATTTCACAAAGGATATCGAATCTTTTGAGAAAGAAATAGATGAATGGTACATCATTTTGTCAGATCTCTTGCATCAATCAAGCTCTCCAACGACAGATGAAGTCATGAAAATCAGTGACTCAGTTCTGGAGAATCTAATGGACACTATCATAGATGACATTCATTCCACAGGATATTAGTAGAACTAATAGCACTCCTGGAAGAGAAGATAAAATTCTTGAAAAGTTTCATTCGCTTTGCTACATGGCAAAGTGTTGAGCACCGACGATTGGAAGATCGCTTTCCTACAATGCCACTTCCTAAGACACCACCATTGGAAGATTTATTGACTCGATTTGAAGCTGTTTTTGTCAATGCAGCACATATCTCTCATGCCTCAACTTTCCCAGGATGCAGATTGGTGCGAGCGATCGCAGCATAAGGTTGCAATAATATTGCTGATGATCAGAAATATTGACTCTATTGTCTTTGTGATTTACGCTCAAGCCCGGGCTGTCTTAATGTTCTCAGGAAAATTGCATGACCCGGATGATGACACTATAATTATAACGAAGAACGAACTGGACTTTTTACTACGTAAACTTTGGGAGATGCTTCAAATGGATACTTCTCTTGTGGATTCGATGAAGGATCAACTGCAGGTACTGTATGAGGGACTGAGATTCTTGAAAACCATTCTCAAGGATCAGCCAAAGAACTTTGATGAGAAAATCAAGGAACTTACCACATCTGCGATAGCTGATGCAGAAGAAGTGACTTTTATGCTTGATGCCAAAACTGTCAATATTGATTTTTTTATTCTAAAATTAATTGAAAGTATCAAGGTTATCAGGTCCAGAGTTGGAGAGCAAGTTCCAGCAACATCGAAGTTCAACTTTCCCAGAAATAATGAGCTTGGTTTTATTGATTTTCTAATAGAAAATCCGCTGAAACTGGCAAGTAGTAAGGCTGATTCAGATGCCCGGAGTTGTGTTCAGAAACTCCAAGAAGAACTTACGTTCTTAAGGTCTTTCTTGGGGGAAATTGTGGAGGTGCGCAATCAACAAGAGGAACTCCAGTCTCTTTGGAATCGTGCTGTCGAGATGGCATACAGGGTAGAGTTTCTCATTGACCCCTTGGTGGTTGGAGATGTTCCAGATTCTTTTTCAAACTCATTTGATTCCATCATAAAGGACATCAGGGAGATTAAGACTGATGCCTTGAAGATTTTCGATGGCAAGAGACAAGACATCAAAGGCAAGAAAGTAATCAAGACATCAAGCCAGGTACCATCACAAAGTAGTGCCCCAATAACCAATGACTTTGTAGGTTTCCATGGAGAGGCAAAATCCATTATTGATGGACTTACAAGAGGATCTGACCAATTGCGAAATGTTGCGATTGTTGATATGCCTGGTATAGGTAAGACAACACTAGCAACAAAATTTTACAATGATCCTTCAATTAGGTACCATTTTCATGTTCGTGCACGGTCTTATATTTCTCAAGTATTCAACAATAAGAAAGTGCTACTTGAGATTTTGCAGCATATCATTAAAAATCTTCCCGACAGATATTTTGAGATGACCGAAGATGATTTGGCCAAAGAGCTCTGGCGTTGTTTGAAAGGAACAAGATATCTCACCTTTTTGGATGATTTATGGGGCATTGAAGCATGGAATAGCTTGGAACGATTTTTTCCTAATGATAATAAGGGGAGTAGAGTGATCTTGACAAGCCGACTTTACGATGCTGCTCCTCAAGCTATGGTTGACGGAGGACCTCATTTGCTTCGTCAACTCACTGTCGATGAGAGCTGGGAGCTACTTCAGAAGAAGTTATTCCCTAGAAACGATTATCCTCCTCCAGCCCTACTTGACCTCGGGATGAAAATTGCAGAAAATTGCAAGGGATTACCTCTAACAATTATACTTGTAGCTAGACTTCGAGCAACCATGGAGCGAGAGGGATGGAAAGAAGTTTTGGAAAGTTTATGTTCAGGAAATATTCTGAGATAGAGCAATGCAAGAACACGTTGGAGCTGAGTTACCAACACTTACCAGATTATTTGAAGCCATGTTTTCTCTAATTTGGGGCATTTCTAGAAGATCGAGAGCTTCCAGTGGAAAGTTTGATTCAGTTATGGATGGCTGAGGGTTTCGTCCAGAAAGATGATTGTAAGAGCTTAGAAGATGTTGCGACAGATTACATGATGGATTTAATTGGCAGAAGCTTAGTTATGGTTTCCAAACAAAAATCCATAGGCGGTGTCAAAGCTTGCCGCATTCATGATCTACTACACGATTTTTGTTTGACTAAAGCCAAAGAAGAAAATTTCTTCCAGCTGTTACAAGGGCATAATGAGTTTTCAGCTTTTAATGAGCCATGCTACCTGCGGAGGTTGTGCATTTACTCTAAGCCAGTGCATTTTAAGGAGGCGATGCTGTTTTGTACTCGCGTACGTTCTTTACTATTCTTCTCTCAGAAAACGGAATGGTACGAACGACATTGGCTTGATATTTCATTCATTATTCATATCTTCAAACTTCTTAGAGAGCTGGATTTGAGGAAATTTCATATTGGTTATATGTTTCCAAGTGCAATAAATTTTCTCGTTCATTTGAAATACTTGGTAGTTCGAGGTCTGATGAAATCCATCCCACCATCCATAGGTAACCTTTCAAACTTGGAAACTTTCATTGTGGTTTCAAGAGGATTAAATGTTTTCTTGCCAGATACTCTATGAAATCTACAGAAATAGAGACATCTTCACATAAACATGGGCCCTGTGCATGATTTGAATATTACTGGTTTTCGTTTGCCCATTGAGAATCTGGACAACTCCTCTCATCTATATCAGTTGGACAGATTTACTGGTGCTATTATTTCTTCTTGGGACAGCATAGAAAAGCAAATGAGAAAATTTCCAAACATCAGGAAACCGAGATGCAAAATCTTGGAGGACGATGACGGTGATGCTGAGAACGGCAAGAAGATCGTGGTACTCAAATTTCTGAGTCGATTGGAATCACTTAATGTGTCACCGTTACAATTTTCTTCACTTCCAAAGCATATTGATATTGAGTTTTGTCTCCCTGTGACTCTTAAAAAGCTGACTCTATCTCTCTTCCGGCTGCCCTGGAGGAATATTTCTACCATTGGAAGACTCCCTAATCTTGAGGTTCTCAAGTTACTGGAAGGATCATTCTCAGGGGACACATGGGAAATGGAAGAAGGGGAATTCTTGAAACTTAGATCCTTGAAATTGGCTTCATTGGACCTTGTAAGGTGGACAGCTTCGGATGATCAGTTTCCATATCTTCGGAAGTTAGTGTTGGAAAGCTGTAATTTGGAAGAGATACCTTATTGTTTAGAGTACACTTCAACACTTGAAATGATTGAGGTCTCCGATTGTTCTGGCTCTACTGTAAGATTAGTCAAAACAATTCAGGAAGAATTTATGAACATGGGAAATGAGGATATAGAGATCTTTATTTGGAATCCAAATTCCTCAAGCAAATCATCTTTAAGACCGTGAATTCTGAGGAGCCACAATGAACATGGTACAACTTTCTTTCTTTCTTTATTTCTTCAAATTAAAAACAACTTGTATCTTTCCAATAATTTTTGAACATTGTCTATGCATGTGACTGTATCTAATTGGATGTTGCAGCCAAGCATTAGAGAAAAAAAGCTTTTTGCAATCCTTCCACATTATGTTCATCGTCGATCCCTCCAAAATTTCCAAGGATGGAGTGCCTTAATATGTATGAAGTAAGCCAGGAAACAGAAGAACATCTTCTGGGCTCCAACCAACTAGACTGAAATTGCAGTCCCAAAGATTCCTGCTATGCAGAACTAGCTCACAAGCATGATGACAAGAATGCTTAATCTCAATTACTGCACTATACTTTTTTTGTTTTTTGTGTTTTTTAAAATTATTTAATAGTGGTAGGGGATTTGGAGTTGACCCCTAAGATATTGTTAAAACGAAATGTCAAAGTACGATTTAATTATTGTTATTGCTTCATTTATGAATTGAATTTTGGTTTTGTGTGTTAGAAGTTTCATTCTACAAAGTATTGTAAGGTTTCTTGAGAGACAAAACACCCTTGAATGAATGGAATTTGGAATTTCTCTCAAACTCTCTTTTTGTTGGTAAATTTAGTCTAGTTTATTGTCTGTTTTTCCTTTTCTATCTTGATTCTACTAATCTCTTATAAGGTTCTGAGCTTGGTCTAGGAGCTGCTGCTGGAACTTGATGCATCAAAAGTACCATAAATCTCGCATTTTATGAAGGACATGAAGGCCTTTTCAGCAAAATGCATTTATACATTTACTGCCTTTTCTTTTCTTCTTTGTTGGTTCAATTTTTATTTTTATGTAGGCTCCAAATGTAATTGGCAGGACTGAACTGTGTAAACTAAGGAAATGTCGATGGATATGAAGATTGTTTTCAAATGATAATACTTTTTCTCCGGGTAATACAATTGACTACTTCATGTGTACAAAACAAAAAGGACACTAGAGGCACTCAAATTGATTCATAATTGCACCAGCATATTTCTGCTTTTTGACAAATTTGGTTAAGCTGTCAAGTCATAGATGCCATATCCTTGTTCCATCGGAGAAATTTACAAGGCAGACCTGCACAGTAAGGGATTAGTGGGAGAAATGATTTTGACTTGAATTGACTTAATCCAATCAAGAACTGCTAAAATGGACACTGCTAGGAGTCTAGGACTCAGAACATTATCAAGCTGCAATCTCCATCAACATTGGTTTAGTTTCGGAAACTTGCATACAAGCTCAATCAAAATCACACAATTCAGATCATTCAGACACAGCTTTTTAACATCTTCAAACCATCATATGATAAAGCACCAATGAAGGGTTGCATTGAGTGAAACAGACTTGTATTAATTCCTTGCCGAAATTGGCTTTCGGTCAAAGAGGTGAGTTTGCCCTGTTCTTGTAGTTGAACCCAAGTTGTGCTCAACTAATCTTATGGTCAATCATCTAAATATTCCAGCTTTTTTGGTGGGTTGATCCAGTGAATGTTTCAATTGTGAAGTTTCAGCATCATCCAATCATGTAATCAGCTTTCTGGAGCTTTTCTGCAGCCTAAATTGCTCAACAAATACGTTCCTTCTACTGGTAACAGCTTTACCATGGTTCTTGAACACTATGATTTGATTTTAGAACATAAAATGGGATTATTACAATTTTTAAAGCAACAACAACTATGTCTTTATCCCACCATCATGGCTGGGCTATCAAAAAATTTTGTAACATGGATGAATATTTTGAATGATTTTTTTTTTTGTTTACTAGAACCTTTTCCTTCTCTTTCAGTTTCCTCCGACACAGACCTGTGAAGTCTAGGCAAAATTCAAGCATGCATACTTCTTCCATTTGTTCCTTCCTCGATAAACTGATCTGTAGCCTATTTTTTATATTTCAGGATCGTCCTTCTTCTCTTTTTTAGCAAGATATTCTAGATCACTTTGTAAAGAGTAGTTTCTAATCGTCACAGCGGTTTTCATTTTGATGTTGATCTTCCTTTTCCTTTGCCATTCAGATCCAGTAAAGTTTCTAGCTAAGTAATTAAGATGGCCTTCATTATTGCTTCTATCCATTCTGCCTTGCATGATCTGGAGTTGTTGGAGAACATATCTTTTCCTGGCTACGAGTTTGGAATTTTGCAGTTGATGCACAAGCTAAGGAATCTCAGAACATTTCTTCTTTGTGCAAGAAAGTTGGGCGACGATGTGCTTCTGAGATCTGATGACAATAAAGAGGATGGAAGTCTGGGATCTCTCCTTGTGCACGGTCTGAGAAACCTCCGAACATTTCTTCCTCGGCTGCGCATCCAGTGCTGCACATCAGTGCAGCATGTGAGATCTGATGACAGCAATCATAAGGATGGAAGTCTGGGATCTCTCCTGGTAAGGATTGAAGAAGCGGTTTGCAAGAATGCAAGGAAGATTCACTCTTTATGTCTTAATTTGGAAGAAGAGCGTCCTTTCGTACTTGCTGAGATTTATGATTTTCTAGATGACATTGAATTTTTTGAGAAAGAAATAGATGAATGGTACATCACTTTGGCAGATTACGTGCGGCAATCAAATTCTGCAAGCATAGGCGAAGTTATGGAAATCATGGATTCCCGTTTGGAGAGTCTAGTGGACTTTATCGGTGCTTGTAGAGTTCTCGAAGAACATAAAGTAGTAGAACCAACAGAAGCCTTAGTAGAAAAGATTAAATTCTTGAGAAATTTGATCCGCTTTGCCACACTGCAAAACGTTGAGCAGCAAAAGTTGAAGAAATTGTTGACGCACATTGAAGCTGTTTCTGTCAATGCAGCACATCTTTATTATATGTGTTATTTTAAGAGACTTGAAAGTGAAGTATGCAAGGAAATGCAGTTGCAGATTACAGTACTACTACAGAAGATTAAACCTATTGATCCTCAAGTCTGTGAGACTTACATTCAAGTTCTGACTAGCTCAACATTGCAAAGAGAAATAAATGCTCTCACTCTGGAAATAGATAATGATCCTATACTTATAATGCAGGATTTTAATGATTCTCTGGTATGTAATCTTTGGGAAATTCTACAACTGAATACCTGTCATGAAATTTCTTTGAAAGATCAACTGAGGGCACTATATGAGGATCTAAGATTCTTGAGAACCATTCTCAAGGAGCAGCCAAACAAGTTTGATGAGAAAATCAGGGATCTTACTGGAGATGTGATATGTGATGCTGGAGTTTTAGTTTTTTCGCTTTCTCAAAATGATGTTGAAATTGATACTAGGCTTCGTGATTTGCTACAAAAAATCAAGATCATTCGGGCAAAAGTTGAAGAGCAAGTTCCAGAAAAATCAACATATAACTTTCCCAGGACTAATGAGCTGGGTTTTCTTGATTTTCTCATAGAAAACCTGGAGCTGACAAGTTGTAAGATTGATTCGAATGATAGGGTTCAAACTATCCAAAAAGAGCTTGTCTTCTTAAGATCTTTCTTAGGGGAAACTGTGGAGTTGCACAATGAACATGAGGAACTCCAAGCTCTTTGGAATCAAGTTATAGAGGTGGCATACAGGGTAGAGTTTCTCATTGACTGCTTGGCTGTTGGAGATGCTCCAAATTCTCTTTCAACATCTTTTGATTCCATTACAACATACATCAGCAATATTAAGGCTAATGCCTTAAAGATTTTCCATGGCAAGAGACCAGATATCACAGTCAAGAAAGTAACCAGGACATCTAGCCATGTACCATCACTAAGTAGTGCCCCGGTTACCGGTGAAGTTGTAGGTCTCGAGGGTGAGAAAACAACAATTATCAATCGGCTCACAAGGGGATCAATGCAATTAAGGATCGTTGCCATTGTGGGTATGGCTGGTTTAGGTAAGACAACTCTAGCAACAAAAGTTTACAATGATCCTTCAATTATGCACTATTTTCATGTTCGTGCATGGTGTTCTGTTTCTCAAGCATTCAACAAAAAGAGAGTATTACTTGAGATTTTGAACCATATTATTACAGAGCTTCCTGGTGAATATTTCTACAAGACTGAACAAGATTTGGCTGAAGAGCTCCGGCGTTGTTTGAAACAAAGGAGATATCTCATCTTTTTGGATGACGTATGGGACATTGACACATGGAACAGCTTGCAAGAAACATTACCTGATGATTTGAAAGGGAGCCGAATTATGTTGACAAGTCGACTTCATAATGATGCTCCTAAAGCTATGCTAGACGAAAAGCCTCATTTGCTTCGTCCACTCACTGATATTGAGAGTAGGGAGTTACTGCAGAAGAAGTTATTTCCTGGAAAGTGCCCTCCTGTATTGGATGAAATGGGGATGCAAATTGCAGAAAAATGTAAAGGATTACCTTTAACAATTATTGTTGTAGCTGGACTTCTTGCAACTATGGAGCAAGAGAGTTGGAAGGAAGTTTTGGAAAATTTAAGTTCAGGAATCATTTCTAGCGAAAAGCAATGCATGAATTCGTTGGAACTTAGTTACAAACATTTGCCAGATTACTTGAAGCCATGTCTTCTTTATTTTGGGGCATTTCCAGAAAACCGAGAAGTTTCACTCAAGGAGTTGATTTGGTTATGGATTGCTGAAGGATTTGTCAGAGAAACCGAGTCTAAAAGCCTGGAAGTTGTTGCGACAGATTACATGAAGGAATTAATTAGTAGAAGCTTAGTCATGGTTGCCAAAGAAAGATCCATTGGTGGTGTCAAAGCTTGCCGCATTCATGATTTGCTATATGATCTTTGTATAGCAAAAGCCAAAGAAGAAAATTTTTTCCGGCTGTTAAAAGGGCATGATGAACTTTTCGCTTTTAGTGAGACATGCACATGCTACCTACGGAGATTATGCATCCAATCTGAGAGCAAGGATTTTAAGGATTCGAAGCTGATTTGTCCTCATGTTTGTTCTCTGCTATTCTTTACACAAGGAGGATCATATTGGTCTAGTATTTCCTTCATTATTCACACCTTCAAATTTCTAAAGGTTTTGGATTTGAAGGAGTACGATTTAGGCTTTGTTTTTCCAAGTGAAATAGAACTTCTTCTTTTGAAATACTTGGCAGTTCAAGGCAAGAGGATGACAGTCATCCCATCATCTATAGGTAAACTCTCAAACTTGAAAACTTTCATTGTGGATACCCTAGAAAGAACGGTTTCATTGCCAGAAACTCTCTGGAATCTACAGAAATTGAGACATCTGTACATATGTAATCGTTATTATGTTGATGGTTTTAGATTGCCCTCTGAAGATCTTGACAACTCCTGTAATTTGCATGAGTTGGACAGCTTTTATGGTGCACTTTTTTCTTCTTGCCACAGCATGGAAAAGCAATTGAAAAAGTTTCCTAACATCCGTAAACTGAGATGCAAACTCTTTCCACATTGGGTTGATAGTGAGAATTGCAACAAGATTGTGAGACTTGACTTTATGAGTGGACTAGAATCACTTGATGTGTCACAATATTTTGTTCTTTTTTGGAAACCCGTCGTGTTTGAGTTTGTTTTTCCATGGAATCTGAAAAAGCTGACTCTATCTGGATTTCATGTGCCCTGGAGCAAAATTTTCAGCATAGGAAAACTCCCAAATCTCGAAGTTCTCAAACTGCTGTATAAATGCTTCTCCGGGGAAACATGGGAAATGGAAGAAGGAGAATTCCCCAAACTCAGATTCTTGAAATTGGCTTTCCTGGACGTTGTAAGGTGGACAGCTTCCGACGATCAGTTTCCATGTCTTCAGAGGTTAGTACTAGAAAAATGTTACTTGGAGGAGATGCCTTCTTGTTTAGAATGCACTTCAACGCTTGAACTGATCGAGGTCTCAAATTGTTCTGTCTCTACTGCAAGATTAGTCGAAAAAATTCAGGAAGAACAGATTAACATGGGAAATCAGGATATAAAGATCTCTTTATCCAGAATCCAGATGCATCAAGCCAATTTTCTTAAGAATCTGGATTCTGGGGCTTGACAATTAACTCACATGGTACGCTTTTCTTTCTTTCCTTTTTCTCAATTGAATCAAATTATTTGTAGAACCACGCCGTCTTTCAATAATTCTTGAACATTAATTGTTTCTGTAATTTCATTTAATAGGATATTGCAGCACAAGACAGAGAGAGAGCTTTTTTCAAGGCCCCCTCATTACATTAATCCATCCCTCATGTCTGATCCCTCCAAGAATATCCATGGACAAAGTGACATTCTCCAGTTTTATGAAGTGAATGAAAGACACAATCCAGGAACAGAAGACCATTTGCTGGGCTCCTGGTATCTTGGACTGGATTTGCAGTTCCAATGAGTTATTCTTGTTAAGAAAATATTGGGTGTATTTTTTAGGGGTGGCAATTTCGGGTTCGCGGGTTACAAATTACTCTTTAAATGGGTTAAGTAGGTCGACCTGTCATCAGTCAGTCGAATTCGCTTATTTTTCAAGTTAATTATATTCGACTTAATTTCAACCCGAATTTGTTAATTTTGTATTTTTGTGTTGTGTCAGTTTCGGGTTAGGTTCGTGTCGTGTTATCGTGTCGTGTCGGCCATTGCCGCCCCTCTATTTTTGTTGTCTATTGTTAAAGTTTCTCCATTTAAATTTATGTTGGTTTTCTCATGAACAATCACATTGCTATTGATTGGGAGCTATATCCCTCAAGCGCAGTGAAGCATGTATGAGTAATCACATACATCTTCTATTTTTTCCTCTATTATTATTATTGTTGTTGTTTTTGTTATGGTTGACAAATTATGTTTCATTTAAAAGACAAATGCTTTAGCAAAATGTCTAACTAAGATTGCTCTAATGGCATTAGAAAATCACAGTGGTAAGGATGTTTATGTCATCCACGGAGGTCAAAAATCTAACTTTAAAGTTATCAAACTTGTGAAAACTAAGAAAAAAAAGAAAAAGAAAATGAATAAACAAGGATTAGGGTGCATGGTTGAGCATTTTTTCCCCCTCTTTTTCATGACTATGGACTGGTTGTAGCAGTTGATGTAACATAATATGCCACAGAAATTAGCCCATGAACCATGCACAAAATCCCTCCAATGGAGAAGAAACGATGGTGTGTGAATCCACAAGAAGCTCTTGACTTCCTGTTTGATAGTGTTCCAATCACCAACAAAGCCATACCAACAGCCAGTATCAGCCTGACAAAATCAAGAATCCATATCAAAAGTGATGACTTAAATGAATCATAGAAAAACAAATATATATTCCTAAGCTATTATTATACACTATATAGTATAGTAACTTGAGGGATTATATATATATACTTTTGCTCTCTCAAATTTGGTAGTTATTTAAAAGACATTTCTTTTAAATTACTCATGCTGTATAAATTACAATCATGTTCTTAGCTAGCACATTTATTGTCAAACTAGCTTTTCCCATGCATCGTTTTAAATTACAAAGAAGAAATTGTAGGATTTGATTGATTGAATATATAAGTAGTTAAAATTATAGCTAACAAAGAGGGAAGGCAAAAGAAAAAAAAAAGAAAAAGGAAAATCATATACATGCAAAAAAGAAAAACAGGGACAAATACGGGAGAAATTATAGGACCAGGATTGATAAAGGTTTGTATTTTGAGAAAGAAATTATAGGAATATATTTATTGAAGAATAATCTATTATGTATAAGAAAACAGTATCAATTTATTATTCTTTTTAACGCGTATATTAATTTGACAATTATAATACAGCCCTTGGATTATTTCTATTCTCCATCTCTATTTACTGCCTATGATAAAATTTTAGTTTAGGTAAATATTTGAAATTAGTTTAGGTGATTTTTTGATATTCACTCCTATCTTCATTATCTACTTTTCTAAAATTTTAACTTACATTTTAATTATCTTAATGTTATCACAATGAAAAATCACTAAAAATATTATTACTTTTTAATTAAATTTAAAATTTCACGTTTTATTTATCCAAATTTTTTTATAATTATTACTTTAAAATTTTTGTAAACGTTTAAATTCAACATTGAACTCTATTCAAATTTTCAATATATTTTTCTAAATAAAACTTAAATTTTCAATATACATAATTTGTTTAACCCCTCTATAAAAATTTAAACATTATTTTTTCACAAACACACACTAATCATTTACGGCCCCACATGTACAGTCAATATTCTATATTTTGCTTACCACCAGCTTAGCTCTCTTTATTCGATAAGTAATTAATCAATAAAATTTTGAAATTAACTACATCTTAATTAAATTTAAATTCAATAATTTTATCTATCAAAATCTAACATTTTCATCTATCTCAAATTCAAATATGTTATTTAAATAAAACTTAAATTTCTAATATAACTTCTCTATAAAAATTTAAATATTTCAATTTTAACATCAAACAGTAATAATTTTAAATGAGAAATAATAAATTATAATTTTAACATTTTGAATTATTATATAATTTTTTTTAACAAGATGATCCCGTCGAATTGAGAAGCAAAACACTAGTTAATGAAGAAAACTAAAGAAACAATTTATCTTTAAGCCAAATTTCATTTCATAATGAGCAGAATTATATGATAAGCAAGCAAAGATCCACATTAAGATACTTTTTTGCCATGAAACTAAAAATTATTGGAATCCAATTCTCCTGGAAAAAAAAAAAACTAATTAAGGTCACATTTGTTTGCAAGCTCTGTTATAGGCAACCCAGTAACATTTAAAGCGTAGTGATTTGACAAAAGATAAAGGCATTTGGCCAAAATTGTGCCAAATCTCTTGTACCTTTTTTTTTTTTTTCTGTTAATAAAAAGATTACTGAAAAATTATAAAAACTTTACTCACCATGTAAGAATGAGGCATGCGACTGACAAGAGTCTATTGGAAGATGGTTTCTGGAAATCATCTGTGGCACACACACTGCATCCTCCAAGCAAGTTTGTAAGAACATGAGCCATTCCAAGAAGGACTATTGCAGCTAATCCCAACACAAAAGCATCATGGCTTGGCTCCTTACACTCAAATATGAACACCTTCAAATGTTTTTCCTACACAACAAAATCATAACCAAAAAAATACATCAGTATAAGAACAAAGCCAATTCATTCGTAACATAATCCATCAAGAAAAACACAAAGAGTAAATAACATGCCTGGTTTTGAGCTGCTTCTGCTTTGATCCCAAGAATCCCAGCTACAACATCCAAAGCTATAATCACAAAACATGCAAAAACTCCAAATATTTTAGCCATTTTTTTCCCTTCTAGAACAATATTAGGGCTAGCTCTCAAGGGTACTCTTTTATCTCTTCTCTTCTCTTCTGGCTATGAATATATAGAAGAACATGTAAGCAAGGCAAAGGAAAGATGTATTGATTAATTAGTAAAGAGAAATATAAGGGTACATTTGATGAACATCGACTCCAAAGTAATGTGTAAAATAAAATCAGGTCATGGTTGGAAAAGTGTCTTTATTGTCAACACGGTGCAGACTTTATCTTGCTTTTATGTCTCCTATATTATGGTTTTTTATTCCCTATGGATTCTTTTGAGTGCGGGTGAGAAGGAAAGTAAGGTATAAACCAGCTAAGTAGCACTGTGGTTAGGCATCTTTCAAAGACAAAGGTGGATGAAACTGTTACTGTAAAGTCTTTATGACTTTTGAGGCTCGTGGTTTTAACCTTTCTACACACACTATACTATTTCATAAACTACAACGTAGTACATTTTTTTCCTGTATACTTAAGGAAGGTATTAGAGGATTGGATAGATAAGTTCAAAGAGTTTTAATAATAGTTGCATTAGTAGTAATATTGTGATTGCACTTATGCAACAAACTAATTATGAAAATAATAATAATTTTTGAGTGAATTTTTGGTTCTTGAACTTAGATAATTCATTCAAAAAACAGATCTTTAATCTTAAATGAATAAATTCTATTTCCTGTGTCTTAATAGTAGAATCCCATTTGGGGAATCAATTTATTCGAGAGACGTCTAATCATTGTATTTGGATAATCTTCAATCTCAAATGAATAAATTTAATGTTTATCAATTTATAATCTTTAATCTTAAATGAATAAATTCTATTTCCTCTATCTCAATAGTAGAATCGCATTTGGGGAATCAATTTATTAAAGAGATATATAATCGTTGTATTTGGATAGAGTATACATGGATTTAAAGTATAGCCCAAGTTTAGATTTAAAAAGAGCATTAATATTAATGAACCGTATGCTGATATTTGGATAAGGGGATTATAATTTTATGTATTATGAGTGTTGCGTTTAATATTTACTCTAATGTCTTGTATCTTAAAAAAAAATATTTTTTTGTTTTAATTTTAAAATAAAATTTTTTGACATAATTATTATATTTTTTTTAAATATTTTTTTGTTTTATTTTTAAAATAAAATTTTTTGACATACTTATTACTAATAATTATGTATGACTCTAATTAAAAAATAAAGATCAAAATATAAAAATTATATATTTAATATTACATTAAAAGTGTTGTATTTAATAATTAAAAAATTATATTTAATTCAAAATAAAACTTTTTTTCCTTCGAAACGGAGGGAGTAGCAGATTTAATTCCCTCGTGAAATGTACTGATGAATTTCAAACAGATAAAACAAAAGGATAAGAAATATGTAATTGTTTAAAGGGCCTCTCTTTAAAGTAATATTCTTAATTGTTTATTAACGTTGGAAGTCACACACACTATCTCTGCACTAGCTTTGAATATGTTCTAGTTTGGCCGTTCTTCCTTAGTATAGCGTGCATAATTATGTGTAAAATTAATTTGAGGTAGTAGAATTGGATGGGTGAGAGTGAATAGTATAATTATAAGATTCTATACAAAAATGATTAAAATAATTAAAATAATTTATATTTTATTATATATATTAGTTTTTTCACAAAAATAAGTTGTATACATGTGTTATATTATGATTAACATTATAAAATGATATGACAGAAGACAATTAAAGGATAATACATACGATTCTTACCTATCTAGTTTCATAAAAACTAAAAACACACTATGAACGCACTCATGGAGAAAGGTAACCTAATCCAATTTCAACAAATACCCTTGTTATAAAAATATTATCAACAGCCTCCCTTTAAAATCTATTACATTAAAACCTTTATATAGAAATCCATACTAATTACAACTAATCACAATTTGATAGTCAGATCCTATATGAAAACTATTTTCCTAAAGCAATTTAAATCTAATTATACTAATAATTACTAAATCTAAAACAAACTTAATGGCCAAAAAAACCTTATTTATTACAATTCTAAAACCCTAATGATTTATTTTATTGAATATCTATTAAAATCCAAAATTGTTATGACTATACATTATAATATGTCCAATATTATAAAAGGTATCATCTATAATCATTCGGTATTTTGTCAATACATAATTAATAGTAAACATTTAATATTTTATCTAATATTTAGTAACATTCGACACTAAATAATAATACTAACAAATAAAGTATAGATGCAGTTTTATGATTTAAATTACCACAACATAAATAATTCCACACTTTAATAGGCAAAGTAAATAAAATAGTCAAAATCTCAATTAATAATACTAAATTTCATAAGAAAATAAAGTCCAATACAAATTTTAAAAATATGAACATAAAACTAAATTATATATCATGCTTATTGCATTCATTATATCTAAAGCTAGATCATGCATATTTTTTTTTTCAAAATCTCCTTATTTATAATCATCAAGGACTAATAGTTTAAAAATTAATTTAGTAACAGAAATAATCATATTTTTAATTATCTCATTTTTAACGTTTTGAAGAAAAAATCAAACACTTCATTGCCGGTAGGCATTAATACCTTCACTTATAAAGTCTCATGAGATAAAAGATGCAAAAAACAATAGTTTAGGTTAGGTTTGGATATTTTTTTTGGAAGACAATTGTGTCACGATTTTCTTTTTGTAGGAAGAAAGTGGGGAAAAAATAGAGAGATTTAAGAATTGAAAAGTGAGCAAACAATGGTAATTTGTTAAAAAAATTAATTAACTATAAATATTTAGAAAAAAAAACTTGAAATGACCAAAATAATACATGAGGCATTTTTTTGAATAATTTATAATTGGGTCAATGTTTAAAAATAGTATAATTTCCCTAAAAACAATAATTTCAGTAGGATCGTGTAGGATCGATGGGATCGTACGATCCCACATGATCTTACCAATGATCCCACACAATCCCACTTGATCCTACCGATCCCATAGTCGATCCTATGGGAAAATGATTCTATGCGATCAGGGATCGATTTTAATGATTCGGATAGTAGGATTGTACCACGATTCCATGTGATTTGGGATCGATTCTGACAATCCGAATTGTAGGATCATACGATCCTGTGATCCATATTGCGATTTTGACAACTGTGGTTAATAGTTCATTCCTTCCTCCTAGTGAATTTTTTGAATAGGGAATCCTTAAGACACTATTTTCTTTTAATTTACTTAATGGTAATTATATGATAGTGCCAAAAATATAAATAAATATGGTAACATGACCACTAGTGGATTTCTCGTAAGATTTTCAAATTGATTCATCCTATGTGGTGGGAAAGAATTCCACTTATAAGTTAGAAAAAAAAATAAAGGAAATTTGTGGGTTGAGAATTGGAGGTTGGACAAAAAGGTGATGTTCACGTTCAGCAAATGCGCCCAAATGGCTTGGGCGCATTTGCTGAATGCGCCCAAAGCTTAGGCGCATTTGCTAAATGCGCCAAACAAGTTTGGGCGCATTTAGCAAATACGAACATCACCTTTTTGTCCAACTTCCAATTCTTAACTTACAAATTTCTTTCATTTTTTTCCAACCCCCAAAACTCAGCGACCCTATGTGGTGGTGGTGGTGGTGTTATTTGGAAGTGGGGCTACTTAAATGGAGAGATTGAATCTAATTTGACTTTATTCTTATTGCATCAGTTGTGATTGAAAGTGATAAGATACGATTGGATACTCAATTCGAATTTAACCAAATAGAATATTAATTATATTATGAAGTATTCCATCTAATTTGATTTGAATTTTTTTGAATAGGATCGGATTGGATTTTTAGATACAGCTAAAAATGAAGTACTCAAAATTGCCCTACTGCAATTAATATTCATGCTCTATAATATTGATGTAATCCATTTTTGCATTTAAATTGCTATTCTTGAGTTGGAGAATAATGATAAAGATACGAAAATAAAGACTGGGATTCATTAGAGTACATATTGTTAGAACTGAAAATAGAAAGTTCTTAGTAATGTTGAAATCTAGTCCCATGAGTCTCTCTTTGGGTCTCTTCTTGCTCATGCAAGTCTTTGTCTTCCTTAGATCTTAAGGGAAGTCTATAGGGTTTTGTTTAGCAAACCATTCTTGTTGGTCTGGGTATAGGCATAGTAGTCTATGTAGTTGATTTGGGTCACATCCGACGAGGAGAATTTCTGGTTAAGGTTCTGTTTTGTTTTCATTTTGTTGTATCACTAACGTGCTCTTGTACATCTTAGGTGTTGTGCATCAAATTCCTTTATTTGTTTTATTGAAAGAGCAAAGTTGGGATGGGGTGTGTGTAGGGTAAGGTGATGTTAGAAGAATTAGAGAGGTATGGGGGGAAATGCAAATCACTAAAGAGGAGGAGAAGGAGGTTGTTGCCCTAGTGGATTTGGATAGGGTGGGTGGAAAAGTGAGTAATATTTGTATCATGGCGAAAGTTCTTTCTATTAGGGGTGTGAATATAGAGGCTATGATGGTGACAATGAAGAAACTTTGATGCCCACCAAATGGTCTAAAGTACATGATGGTAGGGGAAGGTTTAGCCTTATTCAAGTTTGGTTCAAAGATTGATACGAGTAAAGTTATGCAGGGTTGTCCTTGGGCTTTTGAAAAGCAGTTGATTCTTCTCACTAAGTATAATGGAGACACCCAACCCCCAAGGTTCAGTTTGATAAATGCAGTTTTGGGGTTCAGGTTTTCAATCTCCCACTCAATTGTATGACACGGGCTATAGCTAACCTTATAGGTGGCAGAATGGGAAGATTTATGGAGGTAGAAATAGAAGAGAATAGAATGTTGTGTGGAAAATTCATGAGGGTTAGAGTTATGCTAGATGTCCAAAGGCCATTAAGGAGGGCAATGAAACTAGTTCTGGGAAGAGAAATGCTCATGATTCACTTCAATCATGAGTGGCTACCTAATTTCTACTACTTAAGAGTTGTCAGCGCCAGGAAGTGTTGGGCATAAAGGATCTCTAATAAGGATCTTGGATGAGAGCGAGTGCAGGAGGGAAAGACCAGGGTGTATCCATTACACTGGGTGGCTATGGAGTTTCTACTAAACCAAATGTCATTTCTAGGCCTCGTGTGGGGTGGCTACCATTCTTGTTCGAGGCTAAAGACGATGAAGATAAGCACAACAGCAGTTTTAAGAAGTCGGTTGAAGAAGCTAAGTATGACTCTATCTCATCATATCAGGATAATGAAGTAGTGCGATTGTAGGAGGATTCTAGAGAACAGAGGGATCAGGGGAGAATTTTGAGAGTGGGAATAGAGACATCTAAAATGGGCTATAAGGGGTGGGTCGGGAAAGGGGGAAAGATAGCATCCAAAGTGTAGGTTGCTTTATTATGGAAGGGGACAGGGATGGGCTATTGGAGAAGGATTGGTATTGAGTGGTGAGGGCCTGGGGAATGATTTGGATCGGTTGACGGATACGCGAGTGAAGGGCAATAAGGGATCTGTTAAGGGATTTGGGCTCTTGGAAAAGGACTTGCCATAGAGTGGTGAGCCTTTGGGGACAACATTGGGCTGATTGGGTGTAATGCAGTTGAGGAACAAGTAAGGGGCTAATAGAGGTTGTGGGCTTTTGCCAAGGCAGGAGATTGTAAGGCTTGATGTAACTGGAAAGGAAGATCCAAATGCCAAAGCCTAGGGTTACCAATGCATAAAGGCTTGGGTTGGGTTCTAATGGGGGTCCGACCAATTTGTCAAAAGATGTTTTATTCCTTGTTATTATGTCGATTAAAGCTACTCTAGAGGGTCCGGCAAAGGGGGGCCATCTAGAACCAAATTTGTCCAAAGTGCAATCTAAGACTTGGAGGAGAAACGGTAGGACAAGTCAAGATCAAGTGGTAGTTCAAGAGCTTTGGGTGCTTCATAAGAGGAAGACGATCGTAGGTATGATTGGGGATAGGAGAAGTTAGCCCAACAAGAGCAAGGTACTTGGGGATACATTTGAGAAGGTGGCCTAGATTGCAGACAGGCGGGGGGGTGGGGGTGTTGAGTCAACTCATGTTTAGTTAGATGAATCGCGATGCCTGGGACTCACCAGCACCAATGAAGATTTTGAGTTGGAATTGCCGAGGGTTTGAGAACTCTTGTGCAATGTTGCAAATTCGAGAGATTATCCGGAGTAAGGACTCCCATATTTATTTCTAAGTGAAACTAAATGTGAAAAAACAAGAGGTGGACAAATTAAAGGTAGGCTTAAACTAGATTAGGGTGGTGGTGGAGTCTATTGAAAGGTCTGGAGGCTTAGTTTTATTGTGGAAGAAATATGTAAATGTCACAGTCAAAAAATAGTTCCTAGGTATATTGATGATGTGGCTGTGAACCCTTTATTAGGAGAAATATTCAGAATAACAGGGGTGTATGAAGAACCAATAGTTTCACGAAGGCGAAAGGCTTGGCTATGTCTTTAAGGGTTGCAGAGCTCATCTAACTTACCGTGGCTATGTCTTGGGGACTTTAATGAGATTTTGTGTACTGCCGAAATGAAAGGGAGAGCGGAATGTGCATAGTGGCGAATGGATTGTTTTAGGGGGTTTTTGGACTACTTTGAGTTGATCGACTTCGGCTATGAAGGGTATGCTTTTACATGGTAGAATAAGAGAGCTCATCCTTATATGTCCAAAGCAAGGTTGGACAGGGCATTCAATAATGCAAAGTGAAAGGTTGTATTTCCAAGCATAAGAGTCAGACATTTGTTTGATCACACATCAGACCATTGTCCCATTCTAGTCACGAGTAGGGATCAAGAAAATCCAAGTTGAGGACGTGGATGTAGGTTTAGTTTTGAGACTATTTGGTTGAAAGCATCAAATTATTAAGATGTGGTGAAGAAGAGTTGGGGGTTTGGGAATGATGAATCTGATTTCAGAGGGTGTACCGAAAAGATGGAGGACTGCAAGATTAGTATGCTAAGATATAGTCGACATCGTTTTGGCAATAATAGAAGAATGATGGAGATATTACGTTAGAAAATTCAAAAGAAATAGAAGGGTGTGGTTACGGAGGATGTGCAAGTGGAATTGGGGATGCTTGATGCTTAGTTGAATAAGTTGATAGACAGGGAAGACATCATGTGAAGACAAAGGAACAAAGCACATTGGTGTAAAGAAGGGGATAGGAACACCTCGTATTTCCATGCCAAAGCAAGCGAAATGAAGGAGTGTAATTGGATTAGGGGTTTGAGGGGATGGGAATGGAGTTTAGTACGAAGGGAAAGTGGAGATTGAGCAGATAACATCGAAGTACTTTGGAGGCATTTTCTCCTATTCACAGCCTTCACAAGAACATATTGATGCGGTCCTTAGGCAAGCGCAGAGAAGGGTGACTAATGAAATGAATAAAGGAATCTTGAGACAATATAGTGTCCAGGAAGTCCAAAAGGCACTTTTCCAAATGCACCCATTCAAATCTTTCGGCATGAATAGCATGAGTCCTATGTTCTTCCAAAAGTTTTGGCATATAATAAGCATGAATGTCACTAATTGTGTCTTATCATTCTTGAACTATGGAACCATACCTCAAGGTTTGAATCATACTCACATTATTTTAATCCCTAAATGCCAAAGTCCTATTTCTACTTCTCAATTTCGTACAATTAGTTCGTGTAATGTTATATATAAAATTGCTTCAAAATTTTTGGCTAATAGGATAAGACCATTGTTGCCTAAAATTATCTTCGATAGTCAGTTAGTTTTTTTACCTGATAAGCTTATTACTGATAATGTGTTTGTTGTTTATAAATTGAACCATCTTCTGATGACTAGGAATAGGGGCAAGGAGGAACTCATGTCCATTAAACTAGATATGAGTAAAGCATATGATCATGTAGAATGGTCATTCATGTTGGGAGTACTAGGAGTTTTAGGCTTTCATCCTACCTTCATAGACATGATCAAAAGATGTCTGACATCTATGACTTTTTTTTTTCTTTTAAATGGGACAGAGTTTAGTCATATTAAGTCTGGGAGTGGGTTAAGGCAAGGGGGTCCTTTTTCTTCTTATCTATTTAATCTTTGTGTAGAGGCTTTCTCTTGTCTACAGCAGGATGTGGCTAGGTGCGGCCTTATCAAAAATGAGGAAGTCCGCAATGATGGCCCTTGAATCTCACATTTGTTTTTTGCAGATGATACGCTGTTGTTAGGAGGTAGAGGTGCTTTTGCAAGTCATTAAGATGTATGAGAAGGTGTCTTGCCAGAAGATCAATTTGGTGAAATCAACAGTTATGTTCAACTCCAACATCAGAGAGCATGATCATGTGTTGCTATCAGGCCTACTTGGGGTGAAGGACGTGGTTTCCCATGATAAATACTTGGTTACTAATTATTGTAGGACAATCCAAGAAGATAGTATTTAATTCTATTACGAACAGGGTCTGGCGAAAGGTGCAGGGTTAAAAAAAGAAGAAGTTTTCAAAGGACAGAAATGAGGTTTTGCTTAAATTGGTTGTCCAAGCAATTCCTTCCTTTGCCATGTCTTGCTTTCACTTCCTTGACTTTTTGATAGTAGATATCTGCTTTTTGATGGAAAGGTTTTGGTGGGGCGAGAGGTCTAGTAATCATAAGATCCATTGGGTGGGATGGAGGAAGTTGTGCATGGCAAAGATGAAAAGAGAGGGCTGGGTTTAGAGATTTATGGGTGTTTAATTAAGCTTTGCTAGCTAAACAAGCTTGACGGGTGCTAACTTGGTAAGAGTCCTTGCTGCACAAAGTATTGAAAGTAAAATACTTTCCGAATGGGGGTTTTTTCCAAGTTGAGCTAGGATATAGACCCTCGTTGACTTGGAGAGGAATTTTAGAGGGAAGGGAAAGGCTCTACAATTGTGGTGTAGGATTTGGGTTGGAAATGAGGAGTCCATTAAGATCTTGACCAATCATTAGGTTCCACGCCCATATACTTTCGGGTGACTTCTAGGCTAGTTCATCCCGATTTAGAAGCTACGGTAGCAAACTTGATTAACCCGGATACGAGATCATAGGACGTGTACAAAGTTAAGACAGACATTCTGGGAGGAGGAGGCCTAGTTGATCCAATAAATGCCAATCGGTAGGGATAAATGGGTATGGCATTTTGTTAAGGATGGCTAATTCTCAATTAAAAGTGTCTATCATGCCATAATGGAGTCAGGGTTATTTCTGGTTGAGAAAGCGAGGACTAATGGGTCGAATGTGGGGAAAACTCAGGTTTGGCGTAAGTTGTGAGGCCTTAATGTTCATAATAAGTTTAAAATATTGGCCTAAAGATTATGCATGGATGCTATGCCCATGTTACTAAACCTGAGGCAAAGAGGGGTGATGGTGGATACGTCCTGTTCTTATTGCCAAAATGGGGTTGAAGATCTCGGCCATTTGCTTTTTAGGTGTCACCCAACTAGACAAGTTTGGACTCTTTATGGTTTAGAAAGGAAGGTGATAGCTTGTGCTCAAGAGAGGATAGAGTTATGGATTTAGGATATCATCATTGAGTTTTCACAGGAAGAGGTGGAGTTATTTGTATTGATGAGTTGAGGCCTATGGCCGAGTAGGAACGAAGCCAGTTGTGAGAAGCAGTGGGATCCATTGTGGTTAGCCGACTTTATGCATGATTATTGGCTGAAGTTTCAAGAGGCCAACACTATATACCATGAGGGCTAGCAACCCCAAGGGTGAGCTCTGGAGAAGCTTGATTGAGGAATGGGTTAAAATTAATTTCGATGGGGCTATATTCCAAAATATGGACGCTTATGGGGTCGGGGTAGTGGTACATGATTACAATGGGAGGTTTCTAGCAGGTCTGTCTTTCAGGTTGGAGGGAACAATTATGCATGTGGAAGCTGTAGCCGCAAAAGCTACTATGGAATTCGGCCAGGAGTTGGGATTGAGGAGGATTATTTTAGAGACAGATAGTGCATTCGTTGTACAGCTGGTTAGATCAATGGACGAGAACTTGTCAATCGTAGGTCTAGTGATTGATGATATCAAGATTGGTCTTGCCGCTTTTGAGGAAACATATGTACGGTTCCCTCCAACCTGAAAATAGAAAATTGTGGTGGTGAAGAAAATTTGGATTTTTGGATTTGAAAATTATGGTAAAGACTACTAATTTGAGAATAAATGGGTAATACGAAAATCATCCATAACGAAAATGGCAACTGCCAACCCTCTAAATGTAATGTTTAACTAGACAAGTGGCCACATGATTTATGGTTGGTCAATTATGTGACTTGGAGTTTTGGTTTTTTCTCTTGGCTTTATTTTTTCTAAATGGGATTCTGCTTAATCTGTCCACTATTGAAGTATTTGCTAATGAACTCCCACTTTATTTGGAAAAAAAAAAAAACTATGTTCTATTGGGAATATGAAGGGTCAAGAAGATCAACATGTCCACTTTTATGATGTAGATGTTGATTTTCGTATATTTCATGATGCACTTGTTAGGCATCAGCGCATGTATCTGGTTGGTACACCTGATAGCTAAATAATAAATGTTACCAGAGTAATCTATGGTTGGTTGTAGCACTAATTTGACCTCTTGGAGTTCATGTTTGACGTGCTATTTTTCCAAAGACTTACCTATATTCTGAGAACTTGCTACTATAACTCACTAACGTTGGCAAAATTTAACTTAACCCACATTTTAACTTAATCAATTCACTATTTTAACCCATTATATTCTGACGGTTGCATTTGACATTTACTCTAATATTTCTGTATCTTAAAAAAAGTAAATTTTTTAAAAAAATTTTCATCCCAAAAAAGAATTTATTTTGAAAATAAAATTTTTCTAATATACTTATTACTAATAATTATAAATGGCCATGATTAAAAAATAAGAATAAAAATCTATAAAAAAATATGTATTTAATAATATATTAAAAGTGTTGTATTTAATAATTAAAAACTTATATGTAAATCCAAGTAATTATTTTTTTTCTTTGAAACAGAAGGAAAGTAGATTCAATTCCCTCGTGAAATGTTATGATGAATTTCAAATAGATAAAACAAAAGCATAAGAAATGTGCAATTTTTTTAAAGAGCCTCTCTTCAAAGTAATATTCTTAATTTTTTGTTAACGTTGGAAGTCACACACACAGATCTGTCTCTCTGATAGCTTTGAACCGGAGAACAAATGTACTACGTTCTTGTTTGGCCTTTCTTCCTTAGTATAGCGTGCATGGCCGGTTTTGTGCCAGCATTCGTGGCTAATTGTTCATTCCTTCATCCTAATGAATTTTTGAATGGGGAATCCTTAAGTCACTATCTTCTGAATTAGTATGTAAATCGTTTAATTTACTTACTTTTAATTGTGTGATGGTGTAATTGTATAAATAAATATGGTAACATGACCACAAGTGGTGGATTTCTAGCAAGATTACCGAATTGATCCATTCTATTTGGTGGTATTGTTATTTGAGAGTAGGATTGCTCAAATGGAGAAATTGAATTTGACTTGATTTGATTTGGTTGCAATTTGAAAGTGATAATATGCAATTGGATATTCAATCTGAGATTAATCAAATAGAATATTAATTATATTACAAAATATTCTATCTAAACTGATTTGAAAATTTTGAATAAAATCGAATTAGTTTTTTTGAATACTGTAACTAAAAATGAATAGCCCTATATGAGAGGGCTCAAAATTGCCCTACTGCAGTTAATATTGGATGCTCAATTATGTTGATGTAATTCATTTTTGCATTTAAATTGCTATTTTGAGTTGGAGAATAATAATAAAGATTCGGAAGTGGAGACTGGGATTATTAGAGTATATATTTTTAAAACTGAAAATAGAAAATTTTGGTGGTGAAGACAATTTGGGTGTTTGGATTTGAGAATAAATGGGTAAATATATATTAGGATGAAAAATCAACCAAAATTAGATTTAACGAAAAAGTAATAGATATGCTTATAACTAAGAGTTCAAATGCTGAAGTAATGATTGATAACTAGTGAGAAGCCTCTACATATATTTTTATACAAACTTCATCCAACATTACTGGTGATGATGAAAATGAAAATGAATTATAAGTTGCACATTAGAAATTACATAATGATTCAATCGCATGATGACCTTGAAGCTATTTTATGATGGGATTGGTTTAAGAGATGCAATATTAGGAATTAAAAAAAAACTTAATTTAAAATTATATTTCGACTAGAAATTGGTAATTAATTATTTTTTTAATTTACAATATGGATTAAGAAAGTTTTTTTTTTTTTTTTGTTGCTGAATACAGCTCTTAAACCCTACTTGATTATCGAATAAGTCAAAGTTATAGATTTAGATGAAGCAAAAGAGTGAAATGCCTTAACCCTAGTTGATTTTTAATTATTAACACTAATGATGTGGTTTGAGGTTCAAAGTCTACACAACTTGGCAGTGATTAATCATGTCTAAATTATGTGATTAAGCCTTCACTGTCTGTGGAATTTACTTTCTTATTTAAATCATGAGATAGAGTGAGAAGTTCCTTCAAGCCTTAATGTTTCCTTGAATTGCATCTAAAGGTACATAAACGAAATAGGGTAAATAATTTTTTTGTCACTATCATTTTGTTTAGTCTCAACTTTGGTAACTATATTTTTTTCTTTCTCAAAAAATGTCATTGAACGTCTTAAAGTGCTTTAAAGTTAGTCATTCCATCCAATATGACCATTAAATTTTGACTAATGCCCATTTTCATTAAACAAAAAGATCATTTCATATTTAAAAAAAATAAAATTGTTTTTCCTTTTCATCTTTTTTTTTTTTCCCCTTTTCTCTCATTCTCTCATTCTCTCATTCTCTCTTCTTTTTCATTCCTTCTCTCTCCATTTTCTTTCCTTTTCTCTTTTGCTTCTTCTCTCTCCTGTCACGGCAGTGGTGGACCTAATGGTAATGTTGTTGGGACAGTATTCAAAGCACCAAAACCATTGACTCCCACCCCGAGTTCCAAACTTGAATTAGGCATTGGAGGGGCCACGGAAGTTGCAATTGATGAAATGGGATGGCCTAAAAACTTGCCAGCAAGTGCACAAACACGGTTCACCTTGTCCTTTAATCGCGCATTTTCAACCCTGAGATGTCGCTGCTCTAGAGAGACTTCACCAACTATTGCAGGACCACTACACTTAGTGCAAATTGGGTTCCTCATAGCCTCTCTGATTACATATTTTCAGCCCTTAGTTTATCGTTTTCTTGCCTCAGTATTGAATTTTCATGCCGATCCAATTGCGTCTGGCGCAATAATTTAAGCAATCAAATTTGTCAATCTATATACCATATATTATTCCAACATATCCATTTTCAGCCTGTGAAGGCAACAATGACGGTGTCTTTGGATTTTGCTGGGCATTACCCGAATTCCTAACATTATTTTGGGTTTTATTCACGCCGTATGATGAGGAGAGCCTAGGTTTTGGCGTTTTCGCAGACACAGCAGCCACCATTGATTATTGACAAAAATCGGACATCTGCGATCTGCCAATAGCCTAGTAACTGACTTGTGGGTCTAATAATGTGGGAACTGGGCATTTTCAAATTGAACTCTTTTGTGAGATGGAGAATACTGTTATTTTTACTTCAAATGATAAATAATCTTTTTATTAGAATATGTATTTTCTATAAAGGGCCAGGAATACAATGTTGATGTATCATTGGAAGTTGGGATTTGGCTTGATTAGGTCATTCAAGTGGGGGCCGGTTGAAGCTAGAGGAAGAGAAAAGTACAACCTTCGGAAACTCTGCCTTTTTGTCTGGAAATGGTACTGGCCTCAACTGCTTAAGATCAGTTGGTTTTATAATTATGAGAAAGTTATAAAATCTGCTTAGCTATGTTGTCAGTTGATTCTGGATTATACTAATAAGACTTAATTCCGATTCTTGAAAATATATGTTGACAATTGTGATACTATATTTTCATGGTATCATCAGATATTGAAAGTGCAGTGAGTACTTGGGTACACTGCATAATTTGACATTATCCAACTATTATGGTGAATGGTGAAATCCGGCTTCTAACAATCCATAATTGAATGGTTAAGAACACACATCAATATTATGGATGGTTAAGAACACACATCAATGTTATTGGGCAGCAATTTGTGGTCAGTTTACCCTTGCGGAATCGCAGCCTTTTTCCCGGTCTATTGTAATACAAGCAACTTGACATCATTCTTATATTCTTTCATTTTGATCACTACTAAGCTGTTCAAAGTTCCTAATTCAATGATGACAAATAAAAACAAAAGTTATGCTTCTTGCGGAACCCTATTTATGAAATAAAAAAGAATATGCTCAAACGTTCAACTGTAGGGAAAAAAGGCATGATCAAATACATAATAGGTTAACATCCAGGAATTGTCCTGAAAAGCCATGAAGGTTTTTCCACCAAATTCATTCAATAAAACAACCCAAGAAAAAGAAAAAGAAAAAGCAAAAGAAAAGAGGAGAAGAAAAATAAGTAGCTATGGAGAAGCCGGTAGCCTTTGTCACTCCTTCCAATTCCATCGCTCAAAAGATCTGCAAATGTCAGTTTGAGGATTGAATCAGTACCTTCAGAGCAGAATTTCCCAAGTCCATCTGTTCTCTCTCGATGTGCTTCACTAAACTTGATGTAGCCTCGGAACAAGCAAAGACCTCAATCATTTCAAGCGTTGGAATGTTCTCTAAACAAGAAGGAATCTCTTCTAATTTGGGACATCCATCCAATACCAATTTCTGAAAACAAAGAAATTGATCATCCGAAGATCTCCACCTGACAATGTCCAAACGAGACAATTTCAAAAATTTAAGTTTCGAGAATTCCCCATCTTCCATTTCCCATGTTTCTCCTGTGAAGCAATGACGGAGTAATTTGAGAACCTCAAGGTTGGGCAGTTTACCAATGGATGAAATATTCCTCCAAGGCAACCGAAAGCCTGACAATGTCAATTTTTTAAGATTTGCAGGCAAACCAAACTCAAGCGTCATACAATACTTTACTCCAAAATACCGTGACATACAAAGTGATTCGAGTCGAGTCAGAAAGTCAGGAACTATAACCTTGTCAATACTCATAGTATCATCCTCATGTTGGAAAAGAATGCATTTTAGCTTACGGATGTTTGGAAACTTTCTCAACTGCTTTTCCATGGTGCCGCTAGAAGAAATAATTGCTCCAGAAAAGCTGTCCAACTCAAGTAAAACAGAGTTGTTGTCAAGATTTTCAATGGGTAAACTCCCACCAGTAATATAATCAAAACTCCATATGTGAAGATATTTCAATTTCAGTAGATTCCAAAGAGAATCAGGCAATGAAACAATGTTTACACCTGGATCCACAATAAAAGTCTCCAGCTTTAAGAGTTTACCTACCGATGATGGGATGACGCTGAAATCGCCTAAGATTGCCAAGTATCTCAACTGAACAAGAAATTCTATTTCACTTGGAAACACAGAACCTAAATGAAATTGCTCTAAGTTCAACACTCTTAGAAGCTTGAAGATGTGAGTGATGAATGAGATATCAATCCATGGGTACTCACTGGAACGATTGAAGAACAGCAGAGAGCGTGAACGAGGACAAAATAACTTCGCCTTCTTGAAATCCTGTGGCTCAGAGTGAATACATAACCTCCGCAAGTTGCACGACTCATTAAAAGCAAAAAGTTCATCAGACCCTTTCAGTAAATCGAAAAAATGTTCTTCTTTGGCCTTTGCCAAACAAAAATCATATAGCAAGTCATGAATGCGGCATGCTTTAACACCACCTGTGGACCTTTGTTTGGCAACCATAACTAAGCTTCTGCCAATTAAATCCATCATGTAATCTTCAGCAACATCTTCTGCACTCTTCAACTTCGTTTTTGGGACAAATCCTTCAGCAATCCATAACCGAATCAGCCTACCCACTGAAAACTCTTGGTCTTCTGGAAATGCCCCAAAATAGAGAAGGCACGGCTTTAAATAATCCGGTAAATGTTTGTAACTCAGTTCCAATGTGTTCATGCATTGCTCTGTACTAGATACAATGCCTGAACTTAAGCCATCCACAATTCCCTTCCAACCTTCTTGCTCCGTTGTTGCCAGAAGTCCAGCTACAATGACTATTGTCAGAGGTAATCCCCTAGAACTTTCTGCAATTTGCATTCCAAGATCATGTAATGCAGGAGGCCAACCTCTTCTAGGGAATAACTTTTTCTGCAGTAACTCCAAACACTCATCTTCATTCAGTTGACGAAGAAAATGAGGTTCTTAATCGAGCATCGCGTGAGGAGTAACATCATGAAGTCTACTTGTCAGAATAATTCTACTTCCAACAGAATCATCAGGGAATGATCCTTCCAAGCTCTTCCATACTTCAATGGTCCATACATCATCCAAAACGATAAGATATCTTCTTCCTTTTAGACGATGTCGGAGTTTTTCTGCCAAATCTTGTTCGTCCATCTCAGAATATCTATCAGAATCAATATAACTTAAAAGCTCAAGTAATACTCTCTTTTTGTTGAACACTTGAGAAACAGGACACCAAGCATGAACACTAAAATGGCACATAACTGAAGGATCATTGTAAACTTTTGAAGCTAAAGTCGTCTTACCTAAACCTGGCATACCCACAATTGCAATGATTCTCAGTTGCTTTGATCCTCTAGTAAGCCGATCCCTAATTGTTGTTGCCTCATCATGTAAACCTACAACTTCATTTGTTATTGAGGGAATGCACCATGGTACATGACTTGATATCCTGGATACGTTCTTGACTCCGATGTCTTGCTTCTTGCCATAAAAAATCTTCAAAGTTTGTGTCTTAACACTCCCCATCTCTTCTATGATGGAATCACATACCATTGAAAAGGAATCTGAAGTGCCTCCAACTAATATGTGGTCAATGAGAATCTCCACTCTGTATGCCACCACCACAACACGATCCCAAAGAGCTTGGAGTTGCTCTTGTTCATTGCGCAACTCCGCAATTTCCCCCAAGAAAGTTCTTAAGAATAAAAGTTCTTCTTGGATAGTTTGAACAGGACTCTTGGCAATTGGTTCCGTCTGACCACTTATCAGCTCCATCAGATTTTCTAATAAAAAATCGATAAAACCTTGCTCATTGATCCTGGGAAAATTGACTATTGATGTTTGTGTAACTTGCTCTTCAACTCCTGCCCGAATAACCTTAATTCTTTCTAAGACATCTGGAAGCCCAACATCAACTTCTGCATGTGTCTGGTAGAAGGAGCAGATTAAAACTGCAGCATCGCATACCACATCTCCAATGTCATACCTTATTTTCTCATCAAAAGTGTTTGACTGCTGCTTGAGAACGGTTCTCAAGAATCTTAGGCCTTCATATAGTACTTGCAATTGATCCTTCGTAGATGACACATGACCAGTATGTAGTTGCAGCATCTCCCAAAGACAAGAAATGAGAAAATCAAGGAAATTCTTCATGGTAATTGTAGTATCATCCTCCACGTTCTGAGTGGGAGCAGGGTATCTTCTGGAAAATTTTGAGCTTCTTAGGGCTCTGACGTAAATGTCATAGACTTGGAGATCAACAGGCTTGATCTCTTGCAGAAGTAGTGAAGTACGAAAATGCATTTCCTTACACCACTCTTCATCAAACTCGACAACCCGGCACAAGAAAAGGAGACGTGTGGTATTGATAGCAACAGCTTCAATCTGAGCTAACAAGTCTTCTATTTGCCTTTGTTCAACATTTCTTTGTGTGGCAAAGCGGATAAAAATTTTCAAGAATGTCATCTGCTCCCACATAGCTTCCATTCGTTCTCCTAAAACTTTACGGTAAAAGATAGACCTGAAACTGAGAAAATCCGCTAGATTCTCCAGAATGGAATCAATAATTTCCAAAACTTCATCTGCGGTCAGAGAACCCGATTGTCTCGTGTAATCTGGCAAAGTGATGTACCATTCATCTATTTCTTCCTCCAAAGGTTGGATGTCTTGTAGCCAATAAGAGATACTAGACCCAAAAGAATCAGCACCTAAAATTTTCCAAGAACGACGGGATGAGTCAATTTTCTGTTCAGTTCTGCTAACAGCATCTTCAATCCTCACCAGGAGAGATCTGAGACTTCCGTCCATATCATTGTTGATAGTAGACGTCAGATGTACATCGTTGCCCAACTTTCTTGCATAGGAAACAAAAGTTTTCAGATTCCTGAGCCTAATCTTCACTATCTTAAGTAAATCACTGCTTTCAGGATCATCATAGCCGTACTTCTCTAAGCGACTGAGAAATTTATTATGAATATTAACGAAGGAGGTCATCTTGATCTCTCGGAATCTTTAGTGGGATCTGAATAACAAAGGAACTAAAGGAAAACAAGAAGGGATTGCAAAGAAAACCAGAGTGAAGATTATTAGAAACCAACAGCTACAAGGGGATGCAGGATATTTGGCTGAAACCCAAATTTTTTTTCCAAAAAAACAAAAGTTGACGGGCTGGTGATCTGGCTATGGCGGAAGGTGAGCTGTGTCCCAGAAACATAAAAATAAACAACTAAAACCCAGAAGAAGGCAAAAACACGCGGCCGAATGGCCTTTTAATTTCAAAGCACAAGAGAGCAATCAGTATATGTGTTATATGATTGTTGCTAATAAATTCACAAAACGATAAAATATGATAAAGTAAGCAACTAACTTTGATTCTCCAAGAATAAGGCCATGTGGCCCCATTTAATTGCTAAGTATGATTTTCAAACAAATTGGAGGCTTTGCAAATTTTTAGGGGGTAAACCAACTATTACATTCAATAAACAGTTAATGTTCGAGTTTGGTAATATTCGTTTATGTTTATTTGTTAAATTAAATAAATAATAAATAAATATATTTTAGTGTTCATTTAATAAACAAACACGAACACGAATATATGTTCGTTTATTTATGTTTGTGAACAAGCTCGTTTAGTATTCATGAATAAGTTCGGTTAATGTTTGTTTAAAATTTAATTAAAGTTCGGTTAATGTTTATTTAAAATTTAATTAACGTTCATTTAAAATTCGATTAACATTCGTTTATTGTTCATTTATATTAAAATAATAATATAGATATAATATAATAATATATATACTAATAATGTTTGCTCATTATTCATAAACAAATTCGTAAGAAATTTTTTCTTTAATTATTTATATTAAAATAATAATATAAACAAATAAATTTTATTTGTTTATTAATTATAAAATTTATGAATATGTTTGTGAAAATTACAAAAATAAACGAGCTCGTAAATGTGTTTGTTTATTGGTTTGCAAACTTGTTCGTTTACTTGTTCGTGAACGTTCGTTCGCGAATGTGTTTGTTTAATATGTTAATGAATATGTTCACGAACAGTTCACAAACACTAATAAACAAACATAAACGAATACGAACACGAACACGAACACATATTTCACAAATATAAACGAAAATAAACGAACATGAATAGTTTAAAAAATAAACGAATAGAGTTCAAACATAGTCCGTTCGTTTGAGATAGGATCGTTTACACCCCTGCCTTGTGTGACTATGGGTACTAATTCAAAAATCAACTTAGGTTTAATGAATTCTATATTTAATAGGTTGGGTTAGGTTGAAACAAATTTACCTAATAGGTTAAAATTATTATTTCGAAAAATTTAAATGTCAGTCGATCGATAATCTGCTGTTAGCTAGTGGTGATGGACGGTGGCCTAGTGGTGACAATTGGCCAATTAGCTGCCTTTTAATTTTTTTAAAAATAATATTTTTGTCCAATGAGTCCGATTGGATTTAAACCCATCCAATCTGATCAAACCCAAAAATGATCCATAATTATATTGATTGGATTGAACCATGACTTTTAAAATTATAATATGTAAATGATTCAACTCATGAGTAATTTAACTCGCCTATTTGCTACTCTTATGTGTGCCTCGTATATAAAATTCTTGATAATATATTTTATTTATAAGATTCAATAAAATAAAAATATATTATCCAATTTGGAAAGGAAAATAGCTACGAGAACTAACACCAAATAAAAAATTGAGTCTAATTTATTAGATTGCCTCCTATAAATTAAGTTTTCTGTTTTATTATGCTCAACATTTTTTTTCAAAGTCACAAATATCTTCATCTTCAATGCCTTCGTAAAAATATCTACTACTTGATTTTTAGTTTCGCAATAATTAATTTCAATATTTTAAATTTCCATAGAATTAGGACCTTAGAATCCAGGCCATTTGATTTGGTTGCAGAAGTTACGGGTAGTGACATTAAATGAATCACCAAATTGCCATATTTCTAAATGTTTCTTTGTTTGATTTGGCTGCAATTTGATAACCAACCGTTGAGATGTTGCTGAATATTTCTCTAACTATTTTTCCATTTTTTTGGAGATAAAGCAAGAATCTTTTTGGTTGACCATGCGTGATGCTTGAACAAGCTGTCTTAGAATAATATCCTTTTAATTTTTGTACTACTTTGCTTCTTGTAGGACTACCGGGTGGGGATGAGGCTTTTCTGGGAGAATTTTGTTGATCATAACTAGACTAGCAAGCAATGCATATATAAGCAGGCGTTTTTGGCATTCATCATGGAATAGATGTTCTGTGTGGTATTTGGTTTTAGCGTATTTCACCACCTGATTTTGCATAGACATTACTGCAAATATATAGGGAGTGTGAGATCTTCAAAATTTGTGGTTAGTATACCCTTGCGGACTTGCAACCTTTTTCCCGGTCTATTGTAATATATGTAACCTGACATCATTCTTATATTCTTTCATTTTGATCACTACTAATCTGTTCAAAGTTCCAAATTCAATGATGATAACTAAACACAAAAGTTATGCTTCTTGCGGAACCCTATTTATGAAATAAAAAAGAACATGCTCAAACGTTAAACTGTAGGGAAAAAAGGCATGATCAAATACATAATAGGTTAACATCCAGGAATTGTTTTGAAAAGCCATGAAGGTTTTTCCACCAAATTCATTCAATAAAACAACCCAAGAAAAAGAAAAAGAAAAAGCAAAAGAAAAGAGGAGAAGAAAAATAAGTAGCTATGGAGAAGCCGGTCGCCTTTGTCACTCCTTCCAATTCCATCGCTCAAAAGATCTGCAAATGTCAGTCGTCGGAGGATTGAATCAGTACCTTCAGAGCAGAATTTCCCAAGTCCATCTGTTCTTCCTCGATGTGCTTCACTAAACTTGCTGTAGCCTCGGAACAAGCAAAGACCTCAATCATTTCAAGCGTTGGAATGTTCTCCAAACAAGAAGGAATCTCTTCTAATTCGCAACATCGATCCAATACCAGTTTCTGAAAACAAAGAAATTGATCATTCGAAGCTCTCCACCTGACAATGTCCAAACAGGACAATTTCAAAAATTTAAGTTTCGAGAATTCCCCATCTTCCATTTCCCATGTTTCTCCTGTGAAGGATCCACCGAGTAATTTGAGAACCTCAAGGTTGGGCAGTTTACCAATGGATGAAATATTCCTCCAAGGCAACTCAAAGCGTGACAACGTCAATTTTTTAAGATTGGCAGGCAAACCAAACTCAAACGTCATACAACACTTGACCCCAAAATACGGAGACATACCAATTGATTCGAGTCGACTCAGAAAGTCAGGAACTATAACCTTGTCAATACTCTTAGTATCATCCTCATGTTGGAAAAGAATGCATTTTAGCTTACGGATGTTTGGAAACTTTCTCAACTGCTTTTCCATGGTGCCCCTAGAAGAAAAAATTGCACCGGACAAGCTGTCCAACTCAAGTAAAACAGAATTGTTGTCAAGATTTTCAATGGGCAAACTCCCACCAGTAATATGATTAATACTCTTTATGTGAAGATATCTCAATTTCAGTAGATTCCAAAGAGAATCAGGCAATGAAACAATGTTTACACCTTGATTCACAATAAAAGTCTCCAGCTTTAAGAGTTTACCTACCGATGATGGGATGATGCTGAACCCGCCTGAGATTGCCAAGTATCTCAACTGAACAAGGAATTCTATTTCACTTGGAAACGCAGAACTTAAATAAAATTGCTCTAAGTCCAACACTCTTAGAAGTTTGAAGATGTGAGTGATGAATGAGATATCAATCCATCGGAACTCGTTGGAACGAGTGAAGAACAGCAGAGAGCGTGCACGAGGACAAAATAACTTCGCCTTCTTGAAATCCTGTGGCTCAGAGTGAATACATAACCTCCGCAAGTTGCATGACTCATTAAAAGCAAAAAGCTCATCAGACCCTTTCAGTAAATCGAAAAAATGTTCTTCTTTGGCCTTTCCCAAACAAAAATCATATAGCAAGTCATGAATGCGGCATGTTTTAACACCACCTGTGGACCTTTGTTTGGCAACCATAACTAAGCTTCTGCCAATTAAATCCATCATGTAATCTTCAGCAACATCTTCTGCACTCTTCAACTTCGTTTTTGGGACAAATCCTTCAGCAATCCACAACCGAATCAGCCTCCTCACTGAAAACTCTTGGTCTTCTGGAAATGCCCCTAAATAGAGAAGGCACGGTTTTAAATAATCCGGTAAATGTTTGTAACTCAGCTCCAATGTGTTCATGCATTGCTCTGTACTAGATACAATGCCTGAACTTAAGCCATCCACAATTCCCTTCCAACCTTCTTGCTCCGTTGTTGCCAGAAGTCCAGCTACAATGACTATTGTCAGAGGTAATCCCCTAGAACTCTCTGCAATTTGCATTCCAAGATCATGTAATGCAGGAGGCCAACCTCTTCCGAGGAATAACTTTTTCTGCAGTAACTCCAAACACTCATCTTCATTGAGTTGACGAAGAAAATGAGGTTCTTGGTCAAGCATAGAGTGAGGAGCAACATCATGAAGTCTACTTGTCAGAATAATTCTACTTCCAACAGAATCATCAGGGAATGATCCTTCCAAGCTCTTCAATACTTCAATGGTCCATACATCATCCAAAACGATGACATATCTCCTTCCTTTCAGACGATGTCGGAGTTTTTCTGCTAAATCTTGTTCATCCATCTCAGAATATCTATCAGAATCAATATAACTTAAAAGCTCAAGTAATACTCTCTTCTTGTTGAACACTTGAGAAACAGGACACCAAGCATGAACACTAAAATGGCACATAACTGAAGGATCATTGTAAACTTTTGAAGCTAAAGTCGTCTTACCTAATCCTGGCATACCCACAATTGCAATGATTCTCAATTGCTTTGATCCTCTGGTAAGCCGATCCATAATTGTTGTTGCCTCATCATGTAAACCTACAACTTCATTTGTTATTGAGGGACTGCACCATGGTACATGACTTGATATCGTGGATACGTCCTTGACTCCGATGTCTTGCTTCTTGCCATAAAAAATCTTCAAAGTTTGTGTCTTAACACTCCCCATCTCTTCTATGATGGAATCACATAACATTGAAAAGGAATCTGAAGTGCCTCCAACTAATATGTGGTCAATGAGAATCTCCACTTTGTATGCCACCACCACAACACGATCCCAAAGAGCTTGGAGTTGCTCTTGTTCATTGCGCAACTCCGCAATTTCCCCCAAGAAAGTTCTTAAGAATACAAGTTCTTCTTGGATAGTTTGAACAGGACTCTAGGCAATTGGTTCCGCCTGACCACTTATCAGCTCCATCAGATTTTCTAATAAAAAATCGATAAAACCTTGCTCGTTGATCCTGGGAAAATTGAATATTGATGTTTGTGGAACTTGCTCCTCAACTCCTGCCCGAATAACCTTAATTCTTTCTAAGACATCTGGAAGCCCATCATCAACTTCTGCATGTGTCTGGTAGAAGGAGCAGATTAAAACTGCGGCATCGCATACCACATCTCCAATGTCATACATTATTTTCTCATCAAAAGTTTTTGACTGCTGCTTGAGAACGGTTCTCAAGAATCGTAGGCCTTCATATAGTACTTGCAATTGATCCTTCGTAGATGACACATGACCAGTATCTAGTTGCAGCATTTCCCAAAGACAAGATATGAGAAAATCAAGGAAATCCTCCATTGTAATTGTAGTATCATCCTCCATGTTCTGAGTGGGAGCAGGGTATCTTCTGGAAAATTTTGAGCTTCTTAGGACTCTAGCGTAAATGTCAAAGACTTGGAGATCAATAGGCTTGCTCTCCTGCAGAAGTAGTGAAGTAAGAAAATTCATTTCCCTACACCACTCTTCATCAAACTCGTCAACCCGGCACAACAAAAGGAGATGTGCGGCATTGATAGCAACGGCTTCAATCTGAGCTAACAAGTCTTCCATTTGCCTGTGTTCAACATTTCTTTGTGTGGCAAAGCGGATAAAATTTTTCAAGAATGTCATCTGCTCGCACAAATCTTCCATTGGTTCTCCAAAAACTTGACCGTAAAAGTTAATAGAGTTGAAACTGAAAAAATCCTCTAGATTCTCCAGAATGGAATCAATAATTTCCAAAACTTCATCTGCGGTCAGAGAACCCGATTGTGTCGTGTGATCTGACAAAGTGATGTACCATTGATCTATTTCTTTCTCCAAAGGTTGGATGTCTTGTAGCAAATCAGAGATACTAGCCATAAAATAAGAAGGACCAAAAATTCTCCAAGAAAGACGGGATGAGTCAATTTTCTGTTCAGTTCTGCTAACAGTATCTTCAATCCTTACCTGGAGAGATCCCAGACTTCCGCCCATATCATTGTTGATAGTAGACGTCAGATGTACATCATTGCCCAACTTTCTTGCATAGGAAACAAAAGTTTTCAGATTCCTGAGCCTAATCCTCACTATCTTAAGTAAATCACTGTTTTGAGGATCATCATAGCAGTACTTCGTCATGCGACTGAGAAATTTATTATGAATATTAACGAAGGAGGTCATCTTGATCTCTGGGAATCTTTAGTGGGATCTGAATGGCAAAGGAAATAAAGGAAAACAAGAAGGGATTGAAAAGAAAACCAGAGTGAAGATTATTAGAAACCAACAGCTACAAGGGGATGCAGGATATTTTGCTGAAACCCAATTTTTTTTTTTTTTTTTTAAAAAAAGGTTGACTCTGGATGTAAGAAACGGGCTGGTGATCTAGCTGTTGAGGAAGGTGAGCTGTGTGCCTGTGTCCCAGAAACAAAAAAAAAATAAACAACAACTCAAAGCAGAAGAAGGCAAAAACACGCGGCCGAATGGCCCTTTGATTTCAAAGCACAAGAAAGCAATCAGTATATGTGTTATATAATTGTTCGGCTAATAAATTCACAAAACGATAAAATATGATAAAGTAAGCAACTTTGATTCTCCAAGAATAAGGCCGTGTGGCCCCATTTAATTGCCAAGTAGGGTTTTTATTTGTAAAATGTTAAATTTTTTAATCACAAAAATAAAATATTTAAATAATTTTTTATTTTAAAATTTAAATTCTAACTAAAATTCTCCTTATATTATTTTAAAAAGTTTTTCCTTTCAATCCACTTTTTCATATAATTTTTTCTTATAAAAAATTCCAGTCAAAATTTCACACATTTTAATACAAAATTCTAAAATACAACACAATCCAAATATAGCCAATGATTTTCAAACAAAATCGACGCTTTGCAAATTGAAGCATTTTGTGTGGAGATGATGCAATGATATTCTACCAACCAATGTCAGGTTGCAACAAAGAAGAATGACAATAGATCCAATTTACTCAATGTGTGGGGAGGGAGAAGAAAGTCTGGGACACATTATGTTCAAATGTTCCAGAGCTCAGAAAATCTAGAAAATGACCCTAGTTACTTGGAGTGATATGGAATAACAAGATGCCAGTTTCAAGGATTGGTGGTAGTGCTTTTGTTGTAACAAGAGAGCAAACCTATGGCAGTAAAGAACACAACTCACAGTATATATACTATAGATGCTATGGAAGAGCAGAAATCTCTGGGTTTTTAAAAAGGAATAGAAAGAGAAAAGACAAGTGCTAGAATTGGCAATGCAAGAGTGGTAGGAATTTCAAGAAGCCAATACAGTAGACTAGATGGCTAGGATTATTAAAGTAGTTCAGTAGTTGTTTAGTATAAATGGGGAGAAGCAAGGCAGAGAATCAAGTGGTAATCCTAACCATTGTTGTTGTTAATAAGGTTAGTATCTCCACTAGATTTCTATTGTGTTTTTTGGAGGGTGATTATAGGAATGATGATGTATAGTGATTGGCGATTAGTCAATTAGCCTTAATCTAAATTATAGTTAAGGAGAGTCCATCTTGGAGACATTGGATGTACACATTAACTTTTGCAAAGTTAATGCAACTATCGACTTCTGAAAAAAAAAAAAAAAGACTAGGGGTGACAAAAGTCATACTAATTCAAAAATCAACTTAGGTCAAATGAATTCTATATTTAATAGGTTGGGTTAGGTTGAACCAAATCTACCTAACTGGTTAAAATAATTATTTTTAAAAATTAAAACATCAGTTGACCGGTAATTTGTTGTTGGTCGGTGGTGATAGACGGTGGCCTAGTGGTGACAATTGGGCAACTAGTTGCCTGTTTAATTTTTTTAAAAATAATATATTTGTCCAATGAGTCATATTGGATTCAAACCAATCTAAATTTGATCCAACCCAAAAATGATCTATAATTATATTGATTAGATTTGATCATAATTTTTAAGTTACAACCTATAGTTTATTCAACCATAAGTGACCTAACTTGCCCATTTGCTACCCTTACGTGTGGCTCGTATATAAAATTCTTGACAATATATTTTATTTATAAGATTCAATGAAATCTAAATCAAATAAAAATAAATTATCCAATTTGGAAAGGAAAATAGCTATCAGAACTAACACCAAATAAAAATTTAGTTTAATTTTATTAGATTGCCTCCTTTAAATTAAGTTTTTTATGTTTTATTACGCCAACCATTTTTTTTTTCAAATTCACAAATATCTCTATCTTCAATGCTTTTGTAAAAATATCTACTACTTGATTTTTAGTATTGCAATAATTAACTTCAATTTTTTTTAAATGAATTCACAAATAAAATGAAATTTGATGTCAATATGCATACTTTGACCATGAAAAATTAAATTCTTTGTTAACTTTATAATTGAAGTGCTAGCACATAAAAATATAGTCAAACTATCTTGTGTATATTGAAAAAATCCATAATCTTTTTAAGCCACAATGTTTGAATAGCATTGTTAGTTGTTACAATATAGTTTGCTTCCGCTGTACACAATATTATAATCGGGTATTTTTTTTAATTCCAAGAAAAAATACAAAAACTAATAAAAAATGCATAACTTGAACTACTTTTTGTTTTTCAATAGTATTACTAACCCAATCACTATCTGTGAATATAAGAAGATCAACAAGCTTACATTTTAAATAAAAACATCCCATCATCTTAAATACCTTTGATGTCCTTTAAAATTCTTTTACTTGCACACAAATGAAACTAATGTGAATTCTCTATAAACATAGTAATCAAACTAACATTGAAATTAATATTTGGTCCTGTAAGTATCTAGTATCTCAAACTTCCCACCAAATCTTTAAAATAAATAGGATCCACAAAATTTTCAGTCCTATTTTTTGTCAATCATCACTATTTTTTAATCAGAGTTAAGATTGGTTTAGTATCATCCATCTTAAACTTCTTCAATATGTCACCAGCAAATTTTTTTTTTTTATAGAAAAAAGTACCTTCATTATTCTACGAAACTTCAATATCAAGGAAGTAAGTTTAAAGTTAGCAAAAGCAAACCTAAACTGAAAATTTAACCTAACACATCTATTATTTTAATATTATTTTAATCCATTAGATTGGATCATATGGGTCATGAATTGAATAATAACTTATATTTTAACGGGTTTGTTGGGTTTAACCCATCTAACCCATGGATAAAAAGTTATTAATTTCAAAAATTCATCAAATTTCTTTTCTTTTTTGTTATTTCCTTTTTATCTTCTTTCGTTTTGGATTAATCAAAGATAAAGAATTCCATAATTAGAAGTTCATCCATAACGAAAATGGCAACTACCAACCATCTAAAGGTAATGCTTAACTAGACAAGTTGCCACATGATTTATGGTTGGTCAATTATGTGAACTAGAGTTTTGGTTTATTCTCCCTTTATTGGCTTTATTTTTTCTAGATGGGATTCTGCTTAATCTGTCCACTATTGAAGCATTTGCTAATGAACTCTCACTTTAAAAAAACCATGTTATATTGAAAATATGAATTGTCAAGAAGATGGATATGTCCATTTTTATGATTTTTTTTTTCCAAAAAGTAGTAGTTGTATTTACTTTTCGAAACAATTCATCATACACAATTTGTCCACTAGCTATGAACCTTAGTAGTCATTTCGAGTCCAAGGCTCAACAAAATAATTTCCCAACTTCCTATCTCCCTAAATCCTATACAATCCTCCTAAATGGCCAAAAGGATCAAAGTAAGACAAGACTATTTTCATCTAGAGTGGTTAACATCTCCAATCTTTGCACAAATTGGATACCCCACCAACTCCTCCTTATGCTGCTCCATTTCCTCTCTAATTAAATGTATGGTTGGTTGTAACCCTAAACCCTAACATCTCCAATCAGACATGCCATTTTTTCAAAGGCTTACCTATATTCTCAGAACTTACTACTACAACTCACTAGGGTTAAAGTTTGGGTTGGCAAACTTGATAAAGTGATAATTGTGCCTGTTTTTGATGTTAATTATCACTTTATTTTTGGCCGAATTTGAACTAATTGGTGTTTATTTGCTACAATTGTGATGTTAGGAGTTACAAGCAGTAATTGGTGAAATTTTGCTTACACGTGGATTGGAGCACATAAAAGTTGGAAGGAATTTAATGGGAGGAGAACTCAGCAATGGACTTCGACTAAGGCGAGGTCTCGTCTCACATCAAAGGCATTGCAGTTAATTTTTGGAAGGAGTCAAGACCTATTTCATAATTGGCATTTAATATTCTCATTTCCCTTTTTTCATCTTAAATTAGTACCAAGACATTTATTAATAGTGTTGTCTTTTTAGGAAATAAATTAGGATTAGGAATCCTACTCCTATGGGAATTCCTACACTTTAGGAAGTTAGTTTTATTTTAAATAGTATTAAAGAGAAGAAAAAACCTAGAGGGGGAACTATCATCCAAGGAAGGAAGAAGAAAAAAACAGACGCCGTTCCACTCCTCCAAGAACACACGTTGGTTTCTTCTTTTCTTTTCAATTGAAGGATGTTCAACACCACCATCAGTGGCTAAATAATTATTTCTGATGCAGGGGGATGGAAGTCAATGTTTTCTTCGTGAGGTTATGGTTTAATTAATTTCTTGTTATGTTTGGATGTTCGTTAATTTTGATAGAATTGATATGAACAATTAGGATTATTTGAATTGACGACTCAACTAGTTCTAATTCTTCAATTGCTTTACATATGATCTAAATCCGTAATTGTTTAGAATCATTTGAAATCAAGGGCACCGAGACTAATCTGCATGTGTAGAGTGAGAGCGATCGTGTAGTTTAATTAAGAAAGAATTAATGAACCAAAATCTAGAGAACTGTAGCTATCTCAGTTGTTTGGATTTGATTTAGCCGTTTTCTCCGGCTTAATGCTGCTTTCAATTCGATATGGAACGCTATCGTGCCTAGTTGGTTGAGAGTTAGGTTTGTTTGGATGCTGGGTTCAAACAGATAAATTCGGAAAACACAAAATCTTCTAGCTATCTAGTGGACTTTTGGTTAAATGTTTAAACTAATGAGAATATTGCATGAAACCAGTGATCGAGAAACATTGACAGAAATCACATTCCCTGGGTCAGAGCTTTGATAAGAGTGTTATAGTCCGTCATTTATTTTCTTGTTAATTCAGTTAGTCTACTTTCCTTATTTAAATTTCCCTAGCTAGTAATCAATTTCAAACACCTTTCTCTTTTACGTGACTAAGAGCTTTACAGATTTCCTTGTGGGATCGACCTGGTCCACTTTTTGCTACAAATAATTAGAGGATCAGTAATTAATTTTGGAGGCTTCGACAAACCTGCCAAAACTTCAACCTAATCCAATAATTTAACCTAATCAATTCACTATTTTAACCCACTATATTGGGTCAAATAGGTCTCAGATGAGTCACAGGTCAATAACATCATGTAATTTAATAAATTGAGTTAAGTTGAATTCAATCGACCTATTGAGTTAAAATTATTATTTTTAAGTGGTGGTCTGCCACCCGATAGCAGTCAACTGTAGCAGATGACAAGGTGATCACCACTAGAATTTTTTAAAATAATAAACTAGATTCAATCCAAATTAAGTTTGACCCAACTCACATCTCACCTGTAATTATATTGATTGAATTGGATCATGACCCGTAAAATCTTAATATATTAGTGACCCAACCCATTTATAGGGGTGGCAATCAAGTCGTGTTTCGGGTTTGCATGTCGTTTTAATACATAGGTATTATAAGTTTTACATGAATATGACCACGACCCGTTTAATTATAAGTGTCAAGTAACATAATGTGAACATGACTCATTTATTTTGCAAGTAATATGACATGACACGAAAATACCTATATATATGTGTGTGTGTGAAATTTAAGAAAATTCAATGACCTACTTATTTTGTGGGTAACACAACACAAAAAAAAATACTTATATATTTATGAAAGATTAAAACACCAAAAATGTATACCTAAAAGTACGTTTTATACAATGCTTTTCAATTTTATAAAATTGTTCTTAAATAATTTCTCAAATTATCTTAAACAAGTTGACCTGATTGGACCTTTTTTTTTTTTTTTTTTTTTACAGGTCTTACCTGATTTCAACCTAAACTCATGAAGAGGTATACCTATACCTGTTAAACATGTGTTAGGTTCATGTTGTGTTTTTGTATGATGTTATAAATTGCCATCCTTACTCACCCATTTATCATCCTTATAACTTACCAAACAAATTTAAAAAATACTCTCTTTATCCTGGAAAAAAAAAAGAGAGTCTATTTTTGATGTGTTATAAATTTTTTTAAGTTATATGGAACAACACATTTAATACACAATTAAATATAAACTTTTACATTTTTATCATTACTTTTTAATTTCGGTTATATATTATCATCATTCGTAAGTAATATAAGAATTTCACACTAAAAGTACACTTTATTTTTGGGACAAAAAAGTTTTTAAAACTAAATTTTTTTTTGGGACAGGAGGAGTCTATGCGTTCTCTAATATATGCTTCCTATAGGCTTGTTTGGCAGCTGAAAGGTGATTCTATTGGAAGCTTCATCATTACTATTAGAACTAGAGTTTTATCCGTGCAATTGCGTGAGATCATTTTGTTAGAAAAAATTACATAATAGTTTTTTTTTTCCATCCAAATTAGTCCATTGTATTAACTTTTATTAAAAAGTTAACCAGTATATAAGAGGTTCATCTAAGGACTCACCATAACTCATCTAACATAAAACCAGTAGGTTTCGATTAAGGCATTCCACACCCGAATCCACATTGGCTAACAAACTACTGCTGCATTCATTGAATAGCACCAACTACTATGTGATACGTTGAATAGTTTGAAACTCCTGAATACAGGGTATGGCACCTCCTAGCTAGCCTAACTAAGAAAAATAGAACCTTAACTTGTTGGCCTCTACCTACAAACTGCCGGCTCGGCTTCACGCTGCTTGACATTATGCTTGACCCTCTGCTCAAGTTAGAACACAAAACCTCCCTGACGGAGGACAAAACCAGACGAAAACAAGAACTAAATCCAACTAATGCCAGACCCATACGAAATATATATATATATAAGGGTTTGGGGTTTTCATGCATTTTCGATTTTATGTTTGAGCAGCTCTTGGAACTAGAAAGTTCTACCGTCAATCAAGGAATAGAATTCCAAAATGCACTTTATCAATGAACATAACTAAAATAGAAAAAAGATAACAATTTGGCTTATTCTATATTGTAACTGTGCCAAATATGTCGATGGGGAAAAAGCCTCCCCATCTTGGAACTGAGACACAGAAAGGTAAACCATTTTATCTTGTGTTTATTAGTTTGTCACTAAACCAAGTATTAATATTTTTTTCATTTTTTTCTCAAATATATCCATTCGCCGGTGTAAAATATCACAATAGAATAAAAGAATCAATTAAAAAAAATCCCCGAATTACAATCAGGACTTCGTTGGGTCCTTTAGAATCAGCCTATCCAATTGCGATTTTTTATTCATTTTCCCATTTAATAACTCATAATCATATGTTGGTATCGAACGTTTGTCGCACCCGGAGTCATTGCAGCTACAGTGATTTCGTGGGAGCTTTAGCCTTTCGGCTCAAAAATCCCAAATTCAAATCTATCCTACATAATAGTTCAAAATGTTAAATTTGTGATTTATTATTTCTCATTTAAAATTATTATTATTTTATATTAAAAATCAAATATTTAAATTTTTTAAAATTTAAATATTTAAATTATTATAGAAAATTTATATAAAAATTTTAAGTTTTATTTAAATAATAAATTAAAATTTTAGATAAATAAGAATATTAGATTTGGATATAAGATTATTGAATTTAAATTTAATTAAAATGTGAACAATTTCAAAAGTTTGCTTTGTGTGAACATGGTTGCGTTTTATTTCATTTTATAGTTATCTAAATTATTCATATCCATCTAAATTATCTAAATTTTTCCTACGAAATAGCTATACTATAATCCAATTGGTAGTGACAATTTAGAGTTTTGTTCCAATAAAAATACCCACAACATACTTGATGATATAATCCAATTAGAGATATTCCTCTCATTAGTTTATCTGTTCTCTTCACAAATTATTCATATATTTATGATAATTTTATATTAATGAAGAAAATTATTTTTCTTTACAAATATTTCATGTTAACTTACTCAAATGAACTTTTGACCACCCCTCATCAACTATCATCAGGACCAGTAATGAAATAATTCCATTAAAGGCATATAATAAAATTTAAAATTAAAAACGAAAGTATATTTTTGTTAAATTTGTTATTAAGAAATAAAAATATAAAGAATTGTAAAAGTACAATTTTATCCTTCTTCAACCTTCTTCTCTCCTTTCCTAAGCTTACATGGATCAATATATAAATAGGTAAATAGTGCCATTTGTCATTTAATGGCTATTATTGAAAAAATATAGTATTATATCGTGATTAAAAAAATAAAATTGTATTCTAATTTATTAATTTTTTTATTGAAACACGTAATTGTTTTTGTTAAATTAAAGGATGAAAATAATAATTAATTTTTTTGTAGAGAGTCTAAAAAAAATGATGCATATTGAAATTCTAAGTTTTATTTAGATAAAATATTGAAATTTTGAATAGAGGAGAATGTTAAATTTCAAAGTTTATTAAAAGTGATAATCAAAATATGGAATTCAAATTTAATGAAAAGCATAAATGAGAAATTCTAAACGATCTAAATTCAAGGACAATGATATAAATGTTAATTTTCAATGATATAAATGTTAATTTTCATAAATATCATTAATAATTTATAGAGGAAATTAGTTGAAATTACTAAAAAAATAATCATTATAAAAGTTTTAGCCTTTTAGGTTAAATGAAACTTACTATAATTAGCTTCAACCTCAAATTAATAATTACCAAAAAATCATAGTAAACAAATTTCAATAAATTTTTTAGAAGTAAGCATTGCATCCTCCCTTGATTTGATAAGGAATTTTCTCATGTATGAACTAGAAAAAAATAAAGGCAATCTGAAATTGGATAAGTAAAGAAAATAAAAATCAGTAAAAATTTCCTAAATTCAATATCATCATTGGATAAGTAAGAAAATAAAAATAAGAGAAAAATTTCTAAATTCAATATCATCAAAGCCAGTTTATTCTGTACCCAAAACCAAGCTCATCATCAAAAAGATTTTCATTAAAATAATTCTTCAAGTTTCTCGACATATTTGTTAGTTCAAATAATATCTCCAAAATACTCTAAAAATCCATTCATCACGGGGCCTTTGCACCTCTATCTTTATCAATGAAATCTGCTCGATCTCTACTCGATCAATCTTGCCCTACACAAAAATAACATATTCATTTAAGCAACATTGCAAATAAACTTCTATCTTTCACAGAGTACCAAGGTCAAATTAAGAACATCCACACTTGAAAAATTAGGAAACCATTGTTGTCCAAATCCACCCCTTTTCCTTTAGGGATAATATACAAAAATAGCCTGAACTTTGGCTCTTGTAACAATTTTAGCCCGACCTTTCAATTTTAACAATACAGTACCTGACCTTTTCAATTTGTAACAATTATAGCCTTGGTCAAAATTGATGACGTGGGTCAACCCAGTCAACCATTAAAGTTGGAAAAAAGACAAAAAAGCCCTCCGATATAAAACATATAGTTTAAAATTCTAAAATAAATTTTTAAAAAGAAAAAAAATACAAAATTTAAAGACAAAAATTTAATAAAATTATTTACACTATATAATAAATTTTTTAAACAAAAAAATAAAATTTAAAGATGAAAATTTAATAAAATTTAAAAAAAAATGACACAAAATTGATATAGTTAAAATTTTTTATTAACTTTTTAAAAGAAAAAATTTAATAAAATTATGTAAAATTTTGTTAAAAATTTTAATGCAAATAGACAAAAAATTATTATATGATACTTCGATTTTTAACTTCAATTTTTTTTATAGATACTTTATTTTTTAACCTCAAATTTTTTTGTCATTTTTGTCTCTAAATTTTATTAAATTTTCATCTTTAAATTTTATTTTTTTTGTTTAAAAAAATTTATTATATAGTGTAAATAATTTTATTAAATTTTTGTATTTTTTTTCTTTTTAAAAATTTATTTTAGAATTTTAAAGTATATACTTTATATCGGAGGGCTTTTTTGTCTTTTTTCCAACTTTAATGGTTGACTGGGTTGACCCACGTCATCAATTTTGACCGAGGCTATAATTGTTACAAATTGAAAAAGTCAGGTACTGTATTGTTAAAATTGAAAGGTCGGGCTAAAATTGTTACAAGAGCCAAAGGTCAGGCTATTTTTGTATATTATCCCTTTCCTTTAAGCTTCTTTGGGATTTCAATGATAGCAAAATCACTTCCACAAATAACTTCATATGTCCCATCATCCTATATTATTTAAAATGAAAATTTCAATAAATATCCATCAATAGAGCAATTAGAGGTTGTGTAGGATGAAAAATTCGTAAAAATATTTTTAAAATTTTTAAAAACACGTAAAAAAATTAGCATAAGGAAATATCTAAACTATTTTTTGAATACTGTTCCACATGCGAATTGTAAGCATTTGATGTCAATGCTCAAAACAAATCTCACTATGATTCTGTATGTACAAATTTATTTATAAATAAAGAGTAAAAAATTAAATTTAAAAGTACCATGGACAAAGAGGTAAAAGGATAACTTTATTGTTGAATAATGATAAAAGATCATATTCTAGTTGATAGATAAGTTTAATAACTTTGATTATTTATCACTTTGGTTTAAAATTCAAATTATATAAATTAATAGATGTATAAGTCTAGCATAATGAGGCATAATGAGATTGAGTGTTAAGATACAAAAATAAATACGTGGCAATAGAGTATCTAATTGTACATATGACATAAATATAAAGAGTGTGAAGGGAGGCATGGTTATATATATATATATATATAATATAATATTTAATTATTTTGATTGCTTTTGTTCTCTTTAAATAAAGAGGTAGTTTTCCAAAATTAGTCAAGGTGTGCTGTTTCTACATTAGAATTGGAATTATTTTAAAATTAAATAATTATTTATTATATTTAGTTGAATTTTATCATTTTTTATTCTAACTCATTCATAATGTCTATTTTATAATATTTTCAATTATTGAAATTTTTTATAAAATTCAAACTAAAATCAATATAAAATATATTTAATTCTACATCAATTTTGATTTTAACAAAAAACCAAACGACTCTCAATATAATTATTTTCTTCAAGACCACTTCTTTGACTCTATTTTCATTGTCGTTCTTTGCTTAGGTAATAATAGAGAAATATTTTTAGGCTATTCCATATCTTTCAATTGTAAACTTTTGCGAATAGTTAGTTGGAATTTCAGTTTATTAATGGACATTTTGGATGTTTATCGCTTTATTTTCTCATTTTCTTTTTTAGTTTGCATTTTCCATTTGTTGCATATAATTTTGTTTTCTTACACTTAAATTTAAGAGAAATAAACCTTAACAAGAAACTAGTGAACTTTTAATATTAAATTTTATTATGATGAAAATGAATATCAATAACATAAATTATAAGATTTATAATAATTTGGTAGAGTTGTAATAAAAAATGACACAAAGAAAAGGGTTGTAACAAATGCTTTGCCAAAAAATGGCTTCCAATCGAACATGATAATAAGGTGAGCATATGAGTTACTCTAAAAAAAATACTCTCTCCATCAATAAAATAAAATAAATAAATAAAGGTTCACCATGAGTTGAGTAGATACAATACTTTTTAATACATCATTAAATGAAAATTTTATATATTCATCCTTATTTTTAATTGTTGTCATATATAGCACCGACAAGAGCAAACCTAACTAAAAATTTCAACCCAACCCCAATATGATTTGAACCTATTAGATTGGATCATATGGTCCACAAGTTAGAGAAGTCATGAGTTGAATAATGATTCATAATTGGATAAGTCATGAGTTGAATAATAATTCATAATTTTAAAGGGTAATCCAATTTAAATATGACTTATGAAATTAAAAATATTAATTTTAAAAAATAAAGTTGGTGGCCAACGATTATTGCCACCATATTGTCTTTGGCCAATGACCTACTGGCTATTCCAATCAACTTTTGGCAATTTAGTCGGAATCAAGTCCATCGTCGATCACCAATTTTAATTTTTTAAAAATTAAAAATTATAATATGTAGGGTAGGGTAGGTTAGGTTAGGTTCAATCTACCGAAAATTGACTCGTAAAGTTAAGTTGAGTTGAGTCAAGACTAGGAATGGCAATTTTCGGGTTCGGGGTCGGAGGTTGCAATCCTATCCCTAATCTTGAAATTTTAGATTGCCCCCGAACCTGATCGGGTTTTAACCTTAAAACCCATCCCCGCCCCTCGACCGGGTTTCGGGTTGCCCGCGGGGATCCCGAACCTAAACCAAATAGAGTCACTCTTCATTATCAAAAATCAGTTCTTTTTTACCCTACGTCGTCTAGTGATCACTTCTGTTTACCGTCTTGTGCGGCCTTTTTCCTGTTTGTTTAGCTTTATAACCCTTAGTGGTCCTTTGTCTTCGTGGGTTCGATCAAACACCAATTTAATCCTTTTGTGGTTATGTATTTTGGCAATTTGCCCTGTTAATACACTATCATTTTTAGAGAAAAAAATAATAAATAATTTTTTTATTAGAATATGTATTTTCTATAAAGGGTCAGAAATACAATGTTGACGAATGAGGAAGAGAAAAGTACAACTTTCAGAAACTCTGCCTTTTTGTATGGAAATGGTACTGGCCTCAACTGCTTACGATCGGTTGGTTTTATAATTATGAGAAAGTTATAAAATCTGCTTAGCTGTGGTGTCTGTCTGTTGATTCTAGATTATACTTATATAAGACTTAATTCTGATTCTTGAAAATATATGTTGACAATTGTGATACTATATCTTCATGGTATCATCAGATATTGAAAGCCCAGTGAGTACTTGGGTACACTGCATAATTTGACATTATCCAACTATTATGGTGAATGGTGAAATCCGGCTTCCAACAATCCATAATTGAATGGTTAAGAACACGGGAATAACATTTATCAGGATCATTTCAATAATTTCCTTGTCAGACATTCAATAAGAGAAAGACACTTAGCATTTTTTTTTAACTTCCATTTTAAGTTTATTAGTCCTAACCACATATGAATATTTCTAACAAAAATATTTCTTTATAATAAACTCAAAAGTTTCTTCAGAATAAATAAACCCAAAAGCTGATCCCAACAAAAGCCAAAAGTTAAAAAATTATTATTATTATTATTATTATTATCATTAAATGCATAATTCCCATATTTTGGAATTTTTTTTTAATTTTGGTGCTTTTGGGTTTATTTATTCTAAAGAAATTTTTGGGTTTATCATAAAGAAATATTTTTATTAGAAATATTCATATGTGGTTAAAAAAAATCCTAAGTGTCTTTCTCTTATTGGGTGCCTGACAAAAGGATTATCAAGACGATCCTGGGAAAATTGAATACTGATGTTTGTGGAACTTGCTCCTCAACTCCTGCCCGAATAACCTTAATTCTTTCTAAGACATCTGGAAGCCCAACATCAACTTCTGCATGTGTCTGGTAGAAGGAGCAGATTAAAACTGCGGCATCGCATACCACATCTCCAATATCATACATTATTTTCTCATCAAAAGTGTTTGACTGCTGCTTGAGAACGGTTCTCAAGAATCGTAGGCCTTCATATAGTACTTGCAATTGATCCTTCGTAGATGACACATGACCAGTATCTAGTTGCAGCATCTCCCAAAGACAAGATATGAGAAAATCAAGGAAATTCTTCATTGTAATTGTAGTATCAGTGGGAGCAGGGTATCCTCTGGAAAATTTTGAACTTCTTAGGGTTCTAGCGTAAATGTCAAAGACTTGTAGATCAATAGGCTTGATCTCTTGCAGAAGTAGTGAAATACGAAAATGCATTTCCCTACACCACTCTTCATCAAACTCGTCAACCGGCACAAGAAAAGGAGATGTGTGGCATTGACAGCAACAGCTTCAATCTGAGCTAACAAGTCTTTCATTTTCCTGTGTTCAACATTTCTTTGTGTGGCAAAGCGGATAAAAATTTTCAAGAATGTCATCTGCTCGCACAAATCTTCCATTTGTTCTCCTAAAACTTGACGGTAAAAGCTAGTAGACCTGAAAGCTGAGAAGCACCGATACGTCTTTAGAGGCGACGAATCCGAGTCCGATTTGTATGCGACTGGGATTCGCAATGACACGCTCATGATTCGTACTGATTCGTTTCTGACTCGTTGACCAGATGCAACTCGGTTCTGACTCTTCTCCGATACGATCGCGATTTTTTTTTTGCTGCAGATAACTTCGGATTACTCTTATTCTGGCTTTCGTCGGTCATCACAAGTTTCTCAAGCTCTGAAGCTCGGATCTTCCAAACGGGTCAGCTATTTCGATTGCAGCTCGCCCTCGGATTTCAGACGATTGCAGCTCGGATCTTCCTCATCTCTGAAGCTCGTAGGCTGTTTCCGCAGGTCCGCAGCTTTCAAGTTTCAAGTGTATTTTGTTGACGAGTTTCAGAGTTTGATGATTCTGTGATTGAGTAGTGAATTGTGATTGAGCTGTGTGTGATTGGTATGTGATTGTTGTAATTTTTAGAGTTGGTTGGCTTGGTGATGTTTGGGTGTATAAACAAAACGCCCCAAAGAAACTACTACTGTCATTTGTACAGACTACAGAGTAGTTTGAAGGAGCTGCAACCACTCGATTACCTTCACTGCGTTTTATTAGGTACTGTAATTCACAACATACCATATTTTTCTCGGTTGATGATTGCATGGGAGAATTTCAACTGCTGATTTGGAATGATTTCTTTGAAGGGATCTTCATTTTGTATTTAATTACAGGACGTCCAAGTCAATTGTCTGGTAGGACAACGCCGACTTTTGTACCCAAGGAGAGAGATTAATTTTCAAACTGCCAACGTTAAGCAGTTGGGTGTCCCCAGAAACATAATTTTTTGGTAAGAAAATCCAACTCAGTTAACGTTAATCTGGATAAGGTAAATTAATGTGATTTAAGTTAACAATATATTGAAGTATTTAGACAAATAATAATTATTATTTTATTTATGCAATATGAATTTTTATATATTTTTATATATACTGAAATTGTATTGAATTTTTCTAATTCTTTAAAAAATTTCGAATCATCCGGACTCGTATTGTATTCGATTCTCGAATCCGTATCAATGCTTCCTAGCCTGAAACTGAGTAAATCCGCCAGATTCTCCAAAATGGAATCAATAATTTCCAAAACTTCATCTGCGGTCAGAGAACCCGGTTGTCTCCTGTAATCTGACAAAGTGATGTACCATGCATCTATTCTTCCTGTTGGATGTCTTGCAGATAATGAGAGATACTAGACACAAAATAATCACCACCTAAAATTTTAAAAAAACGAAGGGATGAGTCAATTTTCTGTTCAGTTCTGCTAACAGCATCTTCAATCCTTATCAGGAGAGATCCGAGACTTCCGTCCATATCATTATTGATAGTAGACGTCAGATGTACGTCGTTGCCCAACTTTCTTGCATAGGAAGCAAAAGTTTTTAGATTCCTGAGCCTAAGGTTCACTATCTTAAGTAAATCACTGCTTTCAGGATCATCATAGTTGTACTTCACTATGCGACTGAGAAATTTATTATGAATATTAACGAAGGAGGTCATCTTGATCTCTCGGAATCTTTAGTGGGATCTGAATGGCAAAGGAACTAAAGGAAAACAATAAGGGATTGAAAAGAAAACCAGAGTGAAGATTATTAGAAACCAACAGCTGCAAGGGGATGAAGGATATTTTGCTGAAACCCAATTTTGTTTTTCAAAAAAAAAAAGTTTGACACCAGAGGTAAGAAACGGACTGGTGATCTGGCTATTGAGGAAGGTGAGCTGTGTGATTGTGGCCCAGAAACAAAAAAATAAACAACAACTAAAAAGCAGCAGAAGAAGCCAAAAACACGCGGCCGAATAGCCTTTTAATTTCAAAGCACAAGAAAGCAATTAGTATATGTGTTATATGATTGTTCGGCTAATAAATTCACAAAACTATAAAATATGATAAAGTAAGCAACTTTGATTCTCCAAGAATAAGGCCGTGTGGCCCCATTTAATTGCCAAGTAGGGTTTTTATTTGTAAAATGTTAATTTTTTTTTAATCACAAAAATAAAATATTTAAATAATTTTTATTTTAATTTTAAATTTTAAATTTTAAATTCTAACTAAAATTCTTCTTACATTATTTTAAAAAGTTTTTCTTTCCAATCCACTTTTTCATATCACTTTTTTTTATAAAAAATTTTCGTAAAAATTTCACACATTTCAATACAAATTCTTAAATACAACACAATCCAAATATAGCCAATGATTTTCAAACAAAATCGAGGCTTTGCAAATTTGTCAAGAATGCCCTGTGTGAATAAGGGTGACAAATTTGTGTGTGGGAGTCTCCTTGGATCCCAATGAGGCAGGAATTTAGGCTGAGATGTAGCAGTCCAGAAAAACAACCAGTTACGTGGGTCAGTGAGCTTATGCATAGAGAGTTAGAGACGGAAATGGATGGAACAAACAACTGATTTCTAGCATATTTCCGAAACAAGATGAGGAAGCTATCTTAAACCTATCATTGGAACAACAAGGAAGACAAGATCAACTGATATGGCACTTCAACCGAGAAGAGGAGTACACAGTCAAATCATATTCTCACCAGCTGCAAAAGGCAAAGCAAGAAGAAGTGTAGAGAGCTAAGAGCAGTAGTCATAGAAGCAACATGCAGTTGATGAGGAGGTCAATTTGGAAACTGAATATTAAAAGTAAATTGAAGCATTTTGTGTGAAGATGCTACAATGATATTCTACGAACCAACGTTAAGTTGCAATAAAGAATAATGACAATGGATCCAATCTGCTCAATGTGTGGGGAGAGAAGAAAGTCTAGGACACATTATGTTCAAATGTTCCAGAGCTCAGAAAATCTAGAAAATGACCCTGGTTGCTTGGAGTCATACGGAACAACAAGACGCTAGTTTCAAGGATTGGTGGTAGTGCTTTTGTTGTAACAAGAGAGCAAACCTATGGCAGTAAAGAGCACAACTCATGGTATATATACCATATATGCTATGGAAGAGCAGAAATCTCTAGGTTTTTAAAAGGGAATGGAAAGAGGAAAGGCAAGTGATAGAATTGGCGATGCAAGAGTGGTCGAAATTTCAAGAAGCCAATACAGTAGACTAGATGGCTAGGATCACTAAAGTAGTTCAGTAGCTATTTAGTATAAATGGGGAGAAGCAAGGTAGAGAATCAAGTGGTAATCCTAACCATTGTTGTTGTTAATAATGTTAGTATCTCCACTAGATTTTTGTTTCGTTTTTTGGAGGGTGATTATGGGAACGATGATGTATAGTGACTAGCGATTAGTCAATTAGACTTAACCTAAATTAGAGTTAAGGAGAGTCCATCTTGGAGACATTGGATGTACACATTAACTTTTGCAAAGTTAATACAACTATCAACTTTTGGAAAAGAAAAAAAAAAGACTAGGGGTGACAAAAATCATACTAATCAAAAATCAACTTAGGTCAAATGAATTATATATTTAATAGGTTGGGTTAGGTCGAACCAAATCTACCTAACTAGTTAAAATTATTATTTTTAAAAATCCAAATATCAGCCGACCGGTAATTTGCTGCTGCCCGTGATGATAGACGGTGGCCTAGTGGTGACAATTGGGCAACCAACTGCCTTTTTAATTTTTTTAAAAATAATATATTTGTCCAATGAGTCAGATTGGATTCAAACCAATCTAAATATGATCTAACTCAAAAATGATCCGTAATTATATTGATTAGATTTGATCATAATTTTTAAAATTACAACCTATAGATGATTCAACCATAAGTGACCTAACTCGCCCATTTGCTACCCTTACGTGTGGCTCGTATATAAAATTCTTGACAATATATTTTATTTATAAGATTCAATGAAATCTAAATAAAATAAAAATAAATTATCCAATTTGGAAAGGAAAATAGCTACGAGAACTAACACCAAATAAAAAATTAGTTTAATTCTATTAGATTGCCTCTAAATTAAGTTTTTTATGTTTTATTACGCCGAACATTTTTTTTCAAATTCACAAATATCTCCATCTTTGATGCCTTTTTAAAACTATCTACTACTTGATTTTTAGTATTGCAATAATTAACTTCAATTTTTTTTAAAAATGAATTCACAAATAAAATGAAATTTGATGTCGATATGCATACTTTGACCATGAAAAATTAGATTCTTTGTTAACTTTATAATTGAAGTGCGGTCACATAAAAATATGGTCAAACTATCTTGTGTATATTGAAAAAATCCATAATCTTTTTAAGCCACAATGTTTGAATAGCATTGTTAGTTACAATATAGTTTGCTTCCGCTATACACAATATTATAATCGGGTATTTTTTTTTAAACTTCAAGAAAAATTATAAAAACTAATAAAAAATGCATAACTTGAACTACTTTTTGTTTCTCAATAGTATTACCAACCCAATCATTATCTGTGAATCTAAGAAGATCAACAAGCTTACATTTTAAATAAAAACATGCCATCATCTTAAATACCTTTGGTGTCCTTTAAAATTCTTTTACTTGCACACAAATGAAACTAACATGAATTCTCTATAAACATGTTAATCAAACTAACATTGAAATTAATATTTGGCCTTGTAAGTATCTAGTATCTCAAGCTTCCTACCAAATCTTTAAAATAAATAGGATCCACAAAATTTTCAGTCCTATTTTTGGTCAATCATCAATATTTTTTAATCAAAGTTAAGATTAGTTTAGTATCATCCAACTTAAACTTCTTCAATATGTCACCAGCATTTTTTTTTTATATAGAAAAAAGTACCTTCATTAGTCTACAAAACTTCAATATCAAGGAAGTAAATTTAATGTTAGCAAAAGCAAACCTAATCTGAAAATTTTACCTAACACATCTATTATTTTAATCCATTGGATTGGATCCTATGGGTCATGAATTGAATAATAACTTATATTTTAACAGGTTATGCTGGGTTTAACCCATCTAACCTATGGATAAAAAGTTATTATTTTCAAAAATTCATTAAATTTCTTTTCTTTTCTGTTATTTCCTTTTTCTTTTTAATCTTCTTTCGTTTTGGATTAATCAAAGATAAAGAATTCCATAATTAGAAGTTCATCCAAAACGAAAATGGCAACTACCAACCATCTAAAGGTGATGCTTAACTAGACAAGTTGCCACATGATTTATGGTTGGTCAATTATGTGAACCAGAGTTTTGGTTTATTCTCCCTGTATTGGCTTTATTTTTTCTAGATGGGATTCTGCTTAATCTGTCCACTATTGAAGCATTTGCTAATGAACTCTCACTTCTTCTTGTTTTTTTTTTAAAAAAACCATGTTATATTGAAAATATGAACTGTCAAGAAGATGCATATGTCCACTTTTATAAAAAAAATTTTCCAAAAAGCAGTAGTTGTATTTACTTTTCAAAAAAATTCATCATACACAATTTGTCCATTGGCTATAGCTTCTTAGTAGTCATTCCTAGTCCAAGGCTCAACAAAATAATTTCCCAACTTCTTATCTCCCTAAATCCTATACAATCCTCCTAAATGGCCAAAAGGATCCAAGTAAGACAAGACTATTTTCAGCTAGAGTGGTTAACATCTCCAATCTTTGCACAAATTGGATACCCCACCTACTCTACCTTATGCTGCTCCATCTCCTCTCTAATTAAATATATGGTTGGTTGTAACGCTAAACCCTAACGTCTCCAATCAGACATGCCATTTTTTCAAGGGCTTACCTATATTCTCAGAACTTACTAGTACAACTCACTAGGGTTGGCAAACTTTAACCTAATCAATTCAGTATTTTAAAACACTATATTGGGTCAAATGGGTCTCAGATGAGTTATAGGTCAATAAAATCATGTAATTTAATAAATTGAGTTAAGTTGAATTCAATTGACCAGTTAAAATTATTATTTTAAAAAATTTAAGAGGTGATCTGTCGCCCAATGGTGGTCAACTGTAGCAGATGACTAGGTGGCCACCACTTGAATTTTTTAAAATAATAAATTAGATTCAATCCAAATTAAGTTTGACCCAACTCACATCTCACCCGTAATTATATTGATTGAATTGGATCATGACCCGTAAAATCTCAATATATTACTGACCCAATCCATGAGTGACCCAACCCATCTATTAGGGTGGCAATCAAATCGTGTTTCGGATTTGCATGTCGTTTTAATACATAGGTATTATAGGTTTTATATGAACCTGAACACGACCCGTTTAATTATAAGCGTCAAGTAGCGTAACGTGAACATGACTCATTTATTTCGCTGGTAATATGATATGACATGAAAATACCTATGTGTGTGTGTGTGTGTGTGAAATTTAAGAAAATTCAATGACCTACTTATTTCGTGGGTAACATAAACAAAAAAGAAATATATTTATATAGTTATGAAAGATTAAAACACCAAAAATACATACCTAAAAGTACATTTTATACAATGCCTTTCAATTTTAAAAAATTGTTCTTAGATAATTTCTCAAATTATCTTAAACGGGTTAAACAAGTTAAACCGATTATCTTGATTGGACCCTTTTTTTTTTTTTACAAGTTTGACTTGATTTCAACCTGAACTCGCGAAGAGGTATATCTATACCGGCTAAACATATGTTAAGTTCATGTCGTGTTTTCGTATCGTGTTATAAATTGCCATCCTTACTCACCCATTTATCATCCTTATAACTTACCAAACAAATTTAAAAAATACTCTCTCTATCCTAAAAAAAAAGAGTCTATTTTTCTTGTGTTATAACTTTTTTTAAGTTATAAGAAACAACACATTTAATACACAATTAAATATATACTTTTACATTTTTATCATTACTTTTTAATTTCGGTTATATATTGTCATCATTCGTAAGTAATATAAGAATTTCATACTAAAAGTACACTTTATTTTTGGGACAAAAAAGGTTTTAAAACTGAATTTTTTTGGGTACAAAAGGAGTCTATGGGTTCTCTGATATATGCTTCCTATGGGCTTGTTTAGCAACTGAAAGGTGATTCTATTGGAAGCTTCATCATTACTATTAGAACTAGAGTTTTATCCGTGCAATTGCACGAGATCATTTTGTTAGAAAAAATTACGTAATAGTTCAAAATGTTAAAATTATAAGATTTATAATAATTTATTAGAGTTGAAATAAAAAATGGCACAAAGAAAAGGGTTGTAACAAATGATTTGCCTAAAAATGGCTTCCAATCAAGCATAATAATAAGGTGAGCATATGAGTTACTCTAAAAAATACTCTCTCCATCACAAAAAAAAAAGAAAAAAAAAAAGATTCACATTGGGTTGAATAGATACAATACTTTTTAATACATTATTAAATGCAAATTTTATATTTTTACCTTATTTTCTATTATTACATTACATAGGAGTGGCAATTCAACTCAACCCACATATGATTTGAACTTATTAGGTTGGATCATATGCTTCACAAGTTAAATAGCTCATGGGTTGAATAATGACCCGTAATTTTATAAGGCAATCCGCTCATAAATTAAAATTATTAATTTTAAAAAATAAAGTTAGTGGCCGGCAATTTTTGTTGTCGGACCACCATTGGCTAGTGGCTAACTGGCTGTTCCAATTAACTTCTGGTAACTTAGTTAGAATTCAATTGGTTGCTGACCACCAATTTTAATTTTTTTAAATTAATAATTATAATGGGCTGGCTAGCTCTCCCAAAACATACAGAAACCCCAAATATTTTAGCCATTTTTCTCCCTCCTAGAACAATATTAGGGCTAGCTCTCAAGGGTGCTCTTTTATCTCTTCTCTTCTTGCTATGGATATATAGGAGAACACGTAAGCAAGGCAAGGGAAAGATGAATTGATTTTTTATTTTTTTTTTGGAAAAATGCATTGATTAATTAGTAAAGAGAAATATAAGGGTACATTTGATGAACGTCGACTCCAAAGTAATGTGTAAAATAAAATCAGATCATGGTTGGAAAAGTGTCTTTATTGTCAACAATGTGCTAACTTTATCTTGCTTTTATGTCTCCTTATCATGCTTTTTTAATTCCCAATGAATACTTTGACTGGGGTAAGAAGGAAAAGTATAGTATAAACCAGCTAAGTAGCACTGTGGTTAGGCATCTTCCAAACACAAAGGTGCGGGAAACTGTTGTGAAGTGTTTTTGACTTGTGAAGGTCATGGTTTTAGGGCTTGTTTGGACAATTTTTTATAAAGTTTTTAAATACATTTCTTATTTCACAAATACTATTTTAAAGAATGCTAAAACACATTTTGAAATACTATTCATACAAACTTTAACCTTTCTGCATACACTATGCTATTTCATAAACTACAAAGTAGTACATTTTTTCCTGTATAATTAGGGAAGGTATTAGAGGATTGGATAGATAAGCTCAAATTATTTTAATAATTGTTGCGTTACTAGTACTATGAGTGAAATAACGAAATATTATCCTTTTTAAAAAAAAATTTAAAAAATATTATTGTTTTAAAAGAGATTCCAATTTTGTTGATGTTGATATTGGGAATATTAACTTTAAAGTCGCTATTCCCTATATCGACTTCAAAGTCAGTATTGAAAATACCGACTTCAAAGTCGATATTCTCAAAAAAAATATTATTGTTTATTCTCAAAATATTATTTTTAATTTTTTTAAAAAAATTAAAAATATATTATTGTTTTAAAAGAGATTCCAATTTTGTTGATGTCGATATTGGGAATATCGACTTTAAAGTCGATATTCCCAATATCGATTTCAAAAAAAAAAAAATCTTGTTCTATTCTTCTTCTCCCACACAAGCAAAACAATTTGGTTGAATTTTGTTGACTGACTTTGGGCCAAGAAAACAAGCAAAGAAAGTAAATTGGGCAATCAAGATTCTGAGACATAACAAAATTGGGCAACCAAGATTCTTGAAATCATGCAGAGGCCGAACGTCTAAAAATTGGGCAACCAAGATTCTGATACACAACAAATTTTGGGAAAACCAAGCCGTGCGGCTTTAAAGATGGAGGTTGTTTTTTTTTTTTTTCTATCCATTATTTCTCCTACCTCTACTCAGCAATTTCCCATATCACCGAATAATTATCATCACCATACTTTCAGGATTCCTGCTACCCAGCCTCTACTTTGGGTGTTGGGGAGAGAGCGACCATTCGGTGGGGAAGGAAGGAAGAGGCGACGGTGGTGGGGACGAGGCAAAAAGTAAGCTACAATTTGTGGGGGTGGGGGAAATATAGGAATGCAGGGAAGAGGAAAAATTGTGAGCAAATTTTTTTTTTTGGGGTGTCTTTGCGGCATGGGCGAGGAGGAAGAAAAATGAGCAGGTAGGGAAAAATGGGGAGAGAGAGAAAGGGTGGGGAGGGATGGGGAAGTGGAGGGTGGGAGAGAGGGGGGGCGGGGGTGAAATTGCAGAAAATTTTGGGGGTGAGGGAGAGGCGGTTGCTGCTAAAGAAGAAAGAAGGAAACGGAAGCAAGGCAAATGGAAGAAAAGAAAAGAATCAAGGCCAAATGAGAAAAGGCCAAAAAAAAAAATTTTTACTACAACGCTGAAGTTGATATCGTGGATATCGATTTTAAAGTCAACATCCACAACATCGACTTCAGTATAATTGGAAGAAAATTTTTAACATCAATATTTTTTTAATTTTTTTTAATTTTAACAATATTTTTGGAAAAAACTCCCAGTACTATTGTGATTGCATTGATGTAATAAACTATTTATGAAAAAAAGTTATAATTTTTGAACTATTGTAATAAAATAATATAAAATAAGATTGTTAAAAAAAATTACTATGTTCTAGTTTGGCCTTTCTTCCTTAGTATAGCGTGCATGGTCGTTTTTTTGCCAGTATTCGTGGCTAATAGTTCATTCCTTCCTCCTCGTGATTTTTTTGAATAGGGAATCCTTAGGACATTATTTTTTAAAATTTATTTAATGTTAATTATATGACAGTGCAAAGCATATAAAATAAATAAATATGGTAACATGACCACAAGTGGATTTCTGGCAAGATTTCCGAATTGATCCATCCTATGTAGTGGTGGTGTTATTTGAAAGTGGGCCTGCTTAAATGGAGAAATTGAATCCGTACTCTATTCTTATTCCGATACGATAGACCCCCAATATAATGGGTTAAAATAATAAATTAATTAGGTTAAATTAATAGTTATAAGCACGTTTGGTTAACTGTAATGAATAATGTTGAAATTGAATATAAATTCGATAGAAATTGAATTGGACTGAAATTGAATTGAATTGAATTGAATTGAACAGATTTGGTTTAAAGGAATTGTATGGAGTACAATCATTATTCCTGTATTTGGTTGGGGTGAATAAGATTTTAAATAATGTTAAAATGACTAAAACACCCTAATCTTAAGCATTTTATTACTGAATGAGAAAATTATAAGAGAGAGAAAGAAGAGTGAGAAAATGATGAGAGATAAAGTAGATTGAGAAAATGATGAGAGAGAAAATAAAGTGAAAAAAAATAATAAGAGAGAAAGTAGACTGAGAAAAATGATGAGAGAGAAAGTAGGGTGAGAAAATGATGAGAGAGAAAGAAGAGTGAGAAAATGATGAAAGAGCAAATAGAGTGAGAAAAATAATGAGAAAGAAAGAAGAGTGAGAAAAATGATAAAAGATAAAGTAGAGTGAAAAAAATGATAAGAGAGAAAATAGAGTGAGAAAAATAATGAGAGAGAAAGTAAAGTGAGAAAATGATAGAGAGAAAGAATAGTGAAAATAGGTTAGGGAGAGCTGAAGGGTAAAATTGAAAGGAATTTTTTTTTTTTTTTTTGCCAATTCCTTGCTACATGGAATTGCAATTCTTGACTAATGTGACTGAATTCCAATTCAAGTTTCAGAAGGAATTAGAATTTATGGGAGTTTCAATTCCTTTGAACCAAACAAAAATTAAAAAAGAATTAATGTTGAATAGGAATAAGATTGTAATGAATTTACAATTCGTTTGAACCAAATATGCTGTTACAACCAACCGTACATTTCTCTAGTAACATTTATTATTTAGCTCTCAGGTGTACCAACCAGATACATGCGTTGATGCCTAACATTTGTATCATGAAATATACGAAAATCTAACCCCTACATCATAAAAGTGGACATGTTCATCTTCTGGACGGTTCATGTTTTCTAAATACAGCTCCGTTTGGACAATAATGTATTTGAGAAAAGTTATAATAAAATATGTGAAAATTTTGATAGGTATTTTTTTATAGAAAAAGTATTTTGGAGGTAAAAATAAGAGGAAAATTTTTTTAAAATTATGTGAGAGGAATTTGAATGGAAAATTTTGAATTTTAAAATTTGAAATAAAAATGTATTTGGATGTTTTATTTTTGTTTGAGAAAAATTAATTTTTTGTAAATAGACACAGACTCCAAACTAAGCCATAGTTTTTTTTTAAAAAAGGTGGGAGTTCATTAACAAAACTTCAACAGTGTGCAGATTAAGCAGAATCCCATTTAGAAAAAATAAAGCCAATAAATTAGTAGTCTTTACCATAATTTTCAACCCCAAAGATCCAAATTTTTGTGACTATCACAATTTTCTATTTTTTCAGTTCTAACAATATATACTCTAATGAATCCCAGTTTCCGTTTCCGAATCTTTATCATCATTCTCCAACTCAAGAATAGCAATTTAAATGCAAAAATGAATTACATCAATATTATAGAACACGAATATTAATTGCAGTAGGGCAATTTTGAACACTTCATATCCATTTGCTATCCTTATAACTCACCAAACTAATTTAAAAAAGGGTAAAAAACATTGGCGCCCACTCAACTTTTGAAATCATATACTTATGACCACTCAACTCACAAAATTGTACGAACAGCCATCCAACTCCTAAAAATGGCTACCCATGGCCATTTTGTTACTTTCCCCCGTTAAAAGCCAAACTGCAACTCCTTCACGTGTTTTTTTAAGGGGCAAAATGGTATTTCTTCGCTTCCAGCTAGCTTTTTCTTTTGGTACATGAAATCAAATACCATCAAACGGTATCATCATGCCTTTTATTGGATTTTCATGTTCAACAATTCATCATCAGAATTGTAAATTCATGAAATCTGACGCTAACAGCAGATTCACAGACAGTGATAATTTGATTTCGGATTTTGACAGAGGATATTCTCGAACAATTAAATCGTGGATTTGCTGAGTTCGAGCTCTCTTCTTATCCGCTTCCTTCACTTCTCAGTTGTGGGTCTCAGAGAAGAACTTCCTGTGACTTCCTCCAAACAGGCACCACAATCGATTCTTTGCAAAAATAGGACCTTCAATGTAGCTTTTTTACTTGGGTATTCTTTTTTTTATAACGAAAATGTTTTGTCATCTTTTATCGCAGTATTATTGTTCAACTAAACCCAGACAGGAACTTTCCTGCATTACTTTCTAGTATTTCCTTAGTGTATTTAAACAAGCCCATTGTAACAATATTGGGATGTGAGCAAATTGAATTCCCAGTAACTCTTTGGCAACCATTTCCTTCTAAAGTTATGTTCTTTGTTGTTAAATCGCCCTTTCAAGCTTGCAATTTTTTGGTATCTTCAGACCCAGGATTAGTTGTTGAAATGAAAATTTCTTTTTATTTATAATCGAGCGAAACAATGTTTGAGCAGAGGAAGTGGAGGGCGTGCGGCACTTAAGAAAACAGAGCGCTATTCAATTCAGAAGGTCGCTGGTGATGGACGCTCTATGTTTCGTGCTCTGGTATGAGAAAATTACTCCCTTGTGTTTCAAGATTGGCAAGCTAACTTTAGAACTAAGTTCTCCAGGCTGCTTTCTTTCCCCTTGAAGTAAAGGTTTGTAAATTTTTGGGTTAGGCAGAACGCTCATCACACAACTAATCTAAGCAGCAATTCTGAACTCCCAGAGCTTGGTACCTCTATGGGGAAGCTTAAATCAACTTCAGTCAACAGAAATCAACATGAAAGCTGATAAAACCCGATGACCAACATGAAAGTTGATAAGACCCGATGCTCAATTGCTGCCCGTAAATTGGAAAATCTGAAGGTCGGTAAGAAATCTTCAAGGCCTAATTCTGATGTTGATTCCTCGGATGATGATGTTGTGTGGAAAGTCCTGATTCTGGCTATCCCACAGCTCACGGACAAAGAAAGGAAACTAGTTCCTTGCTCCAATCGAAAAATGCACACCAGTTGCTTGATGAATTGCCTTAGAGAAAGACCGTGCAAGCTAACTCATCCATACTGACATTTTTGCCCCTCAAAAAACACGTGGAAAGATTGCCGTTTGGCCTTTTACGGACAAAAGTAACAGAATAGCCACGGGTAGCCACTTTTAGAAATTGAATGGCTGTTCGCTCAATTTTGTGAGTTGAGCGACTAAAAGTATACGATATGAAAAGTTGAGTGTCCTCCAATGTCATTTACCCTTTAAAAAATACCCTCTCTGTCCTAAAACAAAAAAAGTCTATTTTTCATGTGCTACAACTTTTTTAATTTATAAAATACAACACATTTAATTCACAAGTAAATATATACTTCTATATTTTTATCCTTAATTTTTAATTTGAATTATATATTATCATTATCCATAAGGGTAATAAAAGAATTTTATACTAAAAGTGTATTCCATAAATTTTGGGACAAAAAGAATGTATACATTCTCTGATAAATACTCCTTATAGACTTGTTTAGAAGCAGAAAGGTCAATCTATTGGAAGTTTCATCATTACTATCATAATTAATTATTTTGATAGCTTTTGTTCTCTTTAAAATAAAGAGGTAGTTTTCCAAAATTATTCAGGTGTGTTGTTTCTCCATTAGAATTGGAATTATTTTAATATTAAATAATTTTTATAATATTTAGTTAAATTTTATATTTTTTTTCTTTATTCTAACTCATTCATAATGTCTATTTATAAAATTTTAAATTATTAAAATTTTCTATAAAATTTAAACTAAAAATCAATATAAAATATATTTAATTCTACATCAATTCTAATTTTAACTAAAAACCAAACGACCCTCAAGTTAATTATTTTCTTCAAGACCACTTCTTTGACTCTATTTTCATTGTCGTTCTTTGCTTAGGTAATAATAGATAAATATTTTTAGGCTATTCCATATCTTTCAATTGTAAAATTTTGCGAATAGTTAGTTGGAATCTCAATTTATTAATGAATATTTCTGACGTTCATCACTTTATTTTCTCATTTTCTTTTTTAGTTTGCATTTTCCATTTGTTGCATATAAGTCTGTTTTTCTTACTCTTAAAATTTAAAAGAAATATAACTTAATAAGAAAATAGCGAACTCTTAGTATTAAAACTTATTATGATGAAAATAAATATCAATAAAATAAATTTTGACACAAATGATAATATTTATAATGATTTATTAGAGTTGTAACAAAAAATGACACAAAGAAAAGGGTTTTAAGAAATGCTTTGCATGAAAATGCCTTCCAATCGAACATAATAATAAGGTGAGCATATGAGTTACTCTAAAAACCACTCTCTCCATAAAAAAAATAAAATAAATAAAGGTTCACCTTGAGTTGAGTAGATACCATACTTTTTAAAACATCATTAAATTCAAAATTTATACTTTTATCCTTATTTTTAATTGTGTCATACATGATACATAGGACTGACAAGAGCAAATCTAACTAAAAAATTCAACTCAACCCACATATGATTTGAACCTATTAGATTGGATCATATGGTCCACTACTTAGATAAATCATGAGTTGAATAATGATCCATGATTTTACGAGGCAATTCAACTTAAATATGACTTATGAAATTAAAATTATTAATTTTAAAAAATAAAGCTAGTGGCCAGCAATTATTGCCACCAGACCGCCTTTGGCGATTGACCTACTGGCAATTTTAGTTAACTTCTCGTAACTTAGCCAGAATCAAGTCAATCGCCCATCACCAATTTTAATTTTTTTTAAAATTAATAATTGTAATAGGTAGGTTAGGTTAGATCAGATTAGGTTAGTTTCAATTCAATCCAAATTTAACTCGTGATTATATAAGTTGAGTTGAATCAAAACTAGTAAAATTGTCATTCATAAGCGATCCATCCCACCATTTATTACCAATAGTCATACATAATTATTAGTAGCAAAAGTAATAAAATAATTTAATTTTTAAAGTGGATTCTTTATTTATGGGAAAGAAAAGACTTCGAAAATGATTTTCCTTTTTTCTTTTTCTTTTTTTTGAATTTTGGACGAAAGGAGTAGCCAAATCTATGGGGCAGAATGGCAGTGGATGAGAACATGAGGAACTTAAAATCCACTATAAATGCAGAATAATGCCTTTTAAGGAAGTGGGGTTAGACAAATGGGGTATCACAACATATGCTTGTAAAATTATGTTGAGCAAATGTTATTGTTCTGTTCTCAACTGCACAAAATCATTAGGTTTTAGCCTTCTAAAAATTAAAATTATAAAATCTGAATTGTGAAGTTTTAAATCGATTCAGGATTATACTTAAAAAGGTTAATTCAAACTCGAGAAAATTTGTTGGCCAAATTGAAAGTGTGTTTTTATTTTATAACATGTCGTTAAAAATTTCATCCAACTAAATTTTCAACTGGAACCTTATTTTTTCTAAAAAAAAAATAATAAGACTGGCAAAATTGATCATATAAAAGTTCCTTCTTTTTTTTTCAATAGATTAATTTTATAAGGGAGCTGAACGTTGTTTGATGAGATTAAGGATTTAATCACTAAACATACGCAAGTTTTACAGTTTCTCTTCTAGAATTTGATCCGAAAACTAATAACGGGTGGTTAACTCATTTTACCATTCCGTACACAAAGAATAAAACGTAACGGGTTTTGTTGAATAGTGTAAGACCGGAAGAATTGAAAGCTGACATACTTTTGATTATGAAATAAAAAGAGTAGCAACAATAATCGATAACATTCATGGATTCTTTCAAATGACATCAAGGTTTTGCACACTACATTCATTCAATTAATAAAAAGAGAAGAGAGAGAGACAGAACAGAGGAAGTGAAACCAACCCAATCGCCCTTGTCACTCTTTCCAAATCCAAGCTTCAAAAGATCTGCATAAAATCATTCGGATCGTCGAATAAGTATCCTCAGAGCCGAATTCCCCATGTTCACCTGTTCTTCCCCAATGTGGTTGACTAAACTTATTGTAGTGTCCGAACAGTAAGAGACCTCAATCATGTCAAGTGTTGAAATGGTCTCGAAACAGCCAGGCATCTCTTCCAAATTTTCACATTTATCCAATACCAACTTCTCAAGCCAGGCAAATTGATCATCTTCTGAAGCTGTCCACCTGACAATGTTCAGGGAAGACAATGTCAAGAATCTGAGTTTCGGAAAGTCCCCTTCTTCCATTTCCCATGTTTCCCCTGTGAATGAATCATCGAGTAATTTGAGAACCTCAAGGTTAGGCAGTTTTCCAATTGTGGAAATCTTCCTCCAAGGCAACCTAAAGCCTGATAATGTCAATTTTTTCAGATTTCCAGGCAAACCAAAATCAATGTCATGCAGAAATCCACACATATGAAGTGATTCTAGTTGACTTAGAAACTCCAGAGCTATAATCTTGTCAACATTCTCCAAATCATCCATCTCTTCGACAAGTTTGCATTTCAGCTTGCGGATGTTTGGAAACTTTCTCATTTGCTTTTCCATGCTGTCCCAAGAAATAATTGCACCTGAAAAGCTGTTCAACTCATGTAAAATAGAAGAGTTGTCAAGATATTTACCACCAACGCAATAATGATAGCCCCTTATGTAAAAATATTTCAATTTCTGTAGATTCCAGAGAGTATCCGGCAATGAAACCATTCTTCCTTCTGAATCCACAATAAAAGTTTCCAAGTTTGAGAGGTTTCCTATTGATGATGGGATGACCCTCATCCAGCCTCGAATTGCCAAATATTTCAACTGAACAAGACGTTCTATTTCACTTGGAATCTCAGAACCCAAATGAATTCCCTCTATATCCAACACCCTCAGAAGTTTGAAGATGTCAATGATAAGTGAGATATCAAGCCAGTTTTCATCCTGCAATCTTGATCTTCCACTGGAGAACAGTAGAGAACGTGCACGAGGACAAAATAACCTCGACCACACAAAATGCTGGGGCTCAGAGCGAATGCATAACCTCCGTAAGTTGCAGGGTTCATTAAAACCATAAAGCTCGTCATACCCTTGTAAGAAATGGAAAAAATGTTCTTCTTTGGCCTTTTTCGAACAAAAATCAAGTAGCAAGTCATGAACCCGGCATGCTTTGACACCACCGTTGTATCTTTGTTTGGAAACCATAATTAAGCTTCTGCCAATTAAATCCTTCATGTAATATTCCGCAACATCTTCTAGGCTCTTCAGCTTACATTTTCGGATAAATCCTTCAGCAATCCATAACCTAATCAACCTCCTGGCTGAAACCTCTTGATCTTCTGGAAACACCACAAAATAAAGAAGGCATGGCTTCAAATAGTCTGGTAAATGTTTGTAGCTCAGCTCCAATGTGTTCATGCATTGCTCTGTACTGGATACAATGCCTGATCTTAAACCATCTAGAATTTCTTTCCAACCTTCTTGCTCCGTAGTTGCTAGAAGTCCAGCTACAATGACAATTGTAAGAGGTAATCCCTTGCAATTTTCTGCAATTTGCATCCCAAGTTCACATGATGCAGGAGGCCAGTCTTTTACAGCGCATAACTTTCTCCGGAGTAACTCCCAACTCTCATCTTTAGTGAGTGGACGAAGAAAATGAGGGTCTTGGTCGAGCATAGCATGAGGAGCAACATCATGAAGTCGACTTGTCAAAATAATTCTGCTTCCAACAAAATCATTAGGGAATGATCCTTCCAAGCTCTGCCACACTTCAATGGTCCATACATCATCCAAAAAGATGAGATATCTCCTTCCTTTCAAACAACGTCGGAGCTTTTCTGCTAAATCTTCTTCAGTCATCTCAGAATATTTACCACGATCAATCTGATTTAAAAGCTCAAGAAACACTCTCTTTTTGTTGAATTCTTGAGAAATAGGACACCATGCACAAACGTTGAAATGGCGCATAATAAAAGGATCCTTGTAAACTTTTGCAGCTAAAGTAGTCTTACCTAATCCAGCCATTCCCGAAATGGCAATTATCTGCAACTTCTTCGATCCTCTTGTAAGTCGATCAATAATTGATGCTGTCTCATTATGGAAACCTACAACTTCATTTGATACAGAGGGAGAGCTTTGTGATGGAGCATGACTTGACGTCCTCGTTAGTTTCTTCACTTGGATGTCTTGTCTCTCGCCACCAAAAATCTTCAAAGCTTCAGCCTTAATACTCCTGATGTCTTCCATGATGGAATCAAATAACATTGAAAAAGGATCTGAAATATCTCCAACTACTAAGTGGTCAATTACAAACTCTACCCTGTATGCCACCTCTAAAACACGATTCCAGAGAGCTTGGAGTTCCTCCTGTTCATTGCGCAACTCCAATATTTCTCCCAAGAAAGATCTCAAGAACACAAGTTCTTCTTTGACAGTTTGAGCATGACTCTTGGCAATTGGTGCAGCGCAACTTGTCAGTTCCATCAGATTCTCTATTAAGAAGTCAACAAAACCCAACTCATCAGTCTTTGGAAAGTTGAATGTTGATGCTTGTGAAACTTTCTCTTCAACTTCTGCCTCAATAACCTTAATTATTTCCAGGAAATCCAGAGGCCCAAGATCTATTTTGACATCTTTCACATAACGTGAAAAGAGTACAACTCCAGCATCACATATCACATCTCTAGTAAGATGCCTGACTTTCTCATTAAGCTTGCTCATCGGCTTCTCCTCGAGAATGGTTCTCAAGAATCTTAGTCCTTCATATAGTACTTGCAGTTGATCCTTCATAGAAAGCACACAAGAAGTATCCAGACGCAGGATCTCCCACAGATCACATATGAGAGAATTAAGGAAATTCCTCGTTACAATTATAGTATCAGCATCGATGTCTTGAGTGGGTGCATGTAAACGTCTGAACGATTTTGAGCCACTAAGGGCTTGAGCATAAGTATCATAGACTCGTGGATCAACGGGCTTGATCTTTTGTAGCAGTATTGTAATTTTGGACTGCATTACTTGCCACCATTCTTCATCAAACTCCTCAACTCGACACATAAAACAGAGATGTGCTGCACTTATAGCAACAGCTTCAACATGAGTCACAAAATCTTCCATCTGTCTGTGCTCAACACTTCCCTGTGAGACAAACAGGATGAAATTTTTCAAGAATTGCATCTGACCTGCCAAGGTATCCATTGCCCGTAAGAAAATTTCATTGTAAAAATGTGGCGATCTAAGAAAATACATTAGATTCTCAAAAACGGAATCAATGATTTCTACAACTTCATCTGCCACTGGAAAACTAAGTTGCCGAGTGTAATCTGACATAGTGATGTACCATTCATCTACTTCGTCCTCTAAATCTTTGATGTCACGTCGGAAAGATACAGCGCAACACATAATAGTATCAAAATCTCTACCCCCTGAACCACTAGAGTCTGAGCGAATTTCCCGTGCATTTTTGCCAACGGCATCTTGAATCCTTAAGAAGAAAGATCCCAGACATCCATAGCTATTATTGTTGGTTTCAGGCCTCAGATGCTCATTGTTATCCAATTTTCTTGCACAAAGAGCAAAAGTTTTGAGATTCCTTAGACTTAACCTCAACATCCGACAAATATAATTGCTATCAATATTAACACGCTTTAAGATCTCCAGAAACTCCGTATCATCCAAGGCAGAATTAATTGAAGTGATAAGGGAGGAGGGCATCTTGATCTTTCGGAATCTTTACCAGGATTCAAATGGCAAAGAAACTAAAGGAAGGGAGAAAAAAGAAAGATGGAAAAGAATACCAGACTCAAGATTAGAAGCCAATACCCACAGAGTGATCTCGTATATTTAGCTAAAACCCTTTTTTCAAAATTAAAAAAGAAAAGGTCAAACAGGATGAAAGAATTTTGGCTGATGATTAAGGTTACCGAAGAAGGTGAGCAAAATGGGACGAATAAGTGTTGAATTTCACCAAAACTAGAGAGGACTGGTGGCAAAGGAGACTTTAAGTGAATATTCCCACCTTTTGTACATAGTTTAATCGTTTTAGGTAACTCCCTCTTCTTTAATCAAAGGATCACTCAGGTAGGCAGGCAGGAATATTCCGGGAAACCCATCATGCCACGAGAGGATGGCGCCATTATTCACGCGGATGTCGGTACAGAGTTGTTGGGAGGATGGAAAGGATTAAAAAACACAAACTCGAGAAAAAAAAAATGCTATCTTGGTTGTATGCAATTAAAAAAATGCTTGTTTTGGATGTCCAAAAATTGGCTCCTCTATCAAGGGATCTGCTTTTCCAGCATGACATACAATAATTTAAGGTGCGCATGTGGGTTACTTTTGCAGAATTCCCCATTTGAAGCAAGCCTGTCTGAATCTAAGTTCCTCCACTCTACTTTAAAGTAAGAGGTTATAGACGAACTATGTTTTTGTGTTTTTTTCCCTTCTCTCCGCACAACTCTTGTACCACATGTAGTAGAATTAAACTAAGTATCCTAATATCCTATTGGATTTATAATTTGTAATTTAATAATTCTATTAGATTTAGAATTATTAATCATATTGGGTTTTGGTTAGTAGTTATCAAATCCAATAGGTATAGGGTTTAGTTGAGTCCTATAAATAGGACATGTTATTCATGTTTTAAAATACAGAGAATACAGAGAAAAACACACCAAAAAAAACAACTGCCGTCTTTGTTTTTTTTAGCCCAAGCTTTGCTTTGTTTGTTTAGACGTTGGTTGCCCAGTTTATTTTCCATTGACAAGCTTTTATTTGCTTGTGTGGGGACCACGGTTATTTGTTTGTTTTGAAAGTCTTGGCCCAAAGTTTTTCAAGCAACATCTACGTGCTTGACTTTAAGGTTTTGACTCCAGAATCAATTTTTGTTTGTTTGCTTCTGGACCAAAGGCATCCACGGCCAAACCAATTTTTCTTCATTCCATTGTTAATTGTTCGGTCCAATTCTTGAGTTGACCGAACTTACTGAAGCCAACTTTCAATATCAAAATTTCTCCTTGAATTGTTTTCTTTGTGAGTCACGGGTTTTATTGAGGTTTTTGGGATTTATTTATTTTGATCCCAACACCACAGCTCAATTGGGATGAATTTCGAACACTAATAACTCTCTTTGTGTGTGTGTGTTTTTTTTTTTATATATTTATTGTAAATATTTCCTCCTACTTCGAATAGTTCAGAATTCCTGTAAAAAGCATCCGGATGTCTGATAATTTTGTGAATGATTTGTTAAATATGCTTTTTCCTAAAAGTTTGGGAGAAAAACAAAAATTCAAAAAAAAAATGTTAAAGCAAAATTATTAAAAATTAAAATTAATTTATAAAATAATATTTATTGAATAAAAGTATTAGTTAATAAATTTATAAATTATAGTAAAAAATTATTTTAAAATAAAACTATCAAATAAAGATTATAATTTTAAAAAAAAGGGTATAAAATGTAAAACTCTAAATCATAAACCTTTTGCATATAAATCATAAAACTAAATATATATTTCACTTTTTATCTTAATTCTATATCATATATTTCATTATAATCTTTTGAAATTCCACTACATATAAATTGAATGATTAATCTCTAAAAATAAAAATATCAAGCAATTAATAAAAAGTGATGAAACAATATGATCAAACATTTATAAATAAATATGTAATGTTCTTATAAAAGTAAAATTCATAATGCCCCAAAACTCAAAAGGCACAAATTAAAACATTTTTTATTAACCAATTAAATAATTTCATTTTGATATAATGCCCCAAAACATTTTTACTTTCATTTTGAAAGTAAAGCAAATCAAAACTTACACAAAATATATATATATATATATATATATGATGTTCATTATTCATCCTTAAGTGAGTTTTATTTCGAGCAAATATATTTCATTTTATTTTTGGTACATATATTTATGTTTCATACGATATCAAAACCTATTACCTCAAATAATTAAATAATTTTCTAATCCTTCTTTTTGTTGCAATTGGTCTGAAGAATTAAAACATTTTTTTATCAACCAATTGAAAGTAAAGCAAATCAAAACTTACACAAAAAATATATATATATATAGGATAAAAAACATGTAATCTTAGGGGGAAAAAAGGGAGGTTAAAACATATTAAGAACATTATTGAAAAAGCTCGTGACCTGACTAAACGTTTATCAATAAATGGATTTATTTATAAATATAATAAACGGCACAAATTAACACTCTGTAAAGTATTAAATTTACAGTCAAAATGCACTATTAAATTTATTGACTTATCTTTCACTGGCTAAACAGTTTGGTTGTAAAATATTAAAGGGAAAAAATTTTGCTATAGAAACACAAAGCACAAAAAAAAAATGTAAATAGGCTTCATTAAAAAAAAGAATTTAACCATCTTCAAATTACCAAAAATCAATGGATAATAAATAGATAATTTTTTAAAAAGTTTTTAGCATTTAAAATTTTAACTACCTTCTACTCATTAAATCTTAGTATTAAATAGACAATAAAAAGATAACTTAATTTTTAATATTTATAGTAATTACATTGAAATTGACTGACAAAACTTTTCCATTTTTTATCATAGAGATATTGTATTAGATTCGATTAGTTTGTTTATGTTTTATTTTAGAGATCAAAATATGGGAATTTGGGAACAATTGAGTTTGGAGCAATTATTGTTAAGATGTTGTATTTGAAAGAAGTGAAAGAAGTGAAAGAAGTGAGAGAAGTGAAAGAAGTGAAGGTTGGGGTAGACACTGGTTTATATAAGTCTGTCATTCAATAAGACAATTTGGATTCTAATTAGGAAAAGGAAGGAAGATGGTGTCTCTTGCTAGAAAGAAATTTACTATAAAAATTAAGAAAATTAGATTTCTATTTTGGTTAGGGATGTCTTTCTTGATAGGAAGAGAACTATTAGATAAGCATTTGATTTTTAGAAGTCTATGTAGGTTTAGTAACATCCCTATTTTTTAAACTTTATTCTTGTGTTATAGAAATAGTTTCTTCTATTTAAACATAAGACACGCACAACGTACATTCGTATTCTTTCCCTTTCTAGGGTTAGCCGCCTCTTTCAAGAAAATCAACAACGAGACATATTTTCTACCATGAATGCCTAAACTCTTCTTTTTAAATTCAAAGGGATTTTGATTTCAATGATATCACTGTGTGCTTTTGTGCTAAATCTATTTTTTGCTTTCAATTCAAGTATTTATTGATTCTTGATCTTATTTTCTTTATGAATGATTGATGTTGATTAATTAATTTGACAAATTAATTCATCATCTTTCCTTCTATTACGATTCATGCGTTCAGTGATCCATAATTGTTATAAATAATTGATACAAATAGCAATTAAATTATTTATGTTTATAAATTAAACTATGCATATCTAACCTAGTGAGATCAATAGAATAAAATTGAATAATTATAGTTATTTCCGTTATTTAGTTTTAGTTTAACTATTTTCATGGACTTTAATGCTATCGTTGAATTGATATGAAATGTTATTGTGCTCAATTAATCAATGATAAGTTTTGATTTAGATTCTGGGTTTGATTAATTAATTTAAGATTTGTTATAATTATCCTAATAGTTTTTTTTGTTAAATATTTGAATTGTAAGACAAATATTTATAACTTGTGATTAGTGATATAATTGAATGAAATCACACTTTTAGATCAAAAGTCTAGTAATATAAATTTTCTTCTATATTTTCTGTTAATCTTTTTATTATTTGTTAGAATTTAGTTCATTAATGTAAATATTCAAAACTCCTCTTATTGTCTTTCAACTAAGAAATTATTGTTTAATTCCCTTGGGATTTGACCTGATATACTATTTCTATAAATTAGTTTGTAATTGCTAGTGGTTTAGTGATTAATTTTGAGAGTTTGGACAAACCCATCAAGGTAGCAACTAGGATATTTTTTGTTTATAGTTCAAACTATGCATGTTTAGCATAAGGAAATCAACGAAAGAATAATTGCAATTTTCTCAGTTATTTAGTTTTGGTCTAATTATTTCATTAGATTTTAATGCTATCATCGAATTAATATGGAATGTTATCGTACCAAATCAATTGATGATAAGTTTTCATTTGGATGTTGGGTTTAGTCAATTACTTTAAGAATATAAAAGGTTTATTATAGCTATCTTAATAAATCTTTAATTAAATATTTAAATTGTAAGCTAAATATTTATAGTCTATGATTAGTTATGCAATTAAATGAAATCGCACCATTAGATCAAAAGTTTGGTAAGTTTAATTTTCTTCTCTTTTGCTATTTATTTATTAGATTGAGTTTGTTAGTTTAAATATTCACAAACCCCCATCCCCCCCCCCCCCCCCCCCCCCCAATTTGCTTTTCATTGTTTTCAAACTTTAGTTTATAATAAGTAGAAAGCCAGAAGATTAATTTGTAAGATTTTGATAAATCTGTCACTCTTGTTATCATTTCTTAACTGGTACATATGAATTATATTCTTTTACATTTTTTGTTTTCCGATACAACTTTTTATATTTTTAAAACAACATTTATTATATTTACTTCAAAAATGTGAAAATATAGAATGAAACACAATTGATACGGCTGTTAATTTGGTATACCATTTTTTAAAGTCCATTTGTATATAATACTACGTTTTAGTCGTTTCATGCAACTCCCGTTTCTTTAATCAAAGGACAACTCTCCATTGATGTCAGGCACTCCTGGAAGACGCACCACGTTAATTACAATGGATACCAATGCAGAGTTATTGGAAGCTAAAACAAGATTTAAAAAACAAGGCCATCTTGATCGTATGCAATTTAAGGGGGGAAAAAAAACCTTGTTTTGGATGCCTAAAACTTCCCTCCAGTTAATTACCACATGACATTTTACCATATCATCTAAATTATTGTATAAACTTCCATGTGTAACTTCCTAGCCATACAGGAAAGGAAAAGATTTCATTGTGTTTTTTGGTCTCTTTTACTGTTTCATCTTCTTCTTTCACGCGGAAACAACCAAACAAGTGATGCTATTCCTTTGATTTTTTTACTGGGACATTTGGGTCTCCTAAAACTTTCTATGCCTTTTTTTTTTTTTTTCCAAATGTTATTGAAATTCAAATTTTATATACTAATTACTCACAGGTCATGAACTCCTAATTAAGAAATCCAAACATTTTACATAAATACATATTTTTATTGTGGTTTTGTCCAATATGATCAACTTCTATGTGCATAAAGTACTAATTTTCTTATGTTAGTACATTCATTTTCTTGAAATCTAAATTTTCTTTGTTATATTCTCTTTAATTTGTATCGAATTACACGCACTACGACATTAACTTATTTGTTCTTCCAAAATATGTTTTCCAATATAAGAAACAACAACATATCACGACAAAGGCCACGCAATATTAGTAGTAATTGTTATTAATAAAGATACTTTAGACATTAGATTAAAAAAGGGTCAGACTATTTTTTTAAACGAAAAGAAAGTTTTGAAAACAGGGATTTTTTTAATTTTTTGAGGTGGAAGGGTATAATATCTAAATCTACAGTGCAGAATAAGAGCAATGTGAGCAGGCGATAAACTTAAAATATCTGTCAACCGCAGAATAATGTATTTTAAGAAAGTCGGGTTAGGCAAATGTGGTATCACACTGGTGCTGCTAAAACTTTATATCATTTTTTCACCTAGATTTCCACTTTCGAGACTTCAAGTACAGGCAGACTTTCCATTTCTCACCCAAAAAGGATAAAACTGATTATTTTTTTTAATGATATACATTGATTAGATTTATTAATAAAATAGTTTTATTAAGAAACTTTTTTCTTGGGGGCATAGTAAGAAACAAAACTATCAAAGAGGGTGCTGCTCTTCAACATTTATTATTATGTAGCGCATTAAAATATATTTAAGGTTTTTCTTAGTTATCAAAAAATTATTTTATCCTTTCCTCACCCATCAAATAAAACGTTGTTTGACTATTTATTTCCACTCTTCAACCCAATTAACTTTTCAATTTCTCTCTTTATTTGTATTTTTAAACACTCACACATGTTTGTTCTCAATTAAAATTCTCTTATTTTGTTACCTTCAATTTTATGATAGGGTTGTTCCAAACTCTATCAAAAAAACCTCCAATTGTCATTTGAGGTAGTTCTAAGAATTACCCTCCTTCTGAAGGAATTAGAATCATGATTATTAATACTCCCTGTCTTAAAAAAATGAGTCCATTTTTGGTTTGGTATAATTTTTTTTAAATTATAATGTATAAAACATTTAATGTACAATTAAATTTATAATTTATAATTTTTATTCTTAAAATTTTTGAAACTAAACTCTTTTTTTTTTTTTTGAATGGAGGTAATACTATTTGAGTAAATATTTAGTTACTATTCTTTCACAAAGTCTCAACTTTGGTCATTATATTTTCTTCTTTTTTTTTTATCAAAAAAGGTCATCCAACTCCTGAAAGTGTTCCAAATTCAATCACTCCGTCTAATACGTTCGTTAAGTGTTGACGGATGCCTATTCTCGTTGGCCAAAAAAGTCATTTCATATTAAAAAATAATTATTTATTTTCTTTCCCTCTTCTTTGTCTCTCTCCTGTTTCTTCTTTTCTCTTCTTTTTCTTTTCTTTTCTTTTTCTTATTTTCTTTCCTTCTTAACTCCCAAGGAGACAAGTCCCCCGTGGGGTAGTGATGAAGAAGGAGCAAGGACATGAAGATGAGAAACATGACTCAGGGTTGGACACATAGGTTTCACCCTAAAGTTGCATTCAGACCTTGAGAAGGTTTAGCAGGTGAGTGGTACATCCAAGCTATGCCTCATTCAACAAATCCTTTCAAACCCATTTTTTCCTCAATCAAAAAGTGAATAAATAATTCCCGTAATCTTTGTTGGTGTAATGTTAATTTTAGAGGAAAAAGAATAAAATCGAATGGGATGAGACAACAAAATTGAGATTTTTAGAACAATCAATTGGAAGACCAATTGGAATTAGAGAACATCTTATTGGAAACTAGGAGATGGGAGTGGAAGCCAAAGGCAATAGAGGCAAAGTGTGGAACGTTTGGCCTTTGAGACATATGCTATGGAGAAGAGAATTGAAAAGAAATGAATGAATTGTTTGGTTTGAATGGGAAGAGAGGGGAATGGGTATATATATAGGGGGCATTTCAGTTTCACTACAAGAAAAGTCTCAATTTCTGACGGAACCTTCCGACGGACATTAATCCGTCGAAAATTTCTGACGGACATCCGTCGGAAAAAGTGAACTGGAGTCCGCAGCAAAATCTCCGACGGACATCCGTCGAAAAAAATATTTCCGACGAAAAACCACTGGAAATCCGTAGGAGCCAATATTATCCGACGGATGTTCCGTCGGAAAAGCTTTTAAAAAATTTATTTTCCAAACTTTTCCGACGGAATATCCGTCGGAATATTTAACAAAATAATATAAAAAAGGAAATTATATTTCCGACTGATTTTCGTCGGAAATAGTTTTTAAAAAAATAAAAAATTAAAAAAGTTCCGACGGAAAATCCGTCGGAATTTAAAAAAAATATTTTAAAAAATTTAATTTCAACGGGCCGACATTTTCCGATGGATGTCCGTAGGAAAATTTTAACTTTCCGACGGATTACGGTCAGTAATATTCAAAATAAAATATTAAAAAATTTCCGACGGACAATCCGTCGGAAGTTCTTGTCAAAAATTTAAAAATTTCCGACGGATTACCGTCGATAATATTCAAAATAAAAATTTAAAAAATTTTCGACGGATAATCCGTCGGAATTCCTTCCAAAAAGTAAAAAAAATTACTCTTTCGACGGATATCCGCCGGAAATGTGACACTAGATAAACCCCCCCGCCCGCCCCTCTTGCCTCTCGTAGGAGATTGAAGAGAGCGGAGGTGGTGGAACTCAGAGAGGAAGCGCAGCTCCGCTCAGCTCTCATTCAAGATGGGTATGCTCAAACCTTTCAATTATTATCTGGGTTTCTAAACTTCGTTCACCTCTAAAGTAATTGCCTTTGATACAGTTGTTATTTTTGATTGTGTGTATAGGTATCTCGAGGGATTCCATGCACAAGAGGCGTGCCACTGGCGGAAAGAAGAAAGCTTGGAGGAAAAAGCGCAAGTCTATTTTTCTCTTCTACTTTTATATGTTTTTAAAACTTTTTTTTTTGTTATTTATAGCTCATAGAAAAAAAACTTATTTTAGATCAATTTTACTTGTTTTATACCGTATGGGGTTTTTCCCAAGCCGGAAGTTGTGATCGATTCTACCTACATTATGATGAATTAGAATTTGCTTTTTCTTTCAACCTGCCATTGGTATCTTCAATGAGTGTCCCTGAATATGTAAACAAATATATGAGCTTGGATAGTGAAGAGCATCTTGGTCATCCAACTTTTCTGGATTTTGTTTGCCCTTTTCTGGATTTTATTGTGCAATTGGTCATCCAATTTCTTGAATTTTGTGTGCATCTCATTTCTGGAATTGTTTTTTGGCATATTTTCTGGAATTTTTCTCTTGCCGCTGTTTTTTGGCATATTTTCTGGAAAATTATTTATTTTTTTAAAAAAATTTATTTCATTTTCGACGGACTTCTGACGGAAATTACTTATTTTTTTAAAAAAGTTATTTATTTTCCGACGGATTTCGTCGGAAATTATTTATTTCTTTTTAAAATTTTATTTAATTTTCGACAGTAATCCGTCGGAAATTATTTATTTTTTTAATTTCTTCTTATAATTTCCGACGAAAATCCATCGAAAAATTATAATTTATTTATTATTCGGCTGCCATCGCAAAATCCGTCGGAAATCGAACGATTTCCGACAGTTGACCACCGGAAAAGTTTTTGCTACGAACGTTATTCCGACGGATTGTTTCCGACGGAAATCTAAAAATTTGCGACGGAAATGTGGATTTGCCGTCGGAAATTGTCCATCAGAAAAATCCAATTTTCTTGTAGTGTTTCAAGAATTGACAAGTTTCAAAACCCACCAAGAAAATTTGAGATCTCTCATATCCCAATTGATTTCCTGATTTTCAAGCAAAAGGGATGCCAAAACCTCAATCAAATAATCAAATTTTCAAGAGCAAAAAGTAACAAAGGACAAAATAAAAGTAAAGGCAGGAAATTGCAAAACGAATGTGTGAACTTTTATAGTGAAACTTTTTAACATGCTCAGAAATATGGGAACACTGGGAGGCGAGGAAGAAGAAGAAGAGGAAGGAAGAAAAGGGAAGAAAAAGGAGGGAGAAGAAGAAAAATGGAAAGAGAAGAAGAAGAAGGAAAAAAAAAATTCTTTTTTAATATGAAATGATCTCTTTGTCAAATTAAAATAGGCATCCATCACACTTAACAGACATATTAGACGAAGTAATTAATTTTGGAGCACTTTCAGGAGTTCAATGACCTTTTTTAATAATAAAATATATATAATAATCAAAGTTGGGACTTGCAAAAGTATATTGACTAAAAAATATATTTACTTTAATATTTTTATGCAACCAATTCTTTGTGCTGTAAGAAAGGTTTGGCGTTTTTCTATCATGTTCGAAATTGTTTTCACATGTCTTTGTAACTTGACTCATCACTTAATCTTAATTAAATAAGTATTTAATAAATTAATCGTGTTTGATAACTGAAAAAAGTTTTGGTAGATTAAATGATTTTAAAATAAATTTTCAGAACGTAGGGCCGGGTTGACCCTTTTTTTTTTCTCTCAACAAGCAATAGGGGCGATTTGTGGTGCGGCAACGGTGCGATTTTGCACTGTTGCTGCATTTTCTTTTTTTTTTTTTAGGTATTGCGCTCTCTCCAGCCGGTAGTAGTCACCTCATCTCGCTATTCAACGTTTTGCGGCAGCAGTTCGATGGTGGTGCTATTCAATGTCTACAATTTGGCTTTCACGCAACGGCATGCGGTGAGAGATAGTTATTAAGTTAAAGTTTCTTTCACTATCGGCCAATTGTAGTGGGCCACTTGAGTGTAGTGTAGTATCATTTTTGTATAGTAGTAATGCCCCGATATAACCGGGCTTTTGTATTGTTGGTTGAGCCTAGGTCGTCTAGGTTTTCAACCTGTGCCGCTTTGCGGCTTTTGTCCCGCTTGGCGGGTGACTTATGCCCCTTGGGGGCTTCTTGTCTTTGCTTTCATAGGTTATTGCGCTATTTTCAGTAGCGACACCACGAAACTCCTTAAGCCTCACGGTTTTGTATCCTGGCATTTGTGCTTGTTATTAATATACTATCGTTTCAGAGAAAAAAAAAATGATTTTAAAATAAGTGCTTAATCAATTAATTCTATTCATTCTATCCACCAAGTGCCTCTGTGTGTGTTTAAGGGGCTTGTGTGTCTGTTTGACCGTCTACACTTTGTCACGCATTTCCTCGTTTGGATGCACATTGTCCTAGAAGTAGCTACTCTAACTTTCACCAGTCTAGCTACTTGCTTCCTTGCAACTACCTTCATCCTTGGACCTTTTCAAGGTATAAATTCTCTAGCTGGTGCATGGATTTTTTGGTTCTCCTCAACTTTCCCTTCCTCTGCTCTCCCAAAAGTTTCTCGATCTTCCACATCATTTGTCTTCCATTTGTCATCACATTTTGCCCCCAGATGCTGTTGTCTTGTGCTGGTTGAGCCATCATTTTCATCTTGTGTGGCTAGTCTAACTTTTATTGGACTAGCTACTTACTTTCTTGTGATTACCTTGATCCTTAGCCCTTTTGAAGGGTTAAGTCCTGCAGTTGTTGGGCTAGATTTTGGGTTCTCCCTAACTTGGGCCACTTGCTTAGCCCTCCCCCCCTCCCTCTCTCTTCGATTTTCAATTTTTGCATCTCTGACTTTTGCTGCCTTGTGCTTGTTGCTCCCCTCCTTCTTGTGGGTACAAGTAGTTTAATCTTCGTCAGAGTAGTGACTCGCTTCTTTGCAACAACCTTCTTCCTAGGCCTTTTTTGAAGGACTCAACACAGACTCTAGTGCATTGGTTTTTTGCTTGTCATATTCATTGGTTCCTGGTGTACTTTTGTTGATAAGGGAATTCACAGTCGTTACCTAAGGATGTGCGACGACAATGACTTTGTCTTTGTTATACTCTCTTTAATTTGTATCAAATTACACGCACTACGACAATGACTTATTTGTTCGTCCAAAATATGTTTTCCAATACAAGAAACAACAACATATCAAGACAAAGGCCACGCAGTATTAGTAGTAGTCGTTATTAATAAAGATACTTTAAACATTAGATTAAAAAAGAGTCAAACTATTTTTTTAAACGAAAAGAAAATTTTGAAAACAGGGATTTTTTTAAAAATTTTTTTGGGGTGGAAGGGAATAATGGCTAAATGTACTGTGCAGAATAAGAGCAATGTGAGCAGGCGATGAATTTAAAATATCTGTCAACTGCAGAATAATGTATTTTAAGAAAGCCGGGTTAGGCAAATGTGGTATCACACCGGTGCTGCTAAAACTTTAAGGCTTTGTTTGGACAAGCATTCTTATTTTAAAAGGATAAATAATGTTTTTATTAGAATATGTATTTTGTATAAAGGCCAGAAATACAATGTTGGCGTATAATTGGAATTGGGGGGCGGGTTGAAGCCAGGGGAAGAGAAAAGTGCAACTTTCGGAAACTCTGCCATTTTGTATGGAAATGGTACTGGCCTCAACTGCTTAAGATCAGTTGGTTTTATAATTATGAGAAAGTTATAAAATCTGCTTAGCTATGGTGTCTGTTTGTTGATTCTGGATTATACTTATAAGACTTAATTCTGATTCTTGAAAATATATGTTGACAATTGTGATACTATATTTTCATGGTATCATCAGATATTGAAAGATTCTGATTCTTGAAAATATATGTTGACAATTGTGATACTATATTTTCATGGTATCATCATGGTGAATGGTGAAATCCGGCTTCTAACAATCCATAATTAAATGGTTAAGAACACACATCAATGTTATTGGGCAGTAATTTGTGGTTAGTATACCCTTGCGGAATTGCAACCTTTTTCCCGGTCTATTGCAATATATGTAACTTCACATCATTCTTATATAGTTATATTCTTTCATTTTAATCACTACTAATCTGTTCAAAGTTCCAAATTCAATGATGATAACTGAACGCAAAAGTTATGCTTCTTGCGGAACCCTATTTATGAAATAAAAAAGAACATGCTCAAACGATAAACTGTAGGGAAAAAAAGGTATGATCAAATACATAATAGGTTAACATCCAGGAATTGTTCTGAAAAGCCATGAAGGTTTTTCCACCAAATTCATTCAATAAAACAACCCAAGAAAAAGAAAAAGAAAAAGAAAAGAGGAGAAGAAAAATAAGTAGCTATGGAGAAGCCGGTCGCCTTTGTCACTCCTTCCAATTCCATCGCTCAAAAGATCTGCAAATGTCAGTTTGAGGATTGAATCAGTACCTTCAGAGCAGAATTTCCCAAGTCCATCTGTTCTCTCTCTATGTGCTTCACTAAACTTGCTGTAGCCTCGGAACAAGCAAAGACCTCAATCATTTCAAGCGTTGGAATGTTCTCTAAACAAGAAGGAATCTCTTCTAATTTGGGACATCCATCCAATACCAATTTCTGAAAACAAAGAAATTGATCATCCGAAGATCTCCACCTGACAATGTCCAAACGAGACAATTTCAAAAATTTAAGTTTCGAGAATTCCCCTTCTTCCATTTCCCATGTTTCTCCTGTGAAGCAATCCTCGAGTAATTTGAGAACCTCAAGGTTGGCGGTTACCAATGGATGAAATATTCCTCCAAGGCAACCAAAACTGACAATGTCAATTTTTAAGATTTGCAGCAAACCAAACTCAAGCGTCATACAATACTTTACTCCAAAATACCGTGACATACAAAGTGATTCGAGTCGAGTCGGAAAGTCGAACTATAACCTTGTCAATACTCTTAGTATCATCCTCATGTTGGAAAAGAATGCATTTTAGCTTACGGATGTTTGGAAACTTTCTCAACGCTTTTCCATGGTGCCTCGAAGAAATAATTGCTCGGAAAAGCTGTCCAACTCAAGTAAAGCAGAGTTGTTGTCAAGATTTTCAATGGGCAAACTCCACCAAGATGCAGAACCAAAACTCCTTATGTGAAGATATTTCAATTTCAGAGATTCCAAAGAGAATCGTGCAATGAAACAATGTTTACCCTTGGATTCACAATAAAAGTCTCCAGCTTCAAGAGTTTACCTACCGATGATGGGATGACGTTGAAATTGCCTAAGACTGCCCAGTATCTCAACTGAACAAGAAATTCTATTTCACTTGGAAACGCAGAGCCCAAATGAAGTTGCTCTAAGTTCAACACTCTCAGAAGTTTGAAGATGTGAGTGATGAATGAGATATCAATCCATCGGTACCTGTTGGAGCAGTGAAGAACAGAGAGCGTGCGAGGACAAAATAACCGCGCTTCTTGAAATCCTGTGGCTCGAGTGAATACATAACCTCCGCAAGTTGCATGACTCATTAAAAGCAAAAAGCTCATCGGACCCTTTCAAGAATCGAAAAAATGTTCTTCTTTGGCCTTTGCCAAACAAAAATCATGTAGCAAGTCATGAATGCGGCATGCTTTAACACCACCTGTGGATCTTTGTTTGGCAACCATAACTAAGCTTCTGCCAATTAAATCCATCATGTAATCTTCAGCAACATCTTCTGCGCTCTTCAACTTCGTTTTTTGGACAAATCCTTCAGCAATCCATAACCGAATCAGCCTCCTCACTGAAAACTCTTGGTCTTCTGGAAATGCCCCTAAATAGAGAAGGCACGGTTTTAAATAATCCGGTAAATGTTTGTAACTCAGCTCCAATGTGTTCATGCATTGCTCTGTACTAGATACAATGCCTGAACTTAAGCCATCCACAATTCCCTTCCAACCTTCTTGCTCCGTTGTTGCCAGAAGTCCATTACAATGACTATTGTCGAGGTAATCCCCTAGAACTCTCGCAATTTGCATTCCAAGATCATGTAATGCAGAGGCCAACCTCTTCCGGGAATAACTTTTCTGCGGTAACTCCAAACACTCATCTTCATTGAGTTGATGAAGAAAATGAGGTTCTTGGTCGGGCATAAGCGAGGAGCAACATCATGAAGTCGACTTGTCGTAATAATTCTACTTCCAATGTAATCATCAGGGAATGATCCTTCCAAGCTCTTCCATACTTCAATGGTCCATACATCATCCAAAACGATGAGATATCTCCTTCCTTTCAGACGCTGCCGGAGTTTTTCTGCCAAATCTTGTTCGTCCTTCCCAGAATATCTATCAGAATCAATATAATTTAAAAGCTCAAGTAATACTCTCTTCTTGTTGAACACTTGAGAAACAGGACACCAAGCATGAACACTAAAATGGCGCATAACTGAAGGATCATTGTAAACTTTTGAAGCTAAAGTCGTCTTACCTAATCCTGGCATACCCACAACTGCAATGATTCTCAATTGCTTTGATCCTCTGGTAAGCCGATTCATAATTGTTCCTGCCTCATCATGTAAACCTACAACTTCATTTGTTATTGAGGGACTGCGCAATGGTACATGACTTGATATCCTGGATAGGTTCTTCACTCCGATGTCTTGCTTCTTGCCATAAAAAATCTTCAAAGTTTGTGTCTTAACACTCCCCATCTCTTCTATGATGGAATCACATAACATTGAAAAGGAATCTGAAGTGCCTCTAACTAATATGTGGTCAATGAGAATCTCCACTCTGTATGCCACCACCACAACACGATCCCAAAGAGCTTGGAGTTGCTCCTGTTCATTGCGCAACTCCGCAATTTCCCCCAAGAAAGTTCTTAAGAATACAAGTTCTTCTTGGATAGTTTGAACAGGACTCTTGGCAATTGGTTCCGCCTTACCAGTTATCAGCTCCATCAGATTTTCTAATAAAAAATCGATAAAACCTTGCTCGTTGATCCTGGGAAAATTGAATATTGATGTTTGTGGAACTTGCTCCCCAACTCCTGCCCCAATAACCTTAATTCTTTCTAAGACATCTGGAAGCCCAACATCAACTTCTGCATGTGTCTGGTAGAAGGAGCAGATTAAAATTGCGGCATCGCACACCACATCTCCAATGTCATACCTTATTTTCTCATCAAAAGTGTTTGACTGCTGCTTGAGAACGGTTCTCAAGAATCTTAGGCCTTCATATAGTACTTGAAATTGATCCTTCGAAGATGGCACATGACCAGTATCTAGTTGCAGCATCTCCCAAAGACAAGATATGAGAAAATCAAAATCAAAATCAAAATCGAGGAAATTCTTCATTGTAATTGTAGTATCATCCTCCATGTTCTGAGTGGGAGCAGGGTATCTTCTGGAAAATTTTGAGCTTCTTAGGGCTCTGGCGTAAATGTCATAGACTTGGAGATCAATAGGCTTGAGATTATTTTGCAGAAATAGTGAAGTCCAAAGACGCATTTCCTCACACCACTCTGCATCAAACTCGCCAATCCGGCAGAAGAAAAGGAGATGTGTGGCTTTGATAGCAAAAGCTTCAATCTGAGCTAACAAGTCTTCCATTTGCCTGTGTTCAACGTTTCTTTGTGTGGCAAAGCGGACAAAATTTTTCAAGAATGTCATCTGCTCCCACAAAGCTTCCATTCGTTCTCCTAAAATTTGACTGTAAAAGTTAGTCCTCAAACTGAGAAAATCCGCTAGATTCGCCACAATGGAATCAATAATTTCCAAAACTTCATCTGCGGTCAGAGAAGCCCCTTTTCTCATGGAATGTGACCAAGTGATGTACCATTCATATATTTCTTCCTCCAAAGGTTTGATATCTTGTAGCATATAAGACCTAGAATACCCAGAATAATCAGCACCTAAACTTTTACAAGAACGGAATGAGTCAATTTTCTGTTCAGTTCTGCTAACAGCATCTTCAATCCTTACCAGGAGAGATCCGAGACTTCCATCCATATCACTGTTGATAGTAGACGTCAGATGTACATCGTTGCCCAACTTTCTTGCATAGGAAACAAAAGCTTTCAGATTCCTGCGCCAAATCTTCACTATCTTAAGTAAATCACTGCGTTCAGGATCATCATAGTAGCGGTCAAAGACGTACTCCGGTAACCAATTGGAATATCTCTTAGACTCATTAACAAAGGAAGCCATCTTGATCTCTCGGAATCTTTAGTGGGATCTGAATGGCAAAGGAACTAAAGGAAAACAAGAAGAGATTGAAAAGAAAACCAGAGTGAAGTTTATTAGAAACTAACAACTACAAGCCTACCGGGTGATGCAGGATATATTGCTGAAACCCAAATTTAAAAAAAGAAAAAAGAAAAAAAAAAAAAGGTTTACATGACATTGGATATAAGAAATGGGCTGGTGATCTGGCTATGAGGAAGGTGAGCTGTATCCCAGAAAAAAAATAATAATAAACAACAACAAAAAAATCAGAAGAAGGCAAAAGCACACGGCCGAATGACCTTTTCAATTTCAAAGCACAAAGAAAGCAATCAGTCTATGTGCCAATTGTTATATGATTGTTAGGCTTATAAATTCACAAAACGATAAAATATGATAAAGAAACCAAAGGACAACTCATCATGTTAAAATAAGCATTGGCAGTTACTCTCATTGATGCTGGTGCAGACTGCACAGTTTTTTAAGCTGAAAAAAATAATAAAGAAACAAGTATGAAAAGGACCCGCCGACATGGCTTTGAAATTTTGTTTTATTATTAATTATTTTTAACATTTTAAAAATATTAACAACTTTTCGTTATATAATTTATTAAAAGACTAATAAATCGAGCAAGAAGAAAATTTAATTCACTTTTTTTTTATTAGATTTGCACTGTAGTATTATCTGCCGTTATATTTAACCTATATGTTTTTAATTTACTATTTCCATCCCAAAAATTTCACATTAAAGAAAGATTTTTTTTAAGATAAATGAAAATAGTATATTTTTTAAAAAAAATATATATATTTTTTAAAACACTTTATGTTCACATTTTTATCTAATTGTTTAGTAATTTTATAAATTATGTAACAAAAATTTGATAAAAATAAAAGAGTGTAATATTTTTAAATTTAAGAGATGATTAATAATAAATTTAAATTTTAAGAAAGTAGATATTATTTTTTTGAATAAAAAAGTAATTCTTTTTAATAAAAAAAGTTACATCACAAAGGCAACTTGTCATTATCATAACACCTCAATTTGACAAACCTGTTTATGGGACATGATCATGGAGAAGAAATCCCCATTAACTACAGCAGAAACGCAGGGAGGAAATGAATAGAATAAAGTAATTCGTACCCTAAATGAGGCCCATCCCCTCACCTCCACAGGAGGATAATGGGAGGGCCTCGTGGGTATAATTTTTCTGTGCCTAATACTAGTGAATGTGGATGAGGGGAATGTGTGGATACACACAATCAGTTGAGCTAATTGTTAACAAAGAGTGGCCATAGAGATAGAGATAGAGATAGAGGTAGAGACAGATTATAGTTAGTGATATAATAATTATAAAATGATAAAATTATTTTTTTATTTTTATTATAAAAAATAAAATATTGAGAGATGATTTTATTTTTAAATGAAAAAAGTTATATTGAAATGTGTAAAAATTTTTGTAGATATTTTTTGTTAGAAAAGTATTTTAAAGGAAAAATAAGAGGAAAATTTTTTAAAAATTATGTGAGAGGAATTTGAGTTGGAAAATTTGAATTCTAAATTTTAAAATAAAAATGTGTTTAGATAATTTGTTTTTGTTTAAGAATTTTTTTATTTGTAAATAAAAAGAACTTGTCCAAACAGACTTTTATCTTTTTATAGTTGTCAAGTCAGTCATAGTTATTATAATTTGTTACTATTTCAATTATTACTCGTTAAAAAATTAAATATTATATATAATTTTTAAATTATATTCTTTCATTCAATTTATACCTTCACGGCAAAAGTATTACCATAAAAATCATAAATTAATATTATTTTCTCACTAGTATTCTTCCCTTGTGTAACGTATTTTCAAACTAAATATTTTTTAATGATAATAAAGGAAAAAGAAAAAGTAACAAATGAGTACTAAGAATTTTAAACTGGTAATAAAAAATAAAATGCACAACCTAAATTCGGACATTCCTTTCGACATTTCAACAAACACATGATTTTTTTCCCTAAAAAAAAAATCCAAACATTCATGTAATTATTCGAATCAGAATCCTCCAAAATTAAGCTCAAATCTATCTATCCACGCTCTTGATTCCCAACAAAACATGGCATACATTCTCGGTTCAACATTCCTTAAATTAAAAAAAAAAAAAAATCCAATGACCAGAAAATGTTCAAAGAACCTTGAGCAAATCCTCAGCACTGCTAGAATGAGGGAGAGAGGACTATCTAGACTCTACTATTAGATGACTTATCTAGATGTTACACAAGTAGGTGTCCCTATCTATGTTTCTACTATTACACAAACTTAGAATGAGGGAGAGAGGATGACAAACTAGATATTCGAACCCCTACCCATCTCATCACCATGAATTTATTTAATACAAGTGCAAATAATAATTAGTATAAGTCGTTGCTAAACCTCAATCCAACTAGAAGAGGGAACATTTGTTTCGCTAAATAGTCCAATTGTGATACCATTGGGGAGATAATATATTGAAAGTCCAACTAAAATAGTTCAATAAGCAGGTAAAATCCAACTTAAATTAAAAAATTTGAACAAATGCACATTGAATCCTTCCCAATTTCTATTACTTTTTCAACATAGGATGGTATCATGAACACAATATATATGTTGCAAGTGATGTTTGATTAATAAATAACTAATTAATTTACAAAAAAATACTAAAATTGTTATAACAAAATTATTTCATAACTTTATAGTTATAAAAACATGTCAATGGGCATCTAAATTTTCTCTTCAATGAACAGGTAAAGAATTAGTTACTTTTTGTTTTCATGTATAGGACACCACTTTGACTAACATAAATTCCACTTAACTATTTGGTTTTCAGCAGAGTTAGTCAATAAATCTCATGCAGCTATGCAAGTAATTAAGCTCTGCCTCATTTGTAAAGAAATATTATTGGCCAGTTCTCAACTGCTTAAAAATCAGTAAGTTTCAGCTTTACTAGAAAGTTACAAAATCTGTTTAGCGAATTTATCAATTGATTCCGGATCATGCTTATAAACTTAATTCTGACTCTTGAATATACGTTGAAGATTTTGATATATTACGTTTTTATTGTGTAACTTGTAAGTATATTGCATCAGATTGAAAGCGGAATGAGCACTGGTGCAAACTGCATAATTTGATATTATGCAACCATTGTGATGAATAAATGTTTAGTATTAGGTACCAATGAAATGAAAAAGAAAGCACTCAAACGTTAAACTGGAATTCAGGTGAAAAAAGAAAAAGGAATGATTTATACTTCTGACTATGAACTAAAAAGAGTGGCAACATCCACCAGACTCGTCAAATTCATAAAACAGATCCCTTTTAGTGAGAATTATAACTCTATTTTCCAGTTGAGTTTACAACATAAACTCACACCGTCAATGATTCACTTCACACAGATGGAGGAAGTCAGTTTGTCAATATTTTTTGAGGATCAAAGATGACTTTGATATGGTCTATATGTGCAGTGGGCTGCTAGCAGTCCAGCTAGCTTTATTGAATCAATACAAGATTGGAAGCATCAAAAATTGAAGGCTGAAATACTTTTGACTATGAATGAAACAGTGGTAATATCCAGTACAAATGAAATACTGCACATGATACACAACATTCAAGAATTATTTTGTTAAGAGCAGTAGTGGAAAACCCAATTGCCAAATCCATCCTTCCAAAAGATCTGCACAACTCAATCGGATCTTTGAATGACTACCTTCTGATGCGACTTTTTCTTGTCTTTACTACCTTCAAATTAAAGGATCCTAGCTCATAGTATAGAGCTAGTCTAAGAGAATGTCAAGTACCAAATGGAAAAGAACTTTCGAAGTATTTGGATTTTTCTTAAAATTTGTTTAGGGATGAAAACAAAACAGAATATTTAGCAAAAAATATGGAAAATTCAAGTGATTAAAGACATGTAAGAACTTGGATTTCACCAATTAAAGACTCAATGAATTCAATCTACACTAGTTTGGTTTCTTTTGGCTTTCACTTCTCTCACAACATTCACTCAACTAAGAGTACTTTCTCTCGAGGCGTATCCCTCTTATTCATGCAATTTTATGATCACTCTCATGTCTACAAAATTTAACACAAATACATTAAACACTCAAGAATTTAAAGTTGTTATTTTGTGTTCTATTCTCGTAGCTCCACATTCATAGCCAAAGTTTCTACCAACTAATGTTGAATTTCAACTCTCGTTCCATTATCCAACACCGTAAATCATGTAAGAATTGATCAAGTTCTTACAAGCCATGTAAAATAAGAACAATAGATTTTGAAAAGTGAAAAAGAACCAAATAGTTTTGATTAAATTAAAGAAAACTTCAAAGGTTACATCCTAGTTCCTAGAGTTGAAGAACTCTAACTAGACATAATGCTTAAACAAATAATTTTATGAAAATTAAACATTCTACAAAATGAACTGAGAAAAAGATGACCAAAAGAAACAAATGCTAAAATCTACTCTAATGCTAAACAACTACCTAATTCTGAAAACTACTCTCTAATGATTTGCTTCCAAAGCTCTCAAGAATTTATAGACTTTTTGTGCCTTGCTTTGCTCCAAGATTTGCTTCAAGATTTGCTCCCTTTATCTTCAAGTTGGAAGATTAAATCCAGCTATAAGATTTAACTCAAATCTTATATCTTTCTTTGATAGTTTCAATGATTTCAGTTTTGACCAAGCCTTCTTAAATATTTAGTTTAGCCATGCTATGTCTTGTAATTTCAAACCGTGGCATAATCTTGTAAGAATTTGAATGACAGCAAAACTCAAACGGTGGCAACCTACAACAACCAAATCTTATCTTATTAATAAATCTTGCAAAATTCTTCCTAAACCATCTTTACTAACAAATTATTTTACCACTAACAATCCTATAAAACACCAAAAACTACCACAACTTAATAATAAAATTTACTAATTAAACTTAAAATCTCTAAGTTATAAGGATAAAAATTAATAAAAAATATCAACCTATCACCTTCACAAACGAATTTCCCATGCTCATCTGTTCTTCCTCAATGTGCTTGACTAAACTTGCTACATTGTCAGGACAATAAATGTTTGGTTAGCCCTTTTCTCATTTCCATTTTGGTAAAAAGAGTGGAAATTTTTATTGACCTATTTTTGTTTTGGAGGGAATTTTTAGATTGTTTGGTAAATCATTTTTTCATTTTCTTTTTGGTAAAAGGAATGGGAATTTTGTTTAATAAAGTTAACCATGTTATGCATCTTATTTTATATTAATAATAAAGACAACTCTTTTTGGTCTTTCATTTAAAATATAATTTAACATTTCTTAATTTTGTCAATTGTAACGTATAATAATATTTAAACCAAAAAGAAAAAATATTAATTTTATAATAATATTTTTAGATACAAACATATCTTTACAATTTATAAAGAGTTTATTTCTTAATAAGTGTCTATACTAATGAAAATTAAAAAAAGATATCTAAAAATTAAAGAAATAAAAAATGAAGAAAATATAAAGAATTAGTGTAATGAAATTTAAAAAAGAGAAATAAAATTAAAGAAATATAAATACAAAGAAAAATATGAAAAAGGTGATTCGAATAACAAATATAAAAATAAACATATATTTTCATAAAAAAAAAAGAATAATAATGATGATGTTAATAATTTATTAGTAAAATTGAAACAAAAAAAAAAACTCATTTAGAGTGAAACCAAATAACAATTCAAAAAATTAAATGAGAAAAACTAGAAAATTACATAGGTCTTAATTTTAATAAATTGTCAATATGAATAGAAAAAAAGTTTTGAAGTAATTGTTTTTAAAAAAATAAAACTAATAATAATTAAAACAGAAGATCAAATGACCAATACTTAAAAAATAAAAGATATATGAGAGTCAAAAGAAAAAAAATAGATGAAATAAGACAAAAAGTCAAAAATATATTTATTTAAATTAAAATTCTAAAAAAAAGTAATTATGATAATAACCTTTAGTTTTTTTTTTTCCGAAACGATAGATAGATATTATATTAATAGAGTGGCACAAAGGCCAATGTACAAAGCCACAAGGGCTTAGAGTTTCGTGGCGTCGCAACTGAAAACAGCGCTATAACCCACGAAAACAAAGGCCCGCAAAGGGGCAAAAAGCCCACGAGGGGCAAGAAAAAGCAAAATAAATAAACCCGCACATGACGGGAAGCTAAACCCGCACTAGACGGGAAGGGAGACAACCTAGACGACCTAAGTTCAACCGCATTGAACCCCGCCCAAGACGGGAATGGTTGAGGACCTGGACAACCTAGGAACTACCCTAATACAAAAAATCCCGGATATAGCGGGACATTAGTACGATACAAAATGATATTACACTACACTCAAGTGGCCCACTACACATGACCTTTAGTTAGGAATCAGAATCTTGAAATGTTATATTTATTTTTTTATTTTTAGAAATCTGATTATTTTTTCAAAAAAATTAAAACTAAAACAAACACAGGAAAGTAATATGTTTAGTACATATTTATTTCAGAAAATATGTTTATTTTTCCTAATAAAGTTAATCATGTTTTACATGTTACACATACAACAAACTAAAAATATCATAATTATAAAATGCTTATCACAACACATATAACAAATTGGATGTTCACTAATTATATTTATCTACAATAATTTTATATGTACATTGAAATTTGATATTAAAGGTAATTCTACTTACCTATTCCTTCAGTGGACGAACTATTGTTCCTATTCTTTTCAAATTAAAACAAAAATTAATGAAAAGACTTTATCTTTTTGTGTTTTGAGTTAAACATAATTTCAAATTTTAGTATAACCAAATAATTTAGCATAATCAAAAAAGATTCTACTTTCAAAAAAAAAAATTATCTAAAAAAGATAGCGCTTTTTTTTTGTATAAAATTTTTATATTACATTTATTAATAATAACAATGTATAATTGAATTTAAAAAGTAAGGATAAAAACTGTAAAAATATACATTTAGTTGTACATTAATTGTAAATTAAAAAAATTATACTAAACTAAAAATGATTTTTTTAAGAAGGGAGAATATTGCTAGCCTAACCAAATAAAGTCAATTTTTTGGATTTTCCAAAACACATTTTGGAGGGAGATGAACAATGGGATAAAATTGGACTAACCAAACATAGCCTTGGATTGTGTTGTATTTAAAAATTTTATATTGGAATATGTGAAAGTTTTGATGGATTTTTTTTGTCAAAAAAAAGTGATATGAAAAAGTAAATTAGAGGGATTTTTTTTTGAAATAATGTGAGAAAAATTTTGGAGGAATTTTAAATTTTGAAATAAAAAATTATTTGGATGTTTTATTTTTATAGTTATAAAAAATTAATTTTTTTACAAATGAAAATGCAAACCAAACATAGCGTTAGATTCCTGAATTTCCTTCCTTGGATATTGTTAGGTGGACAGCTTTCAATGATCAATTTCACTGTTTATAGAAATTGGTATTGGATTTTCACTTGGCAAGCGATTGGGCCAAATGGTTGCTTGATGTGTCTACTCTATTTTTATCCGGCAACTCTACTTATTGTTTGTAATGCTCCCTTAGTATCTAACAAGTTAGGTGTTTTGTGTCACTTAACTAATCTAGTTAAGTGAATGTTATTTTTACCGATTTTGTGAATCGGTTAGTAACACTTAAACTCCATGATATGAGCTGTACGGCTTTCATTGCTACTAGACAATGCTGTATTTTTCACTGTTTATATTCACTATAATGATAGTTTATTTGGAAAAAAAAAATTGGTATTGGATAATTGTTTTAATTTGGTAGAGATGCCTTCGTGTTTAGAGAACATTTCCACACTGGAAATATTTGAGGTCTCTCAAGTTTCAAGAATTCCCCTTCTTCCATATCCCATGTTCCCCCGTGAAGCATCCTTGGAGTAATTTGAGAACCTCAATATGGGGCAATTTTCCAAAGGTCGAAATCTTCCTCCAAGGCAAAAGAAAGCTTGACAATGTCAATTTTTTAAGATTTGCAGGCAAACCAAACTCAAAATTAATATGCTTTCGTCCAACACAACCTAACATGTGAAGTGATTCCAATCGGCTAAGAAAGTCAGGAAACATAATGTTTACAGACTTCATAATATCCTCCTACCAAAAAGCATTTCAGTTCCCGGATGTTTGGAAATTTTCTCATTAGCTTTTCTATGCTGCCAAAAGGAAAAATATATAAACCAAAAATTCTTTCCAACTCATATAAAACATTCATAAGAGTTGTCAAGATTTTCAACGTGTTTCCAGAGAGTATCTGGGAATGAAACTGTGTTTGAATATAGATGCACAATAAAAGTTTCCAACTTTGAGAGATTACCCATCATGATATTGCATCGAATTGCCAAGTATCTCAACTGAACAAGAGATTCCATTTCACTTGGAAATACATAACCAAAATGAATTTGCTCTAAATCCAGCGCTCTAAGAAGTTTAAGATTTGGATGACAAATGAGATATCAAACCAGGCTTTATTGAACCACATTCGTGTTTGAGAGGAGAAGAATAGTAGGGAACGTGCACTGGGACAAAATAATTTCGACTGCTTGAAATGCTCTGGCTCAGAGTGAATGCATAATCTCCGTAGGTTGCATGGCTCATTAAAAGCTGAAAGCTCTTCATACCCATGTAACAAATGGAAAAAATGTTCTCCATTGGCTTTTCTCAAGCAAAAATCATGTATCAAGTCATGAATTCGACATGTTCTGACATCTCCGATGGATCTCTCTTCGGCAACCATAACTAAGCTTCTGCCAATCAAATTCATCACATAATCTTCTGCAACATCTTCTAGGCTCTTCAACTTTGTTTTTCGGACAAATCCTTCAGTAATCCATAACCTAATCAACCTCCTAACTGAAATCTCCTCCCATGACACCAAAGCTTTTCTGCTAAATCTTGTTTAGTCATCTCCGAATCTCTATTAGGATCAATTTAACTAAGCTTCTGCCAATCAAATTCATCACATAATCTTCTGCAACATCTTCTAGGCTCTTCAACTTTGTTTTTCGGACAAATCCTTCAGCAATCCATAACCTTATCAACCTCCTAACTGAAATCTCTTGATCTTCAGGAAATGCCCCAAAATAGAGAAGGCGTGGCTTTAAATAATCTGGTAAATGTTTATAACTCAGCACCAATGTGTCCATGCATTGCTCTGCACCGGAAACAATGCCTGAATTTAAACCATCCAGAATTTCTAGGCTCTTCAACTTTGTTTTTCGGACAAATCCTTCAGCAATCCATAACCTTATCAACCTCCTAACTGAAATCTCTTGATCTTCTGGAAATGCCCCAAAATAGAGAAGGCATGGCTTTAAATAATCTGGTAAATGTTTATAACTCAGCACCAATGTGTCCATGCATTGCTCTGCACTGGAAACAATGCCTGAGTTTAAACCATCCAGAATTTCCTTCCAATCCTTTTCCAGGGAATAACTTCCTCTGCAGTAGCTCAAAACCCTCACTATTGGTGAGTTGACGAAGAAAATGAGATTCTTGGTCAAGCATAGCATGAGGAGCAACATCATGAAGTCGACTTGTCAGAATAATTCTGCTTTCAAGAGAATCATGAGGGGATGATCCTTCCAAGCTAGTCCATGCTTCACTGGCCCATACATCATCCAGAAAAATGAGATATCTCATCCCACGCCAAAGCTTTTCTGCTAAATCTTGTTCAGTCATTTCTGAATCTCTATTAGGTTCAGCTCAAGTAACACTTTCTTTTTGTTGAATACTTGAGAAATAGGACACCATGCATGAACATAAAAATGGCACATATAGGAAGGATCATTGTAAACTTTTGCATCTAACATTGTCTTCCCTAGTCCAGCCATACCCACAATGGCAATGATCTTTGATCCTCTTGTAAGTCGATCCGTAATTGATGATGCCTCATCATGAAAACCTACAAATTCTTTTGTTATTGAGAGTTTGCTTTGTCATGGTACATGACTGGATCTCCTCGTTATTTTCTTGACTATGATGTCTGGCTTTTTGCCATAGAAAATCTTCAACGCTGTCTTAACACTCCCAATGTCTTCAACGATAGAATCATATAACATGGAAAGAGAATCTGAAATGTCTCCAGCTAATATGTGGTCAATGAGAATCTCTACTCTGTATGCCACCTCGAAAACACGATCCCAAAGAGCTTGGAGTTCCTCCTGTTCATTGCGCAACTCCAGAATTTCCCCCAAGAAAGATCTTAAATAGAAAAATTCTTCTTGGATGGTTTGAACAGGACTCTTCGCAATTGATTCTAACTCACAACTTGTCAGCTCCATCAGATTTTCTAATAAATCATCAACAAAACCAGGCTCAGTGGTCCTGGTAAAGTTGAATATTGATGTCTGCGGAATTCGCTCTTCAACTCCTGCTCGAATAACCATGATTCTTTCTAACAAATTTTGGAGCACAGGATCTGTTTCTACGTGCGTCTGGTAAAATGAGCAAATTAAGACCCCGGCATCACATAGCACATCTCCCATGCGATCCCTGATTTTCTCACCTATGTTGTCTGGTTGCTGCTTCAGAATGGATCTCAGGAATCTTAACCCTTCATATAATGGTTGTAGTTGATCCTTCATTGAATTCACACCAAAAATATCCAGTCGTAGCATCTCCCAAAAGATCGATGTCAGAGACTCAACGAAATTTTTCATTACAATTATAGGATCACCATCCGTGCCTTGAGTCGGAGCACGTAATGGGTTGGGAAATTTTGAGCTTCTTAGGGCTCGAACGTAAATCTCATAGACTCGGATATCAAAAGGCCTGATCCCACGAAGCAGCAATGAAACGAGACACCGCATGTTTTCCCACTTCTCTCCATCAAACTCGTCAATTCGAGACATCAAACAGAGATACGCCACTTCGACAGCAACAGTTTCGGTGAGAGTAAACAAATCTTCCATTTGCTCGTGTTCAACACTTGTGTGTGTGGCAAAGCGGATGAAATTTGCCAAAAATGCCAATTGCTCTCCCATGGATTCCATTTCTTCTGCTAAATCTTCAAACTGAAAAGCTTTCGATCCGAATCTCAGAAAATCCACTAGATTTTCTGAAACAGAATGAGTCATTTCCGCAACTTCATCTGCCAAACTTGGTTGCCTCGGGTAAGTGATGTACCATTCACATATCTCTTCCTCTAAACATTCGATTTCATGTAGAAAACGATCAACCTTCTCATCAGTTATTATAAAATGGTTTTTGCCTTTCGAATTAAGACAATAAGAGTAAATTTCCTGGGCATTTCTGCCAACCGTATCTTCAATCCTCACCAAGAGTGATCCCAGACTTCCATCCATTTTCTTGTTGGCATTAAACCTCAGATCCACATGGATGCCCAACTTTCTTGCCCAGAGAAGTAACGTTTTGAGATTCCGCAACTTATACCTCAGCTTCAGTAATTGATGGCGGTGTTGATCCACAAAACATAACTTCACCAGCAATTCCAGATCATCCAAGGCAGAACGTATAGGAGCAATAATGGAGGCAGCCATCTTGATCTGACAGAATCTTTACTGGATCCGAATGGCAAAGAAAACCCAGGAAAAGAAGAGGATTGAAAAAGAAACCCCAAGTGAAGACCAGAAACCAATTGTTACAGGATATTTTGCTACCAAAAACAGGAAAAAGGAAAAAACAACAACAAAATAAGTGATACAGATTACAGGATGTGAGAAATAGGCTGATGGCAAGTTCACTGTGGAAGGTGAGCAAAATGGGATAGATGCGTGTTGAATTTTTTTGGATCTGTGTTGATTATAATCATATCAATCACTGTTTTTAACTCTCTAACCTGGCTGTGTGTCCCACTTGCCTCCGGATTGGTTCAATTAAATTATGAAAAGTATGAGATTTAAGGATCTATTCCCACTATTATTGTTGAACAAGTCTAAGGGGAATGTCTGCTTAAATTTAGAGGGCTAATCCCAAATTTAAAATTTGCTTTCGTTTTAACATAGTTTTTATTTAAAAATAATAATTTTTTTAAATAAAAATAAAATATTTAAATATATTTTTATTTTAAAATTTAAAATTTTCTATTTAAATTTTTTTCTATAATTTTTTTAAAAAAATTCTTTTATTTTTTCCTTAAAAATATTTTTTTATCAAAAAATTACTTATCAAAATTTTTACATATTTTAATATAATTTTTTTAAATATATCACAATTTAAATTAAGTTGAAGTATAATTTTTTTCAAATAAATCTCAATCTAAACTAAGTTTATATTTGAGTTGGAGACCAACAGTTCTTAGTCTATTGAGTAGGTCTAAGTGAAAAAAATAAAAAGTTATGTGCTTCAATTAAAATAACGTAATTTTAAATTTAATTTTAATTAAATAATTAATTAATTTTTATAAAACGAATGTGTTTGTTTTCTTTCTCTCTTTTCTTTCGTTTGTTTTTTTTTTATCCCACTGTATTTTCTTCTCCAGAAATCCATCTATTTAATACTACAGACAGCACACATTGTTTATCAATTTTAAGTAGGGGTGATAATAGGTCTGCTTTCGGATTCGCATATAATATTTTAAAAAAGTAATAAGATTGTAAAAAAATAAAAAATAATAAAAATTAAATCAATGTAATTATTTTTGTGTCGAATTTTTATATTAAATTTAAATTATATTTTATTTTATAATTTCGTGTTGAATTTTTATATAGTGTCAGAAATTACCGCCTTAATTTGAAGCAACAAGTTGTTTCTTTAATCAAAGGACAGGCAGGCAGGCCGGCGGCGGTCCAGGCAACTCATCATGTTGGCAGATGGCACCATGTGACTCTCCGTTATGCCACTGCACAGTTTTTGAAGCTGAGAAAAAAATAAAGAAACAATTATGAAAAGGACCCGCCGACATGGGAATAAAAGGGGTTAAATTACATTTATCCCCCTTTGAAATTTTGTTTTATTATTAATTATTTTTAAATTTTAAAAATATTATAAAATTTTCATTATATAATTTATTAAAAGACTAATAAATCAAGCAAGAAGAAAATATAATTCACTTTTTCAATTAGATTTGCACTGTGGTGTTATCTAATGTTATATTTAAGGCATATGTTTTCCAAGTAAATGTTTTTAATTTACTATCTTCATTTTAAAATTTTCACATTAAAAGAAAGATTCTGTTTTTAAGATAAGTGAAAAGAATATTTTTTAAGTATTTAAAATCACCTTATACTCATATTTTGCCTATTTTTTTTAGTAATTTTATAGATTATGTAACAAAAAATTAGTAAAAATGAAAGAGTGTAATATTTTTAAATTCAATAAAGAAGAACGAAACCTAGTGAGAGGCTAAGAGGTAGGGAAAAGAGTCGAGTCAATCAGGCTCGATGATCAAGAGAAGCAAGAGAAGCATCCAGATTTGGCCAAAAATCGAAAAAGAAGAATCTTTCTAAAGAACTTTGGGTCAGCGAAGCCTTCCGATAACTCTTTCATCACCTGGAGTATTAATTTACTTACTAAAATATCACTCATTTCTACCCAAGATCCTAGCATCACAATTTTATTTTTGTCTAAATTTCAAAGTAAATGAGCTTCTAAATGGGGGATTTCATTAGTGACCCTTTTCGAGAACTTAGTTTGTGATTTTCATTCAGTTTCCTAATGACTACAGTAAGAGATGCTGACAACAATCATTTTCAACGCTTTTTCTTCTTTTTGTGCCTTTAGATGCGAACTACACTATATGTATGGTAGGTGTGTCCTTCCACCTAATACCATTCATTTCTACTTGATTACTAGCTTATGGGGAATGCGGATTCATACTCAATGAGATAGATGTAACATCCAATTTATTAGATAAATGAGAAACGATTGGTAATAAATTTAAATTTTAAAAAAAATAAATATTATTTTTTGAAATAAAAAAAGTAATTCTTTTTAATAGAAAAGTTACATCACAAAGGCAACTTGTCATTTTAATAACAACTCAATGACAAACCTGTTTTTGGGACCATAATCATGGAGAAGAAATTCCCATCTCTACATGTGCAGACTCCACCACCTACATTCGTAATTCATAAAGTAAATGAGACTTGGGATATTCGTAATTTACATTCCTGATTAAGTGTAAAACCCACGAATGAAAGACCTTCAGAATTGGGATTCAATTTTTTTTTAGATGAGGCCTATCCCTCATCTCCACACGAAAATAATGGGAGGGCCTCGTGGGGGTAATTTTTCTGTGGCTAATAGTAGTGAATGTGGATGAGGAGAGTGTGGAACTGTGGATAAAAACAATGGCAAAATGGTACCCAAAATGAACCAGAGTTAAGGTCAAAGGTTAATCGATTAAATTGGTATTAAAAAATTAAATAATTTCATTTTAATATTATATATTATTTTGAAATTATATTATTTCATTCTATTTATACCTCGACAGCAAAGTATGACCACAAAATTTTCAAATCAATATTTTTTCCCACTAGTATACAAGCCAAATCTTTTTCGATGATAATAAAGGAAAAAGAAAAAGTAACGAACTAGTAATGAGAATTTGAAACAGATAATAAAAAAAATAAAATGCAAAACCTAAATTCGAATATTTCTTTCGACATTTCAACAAACACATTATTTTTTTCCCTAAACACATTATTTTTTTCCTGAGGTGTAGGTGTAGGAGGATCAATGATATCTTGCGGGGGAGATGGTTCTGGTGAAGGAGGCTGTACAACTGGAGAAGGTGGCGGCAAAATTGGTGAGGGAGAACTAGCTGGCACTAGATGAGAAGATGGTGGTGGACTAAAATCTGATGCTGCAGCCCCAGAAGCAGGAGCCTGAGCAAGTTTTATGATATTATGAGGAAGTCTTCTGTTTCTTAAGAACCTTCTTGGAACGGCAGACAATCTAGGAAATAGCTCCTGGCACTTGCTGAACCATGTATTGGAACCAAAGTCTTCTGTAGATTCACGATGTAGTAAATTTTTCTTTCTTAAGCACTCAAAAAGAAACTGCTTCACTTGGTAAGGAGAATGCGGGATGACCTCCTCTATTATCCCTTCTGCCAATAGATCAATATCAAATTTTTGATTGTCATGCCTACTTGACGCCTGAGAGATATATAGTTCTAAACTTTCGAGAAAATGAATGCACCCTTTCAATCCTCTGCTATAGTGAATCCATATTTCATTTGCCTGTAAAACAAATTATCAGTTTCAGACAAAATAAAATTCTTTTTTCATTTGACATTTGTAACAGAGCAATCTGATTGAACAAGTTGGCTGAATTTCTGTTTAACTTGGGAAAATAGATAACCAGTGTGAATAATGGAATGAGGGAAACCTATCAAAATAAAGCCAGCAGAACATTTTCCATATTTTATGTAGCATACAAAAAAAAAAAATTTAAAAATCATGAAATGAGATTTGAGAGACAAATGCTCCTGTAAGAATGATGGGGTAAGACATGTCTGAAAATCTTCTAGCGCAGCAAAATTTCACACAAGAAACACTTACTGAAAAAGCACAAGATTGAGTGGCAAATGAATGCTTTGCAACCAGCAAGAGTTTTGACGCAAATGAGCAGCCCAAAAGACTCCTAGAAAATCTAGCCAGACTAGTAATCAAAAGAACCTCGGCATATGTCTGTACAAAACAAATTTCATACTAAGCTTCCTTGAAACACAGGACGCATCAATTTAGAAATGGTCCTTAAAAGTTCATTATGACAATAAATCACTTTAAGTTCCAATCTCCTTTTTTGTGCAGCATAACATATATTTTCTTGATCCAAAGTCCCTAGATCTTTGAATCCAAAAACAACATATGCTGAATATTGCTTAAGCATTAGGCCTTTTGCCCGTATTTGCAAGGAAAACTATCCATTCCTAAACATTAAAGCCGTATATAAAGACATATCAGTTGCATAGGAATCAGTACAGGGGAAACCATTTTACTCCAAGTCTAGAAAGCATGGATCTTTGCATAATACCTCGTCCTATTCATTAGGTGTTAATCAAAGGACTACAAACTTTTATTAGTTGCAACAGTTTATACGCAAGACTACCAGAGGCAGATTTCATGATTACGTTTTTTTCCCAGATTTATCTGTCACAAATCTTTTCAATCACGCTCTTACACGTTATAGAATCACTTAGTTTAAGATGAAAACAAGCCCAGAATAAATCAAGAAACTTCATCTGCGTAAAAGTTACTCTAACACAAAAGAGACAATGAAATAATGAATTTTCTAGTCACACGTCAATTTATCAAAATTCTTGCACCAAGAATGAAAATCATACTAGTAAAAATACAATCTTTTCAGTTTATCCTTAATCTTTAGAGGTATCAACAGAAGCATTATATGCAAAATATTCATACCGTTTCAGCATCTATCTCTCGAACATCCAAAGAAACTCCATTACTCATAAAGGCTTCTGCGAAGTTCCTATTGCCATTGGAATTATTGGCTACAAGAAACCAAAGAAAAGAAACAAAAACAATTATGACGTGAGCTCTTCCAAAGTCCATTGAATCCCAAATCACTCTTCCATTCCCATAAGACTTTTCTTCTCATTTCATCAGAATAAACAAACACAAAAATATTTTGTGTACTGTCGAAATGAAAGGGAGAGCGGAATGTGCATAGTGGCAAATGGATTGTTTTAGGGAGTTTTTGGACTACTTTGAGTTGATCGACTTCGGCTATGAAGGGTATGCTTTTACATGGTAGAATAAGAGAGCTCATCCTTATATGTCCAAAGCAAGGTTGGACAGGGCATATAGTAATGCAAAGTGAAAGGTTGTATTTCCAGGCATAAGAGTTAGACATTTGTTTGATCACACATCAGACCATTGTCCCATTCTAGTCACGAGTAGGGATCAAGAAAATCCAAGTTGAGGATGTGGATGTAGGTTTAGTTTTGAGACTATTTGGTTGAAAGCATCAAATTATGAGGATGTGGTGAAGAAGAGTTGGGGGTTTGGGAATGATGAATCTGATTTCAGAGGGTGTACCCAAAAGATGGAGGACTGCAAGATTAGTCTGCTAAGATATAGTCGACACTGTTTTGGCAATAATAGAAGAATGATGGAGATATTACGTTAGAAAATTCAAAAGAAATAGGAGGGTGTGGTTACGGAGGATGTTCAAGTGGAATTGGGGATGCTTGATGCTTAGTTGAATAAGTTGATAGACAGGGAAGACATCATGTGAAGACAAAGGAACAAAGCACATTGGTGTAAAGATGGGGATAGGAACACCTCATATTTCCATGCCAAAGCAAGCGAAATGAAGGAGCGTAATTGGATTAGGGGTTTGAGGGGATGGGAATGGAGTTTAGTACGAAGGGAAAGTGGAGATTGAGCAGATAACATCGAAGTACTTTGGAGGCATTTTCTCCTATTCACAGCCTTCACAAGAACATATTGATGCGATCCTTAGGCAAGCGTAGAGAAGGGTGACTAATGTAATGAATAAAGGAATCTTGAGACAATATAGTGTCTAGGAAGTCCAAAAGGCACTTTTCCAAATGCACCCATTCAAATCTTTCGGCATGAATAGCATGAGTCCTATGTTCTTCCAAAAGTTTTGGCATATAATAAACATGAATGTCACTAATTGTGTCATATCATTCTTGAACTATGGAACCATACCTCAAGGTTCGAATCATACTCACATTATTTTAATCCCTAAATGCCAAAGTCCTAATTCTACTTCTCAATTTCGTACAATTAGTTCGTGTAATGTTATATATAAAATTGCTTCAAAAGTTTTGGCTAATAGGATAAGACCATTGTTGCCTAAAATTATCTTCAATAGTCAGTTAGTTTTTTTACCTGATAAGCTTATTACTAATAATGTGTTTGTTGTTTATAAATTGAATCATCTTCTGAAGACTAGGAGTAGGGGCAAGGAGGAACTCATGTCCATTAAACTAGATATGAGTAAAGCATATGATCATGTAGAATGGTCATTCATGTTGGGAGTACTAGGAGTTTTAGGCTTTCATCCTACCTTCATAGACATGATCAAAAGATGTCTGACATCTGTGACTTATTTTTTTCTTTTAAATGGGACAGAGTTTAGTCATATTAAGTCTGGGAGTGGGTTGAGGCAAGGGGATCCTTTATCTTCTTATCTATTTAATCTTTGTGTAGAGGCTTTCTCTTGTCTACAGCAGGATGTGGCTAGATGCGGCCTTATCAAAAAGGAGGAAGTCCCCAATGATGGCCCTTGAATCTCACATTTGTTTTTTTGCGGATGATATGTTGTTGTTAGGAGGTAGAGGTGCTTTTGCAAGTCATTAAGATGTATGAGAAGGTGTCTTGCCAGAAGATCAATTTGGTGAAATCAACAGTTATGTTCAACTCCAACATCAGAGAGCAGGATCATGTGTTGCTATCAGGCCTACTTGGGGTGAAGGACGTGGTTTCCCATGATAAATACTTGGTTACTGATTATTGTGGGACAATCCAAGAAGACAGTATTTAATTCTATTACGGACAGGGTCTAGCGAAGGGTGCAGGGTTAAAAAGAGAAAAAGTTTTCAAAGGACAGAAATGAGGTTTTGCTTAAATTGGTTGTCCAAGCAATTCCTTTCTATGCCATGTCTTGCTTTCACTTCCTTGACTTTTTGATAGTAGATATCTGCTTTTTGATGGCAAGGTTTTGGTGGGGCGAGAGGTCTAGTAATCATAAGATCCATTGGGTGGGATGGAGGAAGTTGTGCATGGCAAAGGTGAAAGAAGAGGGTTGGGTTTAGAGATTTATGGGTGTTTAATTAAGCTTTGCTAGCTAAACAAGCTTGACGGGTGCTAACTGACAGGATTTAATTTGTTACCATTTAATATGAGCAAAAATATGATGTTAATACTTTATTTGATATAAAATTGGCTAAATTGAGGTGTTTTTGTCCCATGGAGTAAAGTTGATGGACTAAGGCGAAAAGATGGAAATTAATGGAGATTTAGATGATTTTTGGAGAAGCACTTTTGGAGTCAAAACAAAAGACTATTTTGGATTAAACTTGCCCACGCCTTGAAGGATGAAGTCTTGAAGGTGAAACTCAAAAAAATGCACGTGACCACGTCTTAAACTGAGACAAAGGACCGATGGGCTGAAATTTCAAGATTTGAATTTGTCTTTTAATTTAAACTTTTGTAATTCAAGTTAGACTGGATTGGATGGCATTAGATAGGATTAGATAGGATAGGATGGTTGGTTAGATAATTAGTTAGGAATTTAAGGTTTAAAGACATAGATTTGTTGGAGAGATTTTAGAAAGTCTTTAGGGAGGTTGTTAGAGAATAAGGCTATAAATAAGAGGGTTAGTGAACTTGGAAGACATAAGTCTTTCCTTTAATTTTCTGCAGAATTTTCCCTTTCTTTTGTACTTCTCTTTCTTTTTAGAATAAAGTTAGAATAGTTTTGCTATCATGAGTGGCTAAATTACTTCCATTCCGCTCCAAGGGGTGTTAATGCTAATATATTTAGTGAGGTTGTGTTCATAGTTTCATAATCCTTTGCATTCAAGTAATCATTATTTCTTGCATTCTATTTTTATGGATTTTGAATGATAAATAAATTGACAACTTATTTTCATTTTTCTTCCTATAGCTATCTATTTGTTCTTGATCCGTAATTGTCCGGAACAATTATTACTAGTAGCACTTAAATTTTTTTGCGTGTGTAAAATGACAGTAATCATGCATTTATGATTTAATGGAAATTAATGATATAAAGATTTTCAATTGCAGCTATCTCAAATGTTGGTTTTTGTTTTAACTGTTTTCAATGTTCTTAGTGCTACTATCAAATGATATGGAACGTTATCGCCCCCAGCCATTTGTTAGTAAGGTTTGTTGTGAATGCTAGGTTCAAACAAATAGAATAGGAAAACTCAAAATTTTGTCATGGCTATCCTGCGAAATTTTCGGTTAAATGCTTGAATAAAAAAGTGTCTTTAGAATCCTATGATCTAGATATATTTGGTACAACTACATTTCCTTGGATCGGAGTTTGGTAAGACTGAAGTATTTCTTTTACATATTTCTAGTAATTTCTTTTATAATTTTCCTTTATTTATTACTATTAGAATTGGTATTAACCTTCTTCTTTTATTTTTCTTTTCAACTCAAGTGCTAAGAACCCCCCTCAATAAATAGCTCTCTGTGGGATTCGAACTGGTCCACTACTACTACAAATCAATTGTAGTTAATTTGAAGATCTGAATTAATTTTGGGGGCTTCGACAACCCGACCACTAACTTGGTAAGAGTCCTTGCTACACAAAGTATTGAAAGTAAAAGACTTTCCGAATGGGGGTTTTTTCCAAGTTGAGCTAGGATATAAACCCTCGTTGACTTGGAGAGGAATTTTAGAGGGAAGAGAAAGGCTCTGCAATTGTGGTGTAGGATTTGGGTTGGAAATGAGGAGTCCACTAAGATCTTGACCAATCATTAGGTTCCACGCCCATATACTTTCAGGTGACTTCTAGGCTAGTTCATCCTGATTTAGAAGCTACGGTAGCAAACTTGATTAACCTGGATACGAGATCATAGGACGTGTACAAAGTTAAGACAGACATTTTGGGAGGAGGAGGCCTAGTTGATCCAATAAATGCCAATCGGTAGTTCTCATTGTAGGGATAAATGGGTATGGCATTTTGTTAAGGATGGCTAATTCTCAATTAAAAGTGTCTATCATGCCATAATGGAGTCAGGGTTATTTCTGGGTGAGAAAGCGGGGACTAATGGGTCGAATGTGGGGAAAACTCAGGTTTGGCGTAAGTTGTGAGGCCTTAATGTTCATAATAAGTTTAAAATATTGGCCTAAAGATTATGCATGGATGCTATGCCCATGTTACTAAACCTGAGGCAAAGAGGGGTGATGGTGGATACGTCCTGTTCTTATTGCCAAAATGGGGTTGAAGATCTCGGTCATTTGCTTTTTAGGTGTCACCCAACTAGACAAGTTTGGACTCTTTATGGTTTAGAAAGGAAGGTGATAGCTTGTGCTCAAGAGAGGATAGAGTTATGGATTTAGGATATCATCATTGAGTTTTCACAGGAAGAGGTGGAGTTATTTGTATTGATGAGTTGAGACCTATGGCCGAGTAGGAACGAAGCCCAGTTTGTGAGGAAACAGTGGGATCCATTGTGGTTAGCCAGCTTTATGCATGATTATTGGCTGAAGTTTCAAGAGGCCAACACTATATACCATGAGGGGCTAGCAACCCCAAGGGTGAGCTCCTGGGAGAAGCCAGTTGAGGAATGGGTTAAAATTAATTTCGATGGGGCTATATTCCAAAATATGGACGCTTATGGGGTCCGGGTAGTGGTACATGATTACAATGGGAGGTTTCTAGCAGGTCTGTCTTTCAGGTTGGAGGGAACAATTATGCATGTGGAAGCTGTAGCCGCAAAAGCTACTATGGAATTCGGCCAGGAGTTGGGATTGAGGAGGATTATATTAGAGACAGATAGTGCATTCGTTGTACAACTGATTAGATCAATGGACGAGAACTTGTCAATCGTAGGTCTAGTGATTGATGATATCAAGATTGGTCTTGCCGCTTTTGAGGAAACATACGTACGGTTCCCTCCAACCTGAAAATAGAAAATTGTGGTGGTGAAGAAAATTTGGATTTTTGGATTTGAAAATTATGGTAAAGACTACTAATTTGAGAATAAATGGGTAATACGAAAATCATCCATAACGAAAATGGCAACTGCCAACCCTCTAAATGTAATGTTTAACTAGACAAGTGGCCACATGATTTATGGTTGGTCAATTATGTAACTTGGCGTTTTGGTTTTTTCTCTTGGCTTTATTTTTTCTAAATGGGATTCTGCTTAATCTGTCCACTATTGAAGTATTTGCTAATGAACTCCCACTTTATTTGAAAAAAAAAAAAAAACTATGTTCTATTGGGAATATGAAGGGTCAAGAAGATCACCATGTCCACTTTTATGATGCAGATGTTGATTTTCGTATATTTCATGATGCACTTGTTAGGCATCAGCGCATGTATCTGGTTGGTACACCTGATAGCTAAATAATAAATGTTACCAGAGTAATCTATGGTTGGTTGTAGCACTAATTTGACCTCTTGGAGTTCATGTTTGACGTGCTATTTTTCCAAAGACTTACCTATATTCTGAGAACTTGCTACTATAACTCACTAACGTTGGCAAAATTTAACTTAACCCACATTTTAACTTAATCAATTCACTATTTTAACCCATTATATTCTGACGGTTGCATTTGACATTTACTCTAATATTTCTGTATCTTAAAAAAAGTTCATTTTTTAAATTTTTTTTCATCCCAGAAAAGAATTTATTTTGAAAATAAAATTTCTCTAATATACTTATTACTAATAATTATAAATGGCCATGATTAAAAAATAAGAATAAAAATCTATAAAAATTATGTATTTAATAATATATTAAAAGTGTTGTTTTTAATAATTAAAAACTTATATGTAAATCCAAATAATTATTTTTTTCTTTGAAACAGAAGGAAAGTAGATTCAATTCCCTCGTGAAATGTTATGATGAATTTCAAATAGATAAAACAAAAGCATAAGAAATGTGCAATTTTTTAAAGAGCCTCTCTTCAAAGTAATATTCTTAATTTTTTGTTAACGTTGGAAGTCACACACACATGTCTCTGTGATAGCTTTGAACCGGAGAACAAATGTACTACGTTCTTATTTGGCCTTTCTTCCTTAGTATAGCGTGCATGGCCGGTTTTGTGCCAGCATTTGTGGTTAATGGTTCATTCCTTCATCCTAATGAATTTTTGAATGGGGAATCCTTAACTCACTATCTTCTTAATTAGTATGTAAATCGTTTAATTTACTTACTTTTAATTGTGTGATGGTGTAATTGTATAAATAAATATGGTATCATGACCACAAGTGGATTTCTAGCAAGATTACCGAATTGATCCATTCTATTTGGTGGTATTGTTATTTGAGAGTGGGATTGCCCAAATGGAGAAATTGAATTTGACTTCATTTGATTTGGTTGCAATTTGAAAGTGATAATATGCAATTGGATATTCAATCTGAGATTAATCAAATAGAATATTAATTATATTACAAAATATTCTATCTAAACTGATTTGAAAATTTTGAATAAAATTGAATTAGTTTTTTTGAATACTGTAACTAAAAATGAAGAGCCTTATATGAGAAGAATCAAAATTGCTCTACTGCATGCAATTAATATTGGATGCTGTATCATGTTGATGAATTTATTTTTGCATTTAAATTGCTATTTTGAGTTGGAGAATAATAATAAAGATTCGGAAATGGAGACTGGGATTATTAGAGTATATATTGTTAGAACTGAAAATAGAAAATTGTGGTGGTGAAGAAAATTTGGATTTTTTTGATTTGAGAATAAATGGGTAAATCTGTATTAGGATGAAAAATCAACCAAAATTAGATTTAACGAAAAAGTAATAGATATGCTTATTAACTAAGAGTTCAAATGCTGAAGTAATGATTGATAACTAGTGAGAAGCCTCTACATATATTTTTATACAAACTTCATCCAACATTACTGGTGATGATGAAAATGAAAATGAATTATAAGTTGCACATTAGAAATTACATAATGATTCAATCGCATGATGACCTTGAAGCTATTTTATGATGGGATTGGTTTAAGAGATGCAATATTAGGAATTAAAAAAAAACTTAATTTAAAATTATATTTCTACTAGAAATTGGTAATTAATTATTTTTTTAATTTACAATATGGATTAAGAAAGTTTTTTTTTTTTTTTTTGCTGAATACAGCTCTTAAACCCTATTTGATTATCGAATAAGTCAAAGTTATAGATTTAGATGAAGCAAAAGAGTGAAGTGCCTTAACCCTAGTTGATTTTTAATTATTAACACTAATGATGTGGTTTGAGGTTCAAAGTCTACACAACTTGGCAGTGATTAATCATGTCTAAATTATGTGATTAAGCCTTCACTGTCTGTGGAATTTACTTTCTTATTTAAATCATGAGATAGAGTGAGAAGTTCCTTCAAGCCTTAATGTTTCCTTGAATTGCATCTAAAGGTACATAAACGAAATAGGGTAAATAATTTTTTTGTCACTATTATTTTGTTTAGTCTCAACTTTGGTAACTATATTTTTTTCTTTCTCAAAAAATGTCATTGAACGTATTAAAGTGCTTTAAAGTTAGTCATTCCATCTAATATGACCATTAAATTTTGACTAATGCCTATTTTCATTAAACAAAAAGATCATTACATATTTAAAAAAAAAATAAAATTGTTTTTCCTTTTCTTCTTTTTTTTTTTTTCCTTTTCTCTCATTCTCTCATTCTCTCTTCTTTTTCATTCCTTCTCTCTCCATTTTCTTTCCTTTTCTCTTTTGCTTCTTCTCTCTCCTGTCACGGCGGTGGTGGACCTAATGGTAATGTTGTTGGGACAGTATTCAAAGCACCAAATCCATTGACTCCCACCCCGAGTTCCAAACTTTGATTTGGAGAAAGTCAGTTCTTCACGGCGCGAACTCCCACCGCGCTGCAGCCATGCGCGGCCAGAATCGAGGATGCGCACGAACCTCAGCAGGCGGGTTGTAAATCGAGGATGTCTGCGACCGGCAGAGCGGGTTGCCAGAATCGAGGATGCACGAACCCTTACCAAGCCAGAATCGGCGACGCACGAATCGCAGAGCCATGAGAGAGCCAACAGACCAACACCCTGCGACAGACTCCACAATATTTCAATGAAAATCATCCCACGCGAGCTGAACTGCATTGCCGAGGATTTCTCACATCACCAGACTTACCAACTCGCCTACGCCTGAAAAACTAAAGAGTAAACTTTTATAGTGATCGACCACAGCGGCCCCATACCCTAAACCTTACTTTGGCCTCTGGGTTAGTATACACCGCTGGCCTACCACTTGAAGGGTTTTGTGGCCTACCACTGAAGGGTTTTTAGGCCAAGACCACTACATGCAGTAGAAGACTTGAACCCAAGACCTCCCTCTGGAATACCTTAGTCCTTTGCCACTAGGACAAGAGGACTTTGGTCGAGTTCCAAACTTGAATTAGGCATTAGAGGGGCCACGGAAGTTGCAAATGATGAAATGGGATGGCCTAAAAACTTGCCAGCAAGTGCACAAGCACGGTTCACCTTGTCCTTTAATCGCGCATTTTCAATCCTGAGATGTCGCTGCTCTAGAGAGACTTCACCAACTATTGCAGGACCACTACACTTGGTGCAAATTGGGTTCCTCATAGCCTCTCTGATTACATATTTTCAGCCCTTAGTTTATCGTTTTCTTGCCTCAGTATTGAATTTTCATGCCGATCCAATTGCGTCTGGCGCAATAATTTAAGCAACAAATTTGTCAATCTATGTAGCATATATTATTCCAGCATATCCATTTTCAGCCTGTGAACTGTGAAGGCAACAATGACGGTGTCTTTGGATTTTGCTGGGCATTACTCGAATTCCTAACATTATTTTGGGTTTTATTCACGACGTATGATGAGGAGAGCCTAGGTTTTGGCGTTTTCGCAGACACAGCAGCCACCATTGATTATTGACATAAATCGGACATCTACGATCTGCCAATAGCCTAGTAACTGATTTGTGGGTCTAATAATGTGGGAACTGGGCATTTTCAAATTTAACTCTTTTGTGAGATGGAGAATACTGTTATTTCTACTTCAAATGATAAATAATCATTTTATTAGAATATGTATTTTCTATAAAGGGTCAGGAATACAATGTTGATGTATCATTGGAAGTTGGGATTTGGCTTGATTGGGTCATTCAAGTGGGGGCCGGTTGAAGCTAGAGGAAGAGAAAAGTAAAACCTTCGGAAACTCTGCCTTTTTGTCTGGAAATGGTACTGGCCTCAACTGCTTAAGATCAGTTGGTTTTATAATTATGAGAAAGTTATAAAATCTGCTTAGCTATGGTGTCAGTTGATTCTGGATTATACTTATAAGACTTAATTCCGATTCTTGAAAATATATGTTGACAATTGTGATACTATATTTTCATGGTATCATCAGATATTGAAAGTGCAGTGAGTACTTGGGTACACTGCATAATTTGACATTATCCAACTATTATGGTGAATGGTGAAATCCGGCATCTAACAATCCATAATTGAATGGTTAAGAACACACATCAATATTATGGATGGTTAAGAACACACATCAATGTTATTGGGCAGCAATTTGTGGTTAGTTGACCCTTGCGGAATCGCAGCCTTTTTCCCGGTCTATTGTAATACATGTAACTTGACATCATTCTTATATTCTTTCATTTTGATCACTACTAAGCTGTTCAAAGTTCCAAATTCAATGATGACAAATAAACACAAAAGTTATGCTTCTTGCGGAACCTTATTTATGAAATAAAAAAGAATATGCTCAAACGTTCAACTGTAGGGAAAAAAGGCATGATCAAATACATAATAGGTTAACATCCAGGAATTGTTCTGAAAAGCCATGAAGGTTTTTCCACCAAATTCATTCAATAAAACAACCCAAGAAAAAGAAAAAGAAAAGAGGAGAAGAAAAATAAGTAGCTATGGAGAAGCCGGTCGCCTTTGTCACTCCTTCCAATTCCATCGCTCAAAAGATCTGCAAATGTCAGTTTGAGGATTGAATCAGTACCTTCAGAGCAGAATTTCCCAAGTCCATCTGTTCTCGCTCGATGTGCTTCACTAAACTTGCTGTAGCCTCGGAACAAGCAAAGACCTCAATCATTTCAAGCGTTGGAATGTTTTCTAAACAAGAAGGAATCTCTTCTAATTTGGGACATCCATCCAATACCAATTTCTGAAAACAAAGAAATTGATCATCCGAAGATCTCCACCTGACAATGTCCAAACGAGACAATTTCAAAAATTTAAGTTTCGAGAATTCCCCATCTTCCATTTCCCATGTTTCTCCTGTGAAGCAATGACGGAGTAATTTGAGAACCTCAAGGTTGGGCAGTTTACCAATGGATGAAATATTCCTCCAAGGCAACCGAAAGCCTGACAATGTCAATTTTTTAAGATTTGCAGGCAAACCAAACTCAAGCGTCATACAATACTTTACTCCAAAATACCGTGACATACAAAGTGATTCGAGTCGAGTCAGAAAGTCAGGAACTATAACCTTGTCAATACTCTTAGTATCATCCTCATGTTGGAAAAGAATGCATTTTAGCTTACGGATGTTTGGAAACTTTCTCAACTGCTTTTCCATGGTGCCCCTAGAAGAAATAATTGCTCCAGAAAAGCTGTCCAACTCAAGTAAAACAGAGTTGTTGTCAAGATTTTCAATGGGTAAACTCCCACCAGTAATATAATCAAAACTCCATATGTGAAGATATTTCAATTTCAGTAGATTCCAAAGAGAATCAGGCAATGAAACAATGTTTACACCTGGATCCACAATAAAAGTCTCCAGCTTTAAGAGTTTACCTACCGATGATGGGATGACGCTGAAATCGCCTAAGATTGCCAAGTATCTCAACTGAAAAAGAAATTCTATTTCACTTGGAAACACAGAACCTAAATGAAATTGCTCTAAGTTCAACACTCTTAGAAGCTTGAAGATGTGAGTGATGAATGAGATATCAATCCATGGGTACTCACTGGAACGATTGAAGAACAGCAGAGAGCGTGAACGAGGACAAAATAACTTCGCCTTCTTGAAATCCTGTGGCTCAGAGTGAATACATAACCTCCGCAAGTTGCACGACTCATTAAAAGCAAAAAGTTCATCAGACCCTTTCAGTAAATCGAAAAAATGTTCTTCTTTGGCCTTTGCCAAACAAAAATCATATAGCAAGTCATGAATGCGGCATGCTTTAACACCACCTGTGGACCTTTGTTTGGCAACCATAACTAAGCTTCTGCCAATTAAATCCAATCATGTAATCTTCAGCAACATCTTCAGCGCTCTTCAACTTCGTTTTTGGGACAAATCCTTCAGCAATCCATAACCGAATCAGCCTACCCACTGAAAACTCTTGGTCTTCTGGAAATGCCCCAAAATAGAGAAGGCACGGCTTTAAATAATCCGGTAAATGTTTGTAACTCAGTTCCAATGTGTTCATGCATTGCTCTGTACTAGATACAATGCCTGAACTTAAGCCATCCACAATTCCCTTCCAACCTTCTTGCTCCGTTGTTGCCAGAAGTCCAGCTACAATGACTATTGTCAGAGGTAATCCCCTAGAACTTTCTGCAATTTGCATTCCAAGATCATTTAATGCAGGAGGCCAACCTCTTCTAGGGAATAACTTTTTCTGCAGTAACTCCAAACACTCATCTTCATTCAGTTGACGAAGAAAATGAGGTTCTTGGTCGAGCATCGCGTGAGGAGTAACATCATGAAGTCTACTTGTCAGAATAATTCTACTTCCAACAGAATCATCAGGGAATGATCCTTCCAAGCTCTTCCATACTTCAATGGTCCATACATCATCCAAAACGATAAGATATCTCCTTCCTTTTAGACGATGTCGGAGTTTTTCTGCCAAATCTTGTTCGTCCATCTCAGAATATCTATCAGAATCAATATAACTTAAAAGCTCAAGTAATACTCTCTTTTTGTTGAACACTTGAGAAACAGGACACCAAGCATGAACACTAAAATGGCACATAACTGAAGGATCATTGTAAACTTTTGAAGCTAAAGTCGTCTTACCTAAACCTGGCATACCCACAATTGTAATGATTCTCAGTTGCTTTGATCCTCTAGTAAGCCGATCCCTAATTGTTGTTGCCTCATCATGTAAACCTACAACTTCATTTGTTATTGAGGGAATGCACCATGGTACATGACTTGATATCCTGGATACGTTCTTGACTCCGATGTCTTGCTTCTTGCCATAAAAAATCTTCAAAGTTTGTGTCTTAACACTCCCCATCTCTTCTATGATGGAATCACATACCATTGAGAAGGAATCTGAAGAGCCTCCAACTAATATGTGGTCAATGAGAATCTCCACTCTGTATGCCACCACCACAACACGATCCCAAAGAGCTTGGAGTTGCTCTTGTTCATTGCGCAACTCCGCAATTTCCCCCAAGAAAGTTCTTAAGAATAAAAGTTCTTCTTGGATAGTTTGAACAGGACTCTTGGCAATTGGTTCCGCCTGACCACTTATCAGCTCCATCAGATTTTCTAATAAAAAATCGATAAAACCTTGCTCATTGATCCTGGGAAAATTGACTATTGATGTTTGTGTAACTTGCTCTTCAACTCCTGCCCGAATAACCTTAATTCTTTCTAAGACATCTGGAAGCCCAACATCAACTTCTGCATGTGTCTGGTAGAAGGAGCAGATTAAAACTGCAGCATCGCATACCACATCTCCAATGTCATACCTTATTTTCTCATCAAAAGTGTTTGACTGCTGCTTGAGAACGGTTCTCAAGAATCTTAGGCCTTCATATAGTACTTGCAATTGATCCTTCGTAGATGACACATGACCAGTATGTAGTTGCAGCATCTCCCAAAGACAAGATATGAGAAAATCAAGGAAATTCTTCATGGTAATTGTAGTATCATCCTCCACGTTCTGAGTGGGAGCAGGGTATCTTCTGGAAAATTTTGAGCTTCTTAGGGCTCTGACGTAAATGTCATAGACTTGGTGATCAACAGGCTTAGATCTCTTGCAGAAGTAGTGAAGTACGAAAATGCATTTCCTTACACCACTCTTCATCAAACTCGTCAACCCGGCAGAAGAAAAGGAGATGTGTGGCATTGATAGCAACGGCTTCAATCTGAGCTAACAAGTCTTCCATTTGCCTGTGTTCAACATTTCTTTGTGTGGCAAAGCGGATAAAATTTTTCAAGAATGTCATCTGCTCCCACAAAGCTTCCATTCGTTCTCCTAAAACTTTACGGTAAAAGATAGACCTGAAACTGAGAAAATCCGCTAGATTCTCCAGAATGGAATCAATAATTTCCAAAACTTCATCTGCGGTCAGAGAACCCGATTGTCTCGTGTAATCTGACAAAGTGATGTACCATTCATCTATTTCTTCCTCCAAAGGTTGGATGTCTTGTAGCCAATAAGAGATACTAGACCCAAAAGAATCAGCACCTAAAATTTTCCAAGAACGACGGGATGAGTCAATTTTCTGTTCAGTTCTGCTAACAGCATCTTCAATCCTCACCAGGAGAGATCCGAGACTTCCGTCCATATCATTGTTGATAGTAGACGTCAGATGTACATCGTTGCCCAACTTTCTTGCATAGGAAACAAAAGTTTTCAGATTCCTGAGCCTAATCTTCACTATCTTAAGTAAATCACTGCTTTCAGGATCATCATAGCCGTACTTCTCTAAGCGACTGAGAAATTTATTATGAATATTAACGAAGGAGGTCATCTTGATCTCTCGGAATCTTTAGTGGGATCTGAATAACAAAGGAACTAAAGGAAAACAAGAAGGGATTGCAAAGAAAACCAGAGTGAAGATTATTAGAAACCAACAGCTACAAGGGGATGCAGGATATTTGGCTGAAACCCAAATTTTTTTTCCAAAAAAACAAAAGTTGACGGGCTGGTGATCTGGCTATAGCGGAAGGTGAGCTGTGTCCCAGAAACATAAAAATAAACAACCAAAAACCAGAAGAAGGCAAAAACACGCAGCCGAATGGCCTTTTAATTTCAAAGCACAAGAGAGCAATCAGTATATGTGTTATATGATTGTTATGCTAATAAATTCACAAAACGATAAAATATGATAAAGTAAGCAACTAACTTTGATTCTCCAAGAATAAGGCCATGTGGCCCCATTTAATTGCTAAGTATGATTTTCAAACAAATTGGAGGCTTTGCAAATTTTTAGGGGGTAAACGAACTATTACATTCAATGAACAGTTAATGTTCGAGTTCGGTAGTATTCGTTTATGTTTATTTGTTAAATTAAATAAATAATAAATAAATATATTTTAGTGTTCATTTAATAAACAAACACGAACACGAATAGATATATGTTTGTTTATTTATATTTGTGAACAAGCTCGTTTAGTATTCATGAATAAGTTCGGTTAATATTTGTTTAAAATTTAATTAACGTTCATTTAAAATTCGATTAACATTCGTTTATTGTTCATTTATATTAAGATAATAATATAAATATAATATAATAATATATATACTAATAATGTTTGCTCATTATTCATAAACAAATTCATAAGAAATTTTTTCTTTAATTATTTATATTAAAATAATAATATAAACAAATAAATTTTATTTGTTTATTAATTATAAAATTTATGAATATGTTTGTGAAAATTACAAAAATAAACGAGCTCGCAAATGTGTTTGTTTATTGGTTTGCAAATTTGTTCGTTTACTTGCTCGTGAACGTTCGTTCGCGAATGTGTTTGTTTAATATGTTAATGAATATGTTCACGAACAGTTCACAAACATTAATAAACAAACATAAACGAACACGAACATGAACACATATTTCATAAATATAAACGAAAATAAACGAACATGAATAGTTTAAAAAATAAACGAATAGAGTTCAAACATAGTCCGTTTGTTTGAGATAAGATCGTTTACACCCCTGCCTTGTGTGACTACGGGTACTAATTCAAAAATCAACTTAGGTTTAATGAATTCTATATTTAATAGGTTAGGTTAGGTTGAAACAAATTTACCTAATAGGTTAAAATTATTATTTCGAAAAATTTAAATGTCAGTCGATCGATAATCTGCTGTTAGCTAGTGGTGATGGACGGTGGCCTACTGGTGACAATTGGCCAATTAGCTGCCTTTTAATTTTTTTAAAAATAATATTTTTGTCCAATGAGTCCGATTGGATTTAAACCCATCCAATCTGATCAAACCCAAAAATGATCCATAATTATATTGATTGGATTGAACCATGACTTTTAAAATTATAATAGGTAAATGATTCAACTCATGAGTAATTTAACTTGCCTATTTGCTACTCTTATGTGTGCCTCGTATATAAAATTCTTGATAATATATTTTATTTATAAGATTCAATAAAATAAAAATATATTATCCAATTTGGAAAGGAAAATAGCTACGAGAACTAACACCAAATAAAAAATTGAGTCTAATTTATTAGATTGCCTCCTATAAATTAAGTTTTCTGTTTTATTATGCTGAACATTTTTTTTTCAAATTCACAAATATCTTCATCTTCAATGCCTTCGTAAAAATATCTACTACTTGATTTTTAGTTTCGCAATAATTAATTTCAATTTTTTAAATTTCCATAGAATTAGGACCTTAGAATCCAGGCCATTTGATTTGGTTGCAGAAGTTACGGGTAGTGACATTAAATGAATCACCAAATTGCCATATTTCTAAATGTTTCTTTGTTTGATTTGGCTGCAATTTGATAACCAACCGTTGAGATGTTGCTGAATGTTTCTCTAACTATTTTTCCATTTTTTTGGAGATAAAGCAAGGATCTTTTTGGTTGACTATGCGTGATGCTTGAAGAAGCTGTCTTAGAATAATATCCTTTTAATTTTTGTACTACTTTGCTTGTTGTAGGACTACCGGGTGGGGATGAGGCTTTTCTGGGAGAATTTTGTTGATCATAACTAGACTAGCAAGCAATGCATATATAAGCAGGCGTTTTTGGCATTCATCATGGAATAGATGTTCTGTGTGGTATTTGGTTTAGCGTATTTCACCACCAGATTTTGCATAGACATTACTGCAAATATATAGGGAGTGTGAGATCTTCAAAATTTGTGGTTAGTACACCCTGGCGGACTTGCGGACTTGCGGACTTGCAACCTTTTTCCCGGTCTATTGTAATATATGTAACCTGACATCATTCTTATATTCTTTCATTTTGATCACTACTAATCTGTTCAAAGTTCCAAATTCAATGATGATAACTAAACACAAAAGTTCTGCTTCTTGCGGAACCCTATTTATGAAATAAAAAAGAACATGCTCAAACGTTAAACTGTAGGGAAAAAAGGCATGATCAAATACATAATAGGTTAACATCCAGGAATTGTTTTGAAAAGCCATGAAGGTTTTTCCACCAAATTCATTCAATAAAACAACCCAAGAAAAAGAAAAAGAAAAAGAAAAAGAAAAAGGAAAAGAAAAGAGGAGAAGAAAAATAAGTAGCTATGGAGAAGCCGGTCGCCTTTGTCACTCCTTCCAATTCCATCGCTCAAAAGATCTGCAACTGTCAGTCGTCGGATTGAATCAGTACCTTCAGAGCAGAATTTCCCAAGTCCATCTGTTCTTCCTCGATGTACTTCACTAAACTTGCTGTAGCCTCGGAACAAGCAAAGACCTCAATCATTTCAAGCGTTGGAATGTTCTCCAAACAAGAAGGAATCTCTTCTAATTCGCAACATCGATCCAATACCAGTTTCTGAAAACAAAGAAATTGATCATCCGAAGCTCTCCACCTGACAATGTCCAAACAAGACAATTTCAAAAATTTAAGTTTCGAGAATTCCCCATCTTCCATTTCCCATGTTTCTCCTGTGAAGGAATCGTTGAGTAATTTGAGAACCTCAAGGTTGGGCAGTTTACCAATGGATGAAATATTCCTCCAAGGCAACTCAAAGCGTGACAACGTCAATTTTTTAAGATTGGCAGGCAAACCAAACTCAAACGTCATACAACACTTGACCCCAAAATACGGAGACATACCAATTGATTCGAGTCGAGTCAGAAAGTCAGGAACTATAACCTTGTCAATACTCTTAGTATCATCCTCATGTTGGAAAAGAATGCATTTTAGCTTACGGATGTTTGGAAACTTTCTCAACTGCTTTTCCATGGTGCCCCTAGAAGAAAAAATTGCTCCGGACAAGCTGTCCAACTCAAGTAAAACAGAATTGTTGTCAAGATTTTCAATGGCAAACTCCCACCAGTAATATGATTAATACTCCTTATGTGAAGATATCTCAATTTCAGTAGATTCCAAAGACAATCAGGCAATGAAACAATGTTTACACCTTGATTCACAATAAAAGTCTCCAGCTTTAAAAGTTTACCTACCGATGATGGGATGCTGCTGAACCCGCCTGAGATTGCCAAGTATCTCAACTGAACAAGGAATTCTATTTCACTTGGAAACGCAGAACTTAAATAAAATTGCTCTAAGTCCAACACTCTTAGAAGTTTGAAGATGTGAGTGATGAATGAGATATCAATCCATCGGAACTCGTTGGAACGAGTGAAGAACAGCAGAGAGCGTGAACGAGGACAAAATAACTTCGCCTTCTTGAAATCCTCTGGCTCAGAGTGAATACATAACCTCCGCAAGTTGCATGACTCATTAAAAGCAAAAAGCTCATCAGACCCTTTCAGTAAATCGAAAAAATGTTCTTCTTTGGCCTTTGCCAAACAAAAATCATGTAGCAAGTCATGAATGCGGCATGCTTTAACACCACCTGTGGATCTTTGTTTGGCAACCATAACTAAGCTTCTGCCAATTAAATCCATCATGTAATCTTCAGCAACATCTTCTGCGCTCTTCAACTTCGTTTTTTGGACAAATCCTTCAGCAATCCATAACCGAATCAGCCTCCTCACTGAAAACTCTTGGTCTTCTGGAAATGCCCCTAAATAGAGAAGGCACGGTTTTAAATAATCCGGTAAATGTTTGTAACTCAGCTCCAATGTGTTCATGCATTGCTCTGTACTAGATACAATGCCTGAACTTAAGCCATCCACAATTCCCTTCCAACCTTCTTGCTCCGTTGTTGCCAGAAGTCCAGCTACAATGACTATTGTCAGAGGTAATCCCCTAGAACTCTCTGCAATTTGCATTCCAAGATCATGTAATGCAGGAGGCCAACCTCTTCCGAGGAATAACTTTTTCTGCAGTAACTCCAAACACTCATCTTCATTCAGTTGACGAAGAAAATGAGGTTCTTGGTCGAGCATAGAGTGAGGAGCAACATCATGAAGTCTACTTGTCAGAATAATTCTACTTCCAACAGAATCATCAGGGAATGATCCTTCCAAGCTCTTCAATACTTCAATGGTCCATACATCATCCAAAACGATGACATATCTCCTTCCTTTCAGACGATGTCGGAGTTTTTCTGCCAAATCTTGTTCGTCCATCTCAGAATATCTATCAGAATCAATATAACTTAAAAGCTCAAGTAATACTCTCTTCTTGTTGAACACTTGAGAAACAGGACACCAAGCATGAACACTAAAATGGCACATAACTGAAGGATCATTGTAAACTTTTGAAGCTAAAGTCGTCTTACATAATCCTGGCATACCCACAATTGCAATGATTCTCAATTGCTTTGATCCTCTGGTAAGCCGATCCATAATTGTTGTTGCCTCATCATGTAAACCTACAACTTCATTTGTTATTGAGGGACTGCACCATGGTACATGACTTGATATCCTGGATACGTTCTTGACTCCGATGTCTTGCTTCTTGCCATAAAAAATCTTCAAAGTTTGTGTCTTAACACTCCCCATCTCTTCTATGATGGAATCACATAACATTGAAAAGGAATCCGAAGTGCCTCCAACTAATATGTGGTCAATGAGAATCTCCACTCTGTATGCCACCACCACAACACGATCCCAAAGAGCTTGGAGTTGCTCTTGTTCATTGCGCAACTCCGCAATTTCCCCCAAGAAAGTTCTTAAGAATACAAGTTCTTCTTGGATAGTTTGAACAGGACTCTTGGCAATTGGTTCCGCCTGACCACTTATCAGCTCCATCAGATTTTCTAATAAAAAATCGATAAAACCTTGCTCGTTGATCCTGGGAAAATTGAATATTGATGTTTGTGGAACTTGCTCCTCAACTCCTGCCCGAATAACCTTAATTCTTTCTAAGACATCTGGAAGCCCAACATCAACTTCTGCATGTGTCTGGTAGAAGGAGCAGATTAAAACTGCGGCATCGCATACCACATCTCCAATGTCATACATTATTTTCTCATCAAAAGTTTTTGACTGCTGCTTGAGAACGGTTCTCAAGAATCGTAGGCCTTCATATAGTACTTGCAATTGATCCTTCGTAGATGACACATGACCAGTATCTAGTTGCAGCATTTCCCAAAGACAAGATATGAGAAAATCAAGGAAATCCTCCATTGTAATTGTAGTATCATCCTCCATGTTCTGAGTGGGAGCAGGGTATCTTCTGGAAAATTTTTAGCTTCTTAGGACTCTAGCGTAAATGTCAAAGACTTGGAGATCAATAGGCTTGCTCTCCTGCAGAAGTAGTGAAGTAAGAAAATTCATTTCCCTACACCACTCTTCATCAAACTCGTCAACCCGGCACAACAAAAGGAGATGTGCGGCATTGATAGCAACGGCTTCAATCTGAGCTAACAAGTCTTCCATTTGCCTGTGCTCAACATTTCTTTGTGTGGCAAAGCGGATAAAATTTTTCAAGAATGTCATCTGCTCGCACAAATCTTCCATTCGTTCTCCAAAAACTTGACCGTAAAAGTTAATAGAGTTGAAACTGAAAAAATCCTCTAGATTCTCCAGAATGGAATCAATAATTTCCAAAACTTCATCTGCGGTCAGAGAACCCGATTGTGTCGTGTGATCTGACAAAGTGATGTACCATTGATCTATTTCTTCCTCCAAAGGTTGGATGTCTTGTAGCAAATCAGAGATACTAGCCATAAAATAAGAAGGACCAAAAATTCTCCAAGAAAGACGGGATGAGTCAATTTTCTGTTCAGTTCTGCTAACAGTATCTTCAATCCTTACCTGGAGAGATCCCAGACTTCCGTCCATATCATTGTTGATAGTAGACGTCAGATGTACATCATTGCCCAACTTTCTTGCATAGGAAACAAAAGTTTTCAGATTCCTGAGCCTAATCCTCAGTATCTTAAGTAAATCACTGTTTTGAGGATCATCATAGCAGTATTTCGCCATGCGACTGATAGATTTATAATGATTTTTAACGAAGGAGGTCATCTTGATCTCTCGGAATCTTTAGTGGGATCTGAATGGCAAAGGAAATAAAGGAAAACAAGAAGGGATTGAAAAGAAAACCAGAGTGAAGATTATTCGAAACCAACAGCTACAAGGGGATGCAGGATATTTTGCTGAAACCCAATTTTTTTTTTTTTTTTTTAAAAAAAGGTTGACTCTGGATGTAAGAAACGGGCTGGTGATCTAGCTGTTGAGGAAGGTGAGCTGTGTGCCTGTGTCCCAGAAACAAAAAAAAGTAAACAACTCAAAGCAGAAGAAGGCAAAAACACGCGGCCGAATGGCCCTTTGATTTCAAAGCACAAGAAAGCAATCAATATAACACATTTTAATATAAAAGTAAGCAACTTTGATTCTCCAAGAATAAGGCCGTGTGGCCCCATTTAATTGCCAAGTAGGGTTTTTATTTGTAAAATGTTAAAATTTTTTAATCACAAAAATAAAATATTTAAATAATTTTTTATTTTAAAATTTAAATTCTAACTAAAATTCTCCTTATATTATTTTAAAAAGTTTTTCCTTTCAATCCACTTTTTCATATAACTTTTTCTTATAAAAAATTCCAGTCAAAATTTCACACATTTTAATATAAAAGTCCGAAATACAACACAATCCAAATATAGCCAATGATTTTCAAACAAAATCGAGGCTTTGCAAATTGAAGCATTTTGTGTGGAGATGCTGCAATGATATTCTACCAACCAATGTCAGGTTGCAACAAAGAAGAATGACAATAGATCCAATTTGCTCAATGTGTGGGGAGAGAGAAGAAAGTCTGGGACACATTATGTTCAAATGTTCCGGAGCTCAGAAAATCTAGAAAATGACCCTGGTTACTTGGAGTGATATGGAATAACAAGATGCCAGTTTCAAGGATTGGTGGTAGTGCTTTTGTTGTAACAAGAGAGCAAACCTATGGTAGTAAAGAACACAACTCACAGTATATATACTATAGATGTTATGGAAGAGCAGAAATCTCTGGGTTTTTAAAAAGGAATAGAAAGAGAAAAGACAAGTGATAGAATTGGCAATGCAAGAGTGGTCGGAATTTCAAGAAGCCAATACAGTAGACTAGATGGCTAGGATTATTAAAGTAGTTTAGTAGTTGTTTAGTATAAATGGGGAGAAGCAAGGCAGAGAATCAAGTGGTAATCCTAACCATTGTTGTTGTTAATAAGGTTAGTATCTCCACTAGATTTCTATTGTGTTTTTTGGAGGGTGATTATAGGAATGATGATGTATAGTGATTGGCGATTAGTCAATTAGCCTTAACCTAAATTAGAGTTAAGGAGAGTCCATCTTGGAGACATTGGGTGTACACATTAACTTTTGCAAAGTTAATGCAACTATCAACTTCTGAAACAAAAAAAAAAAAAAAAAAGACTAGGGGTGACAAAAATCATACTAATTCAAAAATCAACTTAGGTCAAATGAATTCTATATTTAATAGGTTGGGTTAGGTTGAACCAAATCTACCTAACTGGTTAAAATAATTATTTTTAAAAATTAAAATATCAGCTGACCGGTAATTTGTTGTTGGCCGGTGGTGATAGACGGTGGCCTAGTGGTGACAATTGGGCAACTAGTTGCCTGTTTAATTTTTTTAAAAATAATATATTTGTCCAATGAGTCATATTGGATTCAAACCAATCTAAATTTGATCCAACCCAAAAATGATCTATAATTATATTGATTAGATTTGATCATAATTTTTAAGTTACAACCTATAGTTTATTCAACCATAAGTGACCTAACTCGCCCATTTGCTACCCTTACGTGTGGCTCGTATATAAAATTCTTGACAATATATTTTATTTATAAGATTCAATGAAATCTAAATCAAATAAAAATAAATTATCCAATTTGGAAAGGAAAATAGCTATCAGAACTAACACCAAATAAAAATTTAGTTTCATTCTATTAGATTGCCTCCTTTAAATTAAGTTTTTTATGTTTTATTACGCCAACCATTTTTTTTTCCAAATTCACAAATATCTCTATCTTCAATGCTTTTGTAAAAATATCTACTACTTGATTTTTAGTATTGCAATAATTAACTTCAATTTTTTTTAAATGAATTCACAAATAAAATGAAATTTGATGTCAATATGCATACTTTGACCATGAAAAATTAGATTCTTTGTTAATTTTATAATTGAAGTGCTATCACATAAAAATATAGTCAAACTATCTTGTGTATATTGAAAAAATCCAGCATCTTTTTAAGCCACAATATTTGAATAGCATTGTTAGTTGTTACAATATAGTTTGCTTCCACTGTACACAATATTATAATTAGGTATTTTTTTTAATTCCAAGAAAAAATACAAAAACTAATAAAAAATGCATAACTTGAACTACTTTTTGTTTCTCAATAGTATTACCAACCCAATCACTATCTGTGAATCTAAGAAGATCAACAAGCTTACATTTTAAATAAAAACATCCCATCATCTTAAATACCTTTGATGTCCTTTAAAATTCTTTTACTTGCACACAAATGAAATTAATGTGAATTCTCTATAAACATAGTAATCAAACTAACATTGAAATTAATATTTGGTCCTGTAAGTATCTAGTATCTCAAACTTCCCACCAAATCTTTAAAATAAATAGGATCCACAAAATTTTCAGTCCTATTTTTGGTCAATCATCACTATTTTTTAATCAGAGTTAAGATTGGTTTAGTATCATCCATCTTAAACTTCTTCAATATGTCACCAGCAATTTTTTTTTTTGATAGAAAAAAGTACCTTCATTATTCTACGAAACTTCAATATCAAGGAAGTAAGTTTAAAGTTAGCAAAAGCAAACCTAAACTGAAAATTTAACCTAACACATCTATTATTTTAATCCATTAGATTGGATCATATGGGTCATGAATTGAATAATAACTTATATTTTAACGAATTTGTTGGGTTTAACCCATCTAACCCATGGATAAAAAGTTATTAATTTCAAAAATTCATTAAATTTCTTTTCTTTTTTGTTATTTCCTTTTTATCTTCTTTCGTTTTGGATTAATCAAAGATAAAGAATTCCATAATTAGAAGTTCATCCATAACGAAAATGGCAACTACCAACCATCTAAAGGTAATGCTTAACTAGACAAGTTGCCACATGATTTATGGTTGGTCAATTATGTGAACTAGAGTTTTGGTTTATTCTCCCTTTATTGGCTTTATTTTTTCTAGATGGGATTCTGCATAATCTGTCCACTATTGAAGCATTTGCTAATGAGCTCTCACTTTAAAAAAAAAAAAACCATGTTATATTGAAAATATGAACTGTCAAGAAGATGGATATGTCCATTTTTATGATTTTTTTTTTCCAAAAAGCAGTAGTTGTATTTACTTTTCAAAACAATTCATCATACACAATTTGTCCACTAGCTATGAACCTTAGTAGTCATTTCGAGTCCAAGGCTTAACAAAATAATTTCCCAACTTCCTATCTCCCTAAATCCTATACAATCCTCCTAAATGGCCAAAAGGATCAAAGTAAGACAAGACTATTTTCATCTAGAGTGGTTAATATCTCCAATCTTTGCACAAATTGGATACCCCACCAACTCCTCCTTATGCTGCTCCATTTATGGTTGGTTGTAACCCTAAACCCTAACATCTCCAATCAGACATGCCATTTTTTCAAAGGCTTACCTATATTCTCAGAACTTACTACTATAACTCACTAGGGTTAAAGTTTGGGTTGGCAAACTTTAATCTAATCCAATAATTTAACCTAATCAATTCACTATTTTAACCCACTATATTGGGTCAAATAGGTCTCAAATGAGTCACAGGTCAACAACATCATGTAATTTAATAAATTGAGTTAAGTTGAATTCAATCGACCTATTGATTTAAAATTATTATTTTTAAGTGGTGGTCTGCCACCCGATAGCGGTCAACTGTAGCAAATGACAAGGTGATCACCACTTGAATTTTTTAAAATAATAAACTAGATTCAATCCAAATTAAGTTTGACCCAACTCACATCTCACTTGTAATTATATTGATTGAATTGGATCATGACCCGTAAAATCTTAATATATTAGTGACCCAACCCATTTATAGGGGTGGCAATCAAATCGTGTTTCGGGTTTGCATGTCGTTTTAATACATAGGTATTATAAGTTTTACATGAATATGACCACGACCCGTTTAATTATAAGTGTCAAGTAACATAATGTGAACATGACTCATTTATTTTGCAAGTAATATGACATGACACGAAAATACCTATATATATGTGTGTGTGTGAAATTTAAGAAAATTCAATGACCTACTTATTTTGTGGGTAACATAACACAAAAAAAAAATACTTATATATTTATGAAAGATTAAAACACCAAAAATGTATACCTAAAAGTACGTTTTATACAATGCTTTTCAATTTTATAAAATTGTTCTTAAATAATTTCTCAAATTATCTTAAACGAGTTGACCTGATTGGACCTTTTTTTTTTTTACAGGTCTTACCTGATTTCAACCTAAACTCGTGAAGAGGTATACCTATACCTGTTAAACATGTGTTAGTTTCATGTTGTGTTTTCGTATGATGTTATAAATTGCCATCCTTACTCACCCATTTATCATCCTTATAACTTACCAAACAAATTTAAAAAATTCTCTCTTTATCCTGGAAAAAAAAAAGAGAGTCTATTTTTCTTGTGTTATAACTTTTTTTAAGTTATAAGGAACAACACATTTAATACACAATTAAATATAAACTTTTACATTTTTATCATTACTTTTTAATTTCGGTTATATATTATCATCATTCGTAAGTAATATAAGAATTTCACACTAAAAGTACACTTTATTTTTGGGACAAAAAAGTTTTTAAAACAATTTTTTTTTTTGGGACAGGAGGAGTCTATGCGTTCTCTAATATATGCTTCCTATAGGCTTGTTTGGCAACTGAAAGGTGATTCTATTGGAAGCTTCATCATTACTATTAGAACTAGAGTTTTATCCGTGCAATTGCGTGAGATCATTTTGTTAGAAAAAATTACATAATAGTTTTTTTTTTCCATCCAAATTAGTCCATTGTATTAACTTTTATTAAAAAGTTAATCAGTATATAAGAGGTTCATCTAAGGACTCGTCATAACTCATCTAACATAAAACCAGTAGGTTTCGGTTCAGGCATTCCACACCCGAATCCACATTGACTAACAAACTACTGCCGCATTCATTGAATAGCACCAACTACTACGTGATACGTTGAATAGTTTGAAACTCCTGAATACTGGGTACGGCACCTCCTAGCTAGCCTAGCTAAGAAAAATAGAACCTTAACTTGTTGGCCTCTACCTACAAATTGCCGTCTCGGCTTCACGCTGCTTGACATTATGCTTGACTCTCTGCTCAAGTTAGAACACAAAACCTCCCTGACGGAGGACAAAACCAGACGAAAACAATAACTAAATCCAACTAATGCCAGACCCCATACGAAATATATATATATATATATATTTCGTTTTTCTTATATATACGAGATGATTGTTTTGGATATTTGAGAAGTATTTGGTTTACTGGTAGGCGGTTCTTCCTTTTTCTTTTTCGGAGGCATTGTTATTGTCCCTGCAAAAATTCACGAGTCAGATAGTCAGGAAGGGAATTGTTTTCTTCTTTAATGTATTCAATATCGAAATCGAAAACAGATAGGATAGCTTGCCACCTTGCAAAAATTTGTTTGGAAGCAAGGTGTTTGACATCTTTTTGCAAAACTTCTTTTGCAGATTTACAATCAACACGTAATAAAAAATTTTTATTTAGTAAATCAGATTGAAATTTAGAAACACATAAAACAATTGCAAGAATTTCTTTTTTAATAGTAGAATAATTCTGTTGGGAATCATTCCAATGCTTAGATGCAAAAGCCACAATTTGCTCTTTACCGTTCTGGACCTGTTTTAAGATACCACCATAACCAATATCAGAAGCATCAGTTTCAACAATTTTTTGAGTTGATGGATCTGATAATGCAAGACAAGGAAGTGCTTTAACTTGTTTTTTAATTTGTTTAACTATATTTGTATGAATATCAGACCAGCAGGGGGAGTTTTCTTCAGGCGATCATGCCAAGGTTTAATAAGATTGCTAAGTTCTGGAATGAAATCAGAAACATAATTTAAGCAACCTAAAAATCTCTGAAGTAGTTGTTTTGCTAGGATTTGATCAGGAAATTTATCAGCAAATTGAATTGATCTTTCAATTGGAATAATAGTTCCTAAATGAATATGGTGCCCTAAGAATCTAATTTTTGTTTGAAAAAGACTAATCTTTTTCTGAGAAACGGCTAAACCATTTTGTTTAATGACATGCAGAAATGTATGAACATGTTTAAAATGCTGGTCAATGTTTTCAGAGAAGACTAACACATCATCAATATAGACAATAATAAAATTTGAATAAGGATTAAAAATATCATTCATAATCCTTTGAAACTCAGAAGGGGCATTCTTTAAACCGAAAGGCATTACATTCCATTCATAATGTCCGAAAGGGACATTAAATGCGGTTTTATACCTGTCAGAAGGATGGATTTGAATCTGCCAAAATCAAGATTTCATATCAAATTTTGAAAATTTTTTTGCAGCATATAATTTTTGGAGAAGATCTTTTTTGTTGGGAATTGGATATCGTATCCACTGAAGGGCTGTGTTTAAAGCCTTGTAATTAATTACAAGTCTTGGAACACCTCTTTCTATTTCAGAATTTTTATTAACATAAAAAGCAGGACAGCTCCAAGGAGACTGACTGTTTTGTATAATCTTCTTTTTCAGAAGATCGTTAATTTCTTCTTCACAATGTTGAAGAAGTTCTTGATTCATTTGGATAGCTCTAGCTTTGGTAGGAATTTGACGTTCATCAAAATCCTTTTCATAAGGGAGATAAACTACATGTTGTTTTCTATTCCAAAATGCTGTTGGAATTTCAGCACAAACTTCTCTTTGGAGTTTGGACTCAAGATCTTTAATCCTTTTTTGAAGCAAAGGTTGCTGAAGTTGTTCTTCAATTCTTTTGAAAGATATTTCTTGAATAAGAAAATTTATTTGGTTTTGTTTTAAGGTTAGAACATTTATTTGAGAATCATTGGAAAATAAAGTATTTAATTTTCTTTCCAAAGGTGGTTTGGCAAAAGGAATATAAGAATTTGGAATATTTTGAGGGTAAATTCCTTTGAAATTAGTCAAATATGGAGTTACTTGATAGATAAATGGAGTGCCTAAATAAGCTAATCCATTTAAATCTTTTGCTAAAAGAAAAGATGTTTTTACAAAACCATTTTGAAAATGAACTTCAACTTCAGGAAGTTTATAATTTATTTGTAATTTAGAACCATTTGCAGAACGAAGTCGTTCTTTGGTTTTTTCAAAATAGATTGAAGGGATAAGTCCTTCTTGGATACAACACATATCCGCCCCTGTATCCCATAAAGCAGGAATTTCAAGTTTGAAATTATCTTTTATAACTAAAGTAATTAAAATATCATATTTTTGTTGGACTAAAGAAATATGATTAAGAAATTGGTCAGTTTCTTCAAAATTTTCAAAAGTAGGGGAATTTGAAGAAGAAGGTTTAGAAAGAGCGGAAGTTTCTAAGAACTTCCCTTTTTCTGAAATTAATGAGTCAATAACAAGACGATCTAATTCTTGTTGTGCTTTTATTTTCTTAATTTCCCCTTTGAGGAATGAGACTTCTGATTGAAGATCTTGCAAAGAAACTGGTTTAGGATTTTTTGGAAAACGATTTAAAATATCATTGAAATTGTAAATATTAGAAAATCGGGGATCTTTTGAAAAATAGTGATCATTTTCAGGTTCTTTTTCTACAAAAACTTGTTTCAATTTTTCGAAATATTTTTTCTTCTTTTCAGAATCTGAAATTTCTTCAAGAAGATCAACTAAAAGATCTTGTTCTTTGGTAAGAACATTGATTGAATGTTCTTGTCCAGAATCTTCTGAACTAGAACTGTAATAATCATCTTGATCTTCTAATTGGTTTAGAAGATCATCGGACTCATGTTCTGAATTATCAGAATTATCAGAATCAACAAGCAGTTTAGCTATTTGATCTAGTACTTCTTCTTCTAAGTTTAATTCTTGAATTTTATTTTTAAATCTACAATACCGGGCTATATGTCCTGGCTTTTTACATTTATAGCAAACAATATCTTTTGACTTTTGGAAAGCTGGTTTGGATGGATTAGAATGTTTCTTAGGAAAATGCTTATTGGGTTTGTAAGGAAGATTGGGTCGATACTTCCTAAACTTAGTTTTGGATGACCTCTTCCTATGGGTCGGATGACAACTAGGAAGACCAAATTGTTCACAAAAAGATCCTAAGTCTCTTTGTTGTTGGGTCCTATCCTTAGCTAATTGTCGAAGGATTTTATCTTGTCTACAAATTTTTAAAGCAACTTGTTGTATTTGACTGGTTAATTGACCATAAGTAATTTGTTCGTAAGGAACCACGCCATTGTATTGGACTCGTAGTTCATCACGAACCATGTCCCGCAAAGATTTTGGAAGACCATCTAAAAATTTTTCTTTCCAATAGGCTTGATTACCATCAGGCCTAGAATAAATTCTAGTAAAAAATGTGTCTTTGTACCATCTAAAATCAGATAGTTTTTTACATTTCAAATTATTTAGGAGCTCAGATGATCTATCTCTAAAGATCCCTGGGTTTCCAACAAAAGTTTTTGCAATTGTAAAAAGAAGAGTAGAAACAGCATCAGAAATAGTTTGACCATTAACCAAAATGGGTTCACCATCTTCATCGATTTTAACAGAATTTTAAATTTTTTCTTTATCTATGGATGATAGGTGTTCATCCCACCATCCTTTTAACTGACCTGTAAAACCAGCAATTAAAACATGAGCTGCTAATTGGTCATGACAATTATGAGTTGTTCGGTATGCTGTAGCAACCATAGTCATTTGTTGTAGTATTGTTAAAATGTTGTATTCAGATTGACCATCAATACACCATTCATAAATACCATTTGCAATATAATTATTTTGGAAAACATTTGGTCTTTCTTTTAAAGCTAAATCTGGATATGTAGCCCTAGGGTAATAAAGTTTTTGTGAATTTTTCCAGGTAGAAATAGACTTCTCTTTACTATAGCTATGGGGTCTAAAACTTCTGAGTTTGGCAACTTCAGGGTCGGAGGACTCATCTTGATCAGTGTCTTTATTTAAGACACAGACTGATTGGTTGACCGAGGCCGAGGCTGGATCATTTGACTTGGATGGTTGAGCAGAAACGGAAGATGACCCCATTTCCGTTTTCTGCTTGGGCTTAGGAGTCTGAAATGACTCTTCTATTTTGGCTAATCTTTTCTCAAATTCAGACAAGGGTTTTTCTTGAATGGGTTTGGTTAATTGGCTAGGAATTTCATATGGCTTGAATAAAGGAATATTTGGAAAAGAAGTAGGTGAAGGCGTAGAAATCAGTAAGTTTGAAAGAGGAGGAGCATCAAAAGATTGAGGAGTAGTTTTATTATTTGTAATGAAATATTCTCCAATAGTTTGTAAATACTTATTAGTATAATTGTTTTGTTCAAAAATACTTTGTATATCTTTACCAGTTATTGGTTACATTTGATTCTTTGTTTAAAAGGCGACTTTTAATTCAATAGATTTGTAAGAAATTGCATTGGTTTATTTGGAGGAAATTCGGATGGGACTTCTCATACGAAGTTTTCCATTTTCAAAAGCAGATTGTTTTATCAAAAGGAAAATCAATTGAATTTTCTTATGCATAAATAATGAACCATTCAAAGAAGAAAACATGTTCTTTAATTTTATTAAGAAAATTATAATAATTTTCTTGGATTTGTTTTCGAAAATTGCCTTGAAAAGAATTCAAGAACCATGTTCTTTTAGAAAGGTTTTCTTCTGAGTAAAATTCCTTTCTAAGATATTCTTTATTAATTTGAAAACCAATTTGTGTATCTAAAGTTAAAGTTCTTAATTCACTAATTGGAGTATTATCAGTAATAGTAGAGTATGTTGGAGATTTTGGTAAATCTCCGTGATCTGATGAGGATGGCTCGGTTTGAACTGTATACCTTGCTTGAGGTATACTTGATGAATTGTCGAGGTGTTGAAACATGGTTGAGGACGAAGACATTGGTCTAAAGTCAGACACGGAATGTCTAGGTTGGGAACAAGCAGGATTAGAAGTAGAAATCCTAAAGCTAGAAGTTCGTTCAAACCTGATTTGGACGGCTCCTGTTGGAAACTGTTGGATACTAGACACCGTTGTATTTTTTACTGGAACAGTGGGTGCCGCATCCGGTAGCAGCCATTGTTCTGGAAGGGTGACTTGGTTCCAAGTGATAGACCTGGGTACGGTGAGTTGGGATCTGGCTAGATCTGTCTGGAAGAGGATAGTTTCCCCCTTTTTGTGAGACTTTAGGGCTCCTGTACTAAAGGCTGAACACATGGCTTTGTACTGGATCCTAAACAAAATTGCTACTGGAAGTGTACCTGTTTTAGTTTTGTAATTTTCAGTTTTAATATTTAAAGTGAGAGTGTCTAAAATGTTTCTATCACGTAAAGAAACAGTGAAATTTGGAAAACAATCAAAATAAACTGGTCCATCACATAGACTGGTTTCAACCATTCCAAGCAATGAATCATCAAAGTTTAAAAATCTACAATCTCTTAGAGCAAGCAAAAGAGATGTATCTAGACCTTCTCTAGTAAGTGGTTTTGCAGCCACTTGTACTAGACCAAAATGAAGGTAGTTATATTTTCGTAAATGTTTTTCTATAGTTTTTCTTGACAAAAGTTTAATTTCTTCATAATCAGAGTGAAGAGCTATGGTTTGTTCAACTGTTTTAATTGTGTAATCTGAAGTTAAAGACCATTTTGACTCATGATAAACATGATTAGTTGGGTGTTTAGGAATTTTCCAATTGTCTATAGTTTGACTAATGTTTTCTAAATTAATTTCTTCTTTAAGAAGAGTGTTTGAAGAAGAGGAAGAAGAAGAAGAAGAAGAAGAAGACGCTTTAGAAAAAGAAAAAATTCTGTTAAAATCGATGCTTTAAATTCTGTTAAAATCGATGAAGATGGTGAACCCATTTTGGTTAATGGTCAAACTATTTCTGATGCTGTTTCCACTCTTCTTTTTACAATTGCAAAAACTTTTGTTGGAGACCCAGGGATCTTTAGAGATAGATCATCTGAGCTCCTAAATAATTTGAAATGTAAAAAACTATCTGATTTTAGATGGTACAAAGACACATTTTTTACTAGAATTTATTCTAGGCCTGATGGTAATCAAGCCTATTGGAAAGAAAAATTTTTAGATGGTCTTCCAAAATCTTTGCGGGACATGGTTCGTGATGAACTACGAGTCCAATACAATGGCGTGGTTCCTTACGAACAAATTACTTATGGTCAATTAACCAGTCAAATACAACAAGTTGCTTTAAAAATTTGTAGACAAGATAAAATCCTTCGACAATTAGCTAAGGATAGGGCCCAACAACAAAGAGACTTAGGATCTTTTTGTGAACAATTTGGTCTTCCTAGTTGTCATCCGACCCATAGGAAGAGGTCATCCAAAACTAAGTTTAGGAAGTATCGACCCAATCTTCCTTACAAACCCAATAAGCATTTTCCTAAGAAACATTCTAATCCATCCAAACCAGCTTTCCAAAAGTCAAAAGATATTGTTTGCTATAAATGTAAAAAGCCAGGACATATAGCCCGGTATTGTAGACTTAAAAATAAAATTCAAGAATTAAACTTAGAAGAAGAAGTACTAGATCAAATAGCTAAACTGCTTGTTGATTCTGATAATTCTGATAATTCAGAACATGAGTCCGATGATCTTCTAAACCAATTAGAAGATCAAGATGATTATTACAGTTCTAGTTCAGAAGATTCTGGACAAGAACATTCAATCAATGTTCTTACCAAAGAACAAGATCTTTTAGTTGATCTTCTTGAAGAAATTTCAGATTCTGAAAAGAAGAAAAAATATTTCGAAAAATTGAAACAAGTTTTTGTAGAAAAAGAACCTGAAAATGATCACTATTTTTCAAAAGATCCCCGATTTTCTAATATTTACAATTTCAATGATATTTTAAATCGTTTTCCAAAAAATCCTAAACCAGTTTCTTTGCAAGATCTTCAATCAGAAGTCTCATTCCTCAAAGGGGAAATTAAGAAAATAAAAGCACAACAAGAATTAGATCGTCTTGTTATTGACTCATTAATTTCAGAAAAAGGGAAGTTCTTAGAAACTTCCGCTCTTTCTAAACCTTCTTCTTCAAATTCCCCTACTTTTGAAAATTTTGAAGAAACTGACCAATTTCTTAATCATATTTCTTTAGTCCAACAAAAATATGATATTTTAATTACTTTAGTTATAAAAGATAATTTCAAACTTGAAATTCCTGCTTTATGGGATACGAGCGGATATGTGTTGTATCCAAGAAGGACTTATCCCTTCAATCTATTTTGAAAAAACCAAAGAACGACTTCGTTCTGCAAATGGTTCTAAATTACAAATAAATTATAAACTTCCTGAAGTTGAAGTTCATTTTCAAAATGGTTTTGTAAAAACATCTTTTCTTTTAGCAAAAGATTTAAATGGATTAGCTTATTTAGGCACTCCATTTATCTATCAAGTAACTCCATATTTGACCAATTTCAAAGGAATTTACCCTCAAAATATTCCAAATTCTTATATTCCTTTTGCCAAACCACCTTTGGAAAGAAAATTAAATACTTTATTTTCCAATGATTCTCAAATAAATGTTCTAACCTTAAAACAAAACCAAATAAATTTTCTTATTCAAGAAATATCTTTCAAAAGAATTGAAGAACAACTTCAGCAACCTTTGCTTCAAAAAAGGATTAAAGATCTTGAGTCCAAACTCCAAAGAGAAGTTTGTGCTGAAATTCCAACAGCATTTTGGAATAGAAAACAACATGTAGTTTATCTCCCTTATGAAAAGGATTTTGATGAACGTCAAATTCCTACCAAAGCTAGAGCTATCCAAATGAATCAAGAACTTCTTCAACATTGTGAAGAAGAAATTAACGATCTTCTGAAAAAGAAGATTATACAAAATCGATCTCCTTGAAATGTCACGCTTTATGTTAATAAAAATTACGAAATAGAAAGAGGTGTTCCAAGACTTGTAATTAATTACAAGGCTTTAAACACAACCCTTCGATGAATCGATATCCAATTCCCAACAAAAAGATCTTCTCCAAAATTATATGCTGCAAAAAATTTTCAAAATTTGATATGAAATCTTGATTTTGTGATTCAAATCCATCCTTCCGATGTATAAAACCGCATTTAATGTCCCTTTGGACATTATGAATGGAATGTAATGCCTTTCGGTTTAAAGAATGCCCCTTCTGAGTTTCAAAGGATTATGAATGATATTTTTAATCCTTATTCAAATTTTATTATTGTCTATATTGATGATGTGTTAGTCTTCTCTGAAAACATTGACCAGCATTTTAAACATGTTCATACATTTCTGCATGTCATTAAACAAAATGGTTTAGCCGTTTCTCAGAAAAAGATTAGTCTTTTTCAAACAAAAATTAGATTCTTAGGGCACCATATTCATTTAGGAACTATTATTCCAATTGAAAGATCAATTCAATTTGCTGATAAATTTCCTGATCAAATCCTAGAAAAACAACAACTTCAAAGATTTTTAGGTTGCTTAAATTATGTTTCTGATTTCATTCCAGAACTTAGCAATCGTATTAAACCTTTGCATGATCGCCTTAAGAAAACTCCCCCTGCCTGGACTGATATTCATACAAATATAGTTAAACAAATTAAAAAACAAGTTAAAGCACTTCCTTGTCTTGCATTATCAGATCCATCAACTCAAAAAATTGTTGAAACTGATGCTTCTGATATTGGTTATGGTGGTATCTTAAAACAGGTCCAGAACGGTAAAGAGCAAATTGTGGCTTTTGCATCTAAGCATTGGAATGATTCCCAACAGAATTATTCTACTATTAAAAAAGAAATTCTTGCAATTGTTTTATGTGTTTCTAAATTTCAATCTGATTTACTAAATAAAAATTTTTTATTACGTGTTGATTGTAAATCTGCAAAAGAAGTTTTGCAAAAAGATGTCAAACACCTTACTTCCAAACAAATTTTTGCAAGGTGGCAAGCTATCCTATCTGTTTTCGATTTCGATATTGAATACATTAAAGGAGAAAACAATTCCCTTCCTGACTATTTGACTCGTGAATTTTTGCAGGGACGATAACAATGCCTCCGAAAAAGAAAAAGGAAGAACCGCCTACCAGTAAACCAAATACTTCTCAAATATCCAAAACTGAATATTCGGATTCAACCAAAAGCATACAAACTCCAGTAAACATCCCAACCCCTTCAAATTATGCTCTTACACCAACCCAGATTCAAGCTTTTGAATCCCTTGAAAACATCAAACCAATTTCCATCATAGCACCCAGAACATGGGCAGACATTGCTGAAGAAGACGAAGTCCACACACAACTGTCGGCTTTATACCAGCTAGCAGCCCAATCTGGATTTCAATTGGTAAAATCTCCTCAAACCTTGATGGCGGCTTCAAACCCCATCCCTTCCCAATCCCAAGTGGCGGCTCTAAGCCCCACTCAATCTTATCCAACAACCATGGCTCAAAAATCACAAAAACAAGTAGTGATCCCGACTACTACCCAGGTAGTAATTCCAACTACCTCTCCAAAAGCCCAAGAGCCATACCATAAAAATGATCATCCAGTAACCATTCTGCAAATGGAACCCGATATTTTTCACAATAACCCAGTTCAAATGGCCCAAACCATTTTTCCCAAAGGGTTCCACTACTTTTTACCCTCTATCTCTAAAACCCCAACATTCTATGAGTTCATCCTTTTGGACTCTGGGTCCGTATCCTTCAAACATTACCAAGACAAAACACAAACCTATATTACCCACTCCACCGCCCAAATTCTCAAAGTCATTAAACCATCCGAATGGGGAAATGATCTAAACAGACCAAGAAATTTTTCTCAAACATTTCAACCCCAGGGATATACTTATTGGGACTATAAAAGTGCTTGGTATAATGTTTTTACCCTTCAAAATATTCATAATAAGCACTCTTGGTTCTTTTATTTTAAGAGAACTAACAAATATGATTTTCCAGTTTGGTTTATCCAATGGTGGGGCGTTCATGGCCCAAACCAAAAAATGTTGCCAGACATAGTCCACCAAGGATTCCAAATTTTCAACCAAAAATTCCAATCTCCTAAACCTTATGTACCAAAATTACTAAGCTTCTTTTCTCTGTTTTCTCTTTCATGGATTTATTCATGGAAATACGAATTTGTTAAACCCAATCAAAATTTTCCTCCACTTCTTGTCCGACAAGGGTATTCTAAATGGTGGAAAGAATTCAAAACAGATTCAATCCAACCTCCACAAATTGAAGCATGGTTCACTTTGAACCCACAATTCTTACCATTCTTGATCATAAATAACCGCATTTTTACAACAAAAAAGTTTGGCCCAGTCCAAATTAGCAGCACTCACTAATAAGGAAGATTATGTCAAACATTTGGAAAGCCAGCTTTCCCAGTTCAAACAAGAATCCCCGAAGGCCCAACCACAAGTTGCCAAAGCCCAAGAGGAGTCAACAACACAAACTCAGAAACAAGACCTCCCCGAGAGTTCCGGGGTCAAAGAAGAAGCAGACGAAGAAGAAGAAGATCCATTTTACTTAAATGGAGATGATTGTTATGGAATAGTTTAAAAAAAATTTGTAATAGTGTTATTAAAGATCCATTTTATTTAAATGGAGATGATTGTTTTGGAATTTTTAATTTCTTGAAAAAATTGTAATAGTAGTATCAAGTGGAAACATCAGACATGTGACAGACAGGCTCTTGTATGCTTGACACTGTAGTCGCTGGAAACACCATGCAGAGGCAATTGTAGACACTATTCAAACACAGCTGACATCTTTTGTTCACTGTAGGGGCATTCCTTCATGTAGCGATTCTTTGTGTGACAGAATTTTTCTATAAAATTCCCCTTTGTCTTCCATTTGAGCAGAATTTTTTGGCACCACAAACATTCTATCCAATTCTCCTCTCAACCTTTCTTTCTTAGAAAACTTTCTTGCATTTTCTCTCTTTCTTTCTTCCTCTCTTCCTTTCTTCCTTTCTTTCTTTCTTCCTTTCTTACTTCTTCCTTTCTTGTACCAACATTCACCCAAACATAACCTTGGCTACCAAGGTATAAGCTTTTGTAATTTTAAAGTTTGAATAAACTCCAAATATTATCCAAGCAAGAGCTAGTCCCAATGTTTAGCTAGTTCTTTTGTTATTTATTTTTCAAAGTCTATTATTGCTTTTATTTTGATGCTTGGCCGGTTCAACCGCCTAATCTAACCTTGTTTATTTATATTCTGTCATTTAAATTTCTGTTTATTTAATAATTTTGTTTATATCTTGTTTATGGTTGGCTAAGCCACCTATCCCTTTCCTATAAGTGGCAGTCCGTCTGCGACCCACTTCTCCTTTTACTTTCTGTTCTTTTAAGAGGAGAGGATATATATATATATATATATATATATATAAGGGTTTGGGGTTTTTATGCATTTTCGATTTTATGTTTGAGCAGCTCTTGGAACTAGACAGTTCTACCGTCAATCAAGGAATAGAATTCCAAAATGCACTTTATCAATGAACATAATTAAAATAAAAAAAAGATAACAATTTGGCTTATTCTATATTGTAACTGTGCCAAATATGTCGATGGGAAAAAAGCCTCCCCATCTTGGAACTGAGACACAGAAAGGTAAGCCATTTTATCTTGTGTTTATTAGTTGGTCACTAAACCAAGTATTAATATTTTTTTTTCATTTTTTTCTCAAATATATCCATTCGCCGATGTAAAATATCACAATAGAATAAAAGAATCAATTAAAAAAAATTCCCGAATTACAATTAGGACTTCGTTGGGTCCTTTAGAATTAGCCTATCCAATTGCGATTTTTTATTCATTTTCCCATTTAATAACTCATAATCATATGTTGGTATCGAACGTTTGTCGCACCTGGAGTCACTGCAGCTACAGTGATTTCGTGGGAGCTTTAGCCTTTCGGCTCAAAAATCCCAAATTCAAATCTATCCTACATAATAGTTCAAAATGTTAAATTTGTGATTTATTATTTCTCATTTAAAATTATTATTATTTTATATTAAAAATCAAATATTTAAATTTTTTAAAATTTAAATATTTAAATTATTATAGAAAATTTATATAAAAATTTTAAGTTTTATTTAAATAATAAATTAAAATTTTAGATAAATAAGAATATTAGATTTGGATATAAGATTATTGAATTTAAATTTAATTAAAATGTGAACAATTTCAAAAGTTTGCTTCGTGTGAACATGGTTGCGTTTTATTTCATTTTATAGTTATCTAAATTATTCATATCCATCTAAATTATCTAAATTTTTCCTACGAAATAGCTATACTATAATCCAATTGGTAGTGACAATTTAGAGTTTTGTTCCAATAAAAATACCCACAACATACTTGATGATATAATCCAATTAGAGATATTCCTCTCATTAGTTTATCTGTTCTCTTCACAAATTATTCATATATTTATGATAATTTTATATTAATGAAGAAAATTATTTTCTTTACAAATATTTCATGTTAACTTACTCAAATGAACTTTTGACCACCCCTCATCAACTATCATCAGGGCCAGTAATGAAATAATTCCATTAAAGGCATATAATAAAATTTAAAATTAAAAACGAAAGTATATTTTTGTTAAATTTGTTATTAAGAAATAAAAATATAAAGAATTGTAAAAGTACAATTTTATCCTTCTTCAACCTTCTTCTCTCCTTTCCTAAGCTTACATGGATCAATATATAAATAGGTAAATAGTGCCATTTGTCATTTAATGGCTATTATTGAAAAAATATAGTATTATATCGTGATTAAAAAAATAAAATTGTATTCTAATTTATTAATTTTTTATTGAAACACGTAATTGTTTTTGTTAAATTAAAGGATGAAAATAATAATTAATTTTTTTGTAGAGAGTTTAAAAAAAATGATGCATATTGAAATTCTAAGTTTTATTTAGATAAAATATTGAAATTTTGAATAGAGGAGAATGTTAAATTTCAAAGTTTATTAAAAGTGATAATAAAAATATGGAATTCAAATTTAATGAAAAGCATAAATGAGAAATTCTAAACGATCTAAATTCAAGGACAATGATAGAAATGTTAATTTTCAATGATATAAATGTTAATTTTCATAAATATCATTAATAATTTATAGAGGAAATTAGTTGAAATTACTAAAAAAAAATCATTACAAAAGTTTTAGCCTTTTAGGTTAAATGAAACTTACTATAATTAGCTTCAACCTCAAATTAATAATTACCAAAAAATCATAGTAAACAAATTTCAATAAATTTTTTAGAAGTAAGCATTGCATCCTCCCTTGATTTGATAAGGAATTTTCTCATGTATGAACTAGAAAAAAATAAAGGCAATCTGAAATTGGATAAGTAAAGAAAATAAAAATAAGTAAAAATTTCCTAAATTCAATATCATCATTGGATAAGTAAGAAAATAAAAATAAGAGAAAAATTTCTAAATTCAATATCATCAAAGCTAGTTTATTCTGTACCCAAAACCAAGCTCATCATCAACAAGATTTTCATTAAAATAATTCTTCAAGTTTCTCCACATATTTGTTAGTTCCAATAATATCTCCAAAATACTCTAAAAATCCATTCATCACGGAGCCTTTGCACCTCTATCTTTATCAATGTAATCTGCTCGATCTCTACTCGATCAATCTCGCCCTACACAAAACTAACATATTCATTTAAGCAACATTGCAAATAAACTTCCATCTTTCACAGAGTACCAAGGTCAAATTAAGAACATCCACACTTGAAAAATTAGGAAACCATTGTTGTCCAAATCCACCCCTTTTCCTTTAAGCTTCTTTGGGATTTCAATGATAGCAAAATCACTTCCACAAATAACTTCATATGTCCCATCATCCTATATTATTTAAAATGAAAATTTTAATAAATATCCATCAATAGAGCAATTAGAGGTTGTGTAGGATGAAAAATTCGTAAAAATATTTTTAAAATTTTTAAAAACACGTAAATTAGCATAAGGAAATATCTAAACTATTTTTTAAATACTGTTCCACATGCGAATTGTAAGCATTTGATGTCAATGCTCAAAACAAATCTTACTATGATTCTGTATGTACAAATTTATTTATAAATAAAGAGTAAAAATTTAAATTTAAAAGTACCATGGACAAAGAGGTAAAAGGATAACTTTATTGTTGAATAATGATAAAAGATCATATTCTAGTTGATAGATAAGTTTAATAACTTTGATTATTTATCATTTTGGTTTAAAATTCAAATTATATAAATTAATAGATGTATAAGTCTAGCATAATGAGGCATAATGAGATTGAGTGTTAAGATACAAAAATAAATACGTGGCAATAGAGTATCTAATTGTATATATGACATAAATATAAAGAGTGTGAAGGGAGGCATGGTTATATATATATATATATATATATATATATATATATACACACACACATATATATATAATATTTAATTATTTTGATAGCTTTTGTTCTCTTTAAATAAAGAGGTAGTTTTCCAAAATTAGTCAAGGTGTGCTGTTTCTGCATTAGAATTGGAATTATTTTAAAATTAGATAATTATTTATTATATTTAGTTGAATTTTATCATTTTTTATTCTAACTCATTCATAATGTCTATTTTATAATATTTTCAATTATTGAAATTTTTTATAAAATTCAAACTAAAATCAATATAAAATATATTTAATTCTACATCAATTTTGATTTTAACTAAAAACCAAACGACTCTCAATATAATTATTTTCTTCAAGACCACTTCTTTGACTCTATTTTCATTGTCGTTCTTTGCTCAGGTAATAATAGAGAAATATTTTTAGGCTATTCCATATCTTTCAATTGTAAACTTTTGCGAATAGTTAGTTGGAATTTCAGTTTATTAATGGACATTTTGGATGTTTATCGCTTTATTTTCTCATTTTCTTTTTTAGTTTGCATTTTCCATTTGTTGCATATAATTTTGTTTTCTTACACTTAAATTTAAAAGAAATAAACCTTAACAAGAAAATAGTGAACTTTTAGTATTAAATGTTATTATGATGAAAATGAATATCAATAACATAAATTATAAGATTTATAATAATTTGGTAGAGTTGTAATAAAAAATGACACAAAGAAAAGGGTTGTAACAAATGCTTTGCCTAAAAATGGCTTCCAATCGAACATGATAATAAGGTGAGCATATGAGTTACTCTAAAAAAAATACTCTCTCCATCAAAAAAATAAAATAAATAAATAAAGGTTCACCATGAGTTGAGTAGATACAATACTTTTTAATACATCATTAAATGAAAATTTTATATATTCATCCTTATTTTTAATTGTTGTCATATATAGCACCGACAAGAGCAAACCTAACTGAAAAATTCAACCCAACCCCAATATGATTTGAACCTATTAGATTGGATCATATGGTCCACGAGTTAGATAAGTCATGAGTTGAATAATGATTCATAATTTTAAGGGGTAATCCAATTTAAATATGACTTATGAAATTAAAAATATTAATTTTAAAAATAAAGTTGGTGGCCAACGATTATTGCCACCATATTGTCTTTGGCCAATGACCTACTGGCTATTCCAATCAACTTTTGGCAACTTAGTCAGAATCAAGTCCATCGTCGATCACCAATTTTAATTTTTTAAAAATTAATAATTATAATATGTAGGGTAGGTTAGTTTAGGTTCAATCTAACCCAAAATTGACTCGTACTTATGTAAGTTAAGTTGAGTTGAGTCAAGATTAGGAATGATAATTTTCGGATTCGGGGTCGGAAGTTGCAATCCTATCCCTAATCTTGGAATTTTAGATTGTCCCCGAACCTGATCGGGTTTTAACCCTAAAACCCATCCTCGCCCCTCGACCGGGTTTCGAGTTACCCGCGGGGATTCCGAACCCGAACCAAATAGAGTCACTCTTCATTATGAAAAATCAGTTCTTTTTTATCCTACGTCGTCTAGTGATCACTTCTGTTTACCGTCTTATGTGGCCTTTTTCCTGTTTGTTTGGCTTTATGACCCTTAGTGGTCCTTTTTTACTCTAGTGGTCCTTTGTCTTCATGGGTTCGATCAAACACCAATTTAATCCTTTTGTGGTTATGTATTTTGGCAATTTACCCTGTTAATATACTATTATTTTTAGAGAAAAAAATGATAAATAATTTTTTTATTAAAATATGTATTTTCTATGAAGGGTCAGAAATACAATGTTGACGAATGAGGAAGAGAAAAGTACAACTTTCAGAAACTCTGCCTTTTTGTATGGAAATGGTACTGGCCTCAACTGCTTACGATCGGTTGGTTTTATAATTATGAGAACGTTATAAAATCTGCTTAGCTGTGGTGAATGGTGAAATCCGGCTTCCAAGAATCCATAATTGAATGGTTAAGAACACGGTAATAACATTTATCAGGATTATCTCAATAATTTCCTTGTCAGACTTCCAATAAGAGAAAGACACTTAGCATTTTTTTTAGCTTCCATTTTAAGTTTATTAGTCCTAACCACATATGAATATTTCTAACAAAAATATTTCTTTATAATAAACCCAAAAGTTTCTTCAAAATAAATAAACCCAAAAGCTGATCCCAACAAAAGCCAAAAGTTAAAAAATTATTATTATTATTACTATTATTATTATTATCATTAAATGCATAATTTCCATATTTTGGATTTTTTTTTATAATTTTGGTGCTTTTGGGTTTATTTATTCTAAAGAAATTTTTGGGTTTATCATAAAGGAATATTTTTATTAGAAATATTCATGTGGTTAAAAAAAATCTTAAGTGTCTTTCTTTTATCGGGTGCCTGACAAGAGGATTATCAAGATGATATTGATAAATGTTATTACCTAAGAACACACATCAATGTTATTGGGTAGCAAATTTGTGGTTAGTATACCCTTGCGGAATCACAACCTTTTTCCCGGTCTATTGTAGTATATGTAACTTGACATCATTCTTATATTCTTTCATTTTTATCACTACTAATCTGTTCAAAGTTCCAAATTCAGTGATGATAACTAAACACAAAAGTTATGCTTCTTGCGGAACCCTATTTATGAAATAAAAAAGAACATGCTCAAACGTTAAACTGTAGGGAAAAAAGGCATGATCAAATACATAATAGGTTAACATCCAGGAATTGTTCTGAAAAGCCATGAAGGTTTTTCCACCAAAAAGAAAAAGAAAAGAGGAGAAGAAAAATAAGTAGCTATGGAGAAGCCGGTCGCCTTTGTCACTCTTTCCAATTCCATCGCTCAAAAGATCTGCTAATGTCAGTTGGAGGATTGAATCAGTACCTTCAGAGCAGAATTTCCCAAGTCCATCTGTTCTTTCTCGATGTGCTTCACTAAGCTTGCTGTAGCCTCGGAACAAGCAAAAACCTCAATCATTTCAAGCGTTGGAATGTTCTCTAAACAAGAAGGAATCTCTTCTAATTTGGGACATCCATCCAATACCAATTTCTGAAAACAAAGAAATTGATCATCCGAAGCTCTCCACCTGACAATGTCCAAACAAGACAATTTCAAAAATTTAAGTTTCGAGAATTCCCCATCTTCCATTTCCCATGTTTCTCCTGTGAAGGATCCACCGAGTAATTTGAGAACCTCAAGGTTGGGCAGTTTACCAATGGATGAAATATTCCTCCAAGGCAACCCAAAGCCTGACAACGTCAATTTTTTAAGATTTGCAGGCAAACCAAACTCAAAAGTCCAACAATGCCATACTCCAACATACCGTGACATACAAAGTGATTCGAGTCGACTCAGAAAGTCAGGAACTATAACCTTGTCAATACTCTTAGAATCATCCTCGTGTTGGAAAAGAATGCATTTTAGCTTACGGATGTTTGGAAACTTTCTCAACTGCGTTTCCATGGTGCCCCTAGAAGAAATAACTGCTCCAGAAAAGCTGTCCAACTCAAGTAAAACAGAGTTGTTGTCAAGATTTTCAATGGGCAAACTCCCACCAGTAACATGATTAATACTCCTTATGTGAAGATATTTCAATTTCAGTAGATTCCAAAGAGAATCAGGCAATGAAACAATGTTAAAACCTGGATCCACAATAAAAGTCTCCAGCTTTAAGAGTTTACCTACCGATGATGGGATGACGCTGAAATCGCCTAAGATTGCCAAGTATCTCAACTGAACAAGAAATTCTATTTGACTTGGAAACGCAGAACCCAAATGAAGTTGCTCTAAGTTCAACACTCTTAGGAGTTTGAAGATGTGAGTGATGAATGAGATATCAATCCATCGGTACTCACTGGAACGATTGAAGAACAGCAGAGAGCGTGAACGAGGACAAAATAACTTCGCCTTCTTGAAATCCTGTGGCCCAGAGTGAATACATAACCTCCGCAAGTTGCACGACTCATTAAAAGCAAAAAGCTCATCAGACCCTTTCAGTAAATCGAAAAAATGTTCTTCTTTGGCCTTTGCCAAACAAAAATCATATAGCAAGTCATGAATGCGGCATGCTTTAACACCACCTGTGGACCTTTGTTTGGCAACCATAACTAAGCTTCTGCCAATTAAATCCATCATGTAATTTTCAGCAACATCTTCTGCTCTCTTCAACTTTGTTTTTGGGACAAATCCTTCAGCAATCCATAACCGAATCAGCCTCCTCACTGAAAACTCTTGGTCTTCTGGAAATGCCCCAAAATAGAGAAGGCATGGCTTTAAATAATGCGGTAAATGTTTGTAACTCAGTTCCAATGTGTCCATGCATTGCTCAGTACTAGATACAATGCCTGAACTTAAGCCATCCACAATTCCCTTCCAACCTTCTTGCTCCGTTGTTGCCAGAAGTCCAGCTACAATGACTATTGTCAGAGGTAATCCCCTAGAACTCTCTGCAATCTGAATTCCAAGATCATGTAATGCAGGAGGCCAACCTCTTCTAGGGAATAACTTTTTCTGCAGTAACTCCAAACACTCATCTTCATTGAGTTGACGAAGAAAATGAGGTTCTTGGTCGAGCATAGCGCGAGGAGCAACATCATGAAGCCGACTTGTCAGAATAATTCTACTTCCAACAGAATCATCAGGAAATGATCCTTCCAAGCTCTTCCATACTTCAATGGTCCATACATCATCCAAAACGATGAGATATCTCCTTCCTTTGAGACGCTGTCGGAGTTTTTCTGCTAAATCTTGTTCGTCCATCTCAGAATATCTATCAGAATCAATATAATTTAAAAGCTCAAGTAATACTCTCTTTTTGTTGAACACTTGAGAAACAGGACACCAAGCATGAACACTAAAATGGCACATAACTGAAGGATCATTGTAAACTTTTGAAGCTAAAGTCGTCTTACCTAATCCTGGCATTCCCACAATTGCAATGATTCTCAATTGCTTTGATCCTCTGGTAAGCCGATCCATAACTGTTGTTGCCTCATCATGTAATCCTACAACTTCATTTGTTATTGAGGGACTGCACCATGGTACATGACTTGATATCCTGGATACGTTCTTGACTCCGATGTCTTGCTTCTTGCCATAAAAAATCTTCAAAGTTTGTGTTTTAACACTCCCCATCTCTTCTATGATGGAATCACATAACATTGAAAAGGAATCTGAAGTGCCTCCAACTAATATGTGGTCAATGAGAATCTCCACTTTGTATGCCACCACCACAACACGATCCCAAAGAGCTTGGAGTTGCTCTTGCTCATTGCGCAACTCTGCAATTTCCCCCAAGAAAGTTCTTAAGAATACAAGTTCTTCTTGGATAGTTTGAACAGGACTCTTGGCAATTGGTTCCGCCTGACCACTTATCAGCTCCATCAGATTTTCTAATAAAAAATCGATAAAACCTTGCTCATTGATCCTGGGAAAATTGAATGTTGATGTTTGTGGAACTTGCTCCTCAACTCCTGCCCGAATAACCTTAATTCTTTCTAAGACATATGGAAGCTCAACATCAACTTCTGCATGTGTCTGGTAGAAAGAGCAGATTAAAACTGCGGCATCGCATACCAGATCTCCAATGTCATAGCTTATTTTCTCATCAAAAGTGTTTGACTGCTGCTTGAGAACGGTTCTCAAGAATCGTAGGCCATCATATAGTACTTGCAATTGATCCTTCGTAGATGACACATGACCAGTATCTAGTTGCAGCATCTCCCAAAGACAAGATATGAGAAAATCAAGGAAATTCTTCATTGTAATTGTAGTATCAGTGGGAGCAGGGTATCCTCTGGAAAATTTTAAACTTCTTAGGGTTCTAGCGTAAATGTCAAAGACTTGTAGATCAATAGGCTTGATCTCTTGCGGAAGTAGTGAAATCTGAAAATGCATTTCCCTACACCACTCTTCATCAAACTCGTCAACGCACAAGAAAAGGAGATGTGTGGCATTGATGACAAGACTTCAATGAGCTAACAAGTCTTCCATTTTCCTGTGTTCAACATTTCTTTGTGTGGCAAGCGGATAAAAATTTTCAAGAATGTCATCTGCCGCACAAATCTTCCATTTGTTCTCCTAAAACTTGACGGTAAAAGCTAGTAGACACGAAGTCGAGAAGCACCGATACGTGTTTAGAGGCGGCGAATCAGTCCGATTTGTATGCGATCGATTCGCAATGACACGCTCATGATTAAATCGATTCGTTTCACTCGTTGACGGATGCAACTCGGTTCGACTCTTCTCCGATACGATCGCGATTTGTTTTTTGCAGATAACTTCGGATTACTCTTATTCGGCTTTCGGTCATCACAAGTTTCTCAAGCTCAAGCTCGGATCTTCCAAACGAGTCGGCTATTTCGATTGCGGCTCGCCCTCGAATTGACGATTGCAGCTCGGATCTTCCTCATCTCTGAAGCTCGTAGAGGTCATTTCCGCAGGTCCGCAGCTTTCAAGTTTCAAGTGTATTTTGTTGACGAGTTTCAGAGTTTGATGATTCTGTGATTGAGTAGTGAATTGTGATTGAGCTGTGTGTGATTGGTATGTGATTGTTGTAATTTGTAGAGTTGGTTGGGTTGGTGATGTTTGGGTGTATAAACAAAACGCCCCAAAGAAACTACTACTGTCATTTGTACAGACTACAGAGTAGTTTGAAGGGTCTTCAAGGAGCTGCAACCACTCGATTACCTTCACTGCGTTTTATTAGGTACTGTAATTCACAACATACCATATTTTTCTCGGTTGATGATTGCATGGGAGAATTTCAACTGCGGATTTGGACTGATTTCTTTGAAGGGATCTTCATTTTGTATTTAATTACAGGACGTGCAAGTCAATTGTCTGGTAGGACAACGCCGACTTTTGTACCCAAGGAGAGAGATTAATTTTCAAACTGCCAACGTTAAGCAGTTGGGTGTCCCCAGAAACATCATTTTTTGGTAAGAAAATCCAACTCAGTTAACATTAATCTGGATAAGGTAAATTAATGTGATTTAAGTTAACAATATATTGAAGTATTTAGACAAATAATAATTATTATTTTATTTATGCAATATGAATTTTTATATATTTTTATACATACTGAAATCGTATTGAATTTTTCTAATTCTTTAAAAAATTTGAATCATCATATCGGACTCGTATTGTATCCGATTCTCGAATCCATATCAATGCTTCCTAGCCTGAAACTGAGTAAATCCGCCAGATTCTCCAAAACGGAATCAATAATTTCCAAAACTTCATCTGCGATCAGAGAACCCGGTTGTCTCCCGTAATCTGACAAAGTGATGTACCATGCATCTATTCTTCCTGTTGGATGTCTTGCAGAAAATGAGAGATACTAGACACAAAATAATCACCACCTAAAATTTTAAAAAAACGAAGGGATGAGTCAATTTTCTGTTCAGTTCTGCTAACAGCATCTTCAATCCTTATCAGGAGAGATCCGAGACTTCCGTCCATATCATTATTGATAGTAGACGTCAGATGTACGTCGTTGCCCAACTTTCTTGCATAGGAAACAAAAGTTTTTAGATTCCTGAGCCTAAGGTTCACTATCTTAAGTAAATCACTGCTTTCAGGATCATCATAGTTGTACTTCACTATGCGACTGAGAAATTTGTTATGAATATTAACGAAGGAGGTCATCTTGATCTCTCGGAATCTTTAGTGGGATCTGAATGGCAAAGGAACTAAAGGAAAACAATAAGGGATTGAAAAGAAAACCAGAGTGAAGATTATTAGAAATTAACCAACAGCTACAAGGGGATGCAGGATATTTTGCTGAAACCCAATTTTGTTTTTCAAAAAAAAAAGTTTGACACCAGAGGTAAGAAACGGACTGGTGATCTGGCTATTGAGGAAGGTGAGCTGTGTGATTGTGGCCCAGAAACAAAAAAATAAACAACAACTAAAAAGCAGCAGAAGAAGGCAAAAACACGCGGCCGAATAGCCTTCTAATTTCAAAGCACAAGAAAGCAATTAGTATATGTGTTATATGATTGTTCGGCTAATAAATTCACAAAACTATAAAATATGATAAAGTACGCAACTTTGATTCTCCAAGAATAAGGCCGTGTGGCCCCATTTAATTGCCAAGTAGGGGTATGTTTGGTTTGTGTTTTTATTTGTAAAATGTTAATTTTTTTTAATCAAAAAATAAAATATTTAAATAATTTTTATTTTAAATTTTAAATTCTAACTAAAATTCTTTTTACATTATTTTAAAAAGTTTTTCTTTTCAATCCACTTTTTCATATCACTTTTTTTTATAAAAAATTTCCGTAAAAATTTCACACATTTCAATACAAATTCTTAAATACAACACAATCCAAATATAGCCAATGATTTTCAAACAAAATCGAGGCTTTGCAAATTTGTCAAGAATGCCCTGTGTGAATAAGGATGACAAATTTGTGTGTGGGAGTCTCCTTGGATCCCAATGAGGCAGGAATTTAGGCTGAGAAGTAGCAGTCCAAAAAAACAACCCGTTACGTGGGTCAGTGAGCTTATGCATAGAGGCGGAAATGGATGGAACAAACAACTGATTTCTAGCATATTTCCGAAACAAGATGAGGAAGCTATCTTAAACCTATCATTGGAACAACAAGGAAGACAGGATCAACTGATATGGCACTTCAACCGAGAAAAGGAGTACACAGTCAAATCATATTCTCACCAGCTGCAAAAGGCAAAGCAAGAAGAAGTGCAGAGAGCTAAGAGCAGTAGTCATAGAAGCAACATGCAGTTGATGAGGAGGTCAATTTGGAAACTGAATATTAAAAGTAAATTGAAGCATTTTGTGTGAAGATGCTACAATGATATTCTACCAACCAACGTTAAGTTGCAATAAAGAATAATGACAATGGATCCAATCTGCTCAATGTGTGGGGAGAGAAGAAAGTCTAGGACACATTATGTTCAAATGTTCTAGAGCTCAGAAAATCTAGAAAATGACCCTGGTTACTTGGAGTCATACGGAACAACAAGACGCCGGTTTCAAGGATTGGTGGTAGTGCTTTTGTTGTAACAAGAGAGCAAACCTATGGCAGTAAAGAGCACAACTCATGGTATATATACCATATATGCTAAGGAAGAGTAGAAATCTCCAGGTTTTTAAAAGGGAATGGAAAGAGGAAAGGCAAGTGTTAGAATTGGCGATGCAAGAGTGGTTGAAATTTCAAGAAGCCAATACAGTAGACTAGATGGCTAGGATCACTAAAGTAGTTCAGTAGCTATTTAGTATAAATGGGGAGAAGCAAGGTAGAGAATCAAGTGGTAATCCTAACCATTGTTGTTGTTAATAAGGTTAGTATCTCCACTAGATTTTTGTTTCGTTTTTTGGAGGGTGATTATGGGAACGGTGATGTATAGTGATTGGCAATTAGTCAGTTAGCCTTAACCTAAATTAGAGTTAAGGAGAGTCCATCTTGGAGACATTGGATGTACACATTAACTTTTGCAAAGTTAATACAACTATCAACTTTTGGAAAAAAAAAAAAAAAAAAGACTAGGGGTGACAAAAATCATACTAATCAAAAATCAACTTAGGTCAAATGAATTATATATTTAATAGGTTGGGTTAGGTCGAACCAAATCTACCTAACTGGTTAAAATTATTATTTTTAAAAATCCAAATATCGGCCGACCGGTAATTTGCTGCTGCCCGTGATTATAGACGGTGGCCTAGTGGTGACAATTGGGCAACCAACTGCCTTTTTAATTTTTTTAAAAATAATATATTTGTCCAATGAGTCAGATTGGATTCAAACCAATCTAAATATGATCCAACTCAAAAATGATCCATAATTATATTGATTAGATTTGATCATAATTTTTAAAATTACAACCTACAGATGATTCAACCATAAGTGACCTAACTAGCTCATTTGCTACCCTTATGTGTGGCTCGTATATAAAATTCTTGACAATATATTTTATTTATAAGATTCAATGAAATCTAAATAAAATAAAAATAAATTATCCAATTTGGAAAGGAAAATAGCTACGAGAACTAACACCAAATAAAAAATTAGTTTAATTCTATTAGATTGCCTCTAAATTAAGTTTTTTATGTTTTATCACGCCGAACATTTTTTTTCAAATTCACAAATATCTCCATCTTCGATGCCTTTTTAAAACTATCTACTACTTAATTTTTAGTATTGCAATAATTAACTTCAATTTTTTCAAAAATGAATTTACAAATAAAATGAAATTTGATGTCGATATGCATACTTTGACCATGAAAAATTAGATTCTTTGTTAATTTTATAATTGAAGTGCGGTCACATAAAAATATGGTCAAACTATCTTGTGTATATTGAAAAAATCCAGAATCTTTTTAAGCCACAATGTTTGAATAGCATTGTTAGTTACAATATAGTTTGCTTCCGCTATACACAATATTATAATCGAGTATTTTTTTTAAACTTCAAGAAAAAATACAAAAACTAATAAAAAAATGCATAACTTGAACTACTTTTTGTTTCTCAATAGTATTTCTAGCCCAATCACTATCTGTGAATCTAAGAAGATCAACAAGCTTACATTTTAAATAAAAACATGCCATCATCTTAAATACCTTTGGTGTCCTTTAAAATTCTTTTACTTGCACACAAATGAAACTAACGTGAATTCTCTATAAACATGTTAATCAAACTAACATTGAAATTAATTTTTGGCCTTGTAAGTATCTAGTATCTCAAGCTTCCTACCAAATCTTTAAAATAAATAGGATCCACAAAATTTTCAGTCCTATTTTTGGTCAATCATCAATATTTTTTAATCAAAGTTAAGATTAGTTTAGTATCATCCAACTTAAACTTCTTCAATATGTCACCAACATTTTTTTTTTTTATAGAAAAAAGTACCTTCATTAGTCTACAAAACTTCAATATCAAGGAAGTAAGTTTAAAGTTAGCAAAAGCAAACCTAATCTGAAAATTTTACCTAACACATCTATTATTTTAATCCATTGGATTGGATCATATGGGTCATGAATTGAATAATAACTTATATTTTAACGGGTTATGTTGGATTTAACCCATCTAACCTATGGATAAAAAGTTATTAATTTCAAAAATTCATAAAATTTCTTTTCTTTTCTGTTATTTCCTTTTTCTTTTTTATCTTCTTTCGTTTTGGATTAATCAAAGATAAAGAATTCCATAATTAGAAGTTCATCCAAAACGAAAATGGCAACTACCAACCATCTAAAGGTAATGCTTACCTAGACAAGTTGCCACATGATTTATGGTTGGTCAATTATGTGAACCAAAGTTTTGGTTTATTCTCCCTGTATTGGCTTTATTTTTTCTAGATGGGATTCTGCTTAATCTGTCCACTATTGAAGCATTTGCTAATGAACTCTCACTTCTTCTTGTTTTTTTTTTAAAAAACCATGTTATATTGAAAATATGAACTGTCAAGAAGATGAATATGTCCACTTTTATGATTTTTTTTTCCAAAAAACGGTAGTTGTATTTATGATAAGTGAATATAATGATAACTTCTAGGTTAAGATATCTCTTTTATCTTATCCAATTATGGGAGAATTTAGCCTTATCTAATGTAAATTGCTATCTTGTAAGAGAATTGCTTAAAGAAAGATAAGATTGAAAAAGATTGCTACGGAAACAGGAAGGCCACGATTTTCTTGAAGAAAAGAAGGACTGGTATGTCTATGCCATGGCATGTAACTTTTCATGCCATAGCATTGAGGAATTGGCAGAATTACGGGAACTGAAGGATTACGCAAATCAGATTCTTCGGTTGAGACAAATGACTTCTACACAACTTGGACTTCTACTCTTCATGGAGCAAAACAAGTATAAATGAAGGAGAGCACAATACAAACAAGACAACCCGTAGACAACCATAGACAACAATAGAATAGAGATAGTTTTACTTAGTTTTATTTTTCATGCAAGCCATGTTTAGTGGCTGAATTTCTTTTCTTTAGGACTGGGATGTAGCCATCGTTACTTATTTTTCATTTATATAATTGTGGTATTTTCCATTATCTGAATTATTTGGTGTTATTTCTTGTAAATGCTTGATCACCATTTGCATGTTTAAGGTATTGGTGAAGAGGCGACAGCTGACATCAATATTAGTTCGTAAATTTTTCAGACTTTAATTGTGAATCACGAGAGTAGATTCTCAATTTCTGCAGCATAGTATTCTTTTGTTCATCATGCATTCATAGTAATTTTGGAGTCACGAAAGTAGTCCCATAATTATTATTTGAATAGAAATATTATACTCTGAGAGGAGATAATGTTGAGTGATGTGAATAGTTGTGAGGATTTATCACAAAATAATTATATGAATGGAATTTATAGTAATGGTTGGTGAAATTCCAAGTCCTAAAGTTTGTTTATCTGGAATCTCTTAGTTGAACTTTTTAATCTTGTTTTTGCGTTGATTTTTGTTATTATTACATCTACCTTCCTTTTTATGTTAATCTAGATAATAGGGTAGATATTGCTTAACTGGTAGTTGTTCACCTCTCTGTGGGACGATACTCGTAATTATACTATAATTGCATGACTTGCAATTAGAGGTTAGAAAAAGCCGAGTCAATTTACTTTTCAAAAAAATTCATCATACACAATTTGTCCATTGGCTATAGCTTCCTTAGTAGTCATTCCTAGTCCAAGGCTCAACAAAATAATTTCCCAACTTCTTATCTCCCTAAATCCTATACAATCCTCCTAAATGGCCAAAATGATCAAAGTAAGACAAGACTATTTTCAGCTAGAGTGGTTAATGTCTCCAATCTTTGCACAAATTGGATACCCCACCTACTCTACCTTATGCTGCTCCATCTCCTCTCTAATTAAATATATGGTTGGTTGTAACCCTAAACCCTAACGTCTCCAATCAGACATGCCATTTTTTCAAGGGCTTACCTATATTCTCAGAACTTACTAGTACAACTCACTAGGGTTGGCAAACTTTAACCTAATCAATTCAGTATTTTAAAACACTATATTGGGTCAAATGGGTCTCAGATGAGTTACAGGTCAATAAAATCATGTAATTTAATAAATTGAGTTAAGTTGAATTCAATCGACCAGTTAAAATTATTATTTTAAAAAATTTAAGAGGTGATCTGCCGCCCAATGGTGGTCAACTGTAGCAAATGACAAGGTGGCCACCACTTGAATTTTTTAAAATAATAAATTAGATTCAATCCAAATTAAGTTTGACCCAACTCACATCTCACCCGTAATTATATTGATTGAATTGGATCATGACCCGTAAAATCTCAATATATTACTGACCCAATCCATGAGTGACCCAACCCATCTATTAGGGTGGCAATCAAGTCGTGTTTCGGATTTGCATGTCGTTTTAATACATAGGTATTATAGGTTTTTTATGAATCTGAACACGACCCGTTTAATTATAAGTGTCAAGTAGCGTAACGTGAACATGACTCATTTATTTCGCTGGTAATATGATATGACACGAAAATACCTATATGTGTGTGTGTGTGTGAAATTTAAGAAAATTCAATGACCTACTTATTTTGTGGGTAACATAACACAAAAAAATATATATATTTATATATTTATGAAAGATTAAAACACCAAAAATACATACCTAAAAGTACATTTTATACAATGCCTTTCAATTTTATAAAATTGTTCTTAGATAATTTCTCAAATTATCTTAAACGGGTTAAATAGGTTAAACCGATTATCTTGATTGGACTTTTTTTTTTTAACAGGTTTGACTTGATTTCAACCTGAACTCGCGAAGAGGTATACCTATACCGGCTAAACATATGTTAAGTTCATGTCGTGTTTTCGTATCGTGTTATAAATTGCCATCCTTACTCACCCATTTATCATCCTTATAACTTACCAAACAAATTTAAAAAATACTCTCTCTATCCTAAAAAAAAAGAGTCTATTTTTCTTGTGTTATAACTTTTTTTAAGTTATAAGAAACAACACATTTAATACGCAATTAAATATATACTTTTACATTTTTATCATTACTTTTTAATTTCGGTTATATATTATCATCATTCGTAAGTAATATAAGAATTTCATACTAAAAGTACACTTTATTTTTGGGACAAAAAAGTTTTTAAAACTGAATTTTTTTTGGTACAAAAGGAGTCTATGGGTTCTCTGATATATGCTTCCTATAGGCTTGTTTAGCAACTGAAAGGTGATTCTATTGGAAGCTTCATCATTACTATTAGAACTAGAGTTTTATCCGTGCAATTGCACGAGATCATTTTGTTAGAAAAAATTACGTAATAGTTCAAAATGTTAAAATTATAAGATTTATAATAATTTATTAGAGTTGAAATAAAAAATGACACAAAGAAAATGGTTGTAACAAATGATTTGCCTAAAAATGGCTTCCAATCAAACATAATAATAAGGTGAGCATATGAGTTACTCTAAAAAATACTCTCTCCATCACAAAAAAAAAAAAAAAAGATTCACATTGGGTTGAATAGATACAATACTTTTTAATACATCATTAAATGCAAATTTTATATTTTTACCTTATTTTCTATTATTACATTACATAGGAGTGGCAATTCAACTCAACCCACATATGATTTGAACTTATTAGGTTGGATCATATGTTTCACAAGTTAAATAGCTCATGGGTTGAATAATGACCCGTAATTTTGTAAGGCAATCAGCTCATGAATTAAAGTTATTAATTTTAAAAAATAAAGTGAGTGGCCGGCAATTTTTGTTGTCGGACCACCATTGGCTAGTGGCTAACTGGCTGTTCCAATTAACTTCTGTTAACTTAGTTAGAATTCAATTGGTTGCTGACCACCAATTTTATTTTTTTAAAATTAATAATTATAATGGGCTGGCTAGCTCTCCCAAAACATACAGAAACCCCAAATATTTTAGCCATTTTTCTCCCTCCTAGAACAATATTAGGGCTAGCTCTCAAGGGTGCTCTTTTATCTCTTCTCTTCTTGCTATGGATATATAGGAGAACAAGTAAGCAAGGCAAGGGAAAGATGTATTGATTAATTTTATTTTATTTTTTGGAAAATGCATTGATTAATTAGTAAAGAGAAATATAAGGGTACATTTGATGAACGTCGACTCCAAAGTAATGTGTGAAATAAAATCAGATCATGGTTGGAAAAGTGTCTTTATTGTCAACAATGTGCTAACTTTATCTTGCTTTTATGTCTCCTTATCATGCTTTTTTAGTTCCCAATGGATACTTTGATTGGGGTAAGAAGGAAAAGTATAGTATAAACCAGCTAAGTAGCACTGTGGTTAGGCATCTTCCAAACACAAAGGTGCGGGAAACTGTTGTGAAGTGTTTTTGACTTTTGAAGGTCATGGTTTTAGGGCTTGTTTCGACAATTTTTTATGAAGTTTTTAAATACATTTTTAAAATTTTTAATACATTTCTTATTTCACAAATACTATTTTAAAGAATGCTAAAACACATTTTGAAATACTATTCATACAAGCTTTAACTTTTCTGCGTACACTATGCTATTTCATAAACTACAAAGTAGTACATTTTTTTCCTGTATAATTAGGGAAGGTATTAGAGGATTGGATAGATAAGCTCAAATTATTTTAATAATAGTTGCGTTACTAGTACTATGAGTGAAATAACGAAATATTATCCTTTTTAAAAAAAATTAAAAAAATATTATTGTTTTAAAAGAGATTCCAATTTTGTTGATGTCGATATTGGGAATATCAACTTTAAAGTCGCTATTCCCAATATCGACTTCAAAGTCAGTATTGAGAATACCGACTTCAAAGTCGATATTCTCAAAAAAAAATATTATTGTTTCAAAAAAATATTATTGTTTATTCTCAAAATATTATTTTTAATTTTTTAAAAAAATTAAAAAAATATTATTGTTTTAAAAGAGATTCCAATTTTGTTGATGTCGATATTGGGAATGTCGACTTTAAAGTTGATATTCCCAATATCGATTTCAAAAAAAAAAAAAATCTTGTTCTATTCTTCTTCTCCCACACAAGCAAAACAATTTGGTTGAATTTTGTTGACTGACTTTGGGCCAAGAAAACAAGCAAAGAAAGTAAATTGGGCAATCAAGATTCTGAGACATAACAAAATTGGGCAACCAAGATTCTTGAAATCACGTAGAGGCCGAACGTCTAAAAATTGGGCAACCAAGATTTTGAGACACAACAAATTTTGGGAAAACCAAGCCGTGCGGCTTGAAAGATGGAGGCTGTTTTTTTTTTTTTTCTATCCATTATTTCTCCTACCTCTACTCAGCAATTTCCCATATCACCGAATAATTATCATCACCATACTTTCAGGATTCCTGCTACCCAGCCTCCACTTTGGGTGTTGGGGAGAGAGGGGGGGGGGGGGGGAGCCATTCGGCTGGGGGAAGGGAAGGGAAGGGGGCGACGGTGGGCTGGGATGAGGGCAAAAAAGTAAGCTACAATTTTTGGGGGTTGGGGAAATATAGGAATGCAAGGGAGGAGGGGAAAAATTGACTGGCAATTTTTCCCGGGAGGGGGAAGTGGAGGGGTGGGGAGGGGGCGGGGGTGAAGTTGCAGAAAATTTTGGGGTGAGGGAGGGGCGGTTGCTGCTAAAGAAGGAAGAAGGAAACGGAAGCAAGGCAAATGGAAGAAAAGAAAAGAATCAAGGCCAAATGAGAAAAGGCCAAAATTATTTTTTTTTACTAGAACACTGAAGTTGATATCGTGGATATCGATTTTAAAGTCAACATCCACACTATTGACTTCAGTACAATTGGAAGAAAATTTTTAACATCAATATTTTTTTAATTTTAACAATATTTTTGGAAAAAAACTCCTAGTACTATTGTGATTGCACTGATGTAATAAACTATTTATGAAAAAAGTTATAATTTTTGAACTATTGTAATAAAATAATATAAAATATGATTGTTAAAAAAAATTACTATGTTCTAGTTTGGCCTTTCTTCCTTAATATAGCGTGCATGGCCGGTTTTTTGCCAGTATTCGTGGCTAATAGTTCATTCCTTCCTCCTCGTGATTTTTTTGAATAGGGAATCCTTAGGACATTATTTTTTAAAATTTATTTAATGTTAATTATATGAGAGTGCAAAGCATATAAAATAAATAAATATGGTAACATGACCACAAGTGGATTTCTGGCAAGATTTCCGAATTGATCCATCCTATGTAGTGGTGGTGTTATTTGAAAGTGGGCCTGCTTAAATGGAGAAATTGAATCTGTACTCTATTCTTATTCTGATACGATAGACCCCCAATATATAGGGCTGTAAACGAACCGAATATAAACAAACGGGCCTTGTTTATTTACTATTCGTTTATTTTTTAGACTGTTCATGTTCGTTTATGTTCATTTATGTTTGTGAAATATGTGTTCGTGTTCGTGTTCGTTTATGTTCGTTTATTAGTGTTCACGAACAGTTCACGAACACTTATCGAACACGTTAACAAACACGTTCACGAACGAGTAAACGAACACTTAACGAACACATTCGCGAACACTTAAACGAACACTTTCGCGAACAAATAAACAAACACATTTGCAAATTGAAAAAAAAATAACATTATTGAGAATTGAACACGTTCGCGAACAAATAAACAAACACATTTGCAAATTGAAAAAAAAATAACATTATTGAGAATTGAAACTTGGTCTCTAATGTGGGAAGCATGGCTACTTACCACTACACCACAACAAATTTGTTTATGAATGATCAACAAACATTATTATTATATATATTCTTATATTATATTATTATTAGTATTTTAATATAAACGAACAATAAACGAGCTTTAAACGAACATTAACCGAACTTGTTCATGAACACTAAACGAGCTTGTTCACGAATATAAATAAACGAACGTATACTTGTTTGTGTTCATGTTCGTTTATTAAACGAACACTAAAATGTGTTCGTTTATTGTTCGTTTAGCTTAACAAACAAACGTAACTGATCTTGTTCACGAACTGTCCACCGAACGTACTAGTTCCTTTACACCTCTACCAATATAATGGGTTAAAATAATAAATTAATTAGGTTAAATTAATAGTTATAAGCACGTTTGGTTAACTGTAATGAATAATGTTGAAATTGGATATAAATTCGATAGAAATTGAATTGGACTGAAATTGAATTGAATTGAATTGAACAGATTTGGTTCAAAGGAACTCTATGGGGTGCAATCATTATTTTTGTGTTTGGTTGGGGTGAATAAGATTTTAAATAGTGTTAAAATGACTAAAATACCCTAATTTTAAGCATTTTATTACTGAATGAGAAAATTATAAGAGAGAGAAAGAAAAGTGAGAAAAATGATGAGAGATAAAGTAGACTAAAAAAATGATGAGAGATAAAGTAGACTAAAAAAATGATGAGAGAGAAAATAAAGTGAGAAAAATAATAAGAGAGAAAGTAGACTGAGAAAAATGATGAGAGAGAAAGTAGGGTGAGAAAATGATGAGAGAGAAAGAAGAGTGAGAAAAATGATGAGAGAGCAAATAGAGTGAGAAAAATAATGAGAGAGAAAGAAGAGTGAGAAAAATAATAAGAGAGAAAGAAGAGTGAGAAAAATAATGAGAGATAAAGTAGAGTGAAAAAAATGATAAGAGAGAAAATAGAGTAAGAAAAATGATGAGAGAGAAAGTAAAATGAAAAAATGATGAGAGAGAAAGAATAGTGAAAATAGGTTAGGGAGAGCTGAAGGGTAAAATTGAAAGGAATTTTTTTTTTTTTTGCCAATTCCTTGCTACACAAAATTGCAATTTTTGACTATGTGACTGAATTCCAATTCAGGTTTCAGAAGGAATTAGAATTCATGGGAGTTTTAATTCCTTTGAACCAAACAAAAATTACAATAGAATTAATGTTGAATATGAATAAGATTGTAATGAATTTACAATTCGTTTGAACCAAATATGCTATTACAACCAATCGTACATTTCTCTGGTAACATTTACTATTTAGCTCTCAGGTGTACCAACCAGATACATGCGTTGATGCCTAACATTTGCATCATGAAATATATGAAAATCTAACCCCTATATCATAAAAGTGGACATGTTCATCTTCTTGACAGTTCATGTTTTCAAAATACAGCTCCGTTTGGACAATAATATATTTGAGAAAAGTTATAATAAAATATGTCAAAATTTTGATAGATATTTTTTTATAAAAAAGGTATTTTGGAGGTAAAAATAAGAGGAAATTTTTTTTAAAATTATGTAAGATGAATTTGAATGGGAAATTTTGAATTTTAAAATTTGAAATAAAAATGTATTTGGATGTTTTATTTTTGTTTGAGAAAAATTAATTTTTTGTAAATAGAAACAGACTCCAAACGGAGCCATAGTTTTTTTTTTAAAAAAAAGGTGGGAGTTCATTAACAAAACTTCAACAGTGTGCAGATTAAGCAGAATCCCATTTAGAAAAAATAAAGCCAATAAATTAGTAGTCTTTACCATAATTTTCAACCCCAAAGATCCAAATTTTTGTGACGATCACAATTTTCTATTTTTTCAGTTCTAACAATATATACTCTAATGAATCCCAGTTTCCGTTTCCGAATCTTTATCATCATTCTCCAACTCAAGAATAGCAATTTAAATGCAAAAATGAATTACATCAATATTATAGAACACAAATATTAATTGCAGTAGGGCAATTTTGAACACTTCATATCCATTTGCTATCCTTATAACTCACCAAACTAATTTAAAAAGGGGTTAAAAACATTGGCGGCCACTCAACTTTTGAAATCATATACTTATGGCCACTCAACTCACAAAATTGTGCGAACAACCATCCAACTCCTAAAAATGGCTACTCGTGGCCATTTTGTTACTTTCCTCCGTTAAAAGCCAAACTGTAGCTCCTCCACGTGTTTTTTTAAGGGCAAAATGGTCTTTCCTCGCTTCCAGCTAGCTTTTTCTTTTGGTACATGAAATCAAATACCATCAAACGGTATTGTCATGCCTTTTATTGGATTTTCATGTTCAACAATTCGTCATCGGAATTGTAAATTCATGAAATCTGACGCTAACAACAGATTCACGGACAGTGATAATTTGATTTCGGATTTTGACAGAGGATATTCTCAAACAATTAAATCATGGATTTGCTGAGTTAAAGCTCTCTTCTTATCCGCTTCCTTCACTTCTCAGTTGTGGGTCTTAGAGAAGAACTTCCTGTGACTTCCTCCAAACAGGCACCACCAATCGATTCTTTGCAAGAATAGGACCTTCAATGTAGTTTTTTTACTTGGGTATTCTTTTTTTTATAACGAAAATGTTTTGTCATCTTTTATCGCAGTATTATTGTTCGACTAAACCCAGACAGGAACTTTCTGGCATTACTTTCTAGTATTTCCTTAGTGCATTTAAACAAGCCCATTGTAACAATATTGGGATGTGAGCAAATTGAATTCCCAGTAACTCTTTGGCAACTGTTTCCTTCTAAAGTTATGTTCTTTGTTGTTAAATCGCCCTTTCAAGCTTGCAATTTTTTGGTATCTTCAGACCCAGGATTAGCTGTTGAAATGAAAATTTCTTTTTATTTATAATCGAGCGAAACAATGTTTGAGCAGAGGAAGTGGAGGGCCTGCGGCACTTAAGAAAACAGAGCGCTATTCAATTCAGAAGGTCGCTGGTGATGGACGCTCTATGTTTCGTGCTCTGGTATGAGAAAATTACTCCCTTGTGTTTCAAGATTGGCGAGCTAACTTTAGAACTAAGTTCTCCGGGCTGCTTTCTTTCCCCTTGAAGTAAAGGTTTGTAAATTTTTGGGTTAGGCAGAACGCTCATCACACAACTGATCTAAGCAGCAATTCTGAATTCCCAAAGCTGGGTACCTCTATAGGGAAGCTTAAATCAACTTCAGTCAACAGAAATCAACATGAAAGCTAATAAAACCCGATGACCAACATGAAAGCTGATAAAACCCGATGCTCAATTGCTGCCCGCAAATTGGAAAATCAGAAGGTCGGTAAGAAATCTTCAAGGCCTAATTCTGATGTTGATTCCTCGGATGATGAGGTTGTGTGGAAAGCCCTGATTCTGGCTATCCCACAGCTCACGGACAAAGAAAGGAAACTAGTTCCTTGCTCAAATCGAAAAATGCACACCAGTTGCTTGATGAATTGCCTTAGAGAAAGATCGTGCAAGCTAACTCATCCATACTGACATTTTTGCCCCTCAAAAAACACGTGGAAAGACTGCCGTTTGGCCTTTTACGGACAAAAGTAACAGAATAGCCACGGGTAGCCACTTTTAGAAATTGAATGGCAGTTTGCGCAATTTTGTGAGTTGAGCGGCTAAAAGTATACGATATGAAAAGTTGAGTGGCCTCCAATGTCATTTACCCTTTAAAAAATACCCTCTCTATCCTAAAACAAAAAAGTCTATTTTTCATGTGCTACAACTTTTTTAATTTATAAAGTACAACACATTTAATTTTCAAGTAAATATATACTTCTATATTTTTATCCTTAATTTTTAATTTGAATTATATATTATCATTATCCATAAGGGTAATAAAAGAATTTTATACTAAAAGTGTACTCCATAAATTTTGGGACAAAAAGAATGTATCCATTCTCTGATAAATTCTCCTTATAGACTTGTTTAGAAGCAGAAAGGTCAATCTATTGGAAGTTTCATCATTACTATTATAATTAATTATTTTGATAGCTTTTGTTCTCTTTAAAATAAAGAGGTAGTTTTCCAAAATTATTCAGGTGTGTTGTTTCTCCATTAGAATTGGAATTATTTTAACATTAAATAATTTTTATAATATTTAGTTAAATTTTATATTTTTTTCTTTATTCTAACTCATTCATAATGTCTATTTAGAAAATTTTAAATTATTAAAATTTTCTATAAAATTTAAACTAAAAATCAATATAAAATATATTTAATTCTACATCAATTCTAATTTTAACTAAAAACCAAACGACCCTCAAGTTAATTATTTTCTTCAAGACCACTTCTTTGACTCTATTTTCATTGTCGTTCTTTGCTTAGGTAATAATAGATAAATATTTTTAGGCTATTCCATATCTTTCAATTGTAAAATTTTGCGAATAGTTAGTTGGAATTTCAATTTATTAATGAATATTTCTGACGTTCATCACTTTATTTTCTCATTTTCTTTTTTAGTTTGCATTTTCCATTTGTTGCATATAAGTCTGTTTTTCTTACTCTTAAAATTTAAAAGAAATATAACTTAATAAGAAAATAGCGAACTCTTAGTATTAAAACTTATTATGATGAAAATAAATATCAATAATATAAATTTTGACACAAATGATAATATTTATAATGATTTATTAGAGTTGTAACAAAAAATGACACAAAGAATAGGGTTTTAAGAAATGCTTTGCATGAAAATGCCTTCCAATCGAACATAATAATAAGGTGAGCATATGAGTTACTCTAAAAACCACTCTCTCCATAAAAAAAAAAATAAATAAAGGTTCACCTTGAGTTGAGTAGATACCATACTTTTTAAAACATCATTAAATTCAAATTTTATACTTTTATTCTTATTTTTAATTGTGTCATACATAGGACTGACAAGAGCAAATCTAACTAAAAAATTCAACTCAACCCACATATGATTTGAACCTATTAGATTGGATCATATGATCCACTACTTAGATAAATCATGAGTTGAATAATGATCGATGATTTTACGAGGCAATTCAACTTAAATATGACTTATGAAATTTAAATTATTAATTTTAAAAAATAAAGCTAGTGGCCAGCAATTATTGCCTCCAGACCGCCTTTGGCGATTGACCTACCGGCTATTTTAGTTAACTTCTCGTAACTTAGCCAGAATCAAGTCAATCGCCCATCACCAATTTTAATTTTTTTAAAAAAATTAATAATTGTAATAGGTAGGTTAGGTTAGATCAGATTAGGTTAGTTTCAATTCAATTCAAATTTAACTCGTGATTATATAAGTTGAGTTAAATCAAAACTAGTAAAATTATCATTCATAAGCGATCCAACCCACCATTTATTATCAATAGTCATACATAATTATTAATAGCAAAAGTAATAAAATAATTTAATTTTTAAAGTGAACTCTTTATTTATGGGAAAGAAAAGACTTTGAAAATGATTTTCCTTTTTTATTTTTCTTTTTTTTTTTTTGAATTTTGGACGAAAGGAGTAGCCAAATCTATGGGGCAGAATGGCAGTGGGTGAGAACATGAGGAACTTAAAATCCACTATAAATGCAGAATAATGCCTTTTAAGGAAGTGGGGTTAGACAAATGGGGTATCACAAGTCACAACATATGCTTGTAAAATTATGTTGAGCAAATGTTATTGTTCTGTTCTCAACTGCACAAAATCATTATGTTTTAGCCTTCTAAAAATTAAAATTATAAAATCTGAATTGTGAAGTTTTAAATCGATTCAGGATTATACTTAAAAAGGTTAATTCAAACTCGAGAAAACTTGTTGGCCAAATTGAAAGTATGTTTTTATTTTACAACATGTCATTAAAAATTTCATCCAACTAAATTTTCAACTGGAACCTTATTTTTTCTAAAAAAATAATAATAAGACTGGCAAAATTGATCATATAAAAGTTCTTTTTTTTTGCAATAGATTACTTTTATAAGGGAGCTGAACCTTGTTTGATGAGATTAAGGATTTAATCACTAAACATACGCAAGTTTTACAGTTTCTCTTCTAGAATTTGATCCGAAAACTAATAACGGGTGGGTAACTCATTTTACCATTCCGTACACAAAGAATAAAACGTAACGGGTTTTTGTTGAATAGTGTAAGACCGGAAGAATTGAAAGCTGACATACTTTTGATTATGAAATAAAAAGAGTAGCAACAATAATCGATAACATTCATGGATTCTTTCAAATGACATCAAGGTTTTGCACACTACTACATTCATTCAATTAATAAAAAGAGAAGAGAGAGAGACAGAACAGAGGAAGTGAAACCAACCCAATCGCCCTTGTCACTCTTTCCAAATCCAAGCTTCAAAAGATCTGCATAAAATCATTCGGATCGTCGAATAAGTATCCTCAGAGCCGAATTCCCCATGTTCACCTGTTCTTCCCCAATGTGGTTGACTAAACTTATTGTAGTGTCCGAACAGTAAGAGACCTCAATCATGTCAAGTGTTGAAATGGTCTCGAAACAGCCAGGCATCTCTTCCAAATTTTCACATTTATCCAATACCAACTTCTCAAGCCAGGGAAATTGATCATCTTCTGAAGCTGTCCACCTGACAATGTTCAGGGAAGACAATGTCAAGAATCTGAGTTTCGGAAAGTCCCCTTCTTCCATTTCCCATGTTTCCCCTGTGAATGAATCATCGAGTAATTTGAGAACCTCAAGGTTAAGCAGTTTTCCAATTGTGGAAATCTTCCTCCAAGGCAACCTAAAGCCTGATAATGTCAATTTTTTCAGATTTCCAGGCAATCCAAAATCAATGTCATGCAGAAATCCACACATATTAAGTGATTCTAGTTGACTTAGAAACTCCAGAGCTATAATCTTGTCAACATTCTCCAAATCATCCATCTCTTCGACAAGTTTGCATTTCAGCTTGCGGATGTTTGGAAACTTTCTCATTTGCTTTTCCATGCTGTCCCAAGAAATAATTGCACCTGAAAAGCTGTTCAACTCATGTAAAATAGAAGAGTTGTCAAGATATTTACCACCAACGCAATAATTATAGCCCCTTATGTAAAAATATTTCAATTTCTGTAGATTCCAGAGAGTATCCGGCAATGAAACCATTCTTCCTTCTGAATCCACAATAAAAGTTGTTGAAGATTTTATTGTTGGTCGATTTTAACCAATTGCCCCTTACGTAAAAACTTGTTGAAACTTGTTCAATTTTTACACAAGTTGTTGAAACCAATTGCACAAGTTTTCCAAAAACTTGTTGGTCGATTTTACACGCAAGTGCACGTGATCGTTAACAAGTAATATAAAGTGAATATAAATTTATCGTTCCCACAAGGACTAATTGTTTATCAACTACCGAAATTTAGTTAATTCTACCTCTATTTGAATGATAAAAAGATATTTTATGAATAAACTAAATTTAAAACTAAATTTAAAACTTGAATAAAAAAAATAAATTTAAAACAAAGCAAGGCAAAGTAAAGTAATAAATCAAATTGGCTAAAGCTCTAGGGTTTTCGATTTCACCATAACTATTTCATCTTAATATTCATCTATTTCTATAATCTAATTTAATTTCCTGGTTGATAGTCGAGATTCCCAAATTTATTTACTAGTCCCTCCCGAGATCTAATAAAAATCCTCCTAATTGCTAATTCACTATATTCCTATGTGAATTACAACAATTATGAAGTCATTAATTTCTATGGATTCTCATATAGCGACTACACAAACCATGTAGGTATATTCCTATCCTACATGCAATTTATGGCATTTATCTCAATGAACTTGACACATAACTCCTCTTCCAATTCGTTATGATTAACAAATCATCTAATTAGTGATCAAGTAATTAGAAGCATTAAGCACAAAGATAAATACTCAACCATAGAAAATTAAATCAAATTATATTAATAGAAAAATATTAAGACTTCATAGTTAGGCTACATCGAAACCCTAGAAAAAGAATTTAGTTCATATTAATATAAAAGAATATCACAAAAAATTTAAACATGATTGAAAAAAAAAATAAAAATAAACTTCAACAAAACTCGTAGGTGGTAGCCAAAAATTTCATAACAAAATACAAAACTTAAATTACTAAAATTGCTAAATAACACTAAACACAAAAACAAGGAAAGAAAAATAAAATAACTAAACTAAACTAAACTAAACTAAAGGAAATAAGAAAAGATAAAACCCGTAGACTTGAAGACCAAGCAATCAAAATTCTGCTGCTTTGTTTGCTTCACCCGAAGTTCTAGAGGAAAAAAAAATAAATTCTGCTCCTTGCTTTGCACATCAAGCTTGGCGGCTGTTCTCTTTGCTAAACTACTGCAAACAACAAGAACAAAACAATGAAGAAAGATTGAAGAAAACAACAAGAGGAAGGCTGAAAAATTTTCTGAAAAACCGATGAAAGGTTGCAAAAATTTGCTGAAGAAAGAAACCGTGAGCTACTGGTTTTGTAGAAGAAAACTGAGATGAAGTACAACTGAAATTTCTAAAGAAAAACCAAAGAGAACTACTGAAAAATTGCTAAGGAAAGAAAAGAAACTACTCCTAAACTAAGGAAGAAAGGAAAAGAAATCTGCTGCTAAGAATGGGATCGGCTGAAATGGGATGCTCTTCCTCCGTTCCAAGCTGCGCTATTTATAGGCAAGGCTTTGTCCAGATTTTTTCTTTTCTTGTTTCTTTCTTTGTTCAGCCACAAACATGTGTTGTTGTCTTCCATGTGCTTTTCATCTTTTACAGCAAAGAAAGCAGCCCAAGCTTTGCTTTTCACATGTCATTCTTGCTGCCCGATCTCTTTTTTTCTTCTTTCCTTCGGCTGTTTTCCTTCGGCCAGCCCAGCTTTCTTTCTTTTCTTCTTTTGCCTTTCTTTTTCCCATGTGAGACTGCATTTTGGAGAGACTTTCTTGCTGTCCTCATGCAATTCTTTCTTCATAAAAATAAAAGATTTCAGCTGGAAGTTCTCTTTATCATGTGCGGCTGTTTTTCCTTTGCAGCTGGGTTGTTTCCTTTCTTTCTTTCTTTCCCGTAGTGCAGCAGACTTTTGTTGCTAATCTTTCCTTTCTGCTTTGGCTGAGTAATAAGGCTTCTTATTACTGAAACTTACTATCAATTTGTGGTGCAAAACGTGAAGTAAACTGCTGCAATAATATGAACCCGTAGCTGAAGGAAATTTCAGAAAAAATCTTCAAGTTTCTGTCCAGTTTTGGTCATTTTACTTCCAGAATTTGAGAAAACTTTCTTCATGAAAGTTTTTGCTCTCTTTCTTAGCTTTCCATATCATCTTGAATCATCTCATTTGGACGTCTGTATCAAGAGTTATGAACTCCGGAAGATGAGTGAGTTTTCAAAGGATAATTTGGCCAAAATATGTAAAAACAAATTAAAACACAAGCCAATTTCTAACCAAAATGAATAAGAAAACTCTATATAAAATAGAGTTATCACCTTTCTAGGGTTAGCACTTAGCCGCCTCTTTCAAGAAAATCAACAACGAGACATATTTTCTACCATGAATGCCTAAATTCTTCTTTTTAAATTCAAAGGGATTTTGATTTCAATGAAATCACTGTGTGGTTTTGTGCTAAATCTATTTTTTGCTTTCAATTCAAGTATTTATTGATTCTTGATCTTATTTTCTTTATGAATTGTAGTAGAATTAAACTAAGTATCCTAATATCCTATTGGATTTATAATTTGTAATTTAATAATTCTATTAGATTTAGAATTATTAATCATATTGGGTTTTGGTTAGTAGTTATCAAATCCAATAGGTATAGGGTTTAGTTGAGTCCTATAAATAGGACATGTTATTCATGTTTTAAAATACAGAGAAATATACAGAGAGAAAAATACAGAGAGAAATATTCCGCCGGCATTTTTCTAGAAATTGGCCGCACGGTTTTTTGTAAGCTTTGAGCAAATATTGTTCCTTTCATTCAGCTTCCAATTTTGTTTACACGGCAAGTTGCATGGTTTTGTCCTTTTCTTGTTTGTTACTTGATCAAAGTCATCCACGGCCAAGTCATTCAACAAATTCAACCAATTTTGTTTTCTTTGTGGACCCGAAAGTCAAAATCAATTTGTTTCTTTTGTTTGCTTCAGTCGCCTGCCAAGTCAACTTCCAAAATTCAAGTTTTTCTTGAATTGTTTTGCCTACGGGTTTTGGAGTATTTTGGGATTTAATATTTTTGATCTCAACATCTGGTATCAGAGATTTGGTTGGTGTTTGGAAGTTATGGCGAATCGGAATATTAATTGTTCCGTACCCAAATTAAAGGGTAAACAAGATTACAATTTTTGGAGGATTCAGATGGAAACGCATCTCAATGCGTTTGATTTGTTAGGTCATATTCAAGAAAATTTAACAGAGGATGCTACTAAGGCGTTAAACAAAGCGGCGATTGGCGTTGTCGCAAATACACCAGGCAATTGATGTTTCTGTATTTGGAAAAATATCCACCGCTAAAACCGCAAAACAGGCGTGGGATATTTTGGCCAAAACGTATCGTGGCGTTGACAAAGTCCAACAAAGTAATTTGTTAACGTTGAAAAGAAAGTTCGAGCTATGCAGCATGGAAAAGAATGAGACTATTGAGTCTTATTTTTCTTGTTTGAATGATATAAAGAACGAGATGCAGTTGAATGGGTATGATCTTACTGATCAACTCATTGTAGAAAAGGTTTTGAATACTTTGCCGTTAAAGTTTGACCATGTCGTTGCCGTAATGCAAGAGACAAAAGAGATGTCAACCTTGTCAGTTGATGAATTGCAAGGGTCATTGCTGCTGCATGAACAACGAATTAATGGCAAATTGGATGAATCTCATGAAAAGGAGCCTATGGAGAAGGCGTTGCAAGCTGTGAAAATTCAGACTGCTAAGGAGAAAAGCAGTGAAGATTCATCAAATAGTGCTGCTTCTGGTAGTTGTGGCCAGAATTTCAAATGTCGTGGACGTGGAAGAGGTAACTCTTGTGGTCGCGGTAGAGGTAACAATTCCTCTCAACAAAGAGGCAATTTTTATAATTCCAACAATAATCAGCAAAAAGGGCCTAAATGTTTTAATTGTGGTAAAGTAGGCCATATCCAAAAGAATTGTTGGTCTAATAAATCAGAAAATAAGGATATTAGTGTTAATGTTGCTGAAGATTCTGGTGAAAAGCATGAGACAATCTTATTTTCTCGGTGTGGTGGGAGTCTAAAAATAACATGTGGTATGTTGACTGGATGTAGTAATCACATGACCGGAAAGAAGGAATTGTTTAAAAATTTGGATGAGTCATTTAAATCCACCGCTCGTTTTGGTAATAATCATGAAGTGCTGTATGTGGTAAAGGAGATATTCCTATTACCTTGAAGAATGGTGCAAAAGTCTTTGTTGATGTGTTTTATGTGCTCGCTTTGATCAAAATCTCTTGAGTTTGGGTCAACTTCAAGAGAAGAATTATGATTTACGCCAAAACGTGTCTGCACCATCACTGATGATAGATTGGGTTTGATTGCAAAGGTGAACATGACCAATAGTAGATTGTTTCCTATTATTTTGAATTGTGGTGGTTCATCTTGTTTCAACTCAATTGAGGTTGATGATACTTGGTTGTGGCACATGAGATTTGGGCACTTTCACTTCCGTGGATTGCATTTTTTAGCTAAGAATAACATTGTTTTTGGGCTGCCTTCCATCAACTTTCACCATAGACAGTGTGAGTCTTGTATTTTGGGTAAAAAGCATCGAGACCCGTTTCCTAAAGGCGAGGCTTGGAGAGCAAAAGAACCATTACAGCTCATTCACTCTGATTTATGTACAGTGGATGTTCCTTCTAATGGAGGTAATAAGTATTTTATTACTTTCATTGATGATTTCAGCAGAAAGGCATGGGTTTATTTTCTGAAGAATAAGTCTGATGCTTGTGACACTTTTAAAAGTTTTAAAGTGTATGTTGAGAAGCAAAGTGGTTACTCCATCAAAACTTTGAGAACTGATAGAGGCACAGAATATACAGTCTGTGATGATTTTTTGGCACAGTATGGGATTAAGCATCAGATGACAACAAGGTACACTCCTCAGCAGAATGGTGTTGCAGAAAGAAAGAACAGAACTGTGATGGACATGGTGCGATCAATGATGGTTGCCAAACACATGCCCAAGGGTTTCTGGGCAGAAGCAGTTTCATGTGGTATCTATTTGTTAAATAGATGTCCTACTAGATGCAATGGTGGGAAGACCCCTTATGAGGTTTGGTCTGGTAAAAAGCCAAATATCTCTCATATTAGAGTATTTGGTTGTTTGGCATATGCACATGTTCCAGATGCTCTCAGGAAGAAACTTGATGATAAGGCGGAGAAGTGTATTTTTATTGGTTACAGTTCTGAGACTAAAGGGTATAAGTTATACAACCCTTTGACAAAGAAGATTACCTTTAGTAGAGATGTGAATTTTGATGAGAAAGGTGTTTGGGATTGGTCAGAAAAAGGGTTAGATGATTCGGTTAGTCATCCTCCTCAACCTTCATACTTTTATGACAATGATGATGAGGTCAATCAGCCTGAAGTATCTGAACAGCAACCAGTTTCTACTCAACCTATTCCTGCGCAGTCCAGTCGGCCACAAAGACAAAGACGTCTACCAGCTCGTTTGCAGGATTATGTTATTGAGGGTCACTCTCAAAATTTATCTGACGAAGATGTTGTTAATTTTGCTCTCTTTGCAGATTGTGACCCAGTTAATTTTGAAGATGCTGTTCGTGAGGATCACTGGAAGAAAGCAATGGCTAATGAAATTCATGCCATTGAAAAGAATGATACTTGGGAGCTCACAAATCTTCCAAGTGGCAAGAAACCCATTGGTGTTAAGTGGGTTTACAAGACGAAGTACAAGCCCGATGGAGAAGTAGACAGATTTAAGGCGCGATTGGTTGCTAAAGGTTATAAACAAAAACCTGGCATCGATTATTTTGAGGTATTTGCGCCTGTTGCTCGGCTTGATACTGTTCGTTTAATTATTTCCTTAGCTGCTCAAAATGGTTGGAAAATACATCAAATGGATGTAAAGTCTGCGTTTTTAAATGGTATACTAGAAGAAGAAGTGTACGTTGAACAACCTGCAGGATTTGTGAAGAAAGGTCAAGAAAATAGGGTATACCGTTTGAAAAGAGCCCTTTACGGCTTGAAGCAAGCTCCAAGAGCGTGGTACACCCGTATTGATTCTTTCTTCATTGACAGTGGTTTTCAGCGCTGTCCTTTTGATCATGCTTCATATGTGAAGACATCGTCTCATGGTGCAGTTGTTATCGTATGCTTATATGTGGATGATCTAATATTTACTGGGAATGATCCCAAGATGATTGCAGAATTCAGGGAGGCTATGATTCGACAGTTCGAGATGACGGACATGGGTCTTATGTCATACTTCCTTGGAATTCAGGTTTCGCAGACTAATCAAGGCATTTTTATTTGCCAAAAGAAATATGCTGGAGATATTTTGAAGAAGTTCAAGATGGATGGTGCAAAACCAATCTTGACTCCAGCTGAAGAACGGTTGCGTTTAACCAAAGATGGGACTGGCACTTGTGTGGACCCTACTTATTTTAAAAGTTTGGTAGGGAGTTTGAGATACTTGACAGCTACAAGACCTGATATCAATTTCAGTGTCGGCTTAATAAGTAGATTTATGGAAAATCCACGTCAGTCTCACTTACAGGCAGCTAAGAGAATTTTGAGGTACATTAAAGGTACTCAAGGTGAAGGAATCTTTTATGCAAAAAGTGATCCTGTTGATCTTCTTGGGTTCACTGATAGTGATTGAAATTGGTGACACTGTGGAGAAAGAGTACTTCGGTTATGCTTTCTTTATTGGTTCCAGATATTTTCGTGGAGTTCAAAGAAGCAACCGATTATCGCGTTATCTACAATGAAGGTAATACATTGCAGCGGCTAGCAGTGCTACTCAAGCATTGTGGCTTAGAAGGATGCTAGATTTTCTTCAACATAAGCAAGATGGAGTAACTACTATCTTGTGTGATAGTACGTCAGCAATAAAGATGACGAAGAATCCAGTGTTTCATGGTCGAAGCAAGCATATCGACATCAAATTTCACTTCATTCATGATTTGGTTCAACGAAAAGAAATTGTGATCAATTATTGCAAGACCGAAGAGCAAGTAGCTGATATTTTCACGAAAGCGTTGAAGATGGATTCGTTTATGAAGTTGAAGAAAATGCTAGGCATGATAAGTTACGAAAACTTAGTTTAAGGGAGGCAATGTAGTAGAATTAAACTAAGTATCCTAATATCCTATTGGATTTATAATTTGTAATTTAATAATTCTATTAGATTTAGAATTATTAATCATATTGGTTAGTAGTTATCAAATCCAATAGGTATAGGGTTTAGTTAGTCTATAAATAGATACGTTATTCATGTTTTAAAATACAGAGAAATATACAGAGAGAAAAATACAGAGAGAAATATTCCGCCGGCATTTTTCTAGAAATTGGCCGCACGGTTTTTTGTAAGCTTTGAGCAAATATTGTTCCTTTCATTCAGCTTCCAATTTTGTTTACACGGCAAGTTGCATGGTTTTGTCCTTTTCTTGTTTGTTACTTGATCAAAGTCATCCACGGCCAAGTCATTCAACAAATTCAACCAATTTTGTTTTCTTTGTGGACCCGAAAGTCAAAATCAATTTGTTTCTTTTGTTTGCTTCAGTCGCCTGCCAAGTCAACTTCCAAAATTCAAGTTTTTCTTGAATTGTTTTGCCTACGGGTTTTGGAGTATTTTGGGATTTAATATTTTTGATCTCAACATGAATGATTGATGTTGATCAATTAATTTGACAAATTAATTCATCATCTTTCCTTCTATTACTATTCATGCGCTCAGTGATGCATAATTGTTATAAATAATTGATACAAATAGCAATTAAATTATTTATGTTTATAAATTAAACTATGCATATCTAACCCAGTGAGATCAATAGAATAAAATTGAATAATTATAGTTATTTCCGTTATTTAGTCTTAGTTTAACTATTTTCATGGACTTTAATGCTATCGTTGAATTGATATGAAATGTTATTGTACTCAATTAATCAATGATAAGTTTTGATTTAGATTCTGGGTTTGATTAATTAATTTAAGATTTGTTATAATTATCCTAATAGTTTTTTTTGTTAAATATTTGAATTGCAAGACAAATATTTATAACTTGTGATTAGTGATATAATTGAATGAAATCACACTTTTAGATCAAAAGTCTAGTAATATAAATTTTCTTCTATATTTTCTGTTAATCTTTTTATTATTTGTTAGAATTTAGTTCATTAGTGTAAATATTCAAAACTCCTCTTATTGTCTTTCAACTAAGAAATTATTGTTTAATTCCCTTGGGATTTGACCTGATATACTATTTCTATAAATTAGTTTGTAATTGCTAGTGGTTTAGTGATTAATTTTGAGAGTTTGGACAAACCCATCAAGGTAGCAACTAGGATATTTTTTGTTTATAGTTCAAACTATGCATGTTTAGCATAAGGAAATCAACGAAAGAATAATTGCAATTTTCTCAGTTATTTAGTTTTGGTCTAATTATTTCATTAGATTTTAATGCTATCATCGAATTAATATGGAATGTTATCGTACCAAATCAATTGATGATAAGTTTTCATTTGGATGTTGGGTTTAGTCAATTACTTTAAGAATATAAAAGGTTTATTATAGCTATCTTAATAAATCTTTAATTAAATATTTAAATTGTAAGCTAAATATTTATAGTCTATGATTAGTTATGCAATTAAATGAAATCGCACCATTAGATCAAAAGTTTGGTAAGTTTAATTTTCTTCTCTTTTGCTATTTATTTATTAGATTGAGTTTGTTAGTTTAAATATTCACAAACCCCCACCCCCCCCCCCCCCCCCCCCCCAATTTGCTTTTCATTGTTTTCAAACTTTAGTTTATAATAAGTAGAAAGCCAGAAGATTAATTTGTAAGATTTTGATAAATCTGTCACTCTTGTTATCATTTCTTAACTGGTACATATGAATTATATTCTTTTACATTTTTTGTTTTCCGATACAACTTTTTATATTTTTAAAACAACATTTATTATATTTACTTCAAAAATGTGAAAATATAGAATGAAACACAATTGATACGGCTGTTAATTTGGTATACCATTTTTTAAAGTCCATTTGTATATAATACTACGTTTTAGTCGTTTCATGCAACTCCCGTTTCTTTAATCAAAGGACAACTCTCCATTGATGTCAGGCACTCCTGGAAGACGCACCACGTTAATTACAATGGATACCAATGCAGAGTTATTGGAAGCTAAAACAAGATTTAAAAAACAAGGCCATCTTGATCGTATGCAATTTAAGGGGGGAAAAAAAACCTTGTTTTGGATGCCTAAAACTTCCCTCCAGTTAATTACCACATGACATTTTACCATATCATCTAAATTATTGTATAAACTTCCATGTGTAACTTCCTAGCCATACAGGAAAGGAAAAGATTTCATTGTGTTTTTTGGTCTCTTTTACTGTTTCATCTTCTTCTTTCACGCGGAAACAACCAAACAAGTGATGCTATTCCTTTGATTTTTTTACTGGGACATTTGGGTCTCCTAAAACTTTCTATGCCTTTTTTTTTTTTTTCCAAATGTTATTGAAACTCAAATTTTATATACTAATTACTCACAGGTCATGAACTCCTAATTAAGAAATCCAAACATTTTACATAAATACATATTTTTATTGTGGTTTTGTCCAATATGATCAACTTCTATGTGCATAAAGTACTAATTTTCTTATGTTAGTACATTCATTTTCTTGAAATCTAAATTTTCTTTGTTATATTCTCTTTAATTTGTATCGAATTACACGCACTACGACATTAACTTATTTGTTCTTCCAAAATATGTTTTCCAATATAAGAAACAACAACATATCACGACAAAGGCCACGCAATATTAGTAGTAATTGTTATTAATAAAGATACTTTAGACATTAGATTAAAAAAGGGTCAGACTATTTTTTTAAACGAAAAGAAAGTTTTGAAAACAGGGATTTTTTTAATTTTTTGAGGTGGAAGGGTATAATATCTAAATCTACAGTGCAGAATAAGAGCAATGTGAGCAGGCGATAAACTTAAAATATCTGTCAACTGCAGAATAATGTATTTTAAGAAAGTCGGGTTAGGCAAATGTGGTATCACACTGGTGCTGCTAAAACTTTATATCATTTTTTCACCTAGATTTCCACTTTCGAGACTTCAAGTACAGGCAGACTTTCCATTTCTCACCCAAAAAGGATAAAACTGATTATTTTTTTTAATGATATACATTGATTAGATTTATTAATAAAATAGTTTTATTAAGAAACTTTTTTCTTGGGGGCATAGTAAGAAACAAAACTATCAAAGAGGGTGCTGCTCTTCAACATTTATTATTATGTAGCGCATTAAAATATATTTAAGGTTTTTCTTAGTTATCAAAAAATTATTTTATCCTTTCCTCACCCATCAAATAAAACGTTGTTTGACTATTTATTTCCACTCTTCAACCCAATTAACTTTTCAATTTCTCTCTTTATTTGTATTTTTAAACACTCACACATGTTTGTTCTCAATTAAAATTCTCTTATTTTGTTACCTTCAATTTTATGATAGGGTTGTTCCAAACTCTATCAAAAAAACCTCCAATTGTCATTTGAGGTAGTTCTAAGAATTACCCTCCTTCTGAAGGAATTAGAATCATGATTATTAATACTCCCTGTCTTAAAAAAATGAGTCTATTTTTGGTTTGGTATAATTTTTTTTAAATTATAATGTATAAAACATTTAATGTACAATTAAATTTATAATTTATAATTTTTATTCTTAAAATTTTTGAAACTAAACTCTTTTTTTTTTTTTGAATGGAGGTAATACTATTTTGAGTAAATATTTAGTTACTATTCTTTCACAAAGTCTCAACTTTGGTCATTATATTTTCTTCTTTTTTTTTTATCAAAAAAGGTCATCCAACTCCTGAAAGTGTTCCAAATTCAATCACTCCGTCTAATACGTTCGTTAAGTGTTGACGGATGCCTATTCTCGTTAGCCAAAAAAGTCATTTCATATTAAAAAATAATTATTTATTTTCTTTCCCTCTTCTTTGTCTCTCTCCTGTTTCTTCTTTTCTCTTCTTTTTCTTTTCTTTTCTTTTTCTTATTTTCTTTCCTTCTTAACTCCCAAGGAGACAAGTCCCCCCGTGGGGTAGTGATGAAGAAGGAGCAAGGACATGAAGATGAGAAACATGACTCAGGGTTGGACACATAGGTTTCACCCTAAAGTTGCATTCAGACCTTGAGAAGGTTTAGCAGGTGAGTGGTACATCCAAGCTATGCCTCATTCAACAAATCCTTTCAAACCCATTTTTTCCTCAATCAAAAAGTGAATAAATAATTCCCGTAATCTTTGTTGGTGTAATGTTAATTTTAGAGGAAAAAGAATAAAATCGAATGGGATGAGACAACAAAATTGAGATTTTTAGAACAATCAATTGGAAGACCAATTGGAATTAGAGAACATCTTATTGGAAACTAGGAGATGGGAGTGGAAGCCAAAGGCAATAGAGGCAAAGTGTGGAACGTTTGGCCTTTGAGACATATGCTATGGAGAAGAGAATTGAAAAGAAATGAATGAATTGTTTGGTTTGAATGGGAAGAGAGGGGAATGGGTATATATATAGGGGGCATTTTAGTTTCACTACAAGAAAAGTCTCAATTTCCGACGGAACCTTCCGACGGACATTAATCCGTCGAAAATTTCTGACGGACATCCGTCGAAAAAAGTGAACTGGAGTCCGCAGCAAAATCTCCGACGGACATCCGTCGAAAAAAATATTTCCGACGAAAAACCACCGGAAATCCGTAGGAGCCAATATTATCCGACGGATGTTCCGTCGGAAAAGCTTTTAAAAAATTTATTTTCCAAACTTTTCCGACGGAATATCCGTCGGAATATTTAACAAAATAATATAAAAAAGGAAATTATATTTCCGACTGATTTCCGTCGGAAATAGTTTTTTAAAAAATAAAAAATTAAATATTTTAACGGGCCAACATTTTCAACGGGCCAACATTTTAAAAAATTTAATTTCTACGGGCCAACATTTTCCGATGGATGTCCGTAGGAAAATTTTAACTTTCCGACGGATTACGGTCAGTAATATTCAAAATAAAATATTAAAAAATTTCCGACGGACAATCCGTCGGAAGTTCTTGTCAAAAATTTAAAAATTTCCGACGGATTACCGTCGATAATATTCAAAATAAAAATTTAAAAAATTTTCGACGGATAATTCGTCGGAATTCCTTCCAAAAAGTAAAAAAAATTACTCTTTCGACGGATATCCGCCGAAAATGTGACACTAGATAAACCCCCCCGCCCGCCCCTCTTGCCTCTCGTAGGAGATTGAAGAGAGCGGAGGTGGTGGAACTCAGAGAGGAAGCGCACTCGCTCGCTCTCATTCAAGATGGGTATGCTCAAACCTTTCAATTATTATCTGGGTTTCTAAACTTCGTTCACCTCTAAAGTAATTGCCTTTGATACAGTTGTTATTTTTGATTGTGTGTATAGGTATCTCGAGGGATTCCATGCACAAGAGGCGTGCCACTGGCGGAAAGAAGAAAGCTTGGAGGAAAAAGCGCAAGTCTGTTTTTCTCTTCTACTTTTATATGTTTTTAAAACTTTTTTTTTTTGTTATTTATAGCTCATAGAAAAAAACTTATTTTAGATCAATTTTACTTGTTTTATACCGTATGGGGTTTTTCCCAAGCCGGAAGTTGTGATCGATTCTACCTACATTATGATGAATTAGAATTTGCTTTTTCTTTCAACCTGTCATTGGTATCTTCAATGAGTGTCCCTGAATATGTAAACAAATATATGAGCTTGGATAGTGAGGAGCATCTTGGTCATCCAACTTTTCTGGATTTTGTTTGCCCTTTTCTGGATTTTATTGTGCAATTGCTCATCCAATTTCTTGAATTTTGTGTGCATCTCATTTCTGGAATTGTTTTTTGGCATATTTTCTGGAATTTTTCTCTTGCCGCTGTTTTTTGGCATATTTTCTGGAAAATTATTTATTTTTTTAAAAAAATTTATTTCATTTTCGACGGACTTCCGACGGAAATTACTTAACTTTTTAAAAAAGTTATTTATTTTCCGACGGATTTCCGTCGGAAATTATTTATTTATTTTTAAAATTTTATTTAATTTTCGACAGTAATCCGTCGGAAATTATTTATTTTTTTAATTTCTTCTCATAATTTCCGACGAAAATCCATCGAAAAATTATAATTTATTTATTATTCGGCTGCCGTCGCAAAATCCGTCGGAAATCGAACGATTTCCGACAGTTGACCACCGGAAAAGTTTTTGCTACGAACGTTATTCCGACGGATTGTTTCCGACGGAAATCTAAAAATTTGCGACGGAAATGTGGATTTGCCGTCGGAAATTGTCCATCAGAAAAATCCAATTTTCTTGTAGTGTTTCAAGAATTGACAAGTTTCAAAACCCACCAAGAAAATTTGAGATCTCTCATATCCCAATTGATTTCCTGATTTTCAAGCAAAAGGGATGCCAAAACCTCAATCAAATAATCAAATTTTCAAGAGCAAAAAGTAACAAAGGACAAAATAAAAGTAAAGGCAGGAAATTGCAAAACGAATGTGTGAACTTTTATAGTGAAACTTTTTAACATGCTCAGAAATATGGGAACACTGGGAGGCGAGGAAGAAGAAGAAGAGGAAGGAAGAGAAAAGGGAAGAAAAAGGAGGGAGAAGAAGAAAAATGGAAAGAGAAGAAGAAGAAGGAAAAAAAAATAATTCTTTTTTAATATGAAATGATCTCTTTGTCAAATTAAAATAGGCATCCATCACACTTAACAGACATATTAGACGAAGTAATTAATTTTGGAGCACTTTCAGGAGTTCAATGACCTTTTTTAATAATAAAATATATATAATAATCAAAGTTGGGACTTGCAAAAGTATATTGACTAAAAAATATATTTACTTTAATATTTTTATGCAACCAATTCTTTGTGCTGTAAGAAAGGTTTGGCGTTTTTCTATCATGTTCGAAATTGTTTTCACATGTCTTTGTAACTTGACTCATCACTTAATCTTAATTAAATAAGTATTTAATAAATTAATCGTGTTTGATAAATTTTCAGAACGTAGGGCCGGGCTGACCCATTTTTTTTTTCTCTCAACAAGCAGTAGGGGCGATTTGTGGTGCGGCAACGGTGCGATTTTGCACTGTTGCTGCATTTCCTTTTTTTTTTTTTTTTTTAGGTATTGCGCTTTCTCCAGCCGGTAGTAGTCACCTCATCTCGCTATTCAACGTTTTGCGGCAGTAGTTCGATGGTGGTGCTATTCAATGTCTGCAATTTGGCTTTCACGCAACGGCATGCGGTGAGAGATAGTTATTAAGTTAAAGTTTCTTTCACTATCGGCCAATTGTAGTGGGGCACTTGAGTGTAGTGTAGTATCATTTTTGTATAGTAGTAATGCCCCGATATAACCTGGCTTTTGTATTGTTGGTTGAGCCTAGGTCGTCTAGGTTTTCAACCTGTGCCGCTTTGCGGCTTTTGTCCCGCTTGGCGGGTGACTTATGCCCCTTGGGGGCTTCTTGTCTTTGCTTTCATAGGTTTTTGCGCTATTTTCAGTAGCGACACCACGAAACTCCTTAAGCCTCACGGTTTTGTATCCTGGCATTTGTGCTTGTTATTAATATACTATCGTTTCAGAGAAAAAAAAATGATTTTAAAATAAGTGCTTAATCAATTAATTCTATTCATTCTATCCACCAAGTGCCTCTGTGTGTGTTTAAGGGGCTTGTGTGTCTGTTTGACCGTCTACACTTTGTCACGCATTTCCTCGTTTGGATGCACATTGTCCTAGAAGTAGCTACTCTAACTTTCACCAGTCTAGCTACTTGCTTCCTTGCAACTACCTTCATCCTTGGACCTTTTCAAGGTATAAATTCTCTAGCTGGTGCATGGATTTTTTGGTTCTCCTCAACTTTCCCTTCCTCTGCTCTCCCAAAAGTTTCTCGATCTTCCACATCATTTGTCTTCCTTTTGTCATCACATTTTGCCCCCAGATGCTGTTGTCTTGTGCTGGTTGAGCCATCATTTTCATCTTGTGTGGCTAGTCTAACTTTTATTGGACTAGCTACTTACTTTCTTGTGATTACCTTGATCCTTAGCCCTTTTGAAGGGTTAAGTCCTGCAGTTGTTGTGCTAGATTTTGGGTTCTCCCTAACTTGGGCCACTTGCTTAGCCCTCCCCCCCTCCCTCTCTCTTCGATTTTCAATTTTTGCATCTCTGACTTTTGCTGCCTTGTGCTTGTTGCTCCCCTCCTTCTTGTGGGTACAAGTAGTTTAATCTTCGTCAGAGTAGTGACTCGCTTCTTTGCAACAACCTTCTTCCTAGGCCTTTTTTGAAGGACTCAACACAGACTCTAGTGCATTGGTTTTTTGCTTGTCATATTCATTGGTTCCTGGTGTACTTTTGTTGATAAGGGAATTCACAGTCGTTACCTAAGGATGCGCGACGACAATGACTTTGTCTTTGTTATACTCTCTTTAATTTGTATCAAATTACACGCACTACGACAATGACTTATTTGTTCGTCCAAAATATGTTTTCCAATACAAGAAACAACAACATATCAAGACAAAGGCCACGCAATATTAGTAGTAGTCGTTATTAATAAAGATACTTTAAATATTAGATTAAAAAAGAGTCAAACTATTTTTTTAAACGAAAAGAAAATTTTGAAAACAGGGATTTTTTTAAAATTTTTTTTGGGGTGGAAGGGAATAATGGCTAAATCTACTGTGCAGAATAAGAGCAATGTGAGCAGGCGATGAATTTAAAATATCTGTCAACTGCAGAATAATGTATTTTAAGAAAGCCGGGTTAGGCAAATGTGGTATCACACCGGTGCTGCTAAAACTTTAAGGCTTTGTTTGGACAAGCATTCTTATTTTAAAGGGATAAATAATGTTTTTATTAGAATATGTATTTTGTATAAAGGCCAGAAATACAATGTTGGCGTATAATTGGAATTGGGGGGCGGGTTGAAGCCAGGGGAAGAGAAAAGTGCAACTTTCGGAAACTCTGCCATTTTGTATGGAAATGGTACTGGCCTCAACTGCTTAAGATCAGTTGGTTTTATAATTATGAGAAAGTTATAAAATCTGCTTAGCTATGGTGTCTGTTTGTTGATTCTGGATTATACTTATAAGACTTAATTCTGATTCTTGAAAATATATGTTGACAATTGTGATACTATATTTTCATGGTATCATCAGATATTGAAAGATTCTGATTCTTGAAAATATATGTTGACAATTGTGATACTATATTTTCATGGTATCATCATGGTGAATGGTGAAATCCGGCTTCTAACAATCCATAATTGAATGGTTAAGAACACACATCAATGTTATTGGGCAGTAATTTGTGGTTAGTATACCCTTGCGGAATTGCAACCTTTTTCCCGGTCTATTGCAATATATGTAACTTCACACCATTCTTATATAGTTATATTCTTTCATTTTAATCACTACTAATCGGTTCAAAGTTCCAAATTCAATGATGATAACTGAACACAAAAGTTATGCTTCTTGCGGAACCCTATTTATGAAATAAAAAAGAACATGCTCAAACGATAAACTGTAGGGAAAAAAAGGTATGATCAAATACATAATAGGTTAACATCCAGGAATTGTTCTGAAAAGCCATGAAGGTTTTTCCACCAAATTCATTCAATAAAACAACCCAAGAAAAAGAAAAAGAAAAAGAAAAGAGGAGAAGAAAAATAAGTAGCTATGGAGAAGCCGGTCGCCTTTGTCACTCCTTCCAATTCCATCGCTCAAAAGATCTGCAAATGTCAGTACCTTCAGAGCAGAATTTCCCAAGTCCATCTGTTCTCTCTCTATGTGCTTCACTAAACTTGCTGTAGCCTCGGAACAAGCAAAGACCTCAATCATTTCAAGCGTTGGAATGTTCTCTAAACAAGAAGGAATCTCTTCTAATTTGGGACATCCATCCAATACCAATTTCTGAAAACAAAGAAATTGATCATCCGAAGATCTCCACCTGACAATGTCCAAACGAGACAATTTCAAAAATTTAAGTTTCGAGAATTCCCCTTCTTCCATTTCCCATGTTTCTCCTGTGAAGCAATCCTCGAGTAATTTGAGAACCTCAAGGTTGGGCAGTTTACCAATGGATGAAATATTCCTCCAAGGCAACCGAAAACCTGACAATGTCAATTTTTTAAGATTTGCAGGCAAACCAAACTCAAGCGTCATACAATACTTTACTCCAAAATACCGTGACATACAAAGTGATTCGAGTCGAGTCAGAAAGTCAGGAACTATAACCTTGTCAATACTCTTAGTATCATCCTCATGTTGGAAAAGAATGCATTTTAGCTTACGGATGTTTGGAAACTTTCTCAACTGCTTTTCCATGGTGCCCCTCGAAGAAATAATTGCTCCAGAAAAGCTGTCCAACTCAAGTAAAACAGAGTTGTTGTCAAGATTTTCAATGGGCAAACTCCCACCAGTAGCAGAACCAAAACTCCTTATGTGAAGATATTTCAATTTCAGTAGATTCCAAAGAGAATCAGGCAATGAAACAATGTTTACCCTTGGATTCACAATAAAAGTCTCCAGCTTCAAGAGTTTACCTACCGATGATGGGATGACGTTGAAATTGCCTAAGACTGCCAAGTATCTCAACTGAACAAGAAATTCTATTTCACTTGGAAACGCAGAGCCCAAATGAAGTTGCTCTAAGTTCAACACTCTCAGAAGTTTGAAGATGTGAGTGATGAATGAGATATCAATCCATCGGTACCTGTTGGAACGAGTGAAGAACAGCAGAGAGCGTGCACGAGGACAAAATAACTTCGCCTTCTTGAAATCCTGTGGCTCAGAGTGAATACATAACCTCCGCAAGTTGCATGACTCATTAAAAGCAAAAAGCTCATCAGACCCTTTCAGTAAATCGAAAAAATGTTCTTCTTTGGCCTTTGCCAAACAAAAATCATGTAGCAAGTCATGAATGCGGCATGCTTTAACACCACCTGTGGATCTTTGTTTGGCAACCATAACTAAGCTTCTGCCAATTAAATCCATCATGTAATCTTCAGCAACATCTTCTGCGCTCTTCAACTTCGTTTTTTGGACAAATCCTTCAGCAATCCATAACCGAATCAGCCTCCTCACTGAAAACTCTTGGTCTTCTGGAAATGCCCCTAAATAGAGAAGGCACGGTTTAAATAATCCGTAAATGTTTGTAACTCGGCTCAATGTGTTCATGCATTGCTCTGTACTAGATACAATGCACGAACTTAAGCCATCCACAATTCCCTTCCAACCTTCTTGCTCGTTGTTGCGTAAGTCCGGCTACAATGACTATTGTCGAGGTAATCCCTAGAACTCTCGCAATTTGCATTCCAAGATCATGTAATGCAGAGGCCAACCTCTTAGGGAATAACTTTTTCTGCGGTAACTCCAAACACTCATCTTCATTGAGTTGATGAAGAAAATGAGGTTCTTGGTCGGGCATAGCGCGAGGAGCAACATCATGAAGTCGACTTGTCGAATAATTCTACTTCCAACAGAATCATCGAGGAATGATCCTTCCAAGCTCTTCCATACTTCAATGGTCCATACATCATCCAAAAGCGATGAGATATCTCCTTCCTTTCAGACGCGGAGTTTTTACGCCAAATCTTGTTCGTCCTTCTCGAATATCTATCGAATCAATATAATTTAAAAGCTCAAGTAATACTCTCTTCTTGTTGAACACTTGAGAAAGCAGGACACCAAGCATGAACACTAAAATGGCGCATAACTGAAGGATCATTGTAAACTTTTGAAGCTAAAGTCGTCTTACCTAATCCTGGCATACCCACAACTGCAATGATTCTCAATTGCTTTGATCCTCTGGTAAGCCGATTCATAATTGTTCTTGCCTCATCATGTAAACCTACAACTTCATTTGTTATTGAGGGACTGCGCAATGGTACATGACTTGATATCCTGGATAGGTTCTTCACTCCGATGTCTTGCTTCTTGCCATAAAAAATCTTCAAAGTTTGTGTCTTAACACTCCCCATCTCTTCTATGATGGAATCACATAACATTGAAAAGGAATCTGAAGTGCCTCTAACTAATATGTGGTCAATGAGAATCTCCACTCTGTATGCCACCACCACAACACGATCCCAAAGAGCTTGGAGTTGCTCCTGTTCATTGCGCAACTCCGCAATTTCCCCCAAGAAAGTTCTTAAGAATACAAGTTCTTCTTGGATAGTTTGAACAGGACTCTTGGCAATTGGTTCCGCCTTACCAGTTATCAGCTCCATCAGATTTTCTAATAAAAAATCGATAAAACCTTGCTCGTTGATCCTGGGAAAATTGAATATTGATGTTTGTGGAACTTGCTCCCCAACTCCTGCCCCAATAACCTTAATTCTTTCTAAGACATCTGGAAGCCCAACATCAACTTCTGCATGTGTCTGGTAGAAGGAGCAGATTAAAATTGCGGCATCGCACACCACATCTCCAATGTCATACCTTATTTTCTCATCAAAAGTGTTTGACTGCTGCTTGAGAACGGTTCTCAAGAATCTTAGGCCTTCATATAGTACTTGAAATTGATCCTTCGAAGATGGCACATGACCAGTATCTAGTTGCAGCATCTCCCAAAGACAAGATATGAGAAAATCAAAATCAAAATCAAAATCGAGGAAATTCTTCATTGTAATTGTAGTATCATCCTCCATGTTCTGAGTGGGAGCAGGGTATCTTCTGGAAAATTTTGAGCTTCTTAGGGCTCTGGCGTAAATGTCATAGACTTGGAGATCAATAGGCTTGAGATTATTTTGCAGAAATAGTGAAGTCCAAAGACGCATTTCCTCACACCACTCTGCATCAAACTCGCCAATCCGGCAGAAGAAAAGGAGATGTGTGGCTTTGATAGCAAAAGCTTCAATCTGAGCTAACAAGTCTTCCATTTGCCTGTGTTCAACGTTTCTTTGTGTGGCAAAGCGGACAAAATTTTTCAAGAATGTCATCTGCTCCCACAAAGCTTCCATTCGTTCTCCTAAAATTTGACTGTAAAAGTTAGTCCTCAAACTGAGAAAATCCGCTAGATTCGCCACAATGGAATCAATAATTTCCAAAACTTCATCTGCGGTCAGAGAACCCGGTTTTCTCATGGAATGTGACCAAGTGATGTACCATTCATATATTTCTTCCTCCAAAGGTTTGATATCTTGTAGCATATAAGACCTAGAATACCCAGAATAATCAGCACCTAAACTTTTACAAGAACGGAATGAGTCAATTTTCTGTTCAGTTCTGCTAACAGCATCTTCAATCCTTACCAGGAGAGATCCGAGACTTCCATCCATATCACTGTTGATAGTAGACGTCAGATGTACATCGTTGCCCAACTTTCTTGCATAGGAAACAAAAGCTTTCAGATTCCTGCGCCAAATCTTCACTATCTTAAGTAAATCACTGCGTTCAGGATCATCATAGTAGCGGTCAAAGACGTACTCCGGTAACCAATTGGAATATCTCTTAGACTCATTAACAAAGGAAGCCATCTTGATCTCTCGGAATCTTTAGTGGGATCTGAATGGCAAAGGAACTAAAGGAAAACAAGAAGAGATTGAAAAGAAAACCAGAGTGAAGTTTATTAGAAACTAACAACTACAAGCCTACCGGGTGATGCAGGATATATTGCTGAAACCCAAATTTAAAAAAAGAAAAAAGAAAAAAAAAAAAGGTTTACATGACATTGGATATAAGAAATGGGCTGGTGATCTGGCTATGAGGAAGGTGAGCTGTATCCCAGAAAAAAAATAATAATAAACAACAACAAAAAAATCAGAAGAAGGCAAAAGCACACGGCCGAATGACCTTTTCAATTTCAAAGCACAAAGAAAGCAATCAGTCTATGTGCCAATTGTTATATGATTGTTAGGCTTATAAATTCACAAAACGATAAAATATGATAAAGAAACCAAAGGACAACTCATCATGTTAAAATAAGCATTGGCAGTTACTCTCATTGATGCTGGTGCAGACTGGGGGCGATAATTTTGATACGATATGAAAATTTGATACGAAATTATGAAATAAAATATGATTCAAATTTAATATGAAAATTTAATATAAAAATAATTACATTAATCCAATTTTTATTACTTTTTATTTTTTTATAATTTTATTACTTTTTTTCAAACATGACACGCGAATTCGAAAGCTGACATGTTACCATTAGGAATGCAAACTGTACAGTTTTTGAAGCTGAAAAAAATAATAAAGAAACAAGTATTAAAGGACCCGCCGACATGGCTTTGAAATTTTGTTTTATTATTAATTATTTTTAGCATTTTAAAAATATTAAGAACTTTTCATTATATAATTTTTTAAAAGACTAATAAATCGAGCAAGAAGAAAATTTAATTCACTTTTTTTTATTAGATTTGCACTGTTGTATTATCTGCTGTTATATTTAACGTATATGTTTTTAATTTACTATTTCCATCCCAAAAATTTCACATTAAAGAAAAATTTTTTTTAAGATAAATGAAAAGAGTATATTTTTTTAAAAAAATATATATTTTAAAACACTTTATGTTCACATTTTTATCTAATTGTTTAGTACTTTTATAAATTATGTAACAAAAATTTGATAAAAATAAAAGAGTGTAATATTTTCAAATTTAAGAGATGATTAATAATAAATTTAAATTTTAAGAAAGATAGATATTATTTTTTTGAATAAAAAAAGTAATTCTTTTTAATAAAAACAAGTTACATCACAAAGGCAACTTGTCATTATGATAACACCTCAAATTAACAAATCTGTTTATGGGACCATGATCATGGAGATGAAATCCCCATTAACTACAGAAAAAACGCAGGGAGGAAATGAATAGAATAAATAAACCTATACTAGTAATTCGTACACTAAATGAGGCCCATCCCCTCACCTCCGCAGGTGAATACTGGGAAGGCCTCGTGGGTATAATTTTTCTGTGGCTAATACTAGTGAACGTGGATGAGGGGAATGTATGGATACACACAATGTTTGTCAGAATCGTATCCAAAGATAATCAGTTGAGCTAATTGTTAACAAAGAGTGGGAATAGAGATAGATATAGAGGGAGAGACCTATTATATTATAGTAATTGACGTGATAATTATAAAATAATAAAATTATTTTTTTATTTTTATTATAAAAAATAAAATATTAAGAGATAATTTTATTTTTAAATAAAACAAGTTATATTGAAATGTGTAAAATTTTTTATAGATATTTTTTGTTAGAAAAAGTATTTTAGAAGGAAAAATAAAAAGAAATTTTTTTAAAAATTATGTGAGAGGAATTTGAGTGGAAAAATTTGAATTATAAATTTTAAAATAAAAATGTGTTTAGATAGTTTGTTTTTGTTTAAAATTGTTTTATTTGCAAATAAAAAGAACTTGTCCAAATAGACTTTTATCTTTTTATAGTTATCAAGTCAATTATTACTCGTTAAAAAATTAAATATTATATATAATTTTTAAATTATATTATTTCATTCAATTTATACCTTCACGGCAAAAGTATTACCATAAAAATCATAAATTAATATTATTTTCTCACCAGTATTCTTCCCTTGTGTAACTTATTTTCAAACTAAATATTTTTTAATGATAATAAAGGAAAAAGAAAAAGTAACAAATTAGTACTAAGAATTTTAAACTGGTAATAAAAAATAAAATGCACAACCTAAATTCGGACATTCCTTTCACATTTCAACAAACACATGATTTTTTCCCTAAAAAAAATTCCAAACATTCATGTAATTATTCGAATCAGAATCCTCCAAAATTAAGCTCAAATCTACCTATCCACGCTCTTGATTCCCAGCAAAACATAGCATACATTCTCGGTTCAACATTCCTTAAATTTAAAAAAAAAAAAAATCCAATGACCAGAAAAAGTTCAAAGAACCTTGAGCAAATCCTCAGCACTGCTAACTTTTGGTCTCTAAAACTTTTTCCCAACATCAACGCGTCCTGGAAGGTATATCTTGTGAAAGAAAAAAAAAATTATGTGACCAAAAATTTAAAAATAATTAAAAATATTTATTTAAAAGAAATATGTATTATAAATAATATTATAATATAAATCTAATGTTAAAAAAGAGAATTAAATTCAGTTTTTGTCTATTTTTATGTCATTTTATAAATTATGTGACCAAATATTAAATTTTAATGGTCAAAAAGAATTTTATAACTATTTTAAATCTCAAAAGATCATTTGATAGTAAAGTTAAACATCAGTCACGTGGATGGGGTATATCTTGCATCCACTTTATATCTCAAAAGATAAAATTAAATGCCCACTATCGTTTCGTACAAAAATCACATGCCGGTGTTCCTCACTTTTGATCATTTCGTACAAAAGTTTTTTTGGACATCCAGATGCCAGGGTGAACAGCTTTAAATCACATGCCAGTGTTCCTCACTAAAAAAAATCGTTCTGAAATTTGCATAACAAAATAAGTTAAAAGTTTATTTTTATAGGATCAAATATACGATTTACTTAAAAATATATTTACTTTAATATTTGTATGCAACCAATTCTTTGTGCTGTAAGAAAGGTTTGGCGTTTTTCTATCATGTTCGAAATTGTTTTCACATGTCTTTGTAACTTGATTCATCACTTAATCATAATTAAATAAGTATTTAATGAATTAATCGTGTTTGATAACTGAAAAAAGTTTTGGTAGATTAAATGATTTTAAAATAAGTGCTTAATCAAATATTTCTATTCATTCTATATGTTAACTAAAACTGCGGTAGCTACATATCCACCAAGTGCCTCTGTGTGTGTTTGAGGGGCTTGTATGTCTGTTTGACCGTCTACACTTTGTCCCCGTGCTTCATCACCACGCATTTCCTCGTTTGGATGCACATTGTCCTAGAAGTAGCTACTCTAACTTTCACCAGTCTAGCTGCTCGCTTCCCTGCAACTACCTTCATCCTTGGACCTTTTCCAGGGATAAATTCTCTAGCTGGTGCATGGACTTTTTGGTTCTCCTCAACTTTCCCTTCCTCGGCTCACCCCGAAAGTTTCTCTATCTTCCACATCATTTGTCTTCCTTTTGTCATCAAATTTTGCCTCTAGATGTTGTTGTCTTGTGCTGGTTGAGCCATCCTTTTCATCATGTGTGGCTAGTTTAACTTTTATTGGACTAGCTACTCAGTTTCTTGTGATTACCTTGATCCTTAGCCCTTTTGAAGGGCTGAGTCCTGCAGTTGTGCTACATTTTGGGTTCTCCCTAACTTGGGGCACTTGCTTAGCCCTCTCCCCCCTCTCTCTCTCTCAAAAAGCTCTCTATCTTCTTCATCATTTGTCTGTCTTCGATTTTCAATTTTTGCATCTGACTTTTGCTGCCTTGTGCTTGTTGCTCCCCTCCTTCTTGTGGGTACAAGTAGTTTAATCTTCGTCGGAGTAGTAACTCGCTTCTTTGCAACAACCTTCTTCCTAGGCCTTTTTGAAGAACTCAGCACAAACTCTAGTGCATTGGTTTTTTGCCTCTCATGTTCATTGGTTACCGGTGTACTTGTTTCTTGCTGTGATGGTCCAAGGCTTGGACTACCCCTCCAAACAGCGAAAACATCCACTACCTGGTATTTCTGCACATATGCAGCCAATTGTCCGCACACTCATCACACAATATGTACACCAACCCTCTATCTATGCTTCTCTCGGGTACCAAAAAATAGTAGACAATGTCTGCTGCGTTAATGCCAAGTCTCCTCGCCAACTTATCAAGCTGCTGTAAAGACCATAAATTTGGATCACAATAGTAATCAACATCAACGAAACCGCCTTTGTACGGTCTATTAGTATTTGGGCCACCTGTAGAATTTTAATGAAAACTAGGTTGCTATTTGGTCCAACATGGCCATTGAACTCATATAAATTATTGCAACACTTATTGACCAATATAATGCGTCACACATTTACATTCCATTCGAAACAAACAAAGGATGCACAAACTTATGCAATGCACATCGAGTTATGCTGAGAATTGCATTCTATATGTGCAGCCTACGCAGATTTTTCCGTGGAAACCAATAAATATTTATTTTACGTTTTCTCAAGCTATAACGTATGGCAACTATGCAATGTAAACACATTGGATCACTCTCTGTGGGAGAATTTCACAAACTGTAACTATTGGTGGGTGTTAATCTCTAAAGAGGGTTAGAGTTTGGATTGGGAAGAGGATGAAACAAAAGTGTAGGGACATATTAGGGAAAGTAGTTAGGGTTTAATGATTTTAGAATATTTCTGTTGGCTCGTTAGGTTGTATTTTCCTTTTTGCCCTTGATTCAAAATTTGATTTCGAAAAAAAAAAAAAAGTCTAATCAGGAAACCAGTTTTGCAGCTATTAAAAGGATTAAAATAGTTACGATATCAATTGTGATGGACTAAAAAATACGTTTTAAAAAGTAATGAACAAAAAAGATCACGACTCTAAATATAAAAGACTATTTTTGCTATTAAATCTATGTAATATAGAGTAGTGTACAAAAAGTGTAACGAGAGTCGTTTGTAAATTTTTTGTCCCAACTATGATGTATTAATATTGTATCGCATTTTAAAATGACTTCTTTTTACTCAATTATTTTGTTTAAATTATATGTAATATGATGTCAGTTTTAATTATAACACATCACTAGTACATCGCAATTGGAATGGAGAATCTAAATCCAATTCATATTGGCTAATGAATTGCATGGATCTAATTATTTTTTGCTATTATGTTGCGATACTTGGGATGTAGCATCATGGCGAAAGATTCGAGAATGAAGGCTTCAATTCATGAAAAATTGTTCACAAAAAGTTACCCACTGCTCTTCCTTTTATATATATATATATATATATATATATATATATATATATATATATATATATATATATATGCGCATTCAAAAGCTTTTTCTCATTTTTCTTTTTTTTTCTTTTCAATTGAAAAACCTTTTATGAGAGCACCACCATAAATGGTGGTTTACCATGGGTTTCTGCATAGGTATCACCACCTTTTGTTTCATTTTTTTGTTCATTTTTCACATAAGTTTCTTTCTTTGGGAGTTGTTTCTTTTCTACATAAGTGAGACTGTTTTTTTTTCTCTCCTCTTTCCATAAGTGAAAGTTTTTTTTTCCCCTCTTTCAATAAGTGCCATTTTCTATAGTTTTGTTCCAAACTATAATTCTATTATCTATTAAAGATTGGGTCGATTTCGATCTGATTAGATACATTCAAATCTATGAAGAGACCTCAGTTGAATTGTCATATATAATATTGAGCACAATTTTACCAAAAAATATTCCACTTATTGCTTGGGAAGAAACCGAATACATGTTCAATATTATTTAATGAAATAATTGACATAACCCGTCTTGAAAGAAATGCCAACCATTGTTTTGGGTATAATTAAATAATATAATAAAATTGATATACACACAATTTTATTTTTATTCATATTTTTTAATTGTGAATCATATATTTAACTATATAACAAAGAGAAACCTCCCTCCAGTTAATTGCCACGTGACATTTTATCATGTCATCTAAATTATTGTATAAACTTCCATGTGTAACTTCCTATCCATAGAGGAGAGGAAAAGATTTCATTGTTTTTTTGTCTCTTTTACTGTTTCATCTTCTTCTTTCACGCGGAAACAACCAAACAAGTGATGCTATTACTTTGATTTTTTTTACTGGGACATTTGGGTCTCCTAAAATTTTCTATTGCATTTTTTTTTCAAATGTTATTAAAATTCAAATTTTATATACTAATTACTCACAAGTCATGAACTCCTAATTAAGAAATCCAAGCATTTTACTTAAATACATATTTTTATTGTGGTTTTGTCCAATATGATCAACTTCTATATGTACCAATTTTCTTATGTTAGAACATTCATTTTCTGGAAATCTAAATTGTCTATGTTATACTCTCTTTAATTTGTATCAAATTACGCGCACTACGACGTTAACTTATTTGTTCTTCCAAAATATGTTTTCCAATATAAGAAACAACAATATATCAAGACAAAGGCCACGCAATAGTAGTAGTAATTGTTATTAATAAAGATACTTTAGACATTAGATTAAAAAAGAGTCAAACGATTTTTTTAAACGAAAAAGAAAATTTTGAAAACAGGGATTTATTATTTTTTTTTTTTGGTGGAAGGGAATAATAGCTAAATCTACAGTGCAGAATAAGAGGAACGTGAGCAGGCGATGAACTTAAAATATCTGTCAACTGCTGAATAATGTATTTTAAGAAAGTCGGGTTAGGCAAATGTGGTATCACACCGGTGCTGCTAAAACTTTTACGGCTTTGTTGGACAAGCATTGTTATTATCAAAGGATAAATAATGTTTTTATTAGAATATGTACTTTGTATAAAGGCCAGAAATACAATGTTGGCGTATAATTGGAAGTGGGGAGCGGGTTGAAGCTAGGGGAAGAGAAAAGTACAACTTTCGGAAACTCTGCCTTTTTGCATGGAAATGGTACTGGCCTCAACTGATTAAGATCAGTTGGTTTTATAATTATGAGAAAGTTATAAAATCTGCTAGCTGTGGTGTCGGTTGATTCTGGATTATACTTATAAGACTTAATTCTGATTATTGAAAATATATGTTGACAATTGTGATACGATATCTTCATGGTATCATTCAATAAAACAACCCAAGAAAAAGAAAAAGAAAAAGAAAAAGAAAAGAGGAGAAGAAAAATAAGTAGCTATGGAGAAGCCGGTCGCCTTTGTCACTCCTTCCAATTCCATCGCTCAAAAGATCTGCAAATGTCAGTCGTCGGAGGATTGAATCAGTACCTTCAGAGCAGAATTTCCCAAGTCCATCTGTTCTACCTCGATGTGCTTGACTAAACTTGCTGTAGCCGCGGAACAAGCAAAGACCTCAATCATTTCAAGTGTTGGAATGTTCTCTAAACAAGAAGGAATCTCTTCTAATCGGCGACATCGATCCAATACCAATTTCTGAAAACAAAGAAATTGATCATCCGAAGCTCTCCACCTGACAATGTCCAAACAAGACAATTTCAAAAATTTAAGTTTCGAGAATTCCCCTTCTTCCATTTCCCATGTTTCTCCTGTGAAGGAATCCTTGAGTAATTTGAGAACCTCAAGGTTGGGCAGTTTACCAATGGATGAAATATTCCTCCAAGGCAACCGAAACCATGACAACGTCAATTTTTTAAGATTTGCAGGCAAACCAAACTCAAGCGTCATACAATACTTTACTCCAACACCCGGTGACATACCAAGTGTTTCGAGTCGGCTCAGAAAGTCAGGAACTATAACCTTGTCAATGTTCTTGGTATCATCCTCATGTTGGAAAAGAATGCATTTTAGCTTACGGATGTTTGGAAACTTTCTCAACTGCTTTTCCATGGTGCCCCTAGAAGAAATAACTGCTCCAGAAAAGCTGTCCAACTCAAGTAAAACAGAGTTGTTGTCAAGATTTTCAATGGGCAAACTCCCACCAGTAGCAAAACCGAAACTCCTTATGTGAAGATATTTCAATTTCAGTAGATTCCAAAGAGAATCAGGCAATGAAACAATGTTTGGCCTTGGATCCACAATAAAAGTCTCCAGCTTCAAGAGTTTACCTACTGATGATGAGATGACGTTGAAATTGCCAAAGACTGCCAAGTATCTCAACTGAACAAGAAATTCTATTTCACTTGGAAACGCAGAGCCCAAATGAAGTTGCTCTAAGTTCAACACTCTTAGAAGTTTGAAGATGTGAGTGATGAATGAGATATCAATCCATCGGTCCATGTTGGAACGAGTGAAGAACAGCAGAGAGCGTGAACGAGGACAAAATAACTTCGCCTTGTTGAAATCCTGTGGCTCAGAGTGAATACATAACCTCCGCAAGTTGCATGACTCATTAAAAGCAAAAAGCTCATCAGACCCTTTCAGTAAATCGAAAAAATGTTCTTCTTTGGCCTTTGCCAAACAAAAATCATGTAGCAAGTCATGAATGCGGCATGCTTTAACACCACCTGTGGCTCTTTGTTTGGCAACCATAACTAAGCTTCTGCAAATTAACTCCATCATGAAATCTTCAGCAACATCTTCTACGCTCTTCAACTTCGTTTTTGGGACAAATCCTTCAGCAATCCATAACCGAATCAGCCTCCTCACTGAAAACTCTTGGTCTTCTGGAAATGCCCCTAAATAGAGAAGGCACGGTTTTAAATAATCCGGTAAATGTTTGTAACTCAGCTCCAATGTGTTCATGCATTGCTCTGTACTAGATACAATGCCTGAACTTAAGCCATCCACAATTCCCTTCCAACCTTCTTGCTCCGTTGTTGCCAGAAGTCCAGCTACAATGACTATTGTCAGAGGTAATCCCCTAGAACTCTCTGCAATTTGCATTCCAAGATCATGTAATGCAGGAGGCCAACCTCTTCCGGGGAATAACTTTTTCTGCAGTAACTCCAAACACTCATCTTCATTGAGTTGATGAAGAAAATGAGGTTCTTGGTCGGGCATAGCGCGAGGAGCAACATCATGAAGTCGACTTGTCAGAATAATTCTACTTCCAACAGAATCATCAGGGAATGATCCTTCCAAGCTCTTCCATACTTCAATGGTCCATACATCATCCAAAACGATGAGATATCTCCTTCCTTTCAGACGCTGCCGGAGTTTTTCTGCCAAATCTTGTTCGTCCTTCTCAGAATATCTATCAGAATCAATATAATTTAAAAGCTCAAGTAATACTCTCTTCTTGTTGAACACTTGAGAAACAGGACACCAAGCATGAACACTAAAATGGCGCATAACTGAAGGATCATTGTAAACTTTTGAAGCTAAAGTCGTCTTACCTAATCCTGGCATACCCACAACTGCAATGATTCTCAATTGCTTTGATCCTCTGGTAAGCCGATCCATAATTGTTCTTGCCTCATCATGTAAACCTACAACTTCATTTGTTATTGAGGGACTGCGCCATGGTACATGACTTGATATCCTGGATAGGTTCTTCACTCCGATGTCTTGCTTCTTGCCATAAAAAATCTTCAAAGTTTGTGTCTTAACACTCCCCATCTCTTCTATGATGGAATCACATAACATTGAAAAGGAATCTGAAGTGCCTCCAACTAATATGTGGTCAATGAGAATCTCCACTTTGTATGCCACCACCACAACACGATCCCAAAGAGCTTGGAGTTGCTCTTGTTCATTGCGCAACTCTGCAATTTCCCCCAAGAAAGTTCTTAAGAATACAAGTTCTTCTTGGATAGTTTGAACAGGACTCTTGGCAATTGGTTCCGCCTGACCACTTATCAGCTCCATCAGATTTTCTAATAAAATATCGATAAAACCTTGCTCGTTGATCCTGGGAAAATTGAATATTGATGTTTGTGGAACTTGCTCCCCAACTCCTGCCCCAATAACCTTAATTCTTTCTAAGACATCTGGAAGCCCAACATCAACTTCTGCATGTGTCTGGTAGAAGGAGCAGATTAAAATTGCGGCATCGCATACCACATCTCCAATGTCATACCTTATTTTCTCATCAAAAGTGTTTGACTGCTGCTTGAGAACGGTTCTCAAGAATCTTAGGCCTTCATATAGTACTTGAAATTGATCCTTCGAAGATGGCACATGACCAGTATCTAGTTGCAGCATCTCCCAAAAACAAGATATGAGAAAATCAAAATCAAGGAAATTCTTCATTGTAATTGTAGTATCATCCTCCATGTTCTGAGTGGGAGCAGGGTATCTTCTGGAAAATTTTGAGCTTCTTAGGGCTCTAGCGTAAATGTCATAGACTTGGAGATCAATACGCTTGAGATTCTTTTGCAGAAATAGTGAACTCCAACGATGCATTTTCTTACACCACTTTCCATCAAACTCGCCAACCCGGTAGAAGAAAAGGAGATGTGTGGCTTCGATAGCAAAAGCTTCAATCTGAGCTAACAAGTCTTCCATTTGCCTGTGTTCAACGTTTCTTTGTATGGCAAAGCGGACAAAATTTTTCCAGAATGTCATCTGCTCCAACAAAGCTTCCATTCGTTCTCCTAAAATTTGACGGTAAAAGTTAGTCCTCAAACTGAGAAAATTCGCTAGATTCTCCAAAATGGAATCAATAATTTCCAAAACTTCATCTGCGGTCAGAGAACCCGGTTGTCTCCTGGAATGTAACCAAGTGATGTACCATTCATCTATTTCTTCCTCCAAAGGTTTGATATCTCGTAGCATATAAGAGCTAGAAAACGCAGAATAATAAGCACGAAAACTTTCACAAAAAAGACGGAATGAGTCCATTTTCCGTTCAGTTCTGCGAACAGCATCTCCAATCCTTACCAGGAGAGATCCGCGACTTCCATCCATATCACTGTTGATAGTAGACGTCAGATGTACATCGTTGCCCCACTTGCTTGCATAGGAAACAAAAGCTTTCAGATTCCTGAGCCAAATCATCACTATCTTAACTAAATCACAGCTTTCAGGACCATAGCCGTACTTCGCTAAGCGACAGAGAAATTTATTAAATTTATTATCGAAGGAGGTCATCTTGATCTCTCGGAATCTTTAGTGGGATTTGAATGGCAAAGGAACTCAAGGAAAACAAGAAGAGATTGAAAAGAAAACCAGAGTGAAGATTATTAAAAACCAACAGCTACACGGGGAAGGGGATGCAGAATATATTGCTGAAACCCAAATTTAAAAAACAGAAAAAAACCAAAGGGTTGACATGACACTGGATATAAGCAATGGGCTGGTAATCTGGCTATGAGGAAGGTGAGCTGTATCCCATAAAAAAAAAAAATAAATAAACAACAACAAAAAAAATCAGAAGAAGGCAAAAGCACGCGGCCGAATGGCCTTTTCAATCTCAAAGCACAAAGAAAGCAATCAGTATATCTGTCAATGGGAGGGCCTCGTGGGTGTAATTTTTCTGTGGCTAATACTAGTGAATGTGGATGAGGGGAATGTGTAGATACACACAATGTTGGATACACACAATGTTTGTCAGAATCGTATCCATACATAATTATAAAAGGATAGAGACAGAGATAGAGGGAGGGACAGATTATAGTGATTTAACGTGGTGATAACTATAGAAGGATAAAATTATTTTTTTATTTTTATTATAAAAAATAAAATATTAAAAAATAATTTTATTTTTAAATAAATAAAGTTATATTGAAATGTGTAAAAATTTTTGTGAATATTTTTTGTTAGAAAAAATATTTTAAAAAGAAAAATTAGAGGAAAATTTTTTAAAAATTATGTGAGAGGAATTTGAGTGGGAAAATTTAAATTCTAAATTTTAAAATAAAAATGTGTTTAGATAGTTTGTTTTTGTTTAAAATTTTTTTATTTGTAAATAAAAAGAACTCGTCCAATCAGACTTTTATCTTTTTATAGTTGTTAAGTCAGTCATTATATAAAGTTATTATAATTTTTTACTATTTCAATTATTACTTGTTAAAAAGTTAAATATTATATATAATTTTTAAATTATATTATTTCATTCAATTTATACCTTCACGGCAAAAGTATTACCATAAAAATCATAAATTAATATTATTTTCTCACCAGTATTCTTCCCTTATGTAACGTATTTTCAAACTAAATATTTTTTAATGATAATAAAGGAAAAAGAAAAAGTAACAAATGAGTACTAAGAATTTTAAAATGGTAATAAAAAATAAAATGCACAACCTAAATTCGGACATTCCTTTCGACATTTCAACAAACACATGATTTTTTTCCCTAAAAAAAAAAATCCAAACATTCATGTAATTATTCGAATCAGAATCCTCCAAAATTAAGCTCAAATCTATCTATCCACGCTCTTGATTCCCAACAAAACATGGCATTCATTCTCGGTTCAACATTCCTTAAATTAAAAAAAAAAAAAATCCAATGACCAAAAAATGTTCAAAGAACCTTGAGCAAATCCTCAGCACTGCTAGAACGAGGGAGAGAGGACTATCTAGACTCTACTATTAGATGACTTATCCAGATGTTACATAAATAGGTGTCCCTATCTATGCCTCTACTATTACACAAACTTAGAATGAGGGAGAGAGGATGACAAACTAGATATTCGAACCCCTACACATCTCATCACCATGAATTTATTTAGTACAAGCGCAAATAATAATTAGTATAAGTCCCTGCTAAACCTCAATCCAACTAGAAGAGGGAGCATTTGTTTCGCTAAATAGTCCAATTGTGATACCATTGGGGAGATAATATATTGAAAGTCCAACTAAAATAGTTCAATAAGCAGGTAAAATCCAACTTAAATTAAAAAATTTGAACAAATGCACATTGAATCCTTCCCAATTTCTATTATTTTTTCAACATAGGATGGTATCATGAACACAATATATATGTTGCAAGTGATGTTTGATTAATAAATAACTAATTAATTTACAAAAAAATACTAAAATTGTTATAACAAAATTATTTCATAACTTTATAGTTATAAAAACATGTCAATGGGCATCTAAATTTTCTCTTCAATGAACAGGTAAAGAATTAGTTACTTTTTGTTTTCATGTATAGGACACCACTTTGACTAACATAAATTCCACTTAACTATTTGGTTTTCAGCAGAGTTAGTCAATAAATCTCATGCAGCTATGCAAGTAATTAAGCTCTGCCTCATTTGTAAAGAAATATTATTGGCCAGTTCTCAACTGCTTAAAAATCAGTAAGTTTCAGCTTTACTAGAAAGTTACAAAATCTGTTTAGCGAATTTATGAATTGATTCCGGATCATGCTTATAAACTTAATTCTGACTCTTGAATATACGTTGAAGATTTTGATATATTATGTTTTTATTGTGTAACTTGTAAGTATATTGCATCAGATTGAAAGCGGAATGAGCACTGGTGCAAACTGCATAATTTGATATTATGCAACCATTGTGATGAATAAATGTTTTAGTATTAGGTACCAATGAAATGAAAAAGAAAGCACTCAAACGTTAAACTGGAATTCAGGTGAAAAAAGAAAAAGGCATGATTTATACTTCTGACTATGAACTAAATGAGTGGCAACATCCACCAAACTCGTCAAATTCATAAAACAGATCCCTTTTAATGAGAATTATAACTCTATTTTCCAGTTGAGTTTACAACATAAACTCACACCGTCAATGATTCACTTCACACAGATGGAGGGAGTCAGTTTGTCAATATTTTTTGAGGATCAAAGATGACTTTGATGTGGTCTATATGTGCAGTGGGCTGCTAGCAGTCCAGCTAGCTTTATTGAATCAATACAAGATTGGAAGCATCAAGAATTAAAGGCTGAAATACTTTTGACTATGAATGAAACAGTGGTAATATCCGGTACAAATGAAATACTGCACATGATAGACAACATTCAAGAATTATTTTGGAAAGAGCATTAGTGGAAAACCCAATTGCCAAATCCATCCTTCCAAAAGATCTGCAGAACTCAATCGGATCTTTGAATGACTACCTTCTGATGCAACTTTTTCTTGTCTTTACTACCTTCAAATTAAAGGATCGTACCTCGTAGTATAGAGTTAGCCCAGAATTGTTCCACAGGGAGGATGTCAAGTACCAAATAGAAAAGAACTTTCTAACTATTTGGATTTTTCTTAAAATTTGTTTAGGGATGAAAACAAAATAGAATATTTAGCAAAAAATATGGAAAATTCAAGTGATTAAAGACCTGTAGGAACTTGGATTTCACCAATTAAAGACTCAATGAATTCAATCTACACTAGTTTGGTTTCTTTTGGCTTTCACTTCTCTCACAACATTCACTCAACTAAGAGTACCCTCTCTTAAGGCGCATCCCTCTTATTTATGCAATTTTGTGATCACTCTCATGTCTACAAAATTTAACACAAATACATTAAGCACTCAAGAATTTAAGGTTGTTATTTTGTGTTCTATTCTTGTAGCTCCACATTCATAGCCAAAGTTCCTACCAACTAATGTTGAATTTCAACTCTCGTTCCATCATCCAACACCTTAAATCATGCAAGAATTGATCAAGTTCTTACAAGCTATGTAAAACAAGAACAATAGATTTTGAAAAGTGAAAAAGAACCAAATAGTTTTGATTAAATTAAAAAAAACTTCAAAGGTTACATCCTAGTTCCTAGAGTTAAAGAACTCTAGCTAGACATAATGCTTAAACAAATAATTTCATGAAAATTAAACATTCTACAAAATGAACTGAGAAAAAGATGACCGAAAGAAACAAATGCTAAATCTACTCTAATGCTGAACAACTACCTAATTCTGAAAACTACTCTCTAATGATTTGCTTCCAAAGCTCTCAAGAATTTATAGACTTTTTGTGCCTTGCTTTGCTCCAAGATTTGCTTCAAGCGTTCTCCAAGATTTGCTTCAAGATTTGCTCCCTTTATCTTCAAGTTGGAAGATTAAATCCAGCTATAAGATTTAGCTCAAATCTTATCTCTTTCTTTGATAGTTTCAACGATTTCAGTTTTGACCAAGTCTGCTTAAATATTTAGTTTAGCCATGCTATGTCTTGTAATTTTAAACCATGGCATAATCTTGTAAGAATTTGAATAACAGCAAAACTCAAACGGTAGCAACCTGCAACAACCAAATCTTATCTTATTAGTAAATCTTGCAAAAATCTTCCTAATCGGTTATCTTTACTAACAAATTATTTTACCACTAACAATCCTATAAAACACCAAAAACTACCACAACTTAATAACAAAATTTACCAGTTAAACTTAAAATCTCTAAGTTTTAAGGATAAAAATTAATAAAAAATATCAACCTATCACCTTCACAAACGAATTTCCCATGCTCATCTGTTCTTCCTCAAAGTGCTTGACTAAACTTGCTACAGTGTCAGGACAATAAATGTTTGGTTAACCCTTTTCTCATTTCCATTTTGGTAAAAAGAGTGGAAATTTTTATTGACCTATTTTTGTTTGGAGGGAATTTTTAGATTGTTTGGTAAACCATTTTTTCATTTTCTTTTTGGTAAAAGGAATGGGAATTTTGTTTAATAAAGTTAACCATGTTATGTATCTTATTTTATGTTAATAATAAAGACAACTCTTTTTGGTCTTTCATTTAAAATATAATTTAACATTTCTTAATTTTGTCAATTGTAACGTATAATAATATTTAAACCAAAAAGAAAAAATATTAATTTTATAATAATATTTTTAGATACAAACATATCTTTACAATTTATAAAGAGTTTATTTCTTAATAAGTGTCTATACTAATGAAAATTAAAAAAAGATATCTAAAAATTAAAGAAATAAAAAAAATGAAGAAAATATAAAGAATTAGTGTAATGAAATTTAAAAAAGAGAAATAAAATTAAAGAAATATAAATACAAAGAAAAATATGAAAAAGGTGATTCGAATAACAAATATAAAAATAAACATATATTTTCATAAAAAAAAAAGAATAATAATGATGATGTTAATAATTTATTAGTAAAATTGAAACAAAAAAAAACTCATTTAGAGTGAAACCAAATAACAATTCAAAAAATTAACTGAGAAAAACTAGAAAATTACATAGGTCTTAATTTTAATAAATTGTCAATATGAATAGAAAAAAAGTTTTGAAGTAATTGTTTTTAAAAAAATAAAACTAATAATAATTAAAATAGACGATCAAATGACCAATACTTAAAAAATAAAAGAAATATGAGAGTCAAAAGAAAAAAAAATAGATGAAATAAGACAAAAAGTCAAAAATATATTTATTTAAATTAAAATTCTAAAAAAAAGTAATTATGATAATAACCTTTACTTAAGAATTAGAATCTTGAAATGTTATATTTATTTTTTTATTTTCAGAAATCTGATTATTTTTTCAAAAAAATTAAAACTAAAACAAACACATGAAAGTAATATGTTTATTACATATTTATTTCATAAAATATGTTTATTTTTCCTAATAAAGTTAATCATGTTTTACATGTTACACATACAACAAACTAATAATATCATAATTATAAAATGCATATCACAACACATATAACAAATAGGATGTTCACTGATTATATTTATCTACAATAATTTTATATGTACATTGAAATTTGATATTAAAGGTAATTCTACTTACCTATTCCTTCAGTGGACGAACTATTATTCCTATTCTTTTCAAATTAAAACAAAAATTAATGAAAAGACTTTATCTTTTTGGGTTTTGAGTTAAACATAATTTCAAATTTTAGTATAACCAAATAATTTAGCATAACCAAAAACGATTCTACTTTAAAAAAAATTATCTAAAAAAGATAGTGCTTTTTTTGTATAAAATTTTTATATTACATTTACTAATAATAACAATGTATAATCGAATTTAAAAAGTAAGGATAAAAACTGTAAAAATATACATTTAGTTGTACATTAATTGTAAATTAAAAAAATTATACTAAACTAAAAATGATTTTTTTAAGAAGGGAGAATATTGTTAACCTAACCAAATAAAGTCAATTTTTTAGATTTTCCAAACACATTTTGGAGGGAGATGAACAATGGGATAAAATTGGACTAACCAAACATAGCCTTGGATTGTGTTGTATTTAAAAATTTTATATTGGAATATGTGAAAGTTTTGATGGATTTTTTTTGTAAAAAAAAAGTGATATAAAAAAGTAAATTAGAGGGATTTTTTTTTTTGAAATAATGTGAGAAAAATTTTGGAGGAATTTTAAATTTTGAAATAAAAAATTATTTGGATGTTTTATTTTTATAGTTTTAAAAAATTAATTTTTTTACAAATAAAAATGCAAACCAAACATAGGGTTAGATTCCTGAATTTTCTTCCTTGGATATTGTTAGGTGGACAGTTTTCAATGATCAATTTCACTGTTTTTAGTAGTAAAACGCTGGGCCACGCTGCCCATTTTTTCTTTCAAAAAAGTTAGTAGGGGCGATTGAAGGTGCGGCAACGGTGCGATTTTCGCACTGTTGCCGCTTTTCCCTTTTTTTTTTTTTTGGATTGTTGTTGTTTTTTTGTTTTTAAGGTACTGCAGTCTCTTCATACGGTAGTAGCAGAATCGTCTGACTATTCAACGCTTGCGGTAGTAGGTGGGTGCCGCTATTCAACGTATGCAGCGGTAGTAGCAAAATCGTCGACTATTCAACGCCATGTAGTAATTGGATACGCGCTATTCAACGATGCAGATTGGATTCCACACAACGGCATGAGTTCGTCGGTGTTGTTATTCAACGTCTGCAGATTGGCTTTCACGCAACGGCACGTGGTGAGAGATAGACATTAAGTTGTAGTTTCTTTCATCATAGGTCATGTGTAGTGGGCCACTTCAGTGTAATATAATTTTGTATAGTACTAATGTCCTGATATATCTGGACTTTTGTATTCGGGTAGTTCCTAGGTTGTCCAAGTCCTCAACCATTCCCGTCTTGGGCGGGGTTCAATGCGGTTGAATTTAGGTCGTCTAGGTTGTCTCCCTTCCCGTCTAGTGCGGGTTTAGCTTCCCGTCATGTGCGGGTTTTTTTTATTTTTCTTTATTTTGCTTTTTCTTGCCCCTCGTGGGCTTTTTGCCTCTTTGCGCGCTTTGTTTCGTGGGTTATAAGCGGCTGCTTTCGATGACGCCACTAAACTCTGCAGGCTTTGTACATTGGCCTTTGTGCCACTCTATTAATATATCTACTATCGTTTTCGGAAAAAAAAAATTTCACTGTATTTAGAAATTGATATTGGACTTTCACTTAGCAAGCGATTGGGCCAAATGGTTGTGTGATGTGTCTATGTTCTATTTTTATCCGGCAACTCTACTTATCGTTTGTAATGCTACCATAGTATCTAACAAATTAGGTGTTTTGTGTCACTTAACTAATCTAGTTAAGTGAATGTTGTTTTCACCGATTCTGTGAATCGGTTAGTAGCACTTAAACTCCATGATATGAGCTCTACGGCTTTCATTGCTACTAGACAATGCTGTATTTTTCACTGTTTAAATTCAATATAATGATAGTTTATTTGGAAAAAAAAATTGGTATTGGATAATTGTTTTAATTTGGTAGAGATGCCTTCGTGTTTAGAGAACATTTCCACACTGGAAATATTTGAGGTCTCTCAAGTTCCAAGAATTCCCCTTTCTTCCATATCCCATGTTCCCCCGTGAAGCATCCTTGGAGTAATTTGAGAACCTCAATATGGGGCAATTTTCCAAAGGTCGAAATCTTCCTCCAGGCAAAAGAAAGCTTGACAATGTCAATTTTTTAAGATTTGCAGGCAAACCAAACTCAAAATTAATATGCTTTCGTCCAACACAACCTAACATGTGAAGTGATTCCAATCGGCTAAGAAAGTCAGGAAACATAATGTTTACAGAATTCATAATATCCTCCTACCAAAAAGCATTTCAGTTCCCGGATGTTTGGAAATTTTCTCATTAGCTTTTCTATGCTGCCAAAAGGAAAAATATAAAAACCAAAAATTCCTTCCAACTCGTATAAAACATTCATAAGAGTTGTCAAGATTTTCAATGTGTTTCCAGAGAATATCTGGGAATAAAACTGTGTTTGAATATAGATGCACAATAAAAGTTTCCAACTTTGAGAGATTACCCATCATGATATTGCATCGAATTGCCAAGTATCTCAACTGAACGAGAGATTCCATTTCACTTGGAAATACATAACCAAAATGAATTTGCTCTAAATCCAGCGCTCTAAGAAGTTTGAAGATTTGGATGACAAATGAGATATCAAACCAGGCTTTATTGAACCACATTCGTGTTTGAGAGGAGAAGAGTAGTAGGGAACGTGCACTGGGACAAAATAATTTCGATTGCTTGAAATGCTCTGGCTCAGAGTGAATGCATAATCTCCGTAGGTTGCATGGCTCATTAAAAGCTGAAAGTTCTTCATACCCATGTAACAAATGGAAAAAATGTTCTCCATTGGCTTTTCTCAAGGAAAAATCATGTATCAAGTCATGAATTCGACATGTTCTGACATCTTCGATGGATCTCTCTTCGGCAACCATAACTAAGCTTCTGCCAATCAAATTCATCACATAATCTTCTGCAACATCTTCTAGGCTCTTCAACTTTGTTTTTCGGACAAATCCTTCAGTAATCCATAACCTAATCAACCTCCTAACTGAAATCTCCTCCCATGACACCAAAGCTTTTCTGCTAAATCTTGTTTAGTCATCTCTGAATCTCTATTAGGATCAATTTAACTAAGCTCCTGCCAATCAAATTCATCACATAATCTTCTGCAACATCTTCTAGGCTCTTTAACTTTGTTTTTCGGACAAATCCTTCAGCAATCCATAACCTTATCAATCTCCTAACTGAAATCTCTTGATCTTCTGGATCCTTCAGCAATCCATAACCTAATCAACCTCCTAACTGAAATCTTCTCCCATGACACCAAAGCTTTTCTGCTAAATCTTGTTTAGTCATCTCTGAATCTCTATTAGATCAATTTAACTAAGCTTCTGCCAATCAAATTCATCACATAATCTTCTGCAACATCTTCTAGGCTCTTTAACTTTGTTTTTCGAACAAATCCTTCAGCAATCCATAACCTTATCAACCTCCTAACTGAAATCTCTTGATCTTCTGGAAATGCCCCAAAATAGAGAAGGCATGGCTTTAAATAATCTGGTAAATGTTTATAACTCAGCACCAATGTGTCCATGCATTGCTTTGCACTGGAAACAATGTCTGAAAATTTAAACCATCCAGAATTTCCTTCCAATCCTTTTCCAGGGAATAACTTCCTCTGCAGCAGCTCAAAACCCTCACTATTGGTGAGTTGACGAAGAAAATGAGGTTCTTGGTCAAGCACAGCATGAGGAGCAACATCATGAAGTCGACTTGTCAGAATAATTCTACTTTCAAGAGAATCACGAGGGGATGATCCTTCCAAGCTAGTCATGCTTCAATGGCCCATACATCATCCAGAAAAATGAGATATCTCATCCCACACCAAAGCTTTTCTGCTAAATCTTGTTCAGTCATTTCTGAATCTCTATTAGGCTCAATAAGCTCAAGTAATACTTTCTTTTTGTTGAATACTTGAGAAATAGGACACCATGCACGAACATAAAAATGGCACATAACGGAAGGATCATTGTAAACTTTGACATCTAACGTTGTCTTCCCTAGTCTAGGCATTCCCACAATGGCAATGATCTTTGATCCTCTTGCAAGTTGATCCATAATTGATGATGCCTCATCATGAAAACCTACAACTTCTTTTGTTATTGAGAGTTTGCTTTGTGATGGTACATGACTGGATCTCCTCGTTATTTTCTTGACTATGAAATCTGGCTTTTTGCCATAGAAAATCTTCAACGCTGTCTTAACACTCCCAATGTCTTCAACGATAGAATCATATAACATGGAAAGAGAATCTGAAATGTCTCCAGCTAATATGTGGTCAATGAGAATCTCTACTCTGTATGCCACCTCGAAAACACGATCCCAAAGAACTTGGAGTTCCTCCTGTTCATTGCGCAACTCCAGAATTTCCCCCAAGAAAGATCTTAAATAGAAAAATTCTTCTTGGATAGTTTGAACAGGACTCTTCGCAATTGATTCTAACTCACAACTTGTCAGCTCCATCAGATTTTCTAATAAATCATCAACAAAACCCGGCTCAGTGGTCCTGGTAAAGTTGAATATTGATGTCTGCGGAATTCGCTCTTCAACTCCTGCTCGAATAACCATGATTCTTTCTAACAAATTTTGGAGCACAGGATCTGTTTCTACGTGCGTCTGGTAAAATGAGCAAATTAAGACCCCGGCATCACATAGCACATCTCCAATGCGATCCCTGATTTTCTCACCTATGTTGTCTGGTTGCTGCTTCAGAATGGATCTCAGGAATCTTAACCCTTCATATAATGGTTGCAGTTGATCCTTCATTGAATTCACACAAAAAATATCCAGTCGTAGCATCTCCCAAAAGATCGATGTCAGAGACTCAACGAAATTTTTCATTACAATTATAGGATCACCATCCGTGCCTTGAGTGGGAGCACGTAATGGGTTGGGAAATTTTGTGCTTCTTAGGGCTCGAACGTAAATCTCATAGACTCGGATATCAAAAGGCCTGATCCCAAGAAGCAGCAATGAAACGAGACACCGCATGTTTTCCCACTTCTCTCCATCAAACTCGTCAATTCGAGACATCAAACAGAGATACGCCACTTCGACAGCAACAGTTTCGGTGAGAATAAACAAATCTTCCATTTGCTCGTGTTCAACACTTGTGTGTGTGGCAAAGCGGATGAAATTTGCCAAAAATGCCAATTGCTCTCCCATGGATCCCATTTCTTCTGCTAAATCTTCAAACTGAAAAGCTTTCGATCCGAATCTCAGAAAATCCACTAGATTTTCTGAAACAGAATGAGTCATTTCCGCAACTTCATCTGCCAAACTTGGTTGCCTCGGGTAAGTGATGTACCATTCACATATCTCTTCCTCTAAACATTCGATTTCATGTAGAAAACGATCAACCTTCTCATCAGTTATTATAAAATGGTTGTTGCCTTTCAAATTAAGACAATAAGAGGAAATTTCCTGGGCATTTCTGCCAACAGCATCTTCAATCCTTACCAAGAGTGATCCCAGACTTCCGTCCATTTTCTTGTTGGCATTAAACCTCAGATCCACATGGATGCCCAGCTTTCTTGCCCAGAGAAGGAACGTTTTGAGATTCCGCAACTTATACCTCAGCTTCAGTAATTGATGGCGGCGTTGATCCACAAAACATAACTTCACCAGCAACTCCAGATCATCCAAGGCAGAACGTATAGGAGCAATAATGGAGGCAGCCATCTTGATCTGACAGAATCTTTACTGGATCCGAATGGCAAAGAAACCCCAGGAAAAGAAGAGGATTGAAAGAAAACCCCAAGTGAAGACCAGAAACCAATTGTTACGAGTTGACCCAGGACACCAAAAACAGGAAAAAGGAAAAAACAACAACAAAATAAGTGATAAAGATTACAGGATGTGAGAAATGGGCTGATGGCAAGTTCACTGTGGAAGGTGAGCAAAATGGGATGGATCATGGATGCGTGTTGAATTTTTTTGGATCTGTGTTGATTGTAATCATATCAGTCACTGTTTTTAACTCTCTATCCTAGCTGTGTGTCCCACTTGCCTCCGGATTGGTTCAATTAAATTATGAAAAGTATGAGATTTAAGCATCTATTCCCACTAGTATTGTTGAACAAGTCTAATGGGAATATCTGCTTAAATTTGGAGGATTAATCCCAAATTTAAAATTTGCTTTCGTTTTAACATAGTTTTTATTTAAAAATAATAATTTTTTTAAATAAAAATAAAATATTTAAATATATTTTTATTTCAAAATTTAAAATTTAAAATTTTTTATTTAAAATTTTCTCCTATAATTTTTTTTAAAAAATTATTTTATTTTTTCTTTCAAAATATTTTTTTTATCAAAAAATTACTTATCAAAATTATTACATATTTTAATATAATTTTTTCAAATAAATCACAATCTAAACTAAGTTTATACTTGAGCTGGAGACCAACAGTTCTTAGCCGATTGAGTAGGTCTCAGTGAAAAAAAAAAGAAGTTATGTGCTTCAATTAAAATAACATAATTTTAAATTTAATTTTAGTTAAGTAATTAATTAATTTTTATAAAACGAATGTGTTTTTTTTCTTCCTCTCTTTTCTTTCGTTTGTTTTTTTTTATCCCACCGTATTTTCTTCTCTATAAATCCATCTGTTTAATACTGCGGACAGCACACGTTGTTTATCAATATTAAGTAGGGGTGACTGCTTTCAGATTCCTACGTGGTGTTTTAAAAAGATAATAAGATTGTAAAAAAAATAAAGAGTAATAAAAATTAGATAAATATGATTATTTTTGTATCGAAATTTCATGTTAGATTCAGATAACATTTTATTTTATAATTTTGTGTCGAATTTTCGAATCGCGTCAAAAATTACCGCCTAATTTGAAGCAACAAGTTGTTTCTTTAATCAAAGGACAGGCAGGCAGGCTGGCGGCCGTCCAGGCAACTCATCATGTTGGCAGATGGCACCATGTGACTCTCCATTGATGCCAGTGCAGACTGCACAGTTTTTGAAGCTGAGAAAAAACATAAAGAAACAATTATGAAAAGGACCCGCCGACATGGGAATAAAAGGGGTTAAATTACATTTATCCCCCTTTGAAATTTTGTTTTATTATTAATTATTTTTAAAATTTAAAAATATTATAAAATTTTCATTATATAATTTATTAAAAGACTAATAAATCAAGCAAGAAGAAAATATAATTCACTTTTTCAATTAGATTTGCACTGTGGTATTATCTAATGTTATATTTAAGGCATATGTTTTCCAAGTAAATGTTTTTAATTTACTATCCTCATTTTAAAATTTTCACATTAAAAAAAAATTCTGTTTTTAAGATAAGTGAAAAGAATATTTTTTAAGTATTTAAAATCACTTTATACTCATATTTTTGCCTATTTTTTTAGTAATTTTATAAATTATGTAACAAAAAATTAGTAAAAATGAAAGAATAATATTTTTAAATTCAATAAAGAAGAACGAAACCTAGTGAGAGGCCGAGAGGCAGGGAAAAGAGTCGAGTCAATCAGGCTCGACGATTAAGAGAAGCAAAAAATGTATCCAGATTTGGCCAAAAATCGAAAAAGAAGAATTTTTCTAAAGAACTTTGGGTCAACGGGGCCTTCCGATGACTCTTTCATCACTTGGGATATTAATTTACCTACTAAAATATCACTCATTTCTACCCAAGATCCCAGCATCACAATTTTATTTTTGTTTAAATTTCGGAGTAAATGAGCTTCTAAATAGTGGATTTCATTAGTGACCCTTTTCGGGACCTTAGTTTGTGATTTTCATTCAGTTTCCTAATGACTACAGTAAAAGATGCTGACAACATCATTTTCAGCGCTTTTTCTTCTTTTTTTGCCTTTAGTTGCGAACTACACTATATGTATGGTAGGTCTGTCCTTCCACCTAATACCATTCATTTCTACTTGATTACTAGCCTCTAGGGAACGCGGATCCATACTCAATGAGATAGATGTAACTTTCAATTTCTTAAATAAACGAGAAACGATTGGTAATAAATTTAAATTTTAAGAAAAATAAATATTATTTTTTGGAATAAAAAAAGTAATTCTTTTTAATAGAAAAGTTACATCACAAAGGCAACTTGTCATTTTAATAACAACTCAATGACAAACCTGTTTTTGGGACCATGATCATGGAGAAGAAATTCCCACCTCTACATGTGCAGACTCCACCACCTACATTCGTAATTCAGAAAGTAGATGAGACTCGGGATATTCGTAATTTATATTCCTGATTAAGTGTAAAACCCACGAATGAAAAACCTTCAGAATTGGGATTCAATTTTTTTTAGATGAGGCCTATCCCTCATCTTCACACGAAAATATTGGGAGGGCCTCGTGGGGGTAATTTTTCTGTGGCTAATACTAGTGAATGTGGATGAGGAGAGTGTGGAACTGTGGATACAAACAATGGCAAAATGGTACCCAAAATGAACAAGTCTAGTTAAGGTCAAAGGTTAATCGATTAAATTGGTATTAAAAAATTAAATAATGTCATTTTAATATTATATATTATTTTGAAATTATATTATTTCATTCTATTTATACCTCGACAGCAAAGTATGACCACAAAATTTTCAAATTAATATTTTTTCTCACTAGTATACAAGCCAAATCTTTTTCGATGATAACAAAGGAAAAAGAAAAAGTAACGAACTAGTAATGAGAATTTGAAACAGATAATAAAAAAAATAAAATGCAAAACCTAAATTCGAATATTTATTTCGACATTTCAACAAGCACATTATTTTTTTCCCTAAAAAAATTCCAAACATTCATGTAATTATACAAATCAGAATCCTCAAAAAATGCGCCCAAATCTATCCATGCTCTTTATTCCCAATAAGACATAGCATACAATCTTGGTTCAACATTCCTTAAATTAAAAAAAAAAAAAAATCCAATGACCAGAAAAAGTTCAAAGAACCTTTGAGCAAATCCTCAGCACTGCTAACATTAAAAGCTCCGCCTTCCTCCAAATTCAAGACCTTGACAGCCCCATCTTCCACGTACATAGCATACCTTCTCGACCTAATTCCCAGCCCAACAGGCTTGTCACTCAAATCGGGGTCGCAGCCAATGGCCTTGGTAAACACCCCATTAACATCACTCGGCAACAAGACCTCGTCATTGGTGTTCAAATTCTCCTTCCAAGCCTTCGTTACAAAGGCGTCATTCACCGAAATGCAGGCAATTATATGATAGGGTTGTTAATGAACTGAATATAAACGAACGAACTTTATTCGTGAATTGTTTGTTTATTTTTAAGGTTGTTCGTGTTTATCTATATTCGTTTATTAATGTTAAATATGTATTCGAGCTTGTTTATATTCGTTTATTAGTGTTCGATAAGTGTTCGTGAACATGTTCATTAACACATTAAACGAACATGTTCATTAACATATTAAATGAACATGTTTAAGAAACAGCTTGTTAACATATTCATAAACGATTAAACGAATATGTTCGTAAATAATAAACGAATAATATTATTATATATATATATTTATATTATATTATATTATATTATGTTATTATTTTAATATAAACGAATAATAAACGAGATTTAAACAAACAATAAACGAGTTTTATGTGAACACTAAACGAGTTTGTTCGTGAACATAAACGAATCAAACACATGTTTGTTCGTTTTATTGTTCGTGAACATATAACGAATAACAAAATCTGGTCGTTTATTGTTCATTTAACCTAACAAACGAACATAAATCAACGTAACCGAATTTCTTCACGAACTGCTTACTGTCCCAAAAGGGTAGCTAAGAGGTCAGATTTCTTATTTCTCTTCTTTTACAAAAACAATTAAAGAGATATTGGATGTTTTGGAAAGCTTTTTGAATGTAATTTTAGTTTTATGTTTTGAGTTGTTTCCAAAATAATTAGGTCAAAATTGAAGACAATATGAAGATAAGACGAAACCAATTGATCATTGACACCATGATGATTGACACCAATTGATGATTGACACATTTTGGAAAAATGGTCTAGTTATGAATTATTAAATTTCTATAATTTTTAAAATTAGGTTGTTGATATTAATCTTTATTGTATTAATTTTATCATGGGTAATTCATATAAATGTCTAATAACAAAATTTCATTTGAAAATTATATAATTTATGTAGATATTTTGAATTGTGTGAAATATAGTATTTGTGTTTAATCATTTGATCTATATTAAGTTTAAACCTTTGTTATTAGAAGCATACTATCCTAACATATGAATATGCAAACGGAGACGGCATGTTTTATATTATTATTATACTTCATTTAATAATATAGTAAGTTAAAATGAATATAACCCAACCATTTTATTACAATGAATAGGAATAGAAAATGTCTACCATAACGCTTTAGTAGTAGAGGTTGGTCTAATAATTTTGGACTTCATCCTCGTTTGTTCAAAATATTTAAGTCAAATTATTAATAATTCACAACCCAAAAACTTCATTTCATACGTAGAATGAGATTTCACACAACTGACAACCCCATTAAAAAACTAGATCAATATTTGCTTGTGTCACGGGAAAGATTCTCCCACTGCCAGGCAAATATTTTCCAAGATCAAGATTTGTTCTCACTTGAACTTTCATAAATAGGCTTTAATTTCTAAAAGGCGAAATCTGGTAACTGATAATGGCAGAGAACAGTCTCTTGAACTGATAAGCAAAAGAGTTCTATCTCTATACACATTTTTGTACATTAACAGTTCATTGATAGAATTTAAACGTATTTGCTCATTAAAAGGAAAAAACGAACATTGATAAACAGTAAAAGATTTCAGCACACGGCTAATTTCATGAATGAATGAACATGTAATCATTCTAGAAACATAATGAAAGCAAGCTAATCCAGGAAAGGCAAGAAATTCCAACAGTCTTGAAGGCTAATCTATTTCTGGATTCTATTGAGTATGAAAAAACGAAACAATACATTTGGTTGAAGTATAATTAATATCTGAACTCATGCGGGCATCAGTGGTTACATCCATGAGAAAATAATCTATCAAGTTTGCATTCATGAGAGCTTTATATGTACAAAAGCTGATATGAGGAAAAAGAACAGGAATTTACATAAAATGTTGGTACTGTTGGAATAGTGCACCCGACCTGAGCATATCCATGAGGAACCAGCGAGAATGGACTTGGGCATTATACATCGTTCAAGAGTTCATCACGTTTTCGAGAAAATAAAAGGAATGAGATAAAGAAGGATAGTAATTCAAACCAAGAAAATCTTGAATCTTCCACATATAAGAGTGGTTATCAGCAGCTATAGGAAAATTGCACATCTATTGACCAGAATAACTGTGCATGAGATGGGCACACGGTTGTTTCTAACTGGGGTCTAATATGCATATGTCTTCATTTTCTTCTCACAACTCTAAAGCTCAAACCAAGGTAGATGGAAGAGTCTCATCCCCTTTTTCCGGGAAAATAATGATCATTTACAGCAATTAAAACTGACTCTAAAGGAACATTACAAATAGTTCGCCATCAAGAAAGCTACCATCATATTGACCAGAGCATCAATGAGAGAAGAGATGTGAAACTTTCAAGGTTAACCATACTTTGTGAAAACTTATAGCAGAAGTGCACTCCAACTTGATCCACCAGATGATGCATAAGAAGAACCCTAACATCTAAACCAACAAAAGGAACTACTTTACCGTCCAATCAATTAAAATAGTTCAGATAAAGAATGATTGTATTGATTGTAGTAACATGCATTTTATTATTGTTCTCTTTCATTATCAGAGATTGACAAACAAACATAAAAAATCATGAAAAAGACATCAACAAGTTAAATGCCAATCAATTCTGGCAAACAATTGCTCCAGAATGCTTCAGTTCTATAGAATTTCAGCTTCCCTTGAAAAAGCGAATGGTGTGTATCAAAGTAGTTATTTTCTCTGAAAACATCACTCCTGGTACACAACTATAAACTAGAAGCCTGTTCTGAATCTCATTCTTGCTACATTAACCAATTCGACGCCTAATGACTTGTAAAAGGAAGAGTTACTAATAATAAGCCCCATTTCCTGAAGTGGTATGGACAAAAGAAGTTACACAGTCAAAGTCCTCCAGAAAGTATGTTTATCGAGCAAAAATTGCAGAAGAAATGATCACGTTATTCATATAATCCTTTAGGTTTAAATTACCTTCCACGGCTCAAAGGTTAACAAGATCAGTCGTCATCATCAGAACTGGAATCCTCTGTCTGCCGCTCTTTGATTGCTGGGAATAACCGTTGGTGTAAATCTGGCAAAGATTCCTGATGTGATTCTTGAGAAGGTGATGGTGCTACAGCATCTTTCCGATATGTCTTAGCTGGCATTTTTGTCGAGTTTTGAACATCCTTACATGCCTTATCCACCATTTTTAAGAAATCACGAACAATAACAAAGAGGCGTAAGCCCTCATCCTTTCCAGCATTTCCATGGAAGTAATCCCCTGTACTCTTCACCAGAGCCATAATCCTTTTCTCTTCTTCAAGTAGCTTTGTGATATCAGTTTCAGCCTGCTGTATAAAACTAGACAGTGTGGTGCAGAACTCACTGTCTTCCTCAGCATTCATCATCTCATTGTTTAGGAAGTTTTTAGTTTTCCAAAGTGACTGTCCAAGGCTGGAAACTGCTGCTGTAAGGTTGTCACCGTCAATAAGTGCTGCCTTTCTTACATTCTCCAGATCACTGCTCAGCCCAGAAACCACCTGAAGACCAAGGCTGCAATGAGACTCTGCTGATTCCTGTGAAGATTCCTCAGCAAGATCTTCTGTTCTCACACTGGACATGCTCTGGCTTTCTCCCAATCTACGTGCAGCCCTTAGGCCTTCAGTTCTAATGATTTCCTGAACAACAAAGTGAAGGAGCGTCGTCTTACCATCGGTTCCTTTTACATCTGACAGTTTCAAGAGGGTGTCAAGCTTGAATGCCATTGCCCCACCGCGGTAAGTACCAACATTCATGCGGTTTCCAGTTTTGAGAACTGCCTCCAGAAGTTTCAGGAAAAGTCTACTATTTCTCAGTTCCTTACAAGCCACCTGACAGCATAAATGTGGAGATAGGTTTGTGATTAAAACCTATTGACTTTTCATGAATAGAGCATATTCGAGACTTTAAGATGCTAAAATGGAAACAAATTAATGTCAAGATATTTCCTCGACTTTTCATATCCTATGTCCATTATAATTAAACGTCCAAAGTAAACTGTCAGAGCAGCTACATCTCCAGCCACAGAAATAGAAGAATTGAAAATCAAGACGAACTAGGTGCAGGTGCATGGAATTTTTTTGTAATTAAAATGAAAAAATGTAACATAGAAAAAAATTGGACTTTCATTGTGAGATCAAAAAAACTAACCTCCAAAGTAGTGAAGGATTCTGTGATGGAAGAAATTTCATCCTCTAAAGAACTCATGAACAATAATGATTCCATCCTTTTGAAGGCAAATGGAATCTCAACCATGACCTTAAGGAAGCGTTCAGCAGGACCAAGCTGAGAAACATCCCCACTAAATAACCGAAGTTTTAGTTCTTCTTCTGTAGTTGGAGCCATCCTCAACAGTGTCTCAACAAGCTCTGTTGGGAGTTCGTTACCTGCTTGAATTAGCAAATACAATATTCATTTAATTCAGGCCAGAATCCATAAGAAATAACAAATGAGCACCAAGGTGGAAAACAAGAAATGACTATGGTTATAAAAGTTACACTGGTTTAATTTGACAAATGTCTGAATGAAAGATGCTAAATCAAGTTTCATATCCTGTAACAAGAACAGTCCATTCTACATACCATCATGATAGGTGGTTCGGTTCTATCCTTTTTTAGAATTTTCTAAGAACAAAACATATGCTATCTGAGCTAGGAGACAAAAGACACTCACAGAAAAAAGAAATCACGGATTCGTGTGTAAGAGTAACGTCAAAGGCAAATATTGCATATAATGCAAAAGCTTGATAATAATTAATAAAAAGGAGAAAGACCGGCTAATATACCTTCCATCTCGCATCTTGTATAAATTAGAGAACCAAGAAACCTTAGACAGAAATCAAATCTATATCCATAATCATTCCATTTTAATGATCACAAAGGGAAAATAGAAGCTTGCTACATAATACCAAATGCCGAACACATTGTGATAATTTTTATTTCTGTTTCAGACGACATCTGATAACAAGTACTGGTAAATATTGTTGTATCTTGAAAATGATGCATCTGATTATATTCAGTATGCCAGCACATTTCTCAGAAGTTCATACTCTGACATATGCACCAGTAGACATTCCTATAAAAGGCTTAGGAATAACTTTTTACCCTTCCTTTCTCCAAGGTTCACCTAGAAGTGCTTCTGTCCCTTTCTTTGACAGAATGACTAAGAGGTAGCAGCTAACACCATGGTACAAACAAGAGGCCACTTTTTGACTGGAATAAGCTGATCTATTGATACTTCCACCATATATAGTTAGGCATTGACCAGTTACAAAGAGCATAGTTTTTCTGTCTTGAGTATGTTAGAGCTCTAAATTATTTTCTAGAGTTGTTTCCTTTGATTGATGGTTGCACTAATGAGATTGTGTAAACATTTTTGCTTCTTTGGCTTCTATTTCTGTTAAACATTCATTAAATGGCCCCTAATAATAAAGTTTAGAGAAGAGACTTCTACCAAGGATGTAACAAACCAAAAACCAATAGTTTGTATATTATTGAATTCTCAGTATACATGGTGTAACGAACATGAGTTTCTGCTTCAGCAAGAATTTCAGACAAGGAGACAAATCATATTGTCCATACTTACAAGACAGAAAAGGAGAAAGTGAGAATTACCTTCCTTCAGAGCATCACATACTTCCTCTGTTGTCACATTCAATGCTTTGAGAAGAATTGCAATATTTTGAGCCTTCTTGGGGTCAATTATCTGAACATACATAGGTGCAGATTCAGAAGATGATGAACGTCTATTATGCTCAAATTTTCCCTTATCTGCTGGAACATAACCAAATAAGGATTCCATCATCTCCTCATTGAACCTGAGAATGCATAAAACCGTCCCACATTCAAATGGCATATCAAATACAATAAAATCTGTTTCCAAATTAGGAATGCATAAAACCATCCCAAATTCATATGGCATATCAGATACAATAAAATCTGTTTCAGAATTAGCAAATAATGAGGAAATCTGGTGCCTTACTGGAATGACCCAGCCTTAATCTCATTCCAAACCATGGAGTGGTCTGGGTTGGCCATAACCTTCTCCCAGAAAAATGGCTTCAACTTGGTTTTTGGAGCATCAGAGTCACCAGACTTCTCAGTCCCAACACTAGCAGAAGACTGTCCTCGATTTTGTCCTCCAAGAGGTGAAGGCCTTGCTAAGTTACTAGGTTTTGGTGGGTTAGGAGGAGCACGAGCCACTTTAGGAAGAGGTGGAGGGGGAGGAGCAGGAGGTTTAGGTGGTGGAGGAGGAGGAGGAGGTCCAGGTGGTGGAGGTGCCGATCTTCCTGGAGGAGGTGGTAACAATGTATGAGTAGTAGCAGATGCATCAAGGGTAGCTAACTGAGTTTTAGCTGATGAATCAGTATTATTGGCTGTAACTGCTATATTACTGCTGATGGTAGATGGAATCTTGAAATTTTTGTTACTAGAGTTTCCCAAGTTTTGAGACTTCTGAGGAGAACCTGACCAATTTAAAGCTAAAGATGTCATTAAAATGGACATAGATAAGGCTTCGAAAGTTAAATTAAAAAAAAATGACATAAATACCATCTGAAACATCACTAGCACAGAAGTTAAGAAGAGGCTTTTCGTCTCTTTTTTCATGTTTTTGTCCACTTCCTGTGCCAACCTGATCTTTTCTTCTGTTGATACAGAAAAACAGGAGCATAACAACGAGGGCCAACCCTGCTAAAGAACCTGCAGCTATAACAACATTTTGATACTTTCTGATATGAGGAATTGCATCATCTTGAGTTCTAGGTGGAGGATGTATAACAGACAAAGGTGGAGGATTTTGAGGTCTAGGTGGAGGATGTATAACAGCCAAGGGTGGAGGATTTTGAGGTCTAGGTGGAGGATGTATAACAGCCAACGGTGGAGGACTTTGAGGTGTAGGTGTAGGAGGATCAATGATATCTTGCGGGGGAGATGGTTCTGGTGAAGGAGGCTGTACAACTGGAGAAGGTGGCGGCAAAATTGGTGAGGGAGAACTAGCTGGCACTAGATGAGAAGATGGTGGTGGACTAAAATCTGATGCTGCAGCCCCAGAAGCAGGAGCCTGAGCAAGTTTTATGATATTATGAGGAAGTCTTCTGTGTCTTAAGAACCTTCTTGGAACGGCAGACAATCTAGTAAATAGCTCCTGGCACTTGCTGAACCATGTATTGGAACCAAAGTCTTCTGTAGATTCACGATGTAGTAAAATTTTCTTTCTTAAGCACTCAAAAAGAAACTGCTTCACTTGGTAAGGAGAATGCGGGATGACCTCCTCTATTATCCCTTCTGCCAATAGATCAATATCAAATTTTTGATTGTCATGCCTACTTGATGCCTGAGAGATATATAGTTCTAAACTTTCGAGAAAATGAATGCACCCTTTCAATCCTCTGCTATAGTGAATCCATATTTCATTTGCCTGTAAAACAAATTATCAGTTTCAGACAAAATAAAATTCTTTTTTCATTTGACATTTGTTACAGAGCAATCTGATTGAACAAGTTGGCTGAATTTCTGTTTAACTTGGGAAAATAGATAACCAGTGTGAATAATGGAATGAGGGAAACCAGCAGAACATTTTCCATATTTTATATAGCATACAAAATTTTTTTTTTAAATAAAGCATGAAATGAGATTTGAGAGACAAATGCTCCTGTAAGAATGATGGGGTAAGACATGTCTGAAAATCTTCTAGCGCAGCAAAATTTCACACAAGAAACACTTACTGAAAAAGCACAAGATTGAGTGGCAAATGAATGCTTTGCAACCAGCAAGAGTTTTGACGCAAATGAGCAGCCCAAAAGACTCCTAGAAAATCTAGCCAGACTAGTAATCAAAAGAACCTCGGCATATGTCTGTACAAAACAAATTTCATACTAAGCTTCCTTGAAACACAGGACGCATCAATTTAGAAATGGTCCTTAAAACTTCATTATGACAATAAACCACTTTAAGTTCCAATCTCATTTTTTGTGCAGCATAACATATATTTTCTTGATCCAAAGTCCCTAGATCTTTGAATCCAAAAACAACATATGCTGAATATTGCTTAAGCATTAGGCCTTTTGCCAGTATTTGCAAGGAAAACTATCCATTCCTAAACATTAAAACCGTATATAAAGACATATCAGTTGCATAGGAATCATTACAGGGGAAACCATTTTACTCCAAGTCTAGAAAGCATGGATCTTTGCATAATACCTCGTCCTATGCATTAGGTGTTAATCAAAGGACTACAAACTTTTATTAGTTGCAACAGTTTATACGCAAGACTACCAGAGGCAGATTTCATGATTACTTTTCTTTCCCAGATTTATCTGTCACAAATCTTTTCAATCACGCTCTTACACATTACAGAATCACTTAGTTTAAGATGAAAACAAGCCCAGAATAAATCAAGAAACTTCATCTGCGTAAAAGTTACTCTAACACAAAAGAGACAATGAACTAATGAATTTTCTAGTCACACGTCAATTTATCAAAATTTTTGCACCAAGAATGAAAATCATACTAGTAAAAATACAATCTTTTCAGTTTGTCCTTAATCTTTAGAGGTATCAACAGAAGCATTATATGCAAAATATTCATACCGTTTCATCATCTATCTCTCGAACATCCAAAGAAACTCCATTACTCATAAAGGCTTCTGCGAAGTTCCTATTGCCATTGGAATTATTGGCTACAAGAAACCAAAGAAAAGAAACAAAAACAATTATGACGTGAGCTCTTCCAAAGTCCATTGAATCCCAAATCACTCTTCCATTCCCATAAAACTTTTCTTCTCATTTCATCAGAATAAACAAACACAAAAATATCTTGCTCTTGCGTTTGTATCCAAAAAATTAGAAGAATTCACCAATGGATAAGCCAAAAAAAGAAAGACTTTTCGCCTCTATCTCTCCAATCCAACGAAACAAAAAATCCCAACCACCATGCACATGCAGAAGCAAAAAATTATAAAATGACCTCAAGAACCAAAAGGAACGAGAACCCAGAAATCCCTTTTTCTTGAATATGGAATCCCAGAAAGAATTCAAGATAATACAATGTGGAATCTAAAAAAAACAGACCCAAAAAAATCAAAACTTGAAAAGAAATATTGAATAAAATGGTTTCTTCCGGAAGGATTTTCCGTGCAAGTTTAGGAACGTTTTTTTTTTTTTTTTTCCAGATTTTCAGTTGGGATTTTTGTTCGTTGGAATGTTTCCGGTTTTCCGGAAGCACAAAGATTCAGAGATTCAAAGAGAGAGAAAGAGAGAGACCAGAAATGGCATAGATAATCAGACGTGCAGAGAACTACGAAGAGAGAGGAAGGGAGCAGAATAGAAACAATTTTGACCTCTGCCTTTGGCCCTTTGTTAGCTTAGCTTAGGAGTTCTGTACATGCAAATTTCAACGTTTCTGAGCTTTGTCCATTCATCAAATACAAGTACCAATTTTTTTTTTTTTTAATGACAATGATTTTGATTATCTAAATTAAGTTTATTAACCTTGACCATAGGTATAAAATTGTATTAGTGACTGTCATTGGCGCAGAGTTAGGATCCCAATAAAAAAATTAATTGGAAACAATTTTAAAATCTAGGGAATAATTGAAGATATAGTAAATTGTCAATTATGTTAATTTATTAATTATGATGTGTTTTTAATTCAAATTAGCTACTTGTCACAAAATACTCTACCCTCCAAAAAAAAAAAAAAATCTTCAAAAATTTTCTTAATCCAAAAAAATATTATGTTTTAAAATTAAATTTCTATAATTTTTATATTAATAATAACCATATATGACTTAAAATTTAAGGAAAATAAAAATAAAAATGACAAAATGCGCATTATCATATTATAATTTATAACTAAGAAATTATACTCATTAAAAAGTGAATTTTATTTTTTTTTCAAAGGGAAATAGTCGGATTTTATGTACCTTGTATAAATTAGTGAAGATTAGCCTAATCCTTGTTACCTTGTAAAAGAGAAATGGTACTTGCAAAAAGGTTAAGGATAGAGTTTAATTTAAAATTTAAATTATCTTTTTGTAGTGGTTGCTTTGTTAATTTATGTACATTATCTAAGATAATAGGAATCATTTGAATTAATCCATTACACCATAGGTAATTTTTTTGGGAAAGTCAGAAACCGTGATCTCTTCTTTATTATAATTCCTCCCATATCCAATCTAACTCTCCTCTTGTTCAAAAAAAAAAAAAAAATTAATGCATTCATTGTATTCTTATTTTATTACAATAACTTGATTGCATAATTTTTTATTTTTTCGTGTCCTATATATATAGACGGATTGCCCCCTTGAATCATACAATTGTCCCTTTAATTTTTATACGTAAATAGGCTGTCTTTTTACATTGTACATTATCCTCTTCATTGTCTCTTGTCGTATTATCGGATATATAAAATATTTTCTTGCTTTTTTATCGCCTACACCTTTCTCCCTCTTTGTCAACTATAACTTACCATTTAACTCAACTCTCCCCTTATCAAATCTAACTAAATACTCTCTCTATTTCCCCAAAAAGAAAAAAAGTTTACTTTCATTTAAATATAAATTTTTATTAATTACTCCTTTCTTCCCACAAGAAGATTTTTAATTTCAAAAAAAAAAAAAATCTTTTTTGATGTAAAATTCTTGTATTACCCTTAATAATAATAATAATAATATAACTCAGATTAAAATGTAAGTAAAAAATATAAAATTATTCATTTAATTATATATTAATTGTGTTATGCTTTGTAATTTACAAAAGTTATACGAAATAAAAATTAAACTCTTTTGCCAAGAGAAAGAGAAAGAGTATGATAGAAATAGTGACAAATTATAGTGTCTTTATATAATGACTGATGTGACAATCATGAAAGAACAAAATCAGTCATTCATCCTCATTACAAAACACAAATAATGAGGAATAATTTTATCTTTTTATATTTACTACATCAGTCACTATACAAAGTTATTATAATTTGTCACTATCTCAATCATTACTCTAAATTTAATACATTACCAAATGTATAATTTTATATTTTTATTTTTTTAATTGTGAATATACATAATTATTATTATTATTATTGAGAATATTTTAAAATTTTGTTTAAAAAATAACTCTTTTTGTAGTTTCCAATCAACTTGGCACTACCCCCAGTTTTGGTGAATTCTGTGAATTGACTCAGTTTCAACTTTAATTTACCATATACTTGTTTCCTAGGCATCAAATTCCAAGATCTTTACATATTATTGAGTTGAGGTTCCATCCCTTCAATGCTATTAAATATGCGATTGAATTGGACCAAACAGTAAATGCATTCGAGGTATTTTGATCTCCCGTGCGACAGATCAATTAAAACAAAAGTAAAAATTTTTGACCCCTCTATTTTTGTGCTTATTTAGGGAATCAAGTTACTTTCTTTGTTTTGAAAACATAGTTCACTCTGATTTATATACAATATTTTTGTAGTTATTAGATACAATATAATTAACATACTTAAATATACCATTAAATGATAATTTTATATTTTTATTTTTATTTTTTAATTATATTCATATATAATTATTATTAATAAGTATAATTTAGGAATATAGTTCAAAAATAAACTTTTTTTTAAAAAATAAACATAAAATTTGAAAGTGGAACTGTTTTGGCTTAAATTACAGAAGTTACAAAAGTTTATGAGATATAGCCGGTAGATGGAATACCCTCTCCCTTTCTTATTTGTTGTGGATTTCTTTCTTGATGGGATAAAATTAGAAGTGAATTAGGGGGGCCGTAGTTTTGCAGATCTTCAAATAGTGTGTGGTCTGGGCATTCAATTATTGGAATCAAAGAATTAGAGTCATTCATGTTCAGATTACTCCAAAGTAATTATATAATATATTTGTGGTAGTTGGCACCAATGGGAATGGATGCATTTTGTTAGGACTAGGAGAGTTTACACCACCCCATGCGTGGTCTGTTTTTATTCTGCCTAGAAATGTTTTTTTTAAGTATTATATTATATTTAGAAAATAATTTAGTAGCATTAGTAATTTAAAATTTTAGGCATATAAATGTTAATTTATAATTATGTAGTAAGTATGAATTTATGTTATCTATAACGAATTAAAATTTATTATTTAACTTGATAAAATTTTATATATTGTTAGCAATATAAAAGTAACAAAATCAGAATGTTATTTTCAAATTTTGTAAACTAGGAGCAAAGTAGGAAAACCAAGAACACGCCATGACTAGAAACAAAGACTCTTTTTTTTTTTTTTTTTTTTGGTAAAAATAGATCCTTATGGGATATATTGTTAACAATATAAAAGTAATAAAATCAAGATATTGTTTCCAAATTTTGTGAACTGGGAGCAAAGTAAGAAAACCAAGAATACACCATAATTGGAAACTAAGATTTTTTTTTTTTTGGTAAAAACAGAACTTTGTAGGATAGAGATGAACTAATTCTACAGGGAAGCCAATGGCACCCAAACAAACTGGAAGAAACATAACCCCCCAAATTGAGAGTATATAGAGCTCCGAGAAAAAAGAGTAGGAAAGTATACAAAAAGGGAGCCGGTCAGATAGTAGAGGTCGGACCACGAACCGAAGTGTGAACAGTGCCAATGACATTGGCAAACATTGGTTTAGCCAAAAAAAAAAAGACATACGCATAGCGTGTGATGAATGAACCAAAACATGAATAGTACCTGTATCTCTGTGAGGGAAGAGATAAAGAAGATGAGATCAGATATATATACAGTATACTGAGAGGAGATCACATATATGTACTAAGATGAGATCAGATGTATTTGCTAAAAGGAGATGAGATAAATGTGATGAGATCATAGGTTTGACGGAAGAAGAGATGAAATAAGATGATAAGTACAGTCATCATCTCAGGTTCTGAGTTCTACATCCCAAAATTTGAGTTCCAAATCTAAGACAGAAGGAGAAATAGAAAACAACTTTGTTTTCTTGGAGAGGGGGGGGGGGGGGGGGGGGTTGACACCTAAAAGGCTAAAACGACATCATTTTAAAAGGCTAGATGGGAAAAAAAAACAAAACACTCAGCACAGGGATGAACCAAAGTGTAAATAGGGTTAACATTGGCAAATATTGGCTTAGTCAAAAAACAAAGACACGCGCATAGTGCGTGATGGACGAACCAAAACGTGAACAGTACCATAAAAAAGACACACATAGCACATGATGGACGAACCAACAAGTGAATAGTACCCATATCACTGCTTTTATTATATACTACTGAGAGTACATAGAGCTCCTAGAAAAGAGAGTTAGGAAATATTCTAAAAGGGAGTTGGTCAAATTTAAACTAAGCCTGGCGATAATAAAGGTCAAATCTTCAACCCACGTGTGAACAGTGCCAACATTGGTGAATATTGGTTTTACGGGTATAGCATGTGATGGACGAATCAAAATGTGAACAATACTCATAAAAAAAAAAAGATGTTCATAGCCTATGATAGATGAACCAAAACTTGAACATTACCCATGTCGCCGCTTTTATTATATACGTGACAAAAGTTGATCTCTCTTTGAATAACTTACCTTTTTTTTTTTTGGGTAAAAATCAATAATTTTTCAGAAATTGTAGTTTTTTATAATTCTCTTTTTCTTTACTAATTGCATAATTTAGTAAAATTTTTGGTATATATACTTTAATATTTTCCTTTAATGATTTAATAATTTTTTTTGTACAAGTCAGTAATTTTCTTTCACATACTTCACTAATCCGTTTTTTCCTATAACATAGGCTCTTCTCTTTTGATTTATTATTAAGTTTTTGGACTGGGTGTTTCAAGAAAAAGAGCGAAGAAGAAGGATTCCTAAGTTCAACTGAGAGAGCTAAGATCGGAGACAGTTGAGAAAATGAACAAGGTGTGGAAGTTAGTTCCAGACTTTTGTCTGAAAATACGAGTTCAGGCCATACATTTGAAGTACATGATGTCCCAAAAATTACATTTACGGTTAGGAAAATGGGTAGACCGTCTGCTTATATGTATTTATATGTTAAAAGAATGATAGCATTCATATGTGAAAAAAGAGGGAGATGGATGCTTCATCAGTGAGAGTTCCAATGAGGAAGATATCAAAGTTGTTATGTCTCTTCATGGTTTCCGTTTCTCTATCATTTCTTTTCTTTTCGACGAAATCAGCAAAAGCGGATTTGATTGATGATGTTTGTGCCAAAACCGAATTTCAGAACAAGCATTTCTGCAGAAAAGCATTACGGTCCGACCCTCGTTCTCAAGATGCAGACATGATCACATTAGCCCAGATCACCATCGATGCAGAAATGTCCTACGTCGAATCCACCATGACTCTGATCAAATCAATTAGTGATCAAACACATGATTCTAATTTGAAATCCAACTACAACCTTTGCCTGGAAGGTTATACTGACAGCATTGGCGATCTTAGCGACTGCTCTGATGCCCTGGAGGACGAGGACTATGAATCGCTCATAGTTTCTGCTAGTTCTGTTGTGGTTGGCCCGGACGAGTGTGACGAGGCATTTGAAGACCCTCCAGTTTCAGAACCAGAAGAATTGAAGCAAGCAAGCCTCCAAATCCATGAAATGTGGAGTGCTCTTCTTGTGATTTCGAATGAGTTACTAGGCCAAGTTGAATGAGTTAGGACAACTGAAAGCGTTTATACTTTTCTTGCATTGTGGACTATGATGGAATAATGCCTTTATGGCAAAATTTGAAACATCAAAATGTTGAATTCTGTTGATCTCCATAGCCAATTTGCCCATGTGTCCACAAAAGATATGCAAATACAAGATGCATTTTCTATGGATGAACATTTTTTATCCCTCAACAATCTCATGGGCAACTTTAGGAAATTGTGGCAATTTTTTTTTTATTAGATGAAAAATCTCAAAATTAGTGGTAATCTATTGCTCCCTTCTTCCTAAAATCTTATATTACTTATACTAATAATAACTAAAATTTAAAAATAAAGATAAAAAAAGTTATATATTTAATAATTGAATATGTTGTACTTAATAAAGGTTATAGCAAACTCAAGTATTCAAGTGAATTCTTTTTTTGAAAAAAAATATTTCATATATTTGTTGCACAACAAAGCTGCAAAAGACAATTAGGAATGATAACCTATAATTTAAGGAACACTCTATCTATATGTAGTAGAAATTATTTATTTTTTTTGGTGTGATTTATTTGCTCTACTCGAAAATTTATATATATCTTTACTAAAATTAGTTATACATGGCTTAAAATTTTTTTAAAAAAGAATAAAAATAGAAAATTATATATTTAATATTGTGTTAAGTCTAACTTTAAAAATAAAATTGCACCCCTAAAAAATTTTTTCTAGACAAAAGGAATGTACAAATTGAAAACATTATGTTTGGAGTCTGATGTATTTGAAAAAAGTTGTATTGGAATGTGTGAAAATTTTGGTGAGTATTTTTTTTATAGAAAAAGTATTTTAGAGGAAAAAATGAGCGAGAAGATTTTTAAAAATTATGTGAGAGGAATTAAGTGGGAAAATTTAAATTTTAAATTTTGAAATAAAAATATGTTTGAAGTGTAATATTTTTATTTAAGAAAAAAACCTATTTTTTCTATTTGTAAATAGAAATGCCTTGTCCAAACATACCCGTCATGCTAATACGGTCCGTCGTCAAACATATGAACTATATTTTCTTGTCTGAACGTTCACCCAATTCATATAAGGTACAATAAAGAATATCAAATTATCAATGTCCCCGACATCATCTACAAGAATATATAAAAATGAACTATTCTTTTTTTAAAAAAGAATTCACTTTTAAAATATTTCTTTATTCAACTAAAGAATTACTTTTAAAATGAAATTTCTATAATATAGTTAATAATTAACGATAATGTATTGCCATAACTAGAGAGTAAAAATAAAAATATAAAATTATATATTTAATAATACATTAAGCGTGTCATACTTAATAATTACTCTTTCTATTTTAAAAAAAGAGTTTATTTTTTATTCGATATACTTTTTTTAAGTTATAAATTATAACATATTTAATGTACAATTTAATGAAAAGTTTTTCATTTTTATCTTTATTTTTTAATTTAAGTTTACTTAAAAGTTGATTTTTTTTGCAGGACAAAGAAAATTTTTAAAAATAAATTCTTTTTTTTTTTTAAGTAAAAAGAGTAAAAGGAATTATGGCTACATTTGGACTTTGATTTCATTTACAAAAAGTTAACTTTTCTCAAACAAAAATAAAATATCAAAACATATTTTTATTTCAAAATTTCCCACTCAAATTTCTCTCACATAATTTTTTAAAAAATTCCCCCCTTATTTTTCTCTCCAAAATTCCTTTTCTACCAAAAAACACTTACAAAAATTTTTACACATTCCAATACTTTTTATTTTGGAGGGAGAAAGTACTATTATTAGAACTTGATTTGAAGAATTATCTACTATGAATTCTTGGCAAGAAAAAGTATTTGTAAAGTCATTTCAATAGATTCCATTCACTGTAGCAAAATTTTATAACAGGAAGAACAAATATCCATACAATACATTAGAAAGTGGAAATTAACATCCTTGCAGAGCTGCTGCCATTTTTACTTACCCTTGAGAATAGTTTTTTGAATTCACAGCGAAACCTGCAGAAACAAAGAAAACAAAATGAATAAACAAATAAATGCACGAATGATGGTCCTAACATGCACGCCTGGGGATGTAGCTCAGATGGTAGAGCGCTCGCTTAGCATGCGAGAGGTACGGGGATCGATACCCCGCATTTCCAGTCAAGTCTGAAAATTTTGCTATCCAATCATAACTGTAGTGTCACTCCTTCCAAATCCTCGTTTTGGACGTAAATCTTATCAACTTCTTTAAATCTAGTCCAAAACCTTATCAACTTCTTTAAATCTAATCAACTCAATCTTATCAACTTCTTTAAATCTAATCAACTCCTTTGAGATAATATATAATAGTCAAATTTTAGTCACAATAATAATGTCATTTTAATCATTTTGGGCGTAACTCTTATCCACTCTTTTGAGATAATATATAATAGAGGTAAGTGACAAAATGTTCCTTCACAGAGAATAATTTTTTTTAATTTTTTATATTTAAAATAAAAAAATATTAATGATATTTTATTAATTTTTGTCAAATTTTAGTCACAGTAATAATGTCATTTTGATGAAAAGTTAGATAGAATTATAACAGAGGACTAAAAAGTACATTAATAAAATATTACAAACTTCTTTTAATCATTTTAAATTTAAGAGATAAAAGAAATTATTAACCAATTTTTTAAAGACTATTTTGTCGGTTACATCTATATAATAATAGTAATTCTAATATCATAAAATGTGCTTTCATATGTATTTTTAGAATAATTCGCAACCTCGATGATGACAAATATTTTATTATAAATTACAAATTTATACATAATCAAAACAAGACTAATGATTGCCCGTGAAAATAACCACTAAAGAAAGTACGACTAAAAGAGTCGCCCAAAACACTTTCAACATAAAAAAAATAACTCTAATAAATAGAAAAACTAACCTTAGCAGAAACAAAAAACGAATTAACTAGCTAGCTAACTAGCAACTTCGATGATTTCAAGCGTTAAAATGTATCCTAAACAAAAGGAATCTCTCGCGAATTATAACAACTTCTCAATACTAACCTCTCAGGATAGGGAAACTGATCAAAATCCTCTTTCCCATGTAAAGAATTCTAATTCAACTAAAAAATAGAACATATACTTGATAATGGTCGAAACAAAAAAATTTGGGTTAGATCCTCGAGCTAATGAGGCTATGTCAATTAGTTTTGTAAATCTGATCCACGCTTTCAAAATAATATATAATAATAGTGATTCTAATATCACAATAATGCATTCTTACACGTTTTCTACTCTTCTAAATATTCATCAGCTGCCCATTTCACATCAAGTAGTTTTAAAACAATTCACGACCTCAATGCTTTTAAACGTTGAAATGTATCCTAAACAAGAAGGAAATTATGACAACTTACCAATACTAACGTCACTGATCAATTGGTAAAGCCTCGCTCTTACAAGTATCTTTTCAGTTGTAAAGCTCTTACTGGGACGGCAATCGTTTATTTTATCTTGGAATTAGACTTAAGCAGTTCTTGAGGAAGCTCACCGGGACTCTCCTCTGCAAATTTATTCAAATTCTTCTAGCATCAAAGTATTAAATTTCCCCAAAAAAGAAAGAAAAGAAAGAGGAGTTTTTGGCCAGAAGTATACATTTGTAGTTTATTCCAAACTTGCAAACCATAACACAACAGAATAATATTACAATATACATCCTCTCAAATAGACAGCCTTCAGAGGCACCTCATCTCTGGGAAATCATACTTAATACTCAAGTTTACAACTTTTTTTATTGCAACTCAACTGGACAATTATTTTAGAATGATTCACAGGAGAGGCTGATTTTATTACTAAACTGCATGACTTTTTATTTGAAGTAGCATGATGTCCAAATGATTAGGAAGCTTCCTCAACAGGAGTGTCTGTCTCATTATCCCATGGGAATGGCTCCAGCTTTGGTTTGGCTGCTTCCAGGATATGTTCAATTAGAATCTTTGGCCTTGATGGCTCCAAGGGGGTCAGGTCGAGGTAATCTGGTATATAATCCTGGAAAAATAATATGAAGAAAACAAGAATTAGAAAATCAATTTCTATGAATTCTAGTTTCATGATTTCATCCCTCAGAATCATTTGATTCATTGATAGGGTACAAGAAATGAAAGAAGATTTACCAGATTAGCATGCATTTTCTTCACAAATGTTGCAAAGATGCTGAAGTTTGGCTCTTTGAATAGGTCATTTGACAGCCGAAGGTAAGTAATTCCATAAAGCTCGTTTTCACTATGCAACCCTTTTGGCCTAGCATTCAGAAGCATTTGATTGAAACCACCCGTCATACCTGGAAAGTGCATTCTCACCTGCAACATCAACGTTTTCTCTCCATGCGGCACTCAAAACCTGCAAATATTCATCCGTGAATCTCAAATACTAGTACACATTCACTAGGCTACTTTACAAGAAAGTTCAACTTGATTATATTAAAAAGTTCGTTCAATTTATCAAAACATTCGGCGTTGTTTACACATAAAATGAACAAAATTGTTCCGATCCCTGTGGTTGAATTTTACAAGTTTACACTAGAGATGAAATATTATGTAACATCCATTTAGAGTGCTCCCAGTAGCATTAACCTGTTTAACAAGTTCTTGAGGGCTACTTTTGGCATTTTCTGGTTGTTCAGAATCTTTCATCTCAACACAAGTAAAATCCAGGGTAGCATAATGCCTGGACATCATCCTGTTCATGGGTCGGTAACCATCTCTATCATCCAAATTGTAGTATTCAGTAATTCTCAGCAGCATGTGACTCGTGTTTGTACCACCAATGGACACCAGAAACCTGTCAATTAGAAATCTCATAAAATGATTTCACATTTTGATTAGCACTTTCTGAAAGCAATAGACACACAATTAAAGCAAGCGAATATTTACTTTTGCTGCTGGCCTGGTTTTGGTTCCCACAAAAGCTTTGTTGGCTTCATGAAGGATCTGATCCCCGTGTTCTATGAGCTTGTTTGAGTACCATGTCAAGAAGAATTTCCCTTTTTCTGTCTGATATGTCCCTCCTGATCTGAAAAATTGAGTGGAATCTGGGTTATCATTATATGTGCCAGCATCATCAGGAAGATCCCACTCAGGGTGCCCTGCTTCCTCTGCTGCCTTTTTAAATTCAGCTCTCAAATATTTGTCATAGCACTGCATTGCATTAAATAGTTCGAATAAGCAGATTGAAATTTATCGGATCATAAAGGACTATCTGGGCATATTGTCACCTGAAACTCTCCGATACCGGGGAATTTCCAACCCTGTGGATCTGGGTATGAGGGATACCTAAGCTCTCCAGCCGGGCCAAGCCCTACCTCAATGTCAGCTATGTATCCCGCATCCAAAAAGTCGGACATGGCCTCACGGAAGCTCTTCATATAGTCACTATATATCTGAATACAATCAGGATTAACGTTAAAGTTAAATCACAGAACCAACATTTTGTGCATTATCTTGCGTTCAAATACATTGAGCAGCTCATATGGCACAAGAGGTACTAGCAGAAAGGACTCAAAGCGAACCCTTTGAAAGAAAAACATAATTTAGCTTGTTTTCCCTCCCTAACAATTTTTGCAATGTTTCATGTCTTTTCAGATCATGAAAGATCTTATTATGTAGCCAAACTATAATGAGCCAACATCATTTTTAGTGTGAAAAAAACAAAAGAATGGGACAAATAAAATTGATTACTGAATAACATCCAACTGATTTAGGCATAATGGGCTAGGCTATGTCTTACTTTCAACCAAAAATTTCAACAAAGAATAAGATGATTGGATGTATAGAATCTACTTCAAAGAGCTATATCAGAAATCTAACCTGAACTGGAGTTCGACCACGAAAGAGAGCCAAATTATCAACACCTAATGAGAGGTATTCGGGATTCCTGTTACCAGATCGGTTAGTGTAGAAAATATCAGGATCTTTCTCTTGGATTTCAAGAACCCAATTAGGAAGTGGGATGTAAACAACATCTCCAACATTGCTACCACATTGGTGGAATGACACTATAGCTTGAATTTTAAGGCCGATTTTCACAACAAGACTAAACAAGCTTCTGTAGGCAGACCAGTCATATTGCTTTGGCCCTTTAGCTTCAACTATTCCCCACCACACATCCACCATAATACCATCCACTCCAATCTGACGCAGTTTCCCGAGCTGCTCCTCCATGGTATGAGGATCTGTAAACACATTGTCTGAAGTCACAACTTCGAGCTGAAATTACCACAGAAATGATCACCATTAGTCAGATTTCTGTATTTCCTGAGGCATCATTGACCAAAACACCTGAACTGAATTGTAAATCGTGCTTATTTAACATCCAGAAAATTATGATACTCATACCAGGTGCATTTAAAGTTATTCTTTTCTAGCCAAGCCAAGTAAAGAATCTTTTTCCTTTCTTTTTTTTTCCACTTTTTTCTTGTTTATTCACCCTCTGCATAATCAGTGCCAATTCCTTTCCTTCTTAGCCACAGATGAATAAATTATAAAAGTAAGTACAATTTGGGACTTACAGGAAGCATAACAAAGATCGGAACATAGTGTTCTCTCAGATGGGCTGGATTTTGTTTTTTGAACAAACACATCCTCTTATGAAGTGAGGTGGGGAAGGTAGGAACAAAAGGATGGTATTGAGGATGGTGATGGGAGAAATTTGACGCCATTTGCTTCTTTTGTGCAAGCAAAGAAATGTTATGAATTGTTAATATCTTAAAGGCCGAAGAGGCCATTGTTTCTCCAATTTTTACTGTTCCTGCGGGCGAAAAAAAGTGCGATTTCGGTGCGAAAATTTTACTGTGCGATGAACAGTATTTACTGTTCATCGCACAGTAAAATTTTCAAAATTTAACGTTCATGAACAGTATTTTACTGTTCATAAACAGTATTTTTTTTTTTTTTTTTAGGTAATGCATACGACTTGGGTTGCGGTTTCACTGCTCGAGTGGTGTCGGATGTGCGTTAAGGACCACCTCCGTGCGTTCAGTTTTGCTCATCTCAAGTCTTTTGAGGTACCCAATGGAGTCGCCTGCTTTAGTTGTTAGCAGTAGATTAGTGGTTGAGCTTAGGTCGTCTAGGTTTTCAACCTGTGCCGCTTTGCGGCTTTTGTCCCGCTCTGCGGGTGGTTTGGGTTTGTGCCCCTTGAGGGCTTATAGTCCCGTTATGGGTCTTTGTTTTCGTGGGTTATAGCGCTGATTTTTCAGTAGCGACACCACGAAACTCTAGCCTTTCGGCTCTGTGTATATTGGCCATTGTGCCCAGTTCTTAATAAACTATCGTTTCAGAAAAAAAAAAAAAAGAAATGTTATGAATTGGAGAAAGTTAAAAGGATTTGAACTTGGATTTCAATGTGCTCTTCGACTGCCATTTTATAGAAAAGACTGGAGGGCATATTTCTCTCGGTTGCAAATTTGCAATAGTATTTGGAAAGTGCACAATAGACACAATTCATCTCAAACAACGAACAGACACGCACCATAATCTGTCCACCATGACTCCACATTATATATTTTTGGTCTAGTAAGTTCATCATTAAAAAATAATATATATATATATATATACTCATGACACGCACCATGATCTGACCAAAAGAACTCAAAACTCCGCATTATATATTTTGTCTAGTAAATTCATCATTAAAAAATAATATATATATATTGCCTCCATACATGTAAATCTTTAGTGGATAAAATTCTAGTTATCTCTAAGGGTTTGTTTAAATAGAATGTTTTCATTTGTAAATAAGTAAATTGTCAAACAAAAACAATTTATTCAAATACATTCTTATTTCAAAATTTAAAATTCAAATTTTTCCATTCAAATTTCTCTCACATAATTTTTAAAAAATTTCCCTCTTATTTTTTCCATCAAAATACCTTTTCTGTTAAAAAATACCCACCAAAATTTTCACACATTCTAATATAACTTTTTCTAAATACATTACACTCCAAACAAATCCTAAGTGTGTCAAGATGTTCCGTGATGCAACATTGCATGAGATAAACAATGGCTGAATAAGTGGTGCAACGGCTGAGCTCCAATTTGAATGCTACATGAGATCAAGGTTGTCAAGATCAAGATCCTACTTAGGATCAGGAGGGGGTGATAGGATTGACACGGATCGTAAGATCCTACTATAGGGGTGATGTGAAGTACTAATATAATTATATACTACTAAAAACCAAATTAAAATAAAAGAGTTCAACTCTAATTTAAAACAATTCAGTCAAGTCATAATCATCATTTTGCATAGGCTCTTCTCCCTCTCCTCCAACAAGTTCATGCTCTTCTTCCTCTTCTCCAACAAGTTCATTCACAAAATCTAGAATGTTCAACTCCAAATCACGATCAACTATAAGTTCAACCAACTCTTCTTCATTTTGAGCATTTAAATCAAAGTTGTCGCCATCATCCAAATCTTTTTCATCTTCAACAATCCATTCATCATCTGAATGAATATCATCAAATTTAAATTTAGTAGTGTTTCTAGTTTTTGTCTCGCCCAATCTCGAGTTTTTCTCACAATATTTGCATTGAATTTTTCTAACATCTCCATCAATTGGAATGCCATGCTTCCATCCAATATCACTTCTATTTCCAGCAGCATTCTTGTGCATTTTAGTTCCTCTACTAGTGGCTGGAAGAGTTTCAACATTGCTACTACCAATAGCACCACCTGAAGCACCACTTGAAGCCATAAAGAAAAAAATAGAAAAATAGAAACAGGGACAGAGCACAAGGGTGCGACTTCAAGGGACGCAGAGGAAGCAAAAACAGGGACGAGACTTCAAGGGAAGCAGAAAAAGCAGAAACAAGGACCCGACTTCAAGGGAAGCAGAGGAAGCAGAAACAGGGACGTGACTTACTTCAAGGGAAGCAGAAAAAGAAGAAACAGGGATGCGACTTTAAGGGAAGAAGAGGAAGCAGAAACAGGGATGCATGCTTCTTCTTCTTCTGTTGCTGCTGCTTCTTCTTCTTCTTCTTCTTCTGTTGCTGCTTCTTCTTCTTCTTCTTCCGGGATGCGATGGAGTGTGTGGCTGTGGAGAATGAGAGTCCCAACTGGGTATGAGAAAAAATTAGGGTTTCAAAAGGGTATTTTGGGGTTTTAACAAACTAGGACATCAATTTTTTTGAAACGGAAAAATCATCGCTCCCACCAATTTCACGGGCAAAATCGTTGATCCTATGCGAGTTGGTCTGATTTATGATCCTAGTAGCGATTTGAATCGCTGGTGAAGAAAAAATTGTAGGAGCGTCCAATCTTGCGATTTAACACACGATCTTGACAACAATGCATGAGATAACAATGGCTGAATGCATGTCGCAGTGGCTGAACTTCAATTTAACTGATGCATGAAACGTGCTTATTGACAATAGTCTAAGAATTATGGCTTTTGTATTTGGGAATTGAGACTAAGGTGAATTTCTTAAATTGCGCATTTTTGGTAAGGATAAGTATGAGCTACAAAGGAGAGCACTAGACACACACACTACATATAGTGCGGGTGCAATTTTTGGAACCCTCACACACCAAGCGCCACAATCGCCTATTGTGGGCGATTTGTGGTGCGATGGGGTGTGAGAATCCTTTCAATTTTTATTTTTATATATTTTTTAGAAGAAGCGCATGTGATTTGGGTTGTGTACTCCTCCGTGTATGCGGTCGTAGCTTGGCAGACAAGCTATTCAACGTTTTTGGTAATAGTGTGGATGTCGAGCTATGCAACGGATGCAATTTTGTGGGATTATCTCGAGCAGCGTCGGATGTGAGTTAGGAACCATCAGCATGCATTCAGTTTCTTTCATCTCATGAGCATTTGTGGTACCTAGTAGAGCTAGCTGCCTTAGTCGATAGCATTAGATTAATTTTGTTTAGTATTAGTGTTGTCCCTACGTGGTAGAGTGTCCCTATGTATTAGGGATTTTGTCCTCTTCAAAAGCTTATCTTAGTGGGTTCGGTTAAATCCAACACCACAAAGTGCAATTAGACCTTTTGTGGCTTATAATTTTGCATATTGTAATGTGAATATACTATTGTTTTTGCCCAAAAAAAAAAAAAAGTACGAGCTACAAACAAAAATATGTCTTTATCGGGTTGATCAACTGAACTCCGTAGTGGATAGTTGAAGCGGTGAACCTCAGGAGCTAGTATTACGCATGTCGTGACTCGTGAGTTCAACCTCTCACGAGTCTCATCCTTGCATGTTTTGGTAGACTTCCACATCTGACTTAAGCTTAGGAAAAAAATATATATATAAAAAAAGAAGAAGTTGATCAACTGAATTTATTTTTTAAATAATTTCCTATTGCAATTTATTTACTTCTTGAAAATATAATTATACTATATTAAAATTTAGATAAAATTACTTATACATATATATATCTCGAAATAACTGTGAAACCATGTGTTTGAAACAAATTCCAAACACACAATTATTTTAAACCAACTTATATGTAATGTTATGATAATGCAAGTGATCGTCTCTGGAACATAGCATTAAAGTTAGACAGACAACAAGATGAACCAGAACATCGCTTAGAAATGTGTATGCTTTTATAACATACTCTAAAGGTAAAGAGAAAAACCTTCAATGTTTTTCATTTACGATCCTCTTTAGACTGAGTTAAATACAGAAAGGTCTTTTCCAAAACCTTTTTCAATACATTCTCTTAATGTTTCTTTTGATCCAATTTGTTCAAAACCCAACTCTCACGAGTGTCTTGCTTGCACGTTTAGGTAGAGTTCTACATTTGATATGGACTGAACTAATCTGAATTAAACTCGAAAAGAAAAATTGATCAACTGAATTTATGTTTTAAATAATTTCTTATTACACTCTCTCTATATTATAAAAAGAGTTTATTTTCGATTTAGTATAACTTTTTTTAAATAATAAGATACAATACACTTAATGCATATATAATTAAATATATACTTTTATATTTTTATTTTTACATTTTATTTTGAGTAATACATTGTTATTATTAGTAATAGTAATACAAGAATTTCACTCTAAAAATAGATTCTTTTTTTAGGGACAAACAAAATTTTTGAAACTGAAGTCGTTTTTTTTTTTTTAGAACGAATGGAGTAATTTTTTTACTTCTCGAAAATATAATTATACTATATTGAAATTTAAATTAAATTACTTATCTATATCTCGAGATAATTGCGAAAACACATGAAACAAGTTTCAAACATATGAAAATATTTTAAACTAACCTATACATGACTCTATATATCAATATAATACGAAAACACATGAAACAAGTTTCAAATACCTAAAATTATATTAGACCCACCTGTACGTACGCTATGATAAGGCAAACGACGGACTACTGAACACGGCATTGCAGTTAGGCATCACTAACATCAACCAAAACACTGTTTAGAAATGTGTATAAGTAAACTTTTATAAGCCTACCCTGAAGCTTAGAGAAAAAATTCTGAACATTTTTCATTCACGATATTTTTCCTACTACTAATACTGAGTTAAACATCAGAAAATCTTTTCCAAATTTTCCCCCCAAATATTCTCTTATTGTTTCTTTCTCATAGGATTTAATTTGTCCAAAATCCAACTCTCACTGATCATCCATTTCAACACAATTAGAATAGGACTTATCAATTACAATATAGAATGTTTAATTTAAAAAAAGAAAAGAGAAAATCTGTCAAAAGATGTTCCATATGAACCTCCTAAAATTATAAGTTTGATTGGAAAACTGTATATGAGACGAAAGAAATATAAAGAAAACTTTAAATGGACAGAATGAATTTAGAGGGAGAAAAAGGAAGGGAAAAAAAAAAAAAAAACTCATTCTTGTGGTCTGGATTAAACTCCTGCACTAATACACTATATTCACTTAAGCAAAGCTTTTGCTTTTTCTTTTTCTTTCTTTCTTTCTTTCTTTCTTTCTTTCTTTCTTTCTTTCGTTCTTTTCTTCTTCTTCCGTTTTTTTTTTTTTTTTGGTGCATTACTGTCAAGAGAAACCAAAATAACGCATGTGGCCAAATAAGATAATCACACTAGATCGGCGATTTTTCTGTGCTGTACTCCTATTATGCACCCTTTTAAATTTATAAAAGGGATAATTTCTTGAACTTAAGGAGTTTGATTAATAATAAAGTTAAACTTCAAAAGATTGTAAATGTAATTTAATTTACCTTTTTAAATTTTAACCACAATTTTTACTTGATAATAGGACTAACGTATCTTTTTTCTTTTTGAGGGTATAATTTACCACAACAAATTTTACTTGATAATAGGAGAATTTTACTGTACCTGTTTTCTTTTTTAGATTATAATTTACCACAATTTTTACTTGATAATAGGAGAAATCAACTTATTGTATGTCTCAGTTTTTGCCTGTTTCTTTTAGAATTGACTGAACTTTGTCTATTCCTTAAAAGAATTGCCGATTTCTTTTAGAATTGACTGAACTTTGTCTATTCCTCTTTTAGAATTGCCTGTTTCTTTCAGAATTGATAGAATTGCGTGTTTCTTTTAGGGGGCGCCTGGTTGTAACAGGGGAATGGGAAAGGTAATGGAAATGATAATAGTGGGGAATGATAGTGGGGTCAATCATTATACTTCTGCTAGTTGGTTTGTGCTGGAGAATGGAAATGATTATAAATTAATTGTAATAATTAGTATTAATTAATTAGTTATTATTAGTTAATTATTTATTATAATATTAAATTTATTAATTATTAATAAAAATATTATTAATTAAATTAATCTTAAGTAATTATTTAATATTAATTGTAATAATTAATATTAGTAAATGAGATTAATTAATATTAATTATAATATTAAATTACAATATTAAGTAAATGAATGATTAATTAAAGTAATCTTAATTAGTTAATTTATCATTACTTAATAATAATAAGTTAATAATAATTAATTTATATTAATTATAATAATTAATATTAATTACTTAATTAGTATTGATAAGTTGTTAATTCGTTATATTTTTAGTTACTAATTCCCTTATATTTTGATTTTATTTGAGTTTAATTGGAAAGAATTGGGAAAGTTTTGATTATTTCAAGTTTTAGAAAGCTTTAAATTGATTTCTATTAAATTTAAGTATTTTGCAATTTTGTAGGAAGGAAACTGTTGGAGAAAGATAAGGACTGAAGAAAAACCACGATTATGTTGGAGAAAGATAAGGATTGGAGAAAAGATTGTTTCCGTCAAAAGATTTGCCACGATTTTGTTGGAGAAAAGAAAGACTTAATGCCATGGCATGTAACTTTTCATGCCACAGCATAGAGTAAGTCGGATGCTTATGCCATAGCATGTAACTTTTCATGCCACAGCATGGAGTAAGTTGGCAAACTTACGGAAAAGGAGAAGATTATCCAAGTACGCAATCAAATCATATCCTTCAAGATCAGCCAAAAGAGTTTCACACGCTACTAAACTCCTAGTCTTTAGGGACCAGAACAAGGATAAGGAGAGAGGGCGGCAGCCTATATATTGATTCTTCCTGAACAGAAAAAGCGAGAGTTCCTTCCTGGAGTGATCAACTGCCGCAGTGAAGGCCGCACGGGATGAACGAAACAGTAGTTGCATCCTTCATTTTTCTTGTATTTTCTTTTATTATGTCTAGCTAAATCTTACTTTTCAACCAAGGATTATAAGGTTTGATTTCAATTAATTGTGAGATTTCAGTTTTTCATCGGATTCTTTGATTTTGAATATTATATATTCTTTGCAATAAATTTATTATTATTTTGAATGTTAAACAATTCAGGCCTGTTGTTTAATGATTAAATACAATAATCAGTCAATTAGAATAAATTCATGTAATTGTTCTAAATTAGTGACAAATAGCAAATTCGAAAGGTAATCAACGCCTAAGATTTATGCTATGGGAATATATATTCTAGTTTAAATAAACTAGGTCGACTTCCGAATTTATTGGCTAGAGATTAGGTCTCTACAGTTCTTAATGCAATTAACGGATATAATTTATAGATCGTTATCGAAGATTATGTCTGTTAATTAGGGAAATAACCTATAGGTCGGTATTCCGAAAGTTATCAACAATTTTAGAGATTGGTTGTTATAGGACGGATCCTTAACGACTATAACTAATCTATTTGAAATACAAAGAATTATCTTTTAAATCGATGATCAATTAAGAGAATCAACACCGAAATAAATCCTTGGTTGAAAGCTTTTCTTGAATTGAATTTATCTTTTATTTATTTTCTTGTTTATTGCCTAAGAATTATTTGTTTAATTAGTTAAAAATCTCCAAACCCCCGTTTGTTACTAAGAAACAGGTTTTAGCCAATCTCCGTGGATTCGACCCTACTCACTGCTATTACAAGTTCCAGTTTAGAGAAGGTTTATTTTTGGTTGGATTCGACACCCACCAAGTATTAGTTAATTAATTAGTATTAATTATAATAACTAATATGAATTAATTAATTAATATTAATTAGTATTAGTTAATTAATTACTTAGTAATAATTAGTAATTAATTAATATTATCAATTAATTATTTATACATTAATTATAATAATTACTATTAATAAAATGAGATTAATTAATTAATTTATAATATTAAGTAAATAATTAATTATAAGTAAATGAATTATTAATTAATCTTGAATAATTAATTAATTATTACTTTTAATAATAAATTAATTTATATTAATTATAATAAATAATATTAATTAATTAATTAATTAATATTAGTTAATTAAATAATTAGTATTAATTAGTTATAATATTAATTTAAAAAATAGATTCCATTCCCTTGCTTCCATACCCCCCAATATTGGGGGGTATGAGGATTACCCCATATGGGGTAATCAAAAGTAGAGCCCCCATTCCATTCCCTCCAGCCAAGCAGGGGAAATGGAATGATTTCCATTTCTTTCCATTCCATTACCCCCTGCCAGGCACACCCTTGGAATTGATTGAACTTTATCTATTCCTTAAAAGGGCAGTCCAATGTATAGAAACCCCATATGTGCAGGGTCCAAGGAAGAGTTGGTCCATTAAAGCCTAATGTAAGCATTGTTAATTTATATTTTTATATGAGGTTATTTCTCTGGCTCAAACCTGTAATCTCATAGTCACGTAACAATAGCTTTTATTACTACGCCAAGGTTCCTTTCAACTTTGTCTATTCCTATAAGTTGTCAGCTCCAAAATGGAAATACAAAGCAACAACGACGCCATTTTACGTCAAAAGCATCGTTTTGACATCTAAAAAGTAAAAAATAAATAAAAAACACCAAAATCAGGCCGTGACAGGCGTTAATACAAAGGCTATACAATTTTAAAGCCATACCACATCAGTAGCTATGTTGATGTAGCGTGGCCTTGGCAAGCACGGCCAGCCCCATAAGGGGCTGGTGTGAATGCCCTAACTTGGAATTTAGTTGGCTGATTGGGAGTAAAATTTTATAAACTGCAAATCCCATGGCAGAATACTATGTTTTTAGTTATCAAAAAACGAGGTATGCAGCGGTATTCACAAGTGAACTATTGGGACTGTTGTTTTAGCTACTTGATTTACCGCCATTTAACTTTGCATATTTGTATCGTATAAATGTTCAAATTTTGATATGGTTCTCTTTACCCTTTTTTTCACCTTTTAAAACTGTTTCCCTTGAGTAGATGTAGAAATATTTGTATTCCTATTTGTTTATGTTTCTAAAGCATTTGACGGGTGTAGTTCTTGGTGCACGTGTTTGGGATATCCGGAGGCAAAAGTTAAAACAAGACCTCCCAGGACATGCAGATGAGGTCAGTTCCCTTCAAGGAGAAATGTATATTCATTTTTCCTTTTAGATCATGAGCTCATAATTAATTTGGTCTTTGGCAAATTTAAAAGGTTTTCGCATTTGATTGGAGTCCAGATGGTGAAAAAGTAGCATCTGGTGGTAAAGATAGAGTTTTGAAGCTGTGGATGGGCTAGAGTAGACCTTGCATATAGGAAAAATGTAAATCGTGATAGGTAAAGTGGTTTGTTGGTCAGAACAGGTCATGGTAACCAAAATAGTATCTACAAGTTTCTGCATTCAACTAGAGTGTACAATGGTAGGAGAAAGTAGGAAGTTTTGGACAATATGTATATATGCTAGCACAGACCCAAAAGTGAAGGAGGAACAATGGAAGTACTTAGAAAGTCAAAAGCAAGAGTGGGGAGATAGCTGGCTTATGGGAGGCAACTTTAATGATCTAGTCCACAGAGAGGAGAAAAAAAGGAGGGCGCTCAAAAGCCGAGTCCAGCTTTGCGACATTCAAAACCTTTATTCATAATATGGGGATGAGGGAGCTAGGTTTTGTTGACAGAAGATTTACGTGGGCTAATAATAGGGAAGAGGAAGGATTTGTAGAAGAAAGACTAGATAGATTTTTGGAGCCCCACACTAGATATTGGAGAACCAAAAAGCTCAAGTGTATTATGTGGAAAGAGTATCCTCGATCACTCTCTGCTACTTTTAGATATGGCTTCTAATGATCAAAAAGTACATAAGATATTTGTATTTGATAGAAGATGGACCAAGAAGGAGGAGGTACAAAAGATAATTGAAAAGACATGGGGTAAAAAAGTAAAAGGAACCCCAATGTATCAAATTTGCTAAAAAATCAAACAGTGCATGGGGAGCTCATACAATGGAGCCGCAAACAATAATCCAACTCAGTTAAAAAGATTTTGAAGATTAAAGAACAATTGGAAGAGCCAAGGAAGCAGGAGAGGAACAAGGACTAGAATATGTGGAGCCGACTCAAAATTGAACTTGATGTTACCTATCGGGAGGAAGAGACATATTGGAAACAAAATGCTAGGGTTCAATGGCTGCAAGAAGGAGCTAGGAACACCAAATTCTTTCATGCATGCACAGTGAGTAGAAGGAGACAGAATTTGATCAAGACCTTAGTGAGAGGAGATTACCAAATTTGTGAGAAGCCAAAAGAGATAAAAGAGGAGATCTTGGAGTTTTTCATTAGTTGTTTACCTCCTCCAATCCACAACATTTTCTTGAAGGATTAGATGGTATCTCACGGTCTGTCACCACAGTAATGAACCAAAGATTGATTCGGCCAGTGGAGGAATGTGAGATAAAAAATGCTCTATTTTAAATGTAGACTAATAAAGCTTCCGACCCAGATGGTATAACTCCTCTTTTCTTCCAGTCTTATTGGAATGCGATAAAAGTGGACATTTGTAATGTGGTTCAAAATTTTTCTGTCAAAATTGCTTAAACAAATGAATCATACATTAATTACTCTTATCTCAAAAATTAAACATCCCACCTCCATGACTCACTACAGACCAATCAGTTTGTATAATGTTGTGTATAAAATTATTTCCAAGATTGTAGCTAAAAGACTGAAAATCTGCTTCCATAAATGCATTAGTCCCTACCAGGCATCATTCATTCTTGGGAGATAGATTTTAGACAATGTAGTAGTTGTTCATAAGTGCATACACACGTTATACTCTAGGCATAAAGGAAAAAATGGATTTATGGCACTGAATTAGATATGGTTAAGATTTATAATAGAGTAGAGTGAAATTTTCTATACGAGGTGCTTAGGAAAATGGGGTTTGCTGGAATATTTATCTCTTGGGTTAAACAGGGTATTAGCTCTTCCCACTTTTTCTATAAACATAAATGGGGAGAACTGCAGATATATCCAACTATCAAGGGGTTTGAGGCAGGAGGACTCAATATCACCTTATTTGTTCTTAATCATTTCTGAAACCTTTTCAAATATGATTAGGCAAGCAAGTATGAGAGGTGAATATAGAGGGATGAGAGTACGTAAGCAAAGTATGAGAGGTGAATATAAGAGGATGAGAGTGTGTAAGCAAGGACTACTAATTACACACCTTTTGTTTGCAGATGATTCTCTATTGTTTTGTGAAGCGGACATTGATCAAGCAATGAGAGTGAAGACATTTCTGGATAAGTTTAGCAGCTATTCAAGCCAGTTGGTCAACCTGGACAAGTTGTTAATTTTTTTTAGCAATAACATGACAAAGGAGATAAAGGAGGCCAATTCCCAAACTCTAGATGGGATCAAAGAGTAACAAAAGGCTAAGTACTTGGGACTCCCTATGCATATAGGGAGGTATAAGATAGAAGTGTTCGCCTATGTGGTGGAAAGGGTGCAAAAAAGAATCAAAAGTTGGAAAAACAAGTTCCTTAGCTTAGCAGGGAAAGAAGTCCTCATCAAGGCTGTGATTGATGCTCTGCCAACGTATGTAATGGCATGCTTCAAATTGTCGAATAATGTATGTCAAGCAATTGTCAAACATACAACAAATTTCTAGTGGGGGGAAAGAGGGGAAGGTAGGCCAAGAAATCATTGGAAAGCTTGGAGGGACTTGACCAAGCTCAAAGCAAAGAGAGGACTCAGCTTCAAGAGTATACAAATGTTTAATGATGCATTAATAGCTAAACAACTTTGGAGGCTGTTTACTTAACCCCATCTGCTCATGAGTAAGATAATAAAGGCCAAGTATTTCCCAAAGGGGGGGGGGGGATTTGATGACTCACACTAAAAGCAACACCTCATGGCTATGGAAGAGTTGGATGGAAGCGAAATACATCATCCAAAAAGGAGCAAGATTCTAGGTGGGAGATGGAAGGTCAATAAGGATTTGGGATTATCCTTGGATCCTGGGAAGGCCGGAAGGAAAACCCACCCTTGTACCCTTTACTAAGGATCAAGTTACTTAGGTCAGCCAACTTATGAATCAGGAAGGGATGGAATGGAATAAAGAATTGATTGGGCAAATTTTCAATCAATGTGATGTTGAGGCTATCCTGACCATCCTAATTAAAAGGGATAGTAGCGAAGACAAACAAGGAAGTTACATTGTACAGTCGGCATATAAGAAGGCAATGAGAAATCAATGACAGATTCAGCACAACTAGAGGAGCATTGAAAAGAGTATAGAGGACCACCTGGAACCTAGACATTAAAGGTAAGCTGAAATATTTTCTGTGAAGGTGTTGGCATGGCATCCTACCGACAAAGGATCAGCTGGTGAAAAGAGACATTCAAAAAGATCCTATATGCCAAATGTGTGGGGAGTAAGAAGAAACATTAGAGCATACACTATTTAACTGTCATCGAACAAGGATGGTATGGAAGTTAGCACCAGTGAAATAGGGAGATGTGAAGCCATATGAAGGGAGTTTCAAAAATTGGTGGCAGGATATTTGTGCAGAAGAGAAAAGGGAGAGTTGGCAGGACAAAGCACAATTGACTATATACATATTATGGATGCTCTGGAATCTTTGGTTATTCCAGAAAGAATGGAGAAAAGAGAAACTAGTAGTGAATATAGTCATGAGTCTCATGGCTGAATGGTTGGAATTCTGAGTAGCCAGTGAAAAGGAAAGAGAACTTAACCCAAGTACAAATACATGAAGAAAAATGAAATAGGGACTAGGAGCTGACGCTTAGACTCAATGATGCCTATTGTATAGAGAGAATAAGGAGTAGTAGAAGGCCAGAGTGGGTGGGGTATTCAACTCATGTAGTGATTGAAGATGTTACCCACTGTATGTGCAAGTAATCTTCTTTTATTTTGATCATTTTGGATACATAGGCGTATTGTTAAAGAGCTAAGGATTTAGAGAGTTAGGAAGGTGGAAACCATTTTCTTTGTGCCTTGGACTCAAAATGAGTACTAAGAAGCAATAGTTAGTAGACATCTTGTATATGATGATATTTTTGAAAAGTATTTAACAACTAACATTTTAGTTAAAAAAAAAAAAAAGTACTCGAGCCAGTTCTGCATCATGTATCTTCATCCAGAACGAGTTGTGCATAATAGTGTGAGTTGTGCATAATAGTGTAAAATAACAAAAGAAAGAAAAACGAGCACCAGCATTTGTTTTAGGAGTATCTTTCATTATAATGAATTACTTCACAAGATATGGGGTGAAGATCGTATGAGTATAGGTGAGGCAGCGCCCATTTGTTTCTAAAATTTTTATAAGTTTTAATTTTAAAAATTTGTTTGTGTTTTCAAAAATGTATTAGTGATTTTTTTTATTTAATTTTTTTTACTTTGTTATGTAAACTATCTAATTCTTTTTATAAATTAATTAAATAGTAAAATAAATTTTATTATAATGATGCTAATTGATATACTAACAAGAATGTTTATATTGTTGGAAAAATTAGTTGGCTTGTATCCAAACAACTAAAGTCAATATAATATGCTCAAAAATTTTACAGTTAGATATATTTTTGTTGGTTGCAATGATCAATAAATATATCTCATTAACATGTGAAAATATAAATATTCCTATCAGCTTTTACAATTTAATTTTAATTTTTAAAATAATTTTCATCGTTGTTAAGTGTTTCATGATTTAACCTAATATGAAGTATTTTTAACACGTAGAGAAAAATTTGTTGAATTTATTTTTTGATTTGAAATAAGTTTTAGTATTTGTTGTTTAAGGATAACAAAATAGAATTCCTCTTGTCCCCGAACAAAAGTTTTCTCGTATAACTTTTTTTAATTAAAAAAAAAGTTTATTTTTGAATAAAACATTTATATTATTCTCAAGGTTATTAAAATCGAGTTTTTATGTAAAATCGATAGAGATTTCAAAAAATCAGATCGTAAAATCGTAAGATTCTACCAATTATGAAAAATAATTTAATAAATATATTATATATAATTATATATATATTATATATATATAATATATTTTAAATTTATAAATTATAGACCTGTTTAAACTTATAAAAGTACACAAATTTCACTTAGAGAATATTATCAATCACACCTAAAAAGATCTATAGGTTCATAAAGTGTTGCACCACTGCCACTAGCATCTAAAGCCAAATTGTTTTCTAAATTGTCTTCACCAGGAGCACTTGCACTATTAAGAACATGCAAAGGATTAATTTCAATTGAATCATCATCATCATTAAGGTTCTCAGCTATCCACTCATCATTAGATGGTAGATCATCAAAGCTTTCTTCAAAACTTTGAACTTTTCTATCCTTCAACGTAAGATTCTAAGTTCTAGAAAGTGAAATCGTAAGATTTCATCCCATTTAAGATTTTACCTATGTTTTGACTCGGATACTTGGTTTTGACTTGTAAAATTGTAAAAACGTACGAGTAAAATCGAGAGTTTAACAACCATGATTATTCTTATTAATAATGATCATATATGACTTTAAATTAAAATATAAGAATAAAAATGAAATATTATACATTTAATGGTGTATTAAATTTATTATATCTTTTAACTAAAAAATATTATATGAAATTTGAAGTGGGCTCCTGTTTTTACAACAGAGGAAATATGATAATAAAAGTGCTAAAAGTAAATAACAATATTCGTTTCTCAATTTGGAATTTTCTGTTGATTTGGTCATTCGTATTTAAGCAATTTCAATTATAATTAATCCTTTTAATAGAGTCAAGTCAAAGGGAATTTAGTACATTCAATCACATGACTTGCATATGTCCACAGTAAATGACAGTGGAAGAAATCAAAATAAAAAGAGTAAATAGCAAAAAAAAAAAAAAAACTCTACACTTTTTTTTACTCTTTTACAAAATGCTTCCTGAAAGTTTTAAATTTGCACTTTATCACATTCAACTTCAAATTTTTTATAATGTACATTAATTTTTATTGGTTGTCAAAAATATATTATGAATAGACAAAATTACCTCTTAAATATTTAAATTGTAAAATGTCAAAATTGAATGTGATTTAAATAATTAAAAGTATAAATTCAATAAAATATTTATAAATTTAACAAGTCATGTGATCAAATGCATTAAATCTCATTTACTTGATTCCATTAAAAAGGTCAATTAAAATGGAATTTACAAGGGACCAAGTTAAAAACATTCTGAATATGAGCAATGAAATCAGACCAATCTCAGGTTTATATCTAAATGACACTATTTACTCTAAAAGCTATAAAATACAACATATTAAATGAGACATTAATTAACTAATTTTTTATAATTATTTTTTACCTTATTTTTTGAATTGTAGACTATATAACTATTATTCTGAAAAACACTACATGAATTTCATTTAGATATGAATATATTTTTCTTTTAGAAAAGAGAAAAGTGAAAGGAGGTTTCTTTCTTCTTCTTCTTTTTTTTTTTTTTTTTTTTTTTTGGTGGGGGGTGGAGTGGGGGGACAACAGTATATTTTTGCTGTTTTTGTTGCATGAGCAACAATTGGCCGGAAAATAGCTATCGGTCAATTAATGCATATTTCTTTGTTTAATTCAACTGAAAAAAGGGAATAAAAAAATTTGAATCACCTTTTATCTATTAGACTCGCACATGGAATTTTGAAAAAAGAAATTTCTCAAATTTTCTCCTTTTAGTATTTTATTTTTTGCTGGATTTTTTTAGCAAATAAATAAGTGATAATATCAATATTACAACATGGGGTGTAATTATAAAATTTCTTTATCTGTGAGCAATGAGAATATTACAAAACGTATGGAACCCAACGTAGAAAATAAAAGAAACTTCACATATTCTAAGGGCCAATATGAAAATTTTTTTAAATAAGGGATGATATCAGTTACCACTCTCGTGGTTTGGTAATATATTAAATCGAACCCTGTAGTTTCACAAATATCAATAACCCCCTGTAGTGAAAAAAAAATATCAAACACCCCTTTTGACTGACAGTCAACGTAAATAAATTAGAAAAAAGATGAAAAACCCTCCGATATAAAAGCATATAGTTTAAAATTCTAAAATAAATTTTTAAAAATACAAAAAAGATAAAATTTAAAAAATATATATATATATATAATTATTTAGACGATATAATAAAAAACTTTTAAACTAAAAAAAAATTTAAAGATGAAAATTTAATAAAATTTAAAGACAAAAATGACAAAAAAATTGATATAGTTAAAATTTTTTTATTAATTTTTTAAAAGACAAAATTTAATAAAATTTTGTTAAAATTTTTAATGCAAAAAGACAAAAAATTATTATATAGATACTTTTTTTTTAACCTCAATTTTTTTGTCATTTTGTCTCTAAATTTTATTAATTTTTCATCTTTAAACTTTATTTTTTTAGTTTAAAAAAATTTATTATATAGTCTAAATAATTTTATTAAATTTTTGTCTTTAAATTTTGTCTTTTTTGTATTTTTAAAAATTTATCTTAGAATTTTAAACTATATCTTTATATCGGGGGGTTTTTTCGTCTTTTTTTCAACTTATTTATGTCAACTATCAGTCAAAGGGGGTGTTTGATTTTTTTTTACTACAGGGGGTTATTGATATTTGTGGAACTACAGAGTTCGATTTGATATATCACCAAACCATAAGGGTGGTAAATGATATTATCCCTTTAAATAACATAAAATCTTGTAGGCTATCCTGCAAAATTTTAAAATTTAGGAAGTGTGCATGTGACTCCATAAGTTCAAGGTGTAATTTTAGAAATTAGAAAGATAATTTTGAGAAATAAATGTAAAAAGAATTTTTAATAGGGAATATTTGTTTGTGTGTGTGTCCGGATGTAAAATTATTAACAAGGCATATCTTTGTTGGACAATATTGGGGATATAATTATGTTTTTTTGGGCTGTTTTTATATATAGTTGTGTTTTTTTTTTTTTTGGGTGCCATTTCTTGAAAATAAGACGGTTAATTAGACAGTATTTTATTTGGGCCTATTAGGGTTCTAGCAAATTGGAGAATTTTCTATAAATTAGACTATTTTTTTCCATCTTTTTTAACCTCGTTTTTTTACTTTCACCCCATTAAACCTAATGAAAAAAGAATCAATTATGAAACAAAATTAGTTAATCTATTCGATCTAATTTATATTCATGCTTTTTAAGGGGTGAAAAACTAAAAATCGGTTAATCAGTTAGTTAATTAGATCGATTTTACTCCTAACGAAAAGTGCTTTAAGTTATTGTTTTTCCCTCAGTTCTATTGTGTTTTTCATTTAGTTCTATTGTGTTTTTTAGGGGGTCGAAGAAGTAACAAAGTGTAACATAATCTTTAGCAGATGATGAATATGTTTTTGCTGGTTTGGCAACTTTTGAAGCTGTTTGACTAAGGGGAATTCTTAAAGACATTAGTGATAATAAAAGGAAGCCACATTGATATTTTGTGACAGTAAATCAACCATTGACATAGCCAAAAATCCAGTCTATCATAACAAGATTAGATGTATTACGATCAAGCATCATTTTATTTAGGATACAATTGAAAAAAGTGTAGTCCAATAGAAATTTTATAAGAGTGAAAACTAAGTTATAGACATTTCTACAAAAGTACTTCTAAAAAACAAGTTCATTCCTTTTAGAGACATGCTTAAAGAACAGCACACTAAGTTGGATTTGTTAATACTGTACATGTATTAAACTAGTCAAAGTTATGTATCTTTTATTTTAATGTTAAATTTTATTAATAAAAAAATAGTCATTACAACTAACTATAAAAAATAATATGATAGAATAATTTCACTAGATTTTTATTTGTTTATAGTTGTAAATACATATCTATGAGATAAACAAGATGTAAACCTAAGTTAAAGCGCTCAAGCCAGTTCGGAAGCAAGCATCATTCATCAAGAATTGTGTGTATAATCTTGTAAAATATCAAATAGAGGAGATTTTTTGCCCATTTTATGGGATGATTAAAAATCCCAACTACTCAATTCTAAATTCTTACAAATCAAGTAACGTTTTTACATTGATATTATTGACTTAATGTATAAATAGCTCAATAGTTCAAAATCTTTATTCAATCATGGAGAAATGCATTACATGTATACTCTTTCTTCTGTATCACTGACGCTTGAAACTTCAAGGAAAAGCTTATAGTAAATCTACCTATCAATTTATAAATAACTATTACATACTGGAACTTTGCCAGAATCAGCAAGGATTGAGAGTTTTGTGTATGGAAAAAACTATAGTTTCCAAACTTATTTGGCATCAAGAATTTAGGAAGAGAACATCTGTGCCAAGATTTAAATACTAACGAAATTTTTCTCCTTGAGGCTTTCAATGGTATCCTTTATGCTCACCTCCAAAGGAATGAACTCAACTCCCAAGCCCTTAGCTTTCTCGTTGGATACTGTGTAGTCTGGAGCAATAAGGATGCTACTATCTGAAAGTCTGCAATTTGTCACAACAAATTCCAAAATAGATAGTTACTAAACAATGAACATGTAAAACGGAAACGCCAACATGATCACATTAAGTTAAAGATAATATGGCTAAATTGCATTCAGAATAATCAAGATTCATCTTTATGTATAAGATACAAAGATCAGGAATTCAACGTGTCTTTTGAAGCTTGAAAGAGGTTTACATCCTGGAACTGCGCTGCAATCACCAGAACTTTATAAAGATCTCTATATGGTTATATAGTAATTGAAAAGGAACGGAACTTACTTATCTGGAAATTTATGAGTAGGGTGGAGTACTCGCAAAATCTCGATGACCTTCGAGGCATGTGCAGATCTCTCAACCAGACAATATCTCCCAGTGGCTGAAGGCATTTCGAAGGCAAGAATGTGGGCGTATGCAACATCTCTAACATCAACCCATCTAAAAGTTGCATTAGGAAATGTCTCAGCCCCTGAAAAAAAAATGCACTAACAATTAAAATTATCTGTCAGCATAAACACTATCTTCTTTGCTGATAGCGTGAAAGAATGTATGTAAAAGAAAACTTGGCATAAATCAACAATTTAGGACATGATAAATCTATCATCAGCAAATTATGGATCAACATCTACACAAAAGCAGTAATATACTTCCGAATTACCATTTACTAGGTCCAGGATGAGTTGCACACTTAGATTGATTGAAGGCTGCAAAAAAGGACCAATAACATATCCTGGATTGATTGTAACCATGTCGATGCCATGCTCCTTTGCGAATCCCCATGCAGCATTCTCTGCTAAGGTTTTCGAAAGTACATACCACATCTAGCAAAGCCAAACAACCAATTAACTACCGGATAACAGTGTACATTTTTGTGCATTGCCGCACATGGAAAATTTTTAAAATAACACATTTGAATAGGCAGGCTATGATTTAGTTCAAAAATACAATTGTCCCCCAGTATCTTAAGGAAGCGTTTCTAGACTCCCTAGTGATCTCGCACCAATAATGCAAAATTTAAATAACATGGACAAGGTATTACTTTTTTGATCTCTTAATCTCTTGACCTTTAATTGAAAAATAGGATTGGAGCTTCCCTCTCAGAAGCAAGTTGATGACTGATCAAACATTATGGTATGCATTTTGGACATTGAACAAAACAACATCCTTCACCTCTTCTATAACTACTATCAAGTCATCAAGATCCAATCTTTTGTCTTTTCTCCATCATTTGACTTAGCTGCATAGGTTTTAGCCATTAACATCTATCATCTCAAAGATAAGCTTGAAAGTTCTTGATATACAAACCTTGCGCTTTTCACAGTAAGATGGATCTGAAAACCAACTTTCATCAACTACTGCACCAGTGTTCAATTCTCTATTGTTTCCAACTGCAGCTAGAGAAGATGTTATAACCACTCTTTTGATAGATGAAACATTTGTACATGATTGTAGCACATTCAGTGTTCCCTTTAGAGCAGGGTCCAATAGGTCTGCCTTCAAAATGAAAGGAAAAACCCAAATAAAATAATTGCAGACACTCAATTGGAATGTAGAACTTTATTTTTTTCACCAAATAATTTATCATACACACATATTGTAAAAGTAATACTGTATATCACTCAATATTTCTGCCAAATTGTAAAATTTACAGTAGAAAAATCATAGGATATCATATTTAAGTGCTCGTGTCATTACATATATATTCAGTTAAGGTCTTTAGATTCTGGTATGTTTAGACATTCATGAGGTGGCAAATCTTAGATCAGGATAAATATTTGCTACTTATTAATGACTAAGGTAAGTCTTTAATTTTCTCATATTCTAACATGCAACTAAGAGTTATCCCATGACAAGAATTTGTATTGCAAAGAAAGAACTCCTACAACTCCTGCAAACAAATGTCATTGCAAAGCAAACATAGAAAGCCAGCTAATGGCTAATCATAGTTGTTATTTGAAAACATATTAAGATAATCAAACTCCTGGATGTTATTAAAACGAAATCCTTGAAGTAGAAACAAAGAGACAGATGCATAGCACATTAGATAAAGATGACATAGAGAAAAACTAATTTAGAGAACCTGCTAGGAGTTATAGCTTCCAATGAACATATACTGATAATTTTTTCTACAATTGGTCAAGTTAATGTACCTGTATATTGTCAACTGAAAGATGAACAGGAGATGCTGTGTGAAAAACACCATCACATCCGTCAACAATTGCATCAAAAGATCCATCTTCTAATAAGTTTGCCGCGAACAAGTGGAGCCTTTCCTTCGCTCCATCAAGTGACATTAAATGTTGTGTCTTTCTTGGATCATCTGTTGGATAAATTGAACAAACAAATGTTTAAACAATGCTTTGGCGTATCACTTAGGTGAAGCCACTATAAGCTTTAATATGGGATCCCTCCCGCTAAATTTCTACTTACCAACATTTCTTTTAATTTTTTTTTATTTACTAACAATATCTAACATAATCTTTACCTCTTAGTCCATCGAAAAAGGAGTTAAACTGGACTGTATATAGTCAAGAAGTTAACCTCCCAAATTAAAAAAATAAGGAATTCTTTTTTGCATTTTTATGCTAGTCATAGCATTACCACCGAATATCAACCTCCACATAAAGTCCTCGCAACCTGTATAATCAATTACCTTTCCTCACAAATTCATAATATATACCACCTTAAGATATCCAACAAATTATTACTCAACACAGGCGCTTAATAATGCTGAAAACAAAACGATAATTAGTTATCAAACAAACCATAACACACTAAAAAAACTAAGACTACAATCTACTAATGATACATAACCACAAGAACAAGCAAAAAAAATTATGTCTTACTGGGGTCACGAACGGAAGCTTTAACAGTATAGCCCCGTTCAAGCAGCAACTTCACCAGCCATGAAGCTATATACCCTGAAGCCCCCGTCACACACACCACCTTCCCTTTTCCACTGCTCATGATATATATGTGCGTGTTATTTTGTCTAGATTTGTGTTAGTTTTTCTGCCCTGGTTTTACTGTCCCGTTTGCAACTTTGCGTTGCATTGATGAATGATGATGCTGCAATATGCCTTATGTAGTGGCCAGAGGTGAAGATTGAAGTACACCACAATTTGGGTAGTTATAAAATTTATTCTGAAATGACTATAGAAAGGGTCTTATTCATTATTCTGCCACCACATGAGGTCATGAGTGAGGTGGGAACACCATTAGACAAAGAACCAAAAGAACACACGTAATATTTAATGCAATTTTTAACTAGTTTAACATTGTTCTACATCACAATGCAAGGATTTGTTCTTGCAAAGGTCATCAATTACGCACTTTTAACATGTTCAAATATGATTTCAGTTAGAATTGAAAGAAAATTGGATCTAATGAAAAATAGACAACTCTCGTCCATTGTTAAAGGGTTAACTACACTTAAAGGATGACTGGAAAAAGGACATTATTGATTATTCTACCGCTTCTTGAGATAATGAATATTGACGTGGGAACAACATTAATAGACAAAGAACCAAAACACACGTACGTTATTATTAACTCAAATTTTAAATAATTTAACGTGGTTCTACATCGCAATGCAAGGATTTGTTCTTGCAAAGTTCATCAATTACGCACTTGTTCAAATTTGACTTTGAGCTAGACTTGAAATGGAAATAGATATAATAAAAAAAATAGACAATTCTCGTCCATTATTAAAGGGTTAAATATATTTATGATTAATGCATTTTACTATGTTGTGTTTTATTTATATACACTTTACCTACCCCACTAACACCATTTGTAGTATTTAACTAGTAAAAGCTAAAACGACATTTTTTCCCACAAATACTCCTACTTGTACACTTAACTTTAAGAATTTTTTTTTTTCTAGTTTTATTGAATTTGAATTTTTGTAAATTCGGTGAACAAAATTTCATTCATGAATATGAGCAATAAACACTACTGTGGATATAACCGGAGCTGACGATTCTTTCGTTGGAGCTCTTCTCACCAAAATTGTGGACGATCTATCTGTGATTGAGGATGAATCAAGGTTGAGATAGATTTTGAGGTTGCCTGTGCATGTGGATTCATAAAAACCACCAACAAGGGTGCAATCCCATCTCTTCCTGGTGAATCTCAAGTCCTTAGTCTTATGGAGGGACACCAACAGTAAAAATTTAATCAACTAGCTTGAATGATTTCATGTCATTTTTAGTAGATTTCTAGGTTTTGTATTTTGTTTATGTTGTTTAATTTGTTCACAGTATATATTTTAAAAGGCTTTTTGGTTGAATTATCAATCTTTTTTTTTCATTTTTTTTTTGGTGAAATGAGAGTTGAATTTTTAACTTGAGTTTAATTTATTGCTAACTTGAGAATGCTAATAAACTTGAAAATCAATTTTATCAGCCACTAATGGTAATAGCTTTTGGAGACGGAAACTTTTAATTTTTCCCTTTTTCCTCTTGACTAAAGCATAAATTCTGTACGCTGGACTTTGAATTAACGGAAGAGAAAGAGGTGGTAGAAAATTAATTCTTAGAGCCTGTTTGATAAAATTGAATGCGCAACTGTGAATGTTGAATGCTAAAATATTTTATCTGAATGCTAAATTATACAAATTATATTATTTTATCATTGTATTATTTTTTTATTTATATGTACGAATATCTATGTTTAAAGTTAGCATCAAATATTAATAATAAAAATATGTAAAGATGCAATTTATCAAAATTAATATTTTATACAAAAAAATAAAAAATAAAATTTATTTAACTTTTTATTGAAAAATGAGACAAAAAGTTTTAAAAATATGTGCTATGAAAAAAAAAAGAAGAAAAGAGAGTCATATAAAAAGAGTTTTTCACAACTAAAGGAAAAATAAATTAGTTTGTTGAATAATCTAATAAAAGAGGGTAAATTTGAAAATTTTGTTCAAAATTTTACTCATAACATTCAGTGATAAATATTAAACTAACTTTTACTAAATAAATTTTTCTATAGATATTAAATCATGCTTAAGCAATTAAGTGGAGTGAAATACAATTATGAAACAATCTAAAAACTAAAATTTCTTAATCCATTAATTTTAAATAATAATCAATGTTATCAAACAAGCCCTTAGTCTTAAATAGAAAGTTGTGTTTTAATTGAAAATTAAGTAAATTATTTTGTATCTTTCTCTCGAGATCTGGATTTATTATCAATTAAGCCCCATAATTTTAAGAAACTACTAATAGACTAATACCTCCTTTGACTCAATAGTCAATCATTGAAAGGTGAAATAAAATACCAGTGAATTTACTAAATTTAAAAAAAAATAGAAGAAAATAATACTGAAAGTCAAAAAAATTTATGACATTCAATCATAAATATTATATGTTATTACAATTTGAGAAAACACCCAAAATCGTCCTCCACATTTCAGCAAATAATCTTTTTCATCCTTCACTTTTAAAATGGGAACAAATAGTCCTTCGAATTTCATAAATTGAAACTTTTGGCACTATTTGTGAAATGAACAGGAACTTTTAGTCCTTCAAATTTCATAAACGGGAACGTTTAGTCCTGAAATTTTCCTTCAAATTTTGGTCATTGAAATTCGAAGAACTATTTGTTCCCGTTTTAAAAGTGGATGATGAAAAAGATTATTCGTTGAAGCACTACAAGAAAAGGCAGAATTTCCGACGGAAATTTCCGACGGATATCCGTCGGAAAAAGCGAACTGCAGTCCGGCAGCAAAATCTCCGACGGATGTCCGTCGGAAAAAATATTTCCAACGGAAAGCCGCCGGAAATCCATAGGAAAAGCTTTAAAAAAATTATTTTTCAAAATTTTCCGACGGCCTAACTGTCGAAATTTTAACAAAAATAAAAAAATATTTAAGGTTCCGACGGATTTCCATCGGAAAATCTAAACCCTACAAATTTAAAAAAGTTCCGACGGATAGTCCGTCGTAATTTCTTCCGAAAAGTAAAAAAAATGTCACATTTCCGACAGCTATCCACCGAAAATGTGACACTACATAAAAAAAAAAACCCCCCCTTTTCCCCCTCCCTCCCATTTCCCCCTCCCTCCCGCGCGCCCTCTCCTCCCCCCTGCCCCTCCCGCCTCCCGCCTCCCACCTCCCACCTGCTCCCCCCAATTTTTTCTTACCTCTTCCCTCCCCCCTCCCCTCCTCTTTCCCGCCCGTCCTCTCTCCCCCTTTTCCCCCCAATTTTTGGCAATTTTTTGGGCGATTGTTCTGTCCTTCCATCGCCGCCACTCATGCCGTCTGGCCGCTTGATCCAAGCTCAAATCGCCCCAGGTTGTCGCACACTTCAGTGCTCTTTGCACCTATGATTTGTGGGATTGAATTTGTGTGCGCCACAGTTGTGGAATTTTTGGTTCGGGCATTACTGAATTTGTGTTCGGCCTTTACTGAATTTTCCACATCGTTTGTAGTATTTTTGGTTGCCCGTTTGTAGAATTTTTTGCAAGCCCCAATTATTGGATTTTATTTTCTATTATTAGCTGCATTTCTGGAATTTGTTGGGAAATTTTTTTTATTGCAATTGTTTTGGTATTTTGGTTTGGTTGGGCATCATTCGTGTGAAGGCTTTTGTAAGCCCCATATCTGGATTGTTGTTTTTCCTGGAATTTGTTTGGTTGGGTTAGCCCCATTTCTGGAATTTTTTAGATTTCTGTTCTGGAATAAGTTTGTTGTGGTATTTATCACCAGATGTACTGAAATTTTGGATATATCTTTGTTCCCTTTTGGTTTGGTTGTCCATCAGTTCTGGACCACTAGCTTTTTTTTTGTTTTTTCCTTGTTCTCATTGTTTCTGGCTCTTGTTTGCAAACTGCCGAGTGCATGATTTGGTCTTTTGGTTTGGTTGGCCTTAATTTTGGGAATTACGTACGAGGTGTCTCCAGTTTTGGATTTTATTTACACAGGAATTTGGTTTGTTTGTAAACCGACTGATTTTTTTTTTTCTTTTTGGTTTCGAAGTTGATTGAATTGTTGAAACTTGTTGGGCACTTTGATGGGTTCTTAGTGATGATAAAAATGGGATTTTTACTGCATTTTCCAATTTGGGATTTTGATTTCTTCATTTATTTCAACAGAATTTGATGGCGTTCCAGAGGTTTCAATTTGGCTTCTTTGATTGAATTTGAGGGCTATTAGTTTATTTATGCAGAATGAGAATTGAAATGATGCATCATCGTAAAAATTTTCCTTGTAAGAGGATTTATTTGCAATCTCATTTTGGTTTATAAACATGTCAAGTTGTTATAATTTTGAGAAGTGTTAAAACTTGGATAAGTGCTTTTGAGGGACAAGCTTGAAACAACTCGGTAAAAGGTTTGCATGCTTGATCTGACACTTGGGTATTTGGGTTCACATCAGATGATTTGTTGACTTTTTGGGTTATTGATTTCAGTCTGCATCGAAGGTGATTAAAAAGAAAGTTGTTTGATATTTAGGCAAGAAAAGGATTAGCAGGACATTAGGGTTATAAAAAGTTAAAAAAGAAGAATGAAGTAGGGCAAGGTTATTATTCTCTCAAATTGGAGGTTGAGATTAGGCTTTACACAATTTTTAGTTCCCATGTTTGTGCATTGTTCAGCTGGTGGAATTTTATTTCATGTCTGTTAGTTAAGCATTCATTGTGTAAACCAAATCTCAGTTGATTCTTTGGTGCGTGGAGGTATGTTTCTTCATTCAAACCTGGAGGTTAGGTTCCAATATATGCTGAAATCCTCTGTATAGCTGGGGACATGGTTGTATAATCTAGCACTTGCTAGACTGACAAGTTGCATAAGCATACTGCATAGTGCCCTTTTCCTTTTGCTTTGTGTATGTGTGGATATGCATGTGAAAGTACTTGGAATTCTGTGATAGCCAAAATTGTGAGGTTATTAAAGAGTTTGGAGCCAGTACTAGGTTCCAGGGAAACGAGCCTTAACTTGATTGTGGATTTCTTTATTTACTTGCCAAGTGACGGGCCATTATGGCCTTTTAATTCAGTCAAGACGTTGGGCGTATTTCCTCAGCAGTTGGATAGGGAATTATTTTTTTTTGAAAAATTTTATTAAATTTTCGACGGATTTCCGTCGGAAATTATTAATTTCCGACGGAAATCCGTAGGAAATTGTTAATTTCCGACGGTAATCCGTCGGAAATTATTTATTTCTTTTGAATTTTTTCTCATAATTTCCGACGGATATCCGTCGGAAATTTTTTTGCGACGACAGTTATTCGGACGGATTATTTCCGACGGAAAACCGTCGGAAATCTTTCAGTTTCCGACGGAAACGTGGATTTGCCGTCGGAAAAATAAGATTTTCTTGTAGTGAAATGTGAAGGATGATTTTGGGTATTTCCTATTTAGATTTTGAAATGTTACAATTGTTTTTCAACCTTGAAACTTAATTTCAAATCAATAAAAAATACACCTATTTACGTAATTACACAAAAGGAGTACTAAATTTTCATGTTGAATCTATTTACGGAGTACTGGGTTTAAGACATCACTTCTTGAGTCATTGTTGGATATTCCATGTTCCCTTCTAGCTAGAATCATTGTCTCTTCATCATTGGATAGACTGATTCTAAACTTTTTGAAGTCAAAATATGATATGGGGTTGTATTCATACATCCAATCTACCCCAAGTATTACATCCCATCCACCAATGCTCATCCCTCTCACGTCAAATGAAAATTTATACTGCTGAATCTCCCATCTTACCTTCCTACATATAGCATGGCTGATGATTTGGCTTCCATCAGCAATTGTAGCTACTAAAGGACCAGTAGCCTACATTTGAAGACTAAGAACAGCAGCCATTCTTGGGGTAATGAAGGAATGAGAACTGCCAGTGTCTTAAATAATGGAAATCACTCTCCCTTGTATCTTCCCTTGCCATGTTATCATCTTCTTTTATAGGGCAGAGTGAGACTGCCAATGTGTGGCCAGAATTACCTGTGTGTTCATCTTGTTCCCCCAAGGCATCTTCAAACTCATCCTCTTCATCAGTCAGGATGAAATGTAGATTTCCAAACTTGCATTGGTGACCTGGTTAAAACTTGTCTCCACATTTAAAGCATAGGTGGTTGTTCTTTCTCTACTGTATTTCTTGGGGGAAGATCTTCTTGAATTCATCTTGAGTGTGGCTTTTCCCTTTTTCTTCAGAACCTCCTGCTTGATTGTTTTTGTCCCCAATCATTACCACATTCTTTGGGTTTTCAGAACACATTCTGCCCCCATTCCTATTCTGCAATATTTCCACTGATTGCTTCTGTATCACAGCTATCTAAAAAGCCTCCAATAGTGTGGCTGGTTTCATAAGCCTGAAAATGGGCTTAATCTCATCTTTAACCCCATTTATAAAATTGGATATGAAGTAGGATTCAGTCAATTTAGAATTCAACATCAACATTTTAGATCTCAATTCTTCAAATCGCTCTTGATACTCCCCAACTGTCCCAACTTGTTGGAGTTTATTAAACTCCTCAACTTCATCTTGCAGACCTTTATCTTCAAATCTCCTATTCAGCCCTTCACAAAATTCTTCCCAACTCAATTGCCCTTTAGACATCCTAGTACTGTGGTACCAAGTATCAGCTTTGCCTTCCGAGTGCATTTCTACTACATGCATTTTATGATCCTCAGGAACCAGATAATTAAATTAAGAAGTACTTTTGGTACTTCCTAATCCATTCCCTAGGGGTTTCTCCTTGAAAGACTTGAAGTTCCACTTTAGGATCATTATGCCACCAATATATTGTGAACCTATCAACTCCATATCCTCCTTTTGTTTCAGAATTGGAGTTGAGAGCAATGGGGTACGATCCAATGTCTGGACAGAATCATGTCCAACTGGCCTCTTTTCTGGACTCATCATAGCCTTCACAAACGTCAAGAACTTATTCTCCACTGATGCAATATTCTCATCCACCATTTTTTCATTCGCCTCAATTTTGGCATCCAAGGATTGTTGAGACTTCACCAAGCCTTCCAACAGTTGTTGAATTTTGTTCTACTCAACTTCTTGGCGTGTGAGCTGATCCTCCAGTGTTCTGAACCTAGTTGATTCAGCCATAGTTATCTTCTCAGCCTGGGAACAATAGCTCTGATGCCATGTTTGTTATGAATTAAGGCTAAAAATTCATAAAAACTGGAAAAAAAAAAAAAGAAAAGAAAAAGAGTGGGATCGGAACAGAAGAGGGGGAACAGAATGAAGAGAGAAGGAAGCTTCACCACCAAAAACTGTTTCTACAACTAAATTTGCCTCTTTTTATATCTGAACCATTGATTTATAACCGAATTTGGTAATAAATCTCAACCTTCCATTATCAACCACTTAGCTATACGACATCGCTCCATTTATTTGTTACAATTGGATTTTCCAGTTGCTTGTGACCCTATCCATCTCTTGACACTATATATATTGGAAGATTAAATGGAATTTTTTTATTATAGGAAAAAAATATTGTGGATCTCATCTTTCAGACAATGCAAAAGTATAATAAGAATATATTTATAAAATGAAAAAATCACTTTAAGATAAATTCTTTGAGATTTTTATGTTTTCCAAATGGAACCAACAGAGATAAACTAAACTTGATTATGATTTCTAATATTGTTTTCTAGTTATTTTTTTATTTTTGGGTTATTCATTGGGTGTGAGATTAATTCACTAAATGTAAGAAATAATGATGACTAACTATCTACTTTGAAACAAATCAAAAATTTTTTTAAGAATTCCATAAGTCTTCTTTTTTTTTTTTTTTTTTTTGTATGAATGGTCAAGATTTCATTTAGATTCAATCTTAAGGTGTAAATATTTGGCTCAATTGGCAATATTCATCCAAAGTACTTGAAATTGTCTAATCTTTGCAATTAATAACTAATTTTGAATTATTTATTCCACAACCGTTCAAGTAGACATTACGCACTTGTTACACTAATCTCTTATAAAAGGAGCAAAGTAGGAAGTGGATTGTAGAATAAATGAAGATTTGACCTCTAGAAAAGTTTAATGTTACTCATGTTTTACAAGAAATATTTACTTGTATATTTAATCATATTGGAACTTAGGAAGTACTTGATAACATCTTAATTGGAAAAACAAATACCCAATTTCAAGAGTATTTTAGAAATTTATTTTGAGAATTATGATTTTATGTCTGAAATCGAATCATTTCTTTACATTTGATAAGAACTTTTAAAATCAAATTAGCTAAAAGATTTCTTATTTATCACACTTAGCAACTATTGTTACTTGTTCAATTCTTGTTTAAAATTACGATGACATAACTGATAATTACAATTTACACTTTACACTCTGTACACCTCTAAATTTTTAGGAATTCAAAAAATATATTAATATATAATTCCATTGATAATTATACATCATTATTTTCCATTATTTACTTTATTGCTATCACTATATATACCATCACTTTGCCTAATTTTTACATTATTACATTAATTAAATGTTGTAAGAAATTTTAATTTTTTAAAAAAATTAAATTGGCACACAGGTAAATTTTCTGTAATTTTCATCTCACTCTCCTATATATAATCGAAAATTTAAAAAGTTCATTTAATCAGGAACTTGTCATGGCTTTACTTCCGAGCCCACGCAAATACCCAGCCCTAAGGGCTTCAAACCATGGTCATCGCCACCGCGACAGCGGCCGCACGGTCCGTTTTCAGATCAACTACCGTGCGCAACGCCGCCGCCAGGCTCGCCTCGAAGACCAAACCTTCTCCCTCTCCCTTCCGTTCGCCGCCCTCCTCGAGGCCTCTCTCTCATCGTATCATCAGGTACCACTCACTATTCTTGACTGTGTGAGTGTGGGGATTTTGAATTGAATGTATTTCTCTCTGTGTGTGTGTTTCTTCGGGTTCGTATTTATGTATAAAATTAAATAAAAATTCTCAGTGTGAATGTTTTGATTTTTATTTTTTTTACATTGGACTTTTAATTGAAGGCGTCCAGTAGAATTGAGTGCAATGTTGGAGTCAATGCAGCCGTACCACACAGCAACGGCGTCGTCTTTGATGATTTCTAATCTCACCGTTTCTCGCTGCGGTTACGGTTGGCTCTTTGATGATATGTGAGTGGCCTTGATTCCGTCGAAGCATGGATAATCATTTTGCAGCTTAGGCAGCCATTTAGAGCTCTGAATTTGGTGAGGAAAATGAAAAAGAATTCTTTTTTCCCTTATATATTGGTATTGAAAGGAAATCGAGAAGGATTGTACATTTTGATCGGGATTGAGGGGATCTTATTTGAAATTACAGATTATAGTCTTTGAATTTCCTTGAGCATGGTAGTTTCAATGACAGCATCAATGATTAAATGGGGGTGTCTGATGTTAATGTTTTAATCTTGGTGATTGAATGAAGATTTTGATATTTTCTGCTATCGTGAATTGGACTTTGCATCTTTGGTTGGTTAAAATTCATATATGTTGAGTTTGTTCTTGAATTATAATTTGAGTTTTCGTAACATTCAGGCATAAAATACTGGTATATCTAAATTTTCCTCTGTATGTGGAAAATGTGCTTGAAAGGAAGGAAAATGTGATGCTGTTATGCTAGTCTTGGTCTGACTTGTTTCTGTAAGATGACTGATGCCCCTGCCTAGTCTAATTTATTTGCTTGTAGATTAGGTTTGTATCCCTACGAGAGTTTCTCCTCTTACCTAGTCTAATGGATTGACATTTACTTCTGAAAATAGAAGACGAATGGGTCAACTTTTTTCCTGTTGAATCAAAATGGCTCATTAAGATAGGGAAATGGGTTTTTTTTGTTCTAGCTTGCAAATGAAGTTGTATATATCCAGAGACAACTCCTTAAAACTCTAGTTTAGATCTTTTAGAACCTAGATATATAGACTGATTGTGTAGAATTATGTAAATTTTGAAGTGGATGAAGGCTTGCTGTTCACTTGATGATTAGCTATGACACTACAGGGTGTATGTACAAACTCATGATGTTTCAACTTGCAACTTCTCCTTGTGTTTGTGGTAGTTTTGCATTCTCTTCATCCTGGGGTTTGTGGGAGAGAAATAACTTCCACCTTCTGAGGAGATAGTTTGTCAACTCCGTTTATCCCAGGAAAAACGGTTCAAAGAGACTGTCCAAAAATTCAGAAAATCTGCCACCAACACTCATATCTGTTTCTTTTTCCCAAGGAAATGGCTCCATAGGTTTAGTTGCTTCTAGAAGCAGATCACCAGAAACCGTTGGCTTGGATTGTTTTAGAGGCTGCAAGTTGATGTAATCTCGATCATAATCCTAGGATAAGACAACGACGATGACAGAAATGAAAATACCAAGATCAGTGTGATTGTTTCATCATTCATCTTTTATTTTTTTAATTTTATTTTTAATTTAAATCTATGTTTTTGAAAAAAAAAGAAATTGCTAACCTGGTTAGCATGCATTTTCTTCACAAAGGTTCTAAATATCCTGAAATACTTCCATCCCAATAATTCATCTGATAATCGGAGGTAAGTCAATCCAGACACCTTCAGATTTTGTGTTGTATGTTTGTAGATACCATTTGGCCTAGAATTAAGGAGTATTTGGTTGTAGGCTGCACAATCATATCTTGATAGTGCATTTTCTCCTGCAACATCAATGTTCTCTCTCCAGCCAGCACTCAAAACCTGCACACAAGGTGTAACACACTGACAAATATGTGGATGTTGAGATTATCCAGTTAACAAAGATTATGAATATCATATTCTATTTAGCTATTGACATTTAGCTTCCATTTCTCCTTGATTATATCTGTAAGCCAAAAAACATGAAGTTGTAAAAGCTTTAAGATATGATGGAAAATTAGTTATAATTCCTGCTTAACTAACTTGTTGAACTAGTTTCTGAGGTCCACTCTGCGCTATTTCTGGATGCTCAGAATCCCTCATTTCTAGGCATTTAAAATTTAAGCAGGCATAATGCCTTGACAACATCCTGGCTATGGGTCTGTACCCATCTCTATTTTCTGTGTTGTAGTATCCCGCAGTTAACTCTGCAGCATGAGTTTCATCTTTAAACCACCAATGGATGCCAGAGACCTGTTTAGGAACACAATGTAAAAAAATCTAATTAGGTTATGATGGTGAAGCATTAATCCAGTGTTACTGAGGATTTACTTTAGCTGCCAGCTTGACTTTGCATCCCGTAAAAACTTTGTTGGCTTCTTCGAGGATCTGATCACCATGGCTCAATAATTTGTTAGAATACCAGGTTAAGAAGAACGTCCCTTGCTCTGAAAGATATGTTTTGTCTAGTCTAAAGAAGCCTGTTTTTTCTGGTGTGTCATTGTATGTTCCTGTGTTTTCTGGCATAATCCACTCATGATGCCCTGCCTTTCCTGCAGTCTCTTCAAAATCTGCTTTCCAGTGCTTGTCATAGCACTGGAAAATGTTTCAATCATTGGTCAATTTTATTGTACTATTGGGAGATTGTCACAACAATTTGGTTGAAAACTCACCTGAAATTCTCCAATGCCTGGAAATTTCCATCCTTGAGTTTCCACATAAGATGGATATCTGAGCTCTCCTGCAGGTCCTAGGCCTACCTCAATGTCTATGATTGTTCTGGTTTCCAAAAGGTCTAACATATTTTCTCTGAAGCTGTTCATATAGTCTCTGTACATCTAAATCATTATAACATCAATAGCCAAAATTCTAATCCTAACTTTCCTGACAGTTTGCTGTATGACTAATTTGTTATAAATAGTAATTGTCTGTTTTATGCCTTCAAAAATACTTAAAGTGGAAATAAAAAAATAGAATAGCGAGAGAGGGAGAAAGAGCAATTTAGCTTCGTCTCTTGCAGAGTTGTATGGTTAGTTAAAGCCACAAATTTTCAGTTAGATTATGAAAACTTGACCTTAGGTCGAGAAGTACCTTTTACCCTAAAGCTCGATAACAAACAAATACGCCTAACTTTTAAATGTCTTATTACGTTGCTAGTTATTGTTCATTGCAGGAAAGTTAAACACAATTAGACAAGTTGATAGAAAAGATATACCTGGATGGCAGTTCGACCTTCAAAGAGAGGTAAGTTGTCTACTCCAAGTGAGAGGCATTCCCGGTTTCTGGTGCCTGATCTGTTAGTGTAGAAGATATCAGGGTTCTTTTCTCCTATTTGAAGTACCCATTTTGGAAGTGGAATGTTAACAGCATCTCCTATATTGCCACCACATTGGTGAAATGACAGGATTGCTTGTATGTTAAGTTTATATTTTTGAACCAGTTGAAACAAATCCCTGTAGGCAGACCAGTCATATTGCTTGGGCCCCTTGGATTCTACAATTCCCCACCAGACATCCACCATGATACCATCAACTCCTGCTGCTCTAAGCTTCATAAGCTGCTTCTCCAACTTTTGTTGATGTAAGAAAACATTGTCTACAGTAATAACATCTAGCTGTATCACCAGCAAAAATATCAAGAGGAAACAAATATATGCGTGACATAGGTCATTTTACTTCTCTCTTGCTACTTCATAATGATGTACTACATATTAGGCATGAAAACAGAACTAAAGACTCAGCTGAAGCATTACATAAACTGGCACATAGTGTTCTGACCTACCATTGGGGAGTTTTCGAGCTTTTGTCTGCGGGAGAAAAGGTCTGAGGTTTGAGGTTTTCTTACACCAGAATGATGAATTGAAGATAGAGATCTCTATTCGATTTCTTTTACCTGATCACTGTTGACTTGGTGAGCATTACTGAAAACTTATGTCATTTGCTATATTCTGTTATGTTTGTGTATGTTTTTGCTGATAAACTCATTTGTTTTATGGCATATTGTATTTGTCACTTGAAGAGTGCATGTCAGCAACTAAAATTAATTATCATGCAAATAGGTAAATCTTGCATTTAGTTTTTTTGGAGCATAGTGATGACAATTTCCCCTGAATTTAAGTGTTGTGAGAGAGGAAAGAAGTCTGATTTATTGTCACATGTGAAATTCAGTTCCATACTCTCTGAATGAATTCTTGAGGTTTACAAGTTTGATCATTCGTAGGGAAAAATAGCAGTTAAGACTAGAAATATGCGAAGATAAACAATTACCCCTCATTTCTTATCCGTCTCAACATTTGTATTTGAGCACAAGATGCTTATCTAGAAAACATGGAAGAAAAAGGATTTGGAAAAAGGAAAATCGACATCTGATTTATAGCATAAACTCACTTCTGCTTCTGTAGTGGACACATCTGTTGCTTTTGCCTGAATGATTTGCATCCTTGAATGAGAACGTAAAGGGAAATTATTCTTGATCCTTCCATTTTTCTCAATTTTCTTCGGCAGGCTTGCCAATAACTCTGTTTTGTGGCACATTGCTCTTGTTGGTGCACAACACGGCTTTGAGGTTATAACGCTTATCATTGTGTGTTTTGCACGAAGGGTGCTGAATAGACCAGCTTGAATTTATAGTGTCGAAGGAGAGTTAAAAATAAATAAATTAAAAATCTAGGATAAGGACATGAGGATTGCTTTAAAGAAACTCTGGCATGTTTATGAATTTGTGGCCTCTTGGAGCGTTTCTTGTGGGCTGCATTTGTTGGGTTATGACGTTTTTTGAGCGATGGAGTCCTCTACGATCTTATATTTATTATATAAATAAAATATAATTAAATTTACTTAAAAAAACTTTTATATTTAAGTAAAATTAAGATTTATTATTATATAAATAATTTAATTAGTTTAATCATATTTTTATTAGTTTTTAATAATAAATAAATAAATTAGACATAAATACCCTCGATCGCGACAATAACTGAAATATTGAGAAAATCATATAAAATGTTATAAGAAATAAAAATTGAAATAAGATCATTTAATTATAAATTATATATAGATTTTCTATATCTCTATTCATATATTGATTAATATTTTTTTTATAAATTATATTTTTTTAATTGTTCTAAAATCTTACGATCTTATGATCTAATCCCATCGATTCAATTTTTTTACCCTAAATTGATTTTGTGTAAAATCTCAATCGTATAAACTATGGTATATATCCCTTTGAGGCTTTGAGCAATGGGGTGACACAGCTGGTATATTTTCAACTCGATTCCAATTTATAAAACACCACCCCCCCCCCCCCCTCCCGGCACCCCAAGGTATTCAACATATATCACATATCATTCCCCCATTTTTTTCTTTTTATTAAGTGTTAAAATATGTCATTTTCAAAGTAAATTTGCAGTAAATGTTCGTTGCAATTGTTATAGTAAAGCTAATATACTACTTCATTTGTCCTTAAAAAAAAATCAGTTTCAAACTTTTTTTTAAAAAAAGTTTTCTATGCAAAATTCTTATATTATATGGCAATATACAATTCAAGTTAAAAATCAAGATAAAAAAAAAAATTATATATGTAATCGTGTACTAAATGTGTTATACTTTATAATTAAAAAAAATTATTCAAATGAAAAGTAATTTTTTTTTTCTTTGGAAAGGGAGGAGGTAACAAATACAGCTATAATTTTAAAATATTATTTTTCGTGGAATTTAATGGACAAAATTACAAATTTAAGGCCAAATTATTCACCATCTTTTATGCAATATTTACTTCTAAATTTGACTTCCCAGCATTCAAATTTGCCATAAATTCAAAATCTTCACCTCAAGTTTCTAACTTCTAATCACATTCATGCAAGTCTAATGTCTTCTTCTTTTTTTCTCCAAAACGGTCGTAGTTATATTAACTTTCACGTAAAAGTTAACATTGTACAGAAATTGTCCATCGACGATAGACTCTCCTTAACACCTTATGTTGGTTAAGGTAAACGTAGCATCAAGAGCTAGCCTAGACTAAAACCAAACAAAACAACAAAGAAAGAAACAAAAACTTAGCTAGTAGACCTTCCCTTGAACACCTTGAAAGAACAAACTGCCCACAAAAGCCATGGAACGAATAGCCTACTCCATTGCTCTGGCCTAAGCCTTTTGTGATACTGCCTAGTTCTTCCTTCCCAACTAGAGACATCAACGTCCTAGTGGGTGACCCAAAACTGAAAAACTTAGGGACAGACCCCTAAGAAATAGAGACATAAAAAAAAATTCGCACCGTAATCTCACTATAAAAAAAAAAAAAAAAAGTCTAATGTTGTCTTACCTAAATTATTCCTCAAATCTACTTTCAAAGAAAATCAATTTATAATTCCAAATTATTCGCATAAGCTTAGAACTTATGCATTTTTTTTAGGGTAAAAAGTAAAGGACAATAATTTAGTTTCACTGGTGATATAGGCTTAGTTGCTCAAAAATTCATGAACAATTGCAAAAAAATAAAATTATGTAATTGGCTTATTGTACTAAAAATAAAAGTGTAACAAATGTATGAAATATTTTTTCCTAAATTCTAAACCTATTAAGTTACTCATTTGATAAAAATTGATCTAATGAAAATTGAAATCTAAAGTTTAAGTAGATTGAACTTCGAATTTGAACTTATTAAATTATTAAAATTGAACTATTGATAAAATCACAAATGAAATTGGACGTATAAAATTATAATGATACAAAAATCTATTATTTATTTAATATATATAGTAGTAAAATATACAATATTCTAATGTGTGTGTCTGTGTGTGTGTTTTTTTTTTGGTGCCTTCAATATAAAATATTTCCTCCATCCCAAAAAGAGTTCAATATTTTTTTTAAAAAAAAAATATTCTAAAAAGGAAGTTCAATTTTATGTGAAATTTTCATATTACCTTTACTAATGATAATGTATGATCCAAACTAAAAAATAAGAATAAAAATAGAAGATTGCCTATTTAATTGTACATTAAATGTATTATAGTGTTGTACCTTATAAAGTAAAAAAAAAATTATACCAAATCAAAATTTGATTCTTTTTGTAAACATATGAAGTAAATAGTAATTGTTAATACAAAATCAAAACATAAGGATAGAAATAAATAAAATTTAAGGAAATTAAAGAATTTATATAACTATATTTTTATGTATTTATAAGATTATATAATTTATTTTACAAATTTTAAGTAAATAAAAAATTAAGAATATTGAATTCATGAAATAAAGAAAATGATAGAAAGAAAGAAAAAAAGAAAGAGAAAAAGCTATAGATAACAATTTAGTTCATTGATAGGTGGAAGCCTTATAACTTATTTTTAGGTCAACGTGTACTAATCTTTCACACCCATCTAGTCAGTTAAGACATTCAAGTTCTAATTATCTTAATTGACTGGACACTTATTTTTATATCACTTTAAAACTTTTAAATTTCAGTTATCAATAAAACACTTAATTCATTAACTACTTAATTAATTAAGTTTGAATGATTAATTAATTTACCAAAGAAAGCTTTAGTCTATTTCTTCAAAATTCACATGGCAATTATAGCCAATGATGATTTAGATGCAAATCAACCAAGTTATGGCAAAGTGATTTCTTTAACATGGAGCTTAACCAAGATGAGCTAATGTAGCCCATTTAAATACTACTTGAGATCCTAACTATATTTCATTTAATATATCAACGTAATTTTATTAAAACTAAATCCATTGAAGTTTATGTATTTTATATTAAAGTTTAATATTTATTAATAACACTTTCATTAATAGAACAAGATTGGTACATAAAAAGTGAAAGAAAGGATATGAACTCTTTAAATGCATCAATGGCAGTTGGAATCATTATTAAAGATTCAAATTCTGAAGTACAACTTTTTCAGTAAATTCTCAAAGCCAACTTCCTTCCGATAGCTAATGACAAGCTTAACAGAGAAACAGCAAAAAAAGATAGTATCAAATAGATTAAACAAAATCACCCATGAAGAAGCAGCACTCTCCACTATTATTTTCTCCCCCTTAATTGGCTCCATGTGCGAATCTGAGCAATCCTCCCCCAACCAACCAAAAGCAAAAATCAAAATCCTCAACGCCAACCCAAATTTTCCTTCTCACAACAAAAATGCACCACACTCCCATGTTCACAAAACCATGGCAAGAATCAAGAAAATAAGAAGGAACCAGGACAAGACTGCAATAGTACTAGGATAAAGTCATAAAACCCAACAACTGCTCCAAAACTCTCAAAATTCTAGCATCCAACCCCATTTGTGTCTTTTAACATAAGCAACAAGAGAAGTAGTACCAAAAGTAAGAACATCAGTCAATTCATACACCTACCAATTCTGAGCTCTGAGCCCATTTCTGAGCAGAAAAATACAGAGTGAATAGTACTTCTACTGCTGCTGCTGCTGCAGAATTGGATTAAAAGAGATGTGTTATGTTGGGAAAGCAACCAAGATCTTCATCTTCATTGTCGCAGCACTCGTTGTGACTGGACTTATATTGGGATTTGGGCTTCTTAGGCATGGCATTCGAAAATCCCACAACAAATGCTCCAGTGATGATGGTTCTTGTTATCAACCTCCTATGGGTTTTCCTAATCCCAGCAGCAGCCCAGGTACCACCACCAACGGCAACAATAATTCATCAAGCTCTTCTTCCGTCCCAAGTCCTAATCCTAATCCTAATCCTAATCCTACTCCAAGTGAATCTCCACCACCACTGCCACCACCACCGCCCTCAGGTGGAGAAAATCCCAGCCCAATTGTTGCAAATCCCTCCACATCACCCCCACCACCACCACCACTAACAACAACACCCCCGGCTCCGCCATTATTTTCACCGCCTCCGCCGCCTCCGTCTCCATTGGTTTCTGAAGCTCCACCGCCAACATTGAGTCCTTCGAGTCCTGCCTTGGTCACCCCAGGTCCAATCCATTCTTAGCTTAGCTGCGTTAGTCTTGATTGATCCCATTATTTTGTTACTTCCCCTTTTTGTCATTGTCCCTTTTTTGTTTCACATTTCCTTCGAAATTAGATAATCTTGTTAGCATCTTTATGTATAGGAAAAAAAAAAAAAAAAAAAAACGGAATAATTTCGCAAATTCAATCTGCAATCGACAAATGTGGCTTCAGTTTTTTTTCTTTTTGGGGGTAATCATCAATTTGACTTTAAATAGTGAATATCGGAATTGCATCCCTGATCCTCCAGGGTGAAATGCAACAAAATTTAGACCGAAATACCTTAAAATTTTCTCTCTTTTTTTAATCATATTTATATAGAATTCCATGCATTTATGAGAAGGAATTAAAAATGGATTATTAAAATGTGGAATTCCACTACTTAATTTATTGAAATAATCTTTGATTCTTTTTCGTTGTTGTGGTGAATCGGCTTTTAAATTTAGACGGATAATATTTACATTCTATTATTTATACTCTATATTTTATCGTTAAAAGTGTAAAATTATTCCGTCATTAGTATTTTTTATGGTAAAATAGCATTGTTAATAATAAAAAGTAGAGTATCAATATTATTATCCTTTTATTGAATTCATGTTTATCTTAAATATTCAAGTACATTTACTCTTTTTTTTTTAATAAAAGAATTACTTTACCTTAGAATTTGAATTAAAAATCATTTAATAAAAGTATAAAACTTAAAAAAAATAAAAAATGTAAAAAATTAAAGCATTAAAATTAAGAAGATTGACTGAAAATGTTAAGGGGCAGTGGGACAGTCCAAAGCATTTCAAAGTTTTGAGAATCCAATGCAATTGTCTTCCCCAAGGCAATAAGGTTATGTGTAAAGGCCAACAATGCCACAAAATTACAGCTTTGGTAATGTCCTATCAACGCTAAAGGACATCATTATCCCTCTCCCAAAAACAAAAGTTTTCATTTTATAAAGTATAATTTTTTTAGTTAAAAACTATAACATATTTAATTTATTTTTTAAATTTTAAATTACACTTTTTTAGTTGTAAGAACAAGATAAAAAATTTAAAAAGTAAATTTTATTTAGAACTAAAAAAAGATATCAAAAGTAAATTTTGTCGAGTAATTCTAAATGAGTTTTTTTAAAAATGAACTTAAATCGAGTGGTAATGATACAGATTGATCAATTTAAAAATCGAAAAATTTGTATCAAATTAATGTATTAGTAATAGGGCTCGAGTTAACCTAATAGTATTGGTGATGCATTATAAAGTAATAAAATGAACATTATGAGTTTTAGATATAATATTGAGTTTGGATAATTTTATTTTTTTCCCATATCTACTATGGTCTAGAATAAAATAAATTATGGGATTTTTTACCCTGCCCCCTTCCATGTTTAAAAAGTAGGGAAAAATAAAATACTTACTGCTCTTCACCATATTAAATAAATTGGTGGCACATACATGATTTTGTTGTTTTACCATTTGCGAATTGAGGTGAAATGCCATACAAATATTTCAGAAACTTCTTTTAGGTAGCATTTGTTTAGAGGGTTTGGGATGGATTTAGAATGAAATGGGGGTAAAAAGGGTATTTGGTAGAGGGAGATAGGTTTTGGGAAAGTATTGGGGGTGGGTTTTGTTAAAACTCATCCTACCGGTGGGTTTGGGGGGAGGGAGGAAAGGTTTTGAAGAGGGTTCAAAACAACGTTATTTTGATACAAAGTAAAAAAAAAATAAAAATTTAAGAGTTGACAAGCTCGCTGATGTGACACGCCACATGTCATGAGGGTTGCAAATCTCCCAAAGATTTGCAACTTCCATTTTACTTTTTTGTTTTTGTAAAAATAAATTTCACTAACTTGTAGAAAAATTTTTCTCTACAAATTGACATGCACTTTGACTATTTTTTGAACAAGATATAATTTGTTAAATATCATATAATGTAAAATAATAATATTTTTATTATAATTTTAATATAAAATTTATTAATATTAATATTAAATTTTAATTTTAATATAAAATCTATTCCATTCTATTACAAAATAATACCAAACCTCCTGCTCCTCGCGCAAGGAATCTCAGGAACATAGTTACTATCATTCCATTCTATTCCAAACCTTTACTTTTATTAAATCCATTCTATTTTTAAACCCACCATTTATACCAAGCGCCCCCTTAATCTCCCATTGTCTTTCGTTTATCATAAGTTATCAAAATTCACTAGTAAAATAATCTATATTTAGACGAAATATCAATTCTTAATTCTGGAAAAGAATTCAGAAAATAAATTTCATTTTTATTTATTATCCAAATTCATAGTAAGAAAAAAAAATGTAAAAATACCCCCTCGGTTGAAAAAAAATAAAAATACAACCAGTTTTCTGTGAACTTGAATCGAACAACTAACAAAAAATCGATATAACGAAATAAGCCTTTTTTGATAGTTTTAGTTTTTAATATTTAGAAGTTTGACTGTTTTTAAAGTTGTTAGATTGATAAATTTAATTTTATAATTTTAATTTGTAACAATTTAAAAATAATTAATAAAAAAATTAAAAACTTAATAGTTAGAGCATATGACACCTACATTTATGTAAAATCTTTAACAGATTTAATTCCTAATATTTAGAAGTTCGACTGTTTTAATTCTTTAAATTTTAAACCAACAAATCTATTTATATAATTCAATTTGTAAAAGTTAAAAAAAGACCTCATTAATTTAAAAAAAAAAAAAGAAAGAGAGGAGAGTAAAGTGATATATATTATTCTATTTTTCAAATCAGCATTAGCAAAAAAAAAAATAATAATAATAAAGTAACATTTTTTCTTTTATATTTTTCATATTTTTTTTACTGATACTCATTAAATATAAAAAACAAATACATGTTAATGTACTCATCACATAAAGCCGTTTTTAAAATTTTGTAAGTTGATATTTTAAAAATTAAATTTATTTACTTAAATTATTTAAGAACTGAAAAGGTCAATTTTTAAGCATTAAAAATTAAAATTATCAAAAAAATTTATATAAATATGAGTCCCATATATTCTAACCTTCAATATTTTTCATCCCTTATCCTTAAAATGTATAAATTAAAATTATAAACACTAAATTTGTGATGTAAAAATTTCGAGTACCCCATAAAACTGGAGACACTAACGAAATTATGAAACGTCCTGCCGCCGCCGTAACCGCCGCAACCGCCGCCACCGCCACCCATGAAGCTACGATTTACAGTTAAACAAGAAGTTGCGGGTTGGGGGGTTTGCAGCGCTAATAAAAACCCTATAATGCCAAATGAATAGTCAAAATGTTGCCATAAAATTTTTCCACCGCCGAAACCTCCAGCAAAGTCTGGTCCGTTCAGGCGGTATCGGCTCTGGACTCTAGTCTTTGGTCACTCGTTTAGTCCCGTTTGCTTAACTAACTTGCTTTTGGACATGTTGCCATAAAATTTCTAATTCTTTTTCTTGAAATATGGGCTGCTTTGGCATGTGGGCTGTTCTTTAGAATTGATTGCCTATTGGATAAGAACTGCAGTGATTCAGGGTGCGCTCAATTTCTGGGGAATGATCTTTTCATGGGATGATAAACTGATCTTATGAGAGCCTTGAGTTTATTCCTGGCTCTTTATCTGGCCGCAGTCGTTTTGGAACTATAGATTTTCCTACTACGAGGGATCGGAATTAATACCTTTCTGCCAGACAAATACACAGATGTTGTTGCATGCCTGAGGTTACATAACATTTTGGCCTAAATCCTCCTACACCCTCAGTTTTGTTTTGTTAAGGTTACAAAGTAAGTATTTAGTGTGCAAGAGAGCCGAAGAAGAGTAGAACTGCAAGGTAGAATTCCTTGATTAGGGAGAGGGTTAGCTCTCTTAGAATTTATTCAGCCTACATTGTCATTTCCATTTCAGTAATGGAAAAGGTCAGTAAATCTCAGGCTTTCTCTGTTTAGTGAAGCATTGCTATTTGCCAAGTTACCAAGGGATGCCCTGCCATCGGAGCCTGTATAACTCTTTTCAGAAATTTCTGAGATCTCTAAGAAGATATGTCTGATGATTAAGTCCTGATTTTACTAGATTCTGACCCCAGTCTGAATTAAGTTGATTAGATTTTGAGCCGGTCATAGGAGTGGACAAGTTCTGAGATTTTTTTTACTATGATGTCCAATGCACTTTGCTGGTTTTTAAGGAATAACGTACTTTTGCTTGGCATACTGGGAGGTTTGACTGTGGCATTTTCAGATACTACTATTTAATTTATCATAGCTTTTGTGGCATTGAAAATCAAACCTTAATGGCCTAATCCTTCCCCGAACCTCGCACATGCTAGAGTTTCTCTGCATCCGCTGTCCTTTTTATCTCTTGTGGCATTGTACCAGTGAATTGAAAATCTGAGTTGAAAACTAACTTCACATCATTTCTTTGCTAACTGGTAAAGGGAATCAGATTCATTTGGTTTAGAGACTTCAGAATTTGGTTTTTGGCTTGTAGTCTTAAGTCTTAACATTAATGAGTGGTTAAGTCTTAACATTAATGAGTGGTCAATAGGAAACTATAGGATGGGCATTTATATGTTTAGTACTTCAAAAATCTCCAACTATGGCTGTTTTTCTGATACGTATATTGGATTAATCTTTTGGAGTTCTTATATGATCTTAATTTGGCCTCTTTGAAAGATATAGCTATAGAGCTATACAGGCAAATGCAAGGTTTTTCATCATTTCCTTTCTCCATTTGGAGCACAAGAGCTTCGGTGCTATACCAGTGCTAGTTGCTGTGAATTCATTGTTGCATTCATCTCAGATGAGTTGAGATGAAAGCTCTTAAACTAAATTTGTGGTTAAATATCAAGAGAACTAGAGTTCAATTGGTTTCCGTTGTACTCAAAACTTCACCATACATGACCCTAGAATAAGATAAACATGCTTTTCTCTGGTGATAATTATTTTTCTGAAGCATACCAAGTTGCAGCCCTGGAATTCTTAAACATTATGCAAATTGGCTTTCCTTGCTGTTTTCTATATCTAGAAAGATTTTCTTTCAAGTATATTGCATGTGAGCAGTAAATGCACATCTAGGATTTTAAAAATGGTATCAGAGTTAGCATCCCAAATTAGTAGAAAATTTGAACGTTTTGGTCTTGTTGATTTCCTTGTGACATTTTTTTGATTTGGTGAATCCAATTAACAGAATTATTTGATTGCTAACTAATTGAAAAATTCAAAGAATTATCCATGTGAAGAAAATAGAGGCAGGAAATCAGCGTACCAATGCCACTTACATACTGTTTCTGGGATCAAACTGTATCCAGTAATAGAATATTTTCAATGAGCCTCAAAGTATGAACTCAACAGAACATTAAAAGAATGAGTGATACAAAAAGAGAAGAGAGAAAAATCAGCAGTAAAAAACATTCTGCAGCAAATCTGTTCAAAACCTCTACAGCGTCAGTAGCATCATGATGATAAAACCCATTCCAGTTGTGAAAACAGTGACCACATTTATCCTGTTGGCTGATGAATCTGGGGTAGAAAGTGAAGGAGGGCTTGCGGGGGATTCAGCAGCACGAGCAGGAGGTGATGCTCCAGGACTTTTGACTGGTGGCTTGGATGGGCTGCTGGCAGGTGACTTGGAAGGTGATACTGAAGGGGATATTTTAGGAGAAGATGTTGGAGCTGCAGTTTTAGGTGCTGGAGATGCAACAGGGGAGCTGACAGGAGAAGTAGTTGGGGAACCTGAAGGAGTCAGTGGAGATGGAGTGTTTGCAGCTGATGGGGAGGATGGAGTGGCTGCTGGAGGAACTGATGGAGTGCCTGGTGGTGGTGCAGGGGCAGCAACTGTGGTGATTGCCACTTTCATTCCTTCGACACAATGTGTAGGTGTTCCACAGATGAAATATCTATTCCCAATAGAAGTAAGGGAAATGACAGTATTCCCACTAGCATCAGATGATATTGAAGCATTAGTGAGGCAGGCATCGTAATCTGTCAATTTAACTTCAAGAACACTGTGGCTTGGTCCATACACAAAAGCTGCAATATAAGAGCTTTCATCAATGCAATATCCATCTGGTAATAAAGCATTACAACTTTTACCTTAAGTATAATTCAACATTATCTTAGTTTACAAGCATTGCTCCTGATATTCATGAATCTATGAAATCACCTACTGGGATGCCAAAAGAGTAATTCACAGATATTTCAAGTGGCAATACTTACTGAGAGTATCTCCAAGCATAAATGTAATATTATTAGCCCATGCTTGTAGAGGGCTATTCAGATTCCATCCGCCATTCTGTGCTCCCACGTTGTAGTTCATCCCTATAGCCACATTCACAAACATAGCTATTGCAGCAGTTGCAATCACTAGTGTTCTGAGAAACATTGCCATTCTGATAATGAGCAAGAAAATGTAAGCTTCTTGTTTCACACAAAGTTGCTCAAATTTGATTGCAGAAGCTGATTTGACTGTCTAATCTTACAGTTTCTTGTCAAGATTTGATATTTATAGGCCACAAAGCACTACTGATTACAGCTGGGCCCTTTGAAAACTTGTGCTTTAAATTATTTGTTTGTAACAATGAAGATGTGCTGACAGCTTTTGCCCGTTTGGAATCTATTCGTTTGTGCCACACTTCTACAGCCGCGTTTTCCTCAGTTTTTCCACTGTCAGAATTCATATATTTTTTGTGCAAATTGCATCTGAATGATGATTTTAGATAATTAAAAATTCATAATCTTGAATTGGAACACGTAAACTTCATTATATGTTCATGTAGCACAGGGACACCTTAGCTGACTTTTGACGAGGCCTGACAGGCTGACACCCATGATTTAAGATATGTTAATGTTGGAAGTATTCTAGGAAAGTTTTACCTAGCCCACGTGAAATAATGATAATAAATCCCCATGAACTAATGATAAATCCCTCTTTCATCCCCTGTAGTTTTAAATGTAATGCTGAAAGCCTGAAACCCCTTGATCTTTCACTTTGTGAAAAAAAAAGTTGTGAAATGGAAAAAAAAAATCACTTTATTTCAGTGTTCAGATAGTTCAAAATCTTAAAAAACCATGATGAAATTGGTTGAAATTTTCAATTTTTTCAATCTTAGTTAAGGAAGATTACCTCTTAAATCATGGGTAACCACAAATTCAGAAAAATTATTGGCCAACCACTGTCACATGTCATCATATATTCACATTACCCTATGTTTTCCAACCACGTGAAATACTCCACTTTGGCATTGATACAAACGTGTTAAACCAACGGATCATCTGAATTTGTTGACCAGAGAGGTTATGCCAACTCATGAGAATGAGATGTTTATGGCAACCATGTTGCTTATGGCCACCGTAATTGTTTCTTCAAGAATACTTAATTGGAACAAAAATTTGTAAAACCAAACAGCGGCTCTAAATTAGTCCAAATGAGAAAAAAGACCATGTAATGGAACACGTTTTAGGTGGGAACTTTGTAAGATGTGTATTGATGATAAAATTCATGATTGTGTAGTTGTATTAGAGGCAATGATTGAGGATGCTTTAAATTATAATGAGGATGCTTTAAGATTAAGGATGCTTTAAATTATAATGAGGATGCTTTAAGATTAAGAAAATCATTGGGCATATACAAATTATAATGAGGTACCTCAACAAGTGTATATATTCTCGTTAAAATGATGAATGAAGATGATTTGTACGGCTGCAAGGTGGAGCACAGCTCCACAAATAATGCTTTGATTCCATGAATTTCATCGGGGCTGTTTTTGTTCATCAATCATAATCACATTGCTTAGTATGTGATGAAGGTTTTATTAGAAATCCGATTGGATAGTTTTGATTCGGGAACTTTTTGTTTTCTTGATTAACTTGTTTACCTGCAATATGGGGGACCTTTACATTATGACGTTAACCTAAACACGTCAAAAATTTGGATATCGGCAATTAGCATGTCTACTTATCATACCTCAACCTAAGGCTTGGGGAAAAAGTATATCGAAATCACAGTAAGTATGCAGAACCACATATGTAAAGTGAAAACTTAGTGAATCTATACTTATCCACAAAGGGATAATAGTATGTGATATTCATAGAGAAATGTAATAATTTGTGATTAGCCATTATAGCCGTAGCTCACGTGACAACTAGATGCCACAAATCTTGGAGATAAGGTATATAAGTTCAGAGAACTGTCAAGTAAAATGAGAGAACACTTTTCTAATAAGAAATAGATAAAGATATAGATTTTGACTTAAGTATCAGAGTATCTTTTTTGGAGAACCACTCCGAATTTGTTTTATAGGTAAACACGTTAATCAAGAAGACAAAAAACTCTCGACTCAAAGTTATTTAATCGGGTTGTGGATAAAGCATTCATTAGTATGCTTGTACCTTTGCTTCTCTCCACAATTGGTTAAGTAATGAAAATGGAATAAAATTACCTATTGGATTAAGGAATGTTGAGTAAAGGAGAAAAGAAAAATGTAAGAACACAAGTTAAATTTAATTAAAAATGATTTTTTTTTTAACTACGGAGAGGAATCATAAAATTCATAAGAAAATTTAACCATATAAAAGTTTTTTTCCTTAGTGTCATCTTCAAAAGTCTAGGTCATTATTCGAAAAATTAAATCTCTCTAAAGTAATTCAAAAATATAATTTATATTACGAGTTATAATCAACGAATTTAACAATTTATCATTTCATAAAACCGAATACTTAACTGATAAAGAAATAAACACTTACACTAATTTGATGAATCCCTTCCATGAATTCAGTAAGAGCACTGTGAACTCTCATCATCATCATCATCATCATCATCATCATCATCATCATGTCTGCAAGTTTAACTGAGTCAGCCCTTCACCCCTTTTGTTGTAATTGTAATGCCCAAATATTAGGATTTACAAGAAACAATCCCTCCCTTCCATGTTATGGGAACAACAATAAATCCCGAAGCCAAGAACAATGCTAAGAGATTTAGTGCTTAAACACTTGTACGATTGATTAATTATGAAAGTACAACAAAACCAAAGAGTTTAGTCTAGGACGTACAGGCTACTTCTGTACTATCGTATAGTACACTTCTTTCTTTTTCTTCTTCATCTTTTTTTTTTATTTTAATTTTTTGAATCAATTTAAAAAAAATTGGGTCTTAGAAGTTAAACGTTGGAAACTTGATTACTAAAACAAGATTAAAAAAAAAAAAAGGAAAAAAAAAACGAGAATCAAGAGTAATTTACTTCAATGATTTAAAATAAAAAAGCATTGTACGACAAATCAACTTTCTGTAAATGATCAAAAGGACAAAAGAAATGGTCAACTTTGCACATGCAATCCGAGTAGGAGTATTAATTAATAATTAGTCTAGTTCTTTTGCTGTTTTTTATGTTGTCACATATATTTTGGTGTGTGTGAATTATATTTCTAAATGTATTTTTATATTTTTAAAAATAATTTCTTATATTTTTAATAATAATTTAATTCAAAATTTTTATTTTAAAAAGTAATTTAATAAACAACTTTTACTTTAAAAAGTGAAAAAAAAAACATTTTGAAATGTAATTTATTTAATGTTTTTAATTAATTTCATTCAAAATCCATTAGTAATATTTAATCTGGTCGATAGCTTCAGCCAATCACTAGCCTTAATCGCAAAAGGTCAATGAGCAGCCTCGGGCAATGGGTGAAATCAACGAAAAAAAAGAAGCAAAATGAATACTATAATTAATATAATACGGGAAAATATATGAAATATATTACCAATGTTTCTTGAATCAATCTCACCTACCTTTACACTTTCCTTCTGCTAAAGTTTTTTATTTTTGTTTTTTTTTTCTAATTTTCTAATTTTTATTTTTAGGTGAAAATGAAAATATGAGAAAGCAAGGACAAAAGGAATGGTGAAAATTGAATTTCATTTACACATATCAATGTAATCAATGTATAGATTCTGATTCTTTTTTTTTTTTTTCCAGCCTCTTTCTGTCTTCTAACGAAATAATTTATTTTTCAATAGATATGAGTTTTGACTACTTTATTTTATTTTTACTAAATTAAATATATTTAAATAAATATAATAAATAACTCAGTAAACTCATCGAATTAATTTCTTATTAATGTAATTGGAACTTTTTTATGGTGACTCTTTTCCATGCCTCATTTTAAAAGAAATTTTAAAATAGTTCTATTTTATTATATTTTACTGATATACCAATTTCATTCATTTAATATTTTGTTGGTGTCATTTACATAATATATGTTATTTTTAGTTTATATTTCTTTTCTATATATGTCTATAAAAAGGAAAAATTAAAATTTTAACCTATTAGACAATCTTAGATACTTTTTATGCATAATGTTTTCAAATTCACATTGCATGATGAACCTGCTAAGCTATTGGATCAATAGTGAATTGGATCGACTGGCAAAATTAATAAAAAATTAAATAAAGTTATTATAGTGTTATAAAATATAAAAAATAATGATATTTACTTATAAATATTATAAATTGCTAGATTGGGTTGGCCATGCAATTAATACACGGCCTACGCCTTAGTTGTAGGAATTAAGAAATATGTATTGAAAATTGGGGGTTGAACAGTTGTTGTTGTTGTCGTCTTTTTTTTTTTTCTTTTTTTTTTTTCAATATTGGAAGGTAGCATGTTGCATGATATGAGATAAGCTGAACATTTGAAGTAACACTAAATGTATAAGATTTAATTACAACTTAGAAACAAAGAAATATAATTATATGAACAACATCTCAAAAATGAGTTTTGAAATAAAAAATGTATTAAAAATTTTAAAAATATATTAGAAAGTGACAAAAATGAGTTTAAAAATGCCATCCATATACCAACTCATGACGTTGTAGGTAAAAGGCACTAGATGTCCTTCCTTAATCCTCAAATTGAGGGGTGCCTGGTGGAGGGGAATGGAATGGGGGGAAATGGAATGCATTCCATTTCTAGTGTTTGGATGGGAGGAATAGAATGGAAGGGTCCACTTGGACCCATTTTTGATTATCCCATATGGGGTAATCCTCATACCCCCAATATTGGGGGGTATGGAGTTAAGGAATGGTAATAATTTGATTAAATAAATAAATAAATAAATAATATTAATTAATTAATTAATTATTATTAATTATTATAATTAATTAATATTAATTTATTGTTAACTTATTATTATTAAGTAATAATAAATTAATTAATTAAGATTAATTTAATTAATTATTCATTTATTTATGATTAATTATTTACTTAATATTATTAATTAATTAATAAAAATTTTAATCTCATTTTATTAATAGTAATTATTATATAATTAATTTATAAATAATTAATTGATAATATTAATTAATTACTAATTGTTACTAACTAATTAATTAACTAATATTAATTAACTAATTAATTCATATTAGTTATTATAATTAATACTAATTAATTAATATTAATACTAATTAGGTAATTAATATTAATTATTATAATTAATATAAATTAATTTATTATTAACTTATTATTATTAAGTAATAATAAATTAACTAATTAATATTAATTTAATTAATCATTCATTTACTTAATATTATAATTAATATTAATTAATCTCATTTACTAATATTAATTGTTATAATTAATATTAATTAATTACTTAAAATTAATTTAATTAATATTATTTTTATTAATAATTAATTAATTTAATATTATAATGAATAATTAACTAATAATAACTAATTAATTAATGCTAATTATTATAATTAATTTATAATCATTTCCATTCCTCAACACAAACCAACCACCATTATTAGTAATTATTCCTATTCCCCAACACAAACCAACCAACAGAATTATAATGATTGACCCCACTATCATTCCCCACTACTATCATTTCCATTACCTTTCCCATTCCCCCATTTGAACCAGGCAGCCCCTGAATATTTCCTATTCCTGCATGTTGATTTGTTACTTTTTGCACTATTACAAGGTTTTCGGGGACATCTTGTCTAGTAAGATTATGTTCCTCATTTTTTTTAAATAAAGAAAAAGAGAATATGTATGTTAGTCATGTCAAAATGTGTTTTTACGTTTTTCAAAATATTTTTACAATTATTAATATATTCCCATCTCACGCCTATTATATTAATTAGAATTTCTACTTAATAATGGCAATAGGACGGGTTTGGGGCGAACAGAGCTCCACCGGCCACCCACCCTTATTTGATCAACCCCCGCTTCCTTTCACCCAACTCTTGCCTCGTTCTGCCCCATCCCATTTCTCACTTACTGTTCCGTTTTACATAAAAAATATTTAAAAATTAAATATTAAAAATTAAAAATTATAAAATAATAAAAAATTACTCTAAAACCCTAATTAAAAAAATTATATATTTTTAATAGTTAGAATAATCTAATTAAACACATAAATCTACATAACCAAGTAGCATAATCCAAATGTAAAAAAAAAATATGAGTACTAATAATATGTTATAATGAAAAAAATATAAGTGAATAAATAATAATTTATAATTAATAGACAAATAATAGTAAACTAATAATAAGTAGTAACTAATATTGGAATATGATAATAAAAATTTTTATTAGTATAATTTTAATACAAATATAATCTAATAATTAAGAAACATTTATAATAAATTGGTATTCTAATTAATATTAATAACATAATATATATAATCATACAAATAATATCACCTAATATATAATCAATAATATATTTATTAAAATTTAAATATATATTATTTATTCGGAGTGAGTGGGCCGAGGCCTAGTGGCAGAGATAGAGATCCTTACGCCACCACTCACTCCACTTGCCCTCGGGAGGATTAAACGGGAGTACCCTTACCATCCCTATTTCTACTAGTTAGATATCCTAATAAACTTGAAGTGCATGCATCAACAAGCTAGGCTGCAAATTTTGGGACAATCATTTACTATATATATGGGAACATAAAAAGTTGAATGATGTAAATTTGAGTCTATGAGAAGTAAGTATCTTTACGAATATCAATATTCCATGCTAATTTTTTTTCATAAGTGAGAATTGCTTCAAATTGAATATGGTTACAGAGGATAAAACTTATTCACCAGAGTTGAGGCTAGGGGTATTCATCGGGCGGGTTCTTCGGTTTTTCGGTTCGGGTTTATTCGGTTTTCGGTTTATTCGGTTTGGGTTATTCGGTTTTCGGCCGAACCCTAATTTTTTTTTATATTATATGTAATTATAAAAATAATATATATTCATATAAATAATACATAAATATATATTATATGTAATTATACGTATAATATATATACATATAAATAATAAATAAATATATATTCGGGTTTCGGTTTGATTTCGGTTTAATCCAAAACCCAAAAATCTAAAAATTCGGTTTTCGGTTCGGTTTGAATTCGGGCGGATATTCGGGTTATCCAAATATTGAATACCCCTAGTTGAGGCAAACAGAATTTTGCCGATCTGTCTAATTGTGCTTTCAAACACAATTGGAAAATTTAATTGCCGAAAAAGAGAATTTACGAACCATTAACTCCAATTAAAACGTATGACTATAAATAATATTCCAAATGAAAAAAAGAAGTAGAAGGGCTAATGGTAAGAAGTGTATAAACACAATCTGACACTGCCAAATTCAAAATGCATATGCAAGTTGCACTATGCAAGAATCAGAGTAGGTTGGGGTAACTTTGTGTTTGTTACAAACTAAAGGAATTACTTAAATTCTACTTAAAATATCAATGGCTATAATAATTTTACAATGAGGAGAAAGAAATCAATGAAGAACTACAAACTAAAGGATATTAAATTTATTAATGCTACATGAATCTTGAATTTGGGAAAAATTATTAGGTAAAACTCTTGATAATGGCATATCAAGATTTTAGATTCATAAAGAAGATGTAAAATTTTCAAATTTCTTATTAAGAGTGTAGAATTAACTTAAATAATTTATTTATAATTGTCAATTTTAACCCTTTTTAAACTAACACCCTATATTCACAATAAAAATCTATGATGGAAACTCTCATTACTCCTTTCCTCTTCTTCAATAAAACCCTAATTCTTTCCCATTATCACTACTTCATATGTTGCTTTTATTTCAGATATTTCTTTCCCATTGAATTCCGTTAAATGTATCACCAAAACTACTACTCTTCATTGATCAAGAATCACAATTGAAAATATTGTTAATTGATCAAGAATCACAACTGAAGATGGTAAAATAGTATGAAAATTCCTACAATATTGAAACACATGAAATTTTATTTTATTTTTGCTAATATGCATTCTAATTATGCTAAGAGATAAATGGTGAGAAGATTGCTACATTATAGAACAACAAGTGTTGCAATGAAGAATACGTGAATACTTGTCATCGAGGGGCTGCTGGAAAAGCTATTTTTGACAAGCAAATCAAGACAACTATTTTCTATTCAGTGGTCTTTTTTTTTATAATACTAGGTTGCCTCTAAACGTGTTTGGTCATTAGACGTTGATTTTTAACTAATTTTAGACCAAAATTGCACAAATGGAGGAGGTTGATAATTTAAAAATGGATTTTCATATTTTTAGAAATAGCGGTTGTAAGATAGAAAATTTATCAAAAAGTGTATTGAAAAGTGTAAAAATACATTTTAAAAATATAATCCATATGAAGGAAGTTCATTTTCTTTTGAGATTCATCTTGATTGATTTGATTCTCATTCAAAATCGGAATTGATTCAGACGAGAATATATCCTCTTAGTTGATTTTATCCTCATTCAAAATATGTGCAGTTTAGGGTTTAGCTAGCTTCCAAGGCGCACGAGATATTCCTTTTAGCTGTCCTATTCATTGATATCCTTAATCTTTTAATGTCCCTCATTGAAGCTCCCTACAATGGTCTTTGGATGGTTGAACCTAATTTACCATTTCAATCCCAATGAGGCTCTTGTGTTGGAATTGTAGAGACTTGAGTCATCCTCTAACAATTCATGTTTTCAACAAATTGACCCAACCCCACAATCCAAATGTACCATTTTTAATGGAAACTAAAAGCTTAATGACAAAAATGGCCAAATGGCTCCCGGTCTCCCAATTTACAAATTGGGAATTAGTTGACCCATTGGCAACAAAGGGTGGTCTTTGTCTAGCTTGGAGTAAAGAAATCAACCTATCCATACCACATAAGACTCCTAACTATTACTATACATTAATCAAAGAAGTGAATGGAATTGAATGAAGTCTTATTTTGGTTTATGATCATCCTGATCAAAGCCAAAGGCACCTTATTTGGCAACAAATCAAGTTTCTCATTCACTCTGAGTGTCATCCCATTGTCATTTCAGGAGATTTTAATCAACCAATTTAGCCGGGAGATAAATGTGTAGGAAGGCCTTTCAAAGAATTCAAGGGCAAATCATTAAAAGATCTTAAAGAATTTCATCTCATTAAAAGATCTCAAAGAATTTCATATGGATGAACCCTCCCACGAAGGTCTCTGGTACACATGGATAAATGGTAGGGAAGGATAGGATAGAATTTATGAGCGACTCAATAGGGTTTTTGCCAATAAGGATTGGATGCACCTATTTCCAAAAGCCAGACTAAGGAATCTTCCAATCTTCAGACCGGATCCTGGACCTTTTCTACTTGATACCATTAGGGTTTTCTTCTTTTAAGGCTCGTAGAAAGCCATTTTGATTTGAAAGCTTTTGAACTCAAAGAGCCTTGGCAAGATGCATCATTGAGGAAGGATGGGGCAATGATCTTGACTTGTCTCTCCAAGTCTTGGATAAACTGCATGGCTTTCTTAGGAAACTTTTCAGTTGGAGTAAACAGGAATTTGACCAATTGGAATCTAAGATAAGGAAGAAATGGAGAAGGTCGAATTAATCCAATCACAGGGTGATGTTTCTGTTAATCAAGATGAGGAAAAGAGAGCTTGAGATGAGCTAGATTTTCTTCTTCTTTTGCAAAAAGATTTCTAGAGTTAAAGAGCTAAGGTTAATTGGAATCTGTATGGTAAGACAAACACCAAATTTTTCCATCAGCGAGCAACTAAAAGGAAAGGTACTAATATGATTACCTAGCTCCTGGCTGATAATGGTGAATGGGTCTATGATTAGAAAACAATGAGATCTCTCATGAAGCAACATTTAACAACCATTTTATGGGATGCGTTTGATATTCCTACTTCTCAGATCAACTGCACCATGGAAGACTACACAAGCTCTTTGAGAACTCAAGTCTTAGAGGATTGCCAAGACATTTTAACAGGTGATGTCACAGTGGATGAAATTAAGATAGCATTCTTTCAGATGGCAAAATGGAAGTCTCTAGGCCCTGATGGCATTATGGCAGGCTTTTACCAAATCTATTGGGATATAGATGGAGGTCAGGTTTATAAGGAAGTCATATTTTTTTGAATCTAGCACTATGAACCCACAGTGGCATCCGACCTCAATAGTCCTTATTCCAAAAATCCCAAATCCTATCAAGCTAGCTGACTTAGGCCTATCAATTTATGCAATGTTATATATACAGGTGTGGCTAAAATTCTGTCCAATAGACTTTGTTTGGTTTTGGATTGGATTATTGCATATAATCAAGCTGTTTTTGTGCCTGGCTAGTCAATAAATGAAAATGTACTCATTGGTCATGAAGTTCTGGAACATGTCAGGAAACAAAAGAAAAGAAAGTCTTTTTTTGCTGCCTTAAAATTAGATATGAATAAAGCTTTCGACTGAATATCCCGATCTTTTCTTCACTATTGTCTTCGCAAGCTAAGTTTTGCTAACTAATTTATTAATTGGATTCTTCAGTGTGTCACCATGGTCCCCTTTTCAATTGCCTTCAATGGTTGGCACTTAGGTTTCTTCCTTCCAACAAATGGCCTTAGACAAGGTTGTCCCCTCTCCCTTTTTCTCTTAATCATTTGTCAGCAAATGCTTTCTGTCTCTCTCCATTCACTGGATGAACGAGGATTATGTTCAGGTATAAGTATAGGTAGAAATGTCCCAGCCATTTCTCATCTTATGTTTGCTAATGATTGTATCATTTTTTATGTTATAACCGCCCATGTTGGGCACAACCCACATTGCCCATGATACAGAAAACTGCAAAGGCAGTTATGGGTTGGTTTTTACACACGCTGTAGAAACAAAAAAAAAAGAAGAAAAAAAAGTAGAGTTGTTGTCCTTCATTTTTCTGAAAAAAAAACCAAAAAGAAAAGTAAACATTCAATCTGCCTTTCCTTACTCTCTCAAAGTGTAAATAAAGCACTTAATTTGTGGATAGTGAATACAATCTCTCGTGTGATCGTATTTTGATCGGTGATACAAATAAGTTATTTTTGGGCTAGTCTTTCCACACATATTTTGTATACAAATTTTGGAATTCGTTTCCTTCATTGGTATCAAAGACAGGAGTTAATATTGTAGTTTTTCCGCACGAATTTTGTATACAAAATTTGTATCATTTTCTTCAAAATCTCGGTCCAAGCAATCCAATCTCTAAACTAATCTCCCAGTGCTTTTGCCAAATTCTCTGGTCAACGGATCAACTTCAAGAAATCCTCAATTTGTGTTAGCCCCAACACACTTGGACAATGGATCCAATATAGCTCAGCTGGTTTAAACATTCCTCATGTACTTTCTCAAGGCAACTATCTTGGATTCTGAATGGATTTTGCACAGCCAAAGAGGAAACTCTTTCAAGATTTGATTTCCAAAATCAAACGAAGAATATCTATGTGGAAAAATGTAGTGTTGTCAACTGTGAGTAGAATAATTCTTGCCAAGCATGTCCTCTCTTTGTTGGGCTAGTACATCGTGGGCTCTTTCATATTGCCCATCTCAATTGCTGATGCAATTGACAAACACATAGCAAAATACATTTGGAAAGGGGACCAAGAATCCAAATCTTGGCATCACATTTGCAAATCCAAGTTCAAAGGAGGTCTTGGGATGCAAATCACACATCTATTCAATTGGTCTCTTTTTGCTAAAATAGCATGGAAGATTCATGCTCACTCAAAATCTTTCTTTGCTAAAATCTTTACTGCTAAATACTGCAGCAAGGACAGTTTTCTTCAAGCTCAACCAAAGACGGGCACATCATAGGGATGGAGAGGAATATTATGGGGAAAATACCTTCTTTGTCGAGGTTTGAAATGGTAAACAGTCAATGGAAGGGATATTTGATTAATTGATAATTGGATTCCGGGGCGATCAAATTTAGCCATCACTAACCCCCTTTTAAGAGATTATGTCAATTTCAAAGTAATGGGTCTCATCGATAGTAATAGAAATTGAAGGCTTTCCCTTCTTTGGGTTCTACCACTAGAAGAGGTCAAGATCATTTCATCCATCCATCTTTCCAAATCTATAACATCATGAAGAAATTTTCAATATTGGGCTCTGACTGGAAAATGTACATAAACGGTAAAATCGGGATATCACTTAGCATGTTCCCTTACTGAAAAAGCACTTCCTTCATCCTCCACTTCCTCCGCATCTACCTTTCCACACCAACATGATCCTCTCTTCTGGAAAAAAGTTATGGCATATCAAATTACCAATGAAAATCTTTTATTTCGTATGGCGTGCTTGTAATGATATATGCCTAACTTCTGATCAATTAGCCAAAAGGTTTGTTCTTGTCCCACACATTTGTCTACGATGTAACACTGAATTGGAGAGTATTTCTCATGTTCTTTTGGATTGTATCCAAGCCAAAACAACATGGAGGCTTTCATCCCTAGGCTTCAATTTTGACATAGGGCAAAAAGTGGATTTCAAATCTATTTTGCATAATGGATACAAACAGCCCTATCTGAAGAAGATATTCAACTTTCTTGCTGGATTCTTTGGAACATTTGACTAGCACGTTGTGATGCTACCTTCTCAAATGTTGATCATAATCATACTCGAGTTTTGCAGTCGGCTTTAAGCATGTTCCACTGATAGGATTTAAATTGTTACCATTTAATATGAGCAAAATTATGATGTTAATACTTTATTTGGTATGCAATTGACTAATTTAAAGTGTTTTTGTACAGGGAGTGAAGTTGATAGTCTAAAGTGAAAAGATGGTATTTAATGAAGATTTAGATGATTTTTGGAGAAGCACTTTAGAAGCAAAACAGAAGACTATTTTGGATTGGTCATGCCCACGCCTTAAAGGATGAAGTTTTGGAGAAGAAACTCAAAGAAATGCACGTGACCACGTCTTAAGCTGAGACAAAGACCAATGGGCTGAATTTTCAAGATTGAATTTGTCTTTTGATTTAAACGTTTGTAATTCAAGTTAGTATGGATTGGATGACATTTGTTAGGGATAGATAGGATTAGATAGGATAGGATGGTTGGTTAGGACTTTAAAGTTTAAAGAATTAGGATTTGTTGGAGAAGTTTTAGGAAGTCTTTAGGGAGGTTGTTAGAGAATAAGCCTATAAATAGGAGGGTTAGTGAGCTTGGAAGACATAAGTCTTTCCTTTAATTCTTTGCAGAATTTTTCCTTTCTCTTGTACTTCTCTTTCTCTTTAGAATAAATTTAGAATAGTTTTGCCATCATGAGTGGCTAATTTACTTTCATTCCGTTCCAAGGGGTGTTGATGCCAATATATTTAGTGAGATTTTGTTCATAGTTTCATAATCTTTTGCATTCAAGTAATCATTACTTCTTGCATTATATTTTTATGGATTTTTGAATGATAAATAAATTGACAACTTATTTGCATTCTTCTTTCTATAGCTAACTATTTGTTCTTGATCCGTAATTGTCCGGAACATTTAGTACAAGTAGCACTTAAATCTTTTTGCGTGTGTAAAGTGACAGTAATCATGCATTTATGATTTAAGGGGAAGTAATGATACAAAGATTTTCAATTGTAGCTATCTCAATTGTTGGTTTTTGTTTTAACTGTTTTCAATGATTTTAATGCTACTATCAAATGATATGGAACGCTATCGCCCCCAGTCATTTGTTAGTAAGGTTTGTTGTGAATGCTAGGTTCAAACAAATAAAATAGGAAAACTCAAAATTTTGTCATGGCTATCCTACGAAATTTTCGGTTAAATGGTTGAATGAAAAAGTGTTTTTAGAATCCTATGATCTAGATATATTAGGTATAACTACACTTCCTTGGATCGGAGTTTGGTAAGATTGAATTATTTCTTTTACATATTGCTAGTAATTTCTTGAATAATTTTCTTTTGTTTATCGGCATTAACCTTCTTTCTTTTATTCTTTTCTTTTTATTTCAAGTGCTAAAAACCCCCCCTCACACATAGCTCCTCGTGGGATTCGAACTGGTCCACTACTACTACAAGTTAATTGTAGTTAGTTGAAGATCTGAAATAATTTTGGGGGTTTCGACAACCCGACCATCCACATTTTCAGAAAAGGGATTCTAAATGAGCTTTATTGGGGAATCTGTATATCATCCTGTTCATAAGCAAGAAGTTTTGCAAATCAGAAATTCCAATTTTGCAAATTGGAACATGGAAGAATTGCCAAAATGGGATTGGACTTATTCTAATGACAAATCATCCCACTCTTCTGTCATTAGCATAGCCACAGATGGTACTTTCAATAATGGGAATGCTTTTATTGGTTGGATAGCTGAACTAAGTATGATGGTCAAGTCTTGAACTCTAAAGCAAAATGGATTCCTTTATTAGAACCCCTTTAGTCAGAGGCCAAAGTAGTTCTTTGTGCATTAACCGAAGTCAGGATTAAAGGCTGGAATAATGTATGCATTCGAACGGATTTCCTCTTGCTTTTGTAATATCTCAAAGATCCAGATAACTCTCCAATCATCTCAAGAGACCTAATTTCTAATATCATTTACTATGCATGTTCTTTAAGTCATTGGAAAATAGTGAAAATAAGTAGACATGTAGCGGTGTAAACGAACTAGTACGTTCGGTAAAAGTTCGTGAACAAGTTTGGTTACGTTCGTTTATGTTCGATTATTAAGTTAAATGAACAAATTTTTCTGTTCATTTAATAAATAAACCGAATATAAACATACATGTGTTTGGTTCGTTTATGCTCACGAATAAACACATTTAGTGTTTATGAATAAACTCGGTTGTTGTTCGTTTATATTAAAATAATAATATAATATATATTATTAGTAATTTTGGGTTATATAATATATAATATATATAATATATATATAATATTAGTAATTGTCAAAGCGATGTCGTTTTGTGTGAAATATTGTTCGTTTAATCATTCACGAACATGTTAATGAGCTATTCATGAACATGTTCATTTAATATGTTAATGAATATGTTCACGAACACTAATAAATGAACATAAACGAACTCAAATACAAATATAAAAACTTCAACGAACACAAGGTGATCTTAAACAGTGTTAAAAATAAACGAACAGTTCACGAACAATGTTTGTTCGTTTATGTTCGACTCGTTTACACCCCTAGTCCCATTATTACTGCACGATACCACTCAATTTGGGATGGAGAGTTTTATAATTGTAAAAGACATGTAATCACCTATGCTTTGGAGAATTACAGACAAAGAAAGAATACATGGTTTTCTGTAGAGGTACAAAATGGTTGGTTTGTTAGGTTTTTGAGTTCCTCGATCTGGTTTGGAAATTTTCAAAATCCAAATCGAAAATCGAACCGAATTCGTTCAAATTTGAAATTCGGTTTTCGATTTGAATTCAAATTCGGCCAAATCTCATCGAATTTAAGGTGAACATCCCACTTTGGTGCTTATCCATTATGCGACCATTGAACATGGTGTCCCTATGAAGTTCACGTACTAGTGAACGGAGTTATGTGTTTCTACACTGGAAAGCACTCATATTTGTACAATATCACCACTACAGAAAAGTTACTTCTTCAAGAATCATACTCGGATCACCCGTTTGTCACCTACCATTTGGTCTTTTGTCCAAGCTTGAATCTTTATAAGGTTGTGGAAACTTATGCGGTCTATGATGAGGACAAATTTGAATTCTTTTACAATTACAAATTAGAAATATTCACATTAGGGATCAATCATTCTTAGCGCCAAATTCCAGGGTGTCTCTGGGAGTTGGCCCAAGCCACCAACTATAGGGCACTATGTGTCAAAGGAGCGTTATACTGGATTCAACCATCTCAAGTGGACAACATAATAAGTTTTAATATTGAATTTGAAATGTTTGAATTGATAGCTAATCCCACCCTGAATGTCTCCTGGAACTGCCTTAGTTTTCTCCCTCTATCGTGGCCTTCAAATACGAAGATGATGACAATGAAGTGGAATATGAAATTGATGATGATGTGGAATTCTCAGCGCAAGGAATACTGGGTTGTTATCTCAAAACACATCGATACCATTATTTTCTATCGTCGATTTGGTTTTACCATGGAGATCGGTATGGTGCCGTCGAAATCTTACTAAATAATAAAATTATGATATTTAACTCGAGTGATGACAATAAAATGCCAATCCTATTTAGGGGTATAAACGAACTAGTATGTTCGGTGAACAGTTCGTGAATAAGTTCGATTACGTTCGTTTATATTCGTTTGTTAAGTTAAACGAACAATAAAAACTGTTCATTTAATAAACGAACCGAATATAAACAGACATGTGTTTAGTTCGTTTATATTTACGAACAAACTCGTTTAATGTTCATGACTAAGCTTGTTTAATGTTCATATAAAGCTTGTTTATGGTTCGTTTATATCAAAATAATAATAATAATAATAATAATAATAATAGTAATTGTCAAAACGACGTCGATTTGTATGAAATATTATTCGTTTAATCGTTCACGAACATATTAAAGAACTATTCATGAACATGTTCGTTTAATGTGTTAATGAACATGTTCATGAACACTTATCAAACACTAATAAACGAACATAAATGAGTTCGAATACAAATATAAAAATTTAAATAAACACAAACTGATCTCGAACAATCTTAAAAATAAACAAACAATTCACAAATGATGTTCATTCGTTTATGTTTGACTCGATTACACCATAGACATAATGTCTCAAAAGCGCATAATTTGGCCCATAATGTACTCTTTTATTCAATATGAATATATTATATCCTTTGTCAAAAAAAAAAAAAAGTGCAGTTGAAGTATGTTTTTAATAGAATTACTTGAAATTAATATGTCATGTGGCAGGATTAGGATGGTATGTTTTTAATAGAATTAGAGTTTTAATTAGGAGAGGTGAAGAATTAAATATTTCTTATTGTGGATTTAGTGTATTAGTTAAAAGAAAAAGTTAAATTTTCATTAATATATTAACTTAATTCAATGTGCTTAATAGCAGCTCATAATCTTGGCATGTCCTCATTGAGATTTTTTCCAAAAGTAGAATAAGTTAATTACATTTTATTATACTATATGGTAACTAACATTTCGTTATCTCATACTTTATTTATATACATTTGCATCCCTTATTAATATTATTCAATTAAAGAAAATTGCATTATTTATTTAATAACAAAAATATTCTATTTATATATTTACCCTTAAATTGTTATTTTCTATATTTGCTTAATTTATGTTATTTAAAAATATGAATGGTCTTTTTTTTTTTTGGGTCTAAATTAGTGAAAATTTTGTCACCTAATCAATATATAAAAAAGTTTTAAAAAATATAATTTTTGTGAGTTCTAGACTGTTCTAGTCTTTGCTTTTTTTTTTTTTCCTTTGATGGAAAAGTAAATTCTTAAAAGTTCAATGACAGATAGTTTGGACACGCAAGGCCGTAACTACTAATATTTGTGGGCTAGGTTGGGCCTATCTACGTCCTAGCCCAACCAACCAAATTGTTCTTCTTCATATCCAGTCAATCAGTCAGTCGTCATCACTCTCGTCACGTCGCCGGTGGCCGGTGGCCGGTGATATGCCTTGTCGTCACATTGCCGGAGACCGGTGATATTTATATATCTTGCTCTGTGACTTACTCCCCAAGACAATCCCACCAAAATTGGCCATACATGTTTCTTTATATTTATATATATAAATATGTATTTTTGTGTGTTCTAAACTACTAATAATCCAATTTCTCATCCAGCTCCAACTCCTTCTCTGGTTCTGAGGACATACATTCTGCTTCTTCATTCCAGGTACTTCTTCCTTCATCCTTCTAGCTTTTGCTTGACTTGACCACAATTTTAATTCGATTCTGAAAGAATACCCAGTTGTGGGTTGTGCGGTGATGATGTCTTGTCATGTATTTTGGGTATAGAGTAAAAGAATGAAGCTTGCCCCGAATTGTGTTTGTCAAATCAAATATCATACTAGTTCAATTGAAAGAAATGAAATTTGGTTACTTATATTTCATCATCATCAAGAGTTTATGTTAGTATCACATTTTCTTTTAACAATCATTTGATGGGCTTCTACTGCAACATAACACACAATTCGTGGCTTTATGACCAAGTAGCTTTATATTGGAAATGAATACCTGATCCCTGCTTTTATTCCCTGCAATTGATAATTATACTCAAGACTCATGATGCTAACTACTGTTACGTTACTCCACCTTCTGAACCCAAATGGGATTTTTTTTTTTAAGAAAAAAAAAAATTAAAAGAAAACCTGCGTGGTAGTTAACATTAACAAAGTGCTAAGAGCTCTTGGTTGATGCAGTTGGAGTTGAGATCAGTATATAACACATTAGAGAACCAAATTTAGATTTATTCTGGATTTTTGAGTTCATGTCTGTGATTTTTAAGCTCATTTTGCCAGCTGAATGCTTGCTGAAGGAAGATGAACATTATGTACGTAGTATTTAATGCAAATTTTGAGGACTGAGATGTTGATTTTTCCTTATTTTAGTGGTTCTCATTGAGTTCTTGAACCATTGGAGATAATTTCATCAAGTTGTCTGGTTTTTGAATTGAAGTAACCTTACTTTTCTCCATTTGCTTAGGGTTTTTTCCACATGGATTTGAATGATCTTAACAAGGTCTGGGATGTCAAACCTCTTAGGAGGATTCGAGAAAGTGAGGCAAAGGAAATCCTTGAAAGAGTAGCTAAACAAGTGCAACCCATTATGCGCAAGCGAAAGTGGAAAGTCAAACTTCTTTCTGAGTTCAGGTGCTGATTTTTGGTTCCCTCTCTCTCTCTTAATAAAAAATTAAAGTTTAATATTCATTGTTTCTTTTGAAACATTTTTGTGAATTTGAAGTTGCTTCTGGGCTCATCAATTTTTTGCTCTGCAGTCCTGCCAATCCATCTCTTTTAGGTCTCAATATAGGAGGAGGTGCAGAGATTAAGCTGAGATTGCGCAGGCCAAATAATGAGTTGGATTTCTTCCCGTACAATCAAATCCTTGATACCATGCTTCACGAGCTCTGCCACAATGAATTTGGGCCCCACAATGCAGATTTCTACAACCTTTTGGATGAAATCAGAAAGGTAACTATATGATCATAATTAGGTTGGAAGTTATATTCCAAATGGTTTTTCTAGAATGGTTCTTTCCCTGTGGAGAAGGATACAGGTTTGAGGTTAACTCATGCTTTCACCTTCTATTTTTGTGTTGCTTAGCATCATTTTCAACTCTACATTTTTTGTTAAATTGGTTTGTTGGTGTCAACCCTAGAACAAATTTACTAACCAACTATTTTGCAGGAATGTGAAGATCTTATGGCTAAGGGAGTTATAGGCACAGGGCAAGGATTTGATCTTCCGGGCAGACGATTGGGTGGCTTTTCCCGTCAAGCCCCTTTGTCATCACTCCGGCAGTCTGCACTGGCTGCTGCAGAAAATAGAGCACGGCGTGGAGCTATTTTGCCATCTGGACCAAAGCGTCTTGGAGGTGATAGTAGCATAAAGGCAGCCCTGAGCCCGATACAAGCTGCTGCTATGGCTGCTGAAAGGAGACTACATGATGATGTGTGGTGTGGTTCCAAATCTTTGGAAGGTGAAGGATCTCCTGAAAGTTCCAAATCTTTTGTGAAACGCGATTCTGGAGCCTCTCCAACTTCTGATGTTGGCTCCTCACAAGACCAAGTTGTTGAAGATCTTCAATTGTTGTGGAAGTGCGGTACTTGCACTTTCCTAAATCAGGTAAATTTCTCCCACTTCTTTAAATTCGGTTTGCAGTACCGCGGAATTCTCAGCAAATCATTTTTCTTGAAACTGCTGTATTTGGAATGCTTAATTTCTTTTAGCATGCTCACGCTGACACTTGTAGATGTGATTTTTCAATCTTGAAAAAGTTGTAAAGGCATTTCTATTTGTAAATGGAAAAAGTTGTATTAGAATGTGTGAAAATTTTGATGGTTATTTGTTGATAGAAAAAGTATTTTGGAGGGAAAAATAAGAGAGAAAATTTTTTAAAAATTATGTGAGAGAGATTTGAGTGGAAAATTTGAATTCTAAATTTTGAAATAAAAATGTGTTTGGATAGTTCGTTTTTGCTTGAGAATTTCCTTATTTGCAAATAAGAAGTATATGTCCAATCGGACGTGCAATAAAAGTAAACATAACAAAAGCAATTTGTTATTATTCCCATGCTTTATGTTTGACAACCATATTTGTTTGAATGCTTGGGCACCATTGTCACCTCCACCCTTCCTCCCTACCTCTTATTATGGATGCTCAAGTACTGGAGGGTACTGATGTTCTAGGTTTAATTTTTCTCACAGTCCATGGCTCTTACTTGTGAAGTTTGTGGAACAATGAAAAATGCAAGCACTGGAACCAAATCAAAGGTGTGGTCTTGTAAGTTCTGCACCCTAGATAACAGTGTAGAGGTGGAGAGGTGCTTGGCTTGTGGCGCATGGAGATACTCTTATGGTCCACCTATTTCTACTCGGGGACCATATATGGGTACTTGATGATTGAGGAGAGCCAACCATGCGAAGGAAAAGAATTTGATCTTAGCAATGTGCAAGTGCTGTTGCAAATGCACCTTTTAGATGAACATGAAATCTCTGTATTGGACTAGTAGGGATTGTTGGCCAGTAAGTAATACTCTTAAGACTACTTTGGCCTTGGCTACAAAGTGGCTGTGAAGCCAAAAGTTGTAAAGTTATAATGCTGCGAAATGTTCATGGTGTTATTACATGTGGCTGAAATTGTGTTATCTGAATCGAATCAACCATGGACTGAATCAGCTGTATGTTTCATTGCTTAGGGTAAAGGACACGTGTTTTGAAATTTTGTTGGCTACCTTTTAGCAACCATAACATTTGGAGTTTGGGACCCTCCTTATCTTTTGCATACAAGAAATAGAGCGCAAATTTTTAAGTTAATTTCGGCGTTCGAACAAGAAAGAACACGGAATAGGTGGCATGTAGCAAATTTATCTATATCTTTTTATTTTCATAATCGATCGATAAATTTTATTGCAATGACAATAAGTACAGAGTCACAAAGGCTAATTAATTTTTGTGGTAGTAAATGTAACCAACTCCGCGAAAAGAAAGCTTCCAAAAAGAAAAATATCTCAAAAGAGAAAAAACTACGATTACAAAGGTCCCAACTCCCAAGGGCTTACAAAAGCAACTGCGAGGGTCGACAAATGCCCCCGATTAAATCGGGACAAACTATATACGACGAGCTTTACAAACTAGGATGTTGGTTCAAACGGCACACCGAAAGACGTATACGTTAAAAGAAACTGAGACTTGAAACTTCTAACTCTCACATTCATCAAGAGTAAAATTTTTAGTTGCATATTGATGAAGGTGAGATTCGTAATTCAGTTCACCACACACAACTCGCGATACCATGAATGCTCGAGTCTGTATACACTAGCAAAATCACTCTCGAAATGATTTTTTGGGGATGAAGGTCCAATGTCTAAGTTAGTGATTGACTTTGAAAATAAAAAATTTGAATTACCAAATAGCAGAATTAGGATGTTTTTTTCCTTTACTTGGTGGCCTAACTGAAAAAATATATATTTTTTACCTCCGAGATTTGTGGAACATGTTGTAACGGTCTTCCCCAAACATCGTGTGTCCTTAGCCACTTGTGTTTCTTATTGGGCTGGGCCCTTATTACCTTAACAAGAATCTTCTTTGTTCTCTTTCAAATCTGCAAAAGCTTTCTCTGGCATGCCTTTATCGCAACTTTCGTCCATTCAGCAAGCAGGTCATCTAGCAAGGCCTCTTTTTCTGGCGAAACTTTTCTTTCCAGTGTGACATCTAAATAGAAGTAAGTATGTCTCTCTTTGGTTCTTTGTCTGAAGGGTCTTCGAGGTGTGGGGAGAAGTCTACATCCTTGGTCGGCGATGAGGGAGGAGACAATTTAATGATGTCATCCGGCTAAGGAGATAGCAAAATCCATGAGGTTGGTTACGAGAGTAGTAAGAGGGCTGGAAAAAGAAGCCGAAAGAGGGTAGTTGAAAGGTTAGGGGAGGATCTGTTGTCGGTTGAGAGTAGGTTGAACTTTCTGGCGATGACAAGTTCTTCTATAGATGAAGGGGAAGATTTCAGATCTAGGTCTTTAGGAGCTTACCCTAAAAAATTCACCCCCATAGCCAAGATCGTGGCCTCGGTTTTAGGGAAAACCAAGGTGAAGAACTTTAGGAAAAGGTATTACATCCCGAATGAGTATGGGGCTAGGGCTGTAGGATTAGAATGGAGGGCCTGCTGACCTCTGGTAGGGTATTATGCAATTTATGAGGAGCAACTAAATGCATGGTTGAGATTTTCCCTATGCAAATTGATGACCAACATCCTAAAGTATTACAAGATAGCCCTAGCTCAACTTGTGCCTGACTCAGTTGGGACTATAATTGGATTTGAGGTTTTTTGTCGAGAGAGCCAGGTTGTGAGCTTGGTCGACTTATTTAGGTATTTTTATTGTGTGAAGAAGGCAGAGAATTCTGTAAGTCATTTCTCCTTTTTTTTTTTTTTCCTGAGGTTTGGGAACAAAATAGGAAAACCCACAACTCAACATGATTGGTAGCAAAGATTTTTCTTTGTGAAGTCGGTGGTTTTATGGGGATGCTAATGATATTTATAGGAACCAAAAGAAGCATAACCCCCCAGGCTAAGAATACATCGAGCTCCAAGAAGAAAGGGTTGGAAGGTATGCTGAAAAGAAGTTTATAAAATACAAGTTGATTTTGGCCGTAATAAATGTCGAACCTCGGACCTCGAGGCCCGTTCAAAAGAAAAAGGCCAAGGGTAGGGTTGCTGTGCCTAAAAGTGATTTATTCATAGTTTGGTGACATTCAAAACTGATTGATATTTTATTTTGTAGTGATGAATCTCGTCACATCGATGGGTAAGAAGGGGAGCACCTCTAAAAAAGATGCAAAGGGTGTAGAGGTTGAGAAATGAGCTTCTTTATCTGCAAGACCATTGGTTACTAAGACTTCCAAAAAGAAGGCTGAAAAAAGAAATGCCGAGGCGAAGGATTAAGGCGGTTGGTACCAAAGAGAAACCTAACCAGAAGGCTGCTGAGGTTAGCACTTCGGAGGTAGCCTTTTATTTTACTCTTCTAGGGGAGTATTCCCTTGGGTTAGTAGTTGAGGGCATGAAAAAAGAACAAAAGAAGATGGAGGACATGTCCATCTCAAACCTGAACAGCAACTTGATTGCTGCGATTTCTCAGGTTAAGTATTAAAAACACACATGTGCCTAAATGTTATTTATTAATTGCAACTAAGACTAACACAGTTTTTGTGTATGTGGCTTTAACAGGCCCTAGTTCTATGGGCAGAGTATGTTCATAGAGCTAATCGCTTAGAAGAAAGGGTTGCAAAGCAAAAAGCCTAGATGTCCCAATTACGGGAATCCGAGGCTGCATCTCGTCATTCTCAAGTAGAAGCATTGGAGGTGCAAAAAATGGCAGAGGCTAAAAACCTGTTGTTGCACCAACAATTAAAATCTTGTGAAAAAGAGGTCCAAAGGTTGAAAGGGATCAATCAAGGAGAGTTCACTCAATTGCTGGTGAAGAAGGTTTTTCACACATATGATTTCAACAACTTCACGGTGAATTTCTCCCATGTGGTTAGCGATATAAGGAGACACGATGCAACCGTAGAGATCTAAGAGAAATTTTGGATCTAAAACTAAAAGAACTACTTGGGTATGACCCTGAGGTCACAACTAAAGCCAATCAAGCTTATGAGGAGGCCATGAAAGGGTTTGATGGATTCTTCGCGCTCTTGGACCATCTGGCATCTTGAGACTCTCTTATGGCATTAGAAAAGCTGCAGGAATGCCAGGTGGATGAAAACATGAACCACCAAACTCTTGAAAGTGAGGAGATGTGAGGGCAAGGGTCTGAAGCCGAGACCTCGTCTCGTGTGGAGGAAGAGCACAAAGAGGCTAGTTCCTAAGCTTTTGTGTGGTGCTGCAGTCAACAGCACGATCTCTATGTATGATTAGGATCTCGGTGCGACTTTTGGTAAGAGGTGTAAGGTTCTTGTCTTGGATCTAAGGTTCAAAGTGACCATTATTTTAATTCAATCTCTTAAAAGCACTATTTTGATCACTTTTTCCTCTAGCATCTTCTTGTTGTTTCCTTTCATTCTTCTCGTTTTTTCTCTTCTTTTTGTTGTCCTCTTGTCCCTTCGTATAGTTCTCCACCATCTGTCACAGGACTTGGGCATCAGTAGGTGTGTCTCGAACCAATTTGGCATAGAATAGTACAGGGTTTAGACTATTCATGAAGGTTGATATTACTAACTGGTTCATATGATCTGCCACTTGCAGACTCTCATCGTTGAACCTCTTCATATATGACTTTAGGAATTCGTTTTTCCCTTGTTTTAGGTTAATTAAGTCAATGGCAGTTTTGTAGAATTTTTTTCTTTGGAAAAAGCGAGTGTGAAAGAGTTGCGCTAGCTATTTGAAGGACGAGACGCTACCTCAGGGGAGACCATTTATCTACACATAGGTCTTGCCACCAAGATAAATAAGAAATACCTTATACATTAATTCAATTGAGGCATTTTTTAATTTCATGGCATATTTAAAGCGGGACAAAAAGTCTAAGGGATCCGAGTTTCCATCATAAGTTGGGATCCCGTCTAGCCGTTTGAAACTTTTGGGCCTAGAGTACTAAAAAATTTGTGATGGGAATGGGAACGGGGCATCTCCCCCATCGTCAGATCCTAGCAAGTCTTGGATATCGTCCACCACTGGCTCACTAATATGAGGGAAGGCATCAACGCGAGGTTTCTTCACGTCATCTTGGACCAATGACCATCTCTATAGTTATTATCAGCATACGATACAGAGGGTTCTTTTTGGTCATCCTTTCTTTGCCTGCGCGCATGACGTAGGTCAAAAAATTGTCTCCTAATAGGTATATCCGCATACCAGGAAAACCAAGGTTTGGTCAATCAATCTTTATCTGTTTTTCAGTCGATTAATCATTTTTGTTATTGTGTGCCTTTCTCTAAATACAAACTTCTAATAAGAGGCACGTAGTTGTATAATAATAGTATATAATTTTGCATTCATGCATGGTAGGTTTTAAGGTTTCTTTGGATATTAAGAAGTAAGGAGATAACACCACAGTTGGAAGCTTCACGTTTTTAACCTCTAATCTTTTCTTGTCATTAAAAACAAGGAACAAAAAAAAAAAAAAAACACAGAAGAAGCAATCGTTAGAGTTTTTTATTTGATATTATTAGTCATTGTGAAGTGGACAATTTTTGGAAAAAACGATGAATGATTTTATTCGGTAAGGGGTACAACATTGGAAGGAGCTGTTCCAATCATTTTCATTTGTTATCTTTCTGGTTAGGGATTGAGGTGGTACTATAATTGATGTGTTGAATTTTTTTGAGTTTTGTCTTTGATCGTCCCTGAATTTTCTATTCCGTTCTATTTCATGGTTCTTTTGGATGTCAAGAGAATGATTCCTGCTTAGGCTTGTTCCATTGATATACTCTGGATGAGGTCGTTATTTTCGTTCTGCCCTGTTTGACAATTGCAAAAGTTGTATGGACCAGTGTCAGTTTCTCGTAGCTCCGGTTTTTGAACTTGATCATATGGGTGCTGAAAATGCTTCTTTGGTAGAAGCAACTGAGTCTGTAAACTCGTGAATTAGGTCATTGCATTGCATCAGGGTCCATCTGTGGACAAATAAACAATCCGCCCAAGTACTGTGTCTCAAGTCACTCATAACTCTACTTGTGGTTGGAGTGGTTTTGCAATGCAAAAGAAGTTTGAGTTTTCAATTGGCATATTTTGGTAATAAAAATTTCATTGATTAGCATCCATTGGCCATAATTTTCCTCATATCCTTTACACTGGGTTCATGAATGATGAGATGATGGATCACATTATTCACGTCTTGAACAACTATTTTTAAAATGTGGAAAATATCTAAGTAATCTGAACATTGTTAGACCCTCTCTCAAGTCTTTGAGTACATGAACTTGCTGGGATTTGAAAATACTGAAGATTTCTGCTTTGAGTCTTGTGTACTTTGAGTACATGGGACTGACTCCAATCCTTACACGTGGCCAGACTTTACTTTGAAAATGTTCCTCTCCTATTATAATAGACAGAAGTTATCGGCTATCTTTTTTCTGTACAAAACACTTGCATAAGATATATTCTACTCAATTGGTGAAGCTGTTCATGTATATGTCGGATTATATTTATTGGTAAGAGTTCATTGTTAGCCATTCGTTCTCTTACTTTGGTTATGTCATGGTTTCTACTATGGGGTTTGATTATGATTGTCACATTTTCCCTCGTTTAAGATGTCTCAAACAGCTTGAACTGTTTATTAGCGCAATACCTGGTGCAAGTCTAGTCTTCTATGTGTTATACATTAAGGCATGTTTTTTCTTGTCCACCTTGTCCTTTCAGGTACTTATATCTGCACTACTCATTTCAAACATGTTTTCGCTGCTGGTTATAGGATTCGTTCCTTCGAATGACAGTTCTATTTAGGTGGCACTTTCTCGCTTTTTGGGTGAGAAGTTTTTTTCCTTGTATTTATTGAGAATTGGTATTTTATTCAAAGTGAGATTCTGTCTGTGCAGTATGTCTATGCGGCATCTCCTTTTCTGTTATCTCTATGGAAATGATTGTTCACTGCAATCGTTATGCACTCCCATCTTGTGTTTTATATTGAGTTTGCTCAGGAGAAGTTAATTATGAAACCTGAAAATGATACTCACAAGGCGTCAAAAGTAGAATGTGGTGCTAAGCTGCTGGAAGCTAATTTACTGGGTGGGGCTGAACTGCAGTCTGCAGATGCTCTAGCAGTTTACCTTTGGAGTAACCCAAATGTTTAGTGTTTTTTTTATTATTATTTTTTTTACACTGGAAGTATCTTCACATTTACTATTCCCCACATGGTATATAATCACTCACCAAACTTTTTCATTGTACGAGCCATTTGGGCCCCACATACTTGGATTAGGGATTATCGAGCACACACCACGCGTTGATTAGGAGCGGGACTACACTGGCAACCTAGCTAGTCGTGAGAAACTGGATGGAAAAGTTGACTAGGAGCAGGACTAATCGTCCTAGGCCACCAGCACATTTACTATTCCCCATATGGTAGATAATCACTCACCAAACTCCTTCATCGTACGAGCCCTTTGGGCCCCACATACTTGGGTTAGGGATTGTGAGTTTTTAGAAGAAACAGAAGAGAATAAACTTCATTCTTATTAACTTAAGTCATACCATGGATTACAAAGACACCTATATATATGAGATAGTACTAACTTATTCATAGTAACAAGATCCTTGATTGTAGGGATCTCATTACTGAACTTACCTAATCTGAATAAGGTAATACATATATTTAGGAATCCTATCTGATCTTATCTACATATCTAATCCATACATATATTTATCCGATCTTATCTAATTCCAACACTCCCTCAAGTGGTAGGAAGATGTTCTTCATTCCAGCTTGCTGTATGACCATCAAAGATGGTTTAGCCAATCCCTTTGTGAGAATATCGCAACTTGCATTCGGAAGATACAAATGGAATACATATCACTCCATTCTCCGCTTTTCCTTAATAAAGTGCTGTCCACCTCAACATGTTTAGTCCGGTCATGTTGCACGGATTCGAGCAATGCTTATACCGCCTTATTGTCGAAAACAACTTCATAGAACCTTCATCATTATGCCTAAATCCACGAGAACCTTTCTCAACCATAACAACTCACAAATTCCATGTGCCATAGCTCTAAATTCAACGGTGCTACTTCGCCACCACATTACATTTCTTGCTCCTCCAAGTAACCAAATTGCCCATATGTAAGTGCAATAGCGTAAGTTGATCTTCTATCGATCCAGAACCAGCCCAATCTGCATCAAGATAGGCTTCAACATCTCTCTTCTCATTTTTACGAAGAACAATCCATCGCCGGGGTTCCTTCAAGTACTTGAGAATCACGAACACTGCATTCTCATGCTTCGCCTTGGAGAATGCATAAAGCGACTTACTAGGCTCACAAAGAAATGCTATATCAGTCTTGTATGAGATAGATATATGAGTTTCCCAACCAATCTCTGGTATCTGCCTCTATTAACCTGTTTTCCACTGATATCATCTCCTAGTTTTGCATTTGCCTCAATTGGAGTATCAACCGGTTTACACGCACTCATTCCTGTCTCTTTCAACAAATCTAAGATGTACTTCCTCTAAGATACTACTATACCTCGTGTGACCTAGCCACTTCCATTCCCAAAAATACCTAAGTTGTCCAAGATCCTTGATTTCAAATTGTGGCCAACTTCGCTTTAGATCGTACTTTCTTCCTCATCATTGCTGTTAATATGATATCATCTACATATACTATCAGGATGGCAATCTTCCTCAACTTTGACCTTTTTACAAAAAGAGTATGATCAGAATGGGCCTGCTGATATCCCTGCCTTCTCACAAACCTTGTGAACCTATCAAACCAAGCCCTAGGACTTTGTTTAAGTCCATACAAGGACTTTTTAGTGCACACACGTGATCCAAACCCTTTCTCAAATCCTGGAGGTCTTCCATATATACTTCTTCTTGAAGATCACCATGAAGAAATGCATTTTGACATCCAATCGATTTAAAGGCGATTAAGATTAACGACAAGTGACAATAGAACTCTCACCGTATTTAACTTAGCCCTTTGGAGAAAACGTTTACGTGTAATCAATTCCATAGGTTTGTGTAAAACCTCTTGCCACTAACCTAGCCTTTCTTCTTTCAAGAGAACCATCAGCCTTGTACTTAATAGTAAATACCCACTTGCATCCAACTGGAACTTTGCCCTGGGGTAATAAGACTTTTTCCCAAGTAGCATTCTTCTCCAACGCCCTCATTTCCTCTAAGACTGACCTCCTTCCATTCTGGAACATCTAGAGCTTCTTTAATATTATTAGGAATCGTGAGTGTAGAGATTTGAGAGATAAAAGCAGTATGAAGGAGACAGTTTTCCATAGGATATAAAATTTGTGAGAGGATATTTATGGTTTTAGTGCAAGTTCTAACCCACTCTTTTGCAATAGGAAGGAAGTTCAACATTTTGAAGTATTACATTCTTCTCTTTGCTTGATCTTGGGTTGATGGTGGATTCTCTCCGGACAGTACTCTTGGAGATCTTTGTTGGTGGAAGATCTTTCCCTTTTCTTGAGTACACAATACCCTTCCATCTTTCCTCATTCAACTGGAGGACTAGGACTAAAAGCAGTCCCGGGATTTATACTCGAGTTCAGTTCGAGTTCAGTTCAGTTGATTCGAGTTTAGGTGGAGGATTAAATGGAGGATTAGGAAGAGCAGAATCCTCAAAAATAGCATAGGAAGGATAGGAAGGTCTTTCGATTTTTCAGATTTATGAGATTGCTCCCCCTGAATCTGAAATACCTGAGCTTCATGGAAGGTAACATCCATGGAGACAGAGATTTTCTGAGTGGAAGGATTGAAACATTTGTACCCTTTCTGTGTGTTTGAGAACCCAACAAATATACCCTTATGAGCCTTTGGATCTAATTTACCCCTATGAGGATCATGATTAGGATAAAAAGAGACATCCAAAGACCTTAAGAGGCATGGTAGTGACAAGTCTAGACTGAGGGAATGCACAAAGAAGGTTGTGGATTAGTGTTTGAAACTGAAGGGGTTTTGATGGAAGTCTATTGATGAGATAGGTAGAGTGAAGTAAGGCTTCTCCCCAGAGATAGGATGGCACATGAGTGGTAAAAAGAAGAGCTCGGGTCATTTCTAGTAATTGCCGATTCTTTCTCTCAGCAAGGCCATTTTGTTGAGGAGTATATGCACAGGAATTTTGATGTACAATCCCTTTTTCAAGGAAGAACTTTTTAAGATGGTTGTTCACAAACTCTTTCCCCTGATCACTCCTAACTACCTGAATCCCAGTTTGAAATTGAGTGAGTACCATTTGGTAAAAAGATTGAAAGATAGCACTAACTTCACTCTTGTCTTTTAAAAGAAAAACCCAAGTAACCCTTGTGTGGTCATCAATAAAAGTTACAAACCATCGTTTTCCAGATAAAGTTGAAACTTTAGATGGTCCCCAAACATCACTATGGATAAGAGTAAAAGGGGCAGTTGGTTTGTATTGTTGTGGAAGATACGAACTGTGAGGATGTTTTGCCAATGCACAAAATTCACACTGAAAGGAGTCTGACTTTTTATTGAGAAACAACTTTGGTAACAATTTTTTCATGTAGAGAACATTAGGGTGTCCTAGTCTATAGTACCAAAGCAGACTTTATTTTCAGAGACACCGTAAAGCCCTAATCTAGAATTAGCACAAAGAGTCGCCTCGGGAGCATGTGTATCAAGAAGGCATAAACCATCTACTTGTCTAGCAACTCCAATCCTCTTCCCGAGATTGAATCTGAAAAACACACCTGAAGCGAAAAGAGAATAGTGCAATTATGTTCTATTGAGCTTCGATGGATAGTAAATTATAAGAGAGTTTAGGTACATGAAGGACATTTTTCAATATTAAAGAAGGAGTCAAAGGCACCGATCCTACTCCCATAACAGGAGAATATGAACCATCTGCCATTTTCACTTGTAGAGTGGTTCTACAAGGAGTATAGGTGGAAAAAACTTGAGTTTTCTGTCATATGATCTGTGGCACTGATCGATGCCCACACATCATTTTCTTTGTACAAATGAGAGAAACGCTAGAGTGTTTAATTGCGAACTAGGTTTGAGGAAGGATTAGCGTAATTTTGGGTTTGGTATAACTTATAGAGGTGCTCAACTGCTCCTTCATAGAAGAAAGACATCCAAGGGAGATTCTTTGTCTTGTCGGATCCTGAATTGCTAACTTGAAAGGCCTGCTTTCTCCTCAGATTTGTACTCACCAACCCTTCTCTTAAGATTGGTTTACCATGTAATTTCCAATGTTTCCTTGATGTGGCCTAACTTCTGCAAGGTCACACCAAGGTCCTGCTTTTTTCTTGATCTCCTTCACCACTTGCCACCAAAGCAGATCCTTCTACCTCTCCCCAGGATGAATCTTGGTTTCCAAAGATCACTTTTCGCCTTCCTTCTTCTCTTCCGACTTCCGCAAACACTTCTCTCATACTTGGTAATGGATGTTTTCCCAAAATTCTCCCTCGACTTCATCTAGGTCCTTGTTCGGACTGCAAGGAAGACAAATATCCTCCCCTTTCTACCTTCTTCCCGCACCTTGCACTATCTCCTCAGATCTGGCCCATCCTTCTTCTTCAAACAGATCTAATTCATGCCAAATTCCCACCATGTGGTTATAGTACTCGTGACATTTCTTGCCCCTTGCTGCATTTTCCACAATTGAGAGTTTAGGTTATATAGATGTGAATGATCTTCCATGTCCGAGTAAGTTTCCTTGTGATCTCCCGGACACTTCTTGCAGTTGGGAGAAACATAAAGGACCTCCCAACACTTGCATCCATGGAGTTAATCAACCAGGACATGACCATGGAATTCTCCGAACTCCACCGGGCATATCTTGGATCATCTGTGGAGGGTCTTTGAAGTTTCTCCAAAGAAGATAACCCATCTTCCTCTCCCATTGATGGCTAACTGATTGATTGTGCCCAAGTAAGATAATTGGCTCCAACCAATTTATGAAGAGTGATATTTTGGGTGATATTCGAATGATCCTCTGTAAGAGCTTGAATGTTGCCCTCGGATGAGGATGTACCACTAGATGAATTAGTGGTAGAGGATGAAGATGAAGTTCCGACCATAAAGGTCGCTTTGTAATCCATGGAAGAGCACAGATGCTCTGATACCATGTGAGTTTTTAGAAGAAACAGAAGAGAATAAGCTTCATTCTTATTAACTTAAGTCATACCATGGATTACAAAGACACCTATATATATGAGATAGTACTAACTTATTCATAGTAACAAGATCCTTGATTGTAGGGATCTTATTACTGAACTTACCTAATCTGAATAAGGTAATACATATATTTAGGAATCCTATCTGATCTTATCTACATATCTAATCCATACATATATTTATCCGATCTTATCTAATTCCAACAGGGATCATAGAGCAGGACTAGTCCTCCTGGCTACTAGCATTTGCCCCTAACATTGACAACCTAGGTAGTCGCGAGAAACTAGATAGAAAAGTTGACTAGGAGCGGGACTAGTTGTCCTGAACCACCAGCATTTGTCCTTAACACTGGCAACCTAGGTAGTCGCTAAAAATTGGATGAAATAGTCTTCATGGGATTTGATCCTTGGTGAAAAGGGCGTGAAACCTCCGTTTTTACCATTTGCTCAGCGCCCCCGGGGGGGGGGGGGGGGGTACCATTTGCTCAGTGCCCGGGGGGGGGGGGCTTGGTGCATCTAAAAGTTCGTGGAGTTTGTGGATTGGGGTATTGTGTTCGTTTTTTTGTTTATGAATGCAGTAGGACTTCTTTATTCTATTACTACTACGTACTATATGTGCGAATATGGAGATGAGTAGGTTATTCCGATGTTTCTTAAGGAAGAATTTGACAGTTTTTATAAAAAAAATAATCCTGTAATAGTAATAAAAAATAAAGAAAAGTGAGAGAAACTCTATCTTTATCTTTGCCTTTTTCGTCAGAAAATTCCCAAAATTCAGATATTGAAATGCCTTCCCAATCTGGATTAGACTCAGTAAAGCAGCAAAAAATATTAACCACTCCTCAAAAGGATCACTACCAACAAAATCTGAATGTGTACATGTCAATTGATCAACCTTCTCAAATTTGAAGAAATAAATAATCAACAAAATCTACTTAACAAAATTGATTAATTATAACTTGACCTACAAATGCAAATTTTATCAACTTTACCTTTTCAAGTTTGAAGACATAAATTATCAGTCAAAATCTAGTTAACAAAAAGATAATTATAAATGGATTTCTCATCAAGGGATACATTTTCAAGTTCCAAGTTGGGAAGACCAGAGTGGATATCTCTCTTGCATTTTTTTTTCTTTTTTTTTTTTTCACTTTTCTACTTGCTTTCTCTAGTAGCAGAGAATATTACTCCTTTTGTCCCCACAAAGAATAGTTTATTTGTAAAATATACTTTTTGTTCTAAAAGAAAACCTATTTCTATATAAATTTAAATGAAAATTTTATATTATTTTTATTATTAATAATAATAGGTTCTAACGTTATAAAGTAAAGATAAAAAATAGAAAACGATACATTTAATTGTGCATTAAGTATATTGTACCTTTTAGTTATATCTAATAAAAAGTAAATTTTTTTTAGAAGACAAAAAAATTATTATACAACGATGAGCAACGACTTAAAAATTTTGAAAGTCAAATTTGTGACATGTTCTCTTTCTCCGACTTGTTAAATTTGAAATTGTATTATTGTCCTAGATTTAATTGGTATTTCCTGTTTGCCAATAGGGTCCATAATAAAAATATAGAAATAATAAGGATCTATAATAAGAATTTTTGTTGGATATGAGATGCGTACATATATCATCTTTAGTTTTTTGCCGAGTGGTTCGAAGATGGAAGAGATAAATTAAGGAGAAAGAAGTGACAAATTACTTTTATAAGGAAAAAAAGTTATAATCATGAATAAGAAGTTGACTTATTAGCAAATATGTGAAAATTTGAATCCTAATACAAATTAAATTCAGTATTAATAAATTACTACTCCTTCTATGCTAGAAAAAAGAGTCTAGTTTAAAAAAAAAATTCCCTACAAAAGAATTCGCATTTTGTACTAAATTTTGTATCACACCTAACCTAAATTAAAAAGTAAAGATAATAATAGAAATTTATGCACTTAATTGAACATTAAATGCATTGTATCTTATAATTTTAAAAAAAATTGTACCAAATCAAAAGTGAACTCTTTTTTGGGACAAATGGAGTATTAATCAATTCTAGTAAAAGCAAAATCTTACTGATAATTTGATACCATGTTACATATAAGTTCATTAAAAATCTTTATTTAGTTTGAGACTTATAGAATTTTATGTTTAAATATAACTAACATAAATGAAATTAATAAAATACTTATATGCAATTATATGTTTAAAATTGATTAATAGAAAATTTATTATGATTGTAAAATATATCGGTTGAATAAAATGCATGTTTATTTTTATTGTTCTTTTCTATATTTCTTAAAAATGAAGGTAACAACTGACGTCCCCCTCCATTCTTCTAATTTCAATAATTAATATATATATATTTTTCTTTTAAAAAGGATTATTATTGAGACTAGATTAGTTGCTTATATATAATTTATCATCTCATTTAATCTAAGTTAATTAATTTAATAATTCGGAATTAATATATTTAAGTGTTTTGATAAAACATCGAGGAAACTATTATGTAGAAAATAACATTTATTAACTTTTCTTATTAATATTTTTTAAAACACGATAAATATCCATATGATAAAAATTGAAAAATGTTGATTAGTTTAAGTTCCTCAAAATATGCTACCATTTTATTTTTTTATTTTTGTGATTAGCTACATTTTAGATACTTTGGCCTATAAAATTTAGAGTTATTAGCTTGATTTTTACAATTGTATTTTCTTATCATAAATTTCTTTTTACACATTTTTATTCCAAACATAAATAAAGATAATTAAAATTTCAATTTAACGAGATTCCACGTGTACAATTTTTTGTTTCAGATAAAAAAAAAAGTTTATAAAATCAGAGAACCTAATAAATAAAATAAATACACAGAAAACTTATTAATGGTTTTAAATTTTAAAGTCAGAATTGAGTATTCTGTCTTCGAGTTGAAGAGATGTCAATTAACCAGGTAGGAAGCAAAGTACATGATTCCCAGGCCTTTTTATGATGTGAAACATAAAAAGATTGGCAGCTGAGGAGCATAATTAAATAGCAGAAAGAAGCCACTGCAACTGTAGTTTGATCAGGTAAAAAAACCATCTTATCTCTTAATCTCCTAATGGAGAAAAAAGATTCATCACTTGGAGTGAATGGAAGCAGAAGCAATCTTCAAACTCTCCTTCCCTCAGATGATAATCCAATTATTAAAAAATTTCAGGCAACTCATGGCCCAGAAAACTATGAAATCAACAGGAAACCTCTTCTAGATATGATTGAGGTTGTTATAAATCTCTGCAATAGTGCTCCTGGTAAAAGTCCTCCATCACACCTAGAACTATTGAATGAAATGAATCTCGGAAGCATGAGCGAAGTTTTGGCAAACAAGATCAATAGCATATCAATTGATGTATGTCTGCTTCTTCATTTTTGTTTTGCTGTTCTTCTTCTTAATGAACCAAAGTAGCATTTTATCTGATCTTTTCATCTTTTCGCTTGCATTTGAAGAATGCATACTTTATTTTCTTTTTTAAAATTTAAGAGCTCTTGCCTGCATTTTTGTGGTGCATGAGTTAAGGTTATTTGGCAATTAGCCTCTCTTGTGATCAGTTAATACCCCCTACAATCTGCAAGCAAACTATACTCTTATTTCACAGTTCAGGGGTGGTCTTTAGTACTACCTAGTTTATACTTTGTGATTAGAATGTTCTGCAAAATGAGGATGATCAATATTTTCAGATATTGGGAAATTCTTCCGGAGGTCAAGATGTACAAGATACAATCTTGGTGATTTTCAATGCACTATCAACTTTCTCATGGAATGCTAAGGGTGTAATAGCTTTAGCAGCTTTTGCTGTCAACTATGGAGAAGTCTGCCTCATTTCACAACTTCACAACAATGATCCAATTGCAAAGTCACTTGCACTTCTTGAGCAATTACCGGATGTTCTGGATCGCTTTGAGTCTTCTGAGGTGAAAATCCACATGGATGAACTTACAAGTGAATTGCTGGCTCTGATGAAGTGCATCTGTGATTTCATGGATCTTCCTGAACAGTTCATCAAGTCTAATCTAAAGGAAATGGTAAATGCAGAATCTCAATTTCAGGTGGCAATCTATTGGACCATCAGGAGTATTGTGATTTGTCAATCCCAAATTGCAAACCTCACTGCGGCAGGATATGAGTACGTTTTTTTGATCGATATAGAGCTGAAATTTACTTGTTTCAAACGATACTCCACCATGAACTTGCAAAAATAGCTCTTACCTGGGAACTAAATGCCTTTCAACAGAAATCATAATCAAATTGGAGTGACCTATTCAAGACCTTAGCTATACATATATACAAGCAGGCTTTGCCAATAAATTACCAAAAGAAAACCAGGCTATATGTTTGTATTAGTACAAGAGAATTGATGACTAAATCATCCTTAGAACATCTTGGTTGCCAAACTAGACAATCATAAGAAATTGTTAATTTGCAGCAGAACATTGAGGAACTACTAGCTCAGCTTGTCTATTGGAATTGTTGTCAGGTATGTAGCATCAAATGCAGAGTCATGGGAGCTTCCTTCTTTAATTAAGAAGGTCAAACAACTAAGAAGCCATCTACAAAAACAATTTGAACTTTGTCACCAGCATGTTGGTGAGTATTATACATTATTTGCTGAAAATTCATTAGGGTGCAACAGTTAGGATACAAGATTAATTATGAATAACAAGAAATCTGAGTCTCATAATGACTAAATTCATTTACTTAAAACCTTTTGAATTTACTGATGATTGGTTTTGTGTAGAGGAGAACAAATTCTTGAAATTGTGTGAAAAGATAGCAAATCTAACAGGGATTACTCAGGATGACAACATAGAGATTCTCAGGACTCTGATGGGCAAGCAGGAGGATGTGCTATTTAGTGGGTTAACAAAAAGACAGGTAGGTGTGAAGTTTCCCTAGCCGTGGATCAATATTTCCTGCATATCATGTGGCTTTGTATGCTGGAGATCAGCGATAGGAAGTCTTTGACATATGAAGTACTGAGAAAAAGTGCTTAAAAGTACAAGAACTATGCTTTTTAGCCATCATTTATATTCTTCATGTCTTCTGAAATATCAATCTATCATCTGACTGCTTGCGTTGAAGAGGTATTCACTACTTATAACTATGGCTTCATTTAAAATTACTGATAAAATTGAAAGGCACAATATCTTTGTAACAGGCTAGTGCTGAGTTGTTGAGAAAGAAAACTGTTCTGTTATATATTTCTGGCCTATATCTCCCGGAGGAAGAACTTTCAGTTCTGAAAAAAATATTTAGCAGATCACAAATAGAGAAGAAAGAGATTTGTGATGAATATGATATTGTATGGATTCCTGTTCTCGAGAAGTCTTGGAATGTAGCACAGAAAGACCAATATGAGGCTAAACGTAAAGGAATGCCTTGGTTCTCCTTGTGGCAGCCTTGGTCGCTTGATACCGCAGTCATTGCATACATCAAGAATGTTTGGCACTTTCAAAAGGCATCAATACTTGTTACTTTAAGCCAAAGGGGAAATATTGCACACTACAATGCAATGAATATCATGTTAATTTGGGGAAATTTGGCTTATCCTTTTACTAGTTCAAGGGAAGAACAGCTTTGGGCAGCTGAGACCTGGAGACTACAGTTACTGGTGGATGGCATTGAGCCCTCAATCAATGAATGGGTAAGAAATCCGCTGCCATTATTTCCAAACTTCTTTTCTGATCAGAAATTGCCATGAAACTCATATGGCCCAAAGCATCTTCTGAATCAATTTTCAGTATGCTTCATCTCTAAATTCATACAGTATGATCAGCGACATAATTAATATATGCTCTTCATGTTGATTAAGGGTACATGAACCAAGTGTTTCTTGTATTGGAAAGTCATGTAAATTATTTCCATTTCAGGTTGATAAGAGAAAGTACATTTGTATATATGGAGGAGAAGATATTGAATGGATAAAAGCACTCACAACTACAGCAGCCTCAGTTGCCAAAAGAGCGGGAATCTCTTTTGAGATGCTTTACTTGGGAACAAGCAATTCAAAAGAGAAAGTAGCTGAAAATAATGCCACCATTGCAGCTGAAAAACTTAGCAATGTAGTACAAGACCTTGATCAAATCTGGTTGTTCTGGTTCAGGCTCAAGTGCATGTGGCACTCGAGGGTGCAACAAAATGTGTCTGTTGAGACTGATCGAATTATACAGGAGATTTTTGTGATGCATAGCTTTGACTACAGTGGAAGAGGCTGGGCAATCATCAGCGGAGTATCAAATGAGATGGCCAAGGCAATGGGAGATACCATGCTGGATTGCTTGATTGAGTTTGATCAGTGGGGAAAAAGTGCTGCAGAAAAGGGCTTTGTGGCTGCACTCAATGAATATATTGATGAACAGATTGACAGATCACGAGGATGTAATACATTTATCTGGCCTGTGAGCGTTCAAGTACCTGAAAAAATGGTTTGTTTTGAATGTCGAAGGGTGATGATGAAGAGCATTGCTTTTCGTTGCTGTGATTAGCAATTAGAGCTTGTAATGCCATTTTGATGATCGCAATCATTTATAAAGTTATATGCTTCCTTTTCCTTGGAAAAAAACTCAACCAGCTACCTCATTTCCAAATATTTATATAATTTTTAAAGAACTACTTTGAAATAGTTATTTCTAATCAAGGTTGATTCAAATCGTAATTTGGTTCAAAATCATGTTTGTTTTATCTTTACTCAAACATGATTTGGATTATCACTTGAAATACAATTCTAAAATAAGTCCCTCCCCCTCCCACCAATTCCCCCTCCCCTCCCCCCACCCCAAAAAAAATAAAGAAAATTTAAAACACAACCGTTGTTTAGAAGCAATTTCAATGCGTTTTTAAATTTTAATTTAAAACCCAATTTTCAAAAGATTCATGATTGATCTAAAAATATTTACGTTTAAAACTGATTAGTCTATCATAAACTACGAATTTATATGAAGTTGAAGGTTAATATTTTATGTCAAACAGAAAAGAAAAACTTGTAAATGGTTAACCATAATACTTGACTTTCCCTTGTAATTATGCTTTATGTCACTAACTTACGGAGAAAAAAACAAAATTTTTTTTAGTGATTTTGTATAATGAAAAATTAGTGATTCATATAATATGTATAAAAAGTCAAACTCATCTTTTATTATTTTATATTTTTTAAAAAAATATAATAAATAATTTTATATTTTCATATTTAATATATAATTATCGTAATTTTTTATAATAAAAAATTACTAAAAAACAATTGGCGCATGGAACTTAAATTAGGACAGAAATAACATCATTTATCTTTTTCGAGATTTTATAATATTTCAATTAGCCCCCGTGGCTTTGAAAAATATCAATTAACCCTCTTGATAAATAATCAACTTAACTATAGTTAGCAAAAAGACGAAAAAACTCTCAGAGGGCTAGTTGTTATTTTTTAAATCTACGGAGGGCTGGTTGATATAAATTTGATATAGTTTAAATTTTTTTATTAAATTTTTAAAAAGACAAAAAAATAAAAATAAATTTAAAGACTAAAATTTAATAAAATTATTTAAATTATATAATAAAATTTTTTAAACTAAAAAGAAGAAATTTAAAAATAAAAATTTAATAAAATTTAAAAAATACCGAGGGATAGCATAGATTTTATTATTTTTTAAATAGTGAATGTAGCCATCCATTTGATTATGGATGAATTTTATGGTTTTCCTCAACCAAATCCAATCAAATCAAGATGAGAAGCCAATGTGAAGGTTTGTCTTGGGGTTTCGCCTGTTGGTTCTCTTCCTCACGCCTATGCCAACTCGTGCACATCCCTCGACTTACATCCGCCTGGCTAAAGGGCTTCTGGTACATGTGGGAGAGTTTCGCCTTCGCAATGGAGACTTTCTCTTGAAAACAAAAGATGAGAAGCCATTTTCCATTGGTAGCAAACGGTTTTCCATTAAGCAGAGGAAAGCTTATTTAAAAAGCATAAAGATTGGTTTCTGTTCTGGTAAAAATGGAATTTTATCTTTTTGCTTTAAAATTTTTAACAAAATTTTACATAATTTTATTAAATTTTCAACTTTAAATTTCGTATTTTTTATTTTTTAAAAATAATATCATTTACCTTTCTCGAGATTTTATAATATATCAATAAGTGATTTTGAAAAATAACAACCAGTCCCTTAAGGGCTTTTTCATATTTTTGTTAATTATAGTTAAATTGACTATTAGTTAAGGGGTATTTTTCAAAATCACGAAGAGCTAGGTGATATGTTACAAAACTTTGAACGAGGCAAATGATATTATCTCAATCAGGACACCACAAACACAAACGTAAAAGCAAAGGTGGACAGTGGACTTAGGACCCAAAGTGGCCCAAAGTGGCCCGTTCGAGGATTACTAAGGAAGTTCAACCGGTGGTTGGCGCCTGAACCGGGCGATCCCACAACAAAACCACAGAAAAACACACACAGACACACAGGGTGGATAGATAATCCTTCTGTTCTGTTCAGCCAGTCTCTCAGTCTCAACCATGGCCGCAGTGACAAGCCATCTCTGCTATACTTATTCCTTAAAATTTTCACTGCCGAAACTACCTTCAACTCAAAGAGCTGCTTTTTTAAGTCAACCCCAGATAAGAACTTCACCATCAACCAAGATAAAGGCAACAGGGCTTGATTTATTGGGGGATTTTGGGGCGAGGGACCCGTTTCCAGCAGAGATAGAGAGCCAATTTGGTGAAAAAGTTGTGGGAAATGTTAATACTGAACATAAAATTTTGATTCCGAATGCCTCAGCTTTATCTCTAGCTCAGCAAGATTGCAGCCCCATCTCTCCTCTTCAGCAACCCATGCTTGAAGATGAAGCCAAGCAACTCCTGTTCAAGGTGGATTATTTTTTCTTTTTTACTGCTCTTATTTTTCTGATTTTTTACAGTGCGGAAAGTGAGACGGTCAGTTCGAGTTAAAAGGCGTGGTTCTTGAGAGGGTTGACTTTCACGCCTTGAAATGCACCTAGATCTTTTGCTGTGTCCAGTTTCACGCTTTTCGAGTCAAACTGAATAGACGCCTTTTTATCACGTCTTCATTTTCCATGCCCTTTTTCGAGGATAGAGCCTTCCAATTACGTGTAACAATCATATTCTATTAATAAAATTAGGTAATTTTATTAATAAATATTAGATGAAATCAATATTAAATTTTACTATAAAATGTAAAATTATAATTTTAATAAAATTATATCTTTTTATTAATAGGATAAGACTGCTATATATTAATTAATAACAAGCACTCCCTCAATTCCTATGCTTCACACACGCGTATATATATATTTACCAGTTACAAAACTCACCTATTCAAAATTTACCTTCTTGAAAGCGTGAAATTTAAAATTCTATGAATTTTTACGCCATTATCTGCAATCATAGAAAGTAAAACATAGACGAAAATAAAACTTTAAAAAACACGACTTCAGAAATCCAAAGTCAAAAGGCGTGAAGCTATGCTATAAGTTTTCAACATATGGGGGATGGCATCTTCATGCTTCTTTTATCAATTCACGACTTCCAATCAACTTGATAAATGTTTAAAGTTGGTTTGGTGTAATTATTTTGTTGACTAAGGAACCCAGCCGTTGTGCATTGTGTAAACTCTGTCCTGTGTAATAGCTCGCAAATCACACAAGATGAAAATTTAATAGGATGGGAGTTATGATAAATGTTCATGTTAGGTAGAGCTTGCTATAGCTCCAATGGGAATTTAATAGGATGGGAGTTATGAGATTTTGCATACCCATTAAAAATACCTATTGAAAATAAATGGGAGTAATGTTATTAGAATGATATATTATTAGGTGGGTTATGGGATACTTATGGGTCCAATAGAAATAATTAAATAAGTAATTATTGGGTAATATTGAATAATTAATGATTAGTGATAATTTAATAAAAAAATATTAACTTAATGGGATTTGCTTGGGAATATTTAGTAGCAATTTATTGGGTAATTAGGTAAGTTCCCATTGGGACCCAATAATAGTGTCTAATTGGGATTTGGTAATGGGATTACCCATTCCCATTAAATTCCCACCCTTTCCCGCCCAATTGCCACCCATAATGTTGGGAATGCGTTTACAAACTAACAAGAAACGTTGATCCTGAAGGTTGTGGGATGGAGATTGGTCAATGAAGAAGGGGGCCTAAAGCTGCAATGTCTGTGGAAATTGAGAGATTTCCATTGCGGGATTGAGCTCATTAATAGGATACACAAGGCTATTGAAGATACAGGGCATTTTCCTAATCTTCATCTTGAACAGTCTAATCAACTTCGAGCCGAGCTATGGACTTCATCCATTGGTAAGCGAATGTGTCTATATTTGGAGAATGTTCTGTTGAATGTGCATATATCTGCATTGCGTTTTTAGAGTGCAAGTATTCACTAGAAGGAAGAATGTAATACTTTCCTTGTCAACGATATTCGTGGATAAACTTAGGAGCAAATGATTGTGTTAAGACTATTCCATAAGCAAATCATGGAAGACTGAACTGTCCCATGTTGGTTGGGATTCCCAGGGAGGGATCATTTGAATCTCTTCCACGCTTCAGGTGGGGGCTCCTAGAAATGGGGGGTGCTTGTTTTGTATAAGCAGTGAAAAGGGGATTAAAAAGGGAATAGTAAGTGTAAAATTTTGTCTTAAATATTCTTCCTTGACTCTGGTTTGATACCTTGCAATATTAGAGAAGCACATCAAATTTTTGGGAAGTTCTGAGTTTTGAACGGCTCATCCAAGGTGTAAAATCTATTATTTTTCTCCTCTTACCATTTAATCCTTGTTGATATTTTTGTTGTACCAATGTATTTCATTTAGTTTTAAATGTCACCTTAGATCCATTATATTTTGGTTGTTTTAAGTTCATTCTATTTCTATTAGCTTGTAGTATAATATGGTGATTGGAACTGCAGGTGGTTTGAGCATGAATGATTTCATTGTAGCTGCCAAAATAGATGAGGTTAAATCATCAGATCTCATTCCCAGAAAGAGAGCTTGGGCATGAGTGGATCAACTGATCCATTTATTTAGAAAGCCAGGTGGACACAAGAACCAGAACTAATGTAGTTTGGACTGCTCAGTTGACAGATGTTGTATTACAATACTAGTATTGTCCAAGTGTTGATGTAGCAGATCAGCTAATGCTGCCAGGTTGGCATGATGTATTCCACCGTATTATTCTTGATGCTGAATGATGATGATTCATTTGTCCAATGTGTTCTCTGTTGTTTTCTTCAAACACAGATTGCCTTACTGTTTGCAGCATTCTCTATCTAATTGATACAAAGATCAGTTCGAATTATTTTTTCTATATATAATTCTTTTCACAGTTATCATTGTTGCTATTGATATTGTCATTTTCACTGAATGAGGTCAACAGGTCTAAGTGGCTGATAGTTTATGGACAGGAACAAAAGACAATGCTTTTGTGCAAGATCAATTTTTAGAATTTATTGGATATATTATTAACAGTGTAAAGTTTGCTTTACACAAACATGTCTAGACACTTATATAATGAGGATGTATCTTTCTTCAAAATCAATAAAGGCCAGTGGTTAAGAGTCTTTGTTTTTTTTGTGGTTGAACCAGGGTCCCATTCTCCCTTCCCACTTCATTCTTCACTCTTGCAAAGAAAAAAAGTAATGGTCATCTTTTCTATGCCCATTGTGTATTCAGACAGGTTTGAGTAATGAGATGGTAAACTGCCAGTGTAGACAAGATAAATACAGCTTCTGTCATTTTATGTAATACCTTTTCCCTCCTCTTCCTCAAAGAAGCCCCTTTTACATGTGTATTTTCTTTCTTACTCTCTGCTATGCTAATCAGACATCGGGAAGATAGCATTTAAATCACTGTTTATGACTACTGCTTTTTGCTGATCTTTTTGAGTATAGAAGCCAGACAACTGAAGCTTGTTCAATTAATTCTTGCATCTCCTTTAACCTAGTGCTGTTGGAATTGAACAAACAAGAATGAAAGATGGCTTTCTACAAAAAAATTTTTGCTTTAGTATACAAAATGCTGCAAGCTGCAAAGCAGCTAAGCTCTATTGCAGTAGCTGCTGGCAGAACTATTGTTGATGAAAATAGTTAACTAAGATGATCAATTAAAATATAATTGTCAATTTGCCCATGGAATGGGGTCAGACCTAAGTGAAAGTATTTATTTGTTCTCTTCTTGCAGTTTGTGTCTTTCTTGGATTTAAAGTTGGATCAATAATTTATTGATTAGGGAGTCCCATGCTAATGAAAATGCAAGCCAAAGGTATGCATTAGCACAAGCCCTTTCTTGCAAAACTTTACCATATGACGCAAAGCTTTTGTGATGTTTTTCATTTACCAGGAAACATTTTTGTATTGATCAAATTGTTCCTTTCATTTTTCTGTGTAAATGTTAGCTAAGCTGAAGATCCTTTATTTCCTAACATGTCTGCATAATCTTCAAATGCAATCTCAATACTCCTTGCTACTTTGGGCGCTCCAGCAGTGATCATTTTGCTGTTAAATTCTTCATCGCTTTTAGTCGTGTTTGAATTTTCTTCTTGTTGAGATGGTGACTAGGATTTGCAAAGCTATATTGATCAAATAGGAGCCTCACTGCTAATATGATAGCAATGTAAAGTAGATTTTCTACTGCATGCTTTCTTATAAACCTTTATAGATCACAGTAATATTTTTATTTGATGGTTATTGTATGCTTATGAACTGCTTTTTGCCTTTTGGTAGAGATCATATTTGTTATCCTCTCCTTTTTTCTGCTCGAGTGTTGTCTAAGTCCAAGATCTTAGTAGCTCAGATGTTCAAATTCACTAGTGTGGCAGTTTCTTCCTCACGGAAGTACACAGTAGCCGAAGCAATCCGCATTTGCAATTTCATGTAGGTGTAAAATGTAATAATTTGACCTGATGATCCATCTCAGTAGTCTTCTAGGTTTCTTACGTAGTTGTCTGTGGTTCAGCAAAACATGATAATCTTCTCCACAAAAAGTTGCCATTGTTTTGCGCAGGTGTTCCAGTAGACACTTCAGGTAATTTTGGAATGCTGCTCATTTTGGTGTTTTGCAGCTTATCTAGGTAATCTCTGAGGGCAGGCACTAACCCAGAATCAGCAACATTGTCCTTCCACTTATCATACTCCATGAAGCTTTTCAATATAATCTCCTTGTCAGCTTTAGCCATCAATATGGACCCTTTAGTACTGATCAATGCCCATTCCCTTTCATCTTTGTCAAATTCAAGCAATATCTTTAAATCTTGTGTCATTGGATCCTTTTCAGTGGAGTTAAAAGCTGATAACCTGGATTGAACTATGCTGTCAAGCCTGAGCCAGAAAAATCTTACCAAGTTTAGGTCTTGAAGAACATGGCTTAGATTCTCAGAGAGTATAGTATTTATGTTACTCTGAACCTGATCTGTTGGGCAGCTTTTCCCTGTGTAAAGCAATTCCAGTGTGATGCTCTCACTTCTTGCAATTCTCCGTACTGTAGTAGTAAAATTTTGAATCCACTCCCTGTCCTGACCTCCATATAAGCAAATGTATTTGTCTTCTGCAATCTGAAATAGTGAAGTGATTTAATTAGTTTTGAGGAGTACATCGTATAGTAGACCCTGATCACTTTGGAAACAACCAGATGATTATTAGTTTCAAGGACCATGTTGTACATTAGGCCCTGATCATTTAGGAAGCCACCAGATCAGCATAAGAATACGTGTAATAAGATTTACTCTTTATTAGAAGTATTTTACTTACCCAGTCACTGAGCATTGGATGAACTGTATCCAATAGTAACTCAATAATCCATGTCCTATTATTCCACAGTTTTTCCTCCCACAAATGAGAAAAGGAAAATGCTCGATTCCCCCAAATTCGAATCATGTGAATTGCATTGTGGTTCACCATATTCCCTTGAGAGTCAAAAACCACAAATAGAGGCTTCCCAGTGAATCGCCACACCTCATGGATGTACCTAATGACTGCTGGATTTATTAGGGATGGGTAATATATTGAGAGCCATGGCATCCAGGACTGTATGTTTTCAAAAGTGTTCCTTTTCTCTGTCCATGTCATTGATCTATCCACCATTGGAAGCCAAACAATCTCATATTGACTGTTAGAACTGCTTACGTTTTGCTGCGACTCCAGGTACATCTCATCAATTCTTAAGAGTTCTTCACGGCGTAGGTCCAGGTCTGAAATCAACAGCAGCACGGTCTTTGCTTTCAACACCTCAATGCTCACCTGTTATGCCTCAAAAGTTTAGAGCTAAATTTAGAAATCTCTGATGTGCAGAGCCAAAAATTCCACTTTTTGTTTGTTCAAAGAGGAAGAATTTGCAAAACTTTACTCTTTTAGAAACTCTATGTACTTCTGCATGTATTGTTTTGTATGTTGGACTTATTATGGTAAGTTGATGTTTTAAGGAGTCAAACAGTATGAAATTGGCTTTTCAGGTAATTTCGTTCTCATGGTAGACATATTAAAGTCAAAACCTTAATGGAATTGCAGACTCTAATTAAGAACAGAATTTTGATGCCCCTGCAACTTTAGTTATCGGATCATAATTTAGGGAACACGCTGAAAAGATAAGTTGTGATGTAGCTAACCCGTTCCTTGGTGGATCCATTAAGCAGCGGCTGATCACACTGAACAAATAGAGCCTTGAAAATGTGCATATTATTGGCTGTACTAGTATTGAAGAGGTTAACAATTGCCTCATAAGCTTCAGCACAACTTTCGTTATCTGCATAAAAGAGAAACTTCATTCAGTGAAGATTAAGAGGATGGTATAATTGTTTCAACACTTAAGAGATAAGAGTGTGCTTCATCCATATCTTTTTGCCAACAGACACTGCAAGCAAGAAACATGATACAACAAATTAATACCTTAAGAAATTCAACTTGGGAACTAGAACTGGTTCTGCCGTGAAGGAAAAACAAAATCATGAAAGAAGGGAAATTATGACCATTTTTTTACTGTTCAGAGTCAACAGGGTATAAAAAGAAGATTGAAACAGAAAATGAATAGATGAGCCAATTTATTAGTCAACTTGTCATAACACGAAGTAAGGCTCCTATGGTACAGGTTTAGGCTATTAATTTCATGATAATGAAGGGAAGTAGGAACAAACATAATATCTAGTGAATAACTGTGTAAACCATGTTAAATGGAGACAAGGTTTAAGATGATACCTTCAAGATTGGGGAACAGGATATGGTTCTCAGGGTGAGAACAAATTTTACTGTAAGACATTGTCTGTCTGTCTGATTGCACTTTAGGAGCTGTTGGCATACACAGTGTCTGCAAAAAGGACAGACAGAATGCCCTCTCAGGTGGACAATGACTTTTCTGGAGTTGCCGTTGGGATCGTTCATCTGTTAAAACTAAGAACACTTAAAAGACATGTAACCTCAACAATTACGCATGGCAACATTTTTTATACCACTTGAAATTTATCTGCTTCTGGTTTAAATTAGAAATTGGTGCATTGTTTTAATTAGAGGGTATATGAGTAGAGAGTCTATGTTCCAAAACTCAAAGAATGAGGATTTCTATCCGGGAAGCATGGTTCTCTTAGGACTGAGAAAGAGACCGTAACAAAAAGCTATGTTCAAAACTGAGCATTTTCCTTGTCAGTACAAGTCTTGATCCTTGCCAAAATAAAATTTTTGGTTCCAGCTTTGTTGATGACTTCCTTTGTGCTTCAAGCTTTCAGCAAAATGACTGATTTATACATGTGAACCAAGAAATGTGATGACAAATTGCAGCATACACTGAGTTTTAGCTATCCTTTGGTAAGTGATTATAGAAAAGAAATCCAGCTCCCCTTTGACGATAACTAGGAATTAATTGGACTATTCAAGATCACCTCTTTATCACAAACAAGATCAGAAGTTCTTTTGTAACTCTGTTTAGAATCATTATGAAGAAACTCACCATGTTTCGGAGCAGTAGCCTGTTGCTTTGAGAGCTCCTGATACACAGAATCCAACTTTCTTGTCCAATCATCGAGATACCATTCATACAAAGACAATGATCTATGATAAAATTGAGATTTAAAATTAGTAAAAAATATTTTTTTATGGTTTCTACTCATGCATGGTGCTCTTTCATCCTTTAAGCATTAGACAGTGAACAATGTAATCTAATTCTTCTTCGGGTGGCTTTCATTAAACAATGGGGGACGTCACAATTATGATTTATGTGCCTGTAATGCCTAAACAATGGGGGTAGTCACAATTATGATTTATGTGATTGTAATGCCCCAATCCAACGGACTAGCCTAATAACTTTTGGGTTTTTTTTTCCTCATTAACCCAAAATGCTTAAACCAACTTATTAGTAGTTGTAAGGTCTTATATACATTTCTTTCATTCCTTATCCTTCCAATGTGGAACTGAGGTATCACAGTGCCCATATGATCCAATTCTATGGCCTTACACATTCAACAACTTCACAAGCATCATCTTTTGACATCTGCCCCCATATCTAAGTCTGTCTTTTAATGCCAGATGTGAGCTTTGTAGTCTTATGCAGTTTTTTAATTATGAAATTTACTGAGAAATTTTGAAACTTGAAAAGATCCAACATGAGATGAGAACGTACTTATTACGCATGACCAAAACTGCCATCATCTGTGAACAACAAACCACAGCACTGTTTATGGTCCAACATACTGTAGCGGGGAGAATTCGAAAGTCACCCTTGAGCGTGTCCAGTCTTTTAGTGCTGTTGGACTGAGGTTGTGGATCTTTAAAATCTAAGATGCATTTTGTCAAATCAATCATAGTCTTGATGAGTTTGGCTAGTGCCTTGTACCATGCCAATAACTCTTTAGGGTGCTCTGGTACATCAGGTTGTTGCTTTAGCAGGGCCACTGACTTCGCAAGTGGATTGGAGGTGTGAAGTAAGGTGAGTAGCCTAAGTTTACCGTACTTCACGGTAAATGCTGCCAAAGCAAGCACCACCTTGGCTTTCCAGGAATGATTGGCAAGTGCCTTGAGTATTCTTGAAGTCTTGTCATCTTCATTTTCTGTTGGGTTGCTTGTCATCTGTTGCATAGTGACAAAACGCTTCCTTAATTCAGACCCTTTGATTGTTTGATAGATGTAAAAAATTAGACAACTGTTGGAAATTCAAGTAGGTGTTAACTCTTTGAGTGCCTGAAGTTAATGTTTGGAAATGTCTGCTCTTACAATTTTGATGACCTTATTTGGCAGGGTGGATGAATAGATGAGAGAAGCCTGAAATTTAGCTTCTTGCTCAACTAAAATCATAAAGTCGTAGTCAAATTTCAGAGAAAAAGATACTGATCACGAAGAGCTGATGTCGGGCATCACTAGTCAAGCAGGCTTTTGTCCTGTTAAGTTTAATTACACTCTCCTTTTTCTAATCTCTGTGCAAACTTTTCTTCATTGTACCATTTTCGTAATCACTTCAAGGTGGTGAAAATATTTTATCTATTACATATTTGTTAGGAAATTATATTTGGTGAATATTAGCAAAAGGGTGGGTGGAGGATGAAATTCTCATCATACGGTAGATATAATACCATACCTCCCTGCTCAAATTTGATATGGTACTTGCAAAAGGTCCAGTGGCTCTTGTGAATGCAGTTTGTGTTGCACCTTCCAGCGTGTTCACTTTTGCTCCAAGATCCTGCATGAAAAGAGTCATGTAGAAACAATAATCCATATCTACATTCTAATTCATGGCAAAAATTGAGAGCATCACTCCTAAATCATACTCCAGAAATTTCTGTGATAGAAAATGTAGTTTGTGTCATGATGCCTTCCACAATGAGGAGTAGACTGTTAATATCAGATTTGTGATCATCATCAAGACCATAACTCCCTACTCCTGGTAATGGCATGTATTCGTTCCATGGCATGTACATACGATCTTTTCGCGTCAGGACTGCATCGAAAATCGTTGTCATGGCTGTTAACTTGTTGAGCTGTCAAAGGTTTACAAAGCTTTCAGTTTATGCTTTGATTTTCCTGTCTGAAATATCTGATAGTAGAGCGCAGTATTTAACATGGCAAATCTAGTATCTCTTCTCTGCTCAAAAAGCTGTAAATGTTTGTAGTAGGAAAAAAGCTCAGATGTCTCAAATACTTTACTTCAAATTTTGGGATACTTAAAGTAGGGTTATTCTCTCAGTGATGGACGTTTACGGGGTACCTCTTTTTTAAAGTATACTATAGAGTGGTAAACAAGTAGGAAAATTTAGAATTCTTGTACATCGAACGTTCATTGGTGAACCCACAAAGGGAAAAAAAGATAAACAAAGTAACAAACTGATTAGAACATAGGCATAAATAGTACTCCTTTTGAACAAAAGAAAGAGTTTACTTGAATGGAATACAATTTTTTAGTTATAAATTACAACATATCTAATATATTATTAAATATATAATTTTTTTCCTCACTTGTTAAGCATAAGTCATATACCATTATTATTATTTTTTTTGACAAGCATATATATACCATTATTAGTAAAGATAATATAAAATTTGCTTCAAAAATAAACTTGTTTTTAGAAGAGATTTTTTTTTTTTTGAAAATAGACTTTTTTCCAAACGGAGAAAATAAATTAACACCCCAATTAAACTGAAGGTGCTCTAAAGGAAAAGGAGAACTTGAGATTATTTGTCTTATTTCTTGTGTAACAATCATGGTTTATTAATGAAATAACATAATTTTATTAAAACTAAACCCATTAGGGTTTATGAATTTTATCTTGGAGTTTAATATTTATTAATGAAAGACACGAGACACGATTAGTATATAATAAGTGAAACAAAGGATTTAAATGCGAGAAGGAGATGCAATATTATAGTAGCTTTGTGCAATGTTAAGTACTAATGCATATAAGAAATTAAATGCTCATATATTAATAGGTAGGTTAATTATATTTTGATCATGGAAAGGTATTGCTTAATGACTTAAGTTAACTTTGCAAATGCTAATTCATGCCCAGACAAAGGCTAGCTTGGCTCAAAATGCCGATAGTGGCAAGTACATTTATGTAACTTAAATAAAAACATATTGCAACCAACATGTGTTTTTTTTTTCTCTTAAATAACGATAGCTCTATTTACTTTCAAAAATATCACAAATTACAATTTAAGCCCACTGGCTTGTTGATCCTTAACTCAAAACTTTTGTCTAAGGCTACTTGCATCTCTATACAAATGTTCATCCCTTGCTAAAATGTTCTATTTGCAAGGACAAAAGAATCTACCATAATTACAATTGCATGTGAATCAATAATGATCACTACTATACCATAGTGGCAAGTGTAACCATTCTACATTGGCTTCGGTTACTCTTTTCACTACAGTCTTCCTCTTATCCTATCTTCTTCCATTCTTCCAAAGTTTGGTTGTAGAGGTCTCCTTTTTGCCCTAGTCCACTTAATGAGAATTGAGTCACCACTGATCCTACAAGAAGGTTCCTATTCACTCTCTTCTTTGTTTTCATAAGGCTTTCTACCTTATCCTAGTACTTGCTACTGTGTTCCTTGTTGATAGCACCTTGATATTCCAACCATTCGGGCATGGTAAGCTCCTCAACAGCCTTTTTTCCTCTTCACTCATTTTCAAAGATACATAAGTTCCGTGTTTTTTATAGCATCCACATTATATAAACTGTCAATTGCACTTTCTCTTGCCAGTTGTTCTCTCTGGGTCTGGTGCATATATTAAACCACCACCACTTAAAGTTCACAATTTTCCACACTATTTCAGCTCTTTTACAATTTAGCAAGATTTGCTCTAGATCCTCTTCTTCTTCACCACACATACTAGAAAGGGGTCCTCTTGGATACCTTTCTTTCTCAATTGGTCCTTGGTGGGCAGAATGCCATACCAACACCTCTATATGAAATGCGTAAGTTTCCTTTTTAATCCCAACTTCCAACTTTTCTTCCACACCTCTTTCATTAGTTCACACGTTGTGCTGCTTTTAGTGTGAGCTTATACTCCTTTTTCCATCTAATTGCATCTTGGTATGCCAATTTGATCATACATTGCCCATGACTACTCAACTGCCAAATCAGTTTATCTCTAGACTCTATCTGTTCAAGTGGTATGTTCAGCACAGCTTTAGCATCATCCGTGTTGAAGGTTTACCTAACTAACTCTCTATTCCATCATTTTTCTCTTTTTTGCCATTAGCTCACTCACCCAAACAGCCCTCTCTTCCCTTGAAAATGTGATGTAGGTTTGAACCTTGGTCTCTCTGGGATCCACGAGTTGTCTCAGATTCTTAGGGACTTCCCATCTCTCACGTGAAATCTAGCTGCTCTTTGAATTATATATCTCACTATCTCACTCACATCCAGCATTTTCACAGGTAAGATGCATTATACTTACCTTGAGCCTTCATCAACCCTTCATTTGGAAAGTACTTAGCCTTTAATACCTTACTCACGAGAAGGTTTGGCTACGTGATTATCCTCCATAGGTATTTTGCTATAAGGGCATCATTGAAAACTTGAATATGCTTGAAGCCTAATCCACCCTCTTCTTTTAGCTTAACTAGTTTCCTCCATGCTTTCAAATGGGCTTTTGGTTTCCCATCCTCTTTCTCTCCCCACTAGAAGTTTGCTGAGTTCCGAATAATTTCTTGGCACACACATTTAGGAAGCTTGAAACAAGCCATCACATAGGTAGGGAGGGCATCAATCACAACCTTGAGAAACACTTCTTTTCTTGCTAGGTTAAGGAACCTATTCTTCCATCCTCTAATTCTTTTCTAGACTCTCTCCACCACAAAGTTAAATGCTTCCTTTTTTGATCTTCCTATATGTATTGGTAGTCCTTGATATTTTGCGTTTTCCTGTTCAGTGATACCTCCTAGGACTTGGCATATGCTCTCATTCTGCTCCTTTATCAAATTCTTGCTAAAAAACATTGAGGACTTCTCCAAATTGATCAACTAACTAGAATAACTGCTATCTTTGGACAACATGCCTTTTATTTTCCTTGCTTGCTCTATATCTACTTCACAAAAAAGGAGAGAGTCATTTGCAAATAATAAGTGGGCAATAATAGGACCATTCATGCTCACCCTCATACCCTTATAGTCCCTTTTTAGACTAGCTTGTTTAACCATGTTGGAAAAAGCTTCACAGCTAGCTAAAAACAAATATTGTGATAGTGGGTCTCCCTGCCTAATCCCTCTTGTTGGCTGAATATGGTCACATTTTTCTATATTAATATTCAAATACAAGGTTACGAAACTAATACATTGCCACACCCACTCTATAAAAGTGTTAGAGAACCCCATTCTTCTAAGCACGTCACACAAAAAACTCCATTCTACCCTATCTTAAGCTTTGCCATATCAAGTTTTAGAGCCATGAACCCCTTGTTCTCTTTCTGCTTAGAATATAATGTATGGATACACTCATGTGCTACCACAACATTATCCATGATATGTCTCCCAGGGATAAAAGCTGCTTGATTAGGGTTAATGCATTTATGAAGGCAGATTTTTATCCTCTCAACCAATATTTTAGATACAGTTTTATACACTACATTACACAAACTAATTGGTCTACAATGCGTAATGGAGGTGGGATTTTGAATTTTTGGAATGAGAGAAATCAATGTGTGGTTTATTTGTTTGAGCATTTTCTTATGAGTGAAGAAATCATTTATAGCATTACAAAAGTCTACCTTGATTACATTCCCAAAGGTCTTGCACCTCTTGTTTAGTCTCACATAACCTGCCATCGACTCTCATCAATCTTTCAATTGTGTTTTGTCTCCTTCTATCCACTGTGGATGCATCGAAAAATTTGGTGTTTCTATCCCCTTCTTGTAAACATTGTATCCTTGATTTCTGCCTCTAATATGTTTCCTCCTCTCTTTAAGCCACATTAAGCTCCCCCTTCATCTTGCTCCAATGTTTCCAATCATGGTTCCTTTCTTGGCTTTTCAACTCTTCCATTTGTCCCTTTAACCTGGATATTTCTTGATAGAATTCATCTTTTACTTCTAGCTCCATTTTAGTAGCTCTACCCCACATTGCTTAATCTTAGAACAAAGTTTATACATTGGAGTCCTGTCTACTTACTTTCCCATGCTTCTTCTACTACCTTGTTTACTTGTTCTTTTCTTATCCATCTTCTATGAAAGATGAATCTCCTCTTACTTTTCTGCACTTTAGGATCAGTGTCTAGTAAAAGTAAGGAATGGTCTAAGGATTGTCTTTTCACATGATAAACTCTAGCTTTGTGAAATTTAAATAGCTAGTTGGGGGTTTCAAATATCTTGTCCAACCTTTCCTCCACAAACCCTTCCCCTTCTCCATTATTGGCCCAAGTATATTTCTACCCCACAAAGCCTATTTTGCCCATTTCCATATTCCTTATAAAGTTCCTCAAAGATCTGCAACTTGACTCAGCCCTATATCTTCCCCCTTTTTTCTCATTCGGATGCACAATATCATTAAAATCTCTCCCTATGAATCACCAATTCCTCCATCTTAGCTTTTGATGCTCTAAGTACTTCTATTGTTCTCCTACTCTAGCTTCTGTACTAACATACAGAAAATCTGCCCAAATGGAACCACCTTTCATTGCACATTCCAATTGGATACAGATGCTTATGGAGATAACATTGCTAACAGTAATGTTTTCTATTCAGCACACTAACAGTCCTCCTTTAGTTTCTTCAGGTTTCACAATTCGCCATTTACCTTAAAATCTCAATCTTCTACACATGGTTGACACAATGCCTCTTCTTTTTTTTTTTTTTGGTTTCCGACAAAAAAACTATTTTCGGGTGGTGGAATTTTAAAATCTCCCTCAACTAGGAAATTGGAGAGAGTTCTCCCAAACTTCTACAATTCCATACACATACCTTCATGGTTTCCCTTGGGACCATTTAAGGCAGGTGCCCTCCACCTTCAATTCTCCTGAAGTGCCTTGGTTCTGAAATTTCAAATTTTTGTACCTCTTGCTACTTTCTTCATCAGATTTTGAACTCTCATCTTGTAATCTCCATCCTTTTTGTAACTTGAAGTACCTTTGCTTGCTAATTCTCTCTCTTGACTTTCTAAACCCGCTTCTACTCGAGTCCTCTTTGCTTCCTCTTCTATTGCGGTTAGTTTTCCTTACATTTCTAGAGAAAGATCCTGATTCCTTACCCTTAACTTCGGTCCTCAGCAATTGTCTTGCCAAAATTTCACAGCTAATTGGGATGTTTATCAGCTCTTCTTGTTGGGGCTCTTGGTTTCTTTGTCATGTTCTAGTTTGTTTTCAATTTTTATCCTTTCCCTTTGCGCCTAAGACTTAGCTAATATCTAGATTATTCCTAGTCATTTGTATTCATATAGGCCCCTTCTTCCCTTTTATGTGTCATAACCGCCTTTTTTCCCTCTTGCCCTTCCCTTAACCAATCTTCTCTTCTATTGCCATTCTGTCCTTCCTCAACCTCTGCACAGACAGTATGAAGTTGTGGTTCGAGGAGGTCATTTCGTTTCTTCTCCTTTATATTCCCTCCTACAACCATCAAATCTTTGCCTTTTTCTTTCAGTTATCTCTCTGAATTATACTCCCTACCTTTTTCTTTCGTATTACTTCTACCACTAGTAGCTCGGAGCCAATCCTCAAATTTTCCATTCTTCACCTCATTTTTCTGTAAATCAACCCTTCTAGTTTGACTGGATTTCTCAGAATTGCCAACCAAACCACAGTAATGACAAAAGGTCGCTAATTTCTCATACTTGAAGGAAATCCAAGAAGCCTGCTCATTGAACTTCAGTGGTTTACTGAGGTCAATTTCTACTAGGATTTTCATGTGTCTTTTAGCTTTACTGCCGCTCTCAGGAATTAACACATTGGAGACCTTGTGGAATAGCTTTCCTACTCTGAGCTCGATTTCCCTAGACATCCATTGAATCGGTATATTCCACATCTGGACCCAAACCTCCACTGTCTGAAGATATTTGTCCTGAATCTATAGCTCCTCAGTCCACTGCTTTAGTTTGAGATAATATTGGTTGAAGGTTTATCTTTTTCCTTGCATCACTTTTAGCTTGTCTTTATTATTGTTGAAGATGAACTTGAACAAGTTTTTTCCCTAGCTCCGCGCTGAAAACACCTCATTTGTAGGCCAGATATTCTCCAAGGTATTTTTCAATCCTATGAAGTTCACTCTCTTCACCCCATACACCCTTCCACATCTAGTTCAAGATTGGAAGGAGAACCACTATCCATCCCTTGTTTATAGAAGCCAAAGATCAACTAGCCTGAAAGTGAGAAAGAAATCACATGTTAGAAGGAGAAGAATACAACATTTGACTTTCTACAAAGATTAGGGATAAGGACTTTCGATTACTAAAGGGATCTAGAGTCTAATCTACTGCGAAGCTTGCTGTAAGGAAACCCTATTTGTTCCTGATTAATTGTGTCGGAGACTAGAAACAAGACAACCAACTTGGTTAATTTTGTTGGAAATCACATTTAAGACCACTTAATGATTAGCTATTAAATATGTATTTAGGCTTAATATGGTACAATCCTAATAATTTAGAATATAATTATAGTTATTGGTTGATGAACCCATCTACCTCCTTAAAGGCACATTACCCCTCTTTTCCTAGTAAGAGAGAGTTAGCACTCCAAAGGAGACCTACAATCCAAAAATTGGTTTAAAATAGAGCCCTCACATCACCTACTATGCAACCAACATGTGTTACATGAGTTTATCATAAAAGAATTATTTAAATTCAAACTATTACATTTATTACTATTTAAAAATGAGTAGATTGTATGTCAATATTTAGTTTATTTAAACATACTTTAAAACTCAAACTAGATTATAGGTGAGTTTGAATTACAATTTAAAAACTTATTTTTGTGTTTTTTAAAAATATTTTTGTATTTTTTAATATTTTTTTATCTCACAATTATTATTTCAAAAAATCCATTTTGAAAGAAAATTTATATACACCATATGACTTCCTAGCACTTGTTAATATTTGCAAATTAATAAATTGAATATCAATATCAAGGTGACTATTAGTTTAGTTCCACCTTCTTTGGAGCATGTTAGTTTTCTTTTCCTACATATGCCTCAAGAAGCAAGGTAACTTTTCCATCCCATATAACATTCAACTCTTTTTGGTTAACTGCTAGGGTTGTACCAGTGACCACCCAACTTTGTTAGGGCCAAGAGAGTAATGGTTCGAACTCCGTCTCTAACATTCCTCTTCTCTCATCCTCCCTCCCTTTTGGTAGGGGCCTCACCCCTCGAGTGAGACATATAGTATAGAAACACTCTCCTAATAGAATAGGATATAAGAAAAAATACAATTGTAATAGTATAGGATATTGTCAAAAAAAAAAAAAACTCTTTTTTGATTTTTTCCTCTCCCTTTTATTAACGCAATATCCAACCCTTATTATTCCTACACGGTTCATTAGTAGCAGATTCATGCATGTTTCATTAGTAGCATTTATGCAAGATGTTTTTACATATTGAGATTCGTCTTTCTTTTTTAATGTTAGTGTTTTGTTTCTATGTTAACTTTGATACATCTTTAGTTGTAACAAAGATGCTAACTTTCTGTGGCATATATGGTAGCTAGTTTTTTTGGTAATAAAGTGCTATCAAAATTTTTCTTATCATCATCTGTATTAGGCAAGGTATATGCTAGCACTGTATTAGGCAAGGTATATGCTGGCAAAGGCTATGCTTGGATTGTGTTTTATTTAAAAATTTTATATGAAATATTTTGTGGATTTTTTTTTTATAAAAAATGTGTATTAGAGGGAAAATGAAAAAATAGATTAGAGGGAATTTTTTTTTGAAATAGTGTGAGAATAATTATCTTGGGATTTTAAATTTTAAATTTGAGTTTTGAAATAAAATAAAAAATTGTTCGGATATTGTTATTTTTGAGAAAAAGTTTAACGTTTCTTACATAAGTAACAAATCAAACATTAAATTTATTAGTTTTAGAAGATTTGAAGGTTAAAATAATATATATGATGTTCCAAATTATAGTTTTTTAGGGTTAATTACCAAAACCCCCCTGAGGTATATGTTTATTACCAATTGAATCTTGTGGTTTAGAAAAATTACCAAAACCCCCCTCAAAGTAACCTGACCTCCGATATGTTTAACACCTTATATGGGCAAAATGACTAAAAGGCCATCAAAATATCTTCACCAATTTTGTGAGCCAAGTACTAGGCAAGAAAAGTCAAATACCGAAAACCAAAACAATCGCTTGGGCTCAGTCCCAGTTAATCTTGCCATCTTCTATAATTTCTTTTGCTGTAGATTCTAAGTTCTCCATATGGCCACCAAGTTTCTTGCCCGTGATTTCTCTTTCTTCAAATTTTTACCAACAGCCCTTTATTCTTTTTCTGGGGAAAATGATATATGTTGCTTCAACTCCCTTGAATTGTTGTTACTAGTACTACTACTCTAGGCTGGTTTGGTTCCTCTTAGGATTCGAATTTTTGAACAAATGATAGCCTCCAGAATTGCTATGTTTGGATTGTGGATTATTATCAATAGTGAGTCTGTTTTATTTCGCTTATTGTTGTGAGGTGATGAAGATATGTGGAAAAGCTGTGATGATGATATTCATAGTCTCGGAGCATGTAGGTCTGGCATTGAGGTAGAGCTTACCTGAATCTTGGTAGGGTTTTGCAGCCATGTCGGTTTCACATCCTTTTGCTTGATTTGAGCCTTGAATTTTGTTTTCCTAGCAAATTTTCTATCCATGACTCTGTTTTTTCTGTGGGTTTTTTTTGTTTTACTTTAATCGAGATTATTTTCAAGTTCAAAATGCTATTTTTGGATTTATGTTGGGGAATATTGTGAAATACATGCGAAATTATTTGTTCTCCTTGTTGAATTGGTTGTATTTCCTCTTGTGAAAGTATCACTCAATTCCTCATTCAAATCCAAGCTCCTCTGATATTAGTATACCATGCATGTGAAAAAGATTGAATCTATAGGAATTTAACACGTAATGCTCTGTACATTGTTTCCTGTTCTTGTTGTTGGGATGATTGTTCTTGTTTGTGTACTATACGAGGAACCCAAAGGAAAAGGTTTTTTTTGCTTTAATTTCGGTAAACTAGTTTACACATAATGCTTTGTACATTTTTTTCCTGCTCTTGTTGTTGTGATGATTGTTTTTGTTTGTGGACTATACGAGGAACCCAAAGGAAAAGGATTTTTTCCTTTGATTTCGGTAAACTAGTTTTTGGTGGTATGCTTTCTTTTTTTTTGGAGCAGGTGGTATGCATCTGAAACAAAACTGTATTTTGGTTAATTGCACAATTGGTTTGAGAAAGGCTTGTGGCAGGATACTAGAAATACAACTTCCAAACATTCCTAGTGATATTCTACTTGAAATTTGCATGTATACTATGAACCGTTTTGAGTAGCTCTTGTAACTTATGAGCCAGGAGGTTGTATGTCTTGCTTCTTATTGCATTGTCTGTCTCTGTTGCTTGGCCGAATTGGAATTGAGAATGGCGAAACAGCAAAATGGGTATAGTGAGGTTGAAATTAATTGTAGGAGGGCAATTTTGTCCTAATCTGAATCCATTTTTCAGAGAAAACTACAATAACAAACGGTAACAAACCAAATCTATTAGTTTGGACTCAACTGTTATAAATTTTAAAATCTAAGGGGCTTTGGTAGTTTTTTCAAACTTCAGGGTTCGATTGTAATAAACATAAACTTCAATGGGGTTTTTGTAATTAACCATAGTTTTTTATGTAGGAAACTAGGATCCAATGAGAAACAAAGGCTAAATTCAACATGAGTCAAAACAATTGAAAATTGAAAGATCAAAAGTAAAACCAACTCATGATAAATAATACTTCCTTAGTTTCAAAAAAAAAAAAGTTCAGTTTCAAAAATCTTTTTTATCAAAAAAATAATTCACTTCTAATGTGAAATTCTTATGTTGCCTTCACTATTAATGACAATGCATAACTCAAATTAAACATTAACGATAAAAACATAAAAGTATATATTTAATTGTAAATTAAATGTGTTGTACGTTATAATTTTTAAAAAAGTTGTATCCAATCAAAAGTGGATTTTTTTTTTTTTGAAATGGAGAGAAGATATGAAACACCAATAAATCATAATATCATTCCACTAAACCATGTTAAATATTAGAAAAGAAACAACATTTGTAGCTTATATATTTTTAGAGTTAACTACAAAAAATTATCCAAAACTTCAACCCCATATTAAAATATCCCATACACTTTCAATTATAGTAAGTAACCAATAAACAATGTCTTAATTAAGTCAACATTTTATCTTTGTCTTAGAATTAAAACATGAGATGACAAAAATGCCCTTGTGCCTTTGTGCTCTCTAAATTGATAAGAAAATTATAAAAGAATATCCACTAATTTTCCGTCATATCAATATCATATAAATTATAAAAGAATCTACTAAAACTTTTTTTTGTTATGAATTTCATTACTCTTATACTAATATTCAAGGCTACCTTTGTTTCTAACCACTTACATTGCTACGTGAAAATTCAAGAATTCATAGCAAGAGGCACAAATAACTAAGTTTAGGATGGACCTTCATCATTTTTTCAAACCAAAAACGATATAATTTTATTAAAAAGAAGTATAAATTGTATACACAGCTAACTGACTAATAACCCTTATTAACACCTAAATATATTTATATCAGTTCACATTTTTTTTTGTCTTTTCAATTTATATAAAAAAAATTTCATCATTCACTAATTAAACATATTGTTTTTGGGTCTCCACGTGCGTGGTTGAGCGGTAAGGCGATGTTGTTTCCGCATGAGAGAACAAAGTTCGAATCCCCCTCAAATCTGCCGTGAGACCTTATAGTACCCGTGAATTTACATGTGACTGTGGGGTGGGGTCTACCCACAGAAGCTTCGGAGTTGGTGCCTGGCTAGGAGATCCAAAGGGTCGTTTGCTACGGGAGTCTCCGAGTCATAAAAAAAAACATATTCTTTTTGGTCCGCACAAATTTAAAATATTCTTTTTTTATTATTATTATTTCTCTTTATGATGAGCTATAACCCATCTTTCTAGTAAGAATAGCCCATATGTGAAACACATAATAATATTTGAAGGGAGAAAATAAGCTACACACTAAAGAATTCACAATTCCTTCATTAAACTTAAACAAAAATGTTGAATGTGACTTAATCAACTCTTTTTTTATTTATTTATTTAAAACGATAGTTGTATTGATAAATCCAAAAGAACAAAACAATGATACCAAATGGTAAATAAGCGACTGAGTACTCTGTGCGAGTCTCAGACCACGACTAAGCTACAACAAGAGCTTACTCAGAATATAAAATCTAAACCGTACTCCCTATATAGTGGATAGTGTAACAGGTCTCATCATGAAACAGTAACCCTATCAACTATATAATGTACTCTCTTGCACCCTTTTCATAACTAGCTGGCTACCCACAGTACTTAGCCATTTGGGATTCCCTCCACTCAGCAAATGCCAGATCCACATCAACACGCTCCTCTCTCCATTCGTTTTGGAATGTCCAGAGGTTTCTGGATTTCCATAACGTCCAAAGGATATAAACTACAAGTTGCCCTTTCTCCTTCCAGTTACTACCCTTCATCCCCGTGTTAATCTGAATCCACCAATTCTGAAATGAGAGCTCTTGCGAATTATCATTCTCCCATTGTACTGCTGCAATTTTCCAAACATTCTTAGCACGTCTACAGTGAGTAACACATGCGCCAGAGTTTCAAATTGTTCCCCACACATTTTGCACACGGGGTCCTCTTCAATGCCTCTCTTGCTCAGCTGATCCTTAGTGGGAAGAATTCCATTCCAACATTTCCAAATAAAATGCTTGAGTTTCCCTTTAACCCCTAGACTCCGTGATCTCTTCCAAAGCCAACTTAGTACGATCCTTGAATTGCTACTTTCTGCCATGTTTTTATTTCTCATCTGTTCTCTTAGTATCTCCTGGTATGCTGATCGCATCGAGTAACTTCCATTCTGATTGGGATGCCAACTTAACTTGTCTCTGCCCCCTAGCTGGTCTAATGGAATAGAACATATTATCTCAGTTTCATACTTATTGAAAATTTCCCCAAATAGTTGCCTATTCCACGCCGTACTCTCGTGGTTCAAGAGTTGGCTTACCCACATAACTTGATTCAAGGATGATGGATCTTGTACATTTTCCCGTCCTTTAATCCCTAGAATTCAGGGGTGATCCTAGATTCTTATAGACTTGCCATCTCCTACTTGAAATCTTGCCCTGTGACAAATGACATACCGGGCCTTGAGCCAACTCTTCCGCAACCAAGATGAATTGTTTTTTTAAGGAGCTTTCAGTAGCCTCGTTTTCAGGAAATACTTAGCCTTCATCGCCTTGCTCACTAGCAGGTTTGGTTGTGTAACCAATCTTCACAACTTTTTAGCTAACAAGGCGTCATTGAAGAGTTAGATATTCTTAAAACCAACCCACCCTCCTCCTTGGGGGTCGCTAAATCCTTCCATGCTTTCCAGTGGATTTTTGACATCCTGTCAGAGTTCTCTCCTCACCAAAAGGCCGCTAAATTTCTAATCAAATCTTGACAGACATTTCTTGGGAGTTTGAAACAGCTCATGACATACGTAGGAAGAGCATCAATCACAGCTTTAATTAATGTCTCTTTACCCCGCCCAGCTGAGAAATCGATTCTTTCACCATTTGATTCGCCTCTGCACAGTCTCCATCACGTAACCAAATACCTCCCTTTTAGATCTTCCTATATGCATAGGCAGACCTAAGTATTTGGCATTTTTCTTTTCTTTAACCCCATCTAGCATGAGACAAACTGCATCTTTTTGCTTCGTGGGGCACATTGTGACTGAAGAAAATTGAGGACTTTTCTAGGTTGACCAGCTGTCCAGACATTCTGCAATACTCATCCAATAACAATTTAACCATTCTAACTTGTTCAACATTTGCTTCATAAAACAAGATAGAGTCATCCTCAAATAACAAATGAGTAATAAGTGGTCAATTCCTACACACTCTCAAACCCTTATATGCACCTCTTGTACAAGCTTGTTTAATCATATTCGAAAATGCTTCCAAAATGATTAAAAACAAGTATAGCGAGATGGGATCCCCCTGCCTAATTCCCCGTGTAGGTTCCAAAAATCCACATTATTCCCCATTAATATTAAATGAAAAAGTGGAGGAGATGACACACTGCCTAATCCATTCAATAAAAATATAAGAGAAACCCATCCTCCTAAGTATTGAACATAAGAACTCCCATTTAACCCTACCATAGGCCTTGGCCATATCAAGCTTAAGTGCCATAAACCCTTTCTGCCCTTTAATTTTTGAATATAAAGTGTGTATACATTCTTGAGGAATAGCCACATTATCTAATATCTGTCTTCCGGGAATAAAGGCTGCTTGGGTTTGACTGATACAATGAGAGAGACAAGGTTTTAATCTATCAGCCAACACTTTAGCTATTATTTTGTACACAATGTTGCACAAACTTATAGGCCTAAATTCTTTAATGGAATTCGGGTTCTTGACCTTTGGAATGAGGGTTATCAAAGTATGATTCATTTGCTTGAGCATTTTCTTATGAGAGAAAAAATCTTTAACGGCATTGCAAATGTCAAGTTTAACTATATCCCAATAAGATTGAAAGAAAAGATGAGTCAAACCATCCGTGCTAGGGGCTTTATTGGGATACATTTGGAAGAGGGCGTGCTTGATTTTCTCATCTTCCACAGGCCTGATCAGTCTTTGATTCATGGATTAAATAATGGACAGCGGGATACGTTGAAAACCATCTTGCACATTAGGTGGGTTTGTCGAGGTGAACAATTCTTTATAGAAACCTAGGATTTCTCCCTTGACCTCTTCATGGCTTTCACATATTCTACCGTCTTCTTTCGTCAATCCCTCTATAGCATTATGCCTCCGTCTACTTACACTGGATTTTAGATTTCTGCCTTCGATAAAGTTCCTCCTCCTGGTACGCTCGATTCAACTCTCTCTTCAATAGTCTCCATTCTTGCCAGTTTCTCTTCCCTTCTTGGAATTGCATTAGCTCCATTCTTCTTTTGATCTTCAGAATTTGCTTTGCCGAATTAAACTCAGTCTGCTGGCTCCATTATAGAAGAGCCATTCTACACTGTTTAATCTGAGAGCAAATTTGGTACAATGCCTACTTCAAGCTTCCTTGATGGTTTCCTTGGCTTCCTCCTTTTTAACCCATTTTTGATCAAAATAGAACCTCTTCTTCCTTTGTTGCCACTTTGGGTTCGTATTCATGATTAATAATGAATGATCTGAGGCTCGGCTCTCCATATGGGACACTTTTAATCTCGGATTTTCCACAATCCACTGAAGTGACCCAAAGAATCTATCCAATCTTTCCTCCACAAAATCTTCTCCCTCTCTATTATTGGCCCAAGTAAATTTCCTTCCAACAAATCCAAGATCTCCCATTTCCATGCTCCTAATAAAATTTTCAAATGCCACAAAACTACCCTTTGGTCTACCTCTACCACCACTTTTTTTTTTCTTTTCTAACTAAGTCATTAAAGTCTCCTTCCATAAACCATCTCTCTCCCCAATTATGTTTCTGCCTCTCCAAGTATCTTCATTGCTCTTCCCTAACCCTTATATCAGTGCTAGCATAAATAAAAATGGCCCAAAAATTGCTATCCTCCCCAGCCAATCTACATTCCATTTGAAACGAAAAGCTAGTGGAAATAATCTTGACCACATTTATTTCTTCCGACCAATGCACCAACATACCTCCTCGGGTCCCATCCGGCTCCATAATCCTCCATCTATCCCGAAACTTTAATCTTCTGCAAACTGATGTCACAAACTTAGAATTCTTCTTTATCTCTAACAAGAACACTAAGTCGGGCCGGTGGGATTTTAATACCTCCCTTACCTGGGAAACTGTAAAAGGTCCATTCAAATCTCTATAATTCCATACACATGCCTTCATAAATCCATTTGGGCCAAGTCTAGGCTGGATGCCCCTACCTTATCCTCACTTGACATATTTATCATTATATGTCTCTTTTTTTTACTGGTCAGAATCCCCTCTATTATCCCCATTTCATCTTCTCCTTGGCCCTCCCAACTTCTTTTTCTCCCCCCTATGGCATTTTCTTCCATTTTTTTGCGTCAACACTTCATCACCCTTTTCTTTTTTATCTCCCAATCTCACCCATCGATTTTTTTGCCTTTGTGATCTCCCTATTGTTCCACCTTCTTTTGCTTTAACCTCCTTGATCTTACTATCCTCCTTATCCTTTATATTGCAGCCATTCATTGCACAACCTATAGGAACATTAACCAAGTCCAAGGACGTAGAGTCGGCCATCTTGTCATGAAATCCAGAAAACTGGGCACACAGCTTTGCCTCTTTTTCATTAATCCCTTGATCCAACATCTTGATCTCTGCTTCCTTACTCGCGATTGTACTGTCCACCAAGAGCAGCTGCGGTTCCAAGCTGCCTAATAAGACCTCGCCATTCCCCTTGTGTTGTTCACACATCATCGTGGCAATTTCCATTGCTGGCAACTCAGCATTCGGGCAGCAAGTTAGACTCCCAACCGAAGTAACTGGATTCAGTAACTTCACGACTGGAGAGACATTGATTAACACTTCCAACCCGAGGCCGCTTTCCTGTTGAATATTCTGAATGGTTCCAGATGGAGTCCCGATCATTTGGATAAGTGGAGCACAAATTTTCCCCCTATCAACCTCCATTTCTTTTCCTTCTCCTTGTACTGAAAACGCACTGCTCTCTACAGGTGAGTTTGCTGGAATTGCAGGTTCAGGATTTCCACACCCTTGCTTCATCATCCCCCCCGAAGCTCCAGCCTGCTACACACACGATAATGGTTGGATAGCAGGCCCTCATTCCTCTTCCTCTCTTTTTCATTCTCTCTCCCTATAAATTCTGGAAGTAACCTCCCTCCGTCAATAGGCTCCGCCCTCCCTAACTCTCTCTTATCTCCCATCTCCTCTCTATTCTTCCCTTTTCCGACCAACAGTAGTTTAGTCCCTGAAGCCCTTATCCAGTCCCCAAACTGGCCTTCTTTCAGGCTGTTTAGTCAGCTGTCCTCCCTCCTCACAGAACATACCCTCTCTAGATGGCCAACTCTCCCGCAATAGCTACAAAATAGAGCTAAGTTCTCATATTTGAAAGTAACCCAACAAGACTGTCCAGGTAGCTTCAACACAGTCCCACGGAGCAAAGGATTGCTAATGTCTACTTTGGCAAGAATCCAGAGGTGTCTTCCATTTTTACTCCCTCACATCCGACACCCATACATCCATCACTTGCTTAAAGAGGCTACCAATCTTAATACCTGTTTCTCTAGTGACCCATTGAAATGGAAGGTCCCAACCTTGAATCCACATATCAACCAAATGAAAGTTGCATGGACTTAAAGTTAGCTGCTCCGACCACTCCCTTAAGACAATGTATTGATTGTCAAATGTCCAGCCTTTACCAAATAAGACTCTGAGTTTATCCTCATTATTCTTGAAGACAAACTGGAAACAATTTTCACCTAGTTCCCTCATCACAAATGTCGGCCATAGGCCTTCCAACATGTACTTCAACCCTGAAAAGTTCACTTTCTTGTCTCCATATACTCAGCCAATCAAACTTCTAGTCCCCTCCTCAATGTTGGTTCGAAGTCCCTCTTCACCCACACACACCCCTGCACCCTCTTCTTTGGATAAACAAAAGTTTTGAAGCAAACCAATCACCTCTGAATCACTCGAAGTATCTCCGCTGGCCATTACAAAGTCTTGAGCCCAAGAGTTGAATCGGCCTGCAAAAGAATAAGAAACAAATGCACAACAACAAGTGTGGATAGAAGCTCAAACAAGATGGCTTACACACTTGCTATAACCCAGAAAAGAAAAAAGAAATAAGCTTTAAGATAGCTTCTTCAACATTCAATGGATCCCCAGCAAACCGATGGATTCAATCCAAAAAGCTATAGATATTGCGATTCAAAAATAAAGGATTTAGGTTGAAGGAGAAAACAAAGGCAAGAAAGCTAACTTAGCTGGAAATGATACCCACTTCAGTCGGTTTTGTGACTATTCTGGGAGGACCAGATAAGAGAACATTCCATTTGCAATAAAATAGTTAACTAGCTTTGCCTCCAAGCAACCTTTTAAGTCATACTCCTAACCAGACCGGACGACTCTACTTCTAGGAGTAATGTTAGCACCTATGTAGGATATACCACTCTTTTGAGAGACATCTCACCTCTAGTGTGTGTAAAAAAACAAACTAGAGGAACTTTTGTATGAACCTTGTCATACATGACTTAATCAACTCCAAACCCTTGAATTTCAATTTGAATTTCAATTGTGGACTGGCACTTAGAGGTAAATCATTCAAAAAGGTGATCTGGCACTTATACTGGACTTTTGTAGAAGCAACCATTCAATTCATTAGTCGTATGGAATAGAACAAACATCTTAATTGCTTATACATCAATGAAGAAAACGACACTTAAAAGGATTCATCTTAGATGGGTTATTTCGGTTTTGGATTGTAAGAAAGGATAGAGAACAAAGTTTGTGTAACAGTGAGGATGAAGAGCAGCACGCTATTGAGAACATCCCATCTTGCATCATAGTAATTCCTCATGAAGTATGCTCTCATAGGACGAATGCCTGAGTCACAATACTTGTTAATTTGATGAAGTTGGCGATCAAAATAGAACTCTCTTTGATGAACATTTGCTGAGAGGCTGTTGAAGAGGGACAACAATTTCTGCTTATCATTGATTCGAGATTTTATCACCCCGGATTGTAGAAGTAACTCAATGTCCTTCTCATTATTGATTAGATTATCCATGAAAAGAACATAAGAAGCAAATATTTTGCTTTCCCCCGAGCACATTTCGAAGATTTTGAAATTCCAAAATAAAGTGTTTGTCCTTTCTTGAATCTCAAGGCAAGGAATGGAAAGCACCCCATTGTTGAATTCTATGTCTACCAAATTTGTGCTGGTTGTTGGATTGAATTTGACTCCATAAAGTTCTAATTCGGATGCACTTTTGGGTTTGTTCAAGGAGCTCTGAGGTATTTCAGGGGATGATAATGGCATTGGATTAATCTCATGCACAGGAGCAGAACTATGAGCATGTGGGAATAAAGCAAGCATGACTAGCTCAAGAAGATGCCTCGGGCGATCAGGGGTCACGGCTGATGGTTTTGAGATTCGGAAAAAATTTAGAGCATTATCAATTAGCGCATTATCCTTACCCTGGGCTAGTTGGGACAGAGATTGGAGAACGAAAAAAGGGAATTGGTTTTCGATTTTTAGCAAATCTTGTTGTATAGTGTACAATGGTACCTTTTCGTTCTTGCCCACAAGATTTTCTTGGCCGACTTGTTGCCAATTCTGACTCAATAATAGCTCCACAAGAAAGCAACCATCAAGCAACATGATTTCCAGAAACTCATAATCCGTCATTTTATTTGGAATATCCTTGTAGCATTCTCGAGTTTTCGGTTCGAGGACGCTGAGGTGGTCAATGAGTTGTTCCTTTGATCTTTCAGCTTGTTGCAGGCGAGAAAGAAATTCTTTGAGATACCATTTCTTCATATCTTTTGCACTTGGCAATTTTTCATTGTGAGCATGTAAAGGGCCGATTGAGATTATTTTTGGCTCGAAGAAAGGGCCGTTTCCATTGCGGAGTTCATCAACAACTCGGAAGATGATGGCGGTAGTCTTCGGTGGATGAAATGTTTCCACTTCTGTATCGATGAATCTCTTCAATTGCCCTGCCAAGTTGTTGCTGCTGCTGCTCATGGTTTACAGTTGTTTAAGAGTAGGTGAGTTTCCTTTTTCTTCACACAAGCCGAAGTAAAATTAAGCTTTGTTTAGTTAATGCTCACAACATGTCCTTAATTGCAAAATTGAATCAACAAAACCTATCACAATTTCATACTTTATTATCTACATACGCAAAAAAAAAATAATAATAATAATAATAATTAGCAAGATATAGCATAAAGAAACCAACTAATCAAGATGAATGACGTAAATCTTTATACATGTTTTGATTTGAATTTTTGTTCTTCCTTTGTTGTAGTTGAAAGTATTCTAAATCGTAACACTACAATATGCATTTTTTTTTCATTCCAATGGAGGAAACTTTTAAAAATTGAAAACCCAAAAATAGAAGAATAATAGAATAAAAGTTACAAGCATAATTAAGAAAGAGTATGAAATATCCAACAAGTGAAGCAAGATTTACCAGTCCAGTACTGGGATGTGACAATTTATTCTCAATAAGGCAGGCAAACTGTCTAGCTGGAGTTGAAGCAAATGAATGTATATATATTTGTTCAAAGTGAACTGAGAATTAATGAATTAAACTGAAAAATATTAGTTAATTCATGGAAGGCCTCCATATAGCGATTATATAGAAATATTAGGGAAAGGAACAATGTGGATGCTAGTTTTGCAAGAAAGGAACAACTTAAAATCAAATGTATGAATCAGTCAGGAACAATGTGGATGCTCGTTTTGCAAGAAAGGAACAGTATGAATCAGTCAAGAAATAACAAAAAGGAAAGACAATGGCTGTGACTTGGGAAGTAAGCGATTCCACTTACAGTAGTGATAGGGCTTCCCCAGTGATATTAAGATTCAAATTTATTAAACCAATCTATTTAATTCTAAGTAACATCTCATAATTTTTTTTTTGTGATTTAAATAAACTATAGTAGCTAAAAAAACTTTTTCTGTATTTTAGCGAAATAAAAAACTTTCATTATATAAACAATTAAATTTCTAGATGTATTTTTATTAACTTTCAATAATAATTAAAGAAATGAGACTTAATAACTCTCTGATAAGCAACAACAACTTAAAATATCTATAAAATTGTATTCATCAGCAATATCTTTGTATTGCTTTGAGTTGCAATCATAGTTTTTAAAACCCCGATTCGATCTTATCGATTTTACAATCTAAATTTACTAAAATGATTTTGGTCATAATTATGATCCTTCTTTATTATATAAATAAAATATAATTAAATTTACTCAAAAAAAACTTTCTATATCTCAGTAATTTAATCATACTTTTATTAGTTTTTAACAATAAATAAATGAATTGAACATAAATAACTTTTGATTGTGTTAATAACTGAAATAGTAATAAAATGTTATAAAAAATTAAAATTTAAGTAAAATTATTTAATTATAAATTTTACATGAATTTTCTACATATGCATTCATATATTGATCGATTAACAATTCTTTTAAAAATAATTTATAAATTATATTTTATCATTTTTTAAAAAAAATCTTACAATTTTACAATCTAATCCCATGAATTCAATTTTGTTACCCTAAATTAATTTTATGAAAAATTTTGATCCTCTAAACTATGGTTATAATTCAGACATCATTCAAACGAGAAATTTATTGCTGACCGGTGGCTGGCGGGCACTGGTGGACTGATTGAAAATGTGGTGTATGGTCATCCAAGGTCATTGGCTCCCTACAATATATGAGGCGAGTAATGATACAGACAACGACTAAATAAAGCGACTCTTTAGAGCGACTGATGTGTACAACCAATGTGTCTGTCCATGTTATTACTATTTTTTTAAAAAATAGAAAATAAAATAAATATAGGGCTCCTTGCTGGTTTCCTTTCTTCTCTCTTCTTCTTTGCCGATTTCCTCCTTCTCTGCCGATTTCCTTCATCCAGCCACGGGGGACAACACCTTCTTCTCTGCCGATTTCCTTCATCCAGCCACGGGGGACAACACCTTCTTCTCTCTGTCTCTGTGCTGAGTTCCTTCATCCAACCACGGGCAGAGACGTCATCAAGCTTCTTCTTCTCTGCCCGAATTGCGCCATCCAGTCACGAGGGGAATTCCAGATTCGGAACTTATTTTGGTTCACTCCAATGCAGCCGAATTTCCAATTCTAGTTTCAACTTATTTTGGTTCTCTGCCCGATTTCTGGATTGCAACAACTCACTGTTTTGCAGTTGTGAGGAGAGCACCGCAAGAATTAAAAATTGTTTGCTTGTAGGTTTTTCAATTGATTTCCACTTTCATTTCTTTTGTTCTTTCAACCTGGAGTTGTCTAGTTATCAGGTATATTTGAACTGCCTTAGCTTTTGCGCTTGGCACCCATTATTGAGCATCAGAAACAACCTTTATTTGACAAATAACCTGTACCTAAATTTTTGTATTTGTTTATATGTTTAAATGAGTTAAATAACTGAAAGCATTTGGTTTACTTTTTCTGAAGAAAATGTGCATCTTGAAGATAAAATTTTGCTAGATCTGCATGAAGTTCCTGGCTGTATTCAGAATTTTGAGAAACTTTCGAGGCCCTGTGTTTTGTTGATATAGTTGATGCTACTTGAGCTTATGTAAATCCCATGCAAAAATGTATGCATTTGTATGCTTAGTTTCTTTGACCTACACGTGCTACCTTTTGAGAAATCTAGTCGATACTTAGTGGGTTAGAGATCGCTTTCTTCCCTGATTTATGGTTGGAAAATTCAATGCTAACAAACAAAGCCAGATGGGCAGTTCAAGAAACATGATTACTGTAATGTTTTACTTTGGTTTTGACTTGATTTCCACTAGATAAAACAATTTAAAGTTTTGACAGTAGACATACATTATTGCAGAATCCTTGCACCAATTTTTCTATATTTTTACCCCTTGATTTTACCTCAAGTAGAAAATTTAAGTTCTAGGTAGCTTAGTTATTTATGAATTCAAAAGATGCATAGGGGATTTGCTTCTTTGATCTTATCTTGTACTGGTTTGCAAGTACTGATGAATAAACATATTTTGCACATAGAATAAGATTTGAATGTGAAGTTGTTTGGAAATGCCAGATTCTCGATGTCTTCTGTAAGTAAAATCTCTATGTGCATGTCTGCAGGTCCTTACTGTAAATCAGGTGTTAGAGATACTCCTCAAATACTTGGAAACAAAGGATTGGAAGGCTGCATTTTTTCAAGTGATTCCTCAAAAAAAAAGATGTGATACTGACTCAGAAGGTGATCATCATGACTTAGAAGAGGAGTTTAACGGGGAAAGAGATGACCTAGAGACGAAAAGGCAGTGTATTCAAACATAGAGGTCCTACCATAGCGTGTGTAATTTTGCATTCGATTCTTCTTTGCTGTCGGATGAATGTCTGTAGTAGCAAGTGTAATTTTTTCAGTTTTTCTGTGCACATGCTTTGAAATTTCTTAGTAACTCATGAATAAAGGAGAAAGTGTTAGCATAGGGTAGGTTTTAATTGCAAAATTTAAATATTAAAAAAAAATAAACAAATTCATTCATCTGAAAATCTGGCAAAGGTGATTGAACTTTGCAAAATGTCCCATTCTGGACAAAATGCAAGCTGCATACAAAAAGGAGGAAACAAACAAAGAAAAAAAAAAGAAAAAAGAAAGCATTAAAACATAGGACAGTACTGAATTGTTTTAACACACAACAAGATCCCAATGAACAAGGCTTAAAACTAGACAATTATTCCTTATTCTCTTGCTAACAAGGCTTATAACTAGGCAACTATTCATCGCACTGTGCAAATGCGTGCTCCCTGTTATCCAGCGCTGCAGTCTGAGAGGAAGTTGGTGGTCCGTACGAGAAAGGATTCTTGTTGAGAAACCCATTGACGGGAACAGCAGTACCAAAGAATCCGATTGGGTGCTGACCCAAGTGAAACTGCGGTGGTGGTCCATATGCCGGAGCAATGCCTAAGGCAGAAGCTGGATGTTCAACGGCTCTCTTCCCCTAGTTATGGCATCAGCAAAAGTGGTTAAAATCCCAAACACAATGCACAACATAAAAATCTCTAAAAAGAAACTGGATTTCAAGAAGAAAATAATTTTAACAAATAGATACGGCATAATTAATGGCCACCACAGGATTCCAAATTCAGTACTAGTCCCCTAAGGGATTCATATGCATCAGTTAGATCAAAAGAGACTGGGCAAAAGAAATATGTAAAGCTTACAAGCCCTTTCAAGTATAGCATCAGCACTAATGCTGATGCTATAACAACACTTATGCTGATGCTATAAGCCCTTTCAAGTGTGCACTTTCAAGAGACGAGTTCATAATTAATGGCCACCACAGGATTCCAAATTTAGTACTAGTCCCCTAAAGGGATTCATATGCATCAGTTAGATCAATAGGGACTGGGCAAAAGAAATATATAAAGCTTATAAGCCTTTTCACGTATAGCATCAGCATAAGTGTTGAAAGAACAAAAGAAATGAAAGTGGAAATCAATTGACAAACCTACAAGCAAACAATTTTTAATTCTTACGGTGCTCTCCTCACAACTACAAAACAGTGAGTCGTTGCAATCCGGAAATCGGGCAAAGAACCGAAATAAGTTGAAACTGGAATTGGAAATCTGGCTGTATTGGAGTGAACCGAAATAAGTTCCGAATCTAGAATTCCCCTCGTGGCTGGATGGCGCAAATCGGGCAAAGAAGAAGAGAGAAGAAGAAGCTTGATGGTGTCTCTGCCCGTGGCTGGATGAAGGAACTCGGCAGAGAAGCAGAGAGAAGAAAGTGTTGTCCCCCGTGGCTGGATGAAGGAAATTGGCAGAGAAGAAGGAAATCGGCAAGGAAGAAGAGAGAAGAAGGGAAACCGGCCGAGAGCCCTATTTTTATTTTATTTTCTTTTTTTTAAAAAAAATAGTAATGACATGGGCAGACACGTTAGTGGTACACATCAGTTGCTCTAAAGAGTCGCTCTATTTAGTCGTTGTCTGTATCATTACTCATATGAGGCTATATATGTACTATCCTACCATGGGTAATGTCCAACAAAAATATGCTTCTTTCAAGAGAAAACGAATGAAAGGCTAAGGAGCCGTTTGGTTACAGGGTTTGGGAAGGGCATGGAAAGGTATAAACAAAAAATGGGTGTTTGGTATGTTGGTTTGGGTTTAATAAAACCCTTGGGGGTGGGTTTTGTTGAAACCCACCCCTACCTGTGGGTTTCAAACGAATAGAATCAAATAAGGTTCAAAACGATGCCGTTTTGAACCAAACTAAAAAAAAAAAAATTCACCCACCCAATGGGCGCACGCCACATGTCCGGGGGTTGCAAACCCACCAATGGTTTGCAACCCCCATTTTACCCTTTTTTTTTTATAAAAACAAATTTCACTAACTTATAGAAAATATTTTTCTCTACAAATTGACATGCACTTTGACTATTTTTTGAACAAATATGATTTTCTTAAATATCATATAATATAAAATAATAATATCCTCATTATAATATTAATATTAAATTTTAATATAAAATTTATTAATATTAATATTAAATTTTAATTTTAATATAAAATCTATTCCATTTCATTACAAAATAATACAAAACAACACAATTACTATCATTCCATTCTATTCCAAACATTTCTTTTTATCAAATCCATTCTATTATTAAACTCACTATTTATACCAAGCGCCTAAGTGCTATAACCGACTTCTTTAAAGCGCTAAATAATTTTGAAAAATGAGACCTGCCTCTATAACACTTCCTTGACATCCACGCTGTGGCCTTATACTGGCTATAGCTACTAAGGTTGTTAAAAATAGACTTAATTCAAAATTTTAGTTTAACGTGCTCACTATTTTAAATTGTTGAATTGAGTCCGTTAGAATGTGAGTTAAATAGATTACGAGTTAAATTATAATTAGTAATTAATACGTTATATTTTGGGTTGACTTATATCATTTAATCTGTTGAAATATAAGTGATTGCCGGCAATATTGGTTTGGCAGCAACGGACAGCGGCCAGCCATTGGTTTGATTGTTGGCAGCCTCCTATTAAAATTTTTTGAAAAATTATTTTAAACTAAATGAATCAAATAGGTTCAGTTCGATTTAAATGTAACTTGTCACTAAATGAGTGAAATAAGATCATGTGTCGACAAACTATACTTTGCACTTAGTTCAAATTATAAAATGAACCAACCTCTTCATTTAATTTGTCATTCTAATAGTCACCAATATAATTCGCACATCCTTTGATATCAATTCAAGAAGTCACAGCCTTCAATATTAAGTGATGTGCCCGGCTAGCCACCTCTAAATTGTGCAAAATGAAACTCGGTTAGTAATATTGGCATGATGCACAAGGTGAAATTCGGTCAGTGGTGTGGGTAGCATTGAATAATGCAAAAACGCTTAATGCTCCCAAGGATTTGTGACTTGTACATTGTACATTATACATTAGTTAGTTAATTCAGCGTAAATATTTTAGGTGGAGTGATCAGAATAAGGAAATTCATATTTTGGGTTTTTCACAGAAACATTAAAAATCCCATAAATTTTTATAAAATTACGTTCCATATATTTTTATAATATTTATTTATCTCTTCTCTTTCTTTCTCATATTTCTATATTGTTACTCTCTATCTGCTTTCTCATCATCATCATTATTATTATTGGAAATTATATTGCCATATGCATCAACTACAATAAGACTTTTAAACTTGAATAAGTAAATATTTTTTTAAAAAAAATTTTCTTTCCTTAAACTAACAAGTCTCAAACTTATAATGTTTGAATTATAGTCTTCCACTTTACCACTCAACCAGACTCAGACCCTTCCCCCAAGTATTAGTAAATAGCTATTAACCATCTGTGGTGGACAATTACACTCAGCAAAACACTCCAGATTCCAGACCTATGTTTTAAATTTGAAATGTCATATTGCCATATACACGTAACTGTTATGTATGAGAGGATATTGCACATAAGGTAGTTTAGGGATAAAAATGTAATCTTGTTGGTCAAAGAATGCACAAAATAAGGGTTAAAATTTTATTTCTTTATCACAATTGATTATGATTGATCTAGTGTACCAAAAAAGTGGATATATTAGCCTATAACAAGAGTCTCAAACACAAAGGAAAAAATTTCTTTCATGGAACCATGAATATAGCTGTCATGGTAAGATGAAGAAATTTCATAATTGTATAATAAGATCGGGAGAAATATTAGCGAATGTGTTGATATGCAACACTTTTGAGGGGAAAAAAAAATCATGTTTGGAGTGGTAGATGTCCCCAAAAAAGGCAAAGTTCATGAAAATTTTGAAAAAAAAGAGACATTATTAAAGAATTAGGTGGAACTCCATAAATTTTGCAAGCCACATAAAGTATTTGAAATTTTTTGTCCCACTTATTTTGTACTATGTCCCATTAATGAAATATATGGTTTAAAAAAAACTAAATTCATTACGGTTTAGCTATTTCATTAATAAGACATAGTTGACACAGAATAAATGAGACGGATTATTTTATTAATGGAACGAGATTGGTACAGAATAAGTGAAAAAAGGATCTTAACTCCCATATAAGATCAACTTTGGACTAGTTAAGGAGTTTGGGTTATATTAAATAATTGATACTAAGAACCTTCAATCTAAATACAAAACTTTCAACCTTTTCAAATAAATACAAAACTTTCAACCTTTTCAAAGTTTGTCCAATGTTAACAAGATTTAAAGATCCAATATTGTATTAGGATTCATGTCATCTCACAAGAGGCAAGAGTTTGTGGGTTTGATGTTTATTCCCTTACCAAAATAACCGATTCAGTGTCATAGAAACCAACAAGAATTTAAAATAGAAAATGCCAACAAAAATCTTCCACAAACAAAACTAAACTTAAAACAAGAATTAAGTCATACACCATTTTGTAGCGAACCTAAATTAACAGGAAAAAAAAATGTTAAACTAAAACTATACTACAATAAAGATTAGAGCCTCGTATTTGGTTGGAATTGAAAAAGATCAATACATTCGTTTTCTCTTGAAAGAAGCAAATTTTGTTGGACATTACTCACGGTAGGACAGTGCATATATGGCCTCATTGGCGCTTGCATAGCTGGTCCATTGTAGTGAGCCAATGACGTCGGATGACAATACACCCCATTTTCAACCACTCCACCACCATTACCGTCTTCGCCGCTGCCGCCACCAGCAGCCGTTCCACAATAAATTTCTCCCTTGAATGATGTCTGAATATTACAACCAGAAGCGATACCAAGAAATTGCATGCGATGATGATGATGATGATCATTCTGTTCATTCATCAACAGCCCCATCATCAAATTCGGATTAACCGAATGCATTTGATGATGTTCCTGATTTATGTTTGTTGCATTGTAGTGATTCATAACACCATGCACTTCCATTGGATTCACTGTAGTAGAAATGGCAGCTGCTTCTTGATTCATAAACTCCCATTCTAAATTCCTTTGAATGAATCCACCAGACATTTTTGTGTTGTTATTGTTGAACTCTATCATTTGGTGTTGCTGGTGGGACAATGATGGTCCATCCAAGATCAAAAGCCTGTTTTGCATGGGATAATGAGAATTTCCCTTGACAGATTCAATCCTAAACTTGACAAAATCAAGTTTATTGTTCAACGTAGTAACAAAATCCCTCAATTTATTCTCAGGAAGATAACTCATTGAATCAATCCAAGTAGGGTAGGTCATTTCCCTGTGTTTTTTCCGCAACTTTATGAGTTCTTCTTCGATTCTCTTCTTCCTATCATCGAAAAAATCCGACATACTGGAGATTCTGGTAGCACTGTCCTTGCACTTGTCCTTGTAGACATTGATTATCCACGAAAGCTCATCGGGATTTTCTGGCCATATCTCTGGCTCCGCCGAAGAATTTTCTTGATTAGGACCAAAGATGATCATGCATGCTGTGACGTCGCATAGGGTGGAGAATTCATGGATCTTCCTCAATAAACCTTCTTTCCTCTTCTTGAAAGTTATATGGCGTGATTTTTCCTTTCTAATCAGCTCCATGTTCAACTTTGCGCGACCCATGACTATCACTAAATCAACAAAATACAGCAAAATTAAAAAAACATTAAAGATATAGAAAAAAATCAATAACCCATCAAATATGAATTAAAAGTGAAAAATTGCAAACGAATGCATTTATTTATTTATTTATTTTTGGTCATCAATCATAAAATAAAATATGTACATGAGTTCAGAAATGTGCAATGAAAGACTGATTTTTTAAAAAAAAAAATCATGATCGAAAAAATCTGGATCTGAATAAAAGAAATACAGTAATATTTTTCCCCATTAACACGACATCTGAGTTTCTTCGTCCAAACTATCATATTCTCCTATATTAAAATCTATTAATTTATGGGAAGAGTTAAAACAATGGATTGAAGAAATATTAATTTTTAAATCTCAAATGCATAGGGAGAAATAAATAAAAATAATAAAATAATTATTAAAAAAAAATGATGAAAGGCAACATGTAAAACACACATGATGGTCCTTTATCTAAAATCCCAACAGACATTCTCTAATACTCTGTGTTGGTTGATTAATCCATCCATTCATCATGAAACCATTCAAAAGGCAGCAGTAACGAATTAATCACTTGAAAATTCAGTTTGGTTATATCACCAAAACTGGCAATAGTGCTTCTTGATAAAACTTGAACATCAAAGAAAGGGAGGCTTGGATTGGGAATCATATGACTATGTCTCAGTACAACATCATAAGAGTTCAACAAAATTACAAATTTATTTCTTTGAAGCTTTTAGAAGCCTTACAAATTCACTAGGAAAATCAAATACACAAATTCATTAAAAGAAATCCATGAGGAATTGTATGTTTTAGTCCTCACTCTCCAAAAATAAATAAATTAATTAATTAACAGCAATAATGATTAAAAAAATATGCATGCTGTTTAATCAACAAATAAAAAAAAATCTTAACCAAAGATTTAGTAACACAAAGCAAGTTTTAAAAAATGTGTAATAATTGGAGAAAGTTACCTTTGAATCTTTAGCATCGCTTGCCTTAATCGAATGTGGAGGAAAACAATGGACATTTTCAGTCCTTTATATAAAGAAACAAATATTACTTAATTTCCAAAATCTCTCGTTAATTGATTGATGATTGAATGATGATAAATAGCTAAAAATATTGACTTTCCACAAATATGCCAAAAGCAATAAGGAAAGGTTAATTATTTGATCGATTCTCAGAAATGGAAAGATCTCATTTAAAAAAATCTTTCAATTGTGTGTCTATATTTTGATGACAACTGAACACATCTAATTATACATATAAATGAACTAGAATTCAAAAAATTATTTATTTTTTACTGCCTGAATTGTGATTACGGTTGATCCAAACAATTAAAAAAATGAGTAAATGGCACTAATAGTGTATTTATTTGAGATCAAAATCCCCTTTGATCCCTGATTTTGAAAAAGTTTTAATTTAACCCTTCATCTCTATAAGTGGGTTCTAATTAGGTTAGTGGATTTAAAAATAAAATAAAATATCAACACATTTAAAGTGGATGAACTTAAAGCAACACTCAAATAATGGAGACCAACACTTTTAGATAAAGAGATTAAAACACTCCAATGATGGAGATTTGAACCAATATTGTTAATTAGAATATTCCCTCTTTATCTAAATAGCTTTCACCATTCTTGGTTCTCAGCAAAATGAGGGTGTATGTATGTGTGTGTATTGGTTTCAATTTTACTACTAAATTATTAACATCATTATTCTTGTTTTTTTAATAAATATAAGTTCATTTGTACATTTGTTGTTGGAACCACGTTTTTCATATTTTTTTTCTTCCTATTTATATTTCTTTAATTTTCTTTATCTTTTAAAATATGTTACAATAAATCGTTATATTTTATTTCCTTAATTTTTACATATCCTTTTTAATTTTTATTAATTATTAGTATCCGTATTAACTATAAAAATATGTTTTTACATATAATTGTTATAAAATTAGTATTCTTTCTTTTGAGCTCCAGTATTGCTATACATTATAATTGACAAAAGTAAGAAATATTAAATTATATTTTGATTAAAAGACTAAAAAGAGTTGCCTCTATTATTGATATAAAATAAGGAGAACAATATGATGATAAATGTACATGTTAGATAAATTATATTTAAATTATATTTATGATTTATTAATCTAACTAAAATAGTGAAATATGAATTATATTAACTTTCCTGTAGATATTTTTATTTTATCCAAACATAGGTAAGTATTCAAAATTCCCATAATCAAATTCCTTATGAAAGTATTCATTTTTCTCAAAATTAAATTTAAAAAAATTATGTTCTCACATAACTTTATTTTCCTACTAACCAAACAAGCCCAAAATGTTTTTTAGCCTGAAGCTATTAACTGGAGCATTCACATACTGGACAAATGTCCTACATTTGCTGTTCAAAATATGACTCCAGAGGAATCATGGAGCGGATAGAGACTAGTTGTGGATCACTTAAGAATTTTTGAGTGCATCGCATAGGCCCATATCCCATAAGAGAAAAGGAAAAAGCTCGATGACAATGGAGAAAAATGTGTATTTCTAGTAGTTAGCGACCAATCAAAAGTTCACAAGTTAGTATAATCCAAATACTAAGAAAATTGTTATCAGTCGCGACGTGGTCTTTGATGAAGATGCAACTTGGTCATGGGATGGAGTTGAAAAACCCATTCCAGTAGATTTTGATGATGATAAGGAATTGGAGTAGCCTTTGTTGAATGAGCAGCTGTCAGAACATCATGAATACATTCCTGTACATGTTCAAAGTTCAATTACAAGGCCACAACGAATTCGAAGAAGACCTCCATGGATGGTTGATTATGAAGTCTTTAGAATTAATCAATCAGAGGACTTTCTTACCCGCTTCACTTTGTTTGCAGATGGTGATCCTATAAGTTTTCAAGAAGCAGCCAAGGAATCAAAATGATGCAAGGTTATGGATGAAGAAATTTGCAGCAATTGAGCAAAATAACACTTGGGAGTTGACTGAGCTTCCAAAAGAGCACAAAACAATTGGTGTGAAATGGATATACAAGACAAAATTGAAGGAGAATGGTGAGATCCGGAAGCACAAGGCTCGCTTAATAGTTAAAGGCTATAAGCGAGAGTTTGGTGCGGACTAGAAGGAAGTTTTTGCTGTTGTCACATGATATGATACTATCAGATTACTGATTCCCTTTGTTGCTCAAAATTCATAGCCTATCTTTCAGCTGGATGTGAAGTCGGTCTTCCTCTATGGAGACTTAGAAGAGCAGGAATCTATTAATCAACCTTTTGGTTACATTAAAATTGAAAATGAACATAAGGTGTATAGATTAAGAAAGGCATTACATGAACTAAAACAAGCTCCACGAGTTTCATGTAGTCATATAGATGCGTATTTCCCTAAGTACGGTTTTCAAAAACGTCCTCATGAACACACACTCTTTATTAAAAGTGGTGATGGAGGAAAGATTCTCATTATCTATATGTATGTTGATGATTTAATTTTATTTTTAATTGGAAATGATAATGCTCTGTTTGAGGATTTTAACAAGTCTATGATGGTTGAGTTTGATAGCACTTATCTTGAGTTGATACATTTTTTTCTTGGTATTGAAGTGAAGCAATTAGATGTTGGAATTTTTGTTTCTCGAAGAAAATATGTGCAAGAGCTTTTGGTAGGTTTCAAATGAAAATTGTAATCCTATCACAGCACTAGAAAATTAAAAAAGGAAAAATGACTTTCAATTTCTAAAAGGTATTGAAGAAGGTAAAGTTGATATCACACTTTTTAAGCAAATAGTGGGAAATTTGATGTGTGTAACTTCAACTAGGCTTGATATAATGCATGCTTTAAGTCTTGTTAGCAGGTTCATAGACAATCCAAAAGAGAAGCATCTCTTGTCTACAAAACGTATTATTAGATACTTGTAAGGTACAACAGATTATGTACTACTTTATAAAAGTGGTGAAAATTCTGATTTGTTTGGCTTTACAGCTAGTGACTATACGAGCGATGTTAATGATAAAAAGAGCACATCTTGTTATATCTTTGTGTTGGGATACGTGGAGTTTCATAGTCATCAAAAAAGCAATCAATCGTAACTTTGTCTATCACAAAACTTGAATTTGTAACAGCTGTTGGTTTTGTACTAAAGTCAATTAAATCAAGATTATAATTTGTTATTTATTACCAAGTGATTAAGAACCTAAAGGATCACACATATAAAGAATTTGTTCTTGGATTAAAATGATTAAATAATTATGTGATAATTATGGGGGTTAATTTGTAAAATAATTAACCTAAAAGATCTCCTATAAGATAAGTTGTGATAAGATAAAATTGTTTTATCTTAAAAGAATTAAAATTAGTTTTAATTTTATTAAAAGAATTCTATCAGGATAGAATGTCTAATTAGTCTGTTAGACTGTCTAACAGATAGATAGAACTTACATTTTAATAGGAGACAGACACCAAGTTCCATATAGAGCGTACTTTACAGAATTTTGTAGCGGTCATTGAAGGAACTAGCATATTGGCTTGGTGTCAATCAATCCTAGGAGGATCCTAAGAATAAGTTCGTGTGGATACCTTAGAGGCCGAATGTCTATGCGGCTGTGGTTGACAAAACTTCCTTCGACGACACAATCTTCAGTCATCAAAACAGGTTTTTTTTATTTATACGTATATTGAAATTGATTATGGTGAAAATCATGTTTTAATTCCGCTGTCTATAAATTTGTTTATGGCATATATGATTTCCTAATAGTGGTATTAGAGCATAGGATTTAATTTGCGTATAAATATAAATCTATGTAAATATAAATTGTTTATGTTTACATATATGTGTGTTATGTTGAATGATTGGGAAAATTTATTTTGTTGAGTGAAAAATTGTTTTTCACTTATGAAAAAATTTTATTTGAAAATTTTCTGATTTATTACCGCTTGTCAAAATTGTTTGTTGAATTTTTGGCCGCTCTTGTGAATCATGTTCTAAAGAAAAGAAAAAAGAAAGTTTTTAAAAAAAAAAAAATTTTTACAACAGCCGCCGGCAAGGCAGTAAAGAAAAAAAAAAGAAAAAAGAAATTTTTTTTTTTTTTTTGGAAGAGCGGCGGCGGAAGGTTGAAAAAAAAAGGTTTTTTTTTATTTTTCTTTAGAAACAACGCGGCAGAGAAGGCTCAAGAAGATAATGACATCATGATGACGTCATCATCAAGTCAACCCTAAAGCCATTGGGCCATTTCTGGATTAGAAATTTTTTTTTTCTAATGGGCCATTGGGCTGCTTTTAATTAAATTGCTGCTTGGGCTCCTTTTAATTTAATGTGTCATTGAACTATTGGGCTAGATCAAGTCCACATTTTGAACTTGGTTTTAATTTGGGCTAGATGGTATGGCGGGTTTCAAGTTGGGTGTTGGGTCAAATGGTTTGGGCTAAAGTTTAAGCTTTCTGGCCTGTAAAGTGGACTTTGAGTCCATTAATACCATATGGATCAAACCCAATTGGACTAATACTAAATAAATAAATAAATAAATTTGGGACATTTTTCATTATAAAGAGTTTATTTATATTAAGGTCCTTTTAATTTCTGTTATTTATTTATTATGGCCCAAGATTTGCAAACTTTTATGGTAATCCATAAAACTTCTCAATTAATTCAATAATATTTCTAATATGATTAGAAATGTAATGCATACAATATTTATGACTGAAATTTGTTTATAATTGTTTAATGTGATTATTCAATTGTTATGTTATATGTGATTTAATATTTAATTAAATGATTAGATTTTTTAATTGCATATTGTATGTTTAAATATTTATTACATATGATATATGTAAATGATGAGACCATAATTTAATCCCTCAATTAAATATTAAATCAATTTAAATGCCTTCCATTATTATAGTTTAAAACAATTTTGTTAGGGTAACTTGTTAAGCTAACTCAAGGTTGTCTTACAAAAAATGTGTTTCAAACTATGAGATAAGATATCTGAATAATGGGTATGATTTAACAAAGATTTTGATTTGTTGAGCTAACTCAAGGTCAAAAGTCTTTGAGGCAAGGGTTTGGAGACATATGTGATATGTGTATCAAAAGTTGATAACCGAACCATCTAGGAGTTGCAAATAAGTTGCAATTGGTGATTAATACCTACTCATTAAAATTATTTTTTTGATTTGTTGAGCTAACTCAAGACTAAAAAGTAATTGAGATGGGATTCTAGCCTACTAAGAATTTTGAGAAAATTCTCGAATCAATTTGAGGGATATTGATTTGAATAAAATAGTGGGAGCAAAACCAAGATATTATTAAATCCATATATTTGTGTATTTTGGTTTTTTAAATTGCATAAATTTAAATTCTTATTCTATCTTTATTTTCTTGTTGTAGAAAATGAATAACAACATGAATTTGCGTAGCATTTTGTTTGACAATAAACTTACTGGCCCAAACTATTTGGACTGGGTTCAAAACCTAAGAATTGTTCTTAGGAATGAGAAGTTGCTCTATGTCCTTGATGGTCCTGTTCCTGATGAGCCTACTGCTGATGTTGATCAAGTAGTAAGAAATGCATATCAGAAGCATTTAGATGATTCTGAAAATGCATGTTGTATCATGCTAGCTTTAATGAGTTCCGAGCTGCAAAAGCAGTATGAGGACATGACTACCTTTACAATGCTTCAACTTTTGAAAGCATTATATGATAAAAGGGCTAAAAGTGAGCGATATGATACCACGAATGAACTCTTTCATAGTAGGTTGGCAGAAGGATCTTCAGTTTCAACTCATGTACTGAAGATGATTGGTCTCATTGAAAAGATGGGTAAACTGGGATTTATAATGTATCATGAGTTAAGTGTTGACTTGATACTACAATCCCTTCCTCCCAGCTTTTCTCAGTTTGTGATGAACTTCAAGATGAACAAAGTCGAGACCTCTACTTTGCCTGAGTTATTGAACTTGCTTAAGGAAGCTGAGGATACCATGAAGAAAGAAAAGGCTAATGTGTTGCTAATTGAGGGGTCCAATAAAAGAAAACGTAAAGCTGGTCTTAAGAAGACTAAGAAGAAAGCTGGACCCAAGGCAACACAGAAAGCCAAAAAGGACAAGAAAGAAAAGGGCACTTGCTTCCACTGTGGACAAGATGGACATTGGAAAAGAAATTGCAAGGCTTATCTTGAAACCGTGAAGCAGAAGAAGCTTACTGAAACTTCTACTTCAGGTTTGTTTATGATTGAAATAAACCTTTCTACTTCAAAATCAAATTCTTGGGTATTAGCTACCGGATCTGGCTCTCATATTTGTAATAATATGCAGGGTCTAAAGATAAGTAGAAAGCTGGCAAAGGGAGAGGTAGACCTACGCGTGGGCAATGGAGCAAAAGTTGCTGCTTTAGCCGTAGGAACATATAGTCTCTCTCTGCCTAGTGGATTAATTCTTGATTTGAAAGATTGTTATTTTGTTCCAGTACTCACGAAGAATATTATTTCAATTTCCTATTTAGACAATGATGGTTTTGAAATAAATCAAAAGAATAAGTGTTGTTCTATTTTTCGTGAAAGTAATTTTTATGGTGCTGGTTATCAAAATAATGGTCTTTATATATTAGATCTTGAAAATCCAATTTTCAACGTAAATACAAAGAAACTCAAAATTGATAATTTTAGAAATTCTTATCTTTGGCCTTGTAGACTAGGTCACATAAATGAGAAACGCATAACCAAATTGCATAATGATGGTTATTTGGGCTCATTTGATTATGAATCATACGAAACATGCGAATCTTGTTTACTCGGAAAAATGACTAAAACACCTTTTACTGGAAAATGTGAAAAATCTACTGAATTATTAGGTCTCATACATACCGATGTGTGTGGACCTATGTTAATTCAAGCTAGAGGAGGTTTTTCATACTTTCTAACATTTACTGATGATCATTCTAGATATGGTCATATATACTTATTGAAGTATAAATTTGAAGTCTTTGAAAAGTTCAAAGAATATAAATGTGAAGTAGAAAAACAACTTGGGAAGAGTATTAAAATACTTTGATCAGATCGAGGTGGAGAATATCTAAACCAAGAATTTCAAAATTATTTATAAGAGAATGGGATTCTTTCACAATGGACTCCTCCATACACACCACAATTGAATGGTGTATCTGAAAGAAGAAATCGAACATTATTAGATATGGTTCGATCCATGATGAGTCATGCAACTCTCCCTAAATCGTTTTGGAGTTATGTCCTAAATATTGCCACCTACCTATTAAATCATGTTCCATCTAAAGCTGTTGATACTACCCCATATGAGATATGGTATGGGAAAAAGCCAAATCTTAAACATTTAAGAATTTGGGGACGTCCCGCATTTGTTAAAAAGATAGAATCAGACAAGCTCGATCCAAAATCTGTAAAATGCTATTTTGTGGGATATCCAAAAGAAACTTTTGGGTATCAATTTTATAACTCCATTGAACAAAAGGTGTTTGTTTCAAAACATGCCATATTTCTAGAAAAAGAGTTTATTCTAGAAAAGGCAAAAGGGAGCAATATAGAACTTGAAGAAGTTCTAAAAACACAAATTAACAAAGATAGGAACATGGAACAAGAGTGTAAACCTCATAATGATGTGGTAGAAATCGAAACTCAAGATACACAAGCTGTACGTAGGTCAATTAGGACACGTCATGCACCCAGTAGGTATGATGATGTGTTTATCATTGATAATGATGAACCTACTACTTACAAGGAAGCCTTATCTGATAAGGACTCTGAGAAGTGGCTTCAAGCCATGAAATCTGAAATGGATTCCATGTATGACAATAAGGTATGGACCTTAGTCGATCCACCTGAAGGGATAAAACCCGTAGGGTGCAAGTGGGTTTTCAAAAGGAAAACCGACATGGATGGTAATGTGACTACTTATAAAGGTCGACTGGTTGCAAAAGGTTACACACAAAAACATGGTATTGACTATGATGAAACTTTTTCACCAGTTGCTATGCTGAAATCCATTAGAATTTTACTTGCTATAGCTGCATACTATGATTATGAAATCTGGCAAATGGATGTTAAGACAGCTTTTCTTAACGGTCATTTGCAAGAAGAGATGTATATGATACAACCTGAGGGTTTTGTATCCAAAGACCATAATAAAGTATGTAAGTTACAAAAGTCTATTTATAGACTTAAGCAAGCTTCAAGGAGTTGGAATATTCGTTTTAATTATACAATCAAAAAGTTTGGTTTTATCAAAAACAAAGACGAACCTTGTGTATACAAAAGGATTAGTGGGAGTGCTGTAATTTTCCTCATTTTATATGTGGATGACATATTATTGGTGGGAAACAACATACCTTCTCTACAATCAGTTAAGGTATGGTTGTCCAAAAACTTCTCAATGAAAGATTTGGGTGAAGCAACTTATATTTTGGGAATAAAGATCTATCGTGATAGATCCAATAAGTTGCTTGGTCTTTCACAGTCAATATACATAGATAAAATGCTAAAAAGGTTTAGCATAGATCAATCTAAGAGAGGTTATGTTCCCATGTCTCATGGGATTTACCTTTCTAAAGATATGTGTCCAAAAACTGATGTTGAAAAACATAGTATGCAAAATGTTCCTTATGCTTCTGCTGTAGGATCAATTATGTATATTATGTTATGTACAAGATCAGATGTCTCTCATGCTCTAAGTGTTACGAGCAGATATCAGGCTAATCCCGGTGATAGTCACTGGAAAGCTGTTAAGAATATCCTTAAGTATTTAAGAAGAACTAGGGGTTTATTCTTGATATATGGAGAGACAGAGCTTAAAGTACGTGGGTTCACTGATGCTAGCTTTCAATCTGATAAAGATGATAGCAAGTCTCAGTCTGGGTACATTTTTACCCTCAATGGTGGTGCTGTAAGTTGGAAAAGTTCTAAACAAGAAACTACTGCAGATTCTACGATAGAAGCCGAATATATTGCTGCTTCAGAAACTGCTAAAGAGGCTGTTTGGATCAAAAAGTTCATTTCTGAACTTGAAATGGTTCCTTCAATAGCGGACCCAATACCTTTGTATTGTGATAATAATGGGGCTATTGCTTAAGCCAAGGAACCTAAGTCTCATCAACGGTCCAAACATGTACTTAGGCGCTATCATTTGATTAGAGAAATCATTGGTAGAAATGAAGTAAAGATAGAAAAGATTCCTACAGATGAAAATATAGCAGATCCATTGACTAAGCCTTTATTTCAAAAGAAACATGATTGTCATGTGTCTTCATTCGGTTTAAAATACATGAATGATTGGTTTTAGTAAGAGATTTGTTATGTATGTATTTTGATATTTTATGCAATAAAGATATATGGTGTTTTATCATCTTGGATTATATATATTTATATATTGATGATAAAGTCCTTAGAATAATACTTATTATTCTTAAATATCCCTAATCATAGTATTAACAAAATTAAAGACGTTGTTAATACGGATAGATTAGCATATATGGTGATATATGAATAATTCATTGGATTGATCTGCTTAGAGATTCCATGAGGTTAACTATTTGAGTGCCAATGGTATAATCTCTACGTGACAGTAGTGTAAGTAATCCTCAAACTTGAGATCATAAGCGTATCTATAGTGTGAATTGTTATACTTTAACCCTATGAGTCCATAACTGTAACTAGTTGTGTGTGCCATAGAAGTTGGGTATAACATGAAACATTGATAGATGATTTATGATCAATAAAGGATTCACCACTTCTAATAGTAAGAAGAGTATATCCCACAAATGGCCACTTGTTGAAATATCAACTCAAAATGTTTGCAAACGAGTGAATAAATTTGGAAGAGTTCTAAATTTATTTTAAAGGAGTTGAATTTCGGGAATAAGAAATTATAATAATTAGTACATTAAGAGTTGGCACTTATACCTTACTCTTGCACTAATTAGGGATATAGTATGGTGAAAGGATATTAATTACACGGATTCTGGTTCATGGAAAGGTGAAGTCAACCACTTGACTTTTCTTAACACTTGGGTGGTTATGATGCCTGGCTAGAGGCCAATCTTGATCTATAAATACAAGTTCATTAATTATTGAATTAATGATAAATTAAAGTTGTTTAATTTATTTGATCTTAGAATACTCTTGACTAAATTGACTTTAGTCCAAGTGGGAGTTTGTTGGTTTTGTACTAAAGCCAATTAAATCTAAGATTATAATTTTTTATTTATTGCCAAGTGATTAAGAACCTAAAGGATCACACACATAAAGAATTTGTTCTTGGATTAAAATTATTAAATAATTATGTGATAATTATGCGGGTTAATTTGTAAAATAATTAACCTAAAAGATCTCCTATAAGATAAGTTATGATAAGATAAAATTGTTTTATCTTAATAGAATTAAAATTAGTTTTAATTTTATTAAAAGAATTCTATCACGATAAAATGTCTAATCAGTCTGTTAGACTGTCTAACAGATAGATAGAACTTACCTTTTAATAGGAGACAGACACCAAGTTTCATATAGAGCATACTTACAGAATTTTGTAGCGGTCATTGAAGGAACTAGCATATTGGCTTGGTGTCAATCAATCCTAGGAGGATCCTAAAAACAAGTTCGTGTGGATACCTTAGAGGCCAGACGTCTGTGCGGCTGTGGTTGACAAAACTTCCTTCGACGACACAATCTTCAGCCATCAAAACAGGTTTTTTTATTTATACGTATATTGAAATTGATCCTGGTGAAAATCATGTTTTAATTCCGCTACCTATAAATTTGTTTATGGCATACATGATTTCCTAACAACAGCAACAAGTTGTGCTTAATTGCCAAGTAATATGGTTAAGAAGAATTCTTGAATTCATTAGCTTTAAGCAAGAAGGACCAAACTTCTAAAAATCTTAAATTCTTGAATTTAATTTACTGTGGTAACACTTCAACCATAAAGTTATCTAAAAATCCTATTATATATTTATGTCAGATATTTTTTCTTCAAAGATCTCGCGGCAACCAAAGTTATTGAGCTTGTCTATCGCAAAAGTGAGGACTAGATCGCTGATATTTTACAAAATGTTTGAAGGTGCATTCATTCAATACGATCCAAAAGTTATTGGGAATTTGTACGTTGAAGAATTTAGCCATAGCAAATTTCTTTTCTAGAATAAACTAATTTTATCAGTTTAAAAGAGAGATTGTTGAATAAAATCTACTGATCCTCTATACTATTCTATAGGAGTTGTGTAGGTCTTTATGAGTTTGATTTGTATTAGATTATTTAGTCTTTAGGACTTTGTTTTATATTAGATTATGTTAACAAGTTTTTAGGAGTCTCTTTCAAGTTTTTGGTAGTGCTTATTTTTTTGTTCTTTTTCTATTATTGTAATGCCTCTTTAAAGGCACTCTTAGGATGAATGAAAGAACAATTTTCATCCTCCTTTCTTTTGTTTTATAATTTTAACAAGACTTGGATTGAATGAATCTAATCTTACCTAACTTGTTAAAATTATTAATTTGAAAAAATAAATAAAATGTGGCTGGCTTGCCACCCACCACCATCGACCGGTCACTATCCTGTCAGATTCTAACCAAATTTTGACAATTTAGTCAGAAATTGATATGTCGGTTACTAGTTGGAGACGGCAAACCATAGTCTTAATTTTAACTTGATGGATCAGATTGAGTTCAATACAATCCAACTCGTAAAATTACAAATTATTATTTAACTCATATCCTATCTTATCCAACCCAATAAGTCAAGAATATATAATAAGTTGATTGAGTTGGGTTTATTTCACCACCTTGGATAAAGTTGAAGTGTATCAATAAAATTATTAAAAATGAACATGCATTATGAATTCCTCTTTAGTTGGGCTAAATATTATGGCGAAACTATATCACTTAAGATGACAAATATAAGTAATTATTTCTAAAAATTTTATTAATCAAAGTTTTCACAAAATAAGGTGAAAGATAATCAAAATTTTATATTTTTTCTTATTGTCTTGCTACAAGGAAAAAAAACAATATACTTATTCTGTCCTAAAGAAGGTGTCCACTTTGAGTTGAATATAACTTTTTTAAAATTATTATATACAACACATTTAATGTATTATAAAATGCATAATTTTACATTTTTATCCTTTCTTTTTAATTATGACCATACTTAATTATAATTAGTAAGAATGTTAAGGAACTTTATTCTAAAAGTGAACTCTTTTTTTAGAAACCAAAAAAGATTTTCAAAGTAAACTCTTTCCTTCCATTTTACATTTTTATCCTTTCTTTTTAATTATGACCATACTTAATTATAATTAGTAAGAATGTTAAGGAACTTTATTCTAAAAGTGAACTCTTTTTTTAGAAACCAAAAAAGATTTTCAAAGTAAACTCTTTCCTTCTTTCTTTTTTCTTTTTTTTTTTTTGAGATGAAGGGAATATATAAGATACGATCCCTAATCTAAATAAATATTTTGTACATGAAAGATAAATGATGAAAATGACTACCCTAATCTAAATAAATATTTTGTACATGAAAGATAAATGATGAAAATGACTACCCCCTCCATATCAAAAAAAAAAAAAAAAACTTTCAAAACTTTACTTTATCTCCCCCTCCCCAAGGAAGAAAACAAGAAGTCTATTTTTAGAGTAAATTTTTATATTATTCTTACTAATGCCTTCATCTCAATAAAGAGTCCACTTTCAAAATTTTTCCTTATCCCACAAAAAGAGTCCACTTTTGAGCTATATAAATTTTTAAAATATCCTTACTAATAATATTTACGTATATCTACAATTAAAAAGTAAGGATAAAAATGTAAAATTATGCATTTAGTTAGTACATTAAGTATGATGTATCTAATAACTAATAAAAAGTTGTATCTAAACCAAAATAGACTCTTTTTTACCATCCTAGTTTTGACATTATTTCCCCCTTGGTGCTAGTGGGCTTTTTCTTTCTTTCTTTTTTTTAAACAAAAGAACAAAAAAAAAAAAAAGACTATAACTTTGCCAATTGAAATACTATATTAAATAATAACGGCATAGCATTTTAAGTTCGATATAATAAATTTTTTACATCATCACCAAATTAGGTTGCATACCTATAAGCTCACACTTGCGTAGCAATTGCATAGTAAAAAAGAATATGAAAATATTGATTCTGATTTGCTTCTCGCCGAACAGGGTAGCCACTTCTTGCTTGAAGGTTCACTGGTCTTGGCAGCGTATTAATTACTAGGAGAAATTCTCCATAGGAAACGTTGCAAACATAGCTGGGATCTTCAGCACTCCTATACAACAACCACCACCTCCCCCCTCTCCCCTGTTCGATTATGCCTTGTTTCCATAGATAATTTTATCTAATATTCTAATTTGGTATTTTTCATAATTCAATTAGGCTTTGAAACATTTACATAATCCTAATGTGTTTTGTAACACTAATATAAATGAGATTAGGATTGAATCTCTATTAGATTATGATTGGGTCTCTACTTGATGTCTATAAATATATATGTAGTTGAGGTCTTTTTGTAGAGAAATTGAGAGAGATAATTTCAAAGAAAGGTTTAAGAGCTTTTGTGAGAGGTGGGGTGTTTCTAAGGGTTTGGGAAATCCTTGTAATCTCCGTATTTGTTAATTAATATCATCGTCTTTGTTGTGGACATAAGTTTGAATTGTCGAGTCGAACCACGTTCACTTATGTGTCCAATTTATTCTTTATTCATACTTTTCTATTCTTGAACAATCTTGAGAATAATCACAACAAATTGGTATCAGAGCGTGTTGTGATTATTCCCAAGATTGTTCAAGAACAGAAAAGTAAGAATAAAGAATAAATCGAGACACATAAGTTTACGTGGTTCAACTCGACAATTAAAGCCTACATCCACGACAAAGACAATGATGACATTAATTAACAAATACGAAAATTACAAGGATTTTCCAAACCCTTAAAAACACCCCACGTCTCACAAAAACTCTTAAAGCTTTTTTTGAAATCTCTCTCAATTTCTCTATGAAAAGACTTCAACTACATCTATATTTATAGACATCAAGTAGAGACCCAATCCAAAGATTCAATCCTAATCTCATTTAGATTAGACATAGTAGAATTATATAAAAGTTCCAAATCCTAATTGAATTATGAAAAACACCAAATTAGAATATTAGGTAAAATTATCTAATCTCATTCCAAGATGGAAACAAGGCATAATCCAACAAATTTCCACATTGACTTGTTTCCCATCATGATGTCTTCGTACATCCGAAACATTCCTATCTCAAACTGCACACATTGACCAAATCCAAGCAATGCTTGAACTTTGTCGATGTAATGGACTTAGTTATCATATCTATCGGATTATCTACGGTCCCAATCTTCTTTACGGAGATTAACCCTTGAGACAAAATTTCTCAAACAAAATGATATCTAATATCAATTTGCTTGGTCCTCACATGGTACATTTGGTTCTTCGTCAAGTGTACAGCACTTTGACTATCACAATAGATAGTATTTTCCTTTAACTCCATACTCAATTTGCCAACCAAACCATTCAACCAAATAGTTTCTTTCACATCTTCTGACAAAGCCATGCACTCTGCCTCAGTTGTAGACAAAGCAACAGTTGATTATAACGTAGCCTTCCAATTGATAGTACAACCGCAAAGTGTGAAAATATAACTTTTTAAAGATTTTCTTTTGTCCAAGTCTTCTACATAATTCAAATCCACATAACTAACAAGTTCGCCAAGTCTACGATCTCGTTCATATACTAAGCCAATGTTTGCAGTTCCTTTGAGATACCTTAAGATCCATTTTACAGCTTCCCAATGAGTTTTTCCAAAACAATGCATGAATCTACTCACAACACTTACCGTATATGAAAGATCTATCATGTTTTCAATGGGCTCTTCTAGAGTTATCAGGGGAACTTTTTCAAAAGTTTTAACCTCAAACTCCACCTACTTCTCAATGCTCTTGTCTTTATCAATGTCAGTCTTCTCTTCTTTCTTTGTTAACAAAGCAGACTCATCAAAGGTAACATCCTTGTTGATAAAAAAACTTGGATGATTTGTTATCAAAACACCACAATCGATAACCTTTCACTCCATCTGCATACCTTAGAAATATACACTTCCTTGCCCTTAGCTCAAGTTTACCATCCTTAACATGAGCATATGCAGGACAACCAAATACTCTTAATTCAAAGTAATTTGCAGGGGAACCTGACCATCTTTCTTCAGGAGTTTGACAATTAATTGCTGTGGATGGAGACCGATTTACCAAGAAACAAGCTGTGTTTACAGCTTCAGCCCAAAATTCCTTGGTCAATCGAGTATTAGAAAGCATGCACCTTACTTTTTCCAGAATAGTTCTATTCATCCGTTCTGCAACTTCATTCTGTTGTGGTGTGTATGTGACTATGCGGTGCCTCACAATCCCCTCATCCTTGCAGAACTCATTGAATTCATCTTTACAGAATTCCATGCCATTATCCGTTCTAAAGCGCTTAATCTTCTTGCCAGTCTACTTTTTAATATGGTCTTCCAATGCTTGAATGCCACAAAGACTTCATCTTTGTGTTTACGAAAATACATCCATACCTTCCTTGAATAATCATCAATGAAAGTTAACAAGTATCTTACACCACCCTTTGAAGGAACTTGAGAAGGACCCCAAAGATTAGAATAAATATAATCTAGAGTACCTTTGGTTTGGTGAATTCCAGTACTAAATTTTACCTTGTGTTGCTTGCCGAATATGCAATACTCACAGAAATCCAACTTCCCTATCACCAGCCCACCAAGCAAACCCCGTTTGCTTAATTCAGACATCCCTCTTTTGCTCATATGCCCTAATCGCATATACCACAATTTGGTAGTATCTATGTTATTATCCAAACTAGAAGAGGAAACAGCTGCAGCACCTATCACCATGCTACCTTGTAAAATGTAGAAACCAAACTGTGTAATTCCTTTCATGACCATTAGTGCACCTCTAAAGATATTCAGAAATCCACTTCCATCTTTGTAGTGACAGCCAATTACGTCAAGTGTTCTTAAAGAAATCAAATTTTTCTTCAAGTTAGGTATATGTCTGATATCTGTCAAAGTCTTTACCAGACCATCATGCATCTTAATTCTTACTGGACCTACGCCCCCAAACACATCAACAATCTTACCCTCTCTAAACCCTCATATGGGCAAGAAATTAATGATTTACATAAGAATTTAAACCTTAAAAAGTGAGAGTTTATGTCTTAAAAAGTGAATGTAGTTAGTGGTGGCAATTCGTGACACAATACGAACCTAACACGTATTTAACCAGTATAGATATACTCATTCGCGGGTTTGGGTCAAAATCATATTGAACCCGTATAACATGAAAAATAAATATGTCAAATTAGATCAACTCCTATTTAACTTGTTTAAGACAATTTAAAAAATTATCTAATAATAATTTTATAAAATCGAAAGGCATTGTATAAAATATACTTTTAAGTATTTTTTGGTGTTTTAACCTTTCATAAGTATATATGTATTTTTTTAATGTTGTGTTACGCATGAAATAAATAAGTAATTGAATTTTCCTAAATTTCACACACAATAGGTATTTTCTTGTCGTTTTCGTGTCGTGTCATGTTATCCGCAAAATAAATAGATCATGTTCAAGTTATATTACCTAATATGTATAATTAAACGGGTCGTGTTGGATTTGTATAAAACCTGTAATACCTATGTCTTAACACGACACGCAAACTTGAAACACAGCTTGATTGCCACCCCTAAATATAGTGCCGCAAAAATCCTTTGGCGGTGTAAATGCATCATTATTTTATTATGTCGCAAAACTTCACATCTTAAAACAATAGGACACTTTTTTACAGTAACAACCCAAAGTATATAACCCTTTTTGTTTCAATATTTTTAATGCTGCATAATTATCAGATCCAACCACCACAAGGTAAACTCTCCTGGCAGTAAAGCTCACATGCTTTGTAAAATGCCAAATCCATTGGTCCGGTATGCTTCTAGGATTTAGTGGTATCACTTTTATCATCAGTTTTGCAAGCAAGGCAAGAAACAAAAACGTTATATTGGAAAGATAGTGATTTAGAGACAGTTTCGTCGACTAAAAAGACCAACACACAAAAATTTAGCACGACACACAAAATATGTAATAAGCAAACTTAAATCAAACATAAGACAGACTTAAAATTAAGACTTGGACATGGCTTAAACTTCATATGTATCTTAAATCTTCAACAACCCATCACGACTTGGTTTCACTTGGGTTGACCAGCAATATTTTCTTCATGCATCAGAAAAATTGATAAGTCTCGTATCTAATATTGCAACTCCCACCAAGAATTTGCGCTCCAATTGCCGCATTAGCCTTCGGAAGCGCAGCGATAGTTGCATCAATGCAAGTTTTACAATTAACACTGGAAAGATCCCTTGTGCATTCGACCAAACCAAAAACTTTTCGTTGATTTTCAAGATTTATCTCCCCCGTTGCAAACAATTTTGGTGCAAGAGAAGCCTCCTGAGACAGCTTCTTTAGTAATGTTACAGCCCCCTGAAAAAATGGCTCGGTAGCTTTGGCAACGTTCAGTAACAAACGGTCATGCCGAACATCAATTGTGCCGAAAAATTTAGTATCTGAATATTTCAAAAGGCAAGTGTCAAACCAAATAAAAGCTTCCTTGTTATTTGGACAGAGCTGGACAATGTTGGTAGTGGCATCGTTAACACAACTTGCACATTCAGTGCTGTTTGTGTCACCCCGGCACATAGCCAGACCAAATACGGATTGACCAGTTTGTGTCGATGTCACAGTTTGAAGACTGAACCCTGATGGAGAAGTTTCCATGGAAAAATTACTCAAGAGTTGATCCAGGTTTCCTTTGAAGGGACTGTCAATGGTGAAATTGTTTGTAGTTGAACAAATATTGAGCACAGGGTTGGCTCCAAATGCAAGTTGGATAAGAAGAAGAATGGTAATTAGGACCTGAACAGAGACGGTCATTGTTGAATTAGCCATTTTCATAACCGAAGCTAACAAGGGTAAATACCGAATGACTGATTGTGGTGGTGTTAGCAAAATTATTCATGCATGATTTATATAGAGTTGAAAATTTGGCTTTATTTTACCATCCTGGATTCAATATGTCCTTTCAAAGAGCAGGTTTTTGTCTTGCTTGAGATTTGTGGACGTAGTTTGTTGTATTTTCTTTCTTGATACGACTAATCAGGATAGTAACGCTCATTAATCTCATTATTGGCATTTAAGAAAACATCTCTATCATTAGGAACTTGTGAGAATATTCTTATGCAGCTAGCCCCTCGAGCTTAATTAATTCCAGATTTCTTTGGCCTGCAGAATTTATTTTGGAAAAAAAAAATTCTTCCAAGTAGTTTCCACTTAGTAATAATTTTTGGAAACATTTTAATTTGTACAAATGTGTTTAAAATTCCCAGATGCGAATAGCAAATAAAAATAAAAATTCTAGTATCTCAATCAGGTACCTTTGTTTTTTGTTTTCAATAAAATTGGTACGGTCTTTTCTAGCAAATCTATAAAATTAAATAATAATTATGTAAACGAAACCTATTACTCACTATGTCCAAAAAAAAGCATCTAGTCTTAAAAGTGTTCTTTGTATCAAAAAAAGAGTCCAACTTTTTAGTGAATTTTTTGCATTACTCTCTCTAATAACAACAATGCATAATCCACCTTAAAAGTAAGGATTAAAATGTAGAAATATAAATTTAATAGTGTATTAAATATGTAGTACATTATAATTTTTAAAAAATTGTACCAAATTAAAAGTAGACACTTTTCTTTAGTGACAAAGGGAATACTTTTTTTCATTCAAAAAAATAGTTTTTCTCTAAACTTTTTTCTTCCAAAAAACAAAGGTTACACTTTTCAATTTAATGCAAATTTTTTTTTATCAAAATAAGGTTTAGTGCAAATGGTTTGAAGAACTTAGTGAAAAAGTGCCCATCTATACATTCAAATCTCACCAATTGCAATTTACGTCAAACTATATAATAGAATGAGAGTTAAAAAAACATCATAGTTCATTTTTATCAATTTTCGCACCTAAAATTCTTGGTTCAATCCCCTGAAAATTCTCTGTTGCCGCCATGCGCCTGTAATCATATCAGGTCCTTCTCTTATAACAGAATATTTGTACGAATCAGGCCATGGACTGCAACTTGCAGCTGTATCCATGTAAACACTCTAACTGGGCTTGAAAACGATCTCCATATTTTTGGCTGGTTTTTTGTTTTTTGTTTTTTATTTTTGTCAATTTCGTTTTCATATAATTTGGCCCTTTTGTAATCTATGCTTGTCTAATTAACAAGTTCGCATATTATCTTCATAGATGTGGTAGGAATAATTACAGGGACCAGTTATGTAGTTTTAGTTGCTTTAGTTGCTTACCCTTTAGGCATTTTATTTTGACTAAAATTTTAGGCGTAACTTCAATCAATAGTTTTCTTATGAAAACGGCTCTTAAGTCTAAGTAATATTTCTATGCCTTACAATTCAGAAAATTTGACAAGTTAAAACAATTCAGTATGTTTCGAAACTAAAGTGCGTTTATTGCTAAACTGATTCTTGAAGGCGTCATTTTTGTTACACTTGACCCATTGAACTTCTGCTTTAATTCTAGAAAGGTACTGCCATCAAAAGAAACAAAACCGAAAAATAACCTATACAAGGCAACAAATATTCCCCATTGGGAATGTATGTACGAAGAAATATATGGGATATGTATGGGCGCTATAAGACATTAAGAACCACAGATTTTTTTTTTTTTTCCCCTTCCAAAATGATAAAGTTCAGGTGCATTAACGAAGTTATTAAAAATGAACATGCTTCATGGATTCCCCAATAGTTGGGTAAATATTGGGGGAGAGATTGTATCACATAAGATGACAGATACAATTTAAGTAACTAAGGAGTTGCTAAAAAATTTATTAGCCAAAGCTTCCACGAAATAAGGGGAAAATATTCAAAAAAAAAAAAAATCTTATTGGCTTGCTGGAAGAAAAAAAATATATTCTTTCCATTTCCTCCTCCCAAAAAAAATGTCAACTTTGAGTAGAGTATAACCCCTTTTTAATTAGGGCAAAAAGTCTCAAAAACCATTAAACTATTACGCACGATCATATATTTTTGGCTACTAAATTATTTTTCCTAAATGTATGTCACTAAAACAATTAAAATGGTAGCTAGTGGTCCTTCTATCATATTCAACCGCTAATATGAACAAAAAAAAAATGCCTCGTGTACGATTCATATGCCATTTTTTAAGGGCAAATCGGTTTTAACATACATGATATTTTTAAAGTTTACAAATAAAGTTTTACCATCTCAAAATCTAGTGAAATTTTCCAAAATATCAAAAATACAAAATTCTTTATCCCAAATTTCAGAAATCATATTGTTTTCACTATTTAAATACTATCACACACCATATCTCCAATACCAAATCACTTTTGCATTCCACAAAACCTTCAACCTTCCCCTAAAGATCAAATCTTTACATACACCCAACACCAAAATTCTAACTTTTTTTAAAGTTCTAGAGTTTCTTAACTCCAATTTTAAAACCCTGAAGACACATCTCACCAATGCACCCAATTACCAATTAAGTGAAATCAAGAATAATTCCACCACAAGATTCAAAAATATACTTATAAATTAAATAGTATACTTCACAATGTAAAATATAGGGAATTAGAGAAGTGAAAATTGATAGGTAAGTGTTGGTATATAATTCAATCATCTCTAATACTACACAAGGAGATTCGGGTACAGTCTAGAGTTACGAAAAGGTTGATTATAGAAGGGTTATGTAAGCTAGGTGACCATGTGGGAATTGAATAGCTTTTGCCGGTACTGAATACTAAGGTTTAATAAAATTGTGGGAAGTTTGTAATAACTGCAAGGAGGAGTTGGAGGATAAGGAATTTGTTGGTGGTAATGGGGTCGGTGGCATGGAGTGGCGATGGCAACGATTGTGGCATGGCCAATATGTAAGTATGGTCATGGGAAATGATAAGATGAGAGGATGGAAATAGAGTTACAATAAGTCCAAGTGTGTAGTGTGAAAAAAAAAACAAATAAAAATATTAATTTGCCATAAAAAAAAATACCGTATGAATTACACATGAGGCATTTACCATTCATGTTAACGGTTGAACTTGAAAGAAAGACCACTAGCAACTGTTTTAACTAGTTTAGTGGTCATATGTTTAAAAAAAATAATAACATGGCCAAAAGTATATGATTGCAAGATTTTAGTGATCTCTGAAGATTTTTGCCCTTTTATTTATTAGATACAATAAATTTAATAAGTTATAATATAAATAATTTTACATTTGTATTCTTACATCTTAATTATGACCATAGTTAATTATAATTGCTAACAGAATTACAAGAATTTCATTCTAAAAATAATTTTTCTTTTTTAGACAAAAATTTTGAAAAGGGTCTATTTTTTTTGGGACAGAAAAAGTATATAAGATGCAAATCTAAATAAATATTTTGTGCATTAAAGACAAGTTTTTGGATAAGCAAAGGATGTAAATTACTACTCCCTCGTTACAATAAATAAATAAAAAATAAATTCACTTTCGAAATTTTGCTCTATCTCACAAGAAAAGTCTAATTTTAGTAAAAAAAAAATTATATTATCCTTATTATTAATGAGCATGTGTGGCCCATTCTAAAAAGTAATGATAAAAATGAAAAAAATAATTTTACAGTACATTAAAGATAATTTAACTCAAAGTGAAAATTTTCATTTTTAGAAAAGAGGAAGTATAAAATTTTATATTTTAAAATTCTCAAATAGCAATTTACTAGAAGCAATCTAATTCAGCGAAGTGAAGGGGCCATACACTTAAGTTTACTCTGAAGGTTTCAGTCCTCGAATAAATTGTGGGATTCACTACTTAGAAATGATCCCAAAACTGTTCAAAAATCAGCTCTAAACCTTTAAAAGTCAAATATCTCACTTAGGTTCTTTTTATGATTGGTGGAAGGAAAGAGAACTTACCCAGATCACATGTATAGGAAATTTGTAAGTTTTTTTGGAAAGAGTTATGGACCAATGCAAAACTTCTCTTTCGCAATTTCCAATTCATGATTAAAAGAAGTTGACAAGAGATGGACGATATATTCTACATAAGGAACGAAAATATGGCAGCTAATAATAATTTCATCCTTGTATGATTAGGTTTCTTTGTATGAAAACAAATGGAAAAATTACCAACCATACAAATGGTATCTTGCCTAAATAGGTTTGAAACATTGCCGGCGCATAAAATTTACACTTCGTTAAAATAATTCCCGGCGAATTAGCACTCTCTTCATCCTATTGTTTTGGTCAAATTTGGATAGTGTATAGTTAGATAGTTTAGTTTTTAGAGATTTATTTTTTATGTATAATGTAAAATTTTTTAAAGTTGTAATTATTTATTTATCTAATATCTTTTCATTTATATTTTAAAATGATATAATTATGTTTTTGAAAAACTAAATGTATTAATACAAATAACACTGTCAAATGTAGTTTCAATTGTCCAAGACATAGTTGATTGGACTCTTTTTACAAGACAAAGGGAATATATGATTTTCAAATGAATAATAATACTCTTTGGGTTTCAAAAAAAAAAAAAAAAAGAAGAAGAAAGATCATTTTGGATGAGATACAATTTTCTTTTTAAGTTATAAGATATAACACTTTTAATACAATATTAAATGTATAATTTTACTTCGTTTATCTATACTTTTTAAGTGTAAGCCATATATAATTATTATTAATAAAGATAAGATAGAAATTTATTTCAAAAATAAACTTCTTTTTATCTAATATCTTTTCATCCAAATTTTCAAATGATATAATTATATTTTTGAAAGACTAAGGGGGCATTTTGTTTATTTTATGGAATGCGAACAACTATGAATATGATAGTAGTGTAGAAAATTTGATCTGATCTGCCAGGTCGTTGAAATTTTTTTTTACTAGGGGCGATTTCGCACTTTTTTTTTTTGTATTCTGCTACGACTTTGGTTCCAATTTTTTAATGCATGCGGTAGTAGTTTGGTTGCCCATTATTTAACGTATGCAGTTTTGTGGGATCATCACGAAACGCATGGGACGAGAGTTAGGAACGCTGATTTCAGTCTCTTTCAACGTATGTAATTTGTGGTACCCAGTTGAAACAGCACCTTAGTTGGTAGTTCGTTGTATATTGGTAAACCCTAGTTAGACTAGTGGTCGTTCTTGTAGGTCCTTGTTGCCGCTATTGTAGGTCCTTATAGCCTTTTTTGTAAACCTTTTTATGGTCGTTTTTCCTTTGTGGTTCATATCAAATACCATGAAAATCATTTAGCATTTTTGATTTTGTACATTTTACCATTACAATGCAATATATCTACTTTTAGCTAAAAAAAGATAGTAGTGTAGAATGATGATGATGGGTATGTTAATTCCAACAATGGTGCTTGGCGGAAAAGTTAGAATAATTATTAATTTCAATAGTGCCACAAGAGAAAAGATAGATAAAGAAAGAAGAAAGATAGAGGTGAGGGTTGTTTTGGTCAAAAAAAAAAAAAAGTTGACTCATATTCTAGAAGTTGGAAATTATCAAAACCCAAGGGGTGGGTGAGAAATAGTGCATTTACAACTTTTCAATATTTGAATTCAAAACTTTCATTCTCATAGCATTCATTCAAGCATTATGTTTTACTTTGATTATTATTATTATTGAGCGGAAAACCTACTAACCAAGCAAACCCTAAATGCATCAATACAAATACTCTATTCATCCCAAAAAAAAAAAATAGTCTACTTTGGTTTAGATATAATGTTTTATTAATTATTAGGTATAACACATTTAATCTACTAACTAAATATATAATTTAATATTTTTATCCTCACTTTTTAATTATGATGATACACAATTATTATTAGTAAGGATATTTTAGAAATTTAGTTTAAAAGTAAATTTTTTTTTTATAAGAAAAAATTTAAAAAGTGGATTTTTTTTTAAGGACAGAGGTAGTAATAGAGTCAAATACAATTTCTGTTGTCCAAAACAATAGTTGACAGAACTCTTTTTATTAGATGAAGGAAATATGTGATTTTAAAATGAATAATAATACTCCCTACATTTAGGGCTAGCAAAAATCAACCTAACTTAAAAATTAACCCAATCAACCCACTATTTTAACCCGTTGAATTGGGTCAAATGGGTCACGGGTCAAGTCGGTAAAGTAATTTAATGGACTAAATTGAGTTGAACTCAATCTCACCTTTTGGGTTAAAATATTAATTTGAAAAAATTAAAGAGGCCGGCCGATTACTGTCTAATCGGCATCCACCTCCACTGGCCACCCAGATTATAGTAAAGTTGCTCAAATCCTGCCAACTACTCACCAACTAGACAATGGTCCGACGGTGACAGATGGTGGACTAGTTGCCTTTTTAATTTTTAAACTAATATTTTAACTCAATAAGTTAAATTGGGTTTATCTCAATTCAAACATGAACTAATCTAAATAAAACTTGTAATTATATTGATTAGATTGGATCATAACTTACAAAATTACAACTCATAAATGATTCAACCCATGATTGATCCAACTAACCCATTTGTCACCTGTATCTGCAACCTAAAAAAGAGTTCACTTTAGGTGAGATATAACATTTTTTAGTTATAAAATATAATACATTTAATATATCATTAAATGTATAAATTTACTTTCAGATACAAAAAAAAAATGAGGGAAAAAAATTAGAGAGGCAAGCATTTTCATTAGTGCAGTTACCTGTCTGAATATTGCAACATAGGTGTGCAATGCTCCCTCACTCGAACTTTCTCTCAAAGTTTTGTTCATAAGGACCTTATTTGGAGGTACGTACGGTTAACTCTCTTAGCATTGTTTCAGTAGCTACTCCTTGGTTTCAAATGGTAGAGGGATAACATCATTTGGCTTGGCTATCATAGGTACATAACTAGTACTATATGCCTCTATGTCCTTCCTCTGTTCACTACAAAGTAATGTCTTACTCTAAGATATTCTGGCCCCTATGGCTCTCTATATTATGGCTTTGACTGGCTCTATACTAACACTTGAGAAATATGAGAGAAAAGAAAAAAACAAAACCAAAAAAAAACAAAACAAAACAAAACAAAACAAAACAAAACAAACAAAAAAAAAACAAAACAAAACAAAAAAACAAAAAAAACAAAAAGGAAAAAACAAAACAAAAAGAATGGAGAAAAAAAGAGAGGAAAAAAAAAAAAAAAAGAGGAGAAAAAAAAAAGAAAAGAAAATCTAGTTTCTAGTTTGAAGCAAGCTATCTCTGGTTTGAAAATCTCTATGGCTGGTCTTGCATCATTGATGGTATAAATGCTGTATTATTCATTACAACATGGCCCTTGATTTACTAGCTGAATTTAGATTCTCTATGGAAGAGTTGCCTTTTGATTGGTCTGATTAGTGTTAGTTTTTAGTTTTGATTACTCATCTGTAATAGTTAGACAACAAAGATTGCCATAGATGATTAAAGATATAGTGTTCAAGCTTAGTCATTCAGTTGAAGTTGGCGATGAACACGATATCTTACCACATCAATTTTTGGCAATCCCTTTTACCTGAGTTTATGTCCATTGTAAAGGTTAGAATCTTTATTAGCCCTTATTAGGCTAATTTTCCCTGTAACTAATGGAAAGTGGTAATCCCTACTTTTCATTTTCCTCCCTGGCTATGGAATTAGTCCAAGGAGATCATTAGCTCTTCAGCTAAACCTTTGTACAGTACTATTCTTCAATCAATGAAAATTCTATCGTTTCAGAAAAAAAAAAAAAAAGTAGTACTCAGACTGCTCACTACACCCAATTTCAATTTACCAAACTTTTCTAAGAATTCATGTTTCTCAAGTTCATAGAAATCCATAGGAACATCTATTGAAATAGTAATTCTTCTTAGCCAAAATTATCATAAATTATAAAATTGCCATGTAAATTTAACTACTCCATATTTTCATCATTCAAAAACATGAATTTAACCCCATCAACATTATAAGTATACGATTTCTTATTTATTTGATAAAAATTACCTCTCTATCAATGTTTTCAATACTAGCCTTGAACTTGTTTGAGATCCAACCTCCACTAAAAGCATTTAGCATGGGCTTTTTCTCAATTAGAGAAGAGAAGTCAGACCCTGCAAATTTAATATCCTTATCCACATAAACTTTTGGTACTTCTTCAATGGTCCATCTCTCTTCTCTTTCTACTTGAGTACTTTTGTCAAACAGCATATGTTCATTTTTCTTAACTTCGGAAGGCCTATAAAAACATATTGCCTTCTATCTTTAGAAAATCATACTTAGAAAAATCTTGGTTGTTGACTGAAACAGATAGCACAGAATCACTATTAAATTCTTCTTTTGCGATTGTTTCTTGAGTGGTCTTTTTGATACCAGTCATTTTTAAAATTGCATTTATTTTTTCATCCATTCTATCTCATGCCTTCTTCATATTCTTTTGCTATATTTAGATTCTTAAATTCTTTCATCTGAATTTCAATTTCATATTTCCACATAAGATAACTCCACTTCTTGGTATGTCATTAAACTTGATGTTCTAATCATTCTAGCTTTCAAGATCATCTAACTTCAGATAATGTTAAGAGTTGAAAATAGAGAGCAACTTTGGAAAATTGGAAAGGAAATTTAGAGAAAAGATTGAGAAATAATTTGGGAGGAATGAAAGGATAGAATTCAGAGAGGAAAATAACAAAAACAAGGGAGGAAAAAATAGAATTTAGGGGAAAATAGAATTAGAAATTTTGATTGCAAAAAGAAAATATTAAAAGGGATTTAGAAAGATTTAGAGATTTAGAAGAAGAAGGAAGTTTGGAGAAAAGAGCACGATGAAGATTGAATAGGATTAAGAGGAGAAAGAAAACAATTTAGGAAGGAAAAGGGAAAATAATCGAAGAATAATTGAGAAAGATTTAGAGATAAACCAAAAAGAGAAATAATTTGTGGAAAGAATATCTTCTCTAATACTATTTGTCAAAACTTTGAAGTTCTGAAGAAAGAAATTGTAGGGAAAGAAGGGAATTTAAAGGAAAAAAGTAAAATTATGATTTTATTCATCAAAGCTTGTTATTCCTCACCATTGAAACAGCCTTAGTGACTGTTGCGTCCAATTAGTCCTTTTTTTTTTCCTTTAAAAAATAGTTATATTAACTTTTCAAAGTTAATTAATACAATAAAATTCACCAAAGTAAACTCTTCTTAACACTGCCTAAGACTAATTGACAACTTGTCAAGAACTTACAACATCTCTACACGTAAGTAATTCCCACAAAAATAATATAGCATAAATCAAGTTATAAATCTAACCGTATTTTACACTACAAAAGAAGGGTTAACCTTACCACTTCATTCTTTACCATGCTCCATCCCCTAACTACTCAAAAGTACTACCACACCACTTGTATCTACTCAAAATTATCAGCATGTTTGTATTCTATCCAAGAATCAATAGTCAATTCTACAACGTTTCTTTCCTCTATCCTTTGTCTCTCAAAAACTCAAAGATTCTTACTCTTCCATATCATTCATAGGAAATAAACCAAAAGCTGCTTGTTCTTTTCAATTTTCTTCTTGACGTATAGATCATATGTCTTGCGTCCACTTAGTCAATATCACCGGAAGAGTGATGAAGGTTGGTTCTTGGGGACAAATTGAAACTCAATCCAATTTAACTTAGTTACAGACTATGTCATCTTGAAGAAAGGAAATGATTTCTTTAAACATTCCTAACTGTTATGAAGATCTGCTTATTTCAACTGGTGGTAAGTCGATCATTTAATAAATACTCTTCTTCTTGGTTAGTAGAGTAACTCTCAACTTCGTGATTTAGTAAAATTTTGTAATTTGTTTTTATGTATAGTTACCCAAAATTGTATTTGAACTCATAAATTATTAAGTTCACTCGTATTACTGATGCTGTTTTGACGACCCCGACCACGACAATAAATATTTTTTAAAAAAATGAAAAAATGAAAAGAAAAAGAGCTTCATTGTGTGAGAAAATATTCTACGCATTCGTTGCATCACGTAACATTGTGCAACTAAATACAATTACGAGAACAGTTTATAAATTATGGGAGATAACTCATATACACAATAGAAGGCAAAAAAAAGAAATTACGTGATTAACTTGTTACTCCAAAAATAAGAATGTAACAAATGGATATAATATTTGTTCCACATATTGTGGCATTAGAGCCTGCCGCAGTTACAGCAGACCAAATTAAGTATCTTCTGCAAGAATTTAGGCTTTTGCTTGAGTCAAAAACCACGAATTCCGGTGTATACATTAAAATAAAATTTATAAAATAAAAAAAATTAAAAAAAGGAAAGAAAGAGTGTAAAAGTGGTGTTTCAAAGTTCATGTAAAAAGGCCAAAGGCCAATTTGCTCCCCCCACTTCCTGTAGCTGCGTGCGACTCCGGGTGCGATAACGGTGCGATCCGTGCACTGTAGCTCCTGTAGCTACAGTGCAACGGCTTTTTTTTTTTTTAAGGTCTGCTTACGGCTTAGTTTGCGGTTTCCTATCGGCTCGAGCGGTGTAGGATGTGCGCTAGGGACCACCACTGTGCGTTCAGTTTTGCTCATCTCATACCATTTGAGGTACCCAATGGAGCCACTCGCTTTAGTCGATCACAGTAGATCATTTTTGTATAGTATTAATGTCCCGATATAACCGGGCTTTTGTATTATTGGTTGATCCTAAGTCGTTTAGGCTCTCAACCTGTGCCGCTTTGCGGCTTTTGTCCCGCTTCGCGGGTGTGTTTTGTTTTGTGCCCCTTGAGGGCTTTTTGTTAGGGTTGTACCAAATGTGATAGTGGTTTTTAACCTCTATCACATTCTCCTCCTTGGCATTAATGTAAGACCAAGGTGATTATATTGCCTTCATTGGCAATCTCATTGTACAGTTTCATTTTATCAATGAAATTTCTATCGTTTCAGAAAAAAAAAAAAAAGTTCATGTATTCATAAGTTTCTTTAAATTGTCATGGTCAAACACAACACGGTAGCCCTTTAAAGAGCAAGGCCAAGCACAATGCATTCCTTGTAGCTCAATCTAAAACAAAGTTTTGCAGTGGCCTCCATATCCTAAACCTTTTTTTTTCTTGATGAGTTATTAGCCCAAGCCTCATACCTTGTTCTCCACCCCAAAAGGGATTCAGATTTCCTTTGCCAAAAGCAAAGTCCTGAACAGGATTGCAGGGTTTGGCTGATTTCCTTCCTCCATGCTTTTCACTTATGATAAACAGACGACTAGACGAGAATGGTCATTTCTCATCAAATGCCATAAACGGATTTCTGTCCTTCCTTATTTAGTCTTTCTCATCCACTGCACCTGCCCTTGTTAAGCTACCATACTGAAAATGCATAAAGTTTCTTCATGATGATGGACAATGTACGTTCTCTACAGCCCTAATATCTACACAAGAAAACAAAAAATCCCATCTAATGGGTCCTGTTCAAGACAGGGGAACCCCCAATTTACATTTGAAAATTGGATAAATTGCTTCTAATCTTTACGAATACAGCACATTAAAAGTATATCTGTTTATGAAACAACTCTACAAGCATTTTAATGTATATGGGAAATCTCTATTAGACGGGCATTAAGCATCAGAATCTCCCCTGATAGTGGTGATCCTTGCAAGTGGTTGTCTTTCAAATTAATCTGATTTCCAAAGATCTACAGCAACATACATTACCAGAGTCCTGAGCTGGAATGCTTTGCATTCTTAACTCTCAACTATGAAGAGCAAAATTATGGATGCATGTGAATTAGTTCCTCTGCTTCACATTCTCTAATGCCAATATCAATTACACTATTAGCTGAAGAGCGCAATACATCACAACATTGTCTTCTTGGTGCCTGCAACTGCAATTTATAAGGAGTAAATCCAGAATTAGTCTGCTGATCTTTTTCATTTAGCAACTAACAGTCAAAGAAAGCATCTCGGCACATATATTTCAAACTTAAATTTTCCAGAAAACTTCAGAAAACAGTACCTGTTTGATACCAAGGTTTAGCTTCTTTGAAAAAACTCTGATTTCATCTATTTTCTTGTTATAAGTGCAATTGTTGTCCATTATCTTGTAAATGCTGGTAATTTCATCTCTGTTGGAGGAGACACTGTCAAAAAAGAAAACAACTGGTCTCCTACATGGATCAGGATGATATTCCTTTGTGTCAAGATTATGATTAATTTGTCCCTTTTTCCAGGTCATATAAGTCTCCTGGGCACGCAAAACATCAGGTAGAAGCACATTCATCCCGATCAATTGGACTGCATATCCCCAAGATACTGAAATTGTCCATGAGAACCATCGATCATAGCACACTGTTTGTTGCAAGATTCTCTGTGAATCAACTTTTGTTGCTTCAAGTAAGTGCTCCAAAGCCTTCATAGCTATCATATTCGGAAAAATTGGCTCTGTTGCATCCAAATGATGGAGAGAAAGCAATGGCCTGGCAGGATGCGCAGCTAATAACCCGAAAATATTTCCCTTAACATCCATCTGAATAAAATTCCAAGTACACAGACATCAGATGAACTGATTTAGCCTCTAATTGAATACGGAAATCTGAAAGACATAAAGATTGAAACTTTCTGAGCTAAAAAAGTAGTACCTGATGAAATCCAGGCTCATGAGTTAAAGTAATTCCAAGTTCTGCCAGACACGCATAAATCCTTACATCGCTTCCATAGAGATGAGGGTATCTTTCCAGACACGAATCCAAGACTTTAGCCAAAACTGTAGCCAGGGGATAGCTTATAGCAAAACCAGCACCTCCAAACGCCATATCAAAAGAAAAAAGTTTATTAGCCTCAAAATTTTCTGAATTTGTCCCGATATAGTACCACAACCCATGATCATACTTTGACAGGGTCTTCACCAGATTTTCAGGAAAGAAAATTGTATCATCATCTCCAAACACAAACCATCTAACATTAGTATGGTTCAAAGCCACAGTTTCTGATACAGCACGGGCTATACGAATTGCTGACCTTAGTCCATTCTTATATGTGTATCGAAATCGAGAAGTGTCTTCAGAAATGCATATGGGAGGAAGAGAAACTAGATCATTTTCGGAAAATGATGTATTTGGTGGCATTTGATCAAGAAAAACACATCCCTTCATTATTTCTGGCCTCCACCAAAGCCTGACATATTCTTTCCTTCTGAACCATGATTTTTCACTGGAGGCAATTCCAAAAACAACGTGTTCAAGTGAAGTTGTAGAGGATGAATTCTGTACAGAAGCAGAATAATGCGAGTGATTTGTATTTGGAACAAGGACTAATGATATAAAAAGATAAATTATGAATAACGAACAAGATATTATAATGCAATTTACGTGCCTGGATAGTGGATGGGATATTGAATGTGCCTTAAAACGTTTCATTTTGAGCGGTTTACTGGAGATTCAATGGTTATGACCATGATGGTTACTTATATAAGATCAAGATCAATTAGTAAAAATTAGAAAAGGCTTTCTAGGATTAAGGCCCCCAAGATCAATTTGGGTGAAAGCAACAGTGGCAGATTTTGACCCCTTTATCTTGGAAAGCAAATAAAGCTAACAAATAGAAGTCCAAGATCTACCTAGCAGAGGAATAAATCAGCACCACTTATTCAATGTCACCGTTTGCAAAAATCAGCACGACGACTCAGAATTTTCAATGTCACCATTTGCAAAAATCAGCACCACTTATTCAATAAATCCGACTCAGAATTTTCAATGTCAACATTTGCAAAAATCAGCACCACTTATTCAATAAATCCGAATCAGAATTTTCAATGTCACCATTTGCAAAAATCAGCACCACTTATTCTGTTAAAATATTCCATGCATCCACTGCCTCAAGTAAATTTATGCAGGATAATTTATAATTTAAAGAAATAGTCTATTTACATAATAAAGAAATAAAAAAAATAAAAATACATAATAAAGAAATAAAAAAAATAAAAACTATGCAATTGATTTATTATACTAAAAATAAAAATACAATGAATGTATTAATATGCTTTTCCTTATCCTTCTGAGGGGAGAAAAACAACAACAAATGGAAATGCATTAATGGGTGAAGTTTCAAAAGGGTACAAAGCTTTAAATTGATTAAAAAAATTAATGCATGGTCTTCACAGATTTAATTGTGCGTTATTATATTTTTTTGGAGAGAAAAAAAATCTAATGTTCAAAATCAAACTCAACTCCATTTTTTTATTTTTTTTATTTTTACCATCGGTTACATTTTATGTATTGCTAAATTCACACCCTCCACGCATTAAAAGCTTATAATTAACACAAATAAATGTGTGTTAATGTTAAAAGACTTCAGTATGAATGGTGTGGAACCAATCCCAGAAAAGGGATCGCCAGTAGTAAAATTTTATAATTCTAGTTCAATATTAGTCTGATTATAACATTAGTGTAATTTTTTTAGAAAATAAAAATTATATAACTGATGCCTAAATTATTAACTTTCAACTCTTTACGAGCTAATTAGCACACCTTTTTAAATTGGTGAGCTAGTCATTGGTCTTCAACCTATAATAGTTCAATCGAGCTCCTCCTTGCCCATGGGAAAGGAAACCATAGTAAATTTCTTGATAACAACGGATGAAAAGAGTAATAAACAAATAAATAAGAAGAAATATGCATATATTTGGTTGTCTTTGAGATTTTTAAATTTTGATTTTAGTTAAATACTACTTCCTCCGTTCTAAAAAAAAAATTAGTTTAATTTTTTTTTTGTCCTCAAAAAAATATATTTTTTGTGTGACATTTTTATATTATCCTTACTAATAATGACATTATAAGAATTATACATTTAATTATGTATTAAGTGTATTGTATTTTGTAAGTTAAAAAAAGTTATATTAGATTAAAAGTAGATTTTTTTCGAAATGGGAGTAAAACAATTTAAGAATGAACATTATTAGCTAAATGTTTAGAATTTAGTTGGTCAGAATTCAAACTTCACTATCAATAAATTATAAAAAAAAATCATTGTCCATGTTAATTAATTAGTGTTTTTATACTTGATTTACATAGTTTTCATAGTGTAAATCAGAATTTCTTAATTGAGAAAAGCATTAAATCTTTGAAAATCATAACAAGTGAGCTCAAGAGAAACTGTCCTATTATTTCTGATGTACAAGATCCTCATAGTGAGACAAGTACAAAGTATACTTTGTGTCGGATGAGAAAACATATTTAAACAAGTTTATCAAGATGGAATTAGGCCAAACCGCTTTGACAAACATAGAAGTTAGTTAAAGAAAAAGTTGGTCTATGATCAATAACATAAGCTAGGAAGAAAAGTTATAGTCATTTGGCCTAACGACGACAGCACGGCGCCCAGTATGTAAATTACAAAGAGTGGAACGAGGTTTGGTTTGCCAACTCTGGAAGCAAAAGTCCACATGCACGATGCGTTAGTCTAAGATTGGGAACGTTGACTTCACAGCTGTTAAAAACTTAACTGTCATCTTCTCATTCGAGCTTCGAAGTTCGTAGTAGAACAACTTCTACGTTAGGGAAAGAAAGAAAAAAATGAATGGAGTGTCTACCACGTTAATTTGTATAAGCAACCAACCATGCACCAGAAATCTCGTAATAAGTCTTTAAAAATTCATACTACTTTTTCCTTAAAATAATAACGCGTTTCATGTAATGACACATTGGTGTAGCTGTCCATGTAGCCACAAAACACTAGTTGAGATATTCAGTTTGAATTAATGTATATTATTAAGCATATCTCATAGTTTTTATTAAAAGTAAGGTTTATATATTTTATGTTATAATTTAATATTTATTAATAAAACTACGCGGGCATTGTTTTGTCTCTGCATTTTGTTCTATAATTTGTTGTTCCTGCACCCCCTCTACTTAGAGAAAGGCTTGTTTTATTTTGAAAAAATATTTCATAATATCTTGAAATAGACAATGTACTGGGATTTGCTGACAAGTTAGGGTAATCATTCTCTTGACTAGTTAGTGGTTAAGAGATACTGATTCTACTGTATTGGGATTTGCCAGTCTGGTTTTAGCAAGTTTAGGCCTTAACTAATACTTTGTGTTAGGACACGTCCATTTAAGGCTCGTTTTTTTATGGACACTCTTTGTACTATGTTAATTGGGGATTCCCACATTAATACAATCAGTTTGGTTTTTGACCAAAAAAAAGAAATAGACAATGTATTTGTCGTATAACTCAAGTAAAATTGTCCTATTCTTGTTATTATTATTTTTTCTTAGCTACAATTTTTAAGGTAGACACTTCGAGAACAATTTCAATAGACTAGAGTTAAAGTTTTTTCTATTTTACTTAATGCGATCATGGTGTATTCATATTTAAAATTTAACATCGTAAAAATGTATTTTAAAAGAAGTTAAAGATTAATCATACTTATCATCTTCTACTAATCCTTTTATGGATTTAATCTTTTGAACCGCCCATGTTGAGACAAGATCTAGTACTCAGAGCTGATCATGCTACTTGATATTTTATATGGTAGAAGACATATTCTTGGATCTGAAGGTAAGTTAAATTGCACTAAATCCAACCCAATGGAAAGGGTTCATGCTTTTATGTCCTTTAGCAAGCTGGCATTCGCTTATAGGGAAAAAGTAAACAGATTACTTGAAAAGCAACCTTCCCAGTTCCAACTCAGGTGTAGCCCCAGGGGTTTGGTTCGATGGTTTCCACCGAGGTTCACTTCGTGGGAGACGTAGGATAGACTGTCCGTTGCTGGATGGAATTTGAAGTGATTTCATGTGACGTTGAAAGATTAGTCCCACGCTTGTCTTGTGGGTACCGTAGCCCCCGTGAGATTTGGGTCCTACCAAACCGGTAATACCGGGACACTACCGTAGCTCCCGTGAGATCTGGGTCCTACCAAATTGGTAATACCGGGACACTAATTGAGAGGAGTTCGAGACACGCCTGTCAGTGAATGTGAGGATACTTTCAAGTGAAATAAAAAAAAAAAAACCTCAGGTGAATTATACCTCACAGTAGCACCTTAAACTAGGATCAGACCGGCTGATTCAACTGGAAACCCGAAAAAAATAGTTGACGCCCAGTTTTTCCTTTTTTTGGTTAAATAATGATTTATTTTTGACATCCCAAACTCTCTCCTTCTCTGTCCTCAATAGGCCGATTTATTTTTGACGATGTATGAATTTGGAATTATTGGTTATGTTTGGATTGTGATTTATTTTAAAAATTTTGTATTAAAATATGTGAAAATTTTGGTGATTTTTTTTTTTTTGTAGAAAAAGTATTTTGGATGGAAAATAAAAAGGAGATTTTTTTAAAATTATATGAGTAGAATTTAAGAGAGAAATTTTAAATATTTTAGACTAAAATGACTAGAGTAAAGGTTAAATACATTAGTAATATATTTATAATTTTAATTTATTTATGAGGTTATGATGATATTATTCAATTTTTTAATACTGATTCGATTGATCCGACCGACCAACTCTTGATTCTTTAGTTTGACCGGTTTGTTCTCCCGTCCCGTTTTGACAATATTGGTATGAACAGATATCAATCAACCATGTTTTTTTCTCCAAAAACGATAAAATATTTTATCGATAGAAAAATTGTACATCATAATGCCAACGGGTATACAACCCTGTCAATTATTGTACTTTGTGCTATAACTAACACAGTAAAATTTAGAAAATATCTTAAATTAAATCAGTCCAAAAGTTAATCTTGCTGTTTTAGTTTTGCTAAAACTCAAGTAGTAATAATCTTCCTAGTAGTTGATTTTTTTTTTATTTTTCTATTTTGGACAATAACAGCAGAAATTTCATTGCAATTGCAAACTATACACGACATAGCCTAAAAAGGCTAATTACTCTTTGTGGTTTTTTATCTTAACCACAAAGTAAAGTACAACAACATTTGACAAATAAAAAACAAAAAAAATTGCACAAAATATTGATGTTTTCGGCTGGCACACGATAACCGTTACATCAATAGCAATTGGATTAATATACATCCTAACTTGTCGGCCTCTATTAGAGCATTTCAAACTATAAATTGTAAAAAAAAACCCCTAAACACAGATTTTGGTCCTTAACTCTCGCTCATGCCTTTCTCGATGCTGCATTGTACCTTTATAATTCCTCATCCTAAGCTAGTTACATACACCTCTAACATGAATGACAAAACCCTAATAAATAGAGACATAATACTATTTTAAAAAAAGAAAAAACACGAATTGTACAATGCAATCCCTTAATTCTTTTTTTTCTTACTCGGCTTAAAAAAAAAAAAAAAAGAAGTGCAATCACACCCAAATTGTAATGTCAATCGCATGCACAGCAGGAGAAGCCAAGCGAGAGAGAGCACTACTTTTTCTTTTTCCTAGTAGTTGATTTAAATGGCTAAAAGTGTACTCTCCCTAGTAGCAACATGTAAAATTGACTCTCAAATTATGTCGTACGTTACCCCCTATTAAATTTGTTCGTGTTTGTCATTTTTTCTTGTCCCAAATTAGTTGTCATATTAGAATAGTTAATTCGCATTTTTAAATGAAATTTTATTTTTACACTTCATGTAATCTATCATTTATTCTTTATAATTATCAATATCAAATAAAAGATAGTACTCACCAAGGATATAAAAAGAAAGTAAAAAATTTGTTTCCTACTACTATCACCATATATAAATTAGACATTATTCAAAAAACAATAAATGATGTGGGCTGATATCTTAGAAAGGGCAAAAAAAATTACAATACATCAAATACTTTGTGACATTTAGCTAATTTTTTACTATTCATTTTCTATTATTTATTGGCTACTAACTTTTTTATTATAAAATATTATTAATATTCGGCAACAATCATTCCCAAATCACTCCTGCAAGTACCCTCATTCTTCAGTAACCCCTATTAAAAAGTAATTGTAAAAATCCAAACATTTATCGATCCATCAAGGGACTTTATTGCTGATTTGTTTTAGTCCATCCTATTTTTTTTTTTTTTTGAACCATTGGAGTGGTTTTGCATAACATAAAAAAAATTTGACATTGTTATTCAAATTTTTTTTTTCTTTTACCTAATACTTATATGCTATTGTTAATTTGACATATGAAGTATGCTATGTATTTAAATTTTATTATGTAAAAGATTAAAAATTACGATGTCATAATCCACGTTTCATAATTTCCACAACTGAATTTTAAAAAATTACAATTAATAAACTTTTTCAATATAGTATATTATTTATTACTAATAATACACTACTTATTATTTGTAAGTTGATGTACATTATATATCGTATGTATATTATTCTTTAAGTTTTATTATGTAGAAAAATAAGAATTAAAATTTTTAATTCATACTTCATTACTAGTAAAATTAAATTATATAAAATTACAAATAGAATAAACTTATTATGTGTATATTTATTATAGAATGCGTTGCAACCAACAAACCTTACATTTATAAAATTACAAATAGAATAAATTTGTTTTTATTAAAAAACGGGATCCACTTTATCAAATTTACAAATAGAAAGGGGGGACAGGACGAAACGGCACAAAGTTTCTATAAACGGGCAAGTGATAGGAGAGATTTTCCTTGCTCTAAATTTTCTCCGTTGTTATTCCTAGCAAAGGCTTTCGTGAAAAGAGATGATATACTCTCTCTTAAGAAAGAAGAGATACCAAAAGAAAAAAACAGGTAAATTTAGCACATTGATGCACCCTTTGGGGAGAATGAGGGAGAAGGAAATCAGTGTGAAGTTGTTGCAGAGGGAAGGCAGAGAAAAGAAGAGTAAGATAGTGATTTGGAACACCTCATAAAGCATTGTTGTGGTTTTATGACTTTGAAACAATTTAGAATCTAAACTTTACAAGCATTGACAAGAATTTTGTTGCTTGCACTACTTATAGAACTTCCCAACAATTTACAATTTGAGAAACCTGCAAAGGATTGGAAATCAAAACGGCTCTTTAGGCCTTCAGCTGCCCTGTCATATACCTTGAATTTTGCGCTGAAATTTGCATTTGCAACGGCAACTATTCATGCCCTTCACCAAAAATTCTGTCAAGAAAGAGCTGCTGCCATAAAGTTCTCGTCATTCCATTGGCACCTGTAATGGCATAAGACAAACCAAAAATCACATGAGGACTGTGGATTCTATCATTCTCACTTGTGCTTCAAAACTCCATCTTCAATTTTCATCAAAATTTTTGCGGGATGCATCCATCCACATGCCCACAAGGATCAAATACCAAGACAGCCATAGAAATAGTCAAGGCTTGAGTCTCGGGAAAAAGAAAGACAAGTGGCCGGAAGCATATAACAGAATTTGAAAAAAACAGAACATAGGAGTACTAGCAAAAAAAATGTCACCTGCAAAACAGAGTGAAAGAAGGGACTAAGATAAATACAAAAGTAAAGATGTTCACAAAATATAATAAAAATCTTAAGATGCCATGGAGGATCAAAAGGTTAGTAAGGTAAGGCATATTCAAGAAATGGCCTCCACTTGAAAAAATCCTATCTCTGAACTAACACTCAAAAAAGCTATAATACTCCATCAACTAAGATTAGCCTGAATCACCAATTCTAGTTACTGCATTCAGGGCCCTGCTTGCCATGAACTTATATTTTCTCACCTCTTATAAAATTTAATTCGAGTAATTTTGTCTGCCTCTTTACCCTACAGCAATAGGTGCTCACCTTTTGTTTGTCAAATTTCATCAACAATGTCAACAGAAAATACGTCAAGTATTTCCTCTTTGAAAACCTATTTCCAATTTAGATTCTTATATGATGGTTTCATTGCTTCAGATTGCCCTCAGCCCTTAAATAGTTCCGCAACTAAACCAATCCCTTTCCACTTATGTTTCTATGCATAGACTAAGTCTAAAATTCAAGGAAGCAGAAGAATAACATGAAGATCACAAACAGTGTATTAGTCCATGGTAATCTATGGTACAAAACAAGCCACTTAATTTTGATTTTAGGCCAACTGCTTAATTTTACTGAAAGATTTACATATATCAAGATCACAAAGGTGTGGAAGCCTATAGGAAAATATCATGCATGGAACAGAACAAGCCCCTTCATTTTGATTTTTTGACAACCACTTGATTTTGCTGAAATATTACATACCTTCTGATTCAACATGAGAATCGTTTTAGACAAAGATACAATTCCCCAGTTTCCACGTAAATTTTCAATCCCACCATGTTCAGACATGAGTCCTTATGATTTGAAACATGCAAGTCCTGTGGAGCAGACTACTGAATTCATAAATTTCCAGCTAAATTTCACGCCCACCATATCAGAATGAGCTAGAAGATAAGTCTATCTCAGCATAGTAATTAATTCATCATTCTTGCATTGCCTAATATCAATAGTCATTGTCTTTGTGATGGGAGATTGAATGTCACAGCACTGACGTCTAGGTGCCTTCATCTGCCATGCAGAATAATGATTCAGCATGGAACAAAAATGTTTAAAACTCAGACCAATAAATAACATATAAAAGGCTAAGCTATATGAAGAAAATGGGAAATACCCGCTCAATATCAAAGTCCAGCTTCTTCGAGAAAACTCTGATGCTTTCTAATTCCTTTACAGCATTTGGTATTAAACAATTCCCAGTATCATTTTTGATATAGTTAGTCCAATCCTTGTCAGCATAAGAAGCAATACCATCAAAGAAAAAGACAACTGGCCTTCCGCACCTGTTTCTTGGGGCATCTTTTGTGTTGAACATAAAATGACTAGAGCGGGACCTCTGACCTCTACCCCATGGCCTAAAAGTTCTCTCCAGTGAGAGAAGATCTGCAAGGAGTTGATTTCCTTCAAATAACTGAATAGCAAATCCCCATGAAATTGAAACTGTCAATGAGTTGAAGCGATCATAGCAGACAGTTTGCTGTAATATCCTCGGAGGGTCAGCATTCACAGCTTTGAAAAGATGATCTAGAGCTTGAACTCTGCTCATGCCAGGGAAGATAGGCTCTACAGCATCCATGTGGTGCAGTGACAATAGAGGTGCTATTGGATGTGCAGCAAGCATCCCAAACAGATCTCCGCGAAGATCAATCTAAACATGAGGAAAGAATTTTCACACTAATAATAGCAACTGGCATCAGAAAATCAATAACAAAAGCTTATAAACATGCCCACAAATTATATACAACAACATCATCTAAGCCTTTATCTCACTATGTGGGGGCAGCCTTATGCATCATATCTCACCATCCTCTTCTATCAAAACACATATTATCATTAAAGTTTAATATATCATGTCTGTTTTAATAGTTTCTTTCCAACTCTTTCTAGGACCCACAAATTATATACTTTATTCCAAAACAAGAGCTCCACAATTATCAAGAATACTGCAAAGCCACTTCCATTCCAAATTGGCTTCCACTTGAGTCCAATCTTTGTAGGTGGTGGCATCCGATAGAAGTTAGCTATCCCATATGCACATGTGCTACCAACGAAGTACACACCAGTGTGGGGAAGAAAGAGGAAACAACTTCAATGCCCTCCAATGTTAATCTTTTTCCTTTGTTTTCTTGTTCTTTTGAGGATGTCAATTAGAAGCTTTGAAAGGTTAATTTAACAGCTAATCTAATTGTAAAAAGGAAAACTAAAGCTTTCAAAAAATTTTGTTGGAATCATTAATTAATTGACATTCTTAATCCAGACACGGAGAATGGCTACTTCCTTTTAATAAATAAACTTCCATTCATTAATCAAAATCATAAGAAATCCATAAAATCTTCCATAAGCTATAAACTGAATGAGCTATATACTTCTCATGAAACTCTAGAATTGATTTATGCTCAAAGAACTGAAGAAAATACACTGTGATCACTTGAGCCAAGACGCAAGAGGGCTAAATCTTTCATTTTACTGAATTAGACGAGCTAATCTTGCGTTGTTGCAAAAATACCTTCTAAAACCTTACTAATTAAAAAGAGGATCTGTAGCCAGCTTTACGTGGCAAATATAATGCTTTTCTTAGGAAAATCCTGAAAAGATGGGGAACTAGACAAGAAAGAAATCTATGAACAAAAAGGATCCTTTTTTTTGTTCCATAATACAACTATACAAGTAGCTCAAGTCCTCCAAAATGTATTTAATCTGATTCTATCAAACGAATGCTACCGTGGTATTTAACAGTCACTGTGTCCGATCTTAATTTCTTGCCAGAATCCAAAATCCACTTTCCAAAGCACAAACTCAAGACAACTGAAGCATAGACTATGAAGATGAACGCAAACAATGAAATAGGAACAAATTGATTTAGTTATCTATCAAATTACCAAAGCCAAACTAATCAAAAGAATTCTATCTCAACCATATTCATTCTCAAGAATAATAATAAAAAAAGTCCAAGAGTTTCATCATTTACTCCTGAATTTATCAATATGTGTATTGAGTACTAGGCAAACATTTCTAAAGTAATTAAATGCATTCAGTAAAACCAGTTCGCTGATCAGCTTCGTTTATCACACAATATAAGTTCACAGTTCATAAACCAAAATTACCTCACTCACCAAAACCATAATTAGAAATTGAAAGAAATGCTAATCACGAATAAAGATGAGGAAAGGGGAGAACTTTTTACCTGATGAAACCCAGGCTCTCGAGTCCTATGAACTCCCAACTCAGCCACGCAAGCAAAAATCCTCTGATCACTCCCATACAAATGAGGGTACCTCAATAAACAAGAATCCAAAAACCCAGCTAAAACCCTTGCCAAAGGCGCACTTAATGCAAAACCACCCCCTCCAAAAGCCATATCAAATGAAAATTTCTGATTTTGCTCATAACTTTCTGAGTAAGACCCAATGTAAAACCACTTATTATGATCATATTTAGACAAAACAAGAGCTAAATTGTGAGGAAAAAACACAGTATCATCATCACAGAAAACGAACCATTTGATATGGGGAGGTGGGTTGACAAGGGTAAAGACATCTTTAACAATATAAGCAATGCGAACGGCAGAAGGGTTCCCTCTAGGGAAGGTGTAGGGGAAGTGGGAAGTGTCTGATGAGAGAAAAATTGAGGGGATTGGGAGGGATAATGGTTGGGTGAAATTGGGTGGCTTTTGTTCTAGAAAAAGGTACGTGTTTGGAGTGGAATTGGGGGAAAACCAGAGTTGGATGTATGGGATACGGTTGAGGAGGGTGGAGGAGGAAGAGGAAATGGAAAAGACGACGTCGGAGAGGGAAAGGGCAGTGACAGTTGGCTGTGATTGTGGTGGTGTTGGTGTTGGAGTTGGTGTTGGTGGTGGAGGTGGTGGTGGTGGTGGTGGTGTTGGTGGTGGGAGGGTGAAAGGGGGGTGGAATAGAAGGAAAATAAGGTGGCAAATGAGGAAAGCTGAGAGGAGTAAGAGTATGTCTTTGATTCTTGAGCGCATCTCACAAAATCGTCAACAGAAAACGCACACACACTGGAATTGCATGGAATACCAAAATGGTAAGTAGAGTAAAAATCTGTGAAGAATTTTGCCTCAGAGTTTAAGTCAGTCGGGAGAAAAACAAGAAAAGCCAAGGATGATTTGGTTGATATTATCAGAACTGGGAAAACTGAAAAGAACAAACCAACTAAGCCTACAGAAGCCTGAATTTGGGGGGACAAATGTCCTCTCAGCCAGAATATTGGAGATGGTTTCAGGAATTGGTCATGGTAGAATATTGCAGTATCGGACACGTTTATTTCACATGCAGAGTAGCAAGGAACCATGTCCTCTATTCCCACGGTGTACGAATAGTGTCTCATAAATAAAATTACTAAATTTTATTAAAAATAGACTTTATATATTTTATAATTAAAATTTAATATATATTTATTAATAAAATTACGTGGACTTATCTTCAATACCAAGTACTGTCAATTTTTTATAACAGAGTAAAATTAAAATAAAATGATTCATCTTCCACGACGATGATACTCTTTTTATACTCATTAATTCCTATGTAGTAATCGATAAAACAACACTATGGTCATGTTTGGATTGTGTTGTATTTGAAAATTTTGTATTGGAATATGTGAAAGTTTTGGTAGAATTTTTTTTGTAAGAAAAAGTAATATGAAAAAGTAAATTGGATAGAATTTTTTTTTTAAATAATGTAAGAAGAATTTTAGAAAAAATTTAAATTTTAAATTTTAAAATTTAAAATAAAAAATTATTTGAATGTTTTCTTTTTGTAATTGAAAAAAATTAAATTTTTACAAATAAAAATACAAACCGAATACAACATTTCTTGGTTTTATTGTTAAATTAAAAATTTGAAGGTCATACAGAATAAAAATAATTTTTTGAATTAAAAGTCTTTGAGTTGGTTAGTGGTTAATTCAATCCCATCAAAGTCACTCATTAGTAATGATAAGAATGATGTAATAACTTTAGTATTTTAAATTTTTTTTTCTCAGAAAAATAATTTACTTTCCAAAAAAATTTCGTTCAAAGGAAAAAAAAAATCCATTTTTAAATGAATAATAACAACACATGGCTTATAATTAAAAAATAAAAATAAAAAATTATACTCTAAATGTATGATATCCAATTTTAAATATTTTATGATGTTACAGTTTTGGAATTTATAATTTTTTCTTGAAATTTGAATTTTTATTGCTATTTTTCTTGTGTACCAGTTTTTTAACCTTCAAACAGAAATTTAAGAATTGCAAAGAATATACATATTTACTCAATCATATATGAGGAATGTTTTACATAATTTTATATAAAAAGAAAGTTAGAATTTTAGTTTTATATAAATTAATTACTGAAAAATATTAAGAGGTAAATCTACCTATACAACACAAATTTTTGGAAAAGTCACAGTTTTAGCCTAGAATATTTTACGCAATATCATTTCTAATTTCTAATATTTTAAATCCAACACATTTAGTTTTCAAACTTTTATACTTTGATATGTTTGATATAATTGATGACTATTAAAATAGAAGATAACAAAACTCGTCACATAAAACATTAAAGGCCGTTAGTCAAACTCTTTGTCAAATTCTTTTAATTTATAAATTTAATTAGTTCTTTTTCTTTTATTCAAGACCCTTATTCTTTAATATTCAAATACTAAAAGCTTGTAAGGTAAATTAATTAAAGGAGGATGGTTTGGAATGAAGAGTAAAAAAGAAAAAGAAACTTTTAGAATTTGTAAATTACAAAATTTGATAACAAAATTGACTAATGGCCACGTGACACTTATGTGACAAGTTTTGCCATTCTCTACCTTCATAGTCATAAATTGCATCAAATACGTGAAAAGTGTAAAAGTTTGAAAAGTAAATATGTTGGATTTTAAACATTGAAAACTAAAATAACACTAATTAAAATATTAACTAAGCTACGATTTTTCCTAAATTTTCTTTTTGGCTAATGTCATCATTAGGGGGTTAAATGTTAAGATTTGACTAGTAAAAAGGATATAGATAGTTTCTTTAAACTATGGAGAGGTATTGATAATTTTATTCAATTTTAAAGGAGGTAAATATAAATTAAAAAAAAGAAGAGGAAAACAAGCTTTAAAAGTTAAAAAAAAAATGCAATGACAATATTTTGCTTCCAAAATAGTATTTATTTGATCATTTAAATCCAAAATATGAAACCACATGGAATGAACTATTTGGGTTATAGCGTTCAAATGAAAGATACAAAGTGTTGTCATTACTTTATCTTTTCCCTTCTAAGTTTTTAGGGTTTATTATGGTTTTATAAACTAAAAGAGAAGAAAGTAACAAAACGTAAAACCATAAGAGAGGGAATTGATATTTACATTAAATTTTTTGCTATTGCCCTAAATTTTCTTTTATAAATAAATGAAACTTTATTCCTTTTTAAATTCAATCATTATGACATGTTACAGAACAAGAAAACTTAGAAAGTAGAACATAATGAACGTCCCACCAAATTTAAACCATAGATGAAAATATAACTTATTAAGTTGAAAAATGAATAACTTGATCACAATCGGAGGGATCGACCAACGTAGAACTGCACTATATAGATTTTTGCAATCCGTATCTTCTGATCCTGTTGAAGGTAACTAAGTACGCAAATGCCAACAAGTTAGGGTATTTTTTTTACTTTTTAGCTAAGTAGTGGCTAGGAAGTATCGATCCCATTGTGTATTGGGTGGAGTTATGTCAGTCCCATTTAATTCGGGTTTAAGTTAGTTGTGTTAGGACCTGTCCAGTGAATGTTCTACCTTCTCAGGTTGCTACTTGTACTATATTAATATGAGAATTCCCACCTTAACATAGTCAATTTCTTTTGAAAAAATAAAATCACAATATTACAATTCTTTTTAACCCAGATAACCTCGTAATTTTTAGGTGCCAAAGAAGAGAATTAGTAACATCCATAAACACCATTAATGTCGACAAGATTTTTCACCTGCACCCCACTATATTAAAGGAATCCCCCCAGAAAATACGCAAACTGCAAAACTTAATTGCTTCTTGTTAATCTTATTTTTTCACAATGGATCGTCCGTTATACTTTCTGCATATCATTTCGTATCATACACTCTAATAAATTAATATAAATTTTATAATTTATATTAATATTTTTATTATTGATATTCATTTTCATCATATTAGTACTAATGGTTCACTTTTTTAATTATTAGGTTATGTTTATTTTAAAATTTTAGTGTAAAAACATCAGAAAATATTATAAAATTTTATTAAAATACTAGTTTAATAGAAAAATAGAAAACTTGACATCAAAATTAAGTAGAATGAAAGTGAATGGTACTATGTATATATATATATATTAATATAAACTATAAAAAATTTAATAATTTATTAAATAAGATAGAATGAGACACAAATGCATAACAGCAAATTCAACAAGCTTACTTTCCCATCAATGCTGATCAATACATAAAATCTCTGACAAAGATCCAACCACAAACCTACTTCTGAAATCCTTCACCCAACCACAGCCACAATCTAAATCAATACAAGTCAGTCTTTAGCACCACGCACATCATTGCTCTTCGTCCACTCACCTAATTATTATTTCATTTTGTTTCCTTAGTCAGTATTCATTATAAAGAAGATAATTTAGTCTTTTGAAGTGACTCACTGCATACAATGACAAAATTAATGAGTGAAAATATGAGGCTTTACAAATCCATTGGTCAGCCAATTGTCCCGATTCTGAATAGAACTAGTTCAAATTGTTCAATTATCCTTGCCAGGCTTCCAATCTTCAAAACGCTACTCTAAAGAAACTTTCATTTTCAACATGGATGCTAAACATATACAGATTCAAATTGGAAAGGTTGCTTACACCATAGTCACAGCTCACAGATCCATTGGAGATTGAATGTTAACGTCAAATTGATAGTTGTCTTCAAACCCAGCAACGTGGAACCATGAAGTAATTTTGGAGTCTTAAACCTTTTCCTTCCACGTTGCATTTTGCAGTTGGTGAGATTAACTAGTCTGTGGTCGATTTTTATCTGAATATCATAAAGTATTTTAAGTACTTTATCAATACTCACTCTTCTCTTGGCTTGGAATCAGATTTTTGTTTTGGTAATTGTACAATGATCCTAGGTTAAACTTTGAGTGATTAAGGAATAAATCCTTCTTTTGTGTGGAAATTTCTAAAGAGAACTCTTTACTCTTAAATTTATCTAGACTTTTGAAATTCATGCTACACTAGTCTACTTGGGGAGAGTTAGATTTTTGGTCTTCAGACTCTAAACAATGGTAATGAGGGATTTTAACCCTTTCCTTTTACTCCTACTATAGCCCACACATATTTATGATGTTCTCGTAATAATAACCGCCAACATTTATCTTATCTGGAGAGAAAGGAATACAATTGAAGTATTTTAAGAAGTTAAGGGTGAGTTATCATATTAGCTCTCGGGTGTTTTAACTACTAATTTGGAATGTCTAATCATTTGCATAGTGATTTCATCTCATTTGTTATTCACCTTGACATTTTCAACACATTAACAAATGACAAGAGTGCTATATTACTCACAACAAAGTCATTGAAATGTTTCAATCATTATGTATATTAAAAGTAATGAAATTTATTACCCTTCGGAGGTGGCCGAGTTAGTATGACAGCGAGCGCGGAATCGTAAAGTTACGAGTTCGAATTCAGTGTGCACCCTTTCTAGCGATTGCGAGTTTCTTAATGATTGACATTGTATTTAACATTTACATGATAAAATATTAGTAAATATTTAAAATAATTACTGTTTAGTACTACATGTGATAAAGATATTACAGAAGTCATTAAAAAAATTCACTCTAATTTTTTTATTCAGTGTATCATTAATTATTCATATATTAGTAGCCTTAAAAGGTATCAAATCTGCTTAAATAACTTGTTTGCTTATTACTACTTTAAAAATCAATTTTTGGTTTGAATTATTCATTAATATTGTATGCCTTCCACGTTTCGACACCTCAAAGTCCCTTGAATAAACAAAATAGATGCATGTGATTCCTCCACAAGCCAACAAAGCTCAAAATTGGTGGCCCAAATCTATGGCAGCTTTCCAAATATGAAGTTCCAATTTTCAACCACATAAGTAAACTGTCATTGATGGACAAGCTATAAACATTTGTATTTGGACAAGAGACATTTCCTTCACTCTCTTCATTACACGTGCCACGGGGTGGAATGGGCTTACATATTTAGAATATCTTAAAGAAACTTCCCCATCATAGAGGCTTTAAAAAAAATATCATCATTGGAATCATTTCTCACCCCAGATTGTGAAACATCTCGAGGAGTCTATTGAGATTGTGGGCTCCTCAATAAACTGACTTTAATTCTAGGCCATACAAGTTACAACCATCTTCTTCTTTGGTTATACCAAATTGACTTGGTAACCACCTCAAGGGGAAAAAAATTAAGGCTCAAAGCATTCCTTCAAGCATCTTATAAAGTTTTTTTAAAAGCTTAAATGATGGTACACGCATGTATTCTTCTTATCTCTTATTGTTTCTTTGTGTTATCCAAATTAATTGATCACAAACTCCATGTCTTAAAATTCCTAATCAACCCCTTATATCTTTCTTCAACATGTTTTCAACATTTTTTATTATTATTTTGGTTCCATTTTTGTCTCAATCTTGGGTGATGAATGATAAACTTTCTTGAAATGAAGAAGTGCAAAAGACTATAACAAATTCAACTTCAATTATCCTACATTAGCACCTACAAATACATTAAAAGTGTTGTTTATGCGTTACCTTGAAGTTGAAAACTTTTTAATTTCGTGTGGAAATTTTGTATTTTAAATATTCATATATAACTTTGCATCTTTAAAGGAGACAAGATTTTGATTAAACATTTTAAAGGATTTTCGCTTCCGAGTTTCTTACATTAAACCCTCAACAATCCATGTGAAAATTGGTATTTATTTACTGTATTATTAGTGAAAGTTGCAAGAAATTTCTTCGAATTAATTTGTTTCCAACGAGGCAATATTTGCACGGTGCTGGGAAATTTAGACAAAGATATCATTAATATTTGGTTTTTGAGAGATTTGCACCGTTAAAATGGGTTGGATATGTAAGCAAAAAATGGACACAAAAATCAGTGTCCCACAACAATGACCATTTGTCTTGTAGTGGTATTCTTGTCATTGCACTAAATTGGCGGACAATATTTCTTCACAAAACTGCATGTTGGAAAATACCATGAAAGCCACATGATACATGTCCATAACTTCATCTATAAATATCATGTTTCCTTTGGACTTCTCACATGAAATCTTTTGATAATTAATTTCAAGTTTTTGGGAAGAAAAATGTGCAAAGGAAGAGAAGAAGACCAAACCCATAGCAGCCCTTCATTATGCATTAGTACAAACAAAGAAAATCAAATCCGCAGCCCTGTGTTTTGCGAGCTCTGTAGTGCAAAGGCCACACTTTATTGCCAAGCTGATGATGCTTTTCTATGCCAGAAATGTGACAGATGGGTACATGGTGCGAATTTCTTGGCTCAAAGGCACATTAGATGCTTGCTCTGCAGTACTTGTACCGGGCTAACGCAGCGGTATCTGGTCGGAACATCAGCCGAGGTGATACTTCCAACAGTTGTGACGTTGAATAATCAGGGGAGCCAATGCTATACAAATCTCGATACCAAGGATTCTAAAGCAGTGAAGATGCCTTTTTTGTTTCTCTGATGGTTGTGATCTATGTTTCGTTTGAGATTTTATGTCTTCGAGATCATATGTTGTTTTGTTCATATGGGATTGTCTATGTATTGAAAATTCTTGATGGATGGCTGGCAAAAGAATGATATATTGAGAGAATTTCAATGGATCATGACAACTATTTGATCTGTTATAGACTAATGGTACATATTGTCAAATGCTACAGCCCTTTAATTCCACGTATTTTACCATGGGATTTCTATTTGTATTTCTTCAAACAATATGTATAAAGATAGAAATAATGCTTTTCAGGTAAAAAAAAAACAAATCATGCTTCTGTGTATACCATATATTGTTGCATAAATTTTCTCTACCTCTTTCTCACAACTGGAATAAGTGTGGTTGTTAGTGAAGCTGTTTCATAACTGATATTCTAATTTTTGGGCCACAAATTTAATTGCTTGCTTCCACTTAGAGAGAATTTTGGTGCCACTTTTCTCATGCTCAAAATCAGTGGCATCCCAGGTTGGGCAACTGAGCAAGTTTATTGTTGGGACAGGAAATGGATTTTCTTAACGTTTTAGAGTCATTCAGAGTTTGCATTTTGCTTGTGGTTGGATTGTTCTGTCAGGGAAGAAATCAGAATACCAATTATTTGAACCATGAAGAGGGGTAGGAGGGAGGGGCGCATGGTTTTTCTTATTTGTGGCCACCCACTGAAATGACAAAAAAAAAAAGCATTAGTGGTTGAGGAAAGATGTCCTTCCATGAAACCAACTTTCCAACTAAGAGAAACATCAGATACACCATTATACCTTAAATAAAGGGCTGTTGGAGAGGTTTCATTTGTGTACATTTGTTGTTTACTGTGGGATCTAGTGATAAATGTTGGAACAAATTTATGTAACAAATCATGAAGAAATGTGTGAATGTGAATTCTTTTCAAGTTGCCCATCCAACAAAGTACGAGGCTATCTTTAAAGGATGAATGAGTACTTAATGAATATCATACATGTTAAAAGGATTCTTTTGTGCCAAAACGGACATGGATTTATACATTTCTCTTCACACTACACAGACCAAAAAATAGCCCATACAATGTTCAAACATGGAAAAAAATGTATTCGGTTTTGATCAATCTCATTGGTGTTTGTCAAACTTAACCTCAAGGCAGTTCAAAAGGGGTGACCGAGTGAATTTCTTGAATGAAGTTAATAGTTTCTGCCCAAATCCCTCTTCTTGGGTTTTTTTTTTTTTTTTAAAGCACAATTTGTTTCTCAATTTGGGTCATTAGTTCAATTTCATATCCCATTGTTAAAAATTTTCAACTTAATCCCTTAATTTGCAAATTCAGTTTTAATTGATCCTTTTAATAGAATCAAGCCAAACGGGACACGATATATTCAATCATTTATTTGCACAATTTATAAATATTCTATTTAAATTATATTTTTAATTATTTAAATCACTTCCAATTTTGATATTGTGTAATTTAGATAGTTAAGGGGTAATATTATCTATTTATAATATATTTTTTTAACTAATAAAAATTGATGTACATTAAAAAATTACAAAGTTGGATCTAATAAAATATAAAGTAAAACCTTTTAGATAATATTTTGCAAAAGAGTAAATGTTTAGATTCAACTTTTTGTAATTTATTATTTTTATTTTGGTTTGTTCCATCGCCTTTGCTTTAGACATGTATAAATCACGTGATTAAATGTATTAAATTTTGTGTAGTTGATTCTACTAAAATAACTAATTAAAATTGAAACTGTAAGAAAGAACAAATTGAAACTTTTTTAACATAAGGGACCAAATCGAACAAAAGTTCTTAGTTAAGAGACGAATTGAGCTATTTACCCTTATTTATTTGTTTATTTTTTTATCACTTTCCAGCCTTCGGGATTTACAATGAAGAAAAAGTTGTAATGGTAAGGGAAACAATTTCATAAATCAGAAAGCTTCAAGAAGGGGGAAAAACTGGTAGTTTGGCAGGTTAGTCAATTAGATTTATGCAGCATTCACCTTTATTCTCAATTCAAATGATGAGAACTGGAATAGGCTGTTATGGTATCAATGCCTGCGCCGTGTCTGAGCATAATTGAGGATTGATCTTTTCTTGCTTCAAACTTTTTTATTGTTATGGAAGTCATTATGTTTCACGTTTATGATACGAATGAAAACAGAAAGCAGATTTTTCAAGCTGATTATAAAGAACAGATTATTCTTTCACAAAACTATATTTATAATCAGCTATTCCTTGTCATGATCTTCAAGTTTCCAAGTGCCATCATCTTGTTGATGCATTCCCTTATTCCTTTGACACCACCATTCAATAGGAATCAGATATTCATCTTTCAGTGCATCTATAGATTTGTTCACAAGGGAAATGTCTCTCTTGACTTCTAGGTGAAATCCTCCCTTAGGTCCTTGTGTTCCAGCAACTGTATGCAGGTAAACCTCCAAGTTGTGATACGACTGAATGTTTCCTGGCTGCTTCAAATAAGGTGATTTTAGGCTATCTATCTGCAATTCTGGTCCAATATCACTATATGGAGCTGGTGGGAGACTGGTGACAATATCTCGAGCATTTGCAATCCTTAAAAGATGTAAATGATCCAAAGACTGAAAAACATCCCTGAAATTTGAGTTTCCAACCCGCGGGCTGCCAAAGGCCATGACTGTGACAGGACAAACCTTCTCTGGAAGCTCTTTAATCTTGTTATAACCATTAGCCACAATATCAGCTGCACTCAAAGTTGAAAGGGCAGCACCCAAACTGTGGCCAGTTATTGTGATGCTGATATCCTCATTCTTGAATGCTTTCACTATTTTGCTTACCTCATGAAGAACCTGTATTGTGAAAATTAGATATTTTGGGGATAGCATTTTGAAGTCATCAAAGACATTTTGATATGCTTTTCAAAATATGAGTATCATATGAAGAAGAAGCCAATCTAACTGCAAACAAAATCCCAAATTACCTGATCCCTTGCACTGGCTTTGTTATACATTGATTGTGGATCAGACGAAGTATAAATAGAAAGTATTCCCTGGTGGACAGTAGCATCACTATGTTTTCCAACTAGCAGTGATGCTGATACTAATGGGAAATCAAAATCCTTTGCCCACTCTATTGGTCGAACTGTGCCTCTCCAAGCAACCAGAATATCTCTTCTTCCAAGTGCAATTTTCCCTTCATCAGTGGCTACAGCCACATAGCCCATCCAGTTTGATTCTCGGTATGAAGCTTCTTTTGACAATGACTTCATTATGAATGCATCTGGGACACTAATTTTAGATGTTGCATACAGATACTTCACAACTCTATACTTGAATGGATTGCCTTTGATTAAGCCTACAAATTGAAATAGATGGCTTCTTGCATATTTGCTGCCACCTGCATATTTAGATCTCTTTTGGTTGTTAAAAGTGTCATAGGTTGCTTGAGCCCTTTCACCATAGTTGATTATGTATCGACGAAGATCAAGGTCAAGTGGCTCTAAGAGGTTCTTCCAGTTGTCTTTTCCACTGAGCACCCTCCATCTTGCTGGTATGCTCTCCATCAAATATATGCCACCAAGCCAGACAATAGGCTATGGTTGAAGTGACTTGTCTCCTCCCTCATCTCACCATGCTTTCCTTTTTAGTTAGTTAAAATATACTAAAGTTGATCTTTTAAAAATGAATAATTTGAAACAGATTTTTAAGACATCCCTTAAATTGTATCATGATGCTCAATTTTCCTGGTATCTTCCCCACTACTTGGAGTATCACACTACGTTTGTGATGCAACAACTAACAACTAAAGTCCAGAACACCAAATGCATGGTTTGATACGTATGGAGACCATCTAATTTCTTACTTAGTTTTCTTGCTGTTTCATTTATTGTTGCAGCTGAGATCGGTACATATTATGTGGCACTTGCTGCTAAATTAGAGATCCAATTTAAATTCAGAAAAAGAAAAGAGGGAAAGCAGTGTGAATATGTTGTAAAACTACATTAAAGAACAAGTCCACAAACAAGCAGCAAAACTCTCTCTAGACTATTAGTTCCAAACTTTGGACCACTACATGATGCAAAGTGAAATTAATTTGCTGTCGGGTATTTGGCTTATCATAATTCCCCTTAGTTTTGCAAATCATTTTGTCACCATCTATAGTCTATACTTAACCTTGCAAACAAAATCTGTGGATGAATGCCAATATTAAATTGCCAGTGTCAGTAAGATAGGATTTGCCGGAAAGGAGCCTACAATTGAGATTAGTGACAGTAAAATTCTGATACATGCCGAAGCAATTCTGCTTCATCCTATCTGATGCGTTCTAGAATTAAACCTCAAAACAAGTAAAGATTTTCTAGTTACTAGATAGAGCCTTTTTCGAACTGATTCCAAGAGAAGAGAATGCCGAACACACTAAAGGCAGTTCATTAGGTCCATCACATGGCTATAACTCTGACAATTGTGATTGGTGTCTAGTATCTGACCATATTTGGTTCCCTGGAAAATTTCTATTATCGATGTAATTGACATCTGGCTCTAAAACTCAAGACATATTATATAAGCACATGCAGCCCTGATAATATCTACATGAAATAAAACTTTTTGCCCTCGCATGACTTAGGATCAGCGAAACCAGTTGATATGTTGCGATAGTATCTTAGTGCTAAAACATTTATCATGTACATGAATAGGAATTGTGAATTATCAAGACCAGTGATATTTCAGTTAATCTAAGAGTAACAGCTACAAATTAGTTGCATTGCCCCAGCTCCAATGCTTCTCTAACCACAGATTCAAGAAAAATTAAGGGGGAATTAGTCCCATAATCAGTAAAATAACCTATTTGATATTTTGCATCTCTGATTTTCATTTATCAGCTGAAAACTCCTTTCTGCATCATTTCATAGGCCATGTTGGTGATATTCAACTTGGAACAGCTATGCAATTTGGTGCAGGCCTTTAAATTCTGTGATGCTGATTTACAAGTATGAAGTTTGTGCATCATGCACTGAGTTCAGATGATACTTTGGATCGCCTAACCTCCTTTTATTTTCTGTTATAAACTATGTTGCATCCATTTAACTTTGCCTTTGATTTTACTGATATGGCCTCATCGTGAACTTTAGTTTCATTTCATATAGATAAAGAAATGTGTTAGACAAGTTTTGCTTAAAATGAGTAGCTTTTCGAAATCTATACTCAACTTCAACTAAAGTGAGATCAATAATTCAGTTAGTTGATCCAAGCATTTCACTGTAATGATTGCCAAATCACTAGGTGGCATCAGTCAGTACAATAAGAAGAACACAAACAGATTTAACAGTCTTGACTGTTCTTCGCCTTCTGGCCGATACGGAAACTAATGATTTTGAAGCATAATCTATGCTTGAGTATCTCATTCTAATTCTCAGTAACTCCGTTATTTCTGCTTTCCTGTCTATGCTACACTGGCTATTGCCATTTCCCATTATCTTTCAAAATAATCAAAGATGCATGCTAAGTATCATAGTCATCACAATCACAATCATCAACAACTCCGTCAGTTTGAACAAATTTTCCGATTATTAATTTGGCTCCTTATGGTGACATAAGCTGTCTAATATTCTCTGGGAATGTTAAGGGAATGAGTCATCCTCTGACCAACATACATTAGGACCTCACCGCAGTAAGACAAGAAAGACGAGCATCAAAAAGTAGTTAATTGGAGTAAAACTGTTCCTCGGAATAGAAATTTAGCTTACCACATTATTAGTGACTAAAACATTTCCACTATCACTATTGCAGCAAGAAAAGATTAAAATTGAGTTGATAAAATTCTAGTACTATAGAACTTTGAGATTTAGCTTATAACAAAGGTAATGAAACAAAATCAGTTGGAAACTGAAACAAGAAATCATCTCAGATACTCTGTGAATTGAAGCTACTACTCGAAGAATGATGAAGCTACCTAATTATTTGATAATCAAGCATCAGAAGTTCAACTTCAAATTATCAAATGTGAATAGAGAAGTTTAATGTTTATTGAAAAAGAATGGTAACTGCTAAGATCATCAACATGATCAGAATATGTGAAATAAAAAATAATTCCTCACTCTCAGAAATATGGAGGTGATGAAAGGTGTGTTATCAATTTTTAGCTGCACATGGGATTGAAATGAAGGTTATATTATCAATCTTTTTGAAGACCCTTCCTAAGCGTACCAGACTGGAGATTCATTGAGTATTAAAACCTGGAATAGGACATTGACTAGTTAGTTCAAACAATACATCAACCAAGGAGTTCAAAATCACTGGACCTTGGAAGAAGTGTTGTTCAAGGAGCATTATTCAAATGTGTATGCTAACAGAACATATTGACCTACTGAAGAAAAATAAGAGTTTATTACCCAGGCCAACGCAAGGGGACAGCATTCTTTTGTGAGGCTTTTCCATTATCATTGGAGATGTCACTGACTCTTCCAAATGTCAGATTGACTGCATACAAACTATAAACATTAACAAAAAGTGATGCAAAGAGGAAGTTAGTCAATATTAGATGAATAAGATTCTTGTAACTTCCTTCTTTTGATTTTGGAGTTAGGATGGCATCATATTTTTGAGTTTTATGCAAACACTTCTTTCTTTCTTTTATTTATTTATTCGCATAACATGAAACTAGTCTAAGAAAAAAAATTCCCAGATACAAAAACAGGTAGAGATATCAATTGAATATGTGCGCCTCATTCATGTATAAGAGCTTAACCTGCTGACCATATTATCTGTACATAAATCAATATGTGAAAAAAGAACGACAAAGACATTTTTAATATCTTAAACTAACAGCAAACTGCATTCAATTATACCTAGTAATCTTCTTGGCATGACTTCAGAGAAATATATGTCTGGTTCACAAAATTACCCAAAGAGATAATCTAAATCTGGTTACTATCAACAGGTGTGCAATCACACAACGCAAAGGAAATGAGTTCAGTTTCATGAACATGAAGTTGAAGTTGCAAAGGAAATGAGTTCAGTTTCATGAACATGAAGTTAAAGTTGCATTTTTGTGGCCTAATGACTAACGATAACTGCTGCTGTATGCTGCTTCTTTTCTTTAGGATTCTATCTAACAGATAACAATCACAAAATCTTCCGTTGATTTTCTATTTTCTGAATCCTTTTCTTACAAAAAAAGAACCTTCCAGTATTGTACGTACTTGTGCAGCTTATTTCTCTTAAAGATCAGTCCGTCTTGAGTGGAGAGTGCAAGATGAGTTGCAGAGGGCCTATTTTAATATACCTTTAGCTCTAGGGCAGTTTGCTGAAACAGAAGCTGGAAAATCTGTGTCATATCTTTTAGAAATCACTTGTAACAAGTGGATCATAATCATAAGCTTCGCCAGCCTTAACAAATCTTCCCTTTACACGTTTTCTGGTATCCGCCCTGGCTTTACGAGAAGCATATCTTATTTGCTTACCAAACCTGGAATTAGCAAACATCAAAGGCTTGTGAAAGGCTGCCTAGGCTGAAAGCCATGTCAAATGCACGATATAGACAAATCACCATAAGTAGAATCAAGCTGACAAGAAGCATGTATATTGAACATTGACTAGATCAAATAGCATGAATTGTCATTGAAAGCTCTTTTTGAACAAATCTTTGAATCGCAGATGAACTACACATAAAAATGGAAGTCAATATGGAAAAAAAAACATATCATTTATGGACCTGATGCTTCTAAACCACTATAAAACAAGGATGGCGGAGGCATGTAGAAGTTATTTTGTGTCAGTAGTGGGAAAGAAAAGAAAATGAAAATATCTGACCAAAACTAGCCTCAATATTTTGAATTAATTATTCTTAAAAGTTTTTATGCAGTCCAGCATGGTTAAGTGTTGAATAAAGGAACAAAATAACCATAAATGATGTACATACGTTCTAGTTTTCTTTTTCTCATTGTATCTCATCTTTGCTTTGTCCCTTGCCTGTGGACAACTTGCTTCCAGAGCAGATTCCCATGGTGATTCACCAGTAAGAAAAACTGGCGATAATCCACAATCTTGATAGTCAGCTGCACTACTTTCTCCCGTGATGTTGGATAATGATAATGATATGCTTGAATGAACTTGTCCAGTTGGAAATCCAATGCCAATATTTCTATTGCAGCTGGGATTCATGGGCACGCAATTAGGGCTGACATTCATACTCTGCATAAGAGAAGCTGACCCGCCAACCATTGAGGATTGAAAGCCAATGCAATCTGGCTGTCCTGATGAGGATGCCTGTTAAGAAAGAAATATTTACATTTCAGCTTGCAAAAAGTAATTACTCTTTCGATAGATGTGAAAAATGAGGAATTTTTAGCAATTAGAAGCATTGATTTTCCGTCAAAATTAAAAACATATGCATGCAAGAAAGACAATAGGTGCAAAATAATAGTTTCAAAACCAAAATTTTAACTGTGTATGCGGATATCATGATCTTTTAAGTGGGAAAGAATGAATATGCGGTCTCTATAATATGTGTTGCCTCAAGCTTCTGCAATAATAAGCTAAAAAATATAGTACGATTTGTTTGAAGAGAACCTCCAAAGCGTTCTCAACATGACTGTTGGACTCACTGACGGACAAGTTTTTCTCCATTACTAGGCTGATCATTCCTCCATCCTCACTATTGTATCTTGAGTGAACTTCTGACTTGCCAAACATTTCGTAGCCACCGTCAAATATCAGCGCAACATCATCAATGTCAACATCTTCACAAAGATCGTCGGCATCCTGAAGTCCAAGGTCCTTAAGATTGGGAGATCCCTGCTGCATCTGTAATTTGCACAATGCAAAACTTAATAAAAACCAACCAAACCAAGAAGCAGAAACAATACAGTCTAAATCCTTCATGCAACAAAGAAGTTGAGAGGATAGATTTTTTTGCTTGTAAATCTTTCAAACCCAAAACAATCTTAGCATATCGGAAAGGGCATGTAAGATTACATAATTAACAATGGCAAATCAGCAAACTGAAGGCTTATACATGTGTAAAAATCACCTTTGGAAGGCTAGATCCTTCTGAGTATAAATGCGTTTGATCTCTATTGCATGGCGCAATGTAGTTAGGATTGGGAGGAATAGCAGGAGGAGTGATCCATGGTTCAAACTTGACACATGATGCTAGTTCATTTAACTTGTTAGCCATCATTCCAACGGAACCTTCGCTGCATCTAGGCTCTGAGCAGGCAGTCAAACAATTATCATTCACATTCAGTGTTTCGTAAGAACAACCAAAACTGGTTGCATCAGGCACATCAAGAACCAAAGACCATATTCTTGAAAACTCGGCAAGAGATGGACATCCATTATAAAACGTCAGTTTCTCTCGATGATGGCCAAGACCTGAACAACCATTTCCATTCCAATTACAACCTTGACAGAAAGATAGCTTCTCTTCCATGCATCTGACAATGGCAGGCTGTGAATTGCATTTGTCACAGATGAGGGATCTTTCGTGCCTCCGTGACAAGGAATTCGCAGAATGTACACAACTATCACAATGCAAGCAAAGCTTCGCTGAATCTGATCTGCAATACACCACTGCTCTCAGCACTCCACAGAACTCGCACAAAGGCTCCATACTTGCTGCTACCTTAAACTAATTCTCCTTGACTAACATAACCCAAGAAACAAAAAAAGAGAAACACAAAAATTTTAACACTCTAAAACTTCTGCTAATCCTTATTATTTGGTTTGATCAAGAAACCTTAAATCCTGCGACGGAGCTTGACTTTTTTAATGTTTAAATCCTCAAAACTTCCGAGCCCTTCAATCCCTATTCACCATTCGGAAGCTTCTTCATCATCATCATCATGAAAACCTTACCGCAAAACTCAGCAAATCCCCCCAGAAAAAAAAAAAAAGTGCCTGTGACAAAATACGGCCAAACCCCGTCACTTCTTACTGTAGCTACTGATCAATACAAGTTCATTAACCAACATCTACACAGTAAGCAACCATTGATGACTGAAAAAAAATTTTGGATTAATTTTCTTGGAATGAAAGGAACAATTTCAATATGGAAAATATTTTTCTTTTTTTGGGAAAAAAGATTTAGATAACACTTGTCACCCCCGACACACACTAGCCCTACTAAAAAGAGTGCACCTTTTTCTTGTGGCTAATATTTTGTGATCAATTTTTGGGAATGTTTCAGTAATGAAGGATTCTGTCCCGTATTTATTCACGTGAAAAGAGACACTAGGAGAGTGCCACGTGGCGAAACGTGGGCTACGAAAATTTGATTTGGGCTGCTGAGATGGCAGATCGAGATTGAAAGCCGCGAGGGACTCGCTCTTTTTCTGAGGCGAGGGATGGCTGGGCAGAGGGGAGTAAATAAGTGGAAAAGGGAAGGGCATTTGTTTAAGGATTCTGGTCACAAAGGAGCTGCCACGTCAACCTAGTATTTCTCGAAGGCAATCAAAAGGGGTTTGAGTAACGTAAGAAGCTCCGAAAGATGAGATCACCTTTGACACGTGGGCCACGTGGCACTGGCTTCGAAGAGCTTTTGATTTTCTTTTGGTCAAAAGGCCACTGACCACGGATTTACTACTTGCTGACCGGAATTTTGGGTTTTGGACCGTTTTAATAAATTGAGTTCCGGTCCAGTTATTGTTATTGGGTGGGAGCGGATGCGTGAATGAAAGTCCATTTCCGGTGGGCTGAAAAAATGCCCACGTTCGTTGGATGTGGGTGCTATTGTGCTTGCGGTTTTTACGGACTCATTCTGGAATGAAGTTGAAAAGCCCACTTTCGGATTTGATCGGCCTGACTTATTTCGTGGATTTTTGTCAATTTTGAGCTTTTGAGGAGATTGAGAATCGAATGAAAATGATTTTGATGATTTTATGCTATCAATCAAGCCCACGGGGATTTTGATCGGTTTTTAAAACCTGATTTTATAAATAAGTAATTACCCTTGGTCGATCTTTATTGTTTAAATTTAAAGTAAATAATTAACGTGGTTTATTTATTGAACAACGTTTTATAATTGATCTATTATCCTTTAAATGTAAAAAACATTATTAGATTGAACTCGTAGTTCTTTCATCACATGATTCAAAAAAACACCAAAAAAAAAAAAACTCATTTAAACTTGTTCGTGTTCACATAAAACCTTATTTATTGAACGGGTTGAAATCAAACAAATATTTTGGATAAACTCTATGAGTAAACACACCTGGTTGCAGTCATGGGACAATCATTCTTACTATTTACCATCTATGGTTGATCTATTATTGTTATAATGTTATGTTACAAGGTGTCTATAAATATGGTGTTTCTAGTGTGACAAAATTTTTCATTCCCATTGAATATCCAATGAAAATAGAGTTATTAAGAGGGAATTTTCCTTATTTGTGGTCCATTGAACCTTATCAGGAATGAGAATTGTTGGGATACGATTTTAGGGAGATTTCCAATGAGAATGGTGGGGATGAGATTTTTGGGAAGTCATGGAATTTCCTCATAAATTCCTAGTCTTAACTTTTATACGGAATATATATTTATCTTCATAAATAAACATGCCAAAATCATTAGATTGTATAACTGATCAGAAGGTATATCACAATTATCAGACATACCTTACTTGTCCACAAATTAAATGCTTACAATGCTATAATAAAGAGTAAGATTGATTTAGGAAGCCCCAACTCCGAAGCTCTCTTGGGCATATGCAAAAACAAGAACTTTTTCTTGTTTCAAGAAGATACAAAATCTTCTTAAATTCAATCCTTAACTAAACTTATTGTTTTTTTGGGCATGTGAAGCTAAAGTTGTAGACCCTATGTCCCAACTTTCGTGCATGCTAAAATTGTAGACCAATAGTCCCAACCTTTGTGCATTCTCCTTCTAATTCCAACTTCAAGCAACTTCTTCATATTTAAACAGCCAAGAGAAGGAAGTTTAATCATAATCTTATAGGTTACAAGAACCTAAAAGTCACAAGTTTATCTTCCCACATCATGATCTTGTAGGTTACAAGAACTTAAAAGGTTACAAGGTGGAGTAATGACATGGGTGGCTGCAATTACTTTTAGGAAGGAAATGGGAATATCAAATTATCTAATGGGTGTAAGATAATGGGAATAGATGGACTTAATAGGGTAAGTGAGGAGTATATACAATGTGTTATTATTGTGTGTGACTATTTGAGTTCTTTATTGAGTAAAATTAATTGATTTAATTATATGTTTTGAATTATAAAATTCTCTTTTAATTAATTTAACAGTAATTTATATAATTATATTGCTAACTAAAGTATAATTGTTTTCTATTTTAAAAAATCCTATTAATGGCATATTAAAATTTTTTTACTATATGTAATTTTAAATTGTAGATATAAAGTTAATTCAAATTGTTTAATTAACACTCACATATTGAATTTGAAACATATCACAATTTTTAGATATAAATGATCATTTATTTACTATTATTATGTAAATTATTTTACATAAAATTATATTTAGTTTAATAAATATAAATAATTGAAGGGAATAGTTATAAAATATTTAAATAAGAATATATAGATGTTGAGTATCAATTTTCTTTCTATGGATAATATGCCGACCATAGTATTCATAATTTAATTAGATAATTATACCTTAAAATATTTTTAAATAATATCTTAAATTAGCATTGATATTTTTAGTGAAAATATTTAAAATGATAAATGGCGAAGCAAGTTAAGTTAATTTAATATCTAATTCTATAATTTTTTTTAATATATATTACTGAGAACATTTTTTAACGTGAAAAATAAAACTTTTAAAAACATATATGAAAGAAATATGTAATTATATGTGAATTAAAAATTTTTTATATGGTAATACAAATTGAAAAAAAAATCCCATGCATGAGAAAACTTTGATTAATTCTAGATTTCTATAATTGATTCCATTTGAAAGTAAAATATAAATAATTAATAATAATTTTTTTAAACTTGATAATAAAAAAATACAATAAAAAACTTTTATAGTGAATTAATATACTAAAAGTGATACAAAAATAATTTCAAAATTTTATAAAATTACACTTGTACTAAGATGAAACGTGCAATTCGAGGGAAACTGAATAACAAAAAGTCAATCACCATCAACTCGCCCTTTTAGTATAATAGATTTTTAAATCATTGAAATTGTTCATAAAATTCAAACTAAAATCTATACAATATATATAATTTTAAGTTGGAACCAAACAGAGCCTCTATCATAATAATTCTTGTATCAAATTCCACATAAATGTTTCTTTATTTCTAAATCTTATTATTTCACGACAGGAAAGGGATTATGATAAATGTCCAAAAGAAATGAATATAGAAATAATTTAATTGAATTATCAATTTCCTCCACCTTCCAATCTCCCCAAGAAAAAACGGGAAAAAAAATCCCAATACCGTAATTCTTAGGCGGTGTTTGGTTGGTGGATTTAGGTGAGAATAGATTAAAATGGAATAAAAAACAATTGTTTGGTTTGTGGGTTTGGATTTGAAGTGGAATTGATTAAACCTATGAGGGAGGGTTTTGTTGAAACCTATGAGGGGTGGATTTAGATGGGAAATGATTGGAATTGATTAATGAGTTTCACACTTTTAATTAATATATAATTAATATTAATTAATGTATAATTAATTAATTATTTAAAATTAATTTAATCAATAATATTTTTATTATTAATTAATTGAGATTAACTTAATTAATCATTCATTTACCAAACGCCCCTTCTAATAGTTATTCTTATCCCTTCTCAAGAAAAAACAAAAAATCTCTGCCATTTGTTGTCATCCAAATATCCAAAGGAGATAAAGGGTCCCGGAGTTCATGACGAGTCACAACCATCCATCCGTAGCTGCTTCTCCTCTCTAAATTATCAAAAACCCTTCACAATCACATGGCCTAAATGTTATCCGACAACTTCCACCCCCTCCACCACCAGCAAACCCAGCCAGAGCCCAGCCATGACGAGACAACACCACCACCCAGAGCCTTAACCATCATATCATTTGTGCTTGAAAAACTTGTGGCTCGAAATGACCAGCTTGTCTTAGGCCAGAAGCAAAAATGGATGAATAATGGAAGTGCTCACGATCATCATCAGTTTACCAGTACCAGAATTGTAGGATCAGGGAAGAGCTTGAAGGGATTTGATGGGGTCAAAGCACCAAGCATTAGCATTCCAAAGTATCTGGAGAGGATATACAAGTATACTAAGTGTAGCCCATCATGTTTTGTGGTGGGGTATGTGTATATAGACAGATTAATTCATAAATATCCAGACTCACTTGTGGTCTCACTCAATGTTCATAGGCTGCTTGTTACTTCTGTCATGGTTGCTTCCAAGGTGCTGGATGATTTGTAAGTCCAATTTCATTTTCTTGCTATTCTCTTTCTCTTCTGAAAATTATAAATCGTTTAGAATTCCATTTATTTAGATTTAACTGAGTAATCATGTTTGTTCCAATGTTGATCTTCACTTTTCAATGCAGGCACTACAACAATGCATTCTTTGCTCGAGTTGGGGGAGTAACAAATTCCGAATTGAACAGGCTGGAGTTAGAATTGCTTTTCCTATTAGATTTTGGAGTTTTTGTGAGCTCACAAGTATTTGAAGCTTATTGCCAGCATTTGGAGAAGGAAATGCACCGGAATGGAACGGCAATAGACTACTACATGGTTAGGCCAGCCATTACCAATTCTTGTGCTGATCCTACTGAGATTTCTGTTGAGAATCATACCCCAAGTTCTTCATCTCATGATCAAACAATGGACTAATTAACTTGAGATTATTCTATTTTTAATAGCCTGTGTTAATATGAGATTTTTTTTTATTTTAATTTTGGAATGCAATTGTTTGAATTTTAATGTTTTAAATCGTTAAGCAAATTTAAAGTTATACATGTATTTGAGTATTATTTTTTTTTTGTTTTCTAAAGAGTAAATATCGAGTGCAGCAAATGTCTCGTGTTTGACTATTGTACAGCTTGATTAATTAGCTTTGGTGAAAGTTATTAATTTTTCAAATATTTACCCAAATTGGAGACCAAAAAGAAAACTAATTTTTTTAAAAAAAAAATTGTGATTAACTTGTTGCACTAAAATTAAAAGTTCGTAATTTGAAAGTTCCTATTTAAAATAAAAATTACTTATTTGTAATATTACTAAATGGATTGTTTTAATTTTGCTATTTATATTTAGATTAAGTTGCTAAATTTCAAATTAGAGTAGTAATTAGTTAATTGTGTTGGTTATAAATAGAGACATGAGCCTATTTGTAATTTAAAGGAGAGAAGAGCATAGAGATGTGAACATAATTTAAAAGAAGACACAACAAATTTGTCTTGATACTTGATGAAAGACTACATAGTTGTTTATATTTTTGTTGATAAAACATAGTCCAGAGTACATTCAAATGCATCCACAAAAAATTTAAAATGCAAAAACCAGCAAGAGATATATGAAAAACAGCTTGACTAATTAGTTTGGTGAAAGTTATTAATTTTGCAAATAATTTACCCAATTTCTTTTTAAAATTTTTGATTAGCTTATTCCACTCAAACTGAAAATAAAATTTCCAGATTCTTCAGCATGTCGTGGAACTTTCATGCCCATTTGGGCAGATATTGTGATAGATTAATATCGTTTAGTAAAGAGTAACAACAACATGATATCAAATTGTTAAAAATGTATTTGGAAAAACAATTCAAGTTTGATTTGGTAAACGGATGATGACTTCGCAGCAAAACAATAACTAGTCGAGTTTCGGTCTATTTGCTTTTAGTTTCACAATTTGGCACCGTGTTAGCGTCACAATACAATTGGTTGTCACTAAAATTTTGAATATTATCAGAGGTGCACTAATGGAAAGAAAATAGTTCAGTGCGGCCGCCAGGCTGCAGGAAAAAAACACGGTCCCCAATAGTATGCTAGGGGCGATTTTTCGTGCTAAAACGATGAGATTTTTTGCACTGTTTTCTTTTTTTATTTATTTATTTTTTGTTAAGGTATTTGCTTTGACTTTAATTGTGCGATTTTTTCTACGAGAGGTAATAGTTTGGTTTTAGTTATTCAACGTCTGTAAACGGTAATAGTTTGGTTCAAGCTATTCAACGTCAGCTAAGTTTCTGAAATCATCACAACAGGCATAGGCCGAGAGTTAAAAACGTTAGTGTTTAGTTTCTTTCAATGTGTGCAGTTTGTGGATTTTAATGAAAACAACACCTTAATTAGTAATTAGTTGTAATTCACTAATTTGTGTGCCGTTTGTCAGCCTTTGTGTGCCACTTGTTGGGCTTTTTGACCTTTGGGGGTCCTTTCTTCTTCGTTGGTTTGGTTTAAATTCTAAAACCACGAAACTCATTTAGTCCTTTGTGACTATGTATTTTTGTCATTGTGCGATGTTAATATACTAACGTTTTAAAAAAAAAAAGGTAATTATTGTACAAGTCAATTGGGCTTTTGAAAATATTTTTGTACAAGAATAGTGTTTTGTAGATTAAAATGACTTCTACTTGGAAGATGAGGAGTAAATATTTTGTCTATCCGTTTTTTGTAAGAGAAAAAAATTATTTTGAATTGGTATAATTATATTTTTTTAGATATAAGTAACAATGCATTTAATGCATCATTAAATATATACTTTTTATTTTTATCATTATTTATTAATTTTATTTTATATATTATCATTATTAATAAAAGTAATATAAAATTTTTATTTAAACGTGATTCTTTTAAAATTAAAAAATAACCTCTTTTGTTAAGAGAGAAGGAATATCACTTTTTAAAAATACAGGCAAATTTGTAACCTCCTTAATCAAAGTTAGTACAGTAATGAGAGGAAAGACTCTATATGTTATTCTGATTAACAAAAAAATCAGCGGGAATTACGGGAGAGAGGGACAATAAGGGAAGTAGGAATTAAAAAACTTTTTGATCTAGGGTAGTTGGAAGCGGAAACAATAGTCCTGCAACAAGCATGATATAAGTCGTAGGACCTTGGTCTAAGGTAGCAGTTGGTTGGGATTTTCCAATGAGAATTACAGTGGGATTCATTGAGGGTTCAATGACAATGGGAATATTTATTGCATTTTTTGTGTTTGGTTCAAACCTTACAATAGGTATTAATGTAAATAATGATGTTTGGTTCAATTCAACTATGTGAATAGAAATAAGTTAAAATTTCGTTTTTATTCTCATTAATAAATGTATTATAAAAATAACATTATACAATGATAAGAGAAATAAGAAAATAAAAGTAAAGAGAGATGCGAGGAAAGAGGAGTGAGAAAAATAGATAAATTATGAAAGAGAGAGAAAGTAACATTAGAGATAAATGAAAGAGAGAGAAGTGAGAGGGAAGACAGAAAAACTGGAGTGAGAAAATGATAAGAGAGAAAGAAGAGTTAGAGGGACAAAAGAGAAGAAATATTATTAAATGATGATAAAGAAAGTAAAGTGAGAAAATGATGAGAGATAAAATAGGGTGAGAAAAATCATAAGAGAGAAAGTAGAGTAGAAAGAGAAGAGAGAGAAAAAACATGATAAAGTGATGAGAGAGAAATTAGAGCGAGAAGAATAATGAGAGAGAAAGTAGAGTGAGAAAGTAGAGCGAAGAAGGAAGAGAGAGAAAGAAACATTATAAAGTAATAAGAGAGAAAATAGAGTGAGAAAAATAATAAGAAAGATATTAGAACGAGAAAATTGATAAGAGAGAAAGTGGAGCGAAAAAATAAATAAGAAAGAAAATAATGATGACAAACAGATGAAAGAGAAAGAGAACTACGTGGGAAGAGAGAGAGAGTAGAGTGAGAAAATAATGTAAAAGAAAGTAAAGTGAAAAAATGATGAGAAAAAAATAACAGTGAATAGGAATGAGAGAGAAAGTTGAAAAATAAAAATGATGAGAAAAAATGATAAAAAAAACAATGAGAAAGAAAGAAGAAAGAGAGAAGAGAGAGAAAAATAATGTAGAGGGATAAGAGAGAGGTATAATAGTAGTTTAGTATTGAGGATAAAATTAGAATAATAGAATAAAAATAATTATTAAATTTAAAGCAATCAATAATTGAAGGAAGGGTGGTAAGTAATCAACAATTACATAGTTTTTCTCAATTATTACCGAATTTTATTCTTATTAACCCCCAACTAAACATCAAATAACAAAATCCCATTGAAGAGTTTGATTTTACCCCAACCAAACACCCCTTAATTGTCAAGATCTCATCAATTAATTTTACACCTTTTTAATTGGGTTTTACACTTTTATTATTAGAAATTTAGTTAAGTGTTATCTTTAAATTTTATAAGTTTTGGGAGTTATAAAAGGAATTAAAGTGTATATGGAGGCAAAAATTATGAATAAAATTTCCATTTTCTCAAACTTCTTCCTTTTTGAAAATTGTTTTTTCTTTTCTTCTTTTAGTCTTGTTAACTTGGATTCTTTCTTGGTTAGATTGATGATTCCTAACCGTTAGTATTAGAGCAGTTCGTACCTTCTGATGCTCTTTTTTTTTTTTTTTCTTTTTCTCAATTTCTCTTTCATTTTTCTACTATTTTTCTTGCTTTAAAATTCTTATCCTTGTATTTGATATTCCTCTCAACCTATCTAACTAAATTCTCTTTTCAACTCAACTTTTCAGATCTTACCTTTTCTTTTCTTTTTTTTTTTTTTTTTGCCCTCTTACTCTTCTAATTCTTTTTAAGTTCCTAAAAAACTCCATTAAACACTTCATAGGTTCAATCAAACAAGATTTTTTTTACTCAAATATAATTCCAAGGCAGGGTGATGAAGATGTTGAATTGGATTTTTTGGAGGTACTAATCAGAGCTCAAGATGTGAAGATTCAAGAATTTGAAAAAGGAATCTAAAACTCTTTCAAAGTCTTTCAACAAATTACTGTGGGTATTGGAAAGAAAATGAAAAAAGTACCTATTGGAAAGAAGATGAAAGAAATACCTCGGAGAATGAATAAAAAGATGGGTACTTTTGAAGTCAAAATAGATGAAAAGTTTAATTTCCTTCTCAAGATGATGGGCATCGACAAAACCATCTAAAAAATAGTGGAATAGGAATTTCCTAATACTAGATTTGAGGATATTGACTCCTCTCTAAGAAGTTGTGCCCTAATTGAGAAAGAAGTCTTGTCGAGTATTGTTGAAAATTGCTTACCAAACGTTTCTAGTGAGCAACTAAAAACGGCCAGAGGCCATTGTTTCTCTATTTTTTACTGTTTCTGCGGGCGAAAAAGGTGCGAAATCGGTGCGAAAATTTTACTGTGCGATAAACAGTAAGATGAACAGTATTTACTGTTCATTGCACAGTAAAATTTTTAAAAATTTACAAGCCGTTTGGTATGAGGGTTTGGGAGGGAAATAGAATGGTATGGACAAAAAATGAGTGTTTGGTTTGTGGGTTTGGGTTTATCAAAACCCTCCCCAATGGTTTTAATCAAAACCTGCCCCCTCCCTCCTCCTTTTCTCAAAACCCACAAACGTGGGTGTTGGCTTTGGTCTTGGTCAACATTGAAGTGACTGGGCGCGCGCCACTTGTCATGGGGGGTTGCAAATCCCCCATGGTTTGCAACCCCCATTTTACTTTTTTTTTAAATTTTTTTTAAAAACAAATTTAACTAATTTATAGAAAATATTTTTCTCTACAAATTGACATGCACTTTGACTATTTTTTGAACAAGATATAATTTGTTAAATATCATATAATGTAAAATACTATTTTTATTATAATTTTAATATAAAATCTATTCCATTCCATTACAAAATAATACCAAACAACATAATTATTATCATTCCATTCTATTTCAAACCTTTCCATTCCACAAATCCATTCCATTCCTAAACCCACCATTTATACCAAGCGCCCCTTTAATGTTCATGAACAGTGTTTTACTGTTCATGAACAGTGTTTTTTTTAGGTGCTGCTAGTTCAACATACGGGCGTCGCTGAACTGTCCGTGTGTAGGTTGGCTTCCACCCCATGGCATCAGGGGATAGTTAGGGATTTAGGGGGCGCTTGGTATAAATGGTGGGTTTAGGAATGGAATGGGTTTGTAGAATGGAAAGGTTTGGAATAGAATGGAATGATAATAATTATGTTGTTTGGTATTATTTTGTAATGGAATGGAATAAATTTTATATTAAAATTATAATAAAAATAGTATTTTACATTATATGATATTTAACAAATTATATCTTGTTCAAAAAATAGTCAAAGTGCATGTCAATTTGTAGAGAAAAATATTTTCTATAAATTAGTGAAATTTATTTTTAAAAAAAATTTTAAAAAAAAAGGTAAAATGGGGGTTGTAAACCATGGGGGTTTTGCAACCCCCATGACAAGTGGCGCGCGCCCAATCACATCAAAATTGAGGGCCATGGAAAACTAAACCCACCAACGTGGGTTTTGAGAAAAGGAGGGGGGGTTGGTTTTTGATTAAAGCCTTCTTGAAGGGTTTTGCTGAATTCATTCCTACAAAACAAACACCCATTTTGATAGTAAACCTATCCAATCCCTTGCCAAACCCATTAACCAAACGCCCATTAGTTCCAGTTTCTGTCACCAACGGCTATTAGTGGTGGGCCACTTGGGATGAGTAACATCCCCCTTTGTATAGTACTAGTGTCTTGATATAACCCGGCTTTTGTATTTTCGGTTGCTCGTCAGCCTTGTCCCGCTTTGTCGGGTCCTTTTGCCCCTGTGTGGGCCTTTGTCTTCGTGGGTTATAGCGCTGTACACAGTTGCGATACCACGAAACTTTATAAGCCCTTGAGACTTTGTATATTGGCCATTGTGCCTCTTTTTAATATAATATCGTTTCTAGAAAAAAAAAACGTTTCTAGTGAGGGATGATTTTTAGTGAATGTCAAAACCATTACTGGTGACATTAATGACAGTGAGGGAGGTAATTTTATGAAATTGACAAAAATGATGAGGCTCCAAATTTTGATGTTGTTAAATCCTTTTGTGATGATAAAGAAATGGAGACAATGGAATTCTTTCATCATGATATTGGCCACAATGCGAAGGCTCTACAGACAAAATATTCGACCAGATTATCTTCTTTAAAAATTAAAAATTATAGCTCGGGTTATTCTCCTTATCTATTTAGCACTGAATTAAATTGGATAACTTAACTACAAGAATATTTCACTGATAGAAGATATGTTGCCTAAATGGACAAGTTAAAACCTATATACCAAGGAACTAGATACTCTTTTACCTCAACTTGCAATCTCATGATGAGTAGCAATTCATCTTATCAGTTCCAAATTTTACATCTACACTAATGATAATGGATAATGAAGAACTAGTGATTGTTGTTCAAAACAGCCATATTCATTTAATTGTAGGAATTTAGTATGGGGCTCAGAAGGCTTGAGGTCAAGCTTTTTTTTAAGTGGAGGGAAATTATGATGATAGTTGGGGCTTAGATGGCTTGAGGTCAAGCCTTTTTTTCAACTGGAGGGAAATTGTTATGATCTCATAAATTAATTTCATGCCTTTGCAATTTGGCATCACTCTTTTACTATTAGAAATTTAGTGAAGTGTTCTCTTCCAATTTTGTAATTTGTAAGAGTTATAAAAGGAATCAAAGTACATATGGTAGTGAGGCAAAAATTGATGAATAAAATTTTGATTCTCTCAAACTTCTTCTTTCCTAAAAGCGTTCTTCTTTTCCTTCTTCTAATCTTGTTTGTTTTTTTCTTTGACTAGTAGTTGTATTTACTTTTCAAAAAATTGACATTTACAATTTTGCCAAATGGCAATGACCTTCTTAGTATTCCATATGAACCTAAGGTATAAAATAGACTTTTCATTATGTTTATTACTTTTCTATATTTTTACTCAAAATTCCTAGTGTTAGCCATCACATATCACCATTTATAGTAGATAATGTAACCCTCTTACTTATAATAAGATTTTCTCATCAACTATAACTCATGTACCATGGCTCCCTCCTTCTTCTAATGTTGTTAACTTGGATACTTTTTCTCGTTGGATTGATTTGGATCCTAACATTAAACTATTATGTTGAAGTGATAAAAGCCCACACTTTTCTAGGCCATAGAGCAAGGCATGCCAAAATTCATACCTCAACGAATAAGTTATTTTAGTTTTAAATTAGTTTATTTTACAACAAAAAATGCTACTTGCGATATAGGTTTTTCTTCCTTTAGGAGTTGATGCATTTGTTTAATACTAGTTTTTCAAGTAAAAGAATTCAGTTTCAATTTTTTATTATAAAAAAAATGGTTCACTATTTGAGTGAAATTCTTATATTACTGTTAGTAATAATGACAAGTATAACTCAAATTAAAAAATAAGAATGAAAAAGTAAAAATATATATAATAGTGTATTAAATGTGTTGTATTTTGTAAGTTAAAAAAAATTGTACCAAATTAAAAAGTAGAGTCTTTTTCTGAAATAGAAAGAATAATATTTTTTTCTTTTAATGATGAGATTTTAGATAAACCATGAATTCAAAAATTCTCACAATACATTCTAAAAGATGCAACTCTCTTTGTATTACTCATTTTCTTATCCATAATTCGATTCTTTGTGTTCAATTATTCACATTAATTTTTACAACGAAATTTGAAAAATATAATTATACTATATCAAAAGTTTTTTTTTTCCAGAAACGATATTATATTAAAAAAGAGGCACAATGGCCAATATACAAAGCCGCAAGGGCTTATAAAGTTTCATGGTGCCATCACAGACAACAGAACCCACGAAGACAAATACCCACGGAGGGGCAAGTACACCCGAAAAAGCGGGAAAATCCCACAAGGGGCAAAAGGACCCGACAAAGCGGGACAGGCTGACGAGCAGCCAAAAATACAAAAGCTCGGTTATATCGGGACACTAGTACTATACAAAGGGGATGCTACTCATCCCAAGTGGCCTACCACTAATGGCCGTTGGCGACAGAAACTAAAAATTAATCCCTAACTATCACCTAATGCCAAGATGTGGAAGCCAACCTGCACACAGACAGTCCTGCGACGCCCGAGTATTGAACCAGCAGTACCTAAAAAAAAAAAAATTCATGAACAGTAAAATTACTGTTCATGAACGTTAAAATTTTTTGAAAATTTTACTATGCGATGAACAGTAAATACTGTTCATCGCACAGTAAAACTTTCGCACTTTTTTCGCACCGAAAATCGCTCGCACGAACAGTAAAAATTTGCAAAACAACGGCCTTCCGGCAAAATTTTTTCTTTCTAATAATATACTATATCAAAAGTTGAAAGCACAAACTTAATACTAAATAAAAATTAAAACACATGCAAAAATGATTCTTTTACAATTACTAAATTTGACAAATGCACCAAAGAAACATGACAATTAGATGAATCAATGGGGACACAGGAGTATAGTTTTTGAAATTCGAAAATAAAATGAATGATAAGATTTCCCGACAAAAAACACTAAATTCTAGTCATTTAAAAATATTTATTAACTAAAAACTATATGAACGTGATGTGTCAATTGAAAGGGAATTTAATCATTACTCTTAATGAGTAATGATAGAGATAGTGACAAATCATAATGACTTTATATAGTGACTGACGTGGTAATCATAAAAAGATAAAATTATCAATTTATTCTTATTATAAAACACAAATAATGAAGGATGATTTTGTTTTTTCATGGCTATCACGTCAGTCACTATACAAAGTCACTATAATTTGTCACTATCTTAATCATTACTCTTAATCAAAATTGTCACTATCATTAAGAGGAAATGTCACTATCATTAAGAGAAAATGGGAGATCTTAATAGAATTTGTGAAAAATATCAAAAGAGAAACAAATTAGCTCTCTATCTCGTGACTTTAAATGCAGAGGAGACCCTTTGATCCGTGAATACAACATGTGAACAATAGAAAGGAAAAGATTTAAATTTTTTTTAGAAAAAACCTTTTTCCATTTGTTTTAAAAAAATTATTTTCAAAAATTTTAATTATTAAAAAAATTTACTTTTGAAATAAAATTTTATATTATTCGTGTTAATAATAATTATATATAGAATACAATTAAAAGTTAGGATAAAATAAAAAATTACAAATTTAATAATATATTAAATGTAAGTTATACCTCAATAAACTCTTTTTTTTTTTTTTTTGGAATGAAAGGAATATTAATAATAAAATAAATTATTTAAATTTAAATTAAAAAATATATTTCAATTAAATGTGATAACAAATATAATTCATATAATGAATCTCATCTCATATAAAAACTTAGTTATTGTCAACATGTGATTTGTTGCAAAAAGAAAAAAATTATTGAAGATTAATGATTGTTAGAGTGATAAATTCAAAATAACTTTATCTATTTATTAATTTTTAATATAGTAATAATAAGTGTGTTATTTCGTTATTGAAAAATTTCACTGTAGTTTATGAAAAAGCAAAGGTTGTTTATGCAAAAAGACAAATTGGAGTGTGATTTTCCATCTCATCTGCCTTTACGATATGCCCGACCCCACAGACCAAAACAATTTGACTAAAATGTAACTAACTAATATACTTCTGTTGCAATTTTTAAATTATGTTTACCTCCTGATATATTTTTAAATTACTAAATGGCCTTTATAAGTTATAAATTATTATTTTATTTATTTATTTTTTATATTTTATATTTTATTTTAAACTTTTTTTCTCATTATATATGTATCCAATAACATTTAGGGAGCGTTTGGTATAAACGGTAGGTTTATGAATGAAATGGATTTGATAAAAAGAAAAGTTTGGAATGAAATAGAATAATAGTAATTACGTTGTTTGGTATGATTTTGTAATGAAATGGAATAGATTTTATATTAAAAATTAAAAATTAATATTAATATTAATAAATTTAATTTAGAAAAATATTTTACATTATATTATATTTAAGAAAATCATATCTTGTTCAAAATATAGTCAAAGTGCATGTCAATTTGTAGAGAAAAATATTTTTTACAATTTAATCAAATTTGTTTTTAAAAAAAGAAAAAAAAGGGGGTGAAATGGTGGTTGCAAACCATTTGACACGTGGCGGCGCGCGTCACATAAGTAGCTTAAAATTTTTTAAAAAATGTTTTGAGTATTTTTTACTCAAGACGATGTCGTTTTGATTTTTTTTTATTTCATTCCATCTAAATCTAAGGGGAGAGAGGGGGGGGGGGGGGGTTGGGTTGGGTTTCAACAAAACTCACCCCCAAGAGTTTAACTAAACCCAAACTTTTGTACCAAACAATCATTTTAATTCTATTGCATTCCATTCATATCCAAAACCCTTGTACCAAACACCCCCTTAATATCCCTTTTTAACTTCTGTTAACCTTATGTCCTTAGAAGTCTTTTTCTATTACCATTTTTTACTATTTATGATGGTGTTAAATTTATAAGTTTATCATGTTTTCTAATTCAAATGATTAATTGATAATACTTTACCTATATAATAACTAAAAACATCTAGTTTGAAAGAATATAAGGAAAGCAAAAAATTAATTTTAAAAATTTGTTCACAATTGAATGAAATTGTCTTTTTGAAAAAGAAATTAAAAAAAAAGGAATTTTACTATAATATTTTTAAAAAAGATTATAAGGATTTATTTTATAATTAATTTAAACCGCAAAAGAATAAATATAAAATTTTTACTTTTTGTTTTTTGACCTTTTTACAATTTTTAGCAGTTGACTTCCATTTCATAAACATAGGTTTATGGAGATAATAGTAATATTTTAAAACTGTAGAGATCGATTTATAATATGACAAAACTATAGGGGAAGAGATTTAATTAACCCTAAACAATTCTGCCGCGGCCCCCTCTTTTTTCACCTTTCTTCTCTCTCACACACTCACACAGTGACCAGTCAGACTCTCTCATCATCATCATCGTCGTCGTGGTCATCGATCAGCACTTTTTTCTTCCTCAGGGTGGTTCTTTCGACCGTGGACAAAAAAGATCTCAACCAATTTCGATAAACCTCCTCTAAAGAAAAACAACGCAGTCACTCAAACGACGTTTTCCTTGCTGTACTTTTACTTTGGGCAAAGCAGCAAAAAGGAAAAATAATAATTTCTGAAAGGGCGCAAAGCAACCGGCCATGGCTGATAACTCCAAGGAAGAATTCATTCAACTCGTCAAGCGATTTGGGGCTTTTATTACCCTCAAGATTTCCAATCTTTTCCAAAGAATGGTATTTCCTGTTTAAAACGTTTTTCGTTACTTTAGCTCGTTTTAAGCATTTGTGGATCGCGATGTTTAAATTTTTTTTTTCCTGGGTGTGATTGTGGGAATGGTTGGACGAATTTTTCCTTGTTTGGTGGATTCTTCTATGGGTTATTGTTTTGACCTAGGAATTCTGGGTTTCATGGAGTTTAACTGGGTTAGGTTTTAACATTGGTGATTAGGTTTCATATTTTTTTTTTTCCTGTTTTGATAGGGGTTTCATTTTGTTGATGATGCTGCACTGAAAGCAAGCTTAAAATCATAAATTAGTTGAAGATGGAGACGGATTTCGATACCCTGTTCCATTTTGATATGCCGACCAGAGCCTAATTTCATTCAAAATTATGGAAAAAAAATTGTGGAGTTTAGCTTAATCTTGGCAATTGGAGTTAGAATGTTCTGTTTAGGGTAAACAAGCTAAATGCTGAAGTTTACGGGGCATTATTGATAAGTGTTTTACAAAAGGTAAATGTAACTTCTCTTCTGAAATGATGATGATGATGAAACAAGTGTTGGTTGTAACTAGATTGTAAGATGGAGTGCAGACTACTTGACTGAACATTCAATCAAAACGAATGTAAGTGCGGGAAGATAAATAAGTTTGATTGAGTTTCTTCTCCTGTGCTCCCTTTACTTTGTCGCTTCTTGGTTTTCTTGCTTTTAATGCACAATACAGAAAGTGAACTTTGTTTTCCATTTTATCCATGTTCTTTGGTATTCTTTCATTATGATGCAAGTGTAATCATGCATATGCTCGCATTACGAATGGTTGCATAACAGAGTCAAACACATATGTGAATTCATGCAACATTGTTACCTGGAGTGAAATATGTTGTATATTCCCTGCACCCTTAGAAGTGATGCAAAGCAACATATGCCAGAAATTAATGGGCCCACCATTTGGATAAAAAAAGTCCTAAAACCAAGGGAGAGAGTTGAAAAATCAGTCTAAGTATTGTTTGCCATTTCAAGTGTGTGGCAATAATTTTGGGACATACTACAAAGGGAAGGATGATAGTATTAATGGGACAGCTGGAGTATTGCGAAATTTATCTAAATCAGAAAGTACTTATATTTATGTCTTTGTGGATTTTTACAGGATTTGCAATCTGTTGGAGCTTTAGCTGGGCTTGCATTTGCATTAGTTTTTACTTGGAGAATATTAAGGTCTCCTACTGGATCCCAAAGAAGGTTGCCCAAAAGACAAGCTACTGCATCCAGTAGTTCTGGTGTTAGTCATGCAAATGCAGACTCAGCATCGTCCATTGTTCCTACTGAAGATTCTAGAGCACAAAATGCAATTGATGAATTCTTTCAGTCTGTCAAGGTGGGACAAAATTAATTTCAATAGTTTTCTCAAAATTTTTGTTTATTTCATGGGACAGTTTGTTTGCAATAGTGTACTTTAACTTTATCTATTCCCTGCAGCCAACTCTGGGGCAAATAGTGAGACAGAGATTAAGTGAAGGGAGAAAGGTATGGTTTCTACTTCTTTCAGTGGTTTCATACACAAGCAAAGCAGAAATAACGTTGTTAGTAAATAATCAAGCTGTAAGAAGGTTGCATTTTTAAGAAGGAACAAAAGGAAACTTCATTACTTTGTTGTGGGTTGGACCATTCATTTTAATTTTCCCCTTGTTGGTATGACATTTTTTTATTCTGGACCTAGGTTTGATGTGTTGTTCCAATTTCCTATGCTGAAATTTCTTAAGCCCGGAAAAAGTGTTGAGGGTATAAACCTAGATATGTTATCTTTCTAGTTCTGTATTTCATGGGAAGACAGATGTTGATCGTTTGCTTTTGTAACTTTATGTTCTGATCTTATTTATTTATTTATTTTCAGGTCACATGTAGGTTGCTTGGTGTTATCCTTGAGGAGACTTCACCGGAGGAGCTTCAGGTTGTTATTCCTGTCATTAAGCTCTTTGGAGGAGAGAAAATTCTGATCTTTATTTGACATCCTCTTGCTTTCTTACTAGCAGAACCAAGCTACCGTTAGATCCTCTGTACTGGAAGTGTTGCTTGAGATCACGAAATTCTGTGATCTTTATCTAATGGAAAGTGTCTTAGATGATGAAAGTGAAGTGAGTGCCTTTTCAGTTGTTTAAATCGCTTTCCTTCTCTTTTTGCCTGTCATATGCATGAAGATCCAGTTCTGCAAAGTCTTGATGGCTGAGAAATTACACACACACACACAGATATAGATGTATCAGCTGGCTATGCACATTTGTTGCTAGATAATTTTTTCCTGTTTATGTCCTGTCTAAGTATTCGTATGATTTTTTCTTGTTATTTGGTAGCTTTCCTTAGACTCATAAGTTGAAACTAATAACTATGCTTCATTGATTTTATTGGAAATCTGACTTTTAGATCATTGAGTTGATATTGTGTTTGCATGGACAGTAGACCAATGCAAACATATGTTTTCGATTACCAGTTTTGCTGGGGTTATAATTGCCTTCATAATATGATTTGCGTCATTGTTTAGGAAATTGCAGTGCTAGCTTAGATAAGTTTGTTTCACAGCATGATGTTACAGAATGTCCCTTTATCCTGTATTGTTATTAGTATATTTTTCTTTCTCATTAATCAGAAAATTGTTTACCTCCTCATTGATGTGAAGATTGAATTTGTGCAGAAAAAAGTTCTCCTTGCTCTTGAAGAGGCTGGGATTTTTACATTTGGTGGCTTGGTCAAAGACAAGGTTATAGCTATAGTACATGATACACCTTACTGTGATTTTGTGATCTATTGAATAGAATCCCCTCTCTTACTTATTTTGTCAAGAAGTGTTTACCCAAATAATATGAAAATCTATTACTTTGTATGACAATTTATGTTAAGGATCTCTTCTTGAGTTACCCATTTTGTGAGCTAAGCATACTTTATTTTGAAAATTGAAGTGCATTTATTTCTTGCTCCAAATTCAAATTCTTTATAGCCATCATGCTGTAGAGATGTTTTATTTTATTATTTTTGGTTTGAGCAACAGAGGCACCTGGTGTATTTAAAATGTTCCCCATCTGTATGTTTTGTTGACTTGAGATATAGTAGCAACCTTAAGGGGCCCTTCTCTCTGATCTTTGCGTAGGTGGGGCGATGGGAAAGCTGCAGTAATTTGTTTTCTTCTCCGGGTCACCTATACCCAATTCTCCTTTTTCTTCTTTTGGTTTGGAGCATAATGTTTCCTTTTTCTTGTTTTGGTTTGGAGTAGTATAATCTATGATGCATAATTTGCTTAGCTGAATCTTGTTGTAGTCTGAATTCCCAATATGGGCTAATATCTTTGGTTTTTTCAGACTGTTCTTGCTGTTCTCTTCCTTGAAATACAACTGGATCAAGCCTTACATCTTGTGTTGTTAACCTGCAGGTTTTATTTTGTAGTACAGAGACTGGGAGAACATCTTTTGTACGACAATTAGAACCAGATTGGCACATTGACACAAACCCTGAAATCATTACTCAGTTGGCGGTACGACTGAATTCAGTTGAAGATGAGTGACAATATTTATGCTACTACATCTTTGTTCTATATTGGTTTGCGAAGTTCAAGACTGCAACATACTGCCTTCAGTTTTGACTGATTATTTTTTATTTTATAATTTTCAATAAACATGTTTGTTGTGATGCTGATTTTGCTCACTTTGTTGTCTTATATGGTTTCAGAGGTTCATCAAATATCAGCTTCAAATTTCACCAACCAAGACTGAAAGATCTGCCTCCAATGTTTCTCACTCTACATCCTTGGAACAGTTTTTCCAGTGTGTCTGATGTGCACAAAAGTAGCAATCCCCCTTCCTGACGTCTCAAATGCAGTTTTCTTGGTCTTGTTTTATATCTGAACACATGATCTTTCTCTAGATACATAATGTAGACAGTGTTTTGTACTCGAGCCTTTAGTGATACTTCAAATCCTTGTTCTAATATTTTGGAAATTCGAATTGTTTGAAGTCAGAAGAACTGTATAGCTCATTTGATTTATTAGTGGTGGTTAATTATCAATTTTTTCCCCTTCTTTCTTCATAGGGATTGTCAAGCTGTACATGTGAAATGAGGAGGATTATGTTTGAGTCGAACATCAGTTCTCATGGTTCTCAAGTGGTAGCAGGACTTTCATACCAATCAATTGAACAGTAGAATCCCAATTCCCTTTTAAACTCAATTTTAGGAACAAGTTGCTTTAGGTATGTGATGTATTACAATATAGGAGCTACTCGAAGGCCTTGATTTTAACTCTGGTCTCTGACCTTTGGTCTGTTGTTCGTTTCCTTGTGTATCAGTGACGGGTGAGCATTGTCCTAATCTATACTCAGTAAATTGTGATTTATTTTATTTTCTTAATTAACAAATTGCAAGGTTAATTTTGGTTTATGAGGGTATGCAAATAAAACAGCAGTAAGTTTTTTAGCTGCAACTTTCTCGTGCACTGGCGGTTTTATTGTCTACTTATTTCTTCAGTGAAAAAAATGAAAGGGAATTAATAATAATTCCAGATATTCTCTTAGAACACAAAACGTGGATTTTAATGTAAGACCTAGGGACGCAATCCAAATCTTTATCCGGCGAATGGAGGCGTTTCTCTTCCCTCTTGAATCCCACTTCAAACCCACTCCTACTTCTCATTACTTTAATCTTAGCTCACTTCCACCAAATCCTTTAAACCATTTCAATCAGCCCAGAATCAAGCACTCTACAAGCAAGAAGTTTTCAATTTCATCAAGAGTCACGCTTTCTCCTAGAAAACGCCCCAATTACCGGCATAATCAAGCATTCAAACGTAGAAAATTCTCGGAGAGAGATGCATTTCCCAACCGCTTGCCAATCCAGAACAGGAACCCAAAATTTGTGTACAAAGATATTCAGAATTTCGCCAACCAAAATAAGCTTAAAGAAGCTCTCACCATATTGGATTACTTAGACCACCGCGGCGTTCCGGTGAATCCCACCACATTTTCTCGTCTTCTTGCCGCTTGTGTTAGACTAAAAGCTCTTAAAGAAGGCAAATTAGTGCATACCCATATAAGAATCAATGACCTTCAGAAGAATGAGTTCCTACAAACAAAACTTGTGCAGATGTATTCTGCATGTGGGTCAATTGAAGATGCGAAAATGGTGTTTGATGAAATGCCTGTTAGAAGTGTGTTCCCCTGGAACGCATTGCTTAGGGGAAATGTTATCTTGGGGGGACGTAAATATCGTGAAGTTTTGAAAACTTTCTCACAAATGAGGGAGTTAGGGGTGGAGTTGAATGTTTATAGCTTCTCTTGTTTGATTAAGAGTTTTGCAGGGGCAACTGCGCTTCATCAAGGTGTGAAGACTCAAGGATTATTAATAAAGAATGGTTTGATAAGTAGTAATATGCTGCTGACAAGTTTGATTGATTTGTACTTTAAATGTGGCAAGGTTAAGCTAGCTTTGCGCGTTTTTGAGGAGGTAGAAGAGAGGGATGTGGTTGTTTGGGGAGCAGTGATTGCTGGTTTTGCTCATAATAGGCTGCATAGGGAAGCCTTGGACTATGTGAGGTGGATGAGGAGCGAAGGTGTGGAAGTAAATTCAGTAATAATAACTAGTATTCTTCCTGTAATAGGGGAAGTAGGGGAGAGAAAACTTGGTCAGGAGATTCATGCCTATGTGGTCAAGACAAAGGAGTATTCTAAGCAGTTGTTTATTCAGTCTGGTTTGGTTGACATGTACTGCAAATGTGGGGACATGGTCTCGGGAAGAAAAGTGTTCTATTGTTCAAAGGAGAGGAATGCTATTTCTTGGACTGCATTGATATCCGGTTATATATCAAATGGAAGGCTTGATCAAGCTCTGAAAGCAATCATTTGGATGCAACAAGAAGGTTTCAGGCCTGATGTGGTCACAGTTGCAACGGTTCTTCCTGTCACTGCAGAATTGAAGGCGTTGAAAAGTGGGAAGGAGATTCATGGTTATGCTGTTAAGAATGGATTTTGGCCAAATGTTTCTGTTGCTTCATCATTGATGGTGATGTACTCAAAGTGTGGTCTTTTAAAATATTCTTGTAGAGTATTTAACACTCTAAGGAACAAAAATGTAATATTATGGACTGCAATGATTGACTCGTGCATTCAATGTGGGTTTATGCATGAAGCACTTCGAGTTTTTAGATTGATGCAGTTGTCAAAGCATATGCCTGACTCTGTTGCAACTACCAGGATGTTGAGTGTTTGTGGTGTCCTGGGGGTTTTAAAACTGGGGAAAGAGATCCATGGACAGGTATTAAAGAGAGATTTTTACTCCATTCCTTTTGTCTCTGCAGAGATTGTGAAAATGTATGGATGTTGCGAAGCCACTGATAAGGCAAAACTGGCTTTTCAAGCAGTACCTGTCAAAGGATCTATGACATGGACGGCCATTATTGTTGCTTACAAATGTAATGGTCAGTATAAGGAAGCTTTAAATCTTTTTAGGCAGATGATCTCAGGTGGTTTTTCTCCAAACCACCATACTTTTCAAGTTATCTTATCTATATGTGACCAAGCTGGATTTGTGGATGAAGCTTGCAAGTTCTTTGCATCAATGACTCGGAGATACAACATTAAGCCATCCGAAGAGAATTACTGTAGCATTATAGGACTACTAAGTCGCTCAGGTCGTACAAAAGCAGCCGAGAAATACATAAGGCTTAAATCATCATTGGCACCATAAACTAAGCAGTCTCATCTCATGGCTAGGATACATGCTGGATGACTCAATGCATGGACAGGTTTGGATTATCGTTTCTTTGTTTAAATCACTTATGAGAGGACGAATGGCATCTGTGGCTACAAGAGACCTATTATATGGGGGGTGACTGTTGTCTTAAAACTAAATACAAGTTGCATTTGGTGAAAGCTGTAATTGCCGGTGGACGGGGAAAGATCTGAATGACATTAGGTTTTGGGCATGCCTGGCCATCCTATCAGAGATTGAGCCAGTTATGAAACATTGTGCAATACGTACGGATTTGTAAATGTGCATCAATACACTTCATTAACATGTAAATGTGTACCACCTCCTATTTTCCTTTTTCTTTTTGTTAAGTGAAAAATTTAGAATCTCCATGAATGAAGCATCTGACAATTGTATTGCCAAACTAAATTATGCTAAATAAATGCTTACGCAAAATATTTCCCCCCTCTAGATAGAAACAAAAAAAATCCTAAAATTGGCAATTGAATAGGAAATGGAGACTTGAAATATAAGAATTCTGATAAAAACTTTAGTTATAGCTTAAATTTCACGAAGCAAAATATTCAAAAAATATTAAAGAGTCGGAGGGAAAATAGTAAAAAAATATATAAAATATTAAAACTTAACAAATTCTTTATTTTATAGATTTATATTTTTGGGTTTATCGACCGCCGATCCCAACTAGTTTGGGATAAAGGTGACGATGATGATGATTAAAACTTAACAAACATATAACAAATAGTGTCTAGGATGTTACCCCTTTATGTGTGAATGAAACGTGTCTGTCCCTGTAAAAAGTCTAGTGCAGTATGGGAGCAAAACGTAGCATGAATAACAATAGTTTTAAATTAGTTGAGGCAAAAAACCTGGAAGGCTTGAGGAAGCTTTTTTAGTTCCCTAAAATGTGGTAAATGCATATGTTCAGCTAGAAAGTCTCTCAGTCCTAACATGTATGTGAAACAAAAACAACTCAATTATGTTGAAAACTTGAAGTAGCATTTAAATTTTAATATGAGAAATTTATACTTTAGTGAAAAAAATAAAAAATATTAAGGATGAAAACAATCGTTTGATCCTTTCCTTTGAAACTTTTTAGCAAAGTTAAGCATATTAAAAGTATCTTTCATTACCATAGAAGTACATGTGATCTAGGTAGGTCCTCGTATTATTTGTGCAACGTTTTACCTGCCTAAGTTATTCATGGTTTTTTTTGCCTCATTTCAAGATTTTACCTCAAATTATTTGTAGTCATTATCCATCCCAGCACTTTATAACTTAGTACCTTGAGTTTTGGGTATAGGCCACATCAAGGCCATGTATAAATTTATAAACACCATGAATCAGTGAAAACTTACTGACCAGTGCTCGTACATTTTTGTTGGCTTGTCATGGAGCTCATCATTTTTTTGCTCTCTTCTTTCCTCCTTTTCTTGTTGATGGAATATAAATTTGTTAAGAAATCTAAGCCCGTGAAACTGCCTCTGGGGCCGATGTCACTGCCAATCACGGGAAACCTTCATCAGCTTAAGGCTCTCTACCTCATTGAATCCCAGCAGCCTTGGCCAGGAAATATGGACCTTTGATGCACCTACAGCATGGTGAAGTTTCAACTATAGTTCTCTTCGGCAGAGGTTTCCAGAGGGTTTATGGATTAACATGATATCATCTTTGCTAAGAGGCCTTTTCTGTCTTCAGCCATTACTCAATACAATTGTCAAGACATAGCCTTTTCTCTATAGGAACTTATTGGAGGCAAAAGCTCAAAATTTGCACGATGGAACTTCCCCTTCCAATGCTTGTCCCGACATTTCAATCCATTCAGGAAGTGGAGATCTTGAATGCGATCAAATCCGTTCTTCCCAGACGGGGTCCATCTTCCCAGAAGGGGTCAATTATGAATCTTCGTGAAAAGATTTACTCATTGACATAGAGCATCATTGCACAGGCTGCTTTTGGTAAAAGAAGCAAACATCAGGACAAATTTGTATCAGTCTTGGAGGATGTGATGAAGCTGATGGGAGGTTTCAGCTTCATGGCTTGTACCCTTCTGTCAAAATACACAAAGGATCACTGGAATGAGGAATAAGCTTGAGAGCTTTCATAAACAGATTGATGTAATACTTGAAAGCATATAAATGATCATAAACATAAAAGAGCAGACTCAAAACCTGGAAATGAAGTACAAGCAGATGATGTTCTAAATATTAAAAAATCAGGGGAATTTGGAGCTCCACTAACAGACGACAACCTCAAAGCTGTAATTTACTCAAGTGAATTTAATTCTTTATAACTTATGCTCATATTCAATGATTAATTTTTTTTATAAAGTTTGATACATTGCTTCTGAATAAATGTACTTGATCATTTCCAAGCATGGAAACAGCTTTACCTTCAAGAATTTAGAGTAGTTCATTTTGAAATTTGAACAGTCAACAGGAAACCAGTCTTACTGGAAAATAGATGGACTCCTGATCATGTTAGCTTGCAGCAAGATTAAAGGCCTATGCACATGGAAAGAATTTACTCATAAAATATACTTGGGATCAATAACCGTAAAACTGAAATATGTGAAATCATGTTAGGTTGTCATTCAGAAATATATCCTGGTTTTCTCAAGAGGTTTGGAGACTAAATACTTAACATTATTGCTGCGTGTTCTTATATGGTCTCCATTAGCTCAAAACCATAATCCCTAATCCATTTCAGGACGTTTTCAATGCTGGAGTTGAGACATCATCCACAACCATAGTATGTCAAAGTCTGAAATGACTAAGAATCCAACCATACTTAAAAGGGTACAGGATGTGGTAAGGGAACTCTTTGGCGGCCGAGGAGATTTGGATGAATTGCAACTTCAAGAACTGAAGTACTTGCAAGCAGTCATCAAAGAAAAACTTAGATTGCATCCTGCTGCACCACTGCTGCTTCGAATAGAAGGCAGTGAACGATGTGAAATTAATAGATTTATAGTACCTGCCAAGGAGAGTCATAGTTAATACCTGGGCAGAGATCCAATGCATTGGACTGAACCTGAAAATTTCAACCAATATGGATTTCTCGGTTTTGAAGTTGATTTCAAGGGATCGACTTTTAGTTACATACCCTTTGGTGCTGGACGAGGGATCTGTCCAGGCATATCATTTGCTTTAACCCAGTATGGAGCTGTCACTTGCACAACTATTCTGCCACTGTGTTTGGAAGCTCCCTGGACAATTGGAACATGAAGATCTAGACATGAATTGTATATTTGGACTATTAATGGTATTCAAAACCACTCCAAGGTTCAAAAAATTCAAAAGGAGTTGGTGCATTGGACAAAATAAATGAGTTATAGTCTTTGTGTATTGTAAATGTAAGTCCCATTGATCAAACCTTATAAATTTTTAAGGTTGTTCATTTTGATCCACAGATCATATCTGGTTGAATGGTTTCGGATCGGATGGGATGAAAAATGGATAAAAAAAAAAATTTTACCCAGATTTGATCCAAATGAAAAATAGATAACATTAGTAATAAAATATAAATTAGTATTATTTTTTATAATTTAAATAATTTTTAATTAAAATTAATCAATTTGTAACAAAATAAATTAAAATATTCACATGAAAATATACAAATTAAATATTTGCATGAAAATTATTTATTATCTTTACATAAAAATAGACAACTTTTTAACATGAAAATATTAATTTTAAACTTAACATTGTGTATGAAAAAGAATGCCAAAACAAAAGCAAAAGAAAAAAGAAGAAGAAGAAGAAGAATTCAGATCAAATTAGATTAAAATCGATCCAATCCAAATATCAAGTTTAGATTTGATCATTATTTTAAACATTCTTATAAGTTTTTGTATACATATCCTATTTACATTTTCTTTTTCTATTTTTATTATTATCTTTTTTGGGCTATTAAATGAAATGCAAATCCTTAATACGTGTAAGGCCATACTATCAATGTTTTGCATATTAATTATGGGGAGAGTAGCCAACTTCCCCTAGAGATAGATTGTTTGGTAATCCAGAGTAAAGGTAAAATTTGGCAGTTGTTTTCTCAATCGTTTTCCTTTGTGGACTTTGGCAGCCGTAAATACTCAGCAATAGTCATTATGACAATACATGTAATTCTTTCTGTCTTTGTGTAATGCACTAGTCTGTCACACAATATAGATATTATGTTCATGAAATATGAATCATGTCTTGATGATTGGTGGATATGCGACACTCAAAATCTTGTGTTAAAAAATGTAAAAGTTCAAGTCCTTTTCAAGAAAATATTAATAATGCTCATTGAATGAAATTCAATAGGGAAGTTCGAATGATATGAATATTGATGGATCAATAGCAATTCTTATTTGAACTCTTGAAATTAGAATAATTTTAGTATCATATTACAAAACTTTAGTGATTTTCTCTATTTAATGAACAAGAGAGTTTAAATTGTTCATTTTACACCTACCCTTTAGCAGGGGCGGATGCATAAATATTGTAGAGGGGGGTCACAGTTATAAGAAAATTAAATAATAAATTTGATAAATATAAAAAAATATAAAAGTAATGTCATACATTGTAATCCAAAAAAAAATATAAAATCATACATTACAAAATCATTTTTCGAGACTAAGTGGCATCATTATCAATTGTATCAAATACATCATTTTCTATGAAAGTTACCATGCAATCGTTCATCCAATCATCTCTTATCCAGTTACAAAGTGTAGTCTTTAAGATTTTCATTGTCGAAAAATTAAGATTACATAAAAGGAAAAGCCACCACAGAAACGATAACCTCACTAAAAGGGAAGAGAAGTGAAGATGGAAAAATAAAAATAAAAGTTAAGTACTGTTAGAGCAGGAAGCAGTAACATAATTATTTCAAATGCACAAGAATGTGAGGAAAAAGTACTGTAAAAGACAAAATTTAGACATTCAATCAGAGATTGGTACATATAAACCAGTCAACTGCCAATCAAGTTAATTAAAGCATCAAGATGCTCCTAAAGAAGCCACTTACCATGCATTCAAGAAGAAAAAAATCCAAGTACTCTTAAAATAAAAATAAAAATAGAAATAGGGATTGCACCATTGAGTTCTAGAAGTAATAATATATCAAAAGGTTCATAAGTATACCTGACGATAGAACCACAATAATGTATTGCCAGTCAATTGTGGGATTATGCCTGCAGATAGACTTAATGTTCGAGAAAGGGATTTTTGTTGTCGCTGATGGAAAGCCAGAAAGGAGTATAAAGGTAAAACCGTGAAAAGGAGATAGAAAGGGGATTTTTGTTGGACTTGGATGCTGGATCGAGGGGTAGGGGAGAAAAAGAAAAAAGGGGGGAAAGGAGGGGGGGGGGGGTCCGCCCCCGCCCTACCCTTTGATGATATGCTTCAATAGGAATTACAAATTAGAACTCTTTGCTAAAATTTCCGCCCTAATCCATTAGACAAAATACACAACATAGTCCGGGGATAAGTTGCTTACTATTTCAGGAACTTCTAGCTGACTTTGTAAAATTTGTACCTCATCATTACGAGTCTAAAATGTCCAAGTGACATTATTAATTGTGTACTACAAAATATATTATTCCCTCTTTCCAATAAAGAGTTTATCTTAATTTAAATACAAATTTTTATTAATTATTAAATACAACACATTTAATATATCAATTAAATGTATAATTTTATATTTATATTCTTATTTTTTAAATTGTGAATGTACACAATTATTATTAGTAAAAATATTTTAAAATTTTAGTTTGAAAATAGATTTTTTTTTTATTGAACAGAGAGCATATACACTTCACTAATATCTTAACTTTTCTAGGGGAGATTAGAGTATTATATATTCTTCTTTTGTTGACAAGGGAACGATGTAAGGATCCATATGTAAATAGAGTATCTATTTAAAAATATGCTCGAATGACCCCTTCTCATAATGAGAATGTATAGAAAAAAATATTAATATAAAATAGAACAAAAACAAATTCCAAAAAGAAAATAGAGGCGTAAAGATACCAAAAGGGTGTTGTATCAGACTGCTTGTCTTCTTGTAGTTGGATCTCCAAGTTTTTGGAATGTTCCAAATTCTATTTGAGCATCCAAATCCGGGTCAATACCAGCAAAAACATATCCATAAAAGAGCCGAATGAAATCAAAGTTTCGGGTTCGGTTTTGAATTAGAGACGTTCCGTTCAAAATGTTGAATCGACGTCGACTATAACCCCTAGCCTTCCAAGCTAACGATGCGGGTTCGATTCCCGCTACCCGCTTTTCGTTTCAATGTTTATTTTCAATGTTTATATTCTATACTCTATATAGCTATTCGATTACTTCACTAATATCTTAACTTTTCTAGGGGAGATTAGAGTATTATATATTCTTCTTTTGTTGACAAGGGAACCCGCAACCGCTACCAAGGTGCACACTGGGTAAACCCACTCCTGTGGAATAGCCCTAATCAAAAAGGTACAAGGCACATTAGGTAAACCCGCTCCTGTGGAATAGCCTTAATCAAAAAGTATTATATATTCTTCTTTTGTTGACAAGGGAACCTGCAACCGCTACCAATGTGCACACTGGATAAACCCACTCCTGTGGAATAGCCCTAATAAAAAAGGTGCAAGGCACACTGGGTAAACCCGCTCCTGTAATAAAAAAGGTGCAAGGCACACTAGGTAAACCCGCCCTAATCAAAAAGTATTATATATTCTTCTTTTGTTAACAAGGGAACCTGCAACCAGACTAATGCCGCACACCCTGTAGGTAATTTCTAATAAAAAAGGTGTAAAGGAAATTTGAACTCGTAATCTTACGGTTACGCGCTCACCCGTCACACCAACTTAGCTATCTCCAAGGGGGCATTCTTCTTTTTAGTGCGTTAGTGCTGTCATGAGACGCAATTTATGACCACTTTTGGTTTAATATGAGATCCAATCTATTACCACTTTTAATCCAATCTTCACTAGAAAAAGATTCTACTTGGACTATATACTTCACATATCTTCTATCTTTTTTGGGTTCAATTTGGGTATCTAATTGTTCAAACGAGACCTAAACATTATCATATCGGCCCAATTTCCTTGAACAAGATTCTAATTACTTTAGGCCCAATTTTCCTTAGAATGGCATTCTGGATGTGAGCCCGAGTAACACTTAAGTCTGATTAGAGATGACTTCCACGAGGGAATAGTTCTTGGGTTAAGTTAAGTTTAATACTTCATCCGTCTCAAAAATAAATAAAAAAAAACAATTTTTTTTTATTTACTTTTGAACTAAAATTTTAATTTTTTTTTATTAATAATAATTATATATACTCACAATTAAAAAACTAAAGATAAAAAATATAAAATAATACATTTAGTTAGTGCATTAAACGTGTTATATTTAGTAATTAATAAAAAATTATGCCTAAAAAAAAGTTAATTCTTATTTTTGGGACGGAGAAAATGAAATTACCATTAATTTCTTAACCAATGCCATATATATAGTTTCCTTATTATTTTTGTTATTATTTTTTTATGTGAGATTGGATATACACTCTCCTTTTTCCTTTTTTTTTAGTTTTTTTTAATTTTACTTATTTATTGATATTCTCAAAAATGTAAATACCACCTATGCGACACGCAAAAGCTGTAATGAGGTCACTATTGGTAGAGTTTTATTTTATTTTTTTGGTTTCGCTTGGAGGTGTTCCCACTCACTGTCCAGGTGTGTCCTGCACTCCACCGAACCAGTGGCTACGGAACTCACAAAGAACAGGCGTGGGACTAATCCTCTACGGCCATGTGGAATCGCCCCAAAACTTGGTAGATTGAACTACAATATTTTGGTGAATTGGTTAAATTTTAGCAAGCCAAGGCCGTCAATCGGATAGAGATGCATAGAAAAGTGGTATTTTTTTAAAAAATACATAATTAAATAATGCAACAAATACATTATATATAATTTTTAAAATTCTATAAATAATTAGGAATAGCAATTTTCCTATGACCTGCCACTAACCGATTTGATTCTCATGGGAGCTTGAGGAGGAGTTGTTTTTCGCCCGGGCCCTGCGCATCTAAAATGGGCTGTTGGCAAGGGAGGTTTTTTCCAACTCACAAACTACCCTATTTCCCTGTGTATTTTATTTATTTATTTATTTAATATATACATGTATTTAGATTTTAATTATAAATTAGTAAATATTTTATTTATATGTATGTATATATATTATTTTAATAATATTAGTTAGAATAATAATTTCTTATTAAGTTATTTTTAATTATCATTAGACTATATTTGTTTTAAAATTATACTAATCAATTTTTTTGTTATTAAATTTCAGTATTAGTAACTCCTTACTATTAGTTTAGTTTCTTTTTCCTATTAATATGGATTATTATTTATTTTTTCATAACTTTTTTATTATAATATATTATTAGTACTCATAGTCTACCACTTAATACTTATATGCTATTGTTAATTTAATATATATAGTATCCTAAATATTTTAAATTTTAATATATTTTAATTAGATTATTTTAATTGTTAAAATATTGTAATTTATTCTAATCCAATGTATTTTTTATTTAGCTTTTAGTATTTCTTTTAGTGTATAATTTAAATATTTAAAATGTATTTTTTAAAAATTATTTTCATTAAACATGAGGTGCCGTTGGATTTGGTGGAAGGGAGAGAGTAACTGGGCAAGTGACAGGCAAAAGTTCTATAAGCAGGAGTGAATGGTAGAGAAGGCTACCTCCGGTTGAAACCCACTCCATTGCTATTCTTATAAATAATCCAAATTCATTCATTAATATATACCTATTGTTTGATATTCATCATGCCCATTCTACCATAAATCAAAGTTCAATAATCCTGTCCAATCCCACAAAAGAGTTTTAAAAGTTTGCACCTAGAGGGGGTGGAATAAAATTAGAGGTTGATTGACATTTTGGTGAATTTTTTTAGTGTTGTTATTCGTGTGTCTATTCATTTTTGATCCTTAGCTAATTAATTTGCTAAAAATTAATAAAAAAACACTGAATATATTATATTATTTTGTGATAAAATTAATAATGAGAGTGGAACCCCAAAACTAAGCTTAAATCCACCAATGAATATACCTAGACATGAACCTCAGTACATTTTTATTAGCACATAATCCAAAGAGAAAATTGTGTATTAATTATTGCACGCCTGACGTGATTTATGATAATTGTCATAATGGGGTGATTCAAATTAATATGGCTCTCCCTATTGTTGTCCTCAATGAAATGTGACCAAAAAAGGAACGTCAACGAGGCCAATGTGCCACGAGATAATGTTTAACCTAAACATGATGATGCATGTTAAAGCCACTCCAAAACTAATCCTAAATCCACGAATGATTGTGCCTACAAATAAACCTAAGATGTTTTTGTTAGCACATAATTTAAAGAGAAAATTGCGTGTTAGTTGTTGCATGGCCCAATTGTCAATTTAGTCGGAATTCGTATTGAAGAAAATAAAAGGAAACCAATCGGGACCACAAACAATTTTGCCAAATAATTACTCACCTTCAAGAATAAGGGAAGACGTAGCCACACAAATATAAATGGTCTTACACAAATATGAATGGTCTTACACAAGAAGAAAAGCCCAAATGCTAGTTAATGAGTTTCATAGAATTCCATTTACACAGGTCAATCTCAATCCCCTACCAGAATCTTCTCAATTTTTTAAATTTGTTTGTTTTTTTTTCTCTAAAAATGATAGTTATATTAACATTGCAAATAGCAAAAGTACATAACCAAAAAAGCTAATTGAATTTCGTGGTGTTGGACAGATTTTAACTCACGAAGACAAACGACCACATCCTCACAATAGACGAAGAAACCCAAATAAATCGAAAAAAAACCCTTAACAAGTAGAGACATAGATCCCTATATAGAGGGACAAAAGACTAATAACTACTAACTATTAACTAATGTGGTTGACTCGACTGGGCACCGCAAATGACATATGAAGAAAGAAGCTGAACGAGAGATTGTTAACTCTCGTCCCACGTTGTTGTGATAATCCCTCAAACTGCATACGTTGTATAGTGAAACAAATCAAACTACTGCCATAAGAGTTGAATAATCTGATAACCGAACTATTACCGTATGCATTGAAGAGTTAATAACTAAAATTGGAACAAAAACTTAAAAAAAAAAAAGAAGTGAAAATAATGCGAGAATCGCACCGATTTCGCACTTCAATCTCCCCTATTTACTGTTTGGCGTGTGTTTCGGGGGCAGCGTGGGGGACCAGGCTTTAATTTGTTTGTTTTGGCAGTGCCTTTGTCTTCCAAAATTATTGAATGAACAACAACCACTCATAATTTGTCTACAAATTCTGAAAAGTCTAGCGTGTGTTTTGTGCAGCCTGGGGGACCAGGCTTGAATTTGTTTGTTTTGGCAGTGTCTTTGTCTTCCAAAATTATTGAATGAACAACAACCACTCATAATTTGTCTACAAATTCTGAAAAGTCTAGCTGATCGATCCATTTAGTTTTTTCTTAAAATTAGAATTTATTTAATATATAAGTTTGAATTTTATAAAAAATTTAAATAATTCTAATATTTTCTCATGTATATATTTTAAATGCGTTGTACAAAATAAGCATAAAATTCAAATCAAATTTAATAAAAAAATTTCTAATTTCGTAACGATATTAATTCTAATGACGAACCAAACCCACAATTTAAGTTCCATTATGTGAATTCAAGCTAGCGTTGAAATCCCGTGGTCTTGCTTCCTTCCACATAATAGTAGAACCGAAATGCTGATATTCCAATGGATTTTTTCCACGACTGACTTTAAGTATTAGTGGTACTTCAAAGTAAGTCAAGGTGGAATAACATTAATATTGGAGTCATTTCCTCATAATTTGCTAATTAATATAGGATGTAGACTAGTATATTTTTGTTTAAGGATATGAAAATAACTTAATTCGAAACATAGTTTGAACTAATTATTTCGGAACATAGCTTGACTTGAGTCTTGGAATCTCTAAAATTACGAGCTTTTGCAACTTATCAAGATAAATCAACACATCTAATTAAGATAGGTTATAAATTTAAGGGTTGACCTTAAACATAGCCCTTGAGTTTAATATTTGAAATAAAAACTAGGCTTCATTTGGATTGCGTTTTATTTGAAAAAAGTTGTATTGGAATGTATGAAAATTTTAGTGGATATTTTTTGATAGAAAAGTATTTTGGAGGAAAAAATGAGAGGAAATTTTTTTAAAAATTATGTGAGGGGAATTTAAGTGGGAAATTTTGAATTTTAAATTTTAAAATAAAAATGTGTTTGGATGTTTTATTTTTGTTTGAAAAAAGTTAATTTTTTGTTAATGAAAATAAAGTCCAAACAAAACCAAAGAGGGAGAAAAGTGAAGGGTGGTTGCTGGGGTAAAACACAATAAAGCACAAGTTTCAAATTTTCTTTTAAATGAAAAACAGTATATAGAGTGATGATATATATATATATTACCAGTGAAATTTTTTTAATAATTAATATGACATTTATATAGTAAAAATTAGTAGATAATAATTATTATGATATCTAATATAATTTTCATTGTAAATATTATTATTTCAACATATATAATGGGCTCTCCCAAAGAATTTATGTTCAAACTATTTATCTTGATCATTTTAATTTTTTTATATTCATTTTCTTCTATTTTTTGATCAATTCAATTGAAACTAGAGATTGCTTAACGGATATGTTATGTGTTAAAAATATTCTTAATTAAAGGATGTCTACAAAGCACTAAAGAGTAGAATCTTCAACGGATCACCTCCCTAGAATTTTTTTTTCAAGGGCTTCATTGATGGAAGAAAGATACATATTTCGAAAAAGAATTGTGCACGCACACGCACCAAAAAAAAAAAAAAGTGTTTATTCTACTATTAAGTATTCAAAAATATTTCATTCATTTTTAAAAAAAAAAAGTTCATTTAAAATTTTTTTCCTTTATAAAAAGAGTTCACTTTAAACGAAAATTTCTACTATCCATACTAATTATTAGTGATTATTACAACAATTCGACCATTCACTGACATGAAAACCTAATTACTTTAACAAATCAATTGTTGAGGTAATGAGCTAATATACGTATACAGGCATAACTATTGTTTGGATTGAAACTATTGACGATCTTTCAACTGCTCTTCTTCCTCTTACTTTTAGGTTCACTCAATTACTTTGACTAATTAAGCGTTGAGCTAATGGTCTAATATACATAAATAGGCATAACCATTGGATTGAGCTATTGATCATCTTTCAATTGCTTTTCTTCCTCTTACTTTTGAGTTCACCAAGTTGATTGAATCTACTAGATATCGTATACAAGGACTGAAAAAGGTATATTAAATGTTAAGAGTATAATTTCCAAGCAACCACCACACAAGAAATTTCTTCTCGAGCTTCATTATTGATGCGCACCTCACGGCTATATGGAGCCGGCAATACGCAACAAGCAAAACAGGACCTAAGACTTAACTTGCAAAATCCTAGAACCAGTGGAATTGAGACCGAATGGATGAATCGTCGCCACAATCTAGGGTTCTACTAGATTGATAAGACTCAAAGGCGCCACAAACTGGCCAAGCTTGATAAGCCTGTTGTTTTTCACAAGAACGAAGGGATTGAATCACTCAAACTCTCAAGGACGTAATGTCACAAAATTTTCTTATTCATGTCTATTGATGTCTTGGCTGAATGGCCTTTATTTATAGGGGTACAAGGATTGTAAAAAGGAAACAATTAAAATCCTAACCCTAATCTAATTTCTAAAAAGGAAGAGGCAGCCAAACTCCTTTAAGTAACTAAAAGATAGCCTTAAACTAAAAAGGAAACAAAAACCCTAAAGCCAATTGGACTTGGAAGTTTGGCCCTTTAAGGCTTCCTTCAAGTTTACAAATTTGGCATCTAACTAAAAGGATAATTTAGGCCATAAATTTCCTAAAAGTAATACTGCAATAATTCAACCATAATCATCTAATTTTGGCCTGAAAAAATTAAAATAAAACTAAAATAATTAAGTAAATAAACTTGGCCTATTATCACACTAGAATCCGACCAAGGACTAGTGTTCTTCAGCCCGGACTTGAAATAAGGTAATGACTTGCAAGTCTTGATCATATGCTTGATGAGCTCGGAGGTCATGAATTAAACCACTTAAGGTTTCTTGAACGCGTTTAGCTTGAGCCATCGTCATCGGCCCCGTAAGATGCCTTAATGGATCAAATGCTTTGCGAGCTGGCTTGTCAGTTTCTTGAGTTGGCTTGTTGGCTTCTTGAGTGTTGGCTTCTTGAGTCACATCAAGTCATATTCCTTGGGTATGTGGTAAGCACCGAAGGGATAAGAGTTGATTATGAGAAGGTTAAGGCTATACGTGAATGGCCGACCCCTTCCAACGTCACTAAGGTACGTAGCTTTCATGGATTAGCAAGCTTTTATAGAAGGTTTGTTAAACGTTTGTTGGGATCCAACTAAAATTACTCATTTACAAAGTGATACTGTGTAAGGACTGTTAATGCAACTTTACATGTGATGAGGAACTCCTTGTTGAGACTTTCGAAGAATTTCCCCAAGGTGCAAAGACATTTGATCTTGCAAGAAATTAACTTTAAACCATCATAATTTTTTTATCCAGGATATTTAACTTATAATCGTCTCAAATTTTGTGGTTCAACTTTTTATTTGTGAATAGAAAAAGTTGTATTGGAATGTGTGAAAATTTTGGTGAGTATTTGTTGATAGAAAAAGTATTTTGGAGGGAAAAATAAGAGGGAAATTTTTTTTAAAATTATGTGAGAGGAATTTGGGTGGGAAAATTTGAATTCTAAATTTTTGAAATAAAAATGTGTTTGGATAATTTGTTTTTATTTGAGAATTTTCTTATTTGCAAATAGAAATGTTATGTCCAAATGCAGCCAAAAAAAAAAAACTTTACAAATTTCGCGGTTCAACTTTTTTAAAATTATGAAATACAATATATTGAATACACTATTAGACATATATTATCAGAATAAAGCAAACTAATCCTTACCTTTTTCATTATAAGTAACAGTAATATAAAAATTTTGTAAAAAAAATGAATTCTTTTATTAAGACAAAAAAAAAATTCTAAAACTGACTTTTTTTTTTGGGGGGGGGGGGGGGGGGGGGGGGGACATGAAGAATATAATGGACACAATTAAGTAGAGACATTGGGCTATTATTTTATTTTTTTCCTGATCAATTTGAGGTTCAGCTTGAATTATTGGTTACTATCACTCTTTAGCCAATTCTGGGTTAGTCTGAATTTTATCAAAGAAAATGAAAAGATAACAATGAGATCTTTATAGGAATTTCTTCAAATTCAATTACTCGGTTTCAAGAACCAAGTCAAATAAAGAAGCAGTCACACAAATAGAATGGAATGACAACAACTTATCTAACACGGTTTAAATATTCCATAAGAAAAGTCAAATAAGTACTTTCTTCCTCCTATTGTTATTTTCACCTTTTATTATTTCAAAATAAAGAGTCATATTTATAGTATTCACACACGCTTTTCCACAATGTTATTTTAAAAAAATTAATTTTTCTTTAATTCTAATACTTGTTTTAAATTTTAACTCGAGAACTATATTATAAATTTATATATATTCACCTCAATTAAATACAATCATTATATATAAGATTCATTAGTTAATTTTTTTTTGAAATATGATTCTAATTTTGATGGAGACAGTACTAAGATTATGTATTGATTGTATATTAAAATGTATTTTTATAATTTTAAAATTAAAATTTTATATTTTAAAAAAATTTCTGTTTTATAATATTTATTTGAAAAAACTTAAAATAATTTTTTAATTTTTAATATATTTTTTATTTCATAATTATTATTAAAAAAATTGAAAAAGACATTTTCACATACTGTTTATACACGCCCTATATGCACCTTGAACAATGAACCACTCTTGCAGTCAACTTGCATAAGTCAATGTCAATCCGGCCCCTACTAGAATGTGATTAAGGTCAGTGCGTTTGGTTTGGTTTGGTTTGGTTGGATTGGAAAAGAAGTAGAAAATTGACTATTCGTAGTCTTCCCTTCTTCATAATTTTTCTATATATGCTAAATGGTCAGGCGTATACATAATACACTTATTTTTAAGATGTGGAAAATTGCATATATTTATGCTAAGAGGTCAAGCATACACACATGCTTAAAGAACTGAAAAATTGTATTTTAAAATTTATTTTTACAATTTTTAAAGTGAGACGTGTGATATAGAAGATTTCAAAAATATAAAAAAATGAATTTAAAAAACGCAAAAATATATTTTAAAACACAAGTAAGTAAACGACATGAAGAACATTAACCAACCTTGAAATTATATCTAGAACATTTTACCTTTTCCCCAATAATAGTAAGATCAAAATATATTCCACGAACCTTCCCGATGACTAATGACCTTAATTATTAGTGGTAGTATGAATGTGAAAATAATATGTTGACTATTATAGGTTCTAGTACTATTTCCGTTTGCTCATCCACAAAGCCATCTTTATGAAAATGATCAATAATTAATACTAGAGTCAGTTTCTCATAATTCGTCAACATAGAATATAGACAGACTAGTGATATTATTGTTGTAGGATCTAGTTTTGTATTTGGTCACCTCTGTATTTTCTCATCAAAATATATCTTCCACTTCCAAACACAAATATAAATTTGAGCCGGTGAATTGTCTTTACGTATACAAACATAACCATTGTTTTGGATTGAAGCCATTGATTATCTTTCAACTGCTTTTCTTCCTCTTATTTTTAGATTCACCCAATTATTTTGGCTAGTCAAGTGTTGAGCTAATGATCTAATATACATATATAGGCATAACCAATGTCCTGGATTGAAGCTATTGATTTTCTTTCAATTTCTTTTCTCTCTCTTACTTTGGGGTCACCAAGGTGATTGATTCTACTAAATATCATATATAAGAACTGAAAAAGGTACTTTAAATGCTAAAGTATAATTTCCAAACAACCACCACCCAAGAAATTTCTTCTTGAGCTTCATTATTGGGAAGAAAGATAAATTTTTGAAGAAAATATGGCATAGAGTGTGGTCATTACCTTGTCCTTAGCTTCGAAAATCAAGTTCATGCTATTCTGCACCACAAAAATAACGGTATACTGAGGGCAATGTCTTATCCTATATCCATTTTCTAGTTTGCTTTTCTTGCTTGTGATTTGGGTCCAAACTCGTTTACTAATATGTCACTTTCTTTCTCTGTGACTAAATTGTCTGAAAATTCTCTGAGTTGCACAAATTGGAGTACTTATTTCTAAGCAAAGCCGCGTACAGAATTGGAGAAATTTCTTGTCAGAAGGCATTCTATTTCTAAATATAGGTTCCCCAAATGAAACAATTTGACAGTAGTCTAGGATAAAGACTTTGCAGCCAATCCTGATGCCGATCTGAGTTTAGCTAACAGTTAGATTTTGTATTTACATATTTATACTCATTTAAGAGTTACCTATTAGTTGTAATAATTATTTAAGTTTACTCCATCAAATTTTTCTTTTTTTCTAAAATTATCAAATTTAAAACAAAAACAAATAACCACTAGCTAATTGATCAGTTAATTCAAATTAATTTAATAAAATATATGAGTTAGCAACCCATTTGAGTATAATTAAATACTCATCTTATCCCCCGCAAAAAGAGAAAAGTCCTTTTACTGTTTGGTATAATTTTTTGTAATTATAATGTAAAACATATTTAATATATTATTAAATTTATAATTTATAATTTTCTATTTTTGTTTTTAAATGTTAATTCATATATTGTTAAAAATATAAAAATTTAGTGATGTAATAGTAAAAAATACAAAATTTTAGGTTAATTAGTAATAGAAATATAAAACTTTTGTTTGAAAATGGACTTTAAAAAAAAAAAAAAAGCTTGTGAAAGGCAACTACTTTTCAAATGATGAGAGAGTAATAAAAACTCTATATATTTATTCTTATCCTTTTTCACATGAAGACAAAACCAAAGATCTCCTATGAACTATAAAAGATTATGCATACAATTCAAACAGGCATTGAGATCAAATTCCTATATTCCATTATTTCATTCTGAACAATTTTGGGCCAATTATCAATTTAATTGGAATTCATTTTAAGGAAAATGAAATTAAGGATACGAATGGGAACCACACAATAATTTTTTTCCAAATTTGAATTACTCACCTTAACGAGACAAGTCAAATAAAGAACCATACAAATAGAAATGAGATTGGCAATCAATAGACACCTGTCTGCCTAATTCATGGAAAAAAGTCAAATGCCAAATACCGAGTCTCTTAAAACTATATTTCGATGTTAGTTTATTTGAATTTTGTTTTTTTTTTATTAAAAAGTGAGAAAGTTTTAGCGGAAATATTTTATTTAAAAAAGTGTTTTGAAAGAAAATAAATAATGTGTTAGAAGGAAATTTTCTAACAATAATGTGAAATTTTTTTAATGTAAATTTTAAATTTTAAAATAAAATAAAAAATTATTTAAATATTTTATTTTTTCTCTCAGAAAAATTTGCAAAAACTTAAGCCAAAGAGAGAGAGAGTGAAATATAGATTCAACTAGGTAGGACCCAGTGACGCGTAAATTAGCTAAAACTATATATATATATATATATAGATAAAAGAAAGCAATGAAGCTGATATCCTGATTGCTGTTGTCTAATCTCTTCTATGTTGCCATACCAAAGATGTTCTACTATCTTATAATTTTTGTTTTACCTGTTAGTATTTTGATGTTACTTCTTTTTCCTTGGAATTGGAAGACGCCTTCGATTGATTATTTTATTGTCGATCACCAATTCAGTTGTGGAGAGATCGTCATTAATTCAAGTTACCCTTTTACAGTATTCGGCGATCACCATCACTGCGGTTACCCTTACTTACAACTCTCTTGCGAACAAAATCGTATTGCGCTCTACCCAGAATGTAACTCCAAGAAATATTATGTAGTAGCGACTGATGGTATCACCACCTCAAATTCAATTCCTTCAATTCATTCAATTCGTGTTGTGGATCCTGGGGTGCTGAAAAACAATTGTTCCACTGTTCCACTTTACTCTTTTGTACACGGCTATGTCGGCGATGATGATGATGTAATTATATTCTTGAGTTGTAGAAAAGCAGTTGAATCTCCTCTATATATACATACTTCTCCTTGTCTGACTGGAAATGAATTTTCTGATCACACGGACACGGGTACTGAAAGCATACATAGTTATGTGGTGTTTGGGAAAGCCAACAAAATGATAGCATCTGATATTGAAGAGACGTGCACCATCTACAGAATTATCCGTTCGCCGTTTCCATCTCTTGATTTCAGTAGCAGAGGCAATGGGAACATTTCTTTCCAAGACATCCATCACGCAATGGCAATGGGCTTTGAGCTTAAGTATCGGCCAAGGGCAGTTCCACGCTACCCATTTTGTAAGTGCACCATTCTTTTTCCTCAACTAAATCTAAATACTACTCCCTCCCTCACTCTAAAGAAACAAAAAAATTATACAATAGGACACAATTAACGTTCATTAAATATATAATTTAAATTTTTATTTTTAGTTTTTAATCGTGAGTGCATACTTATTACTAATAAAAAATAATATAAAAATTTCATTTGAAATTGGACTCTTTTTTGACAAATGTTTTTTTAAAAATAAAGTATTTTTTTGGGATAGAAAGGGTAGTTATTGAGGAAGATGTTTTCTTTTCGTGGGTTTTTTGAGCAATATATGCCCAACCAAGAATCCACAGGAAACGCAGCCAATATTCTATAAAATTAGAGAAGATCAAAAGGAACTATTATTCTAATTTTTTTTTTTAGTTTTATTTTTCTACATGGAAATCCATCTAATGATTAATTCCTCTATGCATATAACAGAGACTGCTTTTGTTCCGCGGGACAATTTTTATACGAACAGAAAAAACGAAAGTATGGAAAATCATTAATTTATCCGTTTGGACAAGCTCTTTTTATTTGTAAATAAAAAAATTCTCAAACAAAAATAAACTATTCAAACACATTTTTATTTCAAAATTTAGAATTCAAATTTTCCCACTCAAATTCCTCTCACATAATTTAAAAAAAATTTCCCTCTTATTTTTTCTTCCAAAATACTTTTTCTATCAAAAAATACCAACCAAAATTTTCACACATTCCAATATAACTTTTTTCATTTGTAAATAGAAATGCTTTGTCCAAATGGATCCATCTCTTTCGTCCCAATACACATTAGTAAATTCTTGAAAGTACAACTTACTATTTATTATAACTAGTGCAGCTTAATACACATTAATAAGTTGGGTCACTAAAAACTTAATACACATTAAATCAAGACCTGACCCGTCCATGCAAAGTTGGTGAAATTAGATTAAGTCATGTATGAATTGGGTTAACTTAGACAATCCAGATTAATTGAATTAAAAATTTATTTATTCAATAAATAGAAAGACATCATAGAGATGAATAAAAAATGTGAATAACGTACATTTGTCCTCAATTGAAAACTCTAGTTTGATTTGGTCATTAATACCAAAATAGTTTGGATTTTAATACAGTTACTAGTATAACTGGCTAAATAAGAAGCAATCATTTTTTTTTTTCAAACTGATGTTTTTAAGAGAAGCACGCATCAGAATTATATGTATCTTGGCCAGATTTTGACTGAATAATGAATTAAAATTAAATTCCCAAGTTGGTGACGAAGTATTAGAAAAATAAATTTTAGTTTTTTAATATTTATTTATTTAATGTATGTTGTAATGGTAAATGCGTTGCTTCTTGCTGAAGTTAACATTGTACTGTGGTTCTAAAAAAAAAAATAAAGAACTTTAATTTTCTTTCTGGCCCCACTAACCCTAGTAGCAATTATGAAAATTTTACTTTTGTCCCTTATGTTTAGGTTAAACAAACTTTTTGAGAAATTTTTTATTAGAAATTGTGAAAATTTTGGTGAGAATTTTTTGTAAAAAACAATGTGTTGGAGGGGAAAAAAAAAATGTGCTAGAGAGAATTTTTTTTTAAAAATAATATGAAGAGAATTTTAGTGGAAAGTTTAAATTTTAAATTTGAATTTTAAAATAAAATAAACAATTGTTTTGGTTTTTTATTTCTTTCTGAGAAAAAATTTTCTTTTCTCAAAGAGATGACTAACCAAACATAGTTGGTATCTCAAGTTTTTTTTTCCCGCAAAATTAGGACTTTTTACCTTTATTTAAAAAGTTCATAGTTGACTTTATGTGAAGTCAATGGTCATTTACTATTTTTTAATTTCAAAATACAAATCATATTTTGTTGTATATCACTTTTTGTTTTCAATATTTGAGATAAAAGACATAGTCCCTAAAGTTTATAGTTTGACATTCTCAGTCCTTTAATTTTTCTTTTAAGGGACTAAAGTCCTTTAATCGAATCCTCATGAACATAGTTGACTTTGTTGCTAGTCAAACATCACAGGGAAAAAGTTAGGATTTAAAAATGTCAAATTATAAATTTTTGGAATTAAATTTATCCCTTATCACAAACAGCGGTGACCAAAAGAGAGATGTTATGAAATAATTCTTTTTTTTTTTGGAATAAGAAATAACAATGAGCTTTAACAACTCATGAAATCAATTGTGACCTATTAATTCCCATAAAAAAGTTATGGTTTTGCCACAAAAACAAATTTAAGAGGCTAAAAGTGTCAGTACTGTAAACTTAAAGAACTTTGCTAATTACTGAGTTAAATGTAAGTGAACCAAAGTGTGATTTTCCCATTTAGATCAACACTTTTCCTTTTTCCTTTTTTTTTTTTTTTGTTTTTTGTGTTTGTGCCAATCCTTAAATTTAAATGGGAAACCAAAGTTTAATCTTTTGCTATTATCTTGTTTATGTACCTACTTCCCCATAGTTTATGCTTCAATTTAATTTAAATAGTGCAATTAATACTTAAAATCTAATCTGCTAATTAATGGCGATATTCTTTTCAATGACAGTGAGCGAAATGGTGATTTATATGGACCTCCTATCCAACTATTTAAGTAAGGTTTCAATTTTTTGCTTTGCAATGAATGATAAATACATGTTAACAATTGAATTCATTATTGCTTATAATGCTTTTTCCTTTGAGTCTATTCCAGTAATGATCATTTCAGCAAGGGCATTAGTTGGCAGTATACTCTTCTTCGCATTTCTCATCTACAAATGCCGACGAAGACATTTATCAATATACGATTCAATTGAAGAATTTCTCCAAAGTCGCAACAACATGGTTCCAATCAGGTACTCCTATAAACAAATTAAGAAGATGACCAATAATTTCAAGGAAAAGTTAGGCGAAGGAGGTTATGGTTCTGTGTACAAAGGAAAATTGCGCAGTGGCCAATTTGTGGCTGTCAAAATGCTGACTAATTCGAAAGCTAATGGCCAAGATTTCATCAATGAAGTTGCAACTCTGGGAAGAATTCACCATCTTAATGTGGTTCGTTTAGTGGGATTTTGTGCCACAGCCTCAAAGAATGCCTTAGTTTATGATTACATGCCCAATGGATCTCTGGATAAGTTCATATTTGCACAGTGTCCCAATGATTCAAAATTGAAATGGAGTAATATACATGAGATCGCAGTGGGAGTGGCACGGGGGATAGAATATTTACATCAAGGCTGCAATATGCAAATCTTGCATTTTGACATTAAACCACATAATATCCTTCTTGATGAAAATTTTGTACCCAAGGTTTCAGATTTTGGACTTGCTAAACTACGTCCTGTAAAACATAATGTTGTAACTATGACAGCTGTGCGAGGAACACTAGGATACATGGCTCCAGAATTGTTCTACAAAAAGATTGGGGATGTTTCGTACAAGGCAGATGTTTATAGCTTCGGAATGTTACTAATGGAGATGGCTGGAAGGAGAAGGAATTTGAATGCAAATGCAGAGCATTCGAGTCAGATATACTTCCCCTCGTGGATATACGATCAATTTCACCAAGGAGCAGATGTAGAAATTGGAGATCATTTAACTGAAGAAGAACGAGGAATTGCCAGTAAACTGATTTTGATTGCCCTGTGGTGTATACAAATGACCCCAAATGATCGGCCTTCAATGAGAGAAGTTTTGGACATGCTACAAGGTGATTGGAAAGGTATTCAATTGCCTCCAAAACCTCATTTTTATCCTCCGGATGAACCTGTGGAGCTAGAGCAAACAAGCACTCATTGCTCCTTTGAAGAGTCATATGAGAGCCCATGTGACTCTGTCTCATTAGACATAGAACAGTATTAATTAATCTATAATGTTACTCATTACTCCTATTGTAATTTACATTTCGATTTTCTAATCAAATGACCATATATTCCCTATTACCCCCTCCATCCAAAAAAAAAAAAGAAAAAAAGAGTCCGATGGAAAAGAACTCCAACTCAAATTAAATATGTCCATTTAACCAAAATTATAACTCAACACAAATGGATTTAAACCCTCGAACTTCACCATATTAGGAGTAACTTATGGGACCAATCAATCCACAAATACTAGTTTTTTGTCTGAAAAAATTTCCAAAAATTAGTTTGAGTCGAAAATTTCAACATAACCCATACTTTTGTTGTGACTATTATCTTGTCCAAAATGGCCTACATTTCTCCTAGAGGACAAGTTCAGGGGAAAAACAACAAAATATAAATTACATTAACATCTTTCCAAATTTGGCATAATCACCAAAGAATTCTATTGTTAGGAGAAACTACGAAAAAACCTTTTGGTCGGCCAAAACTTTAACATTTTGTCTTTTGATATGCGAAAACGCAATGAAAAATGATGATATTGAAAAACAAATATGATACATAGACAAACTTATCCCTCAAACCTTTTCATTAACTAGAAATTACGTATGTGTTATGCACATAGGGTGATTTTCATTCAAGTTGATTAAGTTTTTGAAAATAGCTAATAATATTATATTTTTCATATGTTAATTTTCTTAAACATCTAATATTTATATATATAATTTTCCAAGATTGTTATGATTTAGAATTATAAGAAAAATAAAAAGATCAAATCATTTGATGTAATAATTAATTCACAATTTTAATTGATTGTATTTTTTTTGTTCATTTGTTAAATTAATTTCACAAAGTTCTAGTGATAATGGAAAATTTATTACATGATGTAAATAAAACATAATGGCTAATTTGTCATAAGAGTACACTATGTTTTCTTAGGAAATCTTTTTTTTTTTTTTTGGCCATTTTCTCATTTGCTAAATTAATCTCACAAAGTTCTTAGTAATTGTAGAAAAACTTTCAGTTAATAATACTTTTCTCATTTATCATTTTTTGTTCTTCACAAATAAAATGAAACAATTTGTTTGCTCACATATTAAATCTGTAAGACCCTGACTTTGAAATTATTCAAAAGAGTAATTTTTTTCTTAAAAAAAGACTAATCCAATAAGCACATATCCAACATATATTAAATCGTCTTAAAGAATTAGATTTTCATGCAAACTTTATTCATAACCAATCAAATCCTTTTCCTCATTGGTTTTGGAGATTATGTTTTCTTAACCCTTGCAAATTGTAATTGTAATATGTTTTCTCTTTCTATGATAATATGTTTTCTAAATGGTTTTGGTCTTAAACCCTTAAAATGCAAAATACAAATTCTTTCCTCCTTTCTTACATAATAATATTCAGTCTGTTCAAAAAAAAAAAAAAGAAAAAAAAAGTCTACTTAGAGTTTGTTACAACTTTTTTTTTTAATTATTAGATTCAATACATTTAATATATTAGTAAAACACTATGCTTCACATGTGTTTTCTTAAATCATTAAATGCACAATTTTACTTGTTTATCCTTACTTTTTAATTATAGTCACACATAATTATTTTTAATCAGGGCATTAGAGAAATTTTATTTTAAAAATGAACATTTTTTGAACAAAAATTTTAAAATTGAACTTTTTTTTGTGACAAAAGGAGTAATAATAATAACAATGATGATGCAGCATATGCTTCGCACATGTAGTAAGTATTAATAGTAATGTTTTTTGAAAAAATAAAATGGTGCGTGCCTATTTAAAGATATGAAAAGTAAATTTTGTTCACATTTTCAAGGGCGTTTAGTTGATTGGCAATCACTCCACGTTGATATTATTTTTTAATAAAATGTAAAAAAGATAAAATAGAAAATTTAACAAATATTATTAATCAATATTTACTATCAAAAGAGTTAAATATTTCAATCGAAGTTTATTAAATTATTTAGCATAAACTAATATAGAATGATAAATTTTAAAAAGGTTAATAGTCTAATCTATTAGCTATGTTTCTTTATATATATGTTGTCATTTAAGCATACAAAAATTTAGGTCATGCTTCATTTTAAAGATATATATTTTGCTTGTGCTCTTTCATTGTTTTTCCAACTTATTTGTATCCAAATTACATTATCGACAATACAACTCGAAATGAAAATTCAAGTAAACTATTTACCGTTTGTTGTTTAAAGTCTAAGTGCGCATTAAGTTTATCTAAAATTCAAAATGCAAGATAATGATCATATTTAATGAATGTTTGTCCAGATGATAATTATAATGCATGATGAAAGGCCAAACTAATTTTTAAGTTTGTAATCCTATATTGCAATGGCAATAAAAACGAATTAATGAAGATTTTTCTTTCTTATATAAGAAAGGCAATCAAAACTTTTTGCATTTTTGTCCATTTTTCTGGAATCTTTAATGTTTTTTCCTAACTTTATTACCAATGACCCTCTAAAGTTTGGAAATATTATGGTCTTTCCCTTGAACTATCTAAAAATTTGTCTCTTGTCACATAATTCATGAATTAACTAATAAATCGGGAAAAAATGGGGTTAAATCATCTTTTTCATGTTAGATTTAAATTATAGTATTACTTATAGTCACATATTCTTTTCAAGCAAATATTTTTTATATCTTATGTATTTTGAATATACTTTATGCTCAAATTTTTGTTTAACTTTTTTGTCATTTTATGATTTATACAACGAAAAACTTTTAGATGGTCAATGTTGGAAACCACAATATTTCCAAACTTCAAAGGGCAATTGTTAATATATTCAAACCTTAGGAGAGATAGATGTAATTTACCCTTAATTTTATTGATATTTTTTTTTTTACAAAAATTTAGAATATATTACAACATTTTTTTTATGCCCCCATGTTTTTGAATAAAACTCTAATAAAAAAATTATTGAAGGTTCATTCAAAGATAGCTATATCTATAGCACGTGATAGAATGTCTAAATAATTTTTAAGTTTACAATCCCTTATATATGAGCATTTTCTTATGAATAAAACAAATGAAGATTTTTACATTTATATTCTGGAATCGTAATTAAACATTTTTGCACTCTTTCGTTTTGTAGCATCTAAATTTTTTTGATATATTTTTGACGATAAATTTAGATTATAATACAATAGCTTTTTGTTTTATAACATCGACACACACTTATACAGCCAAAGTTTCGAATAAAACTTCTGTGAAATAATTATTTTTTCATTTAGTCACTGTAATACAAGTGTCTGAATATTAATGTTGTTTTAATGTGTAGAAAACTTTAATAAAGAAAATTTTAGAATATTAAATAAAAGTTGGTTTCTATTTCTTGATTTTTTAATTTAATTTAATTTAATTAATTAATTTATTTGTTGCATCTTCCCTTTCAAAAAATTCTATCCTCGTGACACAAAAACCAAACCAAAGCAAAAAATATCTTACTCACAAGTGAGATAAAACTAGGTGGAGAGGACCGTAGGTCGTGAGGCCTAAGTTGTCGTTAGCCCGTATTAACTGGAATGGTTAACTTGTTAAAACAAGACAAAAAACTTTATATGACACTAATAAAAAATTTCTTTTTAGATTTACTGTATGGATAAAAGTGGCTTTTTTAAACTATTTATTAGTTGAGAAAAATATTATCAATGATGAATGTTTAGGAAACTATTATGAAGAATGTAATAAATATTAAGAAGAAGTATTTGTATGGCAATTAACGATTTTTTTTTTATTGCGTATATGATATTTCTACATTAGCAACCTGTTGGTATAACAGTGATTTACTAATAATATATTGCGTTTAATACTTACCAATGGTAAGTGTTTATATATATCTACGTAAATTGATTTAATAAAATTTTTATTAGTTATATGTAATTTGTAACAATATGTATAAGATATATATATATATATATATATTACAAGATTATAAAAATAATAAGAAAATATTAATTATAAAAATAATAAGAAAATATTAAATATATATATTAATTATATATATATGTATGTATATATATATATAGTTTTAGTCTTCTTTTTCTTGTAATTAATATTTTTTTTAATCTAGGTGTTTGGATGTATCACTGTGGTTATTATTTAACTATGATGATAAGTCATCATTGAATTGCTAGTTTTATACTACCGCGTGTTCTTATATGAAAGCTACGTGGCATTTGCTAAACAATATATAATTGGCTATATCTATGTGTTGATTGTTATTTTTTTTCATAATATAGAGTGTTGTGAGTTTTCTTAAACAAATAAAATTACTTGTGTTATTATTGGATAATATGCAATGAACTCTAATCAATGTTCGTATGAGAATGGAATGGATGACAACCACCAGAGGTATGAATATTTACTGTTTTGCTAATGCATACAAGTATCATATATTAATAATAATTGTTATTATATACTATATAATAAATGGATTAATCATGAATTTTATGGTGATTAGGATTTGACATATACCAAGTGCAAATGACCGTAGTGATCTATTGTGGAAAATTTTTGAAATCGATCGAAGATTGGTCAAAATGCATGCAGGTGCGGCACAAGAATTACATTAGTTACTCACTCGTTTTTTTTTTATTTTTTACAAAAGAAAATGGTTGCTAGTTTTATTTGAAGTGTTGAGAACTGGACCAGAACTACCAAAAATAGAAGAAATAGTTAATCATTTTGAGACATCCAGAGCGAATTGAAGGAGCACGAAACTATATATTAGAACAATAACAGTGGATGATATCAATTAAGAAATAATTTTTTGTTTTTATGATGTAACATTGTATATTAATGTGTGTTAAGTAATAAATTTAGTGGTATTTTTGCATGTTTTTGTTTATTTGGTATAAGTTTAAAATTGTTTTTAAAAAATGTATAATATAACTAAATCGGAACAGTGTATGGTGCATGATGTATGAGTTGTGTTTGATTATAATTAATGTTTGAATTTGTGGTTGTAATTTTTCTTTTACACTAAAGAGTTATGTATAAGTTAATATACTTTGAATATTCATTTGTAACATATGTAAGAAGATTAAGGGTCACAATAATGATACTACAAAAACATACAAAACATGATAGTTGTTAATATGTTAAATACATACCATAGTATTTGATTTATTATTAGTATACAATAACAAATTCATTACAACGAGTTTGAAGAATAAATAAAACTTGACGCATGCATATAAAAGAAAATTTTCACTTTCAGTGATTCATACTTGTTTCGATATCAAGTGCATAATCAATCAAAATCACGAGTTTTCATTTCGTCACCAATACTTTGTGTAAAGTGAAGCTCTATGCTAGATTGGAGAAAAAAAGTTTGAATAGTTGCTTGACTTCTTGACGGAACATATAATTATAATAACCGCAGTCAAAACATATAAAACACTGATCTACGTCCATTGGATTTGAGACAAAAGGTGCTTTTTTATAACTATAAAAGGTCTACAAGGGAAATGATATTGTTGATACGTTGATAAAAAAATAATCATGGCAATTAATGTGTATATATATAAACCAAGAAACAATATTTGTATACTCATTGAATTCCACGTGTGATTTTCAAATATACGTCGAAGATACAAAATATATGTAAATGAATTATCATATCATAGGCACGTGGAATGTGTTGGTTATATATAGCCAAAATACTTGATTATGTGTTCATTTTAAATAATTTGTTGAGCAAACATGGATGAGTCATTGTGATTTTCATGTTAAAAATGCAACATGTGTACACTATAGATGAGCAAGATTACACGTTGTCTAGCATATAACCAAATATGAATTAAAATAAATAACAGCTATTTATACATCAATGTATAATTAATCATAAATCAATACATATTTTGATAGAAAATGATTTAAATACTTTTTATATTTTAATATATTTATATATATTCTACTTAATGTTTCATAAGCATTTTATTTTTCAATCTGTTGGTAATATTCTTCTCTGTTGGAAGATAAAATAACGTAGGAAGAAAATCACATAAATAGTTTTTTAAAACTAGTTTATTTGAATCTATGTAAATGTACACAAAGCAATATATGTGAAACATGCAATGATAATATTGTATAGAAACGTATACTTCACAAAACGAAAATTTAACTTAACTGTTTACACACATGGTACCAAATATTTTAGTTAAGTATATGTACATAATACAACAAAAGTAGTTATATTCAACAGTAGTTAACAACACACTATGATCACAAAAATTCATTCTTGTTTTGCATGTTTAGTATGTTAATCAAATAGATCAACTGTTGTATCTATGATTTTCTTACTAGTTGAACTTGAATGTTCTGCAAGATGGTGCATTTTTTGTTTTGTTATTGATGCACTTTCTTCATATTTGATGGCAAGAGCATCCAAAGTCATTTTTTTGAGATGTCAGAGGATGATGCTTCTGCGATATCTTGTAATCTGGCAACTGCTTCAAACATTGAAAGACAAGCCTTCACCATATATCGAACAACCATTTTATTACTGATGAAACCGCCGAATGTTTTAACCTAAAACAATAATGGTACATCTTTAAACTTTTCATTGATAATATTAGAGTAAACTCTTTCTTCCTGCTTTACATAATGTACATGTATACACACACACACACACACATATACATATGAGTTCAACATGTACATGGTAAAATATTCATTTGTTAGCATGTTATAAAATACATATACCTTCAGTTCAACTTAAATGACATTTTCTGCATATATGCCTAATAGGAATCAGCTTCTCTCTATTCTACGATAGCATTTAAATGTCTAGTCCCATCAGACAATTGCTCTTCAAATCGCAATCTGTAAAAATTATGTTATTTTTTGAATTTAATGTTGTCGAACAAAATATATACTAAATATGATTTTTATGATAATTAAAATTATGAAAGTAAAGCAAAAGTTTACAATGGTTTTGGAGTCAGGAAATCATTGCCACAATAAAAGCATGTGAATTCAGTTCCATAGGCTGCTTCACAAACTTTCAAACAATCAAAACAAATCAAAGAATAAAGGTGTTGTTCCATGTTTGTGATTTTTTACTTCAGTTTTTATCCATAATGATTTAATGTGGGTACAATATAAAATACTATTATATGATTTTACTTCACATGAATCGTGATATAGGTTTAAAAAATGATTAAATGAGTCAATTTTGTTAGTTGGCTAATTTTTCAAATTTGGGAAGTTGCAGGCTAATCCACAATCTAATTTTCCTTTTCATAAAGTTATTGAGTGATAACATTTTCCACATATTCCATATTTCCTTTTAAGCTACATACATTGTAAAATAACTGCTTATTTCCATATGTGATATGTGACAACAATAAATAGTGTTATATGTAAAAATATGCATATAATTATAAGATAAAATAAAATTTACTCATCATAATTGTAATTGTTTAGTTTGTAGTATTGGAGGATTGAATAGGACCACACTATTCGGTGTTGTTCCAACAGACATTCCTACGGCAACGTAGAGTACATAGTAATGTTGATAAAAAAAAAGTATCAAATTATTAATAATATTTACACACTAAGAGTTTTTGTGAAAATATAGAAAAAAGGAAATGTATATACCATGTAATGATTTGAGTAAAGTTGCATTCCTAATATCATTGGCATGTTATGAACAATATTAGCCAAATAATGTGCTTCACACTATAGAAAAGCTTCCCATAAAGTCAGAACCATAGGTCTGTACCTATAAATGTATGGAACAATAATTAAAATTGCTTTTTATAGAAATTCATGATAATTTATTTAATTGTATTTAACGATTTAGTTTTATATAAAAGGTTGAATAATTAGAAATCTAATAATAAATGTATACATAAACATATTTACTTAAGTATGGCTTTAGATTAAAAAAACATTGGCAAGAATTAATTTGTTAATATCCAATTTAAACAAAAAGAGATGGATATAGCTAAAAAGAGTATCTTTTATTTGTAAATAATAATGGTTATATCAATAATATAAGATAAAAGATGATCTTTACATAAGAAAATAAAATGTAATATTATATGTAATAACTGCACAATACGAACAATAATATAAATGAGTTGGATTATTATAGATATTGAATTCAAAACATGAATGATGATATAATATTAATGTTACTTTTTAGGTAATAAATATAAATATTAAAAGCAAGTTTATGTAGTATAAAACAAATGTTAACACATTTAATAATCGATATAATATGTAGCTACCGTAGAAATAATACAATGAACAACAAATATTCACAAATTGATGACTTATATGCATAATATATATAAATTAATAAACTATAAATGTAAAATAATCACTAATATATTCAAGCGAATTAATAACAACAAGATATATCATTTAGTTATATTTGTAATACAATATGGACTGTAATATTATTATAAAAAAATCACTCTTCATTTACAATCACGAATTCCTGCAATTAACTTCTTCTCTTTGTTATGCGCAATGGGAAGACATGCACCATACTACACAACAAGCCCAAAAACCACTTAGATATTCATAAATATAGAATTAATCATAAACATAAGTTGCAATTGCGGAAAAAAGAAATAATTACTTAACTAATTTGACTATTAGTATCATCTATGAATTTAAAACACTGTCTAATGGTAAGATGATAGATGTTTTCTGAAGGTAGTTGATTTTCTTCATTCATGGGTCTATTATAAGTACTTTTATTTAGTATCATTTGATATTTTGAATCTGCCAACATGGGTAAATTTTTATTTACATCTCTAAGTTTTCCATTTCCAATATAATAAGTGCGTTAAAACTGCAATACTTTATCCAATTGCTGGACGTCATCATGATAGATGATACATGGTATTGTTATATGCTGCAAACGAATACAAAATTCGAAGTAAATCGCATGTGAGGTTGATAGAACTTAATTTGTATATATTTCTTGTTATTATTTTCCCTAATATTTGGTTGATTTCAGGATAAAATTAATTGATTTAGTTATGTTTTGTGTTGCAAATGTTGAAAGTAGAGGTTTGAAAAAAAATGGATTTAAAAGCAGGATTTTGTGGAGAATCTGACCAGAGGGCGTGGGCACGTTAGTGGATTAAAAGTTCAACTAGAAAACTTTCAATTATCTGCTGTGGACACACCTAAAGCATTGACGGGCTAAACGAAATTTTTATCAAGATGAGGAGTCCTTTAGGCGACTAAAAGACAATTAAATAAAAAGAATATTGTGGCAAAGATTTTAGGAAACAAATATTTTATTTTAGTTAGGAGTAATTTTCCTATTCTTGTTATATTTCCCTTTTAGAATATAATTTAGTTATGAGTAACTTTTAGAATTAGTATACTTATCAAACTTTTAGAAAACAATTTTTGATATAATAGGAGAACCTTAGAGGTGACTAAAGGAGGAATTGGCAGCCGCACACACACATCATCTTCTCTCTATCACCTTTCACTCTCTTTTATCCTTTTTACTTTTGTTTTACCATCTATCATGTCTCAAAACTAAACCCCTATTCTAGTTGAAGGATAATTGAAGGCTGGTTTTACAACAATTGTGAGACTTATTATGTTTAATGTTCTTATAAATTCATGGATATTTATTTATTTCTTGCAAATTATTATTTATGATTGTGTTTTTTAATTGGATAATTGGCGCCATTATTTGATTGACAATATAATCTATTGCTAACTAGGATATCAAGGTTTGACTGTTTTAGTGAAGTAGCAATTGGATGAGTATTACTTAGAAAGTGATTCAACTGTGTCAAAGGATAAAAAATCTAATTGAAACAAGCATAGTGTGAGTTTGTTTGTTAGAATTGAGTTTCTCTAATTCTTAATACTGTGGGTAAATTGAATTCTATGGTGGTATCTAGATTATTTACCGACAAGAGAAGTGATTAATAAGAGTTTCTTAATTACTGACAAAGTAAGGAAAAATTAGTTACTTGGTGGTACTAAGTGACTATAACCAGTCTATTTATGAATTTATGAGATCAACCTTGTGTCAATGAGTAATTGAGTGAACTAATTCTAAAATTATTCCTTTGGCCAAAGCTTGTTAATTATTGAATTTTACCACTTCTAATTCTGCATTAATTTAATTACTACATTTAGTTTTAATTTGTTATTTTGCATTTTTAATTTTTAGTATTATCTAAAAAAAATTCCCAATTATTCTATTGAGAGATAAATCAACCATTCCCTAAAGAGATTACCTGACTCTTGCTATACTACGAAAGCTTTAAGAGTTGGAATTTATTTTTGGTGGCTTAATGACACTTCAAAATTTTGGTGCCATTGCCGGGGAATTGGTGTCATTTGTGATTTATTTCTCTGATTTATTTAATCTTAATCTCCTTTCATTTGTATTGGTTTATGCCTCGTTATTCTCATACAGGTGAACTTCAGTATGATTCAAAGATCGAGAAGACTGCCAGACAATTATGAAAGGAGGCTAGAGAATGAGATCGTCAAGCATCTTTTCAAGGTTTAAATTTAGCAATTGATTTGGCTAAGACCTCAAGTGATTCTAAGGTCAATGGGAGGAATTTCATTATTCTCATATTATATGTTGATGATATTTTGCTTGCCAATAATGATCTCACCTTGTTGCATGAGACAAAGCAAATGTTGTCACATAGTTTTGATATGAAAGACCTTAGTGAGACGTCATTTATCCTAGGTATAGAGATCCACAGGGATCATTCTCGCCACTTATTGGGTTTATTTCAGGTGGCTTACATAAACCATATTCTGAGACGATTCAGTATGCATGAATGCAAGTCAAGAATTGTTCCCGTTGTCAATATAAATTGAATAAGTCCCACTGCCCTCAGAAAGATGTTGAGAAAGCCAAAATAAAAAGCGTACCTTATGCTAGTGCGCTTGGGAGAATTATGTATGCTCAAGTATTTACTAGACCAGACATTGCTTTTGCAACTGATCTTCTGGATAGATATCAAGCAAACCGAGGACATGATCATTGGGTAGCTGCCAAGAAGGTTTTATGGTATTTAAAGAGGACAAAAAACTACATGCTGACATATAAACATGCTCAAGACCTTGAGCTAGTAGGGTATACGGATGAAGACTTTACTAGCTATGAGAATGACATGAAATCGACATCTGGTTATGTCTTCAAGTTGACAGGAGGTGCAGTATCTTGGAAAAGTGAGAAACAAAAGACAATTTCGTCTTCCACTATGCAGGTAGAGTTGATAGCATGCTTTACGGTGGCTACTCAAGCTGTTTGGCTTCGTAATCTCATAAAGGAGTTAGTTGTATTTGATTTTGTGAATAGACCCATATAGCTATATTGTGACAATAATTTAACAGTATTATTCATTAATAATCATAAAGGTCTCAAGGGGTCTAAACATATGGAGATCAAGTTCTTGACTATTAAGGAAATAGTACAAAATGGTAAAGCATATTTTCATAGATGATATGGTCGCAAATCCACTAACAAAAGGACTCGGCCTGTGTGTGTTAGAAAAGCATGTCGAAAGTATGGGTTTAATTGCATCATTAGATGCTATAGTTTAGTGGGAGTTGATTGTTATTTATGCTTAATAAAGTTTTCATCCGTTCTTTGTTGCATTCAGTGACATTTTTAATATGTGTATTGGCATTTTAATTCAATAAAGTTTGATGAATTTTATTGTTATATGCTGAATACATATATAAACATAAAGTACAAGTCTTAAGGCATTGTGTAAACCTTAAGCACAGACTAAAATGACATACAGTTTTTAATTTGGGACATATGTCTTATACACATAAAGTTTAGTTAACAATAAAGATAAGACATATGCATGTTCATTGGAACAATAAAGTTATTCTCTAGTGGCACATAAAGATTTTGTGGCATTGAAGGAGAGAGAATATGAATTGACAAAAGGGATAACGTATAAAGTTTGACTCTATATGAGGTGTTATCTAGTTTGCCACACTTCCACATTGAGTCTATATCAGTAGAGTTAACAGCACTTGTGATTATGGATGGCTCTGTGTGATTACATACAGTTACTGCCATGGTTCGGTGTTGAAGGCTCTATGGGATAGGATTGACAACTAAAAGCAATCTCTAAACCAGCATAAATGTGTGCATATTAAAGTACAGTTTTAATTAATATTCGCCCAAGTGGAAGAATGTAAGATTTTTCTATGTGGGCTTATATTAATTAATATTTGTTTTAGGTTTGGTTTAATTAAATCATATACAAAGTCTTTTAATTAGTCTAATGTAGGATTGGCTTGCTTGGGCTGTAGTTAGCCTGGCCCGTGAGGAGAGGGCTAGGGTTCAACTATAAATATCAGTTAAATTCCCTCATATAATCCTAATTTTTTAAGAAACACTTTCGGCTCATAAAGTTCACGAGTTAGAGAGGCACTCATCAAAACCAGTTTATTTAGAGGGTTATAGAGGCGAAGAATTTAGTTAGGATCAATCATATTTTCGCATACAGTTATGTATCAGAAGATTAGTATACGATTTTTCACTTCTATTTCTAAATTCTAATATGTATATGTTTGATCTATTGGGCTTGTGTTCTGTAAAGCTAACATAGGTGACATCAATGCCCACTCATTTCGTTGAATTGTCATGGAGCTCATCATTTTCCCCTCTCTCTTTCCTTTTCTACTTGTTGATGGTTTCCAAGTTTGTTAAGAATTCTAAAATTGTGAAACTGCCACCAGGGCCAATGTCACTGCCAATCATAGGAAACCTTCATCAGCTTAATGGCTCTCTCCCTTATCGAAAGCTAGCAGACCTGGCCAATAAATATGGACCTTTGATGCACCTGCTGCTTGGTGAAGTTTCAACCATGGTTGTCTCTTCTCGAGAGGTTGCAAAAGAGTTTATGAATGAACACGATATGATCGTTGCTAATAACCCTTTTTTGCAGTTTAGATATGGAATCCGGGATCTGGGGTTGGTTTATCAATCCCTTGAGCATTCTCTTGCTCTATATAAAACAAATAAGAGTTATAAGAATAACTAAAGCACTACTTATTATTATTTTTTTTTTTGGTTTATTTTTGTAACTCCTTACGAGGATCGCATGCAATACACAGAGATATAAAGTGGCAATGAAAATTAATATCATCGTTGAGAGTGTTATTATTTTCAAAAGTATGGTATAAGTAAAGTATCTAATGTATAAAAGAAATGAGTATCAAATGGCAGCATTTGTTCTAGAGTGGGGAAAAGGGGAACCATTTCTAAGAAAAAAAAGGGAAAGATATATATATAAGCCCGTAATAGATCAACATTAATGAAAATAAGCCCGTAATATCATTATTTAGCAAGTGTAGCGAGATATAAAATGTCCACCTAAAAGATACAGAATCAAAATTAATAAGCCTCAGCCATATCTAAAAAGGGCAAAAAAAAAAAAAAGGCTAAAAAAATTGTTGATATAGACCAATTTAAAGCCATAAATGTTAATTGTGATCACATTTTTCCAATAAGCCCCAAAAAAATCGGAGATTATACATAGTAGACCATTAATTATTTTTTCCCAATTTAACAGATCCATTAATTATTTTTTCCCAATTTAACAGATAATTTCTGAATGATAGAGTTATCCAGTTCCTTTTTCTATAATTTTTTTTATTCTTTTTCTTTTTTTTTTAAACTTAGGGAAAGGGAGGGGGTTACTTTATTTGTTTTTTTTTTTTTTTGCAGTGGTGAGATCTGAAACCACTACTTTTTGGTTATACATCTAAGACCTAAATGCTCGCACTGCTTATCCTTAGAGTGATTTAGTTGTTATAATACCTTTCACAAATATCTTCTTAGCTACAAGAAAATTCTCTAATTTGATTTATTGGTAAATAATGTGCATAATCAACGGTATATAATTAAGAGGGCGATAATGAGAGGGGGTTGGTAGCTAAGTGAGTATGGGTTGGAACTCTCTTGGCTATCAACTGTAATATGACAAAAAAATAAAAAATTATAGAGCCATGTAAACACATGCAAAATAAAACTTATTTTTGAATGTTTGTCGAGCAGATTAATAGTAGAAAGAAAATCCTACGGCTCATGGTATAGTTAAATTGCACCACCCTCCGACTGAATGCTTCAAAGCTCAATACATATGGTATTACTGTTTTAAAGAATATCTAAGAATTACTGGTGAGGTTGAACACTGAATTGCTACATGACATGCATGGTAACTGTCAACTTGACTTTCTCAATTGGTCCAGTTTTGAAGCAGAGAAAAGCACAATAGAATATGATAATATCCTTCCAGGAAAATATATTTGCCCGTTGAAATTGAAAAAAAAAATAAGATTAAATCACATATTTGATTTTTTACAAATTATTTTATAACTTTTTTAGTTCTATAAAATTTTAAAAAAGAATCTTTTTATTCCTTTACTTTTGAAAAGTAGCTTTTTTTTATCCTTAAATGAAATTTGTGACAAGATCTGTTAATATCTATCACGTGTAACCCTAATGTCCTTTTATGCAAAGGGTAAAAAAATTACAAATAATTAGGGGTGGCAATAGGTTAGTTTTCGGGTTCGTGTGTCGTGTTTTGAAAAAGTAACAAGATTGCAAAAAAAAGTAGAGGGCAATAAAAGTTGGACCAATGCGATTGTTTTCTTGTCGAATTTTCGTGTTAAATTCGGGTCACATTTTGTCTCACAATTTTGTGTCGAGTTTTCGTGTCGTGTCAGAAATTGCCACCCCTACAAATAATGGCTAGCCTTGGTCATGAGATATTGGTTTCCAGAAAATGAGAGGTTGGTTTTGAAACTTCTTTCATCCATTTTTGCAATATATCAATGGAAGATAATAAATGGAGAGATCCACTTCTTTTAACTGATGATTGTACTGAACAACATCAAGAACTCAACTTTCAATAAGGTGGGATCATGTCATCTCTTTGGCAGTGTCCACTAATTCGAAACTTAATTTAAAAGGTCGGACACATTTGAGATGCTGCTAGTAACCAACCGAATGGTGAGTGTCCAAATGACTTTCTCAATTTTATCTGGACATTGCTCCAGTTTTGAAGCGGAGAAAAGGGAACTAGAATATGAAAATATCCTTCTATGGAAACATATTTGCCCGTTGAAATTAAAAGAAATAGATTAAATCACATATCTGGTTCTTTACAAATTGATTTATAATTCTTTTAATTTCACAAATTGAAAAATAATTTTTCTTTTGCTTTTTTTTTTTTACATTTGAAAAGTGAATTTTTTGAACTCTTAAATGAAATTTGTAACAAAATCTATCAATATCTATCATGTCCGCTTCTCATGGCCTTTTAAAAAAAAAGTTACAAATAATGGCTAGCCTTGGTCATGAGATATTGGTTTTCAGAAAATGAGAGATTGGTTCTGAAACTTCTTTTATCCATTTTTGCAACATATCAATGGAAGATAATGAATGGGGAGAGCCACTTCTTATAACTGACGACTGTACTCAACAACATCAAGAACTCAACTTTCAAGGTGGGATCATGAATATAAATGCTGGTTTTTGTCTTGTGCATATAATTTGATGTTTCTTTATTTACTGATTTGAATTTGCAGACTCTTTAAGCCAATTATGTAGCTCAAGGACTTCAATGATGGTTGATCCTGATGATTTTAGTCCTAATTCAATTCAAGGTAATATTTTGTTGTCCTTGTTTTATACCAGCAGCTATTTGATAAAGTGCTAAGTTAAGGATCGAATAAGTGAAATTACAGCCATGGATGATAACAAAAATTTGTTTTCTTTTTAAGAAGTTGTAAGAATCTGGGATTTGATCTGTCACTGTAGACATTTCCTGGCAAAATGGGAGCTTAGGGAGTTTTTTCTAATAGTATTATGGAAAAAAAAAATAGAGAAATTTGTAGGTTAGAGGCAACAGTAATTCTAATTATGTGCTGTTCGCATTTGGTAAATGCGCCCAATATTTTGGGCGTATTTACCAAATGCGCATTTTTTGGCCCGACACTATTTACGGGCTTAGGCGCATTTGTGAAATGCGCCCACAAATAGTCAAGGGCGGCGAGTTTTAGGGTTATTTGGGCGCATTTGTAAAATGCGCCCAAATGAGAACATATATACGCGACCTCCAGCGCCGTCTGCAATTCAGCATCTCTCTTGCAAATTCATCCGCAGCCTCCTTGCAAATCCGGCTTCATCTGCAAATTCTCCGCCAGCCTCCTTGCATTTCCTACTCCATTGTGACTTCCATCGCCGGCTCTCCCTCCTTTCCGAACATTTCAGTGGCTACTTCCTTTCCGGTTGCTTGCAAGAACTTGTTCCTCCATTTGTCCGCCGCCGCGCCTGCATTCACGGAAGCAGTTCGATTGTGTCCGCCACCGGCATTCACAGAAGCACTGCCGTCATTGCATTGCATTGGGGAAAATAATTTCGGCCGGCCATCGACGCGCCACGCCATCGAAGCCTCTGCGCCACGCCGCCATCAAGCCTCTGCTACGCATTGCTTTAGATTGGGCTTTTTTGTTTTGGGATTGGGCGGCTTTTGCACATGGTTTTGCTTGTCCTCTGATGGGATTTGATCGTAGCTTAGTTTTATTTATTGACTATTATTTTTCAAATCTTATTGTACTGATTTTTCGCTTGTGCAGATGATAGGCTTTCCTCTGCGTTGAATATGTATAAAGTGGAGAGAAGCTGAGGCTTGTTGGATCAACCTTCATGGTTGTGTTGGCTTTATTCTCTTTTGTTTCATTACAGCCTTTGATATCTTCACATTTGATCTGTACTCAAATGCCAATATTAATGGATTTGGCTTTAGTCTTTTTGTTCTCTGATGGCCCGATGGTTCTTGATCGACTTGAATTAAAGTTCATTCTATATGCATCATAGACAAAAAAATATCATCTTTTTTTAAATTAAAGTTCATTCTATATGCATAGTGAGAGTGTATAAATTAAAGTTCATTCTATATGCATCATAGACAAAAATTGTAAAAATATACGTTTGGAAGATCAATAATTCCATGTTAGCACCAGCGCCATATATCATGAATTGTGTGTGTGTGTTTTTTTTTTATACTTTGAATGATATTCAGTTAAACAAATTTATTAGTTCAAACTTCAAAAATAAAGTGAGAAGGACAAAAGAAAAAAGAAAAAAAAAAGAAGAAGCAAGAACTTTGATTTGTCGAACAAGATCATTGTCCTATTTAATTGCAAAAAAAGGGGGGAAAAACTTGCAATTAATTTTGATCTTCTTAATTGCACTAAGAAATATAATTAATTACATGAAGTGGGAGCAAAAGGGCAATAGGGGGATGGGACTGTGGGAGTTACAATCTGAGTTCCGATGGATTAAAATATATAACCTATGAGGATGAATGATTCGAATGATTAATTGAAAGATGGAGGAGGGAATGGGAATGGGGTACTGGACTATGGGAGTCGGAAATCCATGGTCCATCCATCAGTTGGAGCTTTTTAGAATTTCATTGCCCATTTACTCAATATTAAGACGGGAGTTCGTTTATCCAACTCTTGCAAGTGATCAGAATTCAATAAATGCGCCCTTAATAAGGGCGCATTCAGTAAATGCGCCCATATCTCTTGGGCGCATTTATGAAATGCGCCCAAGACTTATGGGCGCATTTCTTGAATGCGCCAGGCCCGGATGAACAGTTCCGGGCCTGCTAAGTCGCATTTGTGAAATGCGCCCAAAAACTGGGCGCATTTCAAAAATGCGAACATCACATTTTTGGCACTTCTCCATTTTCCAACCTACAAATTTCTTTTGTTTTTTTTTCAATCACACAAAGGGAAAAGCCTCGAGCTTAGGAGACACTTATGGAGAGAATTCTGGCAACCCTGCTGGTGAAAATGAAATTGATGTTATGAATAATTGAGATGATTGATATTTATTAGGGAGGAAAATGTTGGGATTGTCGTTATCATTGCTTGATTTGGTAATTTGTGCCGGTTCATCTAATACCTCAGCAAAGCTTTACAGATTCACGCCAGTCCTTGGAAATGTTTAATTTGTTGTGCAATTTTTTTTAAAAACTTTTTACATAAAAGACTATGAGAGGTGTAATTGGTAGATATTTGCAGATTACATTTTGAGAAACTTAAAAGGTCACTTTTAAAAGTAAGAAACCAAAAAAAAATATTTAAGAGACGAAATATATGATTTAGTTAAAAAATATTAATAAATTTGGTTTCTTGGAGTGCATATCATCTTTTTCTCCCATATTTTTTCGTAAGATCAACAAGTCAAGAAGTCAGCAAATTTATTAACCACGAATGCTCACGATACTAGTATTTTGGAGTACGAAATTTTTTTAAAGATTTTCTTCAACTAATATGTGAAGGAATTAAACTCGATTGGTTTTGCTTAGAATGAGATAATAGTTAATGATGAGATCATGCTAATTCAATAATTTTTGGGTTTTACCGGGTCTTGCGGGGATTAGAGATATTATCCTCTAATTTAATAGATTTTTGGGTTTTGTTGCAGGGATTAGATTTTTTGCGTGTTGTCGGGTGGATTAAATATATTATAATTTTTTTTCTTTAAAAGATAGATATATTAATTTGTCACAGTTAATAGGTACATTAAAATTTACCAATAGTGAACTCTTTTTAACACTAATGTAGGCTAAGACCAAGTGACAACTTGTAAAGATTTGAAACTTTTTTAAATCTAACTATTTTCCATAAAAATAACATAGCACAATTCAAGTGATAATTCTAACCATATATACAACATAAAATTCCACAAAAACGTATTATGATATTATCCAATAGATTTTTGTTTAAAATCTAATTCAATAGATTTTTGTTGCCGGCTCTTGTAGGGAATTAAATATATTATCCACTAATTCAATAGACTGTTGTCGACTCTTTTGGGGACTAGGAGATAATATCTACTAATTTAATAGATTTTTGGGTTTTGTTGGTGAATAGCGATTGACGCAAAAGTGGTAATTTTTTTTAAAAAAATTAATAAATAATGCAACATATATATTATATGTAATTCTAAAATCCCATAAATAATCCAAACTCATTCATTGATACCTGTTGTCTAATATTCGTCAATCCCATTTGGCCATGCAGCAAAGTTTAATAATCTGTCCAATTACACAACTAGGGGTTGACTGATATTCTTGAATTTTTTAGGGATGTTATTAGTGTTTATGAATATTTTCGATCCCTAGTTAATTAAACAATTTGCTACAAATTAATTTTAAAAAAAAACATATCGAGTATATATTATTATTTTGTGTGTGTGAACATTTTTTCTTTTGCCGTTTTACTTGACCTATACTTATAAAAGAAATTTGGGAGTAGAAGGAGTAATTTTTTATCCTCTGTTACAATAACAAAAAAATGATTCATATAACTCATTCTATATAATGAAATAAATATTTTGTTGTTATTAGTCATCACGACTAGTTTAGTCATCCTGACTCATTAATTAGCACGTCAAATTTGTTTGTCTTTGTTGTATTATACATGATAGTCACGGTGAAAATATCTAATAAATTAATCTCACTTTGAACCCACATATAATTGATCTCAAATCTTTCTTTTCACATCACTCATCAAATAAATATTATGTGATTTATATGGCTATAACTGAATTATTGAGCATTTTCAGCTGTAACCCTCACAATTCATGTGGGATTGTATCATTATTCATTTGGAATTTTTGTACATTTGGTCGTTCAATAAATATGAGAGAGATAAAGGTAACATATTATATGCATTACAGTGTCACGCCTAGCCCATGTAAAAGGGAATTATTTCTTGTACATTAAATATCAGCACATTCACTAATATATGCACCCTGACCACAATGACATAATTAAATAAAGGGATAATATATTAAAATGTCTCGAACTTAAATGCTTGTAATTGTTTTGATTCGACTTTTCAATTTTAACAACACGATACATGAACTTTACAATTTGTAACAATAGTAGCCGCTGACTGAAAAAAGACGAAAATACCCTCCTTAATAAAGCATATAGTTTAACATTCTAAAATAAATTTTTAAAAAGACAAAAAAGATAAAATTTAAAGACAAAAAAGATAAAATTTAAAGACAAAAATTTAATAAAATTATTTACACTATATAATAAATGTTTTTAAACTAAAAAATAAAATTTAGAGACAAAATGACAAAAAATTTGAGGTTAAAAAACAAAGTATCTATAAAAAAAAAATGAAGTTAAAAAACAAAGTATCATATAATAAAATTTTGTCTTTTTGCATTAAAAATTTTAATAAAATTTTATATAATTTTATTAAATTTTTATCTTTAAATTTTCTTTTAAAAAGTTAATAAAAAAATTAAACTATATCAATTTTTTGTCATTTCTGTCTTTAAAGATAGTATTTTCGTCTTTTTTTTTAGTCAAAGGCCACTATTGTTACAAATTGTAAAGTACAGATATCGTGTTGTTAAAATTGAAAGGTCAGGTCAAAATGATTATAAGCGTCTAAATTCGGGACATTTTAATATATTATCCCTCAAATAAAAGGACTAATACACAATCTTCGAGAGCTTTCTTACAAGAAACATGGACTTGCAGAATTTTTTATTTAGTTTTTTTAATGCATTATACATATTTTTATTTATTACAAAGAAGAAAAGAGTTTCCATAAACTACATAAATAGGGAACACTTCTTTTTTATTGAAGAAATAATATAAAAGAAAACACTCAAATTTATTAAGTAGAACATCACTTCCAAAGAAGTTTTTTTTTTCTTCATCAAGCCTTTCAAACTTATATTGATCCCAAAACTACTGATATCACTTTGTTTGCTTGAGCTCTCTTCTACCGATGTTTGGATGGTTTGCAACTGAGCAAATGCATTTCCACTCGATTATTTAGCCAATAACCATTTGTAGTGCAATTCAGTCTCTTTGTGACTTGACAACATCTGTAGTTATTTTTTATGGAGATAAGAAGTTGGAATCAATTTTAGATCGTGTTTTCGCCCAACTACCAAGCCAAAGATCTCTGTCATGTCCAGATCTTCATGTTTCAATCCTCCAGGGAGTTTCCAATCGAAGTGGTACAACAGTTGTGCAAGCGGGAGCTCCATAGTGGATAAAGCAAATGATATGCCACGACATATTCTTCGTCCAGCACCAAAAGGTATGTAACTAAAAGTCTTTCCCTTGAAATCAACTTCAGAGTCCAGAAATCGATCTGGGATGAATTTCTCAGGTTCAGTCCAATGCATTGGATCTCTGCCAATAGCCCAGGCATTAACTATGAGTCTACTCTTGGCAGGTATGATATATCCATTAATTTCACATTGTTCACTGCCCTCTCTTGGAAGCAACAGTGGTCCAGCAGGATGCAATCTCAGTGTTTCTTTGATGACTGCTTGCAAATACTTTAGTTCGTGAAGTTGTGATTCATCGAAATCTCCTTGGCCACCGAAGTGTTCCCTTACCTCATCTTGTGCCCTTTCAAGCGTGGTTGGATTCTTAATCATTTCAGACATTGCCCATAATAAAGTTGTGGATGTAGTCCCACCCCCAGCAATGAAAACATCCTGAAACGGACGAGATTTTATGAGTTTTGAGCTAATGGAGACTATAACAAAACATGCAAAATAATGCAAAGTATTTAATATCGAAATCTCTTGAGGAAACCAGGATACATTTATGCAACAAGAACCTATTATCATGGTTTATTTTTGTGCTTGGAAACGATGGAGCACATGTATTCCGAATCAATATATGAAATTTTATAGCATGCTAACTGAAATAAATTAATCATTTGAAATGAGCATAGGTGATAAAGAATTCAATTCACTTACATAAATTACAGCTTTGAGGTTGTCCTCTGTCAGTGGAGCTCCAAATTCCCCTGATTTTTGAATATTCAGAAGGACATCAACTAGATCTGCTTTTACTTCTTCATTTCCTGGATTTGAATCTGTTCTTTTATATTTGTTCTCACTGAGTATGCTTTCAAGTATGGCATCAATCTGTTTGTGAAAGTTCTCAAGCTTATTCCTCATTCCAGTGATCCTTTCAAGTATTTTGATAGAAGGGTATAAGTCTACGAATCTGAAGCCTCCCATCAGCTTCATCACATCTTCCACGAGTGATACAAATTTGTCATGATGTTTGCTTCTTTTACCAAAGGCAACCTGTGCAATGATGCTGTATGTCAATGAGTAAATTTTTTCAGTAAGATTGACAACTGACCCCTTCTGGGAAGAGACTGATTTGATCATATCCAAGACTTCCACTTCCCTAACGGATCGAAATGTCTGGACACGCCTTGAACTGAGAAGCTCAATAGTGCAAATTTTGCGCATTTGCCTCCAATAATTTCCATATGTAGAAAAGGCAATGTCTTGACAATTGTAATGGACTATAACAGCTGAAAGCAGAGAAGGCCTATTCGCAAAGATGATACCATGTTCATTCATAAACTCTTTTGCAACCTCTGCAGAAGAGACAACAATGGTTGAAACTTCACCAAGCTGTAGGTGCATCAAAGGTCCATATTTATTAGCCAAGTCTGCTAGCATTCGATGAGGTAGAGAGCCATTAAGCTGATGAAGGTTTCCTAGTATTGGCAGTGGCATTGGCCCTGGAGGCAGTTTCACGGGCTTAGATTTCTTAACAAATTTGGATGCCATCAACAAGAAGAGGAGGAAAGAAGAGAGGAAAATGATGAGCTCCATGACTACTCAACAAGAATGAACGAGCGTTGATCTCACTTATTCATGGTGTTTTAATATAATTTTGTAAATGGTTTTAATGTCCACGCAAAACTCAATTAACTTAAGGGCATGTTTCATGAAGTTTTTATTACAGTGAGCACAGCATCTCATGAGTCACGATGATTTGGGTGGGCCATGGGATGAACAATGGCTTAAAAACATACCTACCATGATTTTTTTTTTCTAGAAACGGTAAGATTTATTAATTTTAAAAAAATTAATACAGTACAGATAAATATTTTACAAAAGATTTTTCTTAACTCGAACGTTAGTGACTAAAACTAAAAAACAAGAAGTGACGACTAGTGTTACCACAAAACAGTCCACCTAACTTGGACTCCATCACCGTTCTTAGCTCCTTAGACTAAGAAACTAAAAATAACTTTTCCTAACTTGTCGGCCTCTCTTCTATCGCGTGTGAGCTGTAGACATATGAAGAAACTGTACACAGACACGAACCACCATCCCTGGTACCTAACTTCAGCTACTATCAGAATTATCGATGCGTAAAACCTTGATTGCCCCTCTTCTCAAACTAAAATAAAAACCTACAAAAGAGGAACGGAATCCTCCTTTATAGACCCACTGATTATTAAATTACTACTGCATTCGTTGAATAACACTAAACTACTATCGAAAACGTTGAATAGCGTAATAACCAACTAACTAAAAAAAAAAATTGTACTCATTATGAACAGTAATTACTGCTCATGAATGTTAAAAATTTTAAAATTTTACTATTTATAAACAGTATTACTATTCATGACATAGTGAAATTTTTGCACCCCACACGCGCAGTAAATGTCTTTGTTTTTGGCAGCCTTCGGGCGGAAATTCATGTCAACCATGATTTGGTGATAAGTTCATGTCAGCCATGTGCGGTCCAAATCCCATTGCATGCATGTCCCTCCCGCACATGGCAAGTTTTTTAAAGTTTATTTTGGTTTGTTCTGGTTTATTCTTTGACCAATGGTTTGGATTTCTTTATCAAACTTTGATTCAAGAGTCATGATTCCTGCCATAAAAAGGCACAAGGGTTTTTACCACTTAGTAACTTAAAAATACGGTAGAAACTTGTGCTTGGGGTGCGTGTGACCTATTGACAGCGCACAAAGAAAAAGAGAGAAAAAGTTAAGTTTTGTTGATTATTGCAAGGGGAGAAAAATTAAAGACTTGCAATGTGAAAAAGTTTATAATTTTCTTTGTTCTATAGAGAGTAAGAATGAGAAATAAGTTTATAACAAATTAGTTGTCTTTTTTTTTAATGGTGATTTGTGAAATCTTAAAGAGGTAAATCTATGTATTTGTTCCAATTTGTTGGGTCTTAAGCTTTGAGCAAAAATTCAAGTGATAAATTCTTATAATTGCTTATTTCTCATAATAATTTATACTATCTGGTTTGTCCCGTGATTTTTCCCTTTACATCGAAGGGTTTTTCACGTAAATCCTAATGTTGTTTATTTTCTTATTGTTGTTTGAAATTATTTGCTGCTTTATTTGTTAGTTGATTGGTTTGGAGAGTTGGTTGGATATTTTTAATTATTTTGAATTATTGGTTCTGCGATAGCTGTTAGATTTTGGTTGTAGGCATTTTATGTTGCTTCCTAGTGTTTGTGGTGTTCTTTGTTGAGCCTACCTAACAGTTCATTAACCTATAAGGGATCAATATCCTAAACATTATTGGTTAAATTTTTGTTAATTTTTTCAAAATGTATATAGAAGACTATTTTCCCTCCTACTGTATATTATTTTTTGATTAATTTGCTTCGTGAAATTTAGCTATAGCTAAATCTAGATAAGAATTCTTATAATTTCGATTCCCCATTTCCTTTTTGATTTCCAATTCTAGAAGATCTTTATTGATATTTGTTGGGGGCGGGGGGTTCGGAACCATAAGCGTTTGTTTAGTTCCATGGTTTAGTCTAGCAAAACAATTGTAAGATGCTTCATGAATGGAGGTTTTGAATTTTTTACCCAGCAGAAAGACAAAGGAAAATAAGTGGCGTTACACATTAGCATGTTAATGAAGTCTATTCGTGCACATTTACAAATCCACATATATATTGCACAATGTTTTTCATAACTGGTTCAATCTCTGATAGGATGGCAGTAGCAAACTAGCTAGTCAGGCATGCCAAAAACCCAATCTTATTCAGATCTGTCCCATTCCCCCTAAAATTACAGCTTTCACCAATTACAGCTTTTATTTAGTTCAAAGTAGGACGTTCACTTTGATTCGCGACCGGATCGGATTGGATGAAAAACTGACCGAATTAAATTAATTTATTTTTTGGATCGTATCAGGCTTAATTCGAACTGATTTGATTTGATTCAAAATGAATTTTTTTTAAAAAAAAAATTATAACTTTTTTCTTCCAAAAATAGCTAATGTTAGTTATAAAATATAAATTAGTATTATTTTTAATTAAAATTAGTCAATTTGTGACAAAATAAATTAAAATATTTACATGAAAATACACAAAATTAATTTACATGAAAAATAAATAAATTAATACACAAATTAAAGTATTTACATGAAAATTATTTATTATATTTACATAACAAATAGATAATTTTTTAACATAAAAATATTAATTTCAAATTTAACAATGTATATAAAAAGGAAAGCAAGAGCAAAAATCATATCTGAAATATTTGGATCGGATCAGATCAGATCACAATTTGCTCAAATACGAATTGTATCGGATCAAATTGGATTGGGCTTGGATTGGATCAATGCTTTTGAATACCTCTTGTTCAAACACAAATAATCAACACTATATAATAGGTCTCTTGTAGCATCAGGTGCAATTCAATCTCCTTGTTAGTGAGGACTTGTATGAATGGTCTTTCAAAATGCGTTTTTGTATTTTTCAAATAAAATATTTTTTTAATTTTCAATACATTTCTTATTTCAAAAATACAAAAACACGATTTTGACATATTGTCTATACATCCTTAAACAGAGAAAAGAGAATCCAAACGTGTCCATGCATTGAGTCAGCAAACATGCATCCTAACAATGACTTGAGACCGCTTAGTTTATGGTGCCAAGGATGATTTCCAGCCTTATCCTTATGTATTTTTCGGCTGCTTTGGTTACGACCTGAGAGACTAAGAAATCCTATAATGCTAGAGTAATTCTCTTCTGATGCCTTAATGTTCTACCTCTTAATTGTTAAATCAAAGTATAGTGGTTTGGAGAAAAACCAGCTTCCTTACATATACATAATATAACTTTAAAAGTACAGTGGTTTGGAGAAAAACCAGCTGAGATCATCAGCCTAAAGAGATTTTTGGCTTTCTGATACAGACAATTACTTTTATAAGCAACAATCCTCGGCGTCCAAGTTTTAGATCCTTCGACAATCATTTCAGTTCATGATCTCAATGACATTAGATCTCTTGGATATCTGACTAATTTGCTATTGCTACCCTGTCAGAGATTGAGCCAGTTATGAAACATATTGCAAGACGTATGGATTTGTAAATGTGCGTAAATATACTTCATTAACACGTAAATGTTGACACCACTTAAGAATATAAAAGAGTAGAAGAGAAAATAGCTTTATAAACATAATGGGAAAAAAGACATTAAACAAAAATCTAATAAATAGCCCTTAGGATATTGATCCCCTGTATGTTAATGAACTACTTCATCTCTATCCCATAGTAGGCATCCTTGGTTTTAGGTCATTATCCGTCCCATGGTCTACTCCGAATCATCATGACTTATGAGACGTTTGGCGCAATTTTAGGAGTTGAGTAACCATAAGTATACGATTTCAAAAATTGAGTGGCCGCCAATGTTATTTACCCAATTAGTTATATGAACAATTTGGTGGCAAAACTTGCGTCATTTGAATTTTATGCCACAAATTTGTTGACATTTTATTTGTGGGTAGCAATTAAATGGCGTAAATTTTGGCATAATTTTCTATGTCAAAAAATTGTAGAATACTTGCATCATAATTTTGCCTTTCTGTATTTTTATATTGCAATTAAATGTTGTAACAAATATTTCCTTTATAATTTTGACTCTCAAATATTAATTTATTTTCAATTAAGCCCTTAATTAAATTATGAATTGGCCTCACCAGTTCCAATTAGTATCAATTAATAATCTTAGTAATGTAAAACTTTCACTCGAAAGTCATTGAAATATTATCGAGTAGAAGTACCACAAAAATCTTTAAACTACTGAATAATCATAGCCACAATCAATTACTAGTTTACAAAAACTTTTACAGTATGAATTAAAAGTCCAAAACTTTTCTTTAGGTAAATATTAACTAACTAGAATTTCTAATCTCTCTTGCAACTATAAATTAAATAATTAAGGTCATATAGTTAAATTAAATTCATAACTATGTCCTTTCAACCCTTTTGAAGTGTACGCTAGTTACTTTATTCTTAAATCTCTATCATATAGCTTGTTTCATTTTAATATAGTAGCCTTTTCAATCCTAGATTTTACCTAAGTAACATAAATAGGTTTTGAAATCACACAAATTAGAAATATTATGAGTTACTTATTATTTAATTTGTCATGCCTATTTGGTTAACTTTGAAATTGATTTTTCAGTTTTTTATTTAATTTTCTATTCAACCCCAAAATTGAATTCAGTTCTAGAACTAAATTTCAAATGAGAAAATTTTACGATGAATTTGAATTCAGTTTTTTCCATATTTCTCAAATATATATTATTTGTATGTAATCATTTCCTAATTTTTAAAAATACATAATACATATACTATACTAGGGGTGTAAACGAACTAGTACGTTCGGTGAACAGTTCGTGAACAAGATCGGTTACGTTCGTTTATGTTCGTTTATTAAGCTAAACGAACAATAAACGAACACATTTTAGTGTTCGTTTAATAAACGAACACGAACACAAACAAGTATACGTTCGTTTATTTATGTTCGTGAACAAGCTCGTTTAGTGTTCATGAACAAGCTCGTTTAGTGTTCATGAACAAGCTCGGTTAACGTTCGTTTAAAGCTCGTTTATTGTTCGTTTATATTAAAATATTAATAATAATGTTTGTTGATTATTTATAAACAAATTTATTGTGGTGTAGTGGTAAGTAGCCATGCTCCCCACATTAGAGTCCAAGGTTCAATTCTCAATAATGCTATTTTGTTTTTTCAATTTGCAAATGTGTTTGTTTATTTGTTCGCGAACGTGTTCGTTTATTCGTTCGTGAACGTGTTCGTTAAGTGTTCGTTTACTCGTTCGTTAACGTGTTCGATAAGTGTTCGTGAACTGTTCGTGAACACTAATAAACGAACATAAACGAACACGAACACATATTTCACAAACATAAACGAACATAAACGAACATGAACAGTCTAAAAAATAAACAAACAGTAAATGAACAAGGCCCGTTCGTTTATGTTCGGTTCGTTTACAGCCCTATACTATACATATAAAAGCAAATGAATTAATATGCGCGTATGTGTATATATTAAATTGTATGTGTTTATATATAGATTGTATATATACAAAATTTAAAGTTTAAAAGAATGTAAAATTGTAAATCTCAAATGTGTAGTTTTCACATTTTAATACGAATAATTTCTACAAACTATTATTAACTCAAAAATATCAACTATTATTAATTAGTAAACCACTGATATATAAAATGAAATTAAAATACTAATGAATGACAATAAGCAATGAGTTTGATTCGATGTATAATTTGAATGTTCAAGTTTGAGTTTTAGTATGTGAGAAGGAAATTAAGGGGAAAAAATTTTTATCATGACAATTTAGTAGTTATAAATTATCTTCATTTGCACATTCTAAAATTAATCCAAATAAGTGTCAAAGATATTTTTTACTACATTAATTGATCATGTTAATATGCTAAAATGTATATTAATTGTCTAAATGTTGTATTAAAATATTCAAATTTAAATTAAAAGAAATAAATACATTTTGGAATGTATTTGAATATAATTATATTTTGTTCATGGATTAAAATTGAAATACAATGAAATTGTGAAAATTATATAACATTAAAGCTTTAGTTTGGGCCCAATAAAAAAAATGGTCTAATTATAAATACCACTTGTAATTTCTGAAAAATAGAAAACTTAGGTTTCGTTTGGATTGTGATTAGCGTCGACCTCCAATTTTGATGTTTTTTCCCTAACCCTAGAGTTCTAGATGGCTAGACTCATCTGATTCGTCCACTACCTCTCCATCACAATTGCCCTTGTCATTATCGTGTCACCATAACCACCCTTCAGTATGAAGGCTAACATTGATAGAAAATACATGGGAATCATTTCATCGTGCTTCAATTGACTTTGTTTCAAAATATTGTGGAAGGTAATGTTTTCATGTTGTATTTATTTTCTCTCAATTGATTTGTTGTTGAACCATCTTTCTTCCTAGCAATTGTAGGTGAATGTAATTTACTTGTTCTTGTTTCTTTGATATATATAATGAAGTACAGGAAACGCAAAGTTGGTTGTTGCTATTCTTTTGCTAGAATCTGGATGGGGATTACTGAAGTTCTGTTGGAAGTTGGTTGTTTTTTTACTTATTTGCTGCCCTACTACGATTTTATTATTGCTCTCGCAATTTTTGCTGGAAATTGGCTTGCCTACTTGAATAACTGACTCTTGGATTGTTGGAAATTGGTTTACATATTTGATTAAATAGCACTTTATCACTGTTTTTGTTGATTTCTAGACTTTGGGTGCAAGTTTTGGTGAAATTGTTCTACTCCTTGTGGTCGAATTTTGATGTTTTGAATGTAAAACTACATTGTTTCAAATTTTGACTTGTTGCAAATTTGAAATTTCTGAGTATGTTTTCCAAAACCTTAACTAGTTTTGGTGCTCATTTGTTACTTTTCTGGACTTTACCCTTTTTATTGCAAGTTTGGAGTTCCTTTAACTACTTTGGGGTCAAATTATACTAGATTTTATGGCTGAAAATGTTGTTACTATTTTTTTTTTCCCTTTTGCTTAATTTTAATAT